>OX465598.1:267357500-268607500 GCA_950022295.1 Bromus sterilis | reverse complement strand
GGCAAGTGTTTGGTATGTTTGATTATTTTGAACATGTTCGCGATTCTCAACACGGTACATGTGATGCAAGGCTACAACGTATATGAAGGTTTGGTGTTGAACAAACTCTATCAATTCCCACAATGGGTATGATCCATATCTCTTTTTACCTCTGCGATCATAAGTTTTACCGCAAATTTGAAATTCAAACTCGTGTTGACTCTTCGGGCAACTCACAAGTTTTATCTCTTCTTAATTAGTTAGAATAGCCTATTCCAATGTTATATGTGTACACTAGTTCTCCGATGTATAGGCAATAAACTATAACCACTTGTACACTTACACTCTCATGATGTGTTTGAATCTCATTTAGATCAATTTTGTCACCATTTGGGTTTTCTTGGTATTTTGCATTGAAGAAAATGGATCGAACACAAATGTAGTCCAAATAAAAGGTGAATTATGTCGAGTGGTACATGTTATTGTCGATGTATTTGTTAGCACAAACAAGCCTCGCAAACCAATGGCAAGTGTTTTGTTGATGTTTAATTATTTTCAAAATGTTCGATTCTCAACGGTACATGTGATGCAAGACTACAACGTATATGAAGGTTTGGTGTTGAACAAACACTATCAATTCCAACAATGGGTATGATCCATATCTCTTTTTACCTCTCGTGATCACAAGTTTTACCTCAAATTTGAAATTCAAACTCGTGTTGACTCTTCGAGCAACTCACAACTTTTATCTCTTCTTAATTAGTTAGAATAGCCTATTCCAATGTTATATGTGTACACTATTTCTCCGATGTATAGGAAATACACTATAACCACATGCACACTTAGACTCTCATGATGTGTTTGAATCTCATTTTTATCAATTTTGTCACCATTTGGGTTTTCTAGGCATTTTTAATTGAATAAAATGGATCGGACACAAATGTAGTCCAAATAAAAGGTGAATTATGTCGAGTGGCACGTGTTACTGTGGGTCTATTTGTTAGCACAAACATTCCTAATAAACCAATGGCAAGTGTTTGGTTGATGTTTGATTATTTTGAAAAGGTTTGATTCTCAACAGTACATGTGATGCAAGACTACAACGTATATGAAGGTTTGGTGTTGAAAAAACTCTATCAATTCCCACAATGGGTATGATCCATATCTCCTTTTACCACTCGCGATCACAAGTTTTACCTCAAATTTGAAATTCAAACTCGTGTTGACTCTTTGAGCAACTCACAAGTTTTATCTCTTCTTAATGAGTTAGAATAGTCTATTCCAATGTTATATGTGCACATTAGTTCTCCGATGTATAGGCAATACACTATAATCGCTTGCACACTTAGAGTCTCATGTGCTTGAATCTTATTTAGATCAATTTTGTCACTATTTGGGTTTTCTAGGCATTTTTCATTGAAGAAAATGGATCCAACAAAAATGTAGTCCAAATTAAAGGTGATCAAAAGTTTTAACTCAAATTTGAAATCCCAACTTGTGTTAGCGCAAGAGAGTCTCGCAAACCAATGGCAACTGTTTGGGGGGGGGGTGTTTGATTTTTGAATTCATGTTTAAAATGGATCGTTTGATGTAAGATGGACGACCTATGTGTTGTATGAAGGATCGAATTCCATTTTTTAAACATTGAAGACTCGATTTCCATGAAAAAGCATGAAGCGCCCGATGGAGGATGGACGATTGGTGATTCACGTGCCCTCTAGTCTGCCTTCTCCCACAAGCCTCATCGGTGTCGTGAAGGTACAAAGAACAACCTGCTCTGTTCGCCCCACTCCCCCCACTCCTATCAGAAGTCAGAACCGCCGCTCCATTTGCCCCCTCTTCTCCACATTTTCAATCGTATTCTCCAACCTCAACTAGCTTCATCAAAAATCTACACACGAGGATCTGCTTCATGGATCCCCGGACCCTCGACCACGATTACAAGGGAAAGATAAATCCATCCGTCCTACTTGATAGTGTTTTTTTCAATCATTCCAGTGAACCAAGCGCCCAAATCTACGGCCTCCTTTGGTACTACGAATACAAAAATCATGTTAATAGCAAACCAATAGGAAATGAGATGACATGCATTTAATTTCATATATCATAGGGCCGATTCAGTTCAAATCCGACGGACCGATTCCTTTCCTTCGAAAGTTGTACAAACCAAAAGTAGACCTAAACTTTATAAGTTTTCCTAATTATTTGTTTTACAAATATGTACGCCAGGGGAAAAGGCCTGCAGTATCGACCAACGATGTGCATGAATCAAGAATCAAGCTCCATCTGATTTTATACCCTGAGGTACATTTTTGCTAATATCTTTCATGGATTGTAGATGATAGTGTGTGAATCATAATTCATAGCTATGTTCTTAGTTGGAAGTATCATGTGATTTTCTGTGATATGTCATTTATTTCCCTTTTAGTTGTATGATCGTTCGCTTGAGGTTGTTCGAATAGCGCATGCTAAAAAGGTTCAGTTGGATGTCGAATATGGTGTTGTTGATGACGTAGCCATATTCAATGTCAAGAGCAGACTCTTTTCAGCTGCATTTGCTGTTGCATATGCTCTCCATCACTATTTAGGTCATTGGGAATTCAAGATTGCTGATCATGAAATCAAGGATCTGGTTCTTTTAAAATTCAAGAACCAATCCTCTATTTCCTTGGGTCATGGTTGCAACCTCAATATAGGAGAAGGCACCTGATACGTCCAAAATGCATCACTATTTTACATCATAATTTGCCTCTCTTCATTGATATATTTCATGTTATTTTAGAACCCTAATTTAGGTTTGTGCTTAAATTGAGCTAGAATTTTGCATCATGAATTTTTTTTGCAAAAGTAAAAGAAATGGGAAAGCAAAAAGCCCCAAAATAATTTAATAAAAGGCCAGACAAAAATCTTTTTCCAAAAATGCTTTGAACTTTTTGAAAAGTCTCATAGATGGGCATGATCACATTTCATGTGAAGTGGGTCCCACTTCATGCTCTCTGATTTTTCTAAAAGTCCAAAATGCCCTTGGAAATTAAATCAATATTGCATTTGCAATTGGAATTAAATAAATAAAATTCCAATAAATCAAACTTTGTGAGGTGAGTTATATTTGTCTCATAAGCCCACATAAAAGTTTATAGAATTTTATAAAATGTTTTGGTTGTAAAATCAAAACAAAACAAATTACAGAAAAGAATAAAAACAAAACAGAAAAAGGGCAGAGCCCACTTACCTGCGGCCCAACTAGCCGAGGCGGCCCAGCCCAGGGGCATCCTCGTCTTCTTCACGGCGCCAGGCAGGCACACGGCTGCGTGCCGCGCATGCTGTGGCCATCGGCGTCGCGGTGGCCACCAGCCTGCCTTCCCTACCTTATCCCTTGGCCGCTCGATGCCTAGAAGGCCCCACACCTGTTCCCCCTTCCCCTGGTCACCATTCTTGCTCCCTCATCGAAAACACGCACACCCGAGACCTAGACGGACAGCGTCGCCGTGCTCCGACGCGGCCACCGGCCGAGCTAGCCCAAGACGACATGTCCAGTGGAATCCTCGACGTCGACTTCGTCAAGCCATGCCGCCAATTCGAGCCAAGACGCCTCCTATGAGACGCCCACTTCACGCCTTCGCCGCCGGTCGCCATCAACTCCGGCGAGCAATTCCGCTCCGGCCAGCCCATCCCCGGCACCGCCGTGCTTCTCAATGATCTCAGGGTGAGCCCCTCGTCGGTTTCCCCCTACCCTTGCTCCTCCCTGAGCCGTGCCTCGCCGTCCCGTTGAGGTCAGTGCCCCGGCCGCCGCGTGAGTCGTCACCGGCGTGGACCAGGGCCTCCTCGAGTCCCCCTGCTAGCTCCACTGGACGTGGGAGAGCGAGAGGCACCCCCTGGTTCTATCCTCCTTCACTCCCGTGTCCCATTGCACTGCTCCGGCGAAGCGCCGCCGTGACCAGTGCCACCGGCGGCTAGCCGTCGACGGCCTGGCCATTAGGGCCCTTAATACCCAGCTTAACCCCCTAACCCCTATGACAGGTGAGCCCAGGAACCCCCCCTCTAATTAACAAGTGTTAATTAAACAGAGAGATTAACCCCTGATTCACTGACCAGAGGGCCCCACCAGTCAGCCCCCCATGTCATGCTGACGTGGTGCTGACGCAATAAAGCTTAAACTATTTAATTTACTTCAGAAAGTCTAGAAATTATTCAAAACTTTGAAATTAAATATCTTTTAAACCGTAACTCAAAATGAAATGATTTTTATATGAAAAATGATCAAAAGAAAATTCTCTACCCAAATATGCAACTTTCAACCATGTTTGAGTTGATTACAATATGTAACTAGTAGATTTTGCTATATGGCTTAAATGGAAATAATTCAAATCAAATGCTATGATCGTTCCAACTTTAACCATTGCAATGCAAACATTATCACATGAACATCAGAAGCATAATACACCCATGAACATCTTCATATCATGCCATATTGTTTGTGCACTTCAATTTATCGAATGTGCTTTACATCCAGTGCTTCGGTGATTGCTTCTTCTCGGTAGGAGTTGATCTCAGAGATGAGTTCAACCTCACGTCAGAAGAGTGTTACCTCGTGATCGTCAGCAAGGCAAGAACCTCCTCTTTGATCATGTCGATAAAATCCCAGTTCCCTCTCATTCTCTCTTATGCATGTTTAGGATGTCACCATGATACGTTATACCGCTAGTTGAACCCATTCCTTTGCATGACCTATCATTTTGTCATAGTAGTAAGCAAACCACAATCCTAGCAGATCTAGGAGTTGAATGTTGATCATGTGGCCCATGCAACTGTTATATCTTATTGCATGCTTAGATCTACAATGAGGTTACTTTGATGTGAGTCACGATGGTAGTGATCATGTGAATGATGGTGGTAATGTGTTGGTGAATTTGACCTAAACAAGGTGAACGATGAGAGACTGTGTAGGAGTACACAGTGGGTTGTCTTGTTGAACACCGCCTTAAGCCCGAGTTCTTGTGTTGTTATCCAAGACTAAGAGTACGACCACACATTGGGCTCAATGATCCCTCTCGGCCTAGTGCCTCACCCCAGACCAGGTCCAGGAGTCGCAAGTAGTTTGAACTTTAAAAGATCTCAAGCAGGTGCATCAAGTTAAGTGGTGGACGTAGGTTGTGGTCGAGTTGAATCAAGTGATCATGATTGAGTTGATCTTGATGGCTTGTCTCGCAACGTTTGAGTCCGCATCGGAAAAACCGGCCGAATTCCGATTGCGGTCCCTACTCAAGTAGGTGACTCCCTCAGACTAGAGATGGTGTTGTGAGTGAAGTGTCGTGGCAACATCCTCGTCGGTACTCGCTTGAAGGGTCCACTCCTAGGAGGTAACTGATGTGTGCGTGTGTGTAGCAGTACAACCCTGCAGGGTTAATGAACTATTCGAATAGTCGTGTCCGCGGTTATGGACTACTTGGAGACCTTTACTTGATCAGAGACAACTTCAATGGTTACTCTAAAATTGCCAACATAAGCGTGAGTGCCATGGATTTCTTCCTCGTGGAAAGTCGAGGAAGGATCCATAGTGGTGTATTGATTGGATACTTGGACTCGTGTATGCTCCTTACCTCTTTCTGGTAATTGTAGTACATGACTATCCAAGTCAAAGCTGGCACTTCTGCATTGAAACCCCACCTCCCTTTTCCTTGATACATGAGCATGAGTAGTATATTTGCTATGTAGGTCTTCCTGAGTACGTCTTTGTACTCACGTTTGCTTATTTTATGTTTTAGAGACGAGACCACTGACCCTGATGGTGGCCTCTACCTCGAGCTCGACGTGGACTAAGTCGCATAGTTCAGACAGCAGCATGTGCCCTTTGGAGGGTCATTGTATTTTCTTTCAGGCTTCTTAAGCCATTTGTTAACCTTGTCTTTACTAAGACATAATTTGCTTCCGTTGATGTTTGATGTAATGTTGGATCACAGTCATGTGATCTCTGCTTGTAATACAACTACTATGTCTGCTCTGTTTAGCAGAAGTTATAAAGACTATGAGTTTGTAGAGTTCATGTTGTGATTATCTTCTGTTTACACTAGACATGTATGCTGCGTGTATGATTATAACGTGCATGTCTTACTGTGGGGTTCGATAGCTTAGTTGTGTTCTTGCCAGCGGTCTTTCATACACCAAGTGGCCCTTAGATGTGCGCAGCTTGGGGCATCTCGATGCGATTTCTCGTGACTCTGTCACGTGGTACACTTTGTTGTATGATTGAGCCCGCCCGAGACCCCGACTAAGTGATCGGGCTGGAGTCTATTTATGTAAGTGTTATAATTCAATCGAGAATATGGTTGAGGCGACTTGCCTATGAGTATGGGATTTTACCACCCATAATCATTTTGACATGTTAGCGGACGATGAGGACCCATCTCAGTTGATCATCCGGCCTGGATGGGATGCCCCTCACGTTCGATGCTTTCCGAGAGTGTTCTGTGCTTGGCCTTGTCTTCTTAGACAAGTGGGTACGGCTCTCGGCTCTCCATATGATTGAGTTGTGACAGGAATTTCATACGCAAACCTCGGGTCCCGACAGACTTGGTATCAGAGAAGGACTATCTGTAGGATTATCGAACTTTGGCCGATGTTGAGTCTAGCATTCTATAGTTATATAGTTACTTTGGGTATCAGGGAACAACGTAAGACTTCTTTTTTTCTCCTTACCCTCCTCGATCTGAGTTCTGAGTCACCCTCATCTTGTTCTACGGGAAGATAGGACTAGGCTCATCTATGTCTTTGCTAGGACATCTCGTTGATTGCTTCTTTGTAACTGTAGGAGTGTTGTGGTCTTACAGAGTCATCATTCCATTGTGTTTCTTTGGAAGTGATATCTGTTATCTTGCAGGTTGTCTCATTTTCCATTCCGGTGCAGTCGTTATGTTGTCCGACTCATTCCAGGTTTCTTCATAATCTGATGCATTTGCAGAATCCTTCTCTCCATTTCGGTTGTCCTTTTAGAAGAACTTCTAGGTGGCATGCCCGACAGTTCCATAGACTTTGTTGTAGGTTTTATTCTAGAAACCTATATTGATGCATTTGCAGTTCTTCCTCCCACTTTAGATGTCTTCTAGCCAGAATAACCACAGTAACCATCATGTTGGGGTACTTTGCTACTCTGACATGTCTGTTGTTACCCCTAGTAAGCCATGGTCATCCTCTAGAAAAAAATCCGGTAATCCAGCTCCTTAAATCTAGCCACCCGACAGATGTGTATAATTCATAGTTGATCTTATGCCAAGAACCGCCCCATTTTCCAGACGTCCATATAGAATGGCCCCACATGAGTTAGCTGAGCTAAAAATCCAACTCGAAGCTTTGTTGGAAAAAGGCTTCATCTGCCCTACCTCGTCGCCATGGGGTTGCACTGTTATGTTCGTAACGAAGAAAGATGGAACGGAAAGGATGTGTGTAGACTATCACCCGCTAAATTTAGTGACGATAAAGAACAAGCACCCACTTCCCAGGATCAATGATATTTATGATCAACTTGTTGGATCCTCTGTCTTCTCCAAGATGGATTTGAGATTAGGCTATCATCAAATCAAAATCCGAAACGAGGACGTTCCCAAAACGGCTTTCAGTACTCGTTATGGTCTTTACGAGTTCACCGTTATGTCCTTCGGTTTAACCAATGCCCTAGCCACTTTTTCTCGTTTGATGAATTCAATCTTGATGGAGTATTTGGACAAGTTTGTCGTAGTTTATCTCGATGCCATCCTTATATACTCGAAGAACGAAGAAGAACATGCTGATACGTCCAAAACGTATCTATAATTTCTGCTTGCTCCATGCCTCTTTTGTGTGATATTGCTATGATATTGATGAACTTCCATACACTTTTGATAATATTTGGACTAACCTATTAACTCAGTGCACCCCAGTGCCAGTTCCTGTTTTCTGCTGTTTTTCTATTTCAGGTTTCCCCCTTATTAAAAGTACCAGAAAAATTCCGGGAAAAATATAGGAAAAATCAGCGTACCGGAAGCTTCGTGAAGATCCCGAGAGGGGCCAGAGGGGAGCCAGGGGGCCCAGGCGGCCAGAGGGCGCGGCCCCACCCCTGGACGCGCCAGGGGGGCGCCTAGAGCCCCTGGCCCACCTCTGGCTGCCCCTTTCGCCTATTTATTCCCCGTGACGAGAAACCCTCGGGGACGGAACCCTTTTTCGCGATCTCTCCTCTGTTCCGCCGCCGCTGCGCTTCCAAGATCGGGAGCACCAGAAGACCTCTTCCAGGCACCCTGCCGGAGGGAGGAATCACCTCCGGGAGCTTCTCCACCACCATGGATGCTTTCCGGATGAACCGTGAGTAGGCCACCTTGGACCATGGGTCCATGATCAGTAGCTATGTGATGTTTTCCTCCCCTCTTTGTTCTTCATGGATTAGACCTCGTGAGCTTCCCTACATGATCGAGGCACATATGTAATATTTCTGCTGTTGCTATGCTGAGTTTGCTGGGATTCGATGGATTATGATATTATGTTAAGATTGTGATTGAGTTATATATTTGATTCTCTTCTTTTATATTTATGTTCTTGAGTAACTCTTGCGTGTTCTCCGTTGTTGTTTATTGCTTTGGCCAAGTAGTAGGTAGTGACTCCAAGAGGGAGCGTTATGCATGATTGTGGGTTCATGCCCCCCGATGACTAGCTTGAGTGACAGAAACATGAGTCTAGGGGATGTGCTATTGCCACAAGGGGGAAAACAACGGTGTGTGTACTTGCGGGTGCAAGGATTGCTTACTTTACGCAAAGTTCTTTAATGCAGTTGTCTATTGCTTTGAGTTTACACTTTGGGTGGGATTCGTAACTTAATACCAGCGAGATGTTCTGGATAGATTTCTCAAGGTGGATGATTAGTGGGTAGATGCATATGGATTTCGGTCTACATGTCTTGGCGTACCGCCCGTGCTTTTGAGCCTCTTCCTTTCTGTTTAACATAATTAGCATTGGTTTGCGCACATAATCCTTTCAATTTCCCAGCTGTAATTTGTTTACCTCGCATGGCTATTTTATCGTCTTTTGGGAGAGAGACATCGCTAGTGAACATCATAATACCCTGGTCCATATTTCCACCACTGTTTACACTATCAATTTACTTTCAGTATTTACTTTTCCGTAGCTATCACTATCATTATTATCCCGTGCGTTTTATCCTTTGTAAACAACAAGGCCGGAGGAATTGAAAACTCCTCTGTACTCGTTGGGAGCAAAGCTATCTGTTGTGTGTGCAGGTCCAGGTGAAGTTAGCCATCCTTAGATTGTCAACGGCGCCAATTGTTCACTTCACCACAAACTTGTATCTGTTGGACTCCTCCTGGATGATACTCAACCTTAGCATATTTCTAAGGGAAATTTGCCGCTACGCTACATCTCACCTTCCACTTGGGGTAACCAACGAGGGACAATAAGCTATCTCGTGTATCAAGAAAATTTCTGGCGCCGTTGCCGGGGACTCCACTCTTCAAGATAGGGGAGTTGCACACTATCTTTTATCTTTGATTTTTAGTCTTGTTAGTTTACCTTTCAGTTTTTGCTTTAGTGTATTTTATCAAAAATCAAAAAAATAGTTATCTTTCTTGCTGCTACTATGGATTCCTCTGAAAACACCAAGTTGTGTGACTTCACTTGTCACAACAACAGTGACTTCATCTTCACTCTATTGCTACACCTGCTACTTCAGCACCTTCTTATGAGATTAAACCTTCTTTGCTGAACCTTGTTATGAAAGATCAATTCTCTGGTGCTAGAGATGATGTTGCTTTTCATTTAAATAATTTTATTGAGCTTTGTGATATGAAAAAGTAGAAAGAAGTAGATGGTGATATTGTTAAGCTTAAGCTATTTCCTTTGTCCTTGAGGGATGAAGCTAAAATCTGGTTTCAATCCTTGCCTAAGAATAGCATAGATTCTTGGGATAAGTGCAAGGATGCTTTTATCGGGAAGTACTATCCCCCTGCTAAGATTATCCAGTTGAGGAGATTTATTATGAATTTTAAGCAATTGGATAATGAACACGTTGCCCAAGCTAGGGAACGCATGAAATCTCTTGTTAAGAATTGCCCTACGCATGGTTTGACTACTTGGATGGTTATCCAGACTTTTTATGCGGGCTTGAACTTTACCTCGCGGAACTTCTTAGATTCGGCCGCGGGAGGAACCTTTATGTCAACTACACTTGGTGTTGCCACAAAACTTCTCGATGAGATGATGACAAACTATTCCCAATGGCACACCGAAAGAGCTCCAACAGGTAGGAAGGTAAACTCTGTCGTGGAGATCTCCTCCCTAAATGAAAAAGTGGACTTGATTATGTCTCTACTTACCAAGCAATCTCCTATTGATCCTACAAATGTTCCTTTAAATTCTTTATTGCTCAGGATCAAGTAGATGTGAACTTTATCTCTAGAAACAACTTCAACAACAATGCTTATAGGAGTAACTTTGGTAGCAATCCTAGACCGTTCCCCTCCAACAACTATGGGAACAACAACACTTATCCTAGCACCAAAAACTCCACTTCTGAATTAGAGAGTATGCTTAAAGACTTTATCACTACCCAAAAAGCCTTCAACAAGAGTATAGAGGAAAAACTAGACAAACTAGATACCCTCTCGTCGAAGGTAGACAATTTAGCCCATGAAGTAGAATTGCTTAAAATTAGAACTTCTCCCCTTGAGGAGAGGAAGGTCACTCCTATGAATGCTATCCAATTGCAAATTAATGAAAACATTAGGATGATGGCTAAACTTAATGAGAGATGGGCTAGAGAAAAGGAGCAAGAAGATAGGATTAAGAGCCTTCCTACACACCATACTGTTGCTACTATCCAAGTGGTTGAGGATATCCAAACTCTTAGCACCCAATGCACCCCTAGTCCCATAACACTTATTGATGGTGATGCTATGACCTCAACCGTAGAAGAAGAAATTCCTATGACTATAGAAGCTACCAAACAAGTGAGACTAAAGGACACCACTACCACTCTACTTGATATTAGTGACCTTGATTTTGATAATTGCACCCTTTCTGAAGTTATTCATTTCCTTCACAAGATGTCTAGAGACCCCCACACTAGCACACTTAATCTTGCCTTCACGGAGCATATCACTAATGCTCTCATCAAATATAGGGAGGAGAAGCTTACGGTAGAATCCTCCATTCCTAGAAAGCTAGAAGATGGTTGGGATCCTATGATTAAAATTAAGTTGAATAACTTTTCTTGCTTTGTTTTATGTGATGTTGGAGCTAGTACTTCTATTATGCCCAAAAGAATGTATGATATATTTGAATTGAAACCTTTTGATCCTTGTTCTTTTGGTGTTCGTCTCGTTGATTCTTCCGTAAACAAACCTTTGGGGAAGATAGATGATGTTATTATCATTGTCAATGACAATTATATCCCCGTTGATTTTACTATTATGGACATTGAATGTGAACCTTCTTGTCAAATTATTTTGGGACGCCCTTTTCTTCGCACCGTAGGTGCTGTTATTGCTATGAAAGAAGGTATTATAAAATTCCAATTCCCTCTCAAGAAAGGGATGGAACACTTCCCTAGGAAAAACATTAAGTTGCCTTTTGAGTCCGTCACACGGGCTAGTTATTTTCTTGAAAATACTTGACCTATTTGCATTAAAGCCTAGCTAATGGTTTAAAGAAGCACTTTTGGGAGGCAGCCCGCAACGAATTTATGATTTCCTTTTTGTTTTTATTCTGTTTTTAGAGTTCTTCATGATTGTTACTACTGTAGCAACATCATTGTATCTTTACTGTTCAATCTTTGTGCCTTTTATAGCCTCATACGACAAGGGAAGTGAAAGTTGTGACATGCTGTCCAGAAAACAGATTCTGTCCTCGTGACTAGAAAAATCACAGAAAAATCCCAGTTCATCTTTTTGAGCTGAATTGTTTACACAGCGTGCTCTATACAATTATGAAACTTTCGTATGTTCTGAGTTTTTTTATTTGAGTTGCAGAAGTATCCCTAAAAAATTCTTTACTACCTGCTGGTCCGTTTTTCACGGATTCTGTCCTGTTTTTCCTTTTCTTCGTTTTGCAAACCTTAAGCTTACTTTTTCTTTGAAAAAACCTTTTGGCACTCTTGAGAAACAGTAGATCTTCAAGTTTATATTTATTTCCAGTAGAGAAAAATTATTTTATTATGGGTACTAACCTCGCTAATCAGATTATGATGAGTTATGTATGTAGGGGGTTTTCAAGTGTGCGGGGGAAGATGATGAAAGAAGATTAAGAAGTGTCAAGCGTTCAAGTTTGGCGATGCCCCCATGCATCCGCAAGAAATATTCAAGGAGACTCAAGCGTCTAAGCTTGGGGATGCCCCCGTGCATCCCCTTCTCCATCGACAATTATCAGTTCGTCTCTTGTTTCACTATATTTTTATCACTTCATGCGTTATGTGCTATTCTTGGAGCGTCTCGCTCTTAGGTTTTGTTTTTAGTTTTTTTTATATTTTCTTGCTGTTCATAACAAGTTAGAGCCCAGCTTTCTTTGTGTGGGAGAGAAACACGCTCCACTTCCAAAATTTAGAACACAACATAGGACTTTTTCCTGCTTATCCTTGCTGTGTTTGTTCTTTATCTTTTCATAGCTACTGTCATGTTTTGCTCTTAGCTTTCATGCTTATCTTTTCAAAGAGCTTTTGTTTAGTTTTTTGCTGGAACTCTCTTGAGTTTTCATGTTAATCTTGTTTAGAGAGTTTTCCTGTTGCACTGAGTTTTGTGTCTTGACTTGAAGTAGGTAATTGAGGTTGCTATTCTTTTGTAGTAGTAACTTGCAAAAGTTTTGAGGTATTGTTTTGAGTAATGTTTGGACTTTTGGTGTCAAGAGCTTTAGCCTATTAGTGATAGATGTCATATTTTGGGCAATCCGTGTTTATTTTCAAAACGTACAAATTAGTTGAGAACTCTAGCTACTAGATGGATCACTACTCTTCTGAGGGGTCGAATATTAGAGTACACTCACGTACCATGAGTCGAGGATGCGCAAGGATAACCAAACCCCTATACACTCCTCCTCGGGGTACTTGTCTCTTTGTGAAACCTCCTTATTAGATTGAGAGTTACCGATAATAAGTGCATGAGTTCTTCGGACTAATGTGAGTATTCGAAAGTTGAAATTTCCACCTTCCCATATTTTGCTAGCCTTTCCTTTGCCGTGCATTGCTTTCTTCTCACTCCGGGAGTTAGCGTCCACAGTCGCCGGTACATCCAAACCCTTGGCACGATAAGCTCTATCATCATAAGCCTCCTTATATCCTTCCTCAAAACAGCCACCATACTTACCTATTAAGGCATTTCCATCGCCTTTCCGAGATATATTTCCATGCAACATCCATCTTCTCATGACTTGATCTTCATGTCATACATGCTACTTGCTTGATCGATGAGCCACATGCTAGTTGGGCCTTGCCCTAATCATTGCTACATGACGCGCTAGTATCATTGCATATCCTGCTACACTGGCAGAGGCATACATTTGCATACATCATGATAATTACATTTTCTTTATGATTCGAGTACTTTGTAAAGTGTAAAAGATCTTCTATACTTTTTGTAATATATAGAGTGTTTCCCCTAAAGTGAGGAAAAGATCCCAAAGTGGAAAAAATTAAAAGATCCTAAAGTGGACAAATTTAAAAGATCCGAAAGAGGACAAATGAGAGTTAAATAGAAAGAGCCATTGAGGCACTACAAGGAATCGGGTATATTGCAACAACTGCATTCGTGGCAATAAGTGTCGATTTGTGTCAATAGGTACGTATTGCCACGACACGACTTTCGTTGCCAAGCGTTGCGATAAGACGCATGGTAATAGGTTATTGCCACAAAAAATAAATTGTGGCAAGAAAACATGATGTTGCAACGATGATGTGGCAAGTTGCCACAATTTGTTTTGTAGCAGCATGTGTTTGTTGCCATAAGTTGGTTTGTGGGGAGAGCTTAACGCAACAAGCATCAAAACCGTGGAGACCGGCCATTCGTGGTGATAGACATTTGTGGCGACAACCTATTCCAACAACACTTGTTTCATGGTGCATGTCCTTCCGTGGCAATAGCCAATTGTTGCAATAGGCCCAAACCCTATAGCAACAACTCTTGTTTTCCTGGGTACACCTCTTTCGCCACAAACCTTTTATTTGTCGCATTAATTTATGGCAACAACTCTCCAAGCGTGGCAACAAAAAAATCGCAACGTACTGGTTTTCGTGGTGACATATATTTATCACAACGACCAACATGTTTGTGGGGAGAAGCTATCGCGACAATACAAACGATTTGTGGTGAAAGGCATGTTTCAACAAGGCTAAACTTCGTGGTGCCAAGTGCTTATCACAACGGCCGAAATGTTTGTGGTAAGAAGCAATTACGACAATAGAAATGATTCATCGCAAAAGGACTATTTCAACAAAGGTGATTTCCGTGCCGCCATATGGTTATCGCAACGTTCAAAGAATTGTGGCGACAAGTTATTGCGACAGTAGAAAGTGTTATGTGGCAACATCCTAGCACAACAAAGCTGGTAGGCGTGGCATTTAAGATTTAACGCAACTATATATCTTCCGTGGCACTAACGTATTGCAACTAAAACTAAGTTGTGGTAATAGAATATCGCAACCAAAAAAATACAAGCATTCAGTTACATGATTCGAACCATAGGTATATATATGATGTAGATTCATAAAATATCATATTTCGCATAGCAAGAATCCATAAAATAATTTAGCAATCATTCAACACACTGAATGTGCTATCCTAATTAAGTGCAAAGATTAATATATTTGTGGCCCATAGTCCAGTCCAGTTAAATATTTGGATCCTGCAATCAAAAAAATGACGAAATTGTTTAGCTCAAGTTACACAAGAAATAATGGACTGGTGCTAATAGACAAAATAAGGTACTGAAATGAGAGATAACAGAACTCGGAACGTAGTACACAAGAGTCAAACTGTAGCAAAAACTAATGAGCTTGTGTATATGGAACAGAGATGCACTACATGCAACAACGGATCTGAGGCCATGAAATACTTCTCTCCCGTCCAGCTAATTCTAATTGTAGTAATCATAGGCGTACGTGATCTAGTGATACTTCAATCCAAATTGGTATTTGCATCCCTAACAAAAATTAATCTTTTGTCCTATCAATATGGAAATACAATCAAAGAATAGGGTAGATAAGAGTCTCATGTCTTCAAATTCGTTTTTAGAATTTAGATAGATAGAACAAATAAAGAAGCTCATTATTCTTTTTACTAATCAAACCAAATATTTCTTGGCGGATCATTTCATGGTAGTTCTCAGTAATCTCTCACAAAAGAAAGAGATATGTGATGCCTTAGAAAGAAGATCGCAGAAGCTCTTGCACATTCGTGTTACATATCCACAGCAATTTATTCTTCCATTCCGGTATGATTCGGAGTTTCTTAGAGAATTATCAGTGTACTTAAACAACACTAGCGACAGAAGCTAGCTTCTTTGGTATGTTTTAAAAATAGAGTAGACTTGCATTTTACTTTGGTCATGGATATGAACATCTCATGTTGCTTTCTCACACCTGTTCACGCATAGTAGTGTTTATCAAGTTCTGGTTGTGCATGCATTGAGATTTGAAATCGATAGCTAACAGAAAATTAAATGATCTGAGGTGGATTCTATTCGTTTTTACCTCCTATTAGCTGGCTAGAGAATTATGTAGCCTTAATAGCTTATTTTTATATTTCCAGTACCTATTTTTCAATAGCTATGAAAATAATCATACCTTATTGTTTTATTCTTTTGAAGTTTGCAGATGCCAGTTTAAATGGTGATGTTCTGGAAGCTTAAGTTGCAGATTTCAGTTCTCAATCAGCTGTACTAAAGCTTCTTCTGTATTTAAGATGATGCCCTCTAAATATGATTTGTTGTCTCAACAACCATAATACACATATATGCATTCTCACCCAAATTATTTTGCTTTAAGAATGCTTTCATATCTTTCCTTTGTCACAAGAAACAGTTTACTACGGTTTGTTCTGTGTATAGAGATAGCATTGTTGATAAATTAGTGTGCTTGTTCATCTTTTAACGTACTAGAGAATTAGAGTGCTAATGATGACAAGATCAACACGGACGCACAAAACAAAGGCTTTTGTCGGTACAGTGGTAGCTACTGGATAGTGTTATCATCAGATGATATATCATTAATGATCCGTTGTAATTTTACGGGGTTTTTTCCACATGTTCAGTGTAATCTTTTTTTTTTGAGATGTCTGGAATATTCTCTTTTTTTGCAGTGGTGTCATTTATTCTTGAAGAATCGAAATTTATGAAGTTATAACACTTCTCTTGATGATTCATTAGTTTATTATGTCTTCATTATATAACTTTAATCATCCATGCAAAAATGAATAGATTTGTATAAGCTTTACGTGTAAAGTTTATTTTATGCTTTATTATTATGTTAAAAGATTTTTATTTTTCCTCCATGCAATGTTCACTCTAAGGCTTCCTTTGGTTTGGAGGAATATCATAGGAATTTTGTAGGATAGGATTGTTATAGGAATTTTTCCTTTAAAGCCCTTTGGTTCATAGGAATAGATTCCTATTCCTACATAGGATTGGTTTCTATCCTTCACATTTCAAAGGAAAATAAAAATGAGCCTAGACTCAATGGAAAATTTCCTTTGGTGTGAACCAAATGACATCTCTTTTCCTATCCCTACTCATAGGATTGGAGATACATGTCATCTCAATCCTACAAATTTCCTATTCCTATGATAATCCTATCCTATGAACCAAAGGAGGCATAACTAATATTACCAGACCAGTGGAAATCATTTCCGTAGCACAATATATAGACATTCCCAATAGTTATAACTAGCCCGTGCGAATCATACATATTTAGTTATGACTCATACCTTCTCAAAACTTAATTGTGAGTGCGATTTTGATCCAACTCTGTGTTTTGTCTTCTGTTTCTTACGATTATCGAAGTTCTTTTTACTGATTTCCTATCCATTCATTGAAACAAAATATAAATGGTCAAACAAGCCCTTTCATCTAAGTACACCGTTCATAAGATTAGAGATAACCTGAAATTTTGAATCATTGCCAAAGTAATCAATCAGCCACTCCCACTCTTCTCGTTTTAAATCTTCCGGCACATTAGCCAACCTGCAGCATCTGTTTTGTATGCCTTGAAAGTGGCGCATAGAGTTGACCGCCATCCTCTATATTGCTATTTCGCAATTTTGAGAATTTTTTCTTCATTTTGTGGTGTATCTTCCAATGCCCATCTGTCCTGAAATGCATACAACAAATGTGTGTACTTAAGTAGTGCATTATGGATAGTAAAAGAAAGAACACATGTGAAAAAGGTTGTACGGACTATGATATCCACAACAATTTGTCGATGGATGGTAGGGTGAATGTTCGACCACCTTCTCACTCCAATGAGTGGTAACTTTCTTTTCATTATGACTACCAGTTCATTCCTGCTGTACCACCCAAATTTTCAGAAAATGCAATATTAAGCTTTTCTGATCCATTGGCATAACGCTTCTTAGATGCTTTTATTCCCTTGAGAACACATCTCCCCTTCTTCTTATGTCCATGCAACCCAAATCATACAAGAAATATTGCATTACTCGTTACACAATTGTAAGAAAGTAGGACAGAAATATAAAGCAAAATACTTACCATTCTGTAGTCGTTCATGGTTGCGGCGAGCATGGGATGGCCACTCATCCAGCGTGCACATGTCATTAGAAGATACTGGAGTGTTAGATTGTTCTTCAGTTCCTGTATAAGTTTAAACATTTGTGAAGATTAAGCAATCCGGGATTTTCTGTATTATAGCAAATGATAGACATCTTAAAAGGTCATAATTTTTTACCAGATCCGTGTTGTCCATATTCTTTTTGGTATGCTGCTATACTTTCCGTCCTTGTTACGAGAACAGATCCTTTCTTTACTGAACACCAGAAAAATTAATGGACTTAGCATTATCAATGTGCACCCTTCAGAACATTGATTAAGAAATAAGGAAGTTGTGTACCTTCAGAAAGGAGTAATGTGAATCATCTCCTTTCTCTGAAGCTTGCACTCAGTGACGTTGTAATGTCATCGGTCTCCCACCAGCAGTGCGTTGCGTTGAATTCATTGTTGTGCCCTTGTGTAGGTAATATCATAATTATTGTTAAATTCATAGGAAAACAATATTTAAAGCAGACATAAATTATTACATGTCCAAGATAAACTTTGTCCAATCACTGACTGAGATAAATGAGAAGATGCACATGCATATCAGCACATATAAAGAATAAGGTCAATGGAATAATTTACATTACTAACCAGATCAATAATACTGAGGCAATTACTTAGCAGGTAGAAATGAACATGCTAGTAGTTTGAAGCAAAAGTATGACAACAAATGCTAGTAGTATGAAGCAAAACTGTGGTTCAGTCAGTCACGCACGCACGAATAAAAGGTTTTGTTAAACCACAGAAAAGCATTTGATATTCAGAAAAGTGGCATAACACAGCGAAATGTCGGCCCTGAAATCCTCATACTAACATTCATATGCTTCACACTCCAAAACCTCTGCACCCAAAAACCCTGAAACACACTTGGAAAGATCATTACCAAACTCTACAAACCATAGAGGAGCTGCAAAATACTTAACAAACAAGGCAGCGCCACTGAAGTGAACCAACGACACTTCCAGCGAGCGTTTCATAAGCTCACACTATCCATGGAATCAGAACATTAGCATTTTTCTTACAAAATGCAAACTAAGAGGGGTAACCAACCAGTGGCAGATCCAGGAATTCAACATTGGGTGTTCAAAAAAAATCACCCTAATAAACAAGTCAATTAGTTCACTGCAATTCATATGCAAAATTTCTCTACTGCCTACCCTTCAAATATAATTCATTTTTCTATTTTTCTGCTAATGAAATGAAGCAACTCCTTACTCAGTGGCATCCACAACTATTTCTCTCTGAAAGTCTGAATTGAAATAGCGGCTACACATTCAGTTGGGGATTTCACAATGAATCGAATTAACTAATCCATGATTGCAATTTTAGAGTTGGATGGGGATTCACCTTAGGATTAGAGATTGAGAATGTTGGAGCCAAATGCTGCAGCTGCACTAGTACGCTCCCCTACCCGACGTTGACGACCGCGGCGGCCGGCACCACGACCCTCATCTATACTCTTTATGCTGCAGCATCCTGTTCCCGTCGCTCCTCCCCATCGACAGAGGCGGGCACGGTACTGCAGGGCTTGCCCGTATCCTCCCTAGAAACGACCATCGGGGGCTTAACACCAGTGACTCCCTTGCCTGACTGTATCCTCCCTAGAAACCAGCAGCAGCGGCCCGCCCAGCCGTCTCTGCCCGCCGGAGCTGCCCAGCCGGCAACCACGTACCCTGCTATCCCATCGGCTTCTTCCCGACAGAGGTACCCCATCCCAGTCCTGCCGAAGAATCCCATCGAGCAGCATCGAGATACAAATCCGAATCAGAAAAAGAATCCCATCAAGCGCCATCCCAAGCTCCGTCTAAGATTATCCAGCTACACCTAAAATTATTGGAAAAGAAGAATCAAGGCGTGTACCGTGCCGCCGTAATGGGGCTCGATGGTGGCATGCGGGCTCTGTAGAAAAGCAAACGTGGTGGTGGTCGCGGCCGCCATGGCTGTGGTCGCCCTGGCCGTGGGCGTGAGCGCCGCCGCCACCGCCGCCTCGCCTGTCGCCTGCGAGGGGAGACGTTGCATCCCGGCATTTTGTGTGGTAGGACAGAGAGGCGGGGAGTTGCACGGCGGGCGCCGGCGAGATGGGAACCCGTGGAGCAGATTCTAGGATGGAAAAGGGGCGGTGCGCTCATCTAATCTATCATGCGGAGGAGATGGGAGACACAATTACCTGAGAATTTCTCGGTGCATCGGAGTCCTCGGCGGATCGCAGTGTCGACCACGCCGTCATGACGCCGTGAGGACGGAGGCTGATCCGGTGATCCTGTACCCTGTGATTAGGTTTAGAGTGGTAATCGCGATTAGTTATAATGTTTGTTTAGCGGGAAAGTTAAAAAAAATGTCGCAATACACACGTAGTATCTGGTGGGAAATTACAAAAAAGTTGGAGGGAAGCTAGGAGTTTAGCGGAAGAGTTTTGGCTAGTGGAAAACTATTATATTTTAAGAAAAACTGTTAGAATAATGATATAAATTGTAAAATTAATATTTTGAAGCAATATAAAATATATATGATGCTGAAATAATGTAACTAAAATTTGTTGGTAAATGTTATCTCGGAGGATGAACCGACGCCCTCCCCTCTAATGTTGTCGCGCCGGTCATACTGTCTTCATCCTCCCCTCGACCATCCTCTTCGGCTGCTGAGAAGGGAAATGATGAAGAATACAATGGAAAACACAAACACATGTAGACATAAAACGAAGAAGGATACTCATAGATTTAAAATTGGTAAAAAATACCCAATGGAGCAACCGCTTTCTTATGATCGGTATCTATGTCAGCCCCGGTCTTATGGTTCGATCTAGATATAGGGTGATGAGACGGAAGATGCCCAAGAAGTAGAGTCATAACTCATCTATCTCATCATCATCTTTGTCCCAGATAAAGAAGTAGTTTATACATACAAATGGGGATCATCATGTCCTCATACAACCAAAATAATATGTTGTCACATATATTCTACATTTTCCAACTAGCAAACCGTAGGTAACTCATCTAGCTAGCTAAATTTAACTGGCTCTCCCGTGCTACTAACTCGATATAGTGTCAGGACAACTTCGATACAATATAATCCAATCCAAGGAAGACCCGACGACCACACCAAAGTAGAACATCGCAAGCGAAAGATTGACGATGTGCTATCAAGGCATAATAGAATCTCACATGGGAATACTACGTAGATCATCATATTCGTCATACAACCAAAAACAAAAATGTCCTCAAATATACTCAGCATTTTCCAACTAGCAAACCCTATGTAACTGTACCTGGCGCTCCCGGGCTTCTAACTCATCAAGGCATCGGTCTAGTGTGAGGATGTCACCGATACAATAATATCCAATCCAAGGAAGACACGACGGACACGCCGAAGTTGAACCTCACAAGGGAAATATTGGCGCTATGCATAGTAGAGTCACATGGGAGAAAGTATAGATATCGAGGCATACTAGAATCTCACATGGGAATACTGTGTTGATCATCTCCATTAAAGTTCTTGGGGTTTCACACATACGAGGTAATAGAGCCATAGCTCATATATCTCATCTCATCTATGTCCTATATCAACAAGAAAATACATGGGATCATCATGTTCATCATACAACCAAAACAAAAATGCCCGGACTTCTAACTCATCGGGGCATCTAGTTTGAGGATGACGCCGATACAATATAATCCAATCCAAGAAAGTCCCGACGGCCACGCGAAAGTAGAACCTCACAAGGGATAAAGAGTAGCTATCAATACATACTAGAATCTCACATGGGAATACCTAGTCGAATAACATAGATCATCGCCATCGAAGGTCTTGGGTTTTCCACACATATGTAGGCATAGAAAAAAACAAGCCATAGCTCATTTATCTCATCGTCGTCAACTATGTCCCGAATCAAAAAGCATTTTATGCATCCATAGGGGATAAAAAAATTCGAGACCATCCAACACCCTAACTACAACTCAACCCACTGAACCTAAGCAACGGGGGGGGGGGGATCAAGGCGTTTTAGTCAACCACACGATGTGGTGCTTACAGACACACTATGTCGTCAACACCACTAGCGATGTGGTCCTTTACGCAATACCCGGGGGGGGGGGGGGTAGATTGGAGAGCCTAGTAATTCTGCAATTTTTGAAGACTACTCTTCTAGTATGAAAATTGTCAGTTTATCCTTATTTGTGCCCACATAGGAAGGTCCATGAGCCAATTCTTTCTGAAACGGAATATTTGACTACTGATTATTTCAGCAGATCAAACCCAACTTCTCTTCTTCTTTTTCCAGTTCGATGACGAAACTAAACCTCAAAAAAAGTTTGACCACGAAACTGAACAAGCGAACAAAGGTTATTAGGGCTGCTACACGAGTCTGTTGCCCTCCATCGCAAACTCGCCCAATCGCTAGTGCCTCGCTATAAAACCCCGAATTTTTTCAAACACCTGATTCGAAAACAAATCATGGAAGTTGACTAAAGTTTGACCTTTTTGAGTTGTACTCCCTCCGGTCCTTTTTACTCCGCGTATTAGATTTGTGTCAAGTCAAACTTTACAAAGTTTAACCAAATTTATATTAAAAAGTATTAACATGTACAATACTTAATATATATACTAATAAACTATATTTCATGATGAATCTAACCATATAGATTTGACATTGTGAATGTCGATACTTTTCTTTATAAGTTTGGTCAAAGTAGAGACACTTTGACTTCGGACAAAACTTATATGCAGACTAAAAAGGACCGGAGGGAGTACGACCAATGGAGAATCCGAGATCGTGGTTGTGTCTGTCTCGTCGAGTAGATCGAGAAAAAGTATTACATTTGCCTAAAAGGGAGTTCATATTGATACTTAGCAAACCTGTTAAATTCTTGCATTTAACAAATTTTAGGAATAACAATAATAGAAATCAGGTTACCTATTCGGTTTATAGAATAGAAAAAAAACACATAGAAGATAAAATCTCCTTTTGACCAGCCCTACCCCTTGGTACACGGACTTTACCAATCTTCTGCCTACGGCACCGCCGCCGCCGCTGAGGGCTTCTCTGGCGATCCGCTGCTGGTGGCCGCCTCACCGGGGATTGAGCATCGTGGTCGAGGCTCGAGCCCGGCATCGCCGCCTGTGTCCCTGTTGTTGTTTCAGCCGCTGGCACCTGCAGGTCTCCAGGTACAAAGCGTTGCATCTGTTCATATTCTAGTAAGGCCCTGTTCGGTAATCCACCGTTGCGCTCCGGCTCCTTGGTTTTCAGAATCTGTGGAGCACCTTTTTCCCCACTCCGTGATTTTATACTGCAACTCCTGCCGCTCCGCTCTGCCAGCTCCGTAGAACTATCTTGTTCGGGTCCGCTCCACCTGCTGGAGAGCAGAGTTGTGGAACAGAGGGGTTCCGAACATGAGTATCTAATGTCGTTGCTAGTAGACTGGAAGTACGTTTGCCCAGCCTACCCATGAGTATCTAATGTCGTTGCTAGTAGACTGGAAGTACCACTAATGGATTTGATTCAGAAAAATATGGCGTTTCAGATTGTACTGACATGCGTTCCTTTGCTCTTGTGCGTACTGTGTCATCCGAGTAATACAAGCTAATACTTATCTACACTAGCTACTGTATGTGTTTGGGTTAAATATTAGTGCAGATTTTGTATGGATTAAAAAATAGTTTTGTTAAGTAAAATAATTTGATAATGAATCTTTGGAGCTTCAGAACAAATAAACATGGAACAAATACTTTTTTTTACTCTCCGCTCTTGTCCCTCCTTCCAGCCAATTTTGATTCAGTTTCTTTAAAAAAAATAGATTTAGTGCGCAGCCGCCGTCGCCAGAGTCCACCGCAGGAAGCTGCCATCTGACCGAAGCCTGTCGTGGTGGTCCTCAAGTTGTTGCCATCAGGGTCGTTTGTTTGCTGCTGGATTTTGACGAGGTACCTGATTCATCCTAGTAGTTCCGTCTCGTTCGTGGAGATTTTTATTTGAAAAACCGATTCCTGTTAGAGCTAGCAGTTGTACTGAGTAGTAGCAACCTGATTGATGGCTTGGTGAAAACGATGAGCTAGAGTAGACAACGTGGTTGAGGGATTGTCTATTTTGGTTCAGATATTAACCTGCTAGGAGCAACACACTATCTTAAATTCAGTAAAGATCAATCTACCTTGGGTCTGAGAAATTAATAAGATTGTGGGATTTGCATCAGACGGCACATATTATTACTGAATGTTGGTGCTACGCTGGTTCCCAACAAATTAATCTCTTTGCAATTTGTAACAACCTGTGTGTGGTATCCCTGTTGATATGTACATATCTCTATTGTCTTGTCTTGTAATGCAGCCTGAAATGCTAGCAAACTATTTAGCCGGTCATATTTGGATGGTGCTTGTTTGGGCATATCACTAACGTTTTGTTCATCTAGGATGTTGCCTATCAGCCCGTGTTCGGTCAGTTAACTGTCGTTGGAGTCTTCGATATTTAAGTTATGATGATACACTGGATTGATAAGCTAGTCTCATGTTATTGATCATTGTGGAACTAACGATTGATAAGATTTTTTGCTGTATTGTGGGTCTAGAAAGAATATAAAATGCTATGGTGTGCTAGTATCAGGTTATTGCTGATCATCGAACTAATGATTGATAAGCTTGATTGCTCTATTATGTGCCTGGAAAGAATAGAATATGTTATTAATGGTTAACATCTGAGACAACCTATTATAGTGCAGAGAGCACATAAGTTCAGTGCAGAATTTTTTTGTTACCCAGTGAACTAGTCACCTCATGTAGCTTTGTTCTCTGGTTAGACAATAGAGTAAATTATCTGGTCTTATTCCTTTTGGCCATAATTAGCATTCGTGTGACAAATAAATCCACATAGCCATCTTGATCAAGTTACTGGAATTTAGTTAGCTGGACAATCAGAGTTACTCATATGCTCTTTTCTATAATTAGTTCAGAGAAAGCCATGTCAAAATCTAAAACTCAACTTAGTCAATTATTTCTGTTGGATGCTGGAGACATGAACATCATTTCATGTCTCCATTGTTGTTGACTGCTATTTGATGGCCTCCAGTGCCAACACAAAATTCTAGTATGATGTGAGTGACAATGATGAATACTCACTTAGTTCTTATCTTGCATTTAGTCCTTTGATATTGTCTAAATTGTTATACGTCATCATGCCATTTTAGTTTTCCTAGAGATTACAACTTACTATTTGTGTTACTGATTATGATGTTCTAATCTGAAACATGATTATGTTCTCAGGTACCTGAAGATTGAAGTGGTTGACCAAGAAGTATTTGAAGAAACACAACAACAAAGCAAGCTTATAGTTCGTGAACTGCGGCTAAGTCTTATTCTTCGAATAGTGAATCTGCTGCTACTATTTATATGCGATCGAAACTAGATTTTCTTGTTCAGTTTAATTCCTATGTTCAGTTCCTGTAATACGGTCATGATGTGCTACTGAAACTGTGTGCCCACGACCCAAACTAAAATTGAATCTTTGTTATTCAAATGCAAGACTATCATTTTGGATTATCTTGGTGTTTCATGTTCTGGGTTATCTTGGATTTTCTCTTGAAAGAGAGACACGAGTGTACGTGTATGTTTTGATTTTGAATTACCTATTTTATTGGTATGCATTTAATTGACTTAAAAAATATAATCAGTATATGCTACTTATTTATTTTATGAGAGAATCTGCATGCTATGTCTCCAGTTAACCTTTTGGCATATTACAGTGCATGTTGAAACTTCCTGTATCCGTTCCATGATTTCAAGCCTGTGAGTTAATGATTTTTTTGCCCATGTGGCCATCCATGCCAGTCAAGTAAGAAATAACCAATGTACTGTGTCGTCCCTGTACCGGGGCGCCCAGACCTGGTATAGTTTATGTACTACACATCACACTTGCCCCAAGTTTAGATGGACTAAGAAGAAACAAGAAAGGCCCAACCGTACAGCTTGTAAACCAGACCGCGAGGCAAAGCAATTCACGCTTCCAAAATTCAGACTTCTTGTCTTCGGTACTACTGCCACCTATTATAGTTGCTGATACGAGTTGAGTGATGCCTGTGATGGCTCATAGTCAATTTCCTAGGCTCCTATCTCCTATGATTGGTGTGACTAATTTGTTTGCCCTTGTGAGCGTGAATTTGTTTCAGACAGCTTATATGTTATGAGCTACCTTTTCAGGGATAGCTTGTTTATTAGATAACCCAGGTTTTATCTTGACCTACCAATTAAAATACAATGATGAACTATTTTCTCTTATTAATTCCAACCTGCGGTTTCTCTGAAGGGATAAAAAAATGCTCATCTCATGATCCTCATTTAGCTAATACACCATGGGAAATGCTCGAAGATATGTAATTTGTTGCAATATCTTGTTCTGTATTGCAACATTAGTACGTTATTGTAATATGCTTCACATATTGCCACAGATACATAACTTGTTGCCGTAACTAATAGCTATTGCAACACGGTGAAATTGAGGCAAATAATATGAGCTATTACAACCAATACGTCTTTTGTTGCAATAGGTGGGCAATTTTTTGCAACAGTATTTGTGCCTATCGCGACGTCAAGCAGTTGTTGCAATATATGTACGAATATTACCACATATGGATATTTTGTTGTGAGACCTAGTTTTTATTGCAACGAAATGACTAAGTCACGCAACGAAATTTGTTTGCTGCAATATCAGGGCCATATTGCAACGTCTGTGCGTATTGTGGCAGTACACGACCTATATTGCAACAAAGCGTGAACTAATCGCGACAAAACTAAATCATGGCAATATGCGGAGCCTACTACCACAAACTGGAAATTGGTGGCAATATTATGTTTTATTGCAACAAAATGTGGTTGTAGCAATATATATTGTTGCAATAGACCGAATTTCCTGTAGTGAGGCCACCAAAAAAATACAAAAAATAGAAAAAATAAAAAATAAGAAAAAATAAAAAGAGAGAAGGGGGCACACTACTATTCCTTTTGAGAGATCCACACTCATACTCCTTATTATATCTTGTACTCCATATAGATTATCATTCATGCATATAGCTATGTGGGGACCTTCACACAATAGAACTTGGCTTGTATATTCCAATGATGAGCCTCCTCAAATGAGCTCTAGGTCTTCTTGAGCAAGCAAGTTGGATGCACCCCCAATAGTTCCATTGGAGAGCTTACCTTAGCTCACATGTGCATCCGTTGCATGGAAATCCCTACTCCTCACATCATATCTATCATTTGGCTTTCTCTCGCCTATGATTGTCCTCATTGATCTGAGCCTTTCACACCTTTTTGTCTTCCTCCTCCACCATATTCTCTCTTTGCCATACTAAGTGTCAACTTTCTTGCTTACGCTCATCCATTACATGAGTGCTCAAAATGTCGAAAAGGAGTGGATCATTTTGACTTGTACCTTTCTAGTGGTCTGGGGATGAGTCAAGATAAGATTCCAAAGAAGACCAAGTGTGACACTTTAGTAGATTGAGTTCTCAACTTAAAAATACTTTTTCTCGTATATCCCTATCCCTTTCTTCCACGCAAACACCATTTGGAGACATTCGAGTCATGGACAGCGAGAGCTCTTGCACCTTTATGTTCTTATGTTGCTTGTTTCAATACTAGATATAGACTCTTGCCTGTTATGACTTGAATTGAATTGCATGCTTTGATTGCTTTACTTACAAAGTTCTTATATGGTTGTTAGCATGTCACCACAGAAATTATGCTTGTTATCATTTACCTACTCGAGGACGAGCAGGAATTAAGCTTGGGGATGTTGATACGTCCAAAACGTATCTATAATTTCTGCTTGCTCCATGCCTCTTTTGTGTGATATTGCTATGATATTGATGAACTTCCATACACTTTTGATCATATTTTGACTAACCTATTAACTCAGTGCTCCCCAGTGCCAGTTCCTATTTTCTGCTGTTTTTCTATTTCAGGTTCCCCCTTATTAAAAGTACCAGAAAAATTCCGGGAAAATATAGGAAAAATCAGCGTACCGGAAGCTTCGCGAAGAGCCCGAGAGGGGACAGAGGGGAGCCAGGGGGCCCCAGGCGGCCAGACGGCGCGGCCCCACCCATGTCCGCGCCAGGGGGGCGCCTGGAGCCCCTGGCCCACCTCTGGTTGCCTCCTTTCGCCTATTTATTCCCCGTGACGAGAAATCTCGGGGACGGGACCCTTTTTTGCGATCTCTCCTCTGTTCCACCGCCGCTGCGCTTTCAAAATCGGGAGCACCAGAAGACCTCTTCCTGGCACCCTGCCGGAGGGAGGAATCACCTCCGGGAGCTTCTCCACCACCATGGATGATTCCCGAATGAACCGTGAGTAGTCCACCTTGGACCATGGGTCCATGATCAGTAGCTATGTGATGTTCTCCTCCCCTCTTTGTTCTTCATGGATTAGACCTCGTGAGCTTCCCTACATGATCGAGGCACATATGTAATCTTTTTGCTGTTGCTATGCTGAGTTTGCTGGGATCCGATGGATTATGAGATTATGTTCAGATTGTGATTGAGTTATATATTTGATTATCTTCTTTTATATTTATGTTCTTGAGTAACTCTTGCATGTTCTCCGTTGCTGTTTATTGCTTTGGCCAAGTAGTAGGTAGTGACTCCAAGAGGGACGTTATGCATGATTGTGGGTTCATGCCCCCCGATGACTAGCTTGAGTGACAGAAACATGAGTCTAGGGGATGTGCTGTTGCCACAAGGGGGAAAACAACGGTGCTTGTACTTGCGGGTGCAAGGATTGTTTACTTTACGCAAAGTTCTTTAATGCAGTTTTCTGTTGCTTTGAGTTTACACTTTGGGTGGGATTCGCAACTTAATACCAGCGAGATGTTCTGGATAGATATCTCAAAGTGGATGATTAGTGGGTAGATGCAGATGGATTTCGGTCTACTTGTTTGGCGTACCGCCCGTGCTTTTGAGCCTCTTCTTTTCTGTTTTGCATAATTAGCATTCGTTTGTGCACATAATCCTGTCAATTGCCCATCTGTAATTTGTTTACCTCGCATGGCTATTTTGTCGTCTTTTGGGAGAGAGACATCACTAGTGAACATCATAGTACCCTGGTCCATATTTCCACCACTGTTTACACTATCAATTTTCTTTCCGTAGCTATTACTATCATTATTATCCCCTGCGTTTTATCCTTTGTAAACAACAAGGCCGGAGGAATTGACAACTCCTCTGTACTCGTTGGGAGCAAAGCTATCTGTTGTGTGTGCAGGTCCAGGTGAAGTTAGCAATCCTTAGATTGTCAACGGCGCCAATTGTTCACTTCACCACCTACTTGTATCTGTTGCAGTCCTCCTGGACGATACTCAACCTTAGCATATTTGCTAAGGGAAATTTGCCGCTACGCTACATCTCACCTTCCACTTGGGGTAACCAACGAGGGACGAGAAGCTATCTCGTGTATCACATGCTGAGCATCTTAGGTTGGTATTGATGAAACTTCGAGAGCATCGCCTATATCCCAAATTCTCAAAGTATGAATTCTGGCTACCAGAAGTGACCTACTTAGGCCACGTGATTTCTGCCAAAGGCATTGGCCACAATCCCGAGAGAGTTCAGGCCGTCCTTGAGTGGACTCCACCTGAATCGGTTAAGCAAGTTAGGAGTTTTCTTGGCTTAGCAAGCTATTTTCGCCGCTTCGTTGAGAACTTCTCCAAAGTTGCAAAGCCTCTAACTGAACTCCTCAAGAAAGATAAGAAATTCGAATGGACCCCCAAGTGCGAGGAAAGCTTTCAAGAGCTGAAAAGAAGACTTCTGCACCCATACTTGCACCTCCAGACACCAAAAGGAATTTTGAGATCTATTGTGACGCTTCACGACAAGGGTTAGGATGCATACTTATGCAAGATCGTCATTTGGTAGCATACGCTTCACGCCAGTTGCGTCCACATGAAGAAAATTACCCTACCCATGATCTTGAACTCGCTGCCATAGTTCATGCCCTGAAGACTTGGCAACATTACCTCCTTGGTAACCATTGCCAGATATTTTCCGACCACAAAAGCCTCAAATACATATTCACCCAGCCATATCTTAATCTCAGGAAAAGATGCTAGATAGAGTTGATAAAAGATTACGATGTAGGAATCTCATACGCCCTAGGCAAGGCCAATGTCATGGCTGATGCACTAAGTCATAAGTCCATTTGTAACAACCTAATGTTACAACAGTATCAACAACTTCTTCATGAGGAATTTCGAAAACTCAATCTAGAGATTGTTCCTCATGGCCTTCTTTCTACCTTGGTGGAGAAACTAACTCTGGAGGATCAAATCGTAGTTTCCCAAAGGTGTGCACGAGGTGTTCGCCGGATCAAGGAGAAAATTGCCAGCGGAGTTGCTAAATGTTTCTCCTCAGATAGCAAAGGAACGGTATTCTTTGAAAATCGTTTGGTAGTACCTAAGAATAGGGATCTAAGGAAACTCATCCTTAAAGAAACCCATGACACTCCCCTCTCGATTCATCCCGGTAGCACAAAAATGTACCGAGATCTACGCCAGAGATTTTGGTGGACTAGGATGAAGAGAGAAATCGCTCAGTTCATTGTTGAATGTGATGTTTGTCGTCACATTAAGGAAGAACATCAAAGACCTGCTGGTAATCGTAGACCTTTGCCTATCCCCGAGTGGAAGTGGGATAAAGTCAGTATGGACTTCATCACTGGCTTTCCAAAAACCCAGAAAGGAAATGATGCCATCTTCGTTGTCATTGATCGAATTTCAAAAGTTGTTCACTTCCTTCCTGTTCGCGAGTCTATAACTTCTAGCCATTTAGCGGCCTTGTATGTCTCACGAATCGTGTCACTTCATGGATTTCCATTAGAAATCAATTCAGACCGTGGTAGTCTTTTCACCTCTCGATTTTGGGAAAGTTTCCAAAATGCTATGGAACCCAGCTCTCCTTTAGCACCGCTTATCACCCCCCAGTCCAGTGGTCAAGTAGAAAGGGTCAACCAAATTCTTGAAGACATGCTCAGAGCTTGTGTTATCTCTTTCAGAAATAAATGGGAGAACTCTCTTCCTTTTGCCGAATTTGCGTATAACAATAGCTTCCAATATAGTTTGGGCTTGGCTCCTTTTGAATTTCTCTATGGACGGAAATGTCGAACACCCCTAAACTGGTCAGAAACCGGTGAAAGACAATTCTTTGGACCGGATATGATTTAGGATGCAGAAGAGCAGGTTCGCATTGTTCGTGAGAAATTGAAAACAACCCAATCTCGTTAGAAAAGCTATTATGATCGTCATCATAGGGAAGAAAGCTATAATATGGATGAGAAGGCTTACCTTCGGATTACTCCTTTGAAGGGTACCCATCTCTTCGGTATCAAAGGCAAGTTGGCTCCATGTTACATTGGCCCCTTTCGCATTCTCGCTAAACGTGGAGAAGTTTCCTACCAATTGGAACTACCCCCTCACCTCTCCCAGGTTCATGATGTCTTCCACGTCTCTCAACTCAGGCGTTGCTTCAAGGACCCCATCCACGAAGTAGACCACGAAACGCTTGATCTCCAAGATAACCTTTCATATCGAGAGTACCTTGTTCGTATTCTTGATGAAGCCGAGCCTAACACTAGACTTCAGAAGACCAGATTCCTCAAAGTGCAGTGCTCGCATCATTCAGAGAAAGAAGCCACCTGGGAACCAGAGGATCGTCTACGAGCTGAGTACCCCATCCTCTTCCCGACGACTTCTGAAACTCGGGATGAGATTCTTTTGAGTGGGGCGAGTTTTTAGAACCCTAATTTTGGTTTGTGCTTAAGTTGAGCTAGAATTTTTGCATCATGATTTTTTTTTGCAAAAGTAGAAGAAATGGGAAAGAAAAAAGCCCCAAAATAATTTAATAAAAGGCCATACAAAAATCTTTTTCCAAAAATGCTTTGAACTTTTTGAAAAGTCTCATAAATAGGCATGATCACATTTCATGTGAAGTAGGTCCCACTTCATGCTCTCTGATTTTTCTAAAAGTCCAAAATGCCCTTGGAAATTAAATCAATATTGTATTTGCAATTGGAATTAAATATAAAATTCCAATAAATCTAAAACTTTGTGAGGAGAGTTATATTTGTCTCATAACCCCACATAAAAGATTATAGAATTTTATAAAATGTTTTGGTTGTAAAATCAAAACAAAACAAATTACAGAAAATAGTAAAAAGGAAACATAAAAAGGGCAGAGCCCTCTTACCTGCGGCCCAACTTGCCGAGGCGGCCCAGCCCAGGGGCAGCCTCGTCTTCTTCACGGCGCCAGGAAGGCACACGGCTGTGTGCCGCGCATGCTGTAGCCGTCGGCATCGCGGTGGCCACCAGCCTGCCTCCCCTGCCTTATCCCCTCGCTGCTCGACGCCTAGAAGGCCCCGCACCTTTTCCCCCTTCCCCTGGTTGCCGTTCTTGCTCCCTGGTCGAAAACACGCACACCCGAGACCTAGCTGGAGAGCGCCGCCGTGCTCCGACGTGGCCACCGGCCAAGCTAGCCTAAGACGACGTGTCCAGTGGAGTCCTCGACGTTGACTTCGTCAAGCCACGCCGCCAATTCAAGCCAAGACGCCTCCTAGGAGACGCCCGCTTCACTCCTTCGCCGCCGGCCGCCATCAACTCCGGCGAGCGATTCCGCTCCGGCCAGCCCATCCCTGGCCCCGCGGTTCTTCTCAACGCGATCAGGGTGAGCCCCTCGTTGGTTCCCCCCCTCCCCTTGCTCGTCCCCGTGCCGTGCCTCGCCGTCCCATCGAGGTCAGTGCCTCGACCGTTGCGCGAGTCATCGCCGGCATTTCCCAGGGCCTCCTCGATTCCCCCTGCTAGCTCCACTGGACGCAGGAGAGCGAGAGGCACCCCCTGGTTCTCTGCTCCTTCACTCCCGTGGCCCGTAGCACTGCTCCGGCGAAGCGCCGCCGTGGCCAGTGCCACCGGCGGCTAGCCGTCGACGGCCTGGCCATTAGGGCCCTTAATCCCCAGCTTAACCCCCTAACCCCTATGATAGATGGGCACAGGGCCCCCCTCTAATTAACCAGTGTTAACTAAAAGAGGGATTAACCCCTGGGTCACTGCCCAGAGGTCCCCACCAGTCATCCCCCCTCACGTCATGCTGATGTGGTGCTGACGCATTAAATCTTAAACTATTTAATTTACTTCAGAAAGTCCAGAAATTATTCAAAACTTTGAAATTAAATATCTTTTAAACCGTAACTCAGAATGAAATGATTTTTTTATGAAAAATGATCGGAAGAAAATGCTTTATCCAAATATGAAAATTTAAACCGTTTTTGATTTGATTACAATATGTAACCACTAGCTTTTACTATATGGCTTAAATGGAAATAATTCAAATCAAATGCTATGGTCATTTCAACTTTAACCATTGCAATGCAAACATTATCACATGAACATCAGAAGCATAACACACCCATGAACATCTTCATATCATGCCATATTGTTTGTGCTCTGCAATTTATCGAATGTACTTTACTTCCAGTGGTTCGGTGATTGCTTCTTCTCGGTAGGAGTTGATCTCAAAAACGAGTTCAACCTCATGTTAGAAGAGTGTTACCTCGTGATCGTCATCAAGGAAAGCACCCCCTCTTTCATCATGTCGATAAAATTCCAGTTCCCTCTCATTCTCGCATGCATGTTCAGGATGTCACCATGATATGTTCTACCGCTAGTTGAACACATTCCTTTGCATGACCTATCATTTTGTCACACTAGTAAGCAAACCATAATCCTAGCAGATCTAGGAGTTGAATGTTGATCATGTGGCCCCTGCAAATGTTACAGCTTATTGCATGCTTAGAGCTACAATGAGGTTACTTTGATGTGAGTCGGGATGGTAGTGATCATGTGAATGATGGTGGTAACGTGTTGGTGAATTTGACCTAAACAAGGTGAACGATGAGAGGCTGTGTAGGAGTACACAGTGGGTTGTCTCGTTGAACACCGCCTTAAGCCCGAGTTCTTGTGTTGTTATCGAAGACTAAGAGTACGCCACACATTGGGCTCACTGACCCCTCTCGGCCTAGTACCTCACCCCAGACCAGGTCCAGGAGTCACAAGTTGTTTGAACTTTAAACGATCTCAAGCAGGTGCATCAAGGTAAGTGGTGAAAGTAGGTTGTGGTCGAGTTGAATCAAGTGATCATGATCGAGTTGATCTTGATGGCTTGTCTCGCAACGTTTGAGTCCACATCGAAAAAATTGGCCGGATTCCGATTGCGCTCCCTAATCAAATAGGCGACTCCCTAGGAATAAAGATGGTGCTGTGAGTGAAGTATCGTGGCAACATCCTCGCTGGTACTCGCTTGAAGGTTCCACTCCCAGGCGGTAACTGATGCCTGCGTGTGTGTACAAGTACACCCCTGTAGGGTTAATGAACTATTCGAATAGCCGTGTCCGTCGTTATGGACTACTTGGAGACCTTTACTTGATCATAGACAACTTCAATGGTTACTCTAAAATTTCCAAGATAAGCGTGAGTGCTATGGTTTGCTTCCTCGTGGAAAGTCGTGGAAGGATCCATAGTGGTGCATTGATTGGAGACTTGGACTCGTGTATGCTCCTTACCTCTTTTTGGTAATCGTAGCACAGGAGTAGCCAATTCAAAGCTGGCACTTCTTCATATAAACACCACCTCCCTTTGCCTTGATACATGAGCATGAGTATTATAGTTCCTATGTAAGTCTTGTTGAGTACGTCTTTGTACTCACGTTTTCTTATTTTATGTTTTAGAGATGAGACCACTGATCCTGATGGTGGCCTCTACCTCGAGCTCGACGTGGACTAAGTCGGATAGTTCTAGACATCAGTCTGTGCCCTTTGGAGGGTTGTTATATTTTCTTTCAGGCTTCTTAAGCCATTTGTTAACCTTGTCTTTCCTAAGAAATAATTTGCTTCCGTTGATGTTTGATGTAATGTTGGATCACAGTCATGTGATCTCTTCTTGTAATACAACTACTATGTCTGCTCTGTTTAGCAGAAGTTATAAATACTATGAGTTTGTAGATTTCATGTTGTGATTACCTTCTGTTTACACTAGACATGTATGCTGCGTGTATGATTATAACGTGCATGTCTTAGTGTGGGGTTCGATAGCTTAGTTGTGTTCTTGCCGGCGGTCTTTCATACACCAAGTGGCCCTTAGATGTGCGCAGCTTGGGGCATCGTGATGCGATTGCTCGTGAATGTCACATGTCACACTTTGTTGTATGATTGAGCCCGCCAGAGACCCCGACTAAGTGATCGGGCTGGAGTCTGTTTATATGTAAGTGTTATAATTCAATCGAGAATATGGTTGAGGTGACTTGACTATGAGTATGGGATTTCACTACCCATAATCATTTAGACTTGTGATCGAACGATGAGGACCCATCCCAGTTGATCATCCGGCCTAGATGGGATGCCCCTCACGTTCGATGCTTTCCGAGAGTGTTCCGTGCTTGGCCTTGTCTGCTTAGACAAGTGGGTACGACTCTCGGCTCTCCATATGATTGAGTTGTGACAGGAATTACGTACGCAAACCCCAGGTCCGGACATGCTATGATAATGTTATTATAGTGTTTTGGCTTGTTTTACACAGTTTACAACTTTTCGGTGCCGAAACAGTAGACGCAAGAATCAGCGGGGATAAGTGCACATCAAGTGGCCATATCAACACATCTCCAAATGACCTGAAATTCACGGGGCTTAACTTTCTGAAGAATTGACGAAGACCAGCCGAAGGACACCCGGAGGGGGGCCACCAGGCTCCTAGGCGCGCTGGTGGTGCCCCCTCAGGCCGCGCCAGGTGGTCGCGTGGATGGTGGGGCCCACTTCCGGAGCCCCCTTTTTCCTATATCTTCCACGTTACCTAAAAACCCCAGAACAAAGAGAGTTTCCGGAGTTCCGCTGCCGCTCCATGACGGAAACCTACAGAGAAGAAAAGACCTTTCCGTCGGGTAGATTCCACTAGGGAGAACTCCTCCCGAAGGGGGAGATCGTCCTCATCGTCATCACAATCATCGAGGGCATCATCGAGATCATCATCACAATCATCACCATCACCATCACCAGCACCATCTCCATCTTCACACCATCTCATCTCACCATTGCAATCCAAGTTGTAACTTGCACTATTCATACCCTCTACTCCAACGGTGTTGATTACTATTTTGTGGTGAATGCTATTGAGTTTTGTTGGAGAATTATTGTTATGACCAAATTGTTTACCATATATTTATCATCTCTGATCATGATCTCTTTTATGTCTTGTGAGTAGTTCCTTTAGTTCTTGAGGACATGGGAGAAGTCTAGTTGTTAGTAGTCATATGATATTGAAGTAATATGTGTTGTTTGATATTTAAGTTGTGGTGTTATTCTTCTAGTGGTGTTATGTGAAAGTCGACTACATAACACTTCACCTTCTTAAGGATCTAGGGGAATGCATTATGTATAAAGTATGCTTATGGTGGGTTGCCGGAGTGACAGAAACCTAAACCCCAGTTCGCACACTTTTGCACGAGGGAGTGTTGGATCCTAAAGTTTATTGCTATGGTTAGGATTTACCTTAATTTCTCTCTTGTATTTGCGGATGCTTGCAAGAGGTTTAATCATAAGTACTTATATTAGTCTAGAAAGTGCACTAGAATAGGTTCACCCACACAACACTTATCAACACAAAACATAGTACTAGATGGAATATGGCGAAAGCACATGACTATCTCTCCCGTGTGTCCTCAAGAACGATTTAGCTTTTATAAGTTTGATTCTTCGACTTATCCTTTGCACAAAAGGATTGGGCCTTTGCTGCACCTTAGCACAATTTACTTCATTTTATTTTATCTCCTTGTTGCTTATACTAGAAAACCCATAAAAACTTACCTTTCAGTACTTGCAGTTATTCCTATCTCAAGACCACTTGTCAATACCTTCTGCTCCTCGTTGGGTTCGACACTCTTACTTATCGAAAAGGCTACGATAGATCCCCTACACTTGTGGGTCATCAAGACAATTTTCTAGCGTCATTGCCGGGGAGTGTAGCGCTATTGGTAAGTGAAATTGGTAAGGAAACCTTTATATTGTACGTGCTGTTTTTTATTTTGCTGTTGTTACTTTTAGTCCCTAGGGACCACTCTGCTCTTGGTTCTTTGCTTGCGGGGAACCTCCCCACCATTACTGTGGTGGATAAGGCTCCCCCACCTACTGAAATTGTGCCCTTTAAAATACCAACTTGTATTGTTGATTATGTTTTGGCTAATCGATATGAAGAAGATAGACATCCAGGCGAACACTTGCTATATCTTTCACAACTATGCTCATTATTTAAGCTTGCAGGTATATTGATGGATTTTGTTATGAGAAAGCTATTCTCTCTATCACTAAAAAATAAGGCTTTGGATTGGTATAGGCTTCTTGATAACTCTCATTTACTAAATTGGCAAGAACTTATGCCTCTCTTTTATGCAAGTTTTATCCTCTTCATGAAATACATCGAGACATGAGCTATATCTAAAACTTATGGTCTCGTGACGAAGAAAGCATCGCTCGAGTTTGGGGGAGATTGAAGTCCCTAATGATCAAATGCCCCAATCATGAGCTCCCAGAGGAAAATTTTCTTACAATTTTTTATGCAAGGCTTTCTCGTCAGGATAGAGAGATGCTCGATGCCTTATCTAGTGGGGTATTCCGCACCAGAAGTGTTGAAGAAAGGTGGGATCTTATCAAAAGGATCCAAAAGAACACTGAAGATTTAGAGATCGATGAAGGTATTGAACCCATTATAAATTATGAGCATGATTACATTGAGAGCTATGTGGAAACTGATTACTTCACTACCTTTTGTGCTAAGATTGGTCTTGATTCCCAACTTCTGATTAATTTTTGCAAAGACTTTGCCTCTCACATTGATTCCTCTAAAAAGAAGGAGGATCAACATCATAAACCCTTTAAGGAATCACCTATTGATATTCATGTTTCTGACCCTATTTTACCTGTAGTTATATATGAAAAGCCTCCTTTTCCCGCAAGGATGAAGGAGCATTCTTTTGTGACAGGTATATTAAATAAAAGTGAGAGAAGAACTGATGAGCATGAGGACCAGATCAAGGTCGACCCTCAAGTTTCATTGGTTAAAGATCTTGTTACTATAAATTTTTGTGTTGTTTCCACTAATCTTGTCACAGCCAAGAATAAAGTCCCAATTTCATGTACTCCAGTAGTATCTGTTAAAATAGGAGATCACAATTATTATGGACTATGTGATTTGGGATATAGTGCTAGTGCTATTCCTTATTCACTATATTAAGAGATTATGAGTGAGATTTCACCTTGTGAACTTGAATAAGTTGATGTTACTATTCATCTTGCAAACAGAGAAACTACCTCTCCTATTGGAATCGTGAGAGATGTTGAAGTCTTATGTGGAAAGGTAAAATATCCTACGACTTTTTAGTACTTGGTTCAGTTCAAGATAGCTTTTGTCCTATTATATTTGGTAGACCTTTTCTCAAGACTTGTGGAGATATTATAGATTGCAGGAAAGGAAAAGTATATGTTGAATTCAATGGTGAGCCATATGAATTTAACTTTTCTAAATTCTCCAAGCAAAATCATGGTACTGATTTGTGTAGTAATGATAAAATTATTGAAGATATTGCCTCTATTTCTATTCCTTCTGACGATCCTTTGCAGCATTACATGGAGGACCACGAGAATGATATTTCCTTCTTCTCACTCCGAGAGTTGGTGTCCACCTTCGCCGGTACATCCAAACCCTTGGCATGATACGCTCTGTCATCATAAACCTCCTTATACATTTCCTCAAAACAGCCACCATACCTACCTATCAAGGCATTTCCATAGCCTTTCCGAGATATATTGCCATGCAACATCCACCTCTTCATGACTTGATCTTCATGTCATACATGTTCCTGCTACACTGGCAGCGACATACATTGCATACATCATGATAGTTACATCTTCTTTATGATTTTGAGTACCTTGTAAAGTGTGAAATATCTCCTTTATCTTCTTGTAAAATAGAGTGTTTCCCTTAAGTGAGGAAAAGATACCAAAGTGGACACATTAAAAGATCCCAAAGAGGAAAAATGAGAGTTAAATAGAAAGAGCCATTGAGGCCACAAAAAATACAAAAAAATAGAAAAAAGAGAAAAAGAAATAAAAAGAGAGAAAGGGGCAACACTACTATCCTTTTGAGAGATCCACACTAGTACTCCCTTTATATCCTTGTACTCCATAGATATGTCCATTATGCATATAGCTATGTGGGGACCTTCACACTATAGAACTTGGCTCGCATATTCCAAGGATGAGCCTCCTCAAACGAGCTCTAGGTCTTCATGAGCGAGCAAGTTAGATGAACCCCCACTAGTTCCTTTGGAGAGCTTCCTAGCTCATATGTGCATCCGTTGCATAGCAATCCCTACTCCTCACATCATATCTATCATTTGGCATCTCTTGCCTATGATTGTCCTCATTGATGTGAGCCTTTCTCATCCTTTTTGTCTTCCTCCTCTGCACTCCTCTCTTTGCCATCCTAAGTGTCAACTCTCGTGCTTACGCTCATCCATTGCATGAGTGCTCAAAATATCGAAAAGGAGTGGATCAAATTGACTTGTACCTGGCTAGTGGTCTGGGGACGAGTGAAGATAAGATTCCAAAGAAGACCAAGTGTGAAACTTTAGTATATTGAGTTCTCAACACAAAAATACTTTTTCTCGTATTCCCTATCGCCCTTCTTGCACGCAAACACCATTTGGAGACATTCGAGTCAAGGACAGCGAGAGCTCTTGCACCTAATGTTATTTTGTTACTTGTTTCAATGCTAATATAGACTCTTGCATGTTATGACTTGATTTGAATCTCTAACCTTGATTGCTTTACTTTTAAAAGTTCTTTTATGGTTGCTAGCATGTCACCATAGAAATTATGCCGTTATCATTTACCTACTCGAGGACGAGCAGGAATTAAGCTTGGGGATGTTCATACGTCCAAAACGTATCTATAATTTCTGCTTTCTCCATGCATGTTTTGTGTGATATTGCTATGTTCTAGATACACTTTCATACACTTTTGATCATATTTGGACTAACCTATTAACTCAGTGCACCCCGGTGCCAGTTCCTGTTTTCTGCTGTTTTTCTATTTCAGTTTTCCCCCATATAAAAAGTGCCAGAAAAATTCCGGGAAAAATACAGGAAAAATCAGCGTACAGGAAGCTTCGCGAAGAGCCTGAGTGGGGCCAGAGGGGAGCTAGGGGGGCCCAGGCAGACACCCGGCGCGGCCCCACCCCTGGCCGTGCCAGGGGGGCGCCTGGGGCCCCTGGTCCACCTCTGACTACCCCCCTTCGCCTATATATCCCCCGTGACGTAAAACCCTCAGGGACAGAACCCTTTTTCGCGATCTCGCCTTTGTTCCGCCGCCGCCGCGCTTCCGAGATCGGGAGCACCAGAAGACCTCTTCCCGGCACCCTGCCGGAGGGAGGGCCGACCTCCGGGAGTCTCCTCTCCACCATGGATGCTTCCCGGATGTCTCGTGAGTAGTTTTCCTTGGACCATGGGTCCGTGATCAGTAGCTATGTGATGTTCTCCTCCCCTCTTTGTTCTTCATGGATTAGACCTCGTGAGCTGCCCTACATGATCGAGGCACTTTTGTAATCTTTCTGCTATTGCTATGCTGAGTTTGATGGGATCTGATGGATTATGAGATTATGTTCAGATTGTGATTGAGTAATATATTTGGTTTTTATCTCTTATATTTTTGTTCCTAAGTAATTCTTGTATGTTCTCCGTTGCTGTTTATTGCTTTGGCCAAGTAGTAGGTAGTAACTTCAAGAGGGAACGTTATGCTCGATTGTGGGCTCATGCCCCCCGATGACACGCTTGAGTGACAGAAACATGAGTCTAGGGGATGTGCCGTTGCCACAAGGGGGAAAACAACGGTTCTTGTAACCGTGGTTGCAAGGATTGTTTACTTTACGCAAAGTACTTTTTAATGCAGTTGTCTGTTGCTTTGGGTTTACACTTTGGGTGGGGCTTGCAACTTAATACCAGCGAGATGTTTTGGATAGATATCTCAAGGTGGATGATTAGTAGTAGATGCATTTGGATTTCGGTCTACTTATTTTGGCGTACTGCCCGTGCTTTTGAGCCTCTTCCTTTCTTTTGTAGCATAGTTAGCATTGTGGTGCGTTTATAATCCTGTCAATTGCCCTTCTGTAATTTGTTTACCTCACATAGCAGTTTTATCGTCTTTTGGGAGAGAGACATCACTAGTGAACATCACGTATCCCGGTCCATATCCTTATTACTGTTTCCATGCTATATTTACTTTTCTGCTTTTACTTTCAATTGCTATCATTATCCCTTGTGTTTTATCCTTTGTGAACAACAAGACCGGAGAGATTGACAACCTCTCTGAACTTCGTTGGGAACAAAATTCTTTATGTCTGTGTGCAGGTCCGCGTCAGTTGCGCCGCTGACACCTACTTATCATCTCTGGAGTCCTATTGGAGACAAACCTTGGTATCTTCACCGAGGGAAACTTGCTGTTGCACTGCATCTCAACCTTCCACTTGGGGTAACCAACAAGGGGCGAGAAGCCATCAACTATCAATCTTGAGCCCTATGCTATACCGGTTTTCGATCATCAACGACGGTTGAACCCGAAGATGAAGGGTGTTGTGAGAACAGAAATCCTCAAGCTCCTAGCCGCAGGTTTTATCTACCCTATAGGTGATAGTAAGTGGGTAGGTCCAGTACATTGTGTTCCCAAGAAGGGAGGGACAACTGTTGTTCCTAATGATAAGAATGAACTAATTCCCCAAAGAATTATTATTGGATATAGAATGTGTATTGATTACAGGAAGTTGAACAAGGCGACGAGGAAGGATCACTATCCGTTGCCGTTCATTGAACAAATGATTGAAAGGTTATCTAAAAGCACCCACTTTTTCTACGTTGATGGATATTCTGGCTTCTCTCAAATTCATGTTAACACTGCTGATCAAGAGAATACCACTTTTACTTGTCCTTTTGGTACTTATGCTTATAGACGTATGCCTTTCGGTTTAGGCAATGACCCTGCTACTTTTTCAAAGTTATATGTCTGCTATCTTTCATGGTTTTTGTGAGGAAATTGTTGAGGTATTCATGGAAGATTTCTCCGTCTATGGAACCTCTTTTGACCATTGTCTCCACAACCTTAATAAAGTTTTGCAGAGATGTGAGGAGACAAATTTGGTGCTGAACTAGGGGAAGTGCCACTTCATGGTCAACGAAGGGATTGTTCTTGGCCACAAGATTTCCGAAAGGGGAATCGAGGTGGATAGGGACAAGATCGAAGCAATCAAGAAGATGCCCAATCCAAGGGACATCCAAGGTATTCGTAGTTTCCTCGGTCATGCTGGTTTCTATAGAATATTTATTAAAGACTTTTCTAAGACTTCACAACCTCTCACTAATCTTCTTCAGAAAGATATTCCTTTTGTGTTTGATGAAGATTGTAAGGAAGCCTTCGAAGTTCTTAAGAAAGCTTTGATAACTGATCCTATAGTCCAACCGCCTGATTGGAATTTACCTTTCGAAATCATGTGTGATGCTAGTGACTTTGTTGTTGGAGATGTGTTAGGACAAAGGGTTGATAAGAAATTGAATGTTATACATTATGCTTCCAAAACCCTTGATAGTGCTCAAAAGAATTATGCTAGTACTGAAATGGAATTTTTAGTAGTAGTGTTTGCTTGTGATAAGTTTAGACCTTATATTGTTGATTCCAAACTCATTATTCCTACTGACCATGACCCTATTAAATATCTTATGGAGAATAAGGATGCCAAACCTAGACTTATCAGATGGGTTCTTCTTCTCCAAGAATTTGATTTGCAAATTGTTGAAAGGAAAGGAGCAGACAATCCTGTGGCAGACAACCTCTCCAGGATAGAAAACATACGACATGATCCTATTCCTATTAATGATAGCTTTCCTGATGAACAGTTAGCTATTTTAAGGATACAATTTATTTCTAACCATGGTTTGTAGACTATGCTAACTTTATTGTTACCAAATTTTTACCTCTAGGTTTAACATTTCAGCAAAGGAATAAATTCTTCCACGATTTGAGGTATTACTTTTGGGATGACCCACACCTTTTCAGAGAATGCGCGGATGGAATCGTAAGAAGGTGCATACCAAAGCATGAGCAAAAAGATATCTTGAGGTACTGTCATGATAAACTACTAGGAGAAAGGATAGTAGTAGCGCCCCATTTTGGCTTATTAGTAGCGCCCCACGGCGCGCTACTGATAGCACACTACATCTAACTTGTAGAAGCAGCGGGCATTGGCAACCGCTACTGCTACGTAGGGTTAGCAGTAGCGCCTCCTGGATTGGGCGCTACTAATAGATATAGCGGCAGCGCCTTCCTCTGTCAGGCGCTACTAGTAATATTTTTCAATATTTTTCCTTTTCTTCCTATTTTCTCATATTTGTTTGTACAGGTTTCATAGTATAATGCACACAATACTATCATCAATTTATAGACATACACACCTGAATATCTCATACATAGACAATAGTCTAAATCGATCATCTCATATATATTATCACATGATCATAATATCCAACACAAAGGTTAATATCGAACACAAAGGTCAACTTTTCCTAGTTTAACTTCGCTAATATCCAACAACATAATGTTTAACAACAACTACGAACCAACCTACTGATCACGACCACAAGGTGAAATGAAAAAAAACCCAAAAGACACCCCACATTCCATTATGTAATATGGAGAACAACTTGTCTCCATGTTTGATGTTCATCCCATTCACTATCCTTTTCCATCCTCTTATTCTTACGCAGCCATCATCTCCAGCTTCAGTGGAGTAGTCAGTTCTGAAGAGGACATTCCATGCCCGTGCAGAAACAACTGTAAGTTCGCCTTGAGGAGGCATCCACTTAGGCGTACATGCTGCCGGGATTCTCTATTGAAAACATACGAGTAAAATACTTAGTAATACATTATACTTAATGTTAGGTGAAAAGATTTCTGAAAATGGACTAGTGTGATAGAATAGTAAAAAATCTTACCATGATATTATTATCTTTTACATGTCCTGGAAACAACTTGACAACAAATGGAACATATGGTGTATAAGGTTCGCCAATATTATTCAAGTGCACAAACGAAGGAACACCTTTAAGAACATTGATGAAATCATCTTGTTCATCAATTGTCAGGCCAAATCCACCATTATGAAAAGTATTATCAAACATCTTCCGAACTTCTTTTGGATCTTGGAGATAAACTAACAATTATAAATAAGTTGTCAACTTAGGAAGCAAGAAAATAAGGAAGTAAACAAGTCAAAGTTGTTTAAGAAACTCACGTGGAGATAGAACCAGCTTAATGTCGTCCACTAGCATCCAAATGTCCTTATTTCGAAATGTTTGACCATATCGACGACGAAGTCCATCATCAAATGTTATTTTCATATCATCCTCTAATGCATATGCCTTGCGTAGTGCATACCAATTTGGACAATCAAAATATGTGCTATTTGGTTCATTAAAGACCTCGACATTTACAGTTATACCATCTTTCGTCTTAATATTGACATCTTTTTTGGCATTCTCACGCCACTCATCGATTTTGACAAAGTCGCAAACAGGAGGTCTTGCATAGCAAGGGATGTGCTAGTTGATTATAAAAAAAATACACGTCAAAACAAAAAGTAAGCGAAGCATGCTTAAATAAGAAGATGTCGATGAAGTTTCATACCGTTTGAAATTCGAAGCCCTCCCTAAGCGTGATGGAGAAGTATCTTTCTTCCTCCCCATCCAACTCTGGAAACTTGTCGCATCGACCCGAGTCATCGCCACAATAGTCGCACTCAGGGATTCTATCGCCATCTGCCATTTTTTGTGTTCATAATTCAAAAATTAGGCATTTAAAACAAAAGGAAAACAGATGAACTCAAATAGCAAAAGTAATGATTAAAATTAGGAAAATGATTCTAGAATATGTCACTACATTCCTTCTGCTCAGAAAAATTTATACTAACTAACAAATTAACAAAAATGAATATGGGATGATACAATTCCAATTAGTGCCTCATATTTAGATTGAACACATAAGCGAATCAGGGGGGGCGTGGCAGCTACCCAAGTAGGATGCACAAGTTCCGTACTTGTACATATCACAAGGGCAGCTGCATGCTCTCCCCCGATGTCACATTGTGTTGAAACAGTTTTAATCATCGGCATTTAAAACGAAAGGAAAAAAAGGAACACACATATCGGTTTTTGCCTCATACTTAATTAGGTTGAACACACACAAACAAATACAGGGATGGCGTAAGCGAGCCAAATAGGATGCACACATTCATATTTGTGTATATCACAAGGCTCGCTTACCCATCCCTGCTGTCACATGGTGTCACACGATGTTTTAATCATCAGCATATCAGTTTTTGTCTCATACTTACATTGGACACACACAAGTGTTTTCAGGGATGGAGCCAATGACCCAAGTAGGATGCACAAGTTCCGTACTTGTGCATATCACAAGGATCATTGGCCCATCCCTAACGTCACATAGTGTCACAATAATGTATTTTAATCATCGACATTCTAAAAAGAAGGAAAATAATGACGAACAATAATATCAGCGAATGCAACAATAATATCACTCATACACATATATCGAGTAATACAACGGTAAACAAGATGACTTGCGTAGTGCTTGGTCATACATATATATCTTAAGACTCATACATATAATACATGACTAATACAGTAAACAACGTCGGGTGCGGATGGTGGCCACCCAAAGAGAAGTAACCACCACAAACTCGTATCTCGGGTGAGATCCCTGAAGAAGCTTCCAGGTCCTCCATGACCCGGTGTCCAACGCCACCAAGTAGCGACGGACATTCTCGTCCTCCTCCCTGATATGTCGGCGTACAATCCACTCGGGGGCCGGCTGCCTCTACACCGACTGTGGCCCACGCGACCGCCACCAAAGAAGATCCGGGTCAACGACAAGACCCAGATTCCTCACTAAGCGGCGCGCCTCGGAGATCACCTCCCAATGCAACCCCGGGGGAGCCCAGTCCCGGACATCGCCCATCCCATCAAGCAGGTGCTCTACGACGCGGCGATGATGGGGATGCGGGCCAGGCATCATTGTCGAGAACTTATTTAATATACAAAGTTTTATTAAAATAAACGAGTGAAAAATTTATACTAACTAACAAATTAACAAAATAAGACAAAAATACGTCCGGAAAAAATACAAAGTTTTATTTGAATCATCTACATTCTAAAAAAGGAGAAATAGTGCCTCATATTTAGATTGGACACATAAGCGATTCCAGAGAGAGTGTGGCAGCGAACCCAAATAGGATGCACCGTACTTGTACATATCACAAGGGTTCGCTTCACACTCTTCCTGATGTCACATAGTGTCACAATATATTTAAATCATCGTCATTCTAAAAAAGGAGAAATAGTGCCTCATATTTAGATTGGACACATAAGAGATTCCAGAGAGAGTGTGGAAGCGAACCCAAATAGGATGCACAAGTTCCGTACTTATACATATCACAAGGGTTATCTTCACACTCTCCCTGATGTCACATAGTGTCACAATATATTTAAATCATCGGCATTCTAAAAAATCCTAATTACCTCAATATGCTAACCAAAAATCCTAATTGCCTTCTGTCATTGCTAAAAGTAGGAAAATGATTCTAGCAAATGTCACTATATTTATATCATTGGCATTCTTAAAAAATAGCAAAAGTAATGATTAAAAGTAATTTCATGCTAAAATACCATTTAATTCCCGTTTCGAAAAATCTCAAGCACTCGATATGTCCTACTTTTCTAGAACAAGTCATGCCGAAATCCATGGAAATTTTCGGCATGACATTTGCTAAATATTCGACATATCGAGCGTCTGAAATTTTCCGCAACGGAAATAAATCGACATTCCGGCAAAACATAGGCCACTCATATCCTGCAAACAATGATCCTAATTACTCAATATGCTAAGAAAAGGACAATTTAAACTACACAAGAACCACACACACACATTTAAACTAGAGGAGGATCGCTAATGATCTTGTGTGCTGCTCAAGTTACAAGATTTTTTCCCTAGCAATAATATGAACCCAAACAATGCATCCATAGCAATAGCAATTTTTCATAGCAATAGCAATTTTCAAACTGTTTTCCCATGTTTCAATCTAACAAAAAACCACATTATGTTCCAATCGAACAAAAACCCTACATTATTTTTCAATCTAACAGAAATTATATGAATTATTGAGAGAGGGGATTGAGCAGGAGAGACTCACCAGTGGGCGGCGGCGGCGTGGAGGTGCGGGGCTGGTAGGGGAGGCGGATGGCGGGTCAGAGCGGCGACGAGTCGGGGAGGCAGGCGACGGGTCAGGGCGGCGGAGGGTCAGGGAGGCGGGCGGCGGTTTGGGGTGGCGGCGCGGTTGGGGGCGGATGAGCATCGCGGCGGTGGGTCGGGGCGCCGATTGTAGGGAAGAAGGAGAGAGACAGGGACAGAAAAATGTGAGAGAGGGAGGGTTAGGCCGGTTATGTGCGGCCCATAGAAGCATCGCTCCCCAAGAGAGACGCGCTGCTGGTATATGCGGACCGTTGGATCCACTTTAGCAGTAGCGTGTGACATGTTGGGGCGCTACTGCTATGGCAATAGTAGTAGCGTCCTTTACAGGGAGGCACTACTGCTGCAACTTGTCAGCTGGGTTTGGTAGGGACCACCTTTAGCAGTAGCGGGACCCCGAAGGAGGTGCTACTGATAAAGACCTAGCAGTAGCGTGCCACCATAAAAGTCGCTACTGCTAATTAGCAGTAGCGCCCTCATAAGTGGGGCGCTACTGTTAAGCCTCTACCTATAAGGTTTTTCCTAGTAGTGATAGTCCCTATGGAGGGCAGCATGCCGGTGAGAGGACCGCACACAAGGTTCTCCAATAAGGTTTTTATTTGCCTAATCTCTTTAAAGATGCTAGAAAATATGTTTTGTCTCATGATAAGTGTCAGAGAGTTGGTAATATTAGTAGTAAAAATGAGATGCCTATGAATTACTCTCTAGTTATTGAGCCTTTTGATTGCTGGGGTTTTGATTTTATGGGTCCTTTTCCTCCTTCGCATAAGTACACTCACATATTAGTAGCTGTTGATTATGTAACCAAGTGGGTTGAGGCAATCCCCACTGAGAGTGCTGATCATAAGACATCTTTGAAAATGCTTAAAGATGTGATCTGCCCTAGGTTTGGTGTACCAAGGTACCTCATGACCGACAGAGGATCACATTTTACACATGGTGCTTTTAGAAAAGCTTTATCAAAGTATGATGCTAACCATAGGATTGCTTCACCTTACCACCCTCAAACGAGTGGGCAAGTTGATGTCACAAATAGGGAGATCAAATTGATATTACAAAAGACAGTGAACAGTTCTAGAAAGGACTGGTCCAAGAAGTTAGGAGATGCCTTGTGGGCGTATAGAACTGCTTACATAAATCCCATGGGCATGTCTCCTTATAAGATGTTAAATGGAAAGGCTTGCCATTTGCCTTTAGAATTAGAGCACAAAGCTTTCTGGGCTGTTAGAGAGCTTAATTCTGACCCAAAACTTGCTAGTGAAAAGCGTCTCATGAACTTGACTTCTCTAGATGAGTGGCGAAGTGAAGCTTATGAGAGCGCAAGAATGTTTAAAGAGAAGGTAAAGAAGTGACATGACAAGAGAATTTTGAAACGTGAATTTAATGTTGGCGATAAAGTTTTGTTGTTTAGATCCCTTTTCAGGTTTTCTCCAGGTAAAATGCTTTCTAGATGGGAAGTACCTTTTCACATTGAAGAGGGCTACCACTCCGATGCAATCAATATTAACAACTTTGAAGGAACCAAGCCTCAAGTTGTGAATGGTCAAAGATCGAAGCATTACCTTGTAGGAGACCCTGTAAATGTTGATGTGGATACAATACGCACAACCACTCACGAAGAACATGTTGCAGCCCTGATTCAGACACCAGCAGAAGTAGAATAAGAATAGTTATGTAATATGGTAAGAAAACTTTGCGGACATCCATAAAAGTTCCTTATTACGTGTTTATGGAAAATTAGGAAAATTCGGAGCCGAAGTGGAGCCAGAGAAGAGCTCCAGGGCTCCAGGTGCCCTGGTGGAGCGGCCTGCTTCCAGGCCGTGCCAGGAGGCCGCCTGGGCCACCCGGAGTCCGTCTTCGACCCCGCTTTGGCTTGTTACCTTCCTTTTAATGCATAAATTTTTGCTATATATTTTCCCGGATCCCGGCTTTGTATCTTGCTATTTCGTGTGTTCTCTTTTTGATCTGTTGTTGCGAGGAAAACTTTCAGAAAAACCTAGGTGCCATGGCTGCCCCAAGTTCCCCCAAGGACAAGTTCCTCGCCAACGTCATCAACCCTTACCTCGCAGAGGTGAAGAGGCATCCTCAAACATTTTGGGTGGAGGATGGTGCCCTTCACAAAGAAGATCTAAAGGGAATGGTCAAGGAGGGGAGTACCAAGGTCAGGCTAGAAGAAGTGGAGCAAGAAGTCTTCAAGTACAAGTTGTTGATCGAGCGTGGTGTCGAGGCCAACTTCGACATCATCACCGAGCTGAAGAAACAACATGAGGAGGAGATGAAGGAAGGGCACTCAAGCATGTCCGCACTAGAGACCAAAGTGTTCGAGCTTCAAGGACACATCTTTGACCTCCAGAACCAGAACTATGAGTATGAACTAAATTTTTTGCGCTTGGGCCTAGCTGCCGACTTTAAGATCTAGGAGACAAAAGAATCATGTGTGGATGGAGGACGTTTGCCATGGAAACGTTTTTCTGAGACCTACCCGATGTACAAGAACAAAGATCAACAATGAAATCTTCATGGGTAATGGCATCCCCTTAGCTTGTTCCAATCTTGGGGGAGTGCCCAGTATCTTTATCTTTATCTTTGTCGTTTGTGGTCAAGTTTAGTGTCGTATCATGTCTAGGGAAGTTATCTTATAAAATAGGCGTATGCATTGAGGTCTATTAATCCTATGTGGAGAGTCTTGTATCTTTGAGTGTGCAGTTGTCTTTGATGGAATATTAGTGAAGTGTCTATTGGTTTCTTCGCTGCACTCAGTATTCTCTTCACGCAATCGACCTTATATATTGATTCTTATGGGATTATTGATCTTATATATCAGGCATGGATTTGAAAACTTTATTTAATCTTGGCAAACATATCTTTGGTCATAACAACAAGCATGAGTTTTTCTAGTAGTGACATAGCCAAAACCTTTATGTTCTTATGCTTGAAGTGTCATGCTGACAAGGAAGACAACTTGATGTTTCATGCCAATTCTTAATGTAGACTTTATATTGTTTTGCATCCAAGTCAACATCATTTGTCTTCTTTTAAAAGACTTTGGTAGCCAAACCTTGTACTAAGAGGGAATGCTGCTTGTGCACCCATACCTTGAAACCTCAAACTACCAAAGATTCCACCATACCTTTCCAATTCGTGGTATTTCACCGTGATAACCCACAACTGCAGGGGATCGAGATAGTCTTCGCGGGTAAGAATAATCCAATTTATAGATTCGACTCAAGGGGAGCCAAAGAATATCCACAAGCTTTGACAGTGGAGTTGTCAATTCCACCGCACCTGAGATACACTTACTTGCAACAAGATATTAGTAGTAACTGCGATATGGAGGTGATGATAACAACGGTAATAGTGGTGGTGAAATAGCGACAGTAAAACAACGAAAGTAAACAACTAGTAACCAGCAGAATTAAAATACTATAGGCTAGGGAGATGGATGGTTGGGCGCTGCATGGATAAGACACATCATATAATTAACTTGGGGCAAGGCACACAGAAAAGCAATGATCATCTAGGCATAAATCAAACATTAGGCATGTACCCCACAAGTAGTTGTACGTGCTTGCAATAAGAACTTGCACAACATCTTTTTTCCTACCATCCTGCTACGAACAGGGCCAAAAGGAACTTATGGAGATTAAGGTGCTCCTGTCAAAGAGCACCGGAACAAAGCATTAACAATCAATGGATACATGTAATTCTCAAACTATAGTCCATCCCCTTTGGTGTCCCAAGCTGTGACCTTTGGGATCGCTGGTTCCGGACTATAACAGGTGCATAAAACTCACAGATATGATCAAGAACACAAATATATTCATGCAAACACATAGGGTTCAGATCTGAAATCATAGCACTCGGGCCCAAAGTGACAAGCATTAAGAGCAACAAGTTGAAGCAAAGATGATAAACAACAATCTAGATGATAGGCAAGATGCCCCCAGAAATCTGATGAACTATTACATGATCTAACTCATCCAATCCCTACCATCCCCTTTGCCTACAACAGGGAATTACTCACACATGGATGGAGAAGTCATGGAGGGAGGTTGGAGTGGTGATGATGATGACGATGGCGATGATCTCCCCTCACCGGAGGCCAAAACAGCCTCCAGATTAGCCCTCCCGGAGAAGAACAGAGGGTGACGCCGGCTCCGCGACGTGAATTGGGAAAACGACCTCTGTTTCGGGGTTTCTCCGTCACGGGAATAAATAGGAGCTTCGGTAGGGAACCAGAGGAGGGGGGAGCCCCCCAGGCGGCCAGAGGGCGCGGCCCCACCCCTGACCGCGCCAGGGGGGGCGCCTGGGGCCCCCTTGGCCGCCCTCTGGTCCCAATTCTGGCACAATGGCCCTTCGGGTGCGTGGATTTTCTGTGATTTTTCTTGGAATTTTCTGAGACACCTAAAAATCCATTTTCCTGCGCACCATAAAACCATACAGACAGCTCTGCTGAAAACAACGTCAGTCCAGGTTAGTTTCGTCCAAATCATGCAAGAATGAGGGAAAATCAATAGCAAAAGTGTTTGGAAAAGTAGATACGTTTTAGACGGATCAACTCCCCCATGCTTAGCATATTTCTTGTCCTCAAGCAATTCAGTACAACGAACTGAATGCGACAAAGAAAACTTTGACAAACTCTTTTGCTTCAATAGATGTATATAAGCATGTACTATGAAAAGAGTCCAGAAGATATTGAAACAATGCTATAAGGACAATGCACGAAGCAATCCTTCTTTCATGTGAACAATCACAAACAACTAAAAGTAAATAATATGTTACTGAAAATCAAGACAAGATTACAATGAACAAATCTTGAACATACTAGAATGGTATTTCGCTAGCCTCCATGAGTGAAGCAAAACATAAATGCAGAAACTCCTCCGGAGTTTTAAAGGAGACTAGAACTAAGAACTTCAGAATAAATAATACCACAATCATGCAAAAGACAATGTAATACTTTGGGACAATGCACATTACACTTAGAATGAAAATTATGCTCTCCTAGTTGGTGCTTTGAAGAAAGAAGGTGGAGACTCTCGAACCGTGGAGTTTGATGGCAAGGTTGAAAACCCGTGGCTGGAAGCAAAGGCTAAACTTGTACCAGAGCTCTTGTGTCGGGACCCGGGGTTTGCATATGTAATTCCAGTCACAACTCAATCATCTGGAGAGCCGAGAGTCGTACCCACTTGTCTAATCAGACAAGGCCAAGAACAGAACACTCTCAGAAAGCATCGTACGTGAGGGGCATCCCATCCAGACCGGATGATCAACTGAGATGGGTCCTCATCGCCTGCTCACAAGTCTGAATGATTATGGGTGGTGAAATCCCATACACATAGAAAAGTCGCCTCAACCATATTATCGATTGAATTATAAGACTTACATAAACAGACTCCAGCCCGATCACTTTGTCGGGGTCTCGGGCGGGCTCGATCATCCAACAAAGTGTGCCACGTGACAGAGTCATGAGCAATCACATCGCGATGCCCCAAGCTGCGCACATCTAAGGGCTACTTGGTGTATAAAAGACCGCCTGCAAGAACAAAACTAAGTTATCGAAAACCCATACTAAGACATGCATGTTATAATCATACACGCAGCACACATGTCTAGTATGAACAGCAGGTATCATCACATAACTCTACAATGTACTTCTTTATTGACTTACACATAGATCATACAAAGATCACATGTCTGTGATCAACATTACATCATACAACGGAAGCAAATTAGGTATGAGTACAGACAAGTTTAACAAATGGCTTAGAGAAGCCTTGTTCAACAAACATGCCCTTCCACGAGGGACCAGACTGCTGTCTGGAACTATACTAACTTAGCCAACGTCGAGCTTCAGGAAGGTGACTCCATTGGGGGCTGGGTTCTCATCTAAAACATAGAAGAAGCAAACGTGAGGACAAAGTCGTACTCAGCAAGACTTACATCAGAACTATACTACTCATGCTCAAGTTTCAAGGTAAAAGGAGGTGGGGTTCAACATGCAGAAGTGCCAGCTTTGACTTGGCTAGACCCGTACTACGAGTACCAGACTTGAGGTAAGAAGCGTAAACGAGTCCACTACCAAGTCTCCAACCAATACAACACTATGGATACTTCCTCGACTTCCCCACGAGAAAGCACGCCATAGCAGTCGCACTTATGTTGGCAAGTTTTAGAGTTTCCGTTGAAGTTGTCTAATGATCAAGTAAAGGTCTCCAAGTAGTCCATAACTGCGGACAAGGCTATTCGAATAGTTATTAACCCTGCAGGGGTGTACTGCTACACACATGAAACTATCAGTTACCGCCAGGATCTCGTCACCCTTCAAGCGGGTGTCGGCGAGGATAATTCCCACAACTTTTACCTCACAGCCAATTCTAATCCAGGAGTCGACTATCTGAGTTCCAAATCCAACTGGAAATCCGGCCGGGTTTCCCGTCAGGACTCAAACCATGCAGTCACGACCGACAAGCCCACCTCAACGGATGGTTCTCCGCTTGACAAGCCATGTGCTACACGCCCTACCATTAATGCCACATTTCATTTTCTTTATCTTTCGATGCATATGCCGAATGGAAAACCCGAACTAGGTGTGAATCCTGGAACTGAATCAGGGTGAGTTAATAGGCTGAGCGGGGATTCGTTTGCCCAACATGTGGTAGTACTCTTTTTCTTGGCTCACTACACAAGAACTCGGGGCCTATGGCAATGTTCAACGAGACAACCCACTGTGTACTCCTACACAGCCTCTCATTGTTCACCTTTGTTTAGGGTGGATTCACCAACACGTTATCATCAGCACCATTATGAATATCCATCCCGACTCACAAACAATGTAACCTCGATAAGTCATGCATCGTAATGGGTTCAACTATGCGAAAGAATGTGTCTCGGTGATCTTCGAAACATGCATAAGCGAGACTGAGAGGGAAGTAGGATTTTATAGACATGTTCAATGGCGTTTGCTTGCCTTGCTGACGATACACGGCTTTACTGGTCTTCTTCTTCGGGGGTTACCAGAACAATCATCAACAAAGGGGGGCACAAATAAAGTACAATGCTGAAGCACATGATAAGGTTGTGACATGAGGTATAGGGTACTGGTTTGTGGAACATTCCACTTAATTGAAGTGTATTGCAAAGTATTTGCAAATTCAAACTCCAAATTCAAATTCAAATTATGCCATATGCATGTTTGCTACTGTTCACCCATTTTAAAATGGTCAAACATAGAAACAAGTTGCATATTCATAATCCTTGCATTTTTCAGATAATTTTTCATATATTATTTGTTTAATTTGGAGTTAAAATGGATATTCTATGAACTTATGAAGTTTAAAGAAATTTCTGTAATATTCTGAATTCTTTTAATTGGAAAAAAACCCTTTACTGTGTCATGCTGACATCAGCATCACGTGGGGGGCTTCTGGCCAGTGGGGCCCTCCTGTCATTGTGAAAGGGGTTTAATCGATCTGTTAATTAAGTTTCATTTGATTTAGGGGGCCAGGGCCCACCTATCAGTGACCCTAGGTCAACTGATAGGGGGATTAGCCCCCTAATTAAGTGCCACGTCGGCAGCTTGCCGGCGTTGAGTCGCCGGCGGCCACGGGAGGCGGCGGCGTCCACCCAACGTCCACGGGAACGGCGGAGGAGGCTACCAGAAGGTAGCCCTCGCTTGCCCGCACACGTTGGTGCACGCAGGGCTCACTGGAGTGGCCCAGGGCCTCGTCGGCGACGAGAATCGCGGCGGCCGGAGCACAGTGTAGGCGGGGGATGGAGACTGGGGCGCGGGAATGAGCTCGTGAAGGGGGAAAAGCATGGGAAGCTCACCCTGAGCGTGCTTGTGCAGACGGGAGAGGGGGAGGAGCTACGACGATGGAGAATTTGGCGAAGGAAGCCACGGCGGCCGGCGGCGACTCGGTGGAGATGTCGACGTCCTCGGGTCCTCTGGGCTCGATTCCGCGCTTGGGTAGACGAAGACGAGCACGAGCCGTCGCCTGGACACTGTTGCGCGGCAAGAGGGCGTCGATGGCCGCGGTGGCGCACCGTGCTGCGCTCCGGTGGGCTTAGGGTTGCGCGAGAACAGCGAGGAGGAGAGGCAGAGAGGAAGTGGCGAGAGGGGGAGGTGGCATGGGCCTCTCTGGGCGTCGTCGTGGCGAGGGGATAGGCTCAGGGAGCAGCTGCGTGGCCTTGGCGGCCACGGCGGCCATGGCATGCCGGGCATGCAGCTGTGTGCTCGTGCCCGGGGGGGGGGGGGGGGAGACGACAACGGCGCCGGGTGGGCTGGGCCGTGGAAGGTAAGTTGAACCCGAGGCCCAGGTAAGTGGGATCGGTTTCCTTTTTCTATTTTTCTTTGTTTTTATTTTTGCATTTGTTTTGCTGTGGTAAAAATAAATACCAGGGCATTTTATAAAACCCCAAATTTTTTAATTTGGACTTACCTGGCATATAACTAGCCACTCCCAAGTTTTGACGAATTTTGAAATTCAAACTATTTGAAGTTCATTTCAAATAGGGGGGGTATTATTTAATTTCCAAGATATGTTTGGATTTTTTGAGAAATCTTGGTGCATGCAGTGGTTCCCACTTCACTTTATATGTGATCATGCATATTTATAAGACTTTTCAAAAATACCAGAGGAATTTTTGGAAGAAAGTTTGTCTGGCCATTTGAATTAAATTCCTTAGGGCTTTTCTTTTTCCCCAATTCAATTTCTTTTGAATTTTTTTTACATCATGCAAAGGAGCACTTGAACCCTAGCACATACCTAAAAGAGGTTTGTGACATCTTGGTTTTGAAAACAGAGATAAAAAGTGTTTTGGGAGGTGCATGATTCGTCAACGAATGCTAGTAGACAACTCAATCACCTCTTACGCTAGACATGTTTCGAGGAACGGCTCCCAAGATAGGGACGATCACATCCCCTAATTCTCCTTTGTTTATCACTGCCAAAGTTTTCTGATTTCTCATAGACAAAGCGTGAAGGAGGATTTGTTGGTTGTGATTATCTTTTGTGAGCTGGGCACACTCATGCCAGTCCCTCCTCGTATTAGGGGTTTGCAGATTAGACATGCAATCCCGGGATAAAACATGTCTAACATAAGACGGTCATGAATTACCTACTACTTCCTCATGAGCTACAACAGAGACACAACACAGGAGTGCTTTTGAATAATTTCGAGATGGTACAAGAAAGTCTTCGTTAGGATGGACGGTAAATACCACATAGGAAGGTATGGTGTACTCATATGGAAAAACTGGTTTCAAGGATTTTGGATGCACAAGCAAAAACTTTCTTAGCGCGAGCGAAGGCTAGCAAAAGACTGGGAAGCGACCAACTAGAGAGCAATAACATTCATAATCATGCAGAGCGACAAAGTAACATTGAATTGAGCATGAAAATGATATAACTATTCTGAAATTCAAAGATCATAAAGGCATAGTATACTTTTCAGTCATAAACATATGTAAGCATGTGCCAAGTCAATCCAAGAATTCTCCAAAGGGAAATACGACTTTAGTATGCCAAACCATGAACAATGCAATGCATGTAAATCATTTCAACAACACATTATGTACTCTAACTATTTGAGATTAGCCACAAGGAAATCATGAACACTGGGAAAGCATTGTAAACATAGCACTATGTCGCTACAAGCTGGTCTTTAAATCATAAGTACAAAAGTAGAAACAGAAAGAGTTCATACCGGTTTTCCTTGTTGCATCCCTTTCGTCGATCTTCGTCATCACTGCCTTGTCGCTTGCACGATTGAACGTAGGAAAATATAATCAAGTGCAAATGCCATCACGGACTCGAGCTAAACTCTGAAAACAAAGCAAACTAAAGAGATAAAGGAAATATTTTTGTGTTTTTCAAAAGTTTAATGAAAGAACAAGAAAAGAGAAATCTTTTTGTTGTTTTTTCAAATTAAAGAACAAAGAAGAACAGGCAAAAACTTCGAAAAAGATAAAAGCAAACAAAATAAAAACGGATAATACAATGGGAAAGGGAGAAGGGAACGTGCTCCCCCAAGCTTAGGCTTTTGGCCTAAGTTGGTAGCAGCTACTGCCCCTAGGAGCCTCCTACTCCGGGGTAATGGTAAGTCCAGGAGTCGTATGAACCCTCCGGTGTGTACACCGAAGTCCTCGGGTCCTCCCATGAGGAAGGCCCTGCACTCCAAGCGGAAGAAGATCCCTCGCCATGCTCGGTGAAGGTCTCTCCCTGGAAAGGTGGGAACTCACCATGCTTCTCCTCATCGGGCACAACCCCCTCCATGGGGTTATGCGGCTGTTAATTAGCCATGAACTCATCGAACTGAATCTTGTTGAAGGACCATCCGTTCCTGCGAGTGTTATCAAACAAAAGTGGCGCAGGTACACGGATCTCACGAGTAATGGTCCTTTCAAACCTCAAAATATAATCAAGGTTACAAAACTGGGAAGTCATGGTAACAAACTTATGTCTCTTCATAGCCGCAAGATCGAGACTTGTGTAAGAAAAGTGAACATCATCAGGATGCGGGGTGCGCTCAAGAGACTCAAGGATAAGTGTGGCGTAAACGCCACCATATAAATCGCCTTTGTTACTGTTCGTAACAAGGTGCCGAGCAATTAAGACACCCACATTATAATCATTCTTATCAGAGAGGGCGTTCGCATAAATAACGATATCTGGTGCAGAACCATTGCTCGTGTTGTCACGAGCTAACACCCCTCTAGCAACAAAATACGCAAAATACCTGAGGTGTGGAAACAGAATGCTGGAAATCTTCGTACGCCGAATGTCGGTCTCCACCTGGGATCAAAGGGAGTTGAAGAGGGTCCTCAACTCGGAAGGCTGCGTGGTCATCTTCCTTGTCTGACCAACGTTCGGGACACCTATTATATCACAAAATTGTGCCAAAGACATGGTTATGAGATCATTATAAAGTTTGAACTCGACGGTTCCAGCATCATGGTTATAACAAAAACTGTTAACAAAGCAGGAGGTTAGCTTCTTGTATTGTACCACACGGCATAAAGCTAGCCGTGTCAAACCTGCATTGGCACAAAGGCCATAAAATTCCTCCTTAATTCCTGCAGCTGTAAGAAAATCATCGCACGGATACATCATTGTGCATGCTGGACTTGTGTCTTCCAACAACTCCAGGGGCATATGATCTCTTCATTGTAGCTCACCCTAACTGCTGAGGGTGAAGCTGCAGGTCTAGTAACTCGATCGGAGTGCTCGGGCTTCTTCTTCCCAAGCCACCCCTTTTCTTTTCCAAAGAAACTCATTTCTGAAATTTTTGACAATTAAGAAAAATAAGGATTTAAACAAAGTGTGTTGAGGCAAACTACTCTACTGTAGAACCCCCAGTGTTAGTAGCAGTAATCACTACAGTGATCCCCTTGGTAATGATCATCACTGTTGTTCATCAAGCCATGATCACCTTTGATCATAGCTCTTTCAAATTCCAACCCTGATAAAAATTTCAAATAAATATGGATTATAATCTTCCTCCAAGAATTGTGGGAGATTGGTAATCATCTGGAAAATGGTTAAACCAAATCATCCTTAGTCATTAAAAGAATCCCAAGTCAATGATGATTATGAAACCAATGGTGTTGGGTTATCAAAATTGTCATGGAAATTAAAATGGAAATGGAAATCATAGTTAAACCAAGATTGCGAAACCTATTAATAAAATGCCTAGCAATCCTTAAGCCATGATTTATATAGCAATGTATATTTTATTAAAGTTGCTTAGTAATATTCAGGAATATAAACAATAGCTTGGGAATTATTAAATTGCCTTGGTTTTTATTTAAACTAGTGGAACATAAAGTAGACCAAAAATTGTTGAGACAATTTTCTTAAATTCTTAAACATTAGTAGGTAGAGATATTATAGTAAAGGGAATTTATTAAGCTATTTAAATAATGCAAACAAATAAAAACATTACCAAACTAGGGGCATTTTATTCCTTTTAGTTAAAACAATAATACAAAGCATTTTATAATGGCACCAAACTTTTGTGGCACCTCTAAAATGTGCAGCACAAATATACCCCAAAGTTTCATGTGGTGGAAAAATATAAAAACATGTTAAACAAATTAAAACAGAAAAGAAAAACAAAGGAAACAAAAAAAGAGAAACCCTATCATACGCCTGTGGGCGAGACCCACCCCAGCCCAACTCCCCTTCTCCCACCTCTCGCTACCGGGGAGGACACGGCATGGCGCCAGTGCGCCGACTCGCCGACGAGCTAGCCCCCTTCTCCTCACCTGCTCCCCATCCCTCTCGATGTCGTGGCACGATAAAGCAGCCCTCCCGCGAATTGTGGATCGAAGACCCGCACCATTTCCTCCTCACGGATTCCCCTCTCTTCCCCCTTCTTTACGCGTCTTTTTCGCCGTACCCCGACGCGCCCGTGAGCATGGCCGCCATGCCCGGGGCTCATCACCTTCCGGCCCGTGTGCGCTAATCTGGCCACCTGCAAGCCATGGCCGCGCGCAGCTCACGCGCGCGAGCTCCCGCCGCGGCCCGCTCGCCCTGATAGCTGGCCTCGCCATTCCCCTTCGTCCAGTGGCCATGGTCGGCCTCGCTGAGCCCGTGCGCGCCTGCTGCTCCCCTGCTTGCGCCCCTGGCCGCGCGCCCAGCGAGTCACTGGCTACGATCGTCCCGGGTGGCCTGGCCGTTTCCCCGCCGCCGCGCCACCCCCCCCTCCACGCCCCCTCGCCGGAGTGCCCCCAGCCATGGCCGTCGTGCCTCTTCTCACCGGCGTGGGCACGCACTGGTTAAACCAGTGGGTGTGCCACTGACCACTAGGCCAGGCCATATTTTGTTTAGGGGGCTAACCCCCAGATTAAATTAATCACCCCCCTAATTAAAATGATTTGATACAACCCCCCTGTTACAATGACATATGAGCCCATGCCCTTTTTGTTTAACTAAAACCTGTTAATTAAACTGGTGGGTCAATGACACCTAGGGCCCACCTGTAAATTAATTAGTTTAATTAAAATAGTAAATATAATGTTCGTATGACATGTAGGCCCCACTGAATATTAGATTTAACTAAAACCTTTTTATTTGTGCTGTGTATGACATGTGGGACCCATTAGTCAGTAGGTCCCACTGGTCAAGTTTGACCTGGTCAACCCCCTCTGTGGATAATGTTTCTTTTTAATAATAAAATAAATTATAAAATGATTTAAATTGAATTAAACTTTGAAATGGAATATCTTTTGAACCGTAAATCAGATTGTCAGAACCCCAACTAGGGTAAGTGCTAGGGCTTGTTTGATCCCTTTGCATCATGCAAAAATTCAAAAAGAAATTCAAAAATGGGGAAGCAGAAAGCCCTGAGAAATTATTTGAAATGGCCAGATAAAAATCTTTTTCCAAAAATCTTTTGAACATTTGGAAAATTCCTATAAATGATGCTGATCATTTTAAAAGTGGTTTGGGTATTTTCCCATACTCATGGAATTTTCTAATATTCAAATAGTGCTCTGGAAATTAAAGTTTACCCCTATTTGAATTGAAATTCAAATAAATTGAATTTAAAAAATGTCCAAATTCTATATGTGGCTAGCTACTGGTCACCTAGTATTTATAAAAGTAATTGGGCATTTTTATAAAATGCTATGGTATTTGTTTTACCAGAGCAAAACAAATAACAGAAAAACTAAAAAGAAAAAGTTGGAACAACCCTACCTTGCGCCCACAGGCGAGGCCCACTCACTTGTAGCCGGCCCAGCCCAGCCGCCTCCTCTTATCTTCTTCCTCCCTGGCGCCCGAAGCAGCTCGGTGGCGAGCCGAGCGCCGTGGACGCCACCGAGGAGCTTCTGGAGCCTCCTCTTCTCTCCGCGGGCGCCACGCAGCTCGCCCAGAGCCGCCCCACCTCTTCCCCCTCCTCTGGCTCTCTCCCAGCGCTCTCTCTCTCGTTTCTGCGCGGACCGAAGCCCAGCCGGAGCACGCCGCCGCCCAGTCGTGGCCAGAAGCCCCCTCCGCCCTCGCCGCCTTGTCCATCGTCACCGGCGTCGCCGACTTCGTCTTCCCGCGGAGCCAATCGAGCCGAGGAGGTCCGTACTCGTCGCCATCTTCACCGTCAAGTCGCCGGCCGCCCAGCTCGTCTCCACGAATTCCACCGCCGTCTCGCCTCCTCCGTCCTCCCCGTCCTCTCCAACGTCACCGGTGTAAGCTCCTCGTTGATTTGCGCCATCACACGCTCCTCCCTGTCCTCCGTAGCCCCGTTTCACCCAATCCAGTCCACGGCCGCCGCAAGAGGTCGCCGCCGCCGAGCTTCCGGGCCCCCCCTTGAGCCCCTGATGGCGTAGCTCGAAGCGGACGAGCACGGGCGTCACTCCGGTGCCCTCCGCGTGCCCAGCCGTGCCCGGAAACGCCGTCCGCAGCGGGCGCCGCCGTGCGGTTTGGTCACCGGCGGCTAACCGCCGGCGGGCCGGTTTAATTAGTGCCTAATGACCCCCCTCTAGCCCAATGACAGGTGGGCCCTGTCCCTAATTAAGCTCCTGTTTAATTAAATCAAACCGGGGGATTAACCACTGAGGCTGACAGGGTGGACCCACTGGTCAGCCCACCCCTGACGTCACCCCCACGCCATGCTGACGCAATAAATCGAATTCCAGAGAAATAGAAATGATTTAAAATATTCCAGAAAATCATTTAAACTTGGGAAATTCATAACTAATTCATATGAACTCCAAATATAGCAAATAATATGTCTAAAAATATCAGAAAAATCCAAGGATTATGAATATGGGCTCTGTTTTCATGTTTGACCAATTAAAATTGGGTGAACATTGCAAAACATCCATATGGATTTATTTCAAATTCAAATTTGAAGCACATTTGCAAGTGACTTTGCATTTGACTTCTTTTAAATGGAATTGTACCAACATTGTGACCAAGAACATCACCATTTCAATATTGATCATGTGTTTGATGCATTGCAAATAAATTTATACCATTGTTTGATTGTTTGCTCGATAGACGTGCAACCGGAACCGGAGGCCACCCCCTTCGTTGAAGACACCGTTATCGAACCTCGACAGCAAGGCAAGCAAACCCCATTGATCATGTCTATCAAATCCTATTTCCCTCTCAGTCTCGCTTATGCATGTTTAGGAGATCACCGAGACACGTTCTTTCACATAGTTGAACCCATTCCGATGTATGACCTATCATTTTGCCACAGTATTAAGCAAACCACAATCCTAGCAGATATAGGAGTTGAATGATGAGCATGTGGCCCCTGCAACTGTTACTGCTTTTGCTGCTTAGTGATACAATGAGGATGTTTTGATTGTGAGTCGGGATGGAATGAACACAGTGGTGTTGATGAAAGTGAAACGTGTTGGTGAATCCACCCTAAACATAGGTGAACGATGAGAGGCTCTGTAGGAGTACACAGTGGGTTGTCTCGTTGAACACTACCTTAGGCCCCGAGTTCCTATTTTGTGATCCAAGACAAAGAGTATGACCACATGTAGGGTTTTATGGGAGCCCCGTTTGGCTCTTTACGTACCCGATCCGGTCCAGGAGTCGCAATAGATTCGGGCTTTCCATTTGGCATGTGCATAGAAAAAGAATGAAGAAAATTTGCATCATCCTAGATATGTGGGTGGACTTGTGAGGCAGTGAAACCATCTGGCAGAGGTGGCGTCTCGGTCCCTTACATTATCTGAGTCCGTTTCGTGGAACCGGCCGGACTCTCGAGCGGTGCCAAACTCAGGTAGTCGACTCCTGGATTAGAGAAGGTGATGTGAGGTTAGTGCCTTGGTTTCATCCACGTCCAACATCCGCTTGAAGGATTCCAAGAACGAGACGATAAGTGATGACACGCGTGTGAAGATGTACACCCCTGCAGGGTTAATGAACTATTCGAATAGCCGTGTCCGCGGTTATGGACTACTTGGAAACCTCTACTTGATCATAGACAACTTGAATGGATACTTATAAAATCCGCAAGATAAGCGTGAGTGCTATGGTGGGATTCCTCGTGGGGAAGTCGAGGAAGTAACCATAGTGGTGTATTGGTTGGAGATGTAGTGGACTCGTGTACGCTTCTTACCTCAAGTCTGGTACTCGTAGTACAGGATTAGCCAAGTCAAAGCTGGCACTTCTGCATGATGAAACCCCACCTCCTTTACCTTGATACTTGAGCATGAGTAGTATAGATCTGATGTAAGTCTTGCTGAGTACGACTTTGTACTCACGTTTTCTTATTCTATGTTTTAGATAAGAAACCGGACCCCGATGGAGTCACCTTCGTGAAGCTCGATGTTGACCTTGGTAGCATAATCCCAGACGGCAGTCTGGTCCCTCGTGGAAGGGCATGTTTATTTACAAGGCTTCTCTAAGCCATTTGTTAAATTTGTCTGTACTCAGACCTAATTTTGCTTCCGTTGTATGATGTAATGTTGATCACATACATGTGATCTTTGTATGCTCTATGTGTATATCAATAAAGAGTACTTTGTAGAGTCATGTGATGATACCTGCTGTTCATACTAGGCATGTGTGTTGTGTGTATGTTTATAACATGCATGTCTTAGTATGGGTTTTCGAGACCTTAGTTGTGATCTGGCTGGCGGTCTTTTATACACCAAGTGGCCCTTAGATGTGCGCAGCTTGGGGCATCACGATACAATTGTTCGTGACGCTGTCACGTGCACACTTTGTTGTATGATCGAGCCCGCCCTAGACCCCGACTAAGTGATCGGGCTGGAGTAAGTTTATGTAAGAGTTAGGATCCAATCGATAACATGGTTGAGGCGACTTGTCTATGAGTATGGGATTCACCACCCATAAGCATTTAGACTTGTGTGCGAACGTTGAGGACCCATCTCAGTTGATCATCCGGCCTGAATGGGATGCCCCTCATGTTCGATGCTTACCGAGAACGTTCTGTGCTTGGCCTTGTCTTCTTAGACAAGTGGGTACGGTTCTCGGCTCTCCATGTGATTGTATCGTGACTGGAATTACATACGCTAACCCCGGGTCCCGACAGACTTGGTATCAGAGCAGGACTGTCTGTAGGCTTATCAAACCCTTGGTCGAAGTCGAGTCTAGCATTTTATAATTATATAGTTACTTGGCTATAAAGGGAACAACGTAAGGCTTCTTTTTCTCCTTACCCTCATCGATCTGAGTTCTGGGTCACCCTTATCTTTCCTACGGGATGATAGGACTAGGCTCATCTATGTCTGACTAGAACATCTCGCTGAGTGCTTCCTTTTAGCCGTAGGATTGTTGTGATCGTCCAGACTCATCGAGTTTTGAATTCCTTGAGGAAGTTCTGTTCAATCTCCTCGAGGTTGTTTCATTTTCCATCCCAGTGTAGCCGTTATGCTGCCGGATTTATTCCAAGTTTCTATGAATCATTGCCTTCGCATTATAATCTTTCCGCCTTCGTCATGTCTTGTTATCCTTGAATCCATCATTCAACCTGTTCTGATTGTTGATTTTTATCACACAGGATGTCAGGTGGAACTCGTAGTGCTGTTCGTCGGAATCGAGACCGTGTTCGGAATCGAAATGATGATGAACCTCTACCACCGCCTTCTGCGGCGGAAATCATGATGGAAGCTGAGAAGAATCAACGTGATCAAACACGCCTTCTGGAGCTCATCGAGCAGAATACCTCACGTCATCGTAATGTGGTTGTGAGCATTCAGGACTTCATCCTCCTCAAGCCACCGGTATTCCAATGTTCTTCTGAGCCCCTTGAAGCTGATGATTGACTCCGTTCCATCGAGCGTAAGCTTGATACTGCACATGTTGCTCCCGATGACCGAGTTATATTCGCGGCATACTTTCTGGAAGGTGCTGCTGCTGAATGGTGGGAGAACTATGTTGCTATGCAGCTAGATAGTCACGTAGTGACTTGGCAGGAGTTCTGTGTTGCCTTTCGAGGGTACCACATTCTGGATGAGTTGATGGAGCGCAAGAAGGAAGAGTTCTGCAATTTGACTCAAGGAAAGATGTCCATGCACGAGTATGTACGGGAGTTCAACCGTCTTGCTCGGTATGCCCAAGATGAGATCACCACCGATGCCAGAAAGCAGGCAAGGTTCCGTAAGGGACTTAGCCCCATCCTTCGTCATGATCTCAACCTCATCGAATTTGCCACCTTTGAGGATTTAGTCAACAGATCCTTCAGAGCTGAGCATGGCAATGAAATTTTCGAGGAGTCCCGCAAGCATGCTCTTGAGCTTGCTCCTTCTTCAAGTTCAGCCCCTCAGAAACGCCGAATTTGGATTCCAACCAGAGCCATACTTCAAAACCTTCTTCAGAGGCCACCACCAAATATATGCCATCCACCTCAACACATTGTTCCACCCTGGAACGATGGTGTGTAGCCAAGTAATCCCACTCCCAGCAATTCAGACAGGGTATGCTTTAAGTGTGGTCTTCCAGGCCATTACTATCGTCAATGCCCTCAGGTCTTGATGGCACCACGTCATTCTCGACCCAAGCCTCCAGAGAAATCCACCACCAAAGCCTTCCCAGCAAAGCTTTCAGTCACAAGTAGTGGTTGTGTGAACCAAATCTCAATTGAGGACACCACTGATGCTTCTGACGTCATTCTTGGTACACTCCCAGTCAATCATGTCCCCGCCTCCATTCTTTTCGATCCAGGAGCTTCTCATTCATTCATGTCGGAGAGTTATGCACTTCGGCATGGATTTTCTTTTGAAGAAATGTTTTCTCCAATGATCATTCAAACTCCTGGTTCAAAGTGGCAAACTAATAGAGTAAGCCATGGCAATCAAATTGCAATTGAGGGTCTAGTATTCCTTGCTTCACTTATAGCCCTCAAGTCTTCGGACATTGATGTCATACTAGGAATGGATTGGTTATCAAGGCAGAATGCTTTCCTTGATTGTAAAGCCAAGACAGTCAAACTCACCCATCCTTCAGGCCAGATCATTGACTACACATCACCCAGCTCTAGAACCCAGATGCATACTTTGAATGTGCTTCCCCTTCCAGACCTTGAAGATGTTCCGGTGGTTCGTGACTTCCCGGATGTCTTTCCTGAAGAGCTGCCGGGAATGCCACCCGACAGGTGTGTAGAATTCATAGTGGATCTTATACCAGGCACAACCCCAATTTCCAGACGCCGATATAGAATGGCCCCACATGAGTTAGCTGAGCTAAAAACCCAACTTGATGCTTCGTTGGCAAAAGGCTTCATCCGCCTTAGCTCATCGCCACGGGGTTGCCCCGTTCTGTTCGTAACGAAGAAAGATGGAACAGAAAGGATGTGCGTAGACTATCGCCCGCTAAATTTAGCGACGATAAAGAACAAGTACCCACTGCCCAGGATCAATGATCTTTATGATCAACTTGCAGGATCCTCTGTCTTCTCCAAAATGGATTTGAGATTAGGCTATCATCAAATCAAAATCCGAAATGCGGACATTCCCAAAACGGCTTTCACTACTCGTTATGGTCTTTACGAGTATACCGTCATGTCCTTCGGTTTAACCAATGCTCCCGCCACATTCTCGCGCTTAATGAATTCGATCTTCATGGAGTACTTAGATAAATTTGTTGTGGTTTATCTTGATGACATTCTCATCTACTCGAAGAACGAAGAAGAGCACGCAGAACATCTTAGGTTGGTATTGATGAAACTTAGAGAGCACCGCCTTTATGCCAAGTTCTCCAAGTGTGAATTTTGGCTACCAGAAGTGACCTACTTAGGCCACGTGATTTATGCGAAAGGTGTTGCAGTCAACCCCGAGAGAGTTCAGGCCATCCTTGACTGGACTCCACCTGAATCGGTTAAGCAAGTTAGGAGTTTTCTTGGCTTAGCAAGCTATTGCCGTCGCTTCTTCGAGAACTTTTCTAAAGTTGCAAAGCCTCTTACTGAACTCCTCAAGAAAGATAAGAAATTCCAATGGACCCCCAAGTGCGAGGAAAGCTTTCAAGAGCTAAAAAGAAGATTGACTTCTGCACCCGTACTTGCACCTCTAGACACCAAAAGGGATTTCGAGATCTATTGTGATGCTTCACGGCAAGGGTTAGGATGCATACTTATGCAAGATCGACATGTGGTAGCTTATGCTTCACGCCAGTTGCGGCCACATGAAGAGAATTATCCTACCCATGATCTTGAACTCGCTGTCGTAGTTCATGCCCTGAAGACTTGGCGACATTACCTCCTTGGTAATCGTTGTGAGATCTATTCCGACCACCAAAGCCTCAAATACATATTCACCCAGCCAGATCTTAATCTCAGGCAAAGACGCTGGATAGAGTTGATAAAAGATTATGACTTAGGAATTTCTTACACCCCAGGCAAGGCCAATGTCATGGCTGATGCACTAAGTCGTAAGTCGCATTGTAACAACCTCATGTTACAACAGTATCAACCATTTCTTCATGAGGAATTTCGAAAGCTCAATCTCGAGATTGTTCCTCGTGGATCTCTTTTCAACTTGGTGGCAAAACCAACCCTTGAGGATCAAATCATAGCCACCCAGAAACAAGATAGTAGTATTCAAGAGATCAAGCAGAACATTGTTAGCGGAGTTGCTAAATGTTTCTCTGCAAATGATCAAGGAACGATATTCTTTGAAAATCGTTTAGTAGTTCCTGAGAATGAAGACCTAAAGCAGCTGATCCTTAAGGAAGCTCATGACACTCCCCTCTCGATTCATCCCAGTAGCACAAAGATGTACCGAGATCTACGCCAGAGATTTTGGTGGACCCGGATGAAGAGAGACATTGCACAATTTGTTGCCGAATGTGATGTTTGTCGTCGCATTAAGGCAGAACACCAAAGACCTGCTGGTACTCTTCAACCATTGTCTATTCCCGAGTGGAAATGGGACTAGGTCGGTATGGACTTCATCACCGGCTTTCCAAAAACCCAGAAAGGAAATGATGCCATCTTCGTGGTCATTGATAGACTTTCCAAAGTTGCTCACTTTCTTCCTGTTCGCGAGTCTATAACTGCTAGTCAGTTGGCGGACTTGTATGTCTCTAGAATTGTGTCTCTTCACGGTGTTCCTTTGGTGATCAATTCTGATCGTGGTAGCCTTTTCACCTCTAGATTTTGGGAAAGTTTTCAAAATGCTATGGGAACTCATCTATCCTTTAGTACAGCTTTCCACCCTGAATCTAGCGGTCAAGTTGAAAGGGTTAATCAAATCTTGGAAGACATGCTCAGAGCTTGTGTTATCTCTTTCGGAAAGAATTGGGAGAAATCTCTTCCATTCGCCGAATTTTCTTATAAAAATAGCTATCAAGCTAGTCTGAACATGGCTCCCTTTGAATTCCTCTACGGACGACGATGTCGAACACCCCTTAACTGGTCAGAAACCGGTGAAAGACAACTCTTTGGACCGGATATGATCAAGGAAGAAGAAGAACAAGTTCGCATTGTTCGTGATCGATTGAAAGCCGCTCAGTCTCGTCAAAAGAGCTACTATGATCATCATCATAGAGAGGAGAGCTACAATATTGATGAGAAGGCTTACCTCCGGATTACTCCTCTGAAGGGAAACCAAAGATTCGGTATCAAAGGCAAGTTGGCCCCACGTTACATCGGACCTTTCCGCATTCTAGCTAAACGTGGAGAAGTTTCCTACCAACTTGAACTACCTCCGCACCTTTCCAGAGTACATGACGTATTCCATGTGTCACAACTCAGGCGTTGCTTCAAGGACCCCATCCGCGAAGTCGACCATGAAACGCTTGATCTTCAAGATGACCTTTCTTATCGAGAGTACCCTGTTCGTATTCTTGATTCAGCAGAGCGTGTCACTCGCCGTCAGAAGATCAAGTTCCTTAAAGTTCAATGGTCACATCACTCCGAGAAGGAAGCAACCTGGGAAAGAGAAGACCGTCTCCGTGCCGAGTACCCCACCTTCCTCCCGACGACTTCTGAATCTCGGGACGAGATTCTTTTGAGTGGGGGCGAGTTGTCAGAACCCCAACTAGGGTAAGTGCTAGGGATTTTTTGATCCCTTTGCATCATGCAAAAATTCAAAAAGAAATTCAAAAATGGGGAAGCAGAAAGCCCTGAGAAATTATTTGAAATGGCCAGATAAAAATCTTTTTCCAAAAATCTTTTGAACATTTGGAAAATTCCTATAAATGATGTTGATCATTTTAAAAGTGGTTTGGGTATTTTCCCATACTCATGGAATTTTCTAATATTAAAATAGTGCTCTGGAAATTAAAGTTTACCCCTATTTGAATTGAAATTCAAATAAATTGAATTTAAAAAATGTCCAAATTCTATATGTGGCTAGCTACTGGTCACCTAGTATTTATAAAAGTAATTGGGAATTTTTATAAAATTCTATGGTATTTGTTTTACCAGAGCAAAACAAATAACAGAAAAACTAAAAAGAAAAAGTTGGAACAACCCTACCTTGCGCCCACAGGCGAGGCCCACTCACTTGTAGCCGGCCCAGCCCAGCCGCTTCCTCTTGTCTTCTTCCTCCCCGGCGCCCGAAGCAGCTCGGTGGCGAGCCGAGCGCCGTGAACGCCACCGAGGAGCTTCTGGAGCCTCCTCTTCTCTCCGCGGGCGCCACGCAGCTCGCCCAGAGCCGCCCCACCTCTTCCCCCTCCTCTGGCTCTCTCCCAGCGCTCTCTCTCCACGAATTCCACCGCCGTCTCGCCTCCTCCGTCCTCCCCGTCCTCTCCAACGTCACCGGGGTAAGCTCCTCGTTGATTTGCGCCATCGCACGCTCCTCCCCGTCCTCCGTAGCCCCGTTTCACCCAATCCAGTCCACGGCCGCCGCAAGAGGTCGCCGCCGACGAGCTTCCGGGCCCCCCCTTGAGCCCCTGATGGCGTAGCTCGAAGCGGACGAGCACGGGCGTCACTCCGGTGCCCTCCGCGTGCCCAGCCGTGCCCGGAAACGCCGTCCGCAGCGGGCGCCGCCGTGCGGTTTGGTCACCGGCGGCTAACCGCCGGCGGGCCGGTTTAATTAGTGCCTAATGACCCCCCTCTAGCCCAATGACAGGTGGGCCCTGTCCCTAATTAAGCTCCTGTTTAATTAAATCAAACCGGGGGATTAACCACTAAGGCTGACAGGGTGGACCCACTGGTCAGCCCCCCCCTGACGTCACCCCTACGCCATGCTGACGCAATAAATCGAATTCCAGAGAAATATAAATGATTTAAAATATTCCAGAAAATCATTTAAACTTGGGAAATTCATAACTAATTCATATGAACTCCAAATATAGCAAATAATATGTCTAAAAATATCAGAAAAATCCAAGGATTATGAATATGGGATCTGTTTTCATGTTTGACCAATTAAAATTGGGTGAATATTGCAAAACATCCATATGGATTTATTTCAAATTCAAATTTGAAGCACATTTGCAAGTGACTTTGCATTTGACTTCTTTTAAATGGAATTGTACCAACATTGTGACCAAGAACATCACCATTTCAATATTGATCATGTATTTGATGCATTGCAAATAAATTTATACCATTGTTTGATTGTTTGCTCGATAGACGTGCAACCGGAACCGGAGGCCACCCCCTTCGTTGAAGACACCGTTATCGAACCTCGACAGCAAGGCAAGCAAACCCCATTGATCATGTCTATAAAATCCTATTTCCCTCTCAGTCTCGCTTATGCATGTTTAGGAGATCACCGAGACACGTTCTTTCGCATAGTTGAACCCATTCCGATGTATGACCTATCATTTTGCCACAGTATTAAGCAAACCACAATCCTAGCAGATATAGGAGTTGAATGATGAGCATGTGGCCCCTGCAACTGTTACTGCTTTTGCTGCTTAGTGATACAATGAGGATGTTTTGATTGTGAGTCGGGATGGAATGAACACAGTGGTGTTGATGAAAGTGAAACGTGTTGGTGAATCCACCCTAAACAAAGGTGAACGATGAGAGGCTGTGTAGGAGTACACAGTGGGTTGTCTCGTTGAACACTACCTTAGGCCCCGAGTTCCTGTTTTGTGATCCAAGACAATGAGTATGACCACATGTAGGGTTTTATGGGAGCCCCGTTTTGCCTCTTTACGTACCCGATCCGGTCCAGGAGTCGCAGTAGATTCGGGCTTTCCATTTGGCATGTGCATAGAAAAAGAATGAAGAAAAGGTTGCATCATCCTAGATATGTGGGTGGACTTGTGAGGCAGTGAAACCATCTGGAAGAGGTGGCGTCTCGGTCCCTTACATTATCTGAGTCCGTTTCGTGGAACCGGCCGGACTCTCGAGCGGTGCCAAACTCAGGTAGTCGACTCCTGGATTAGAGAAGGTGATGTGAGGTTAGTGCCTTGGTTTCATCCACGTCCGACATCCACTTGAAGGATGCCAAGAACGAGACGATAAGTGATGACACGCGTGTGAAGATGTACACCCCTGCAGGGTTAATGAACAATTCGAATAGCCGTGTCCGCGGTTATGGACTACTTGGAAACCTCTACTTGATCATAGACAACTTGAATGGATACTTATAAAATCCGCAAGATAAGCGTGAGTGCTATGGTGGGCTTCCTCGTGGGGAAGTCGAGGAAGTAACCATAGTGGTGTATTGGTTGGAGATGTAGTGGACTCGTGTACGCTTCTTACCTCAAGTCTGGTACTCGTAGTACAGGATTAGCCAAGTCAAAGCTGGCACTTCTGCATGATGAAACCCCACCTCCTTTACCTTGATACTTGAGCATGAGTAGTATAGATCTGATGTAAGTCTTGCTGAGTACGACTTTGTACTCACGTTTGCTTATTCTATGTTTTAGATAAGAAACCGGACCCCGATGGAGTCACCTTCGTGAAGCTCGATGTTCACCTTGGTAGCATAATCCCAGACAGCAGTCTGGTCCCTCGTGGAAGGGCATGTTTGTTTACAAGGCTTCTCTAAGCCATTTGTTAAATTTGTCTGTACTCAGACCTAATTTGCTTCCGTTGTATGATGTAATGTTGATCACATACATGTGATCTTTGTATGCTCTATGTGTATATCAATAAAGAGTACTTTGTAGAGTCATGTGATGATACCTGCTGTTCATACTAGGCATGTGTGTTGTGTGTATGTTTATAACATGCATGTCTTAGTATGGGTTTTCGAGACCTTAGTTGTGATCTGGCTGGCGGTCTTTTATACACCAAGTGGCCCTTAGATGTGCGCAGCTTGGGGCATCGCGATACGATTGTTCGTGACACTGTCACGTGCACACTTTGTTGTATGATCGAGCCCGCCCTAGACCCCGACTAACTGATCGGGCTGGAGTAAGTTTATGTAAGAGTTAGGATCCAATCGATAACATGGTTGAGGCGACTTGTCTATGAGTATGGGATTCACCACCCATAAGCATTTAGACTTGTGAGAGAACGTTGAGGACCCATCTCAGTTGATCATCCGGCCTGAATGGGATGCCCCTCACGTTCGATGCTTACCGAGAACGTTCTGTGCTTGGCCTTGTCTGCTTAGACAAGTGGGTACGGTTCTCGGCTCTCCATGTGATTGTATCAAGACTGGAATTACATATGCTAACCCCGGGTCCCGACACAGATGAAGATAATTTGTATATCAAAGTTGATCAGAAAAATACGTAGAATACGAATACGCTAACCGTTGGTCTACCACCCCCCTCTAACGTACCGAACATCGAACCGTCCCCCTCCGGACCGACTGTCCGATGTTTGCCTAATACCGTTAAACTATCCGGATGAATTTATTCTGAACACGAAAGTTGTTCAGAATGGATCAACTAACAGGGATACACCCTCCTTACGTTTGTCGGGTGTCCACGACACCTCCGGCATGGTACCTTCCCCCTTCGGACACCCTGTCCGATAATCACCCGGAGCTGGCAGTTCATCCCCGGATGAATTCCCGCCCCGAGCATAATACATTGCACTGCGTTAGAACACTGTTAACATTGCATCTGTCATGTCATGCATTTGTTTGTATATTCTTGCTTTGTATTCACTGTCCCCCCCCTTTATTCTTCGGTAGACCCCGCTGCTGTCGACTATACCGCTGTTGAGTACGACTACTTCGTCGACGACCCTACTTCTACCGTCGAGCTTCCAGGAAAGCAGAGCCATTCTCTTCACCAGATATCGGCTACCTTTCCGTACTTTCTTGCACTAGGCATTGTTACTGCTGCTTCTATGTTACAATCCTATTCTATTGCATAGCCTGTTTTTGTCGCCCCTTGATTTATCTTCCTTTACCCTATGTTGCCTATATAAATATATATTATATTCAGCAGTGAGCCCTGCGCACTGTTAGCTAGGATTAGATAGCGGGTCGTGATTACTCAGGGGAGTGAACGCGGATACGATGATTATAATTGCACAGGTATGATACAATGCAGACACCGACTAAGGCCCCTACCTCGGATCTACCGAGCCACATCAAGTGGAGCTATCGAGGAGTAATCCTCGTACTCCACACGTTGCTGACTCTGTATAGCCGCCCTAGGGACCTGAACACGGTTGTCCTTCAGGTAAGAAGTCGGGTGACCGAACGGTGCCCGCGAGTGGTATTGCGACGGGACGACAAGGAGGGTACGATCAGAGTACCGGTGTGCTTGGCCCCTGATCGTTGGCCGCGAGAGTTACCAAACCACGAAAGTCGAGCTCCTCCAGGAGCACACGCGAGACAAGGTAAGGAGACGGTTCACCTTGTTGGTAACCGCAGAGACTTGGTGGGAGGACAGGGCAGGCACTGATGTATTGGTGGTCCTGACTGCTGTCGTTGTCCGTGGGCCAGTTAAGTCGAGGCAACGATAATGTTAGTCACGCAGGGTAATTAAAATGCTAAATGGTTCGGCGGATGACTTGAGTAGCCTTTTGGCTTATACGCGCTGCCTACACATGGGAATTACGAGTTATGGGCTCCTCTGCTTCATAGTGTCGTCCGAGGACTCTTCAGACGTCAGCAGTACCGCGGCCTGCGCCGGGAAGTGGTGTTGTCTTATTTTCTCGTGCGGTGGTGTCTTATTTGGATTTACTTTAACTTCACCGGCCAGACACGCACCGTGCAGGAGTACGTTCGGGTTGGGGTCCAAGGCCCGGCGTACTTAGGATTTAGACCGGCGGATGGCCTCTCTGTTGAGTTTGAAAGATGGGCTACGGAGTGTCGGATAGCCTCGGTGGAGCGTTCCCTAACAAGGTGCCCGCCACCCTGGAGATCCGTGCGTGTAGTGTAACACAAGTGCACCCCTGTAGGGAAGATTAATCTATTCGAATAGCCGTGTCCATGGTAACAGGACGCTTTATGCTGAAGCTGGATCTTACCACTACAAACTATTATTATTAAACTGTATGGTTCCGGGTTTTCTTCCTCGCTGGGATGTCGAGGAGGTGAACTCGGAGGCATTGCTAATTATTACAACTTATTATTATACAATGCTGCATCAACTTCTGATGCATTGTTACTTTATGCTTTATATAAACTGTTGCCTATTCTCTGCTCATGCTGCAAGACTCGTCGGAAGATGCTAGTCTTCGATAGGCCTAGCTTCTTACCCTTATTCTGATTTCTATCTTGCAGTCCACTATATATAGCCTCCTCTTCCTTTTGATACAATGCATTAATGCTTAGTAGCGGACGTAAGACTCGCGGGTATTCTAGATACTCACCTTTGCTTTATTTCCCCCTTTTCCCTTTGCCTGATCGGCCGCTGCAGCCGACGTTGGAGCCCAGGAGCAGGAGTACCCTGGAGGAGACTACTACGATGTCGAGTTCCCCTTCGACCAGGAGTAGTTCGGTGGATCACAGGCAGGAGGCCTCGCCTTTTCAATCTGTATCTCTGATGTCATTTGTGCTAGCCTTCTTAAGGCAAAACTTGACTAACTATGCCTATACTCAGATATTATGGCTTGTATAACTTATGTATTCGGATCCTCGTGATCCCTGGTATTGTAACATATTGGTTTATCCATTTGTGTTTAGAGTTGTGCTGTGATAGTCTCACCGTGGCACCCTAATCTCAGCCGTGTACCCTGCGTGTATGATTACTGTACACGGATTGATTTTGGGGGAGTCACAAGTTGGTATCAGAGCCGACTGCCTGTCGGACACCCCCTTCCAACTCCTTGGTCGAAGTTGAGTCTAGTCTTTGCAAAACTACTTTACTAATAGTGTCGTGTGGCTTATCGGCCCACGTCGCAAAAACTGCGTGGTATTAGGATTCTTTTTCTCCGTACCCCTACTCTGGGACTCTGATCTCTCTTCCTTTCGGGTTAAATATTTTTGCTAACTCTAACGCTAGGTTCTCGTGACTACTTTATCCCGGAGAGCCCCTCATTACTGATGATCGCTTGCTTCAGAAGAAGATGTCAAAAATACTCCCCGACGAATTGTCGAGACTATATGTGCCGATCACCTTTACAATTCATTTCCACGGATAAGTCTGTATGTATAACCACATACACCTTTCGTTCATCCAATTCAATCCCAGTCGCTCTTGTGTTCACAAGATGCATCGAATACTTTCCATTGTTTCGGGAATCCTTAGAGCCTACTGCCTTGCAGCTTCTTTTCACCTTGCGGATAATTCCTCACTTTTATCGAGGATCCGTTCATCCTAAGTGGTTCCTGTGATCCCCATAATACTTTGAAATACTATCCGATCGCGCGCCAATCCTCGGAAGCCTACTACTTTGGGGATTCTTCTTGCCTTATTGCACTATGATTAATCCCGTTTGTATTGTCATCTTCAATGCCCTCCCTTGGCATTGCCATTCCGATCTGTTGAATCATCGTGTGCGTGAATGCACACAGTCATCGGTTAGCCCTATGAATTCATTTTTCTGGCTCAGACGTCATACCGGACATGAGCTGGATCCTGGTAAGTCAAACCTTCCTTGATTTTCCGTCTTTTGGACATCGTAATGCCTTTGTACTCCAGCGTCAAACTATTCAGATGCTTCAATCTCCGATGCTTATGCATTCTTTCTTGTTATGGTTGAGTACCGATACTCGCACCAGACTCTCTGTACGCTGCCTGACATTTTGGTGGATTACTACCTGCCATACCCTTGTTTCCTAAATCATTGACGAGCTTCCCCTGATACGAAATGCCTTTGGCGAACGGTATCATGTAGTCCGTGTCATCATCCCTCTTCTTTCAAACTTGTATCTCTTGTTCCTGTTGTTTGTCGTATAGATTCATAGGATTTCCCTATGGGTTGTATCTAAGTTTCAACCATTTGTGTGAACCCCGGAAACTTCTACGAGTCATACTCTACTGGTGTTACGGCAGATAAATTTCCTACTCTACAACTTCATCGAAAGCGAGAAGCGATTGAAATGTTATGCATTGAAGAAGTGGGAGTCGACCTTGAACTTGTGTTCATGCCCATGGATACGATGTAGAACTGATCATGAAAGCTCCTCGTAAAGATAAGTATCTCCTTGGTATAAATTCTTCTACACCTATGATCCACCATTCTATCTTTCGAGTATTACGCCTGGTACCCCGAGGATATCATACCTTTGCACTACATCTTATGAATCTTGATGGGACAATACTTTTCCCTGTCGTAACCACTCTATGGGGTCTGGGTTGATGTCAACCGAGAATACCAAATACCTTTTGCTTCGCCATTCCTTTCGCTTGATATCGTCGCTATTCGATTGCATTCTTTTGAAACCCTTCGACATAATGTGTCGTGGTCATCATCAACATTTTGCCTTCTTCCAAGTGTTAATTGGATACATTGTTTGAAATACCATCCTTGCCCCTCGATAATTTGTGTTATCATCGACAACATCCTTTGACTCCCTGCCAATACAAATTTGGTCATGTATATCTTGACATGTTTTCCCTCGAGAAATATTTACACCTGATACTTGTGTATCCTCACATTTTCCTTTCCATTGGTCTGTGATGTGAACACTTCGGTGTACTACTTTGTTCGTACAACCTGTTACGATTGTTGATGACTTTTCGGTGACCACCGATGGACAAGAACTTTGCCAATTGGTCCGCCTCATCTTAACGAGCAGGAAAATGATTCTCTTCGTCCCTCGCCCTTGGCACTGATGTTGTTGCCGACATAGCCAACAAGCTGTTCTCTGAATTGTCTTGCATCGTGATCGCATGCCATGTCCCCACCCTTCTTATTCAATGTGGGCCCATAACCCACAGTTCCACAGGATCGAAACCTGACTCTCTTGTACCTTTCTGTTCTCGAGGTTATTCCTCTTGCTTGACCTCTTATACAATTCACGAGTCATATACCTTATGATCTTCAGATCGATATCAGACTCAGTGCTTATGCCTGAGGCTCTGGATCCTTATCATCATCCGTCTCTGACATCGAACGCATGTCTATCCGCTTGAAACTTCTCATACCTCTATTGTCTCTCTCGATGTATTTCCCTGAGTTTAACTCGTGAGATACTTTGTACCCCATTCCCTTGGACAACCTTAGTTGATTCACCTGGTACCGATTCGACCCCCCTAAGTATGCCCCTCCTACCCTATACGTAAGTACGATGAAGCCCCGAAGGAAGGATGACCACTCAACGAGATGCACTGATGCGGACAAATGAAGACATCAACGTTAAGGATTAACTTCTTCGCGGAGGACAACAAGAACCAGAAGATTCGTTAGAATACGAAACCGAAACCTTACCCCTTACCCTACTTTTAATTGTCGGGACGAGAATTCTTTGTAGTGGTGGAGATTTGTAAGACTCCCAGTGTTAGTAGCAGTAATCACTACAGTGATCCCCTTGGTAATGATCATCACTGTTTTTAATCAAGCCATGATCACCTTTGATCATAGCTCTTTCAAATTCCAACCCTGATAAAATTTTCAAATAAATATGGATTATAATCTTGCTCCAAGAATTGTGGGAGATTGGTAATCATCTGGAAAATGGTTAAACCAAATCATCCTTAGTCATTAAAAGAATCACAAGTCAATGATGATTATGAAACCAATGGTGTTGGGTTATCAAAATTGTCATGGAAATGGAAATCATAGTTAAACTAAGATTGCGAAACCTATTAATAAAATGTCTAGAAATCCTTAGGCAAGGATTTATATAGCAATGTATATTTTATTAAAGTGGTTTAGTAATATTCAGGAATATAAACAATAGCTTGGGAATTATTAAATTGCCTTGGTTTTTATTTAAACTAGTGGAACATAAAGGTAGACCAAAAATTGTTGAGAAAATTTTCTTAAATGCTTAAACGTTAGTAGGTAAAGATATTATAGTAAAGGGAATTTATTAAGCTATTTAAATAATGCAAACAAATAAAAACAGTACCAAACCAGGGGCATTTTATTCCTTTTAGTTAAAACAATATTGCAAAGGATTTTATAATGGCACCAAACTTTTGTGGCACCTCTAAAATGTGCAACAGAAATATACCCCAAAGTTTCATGTGGTGGAAAAATATAAAAACATGTTAAACAAATTAAAACAGAAAAGAAAAACAAAGGAAAAAAAAAGAGAAACCCTATCATACGCCTGTGGGCGAGGCCCACCCCAGCCCAACTCCCCTTCTCCCACCTCCCGCTACAGGGGAGGGAACGGCATGGCGCCAGTGCGCCGACTCGCCGACGAGCTGGCCCCCTTCTCCTCACCTGCTCCCTATCCCTCTCGATGCCATGGCACGATAAAGAAGCCCTCCCGCGAATTGTGGATCGAAGACCCGCACCATTTCCTCCCCTCCTCGCTTCGTTCTCGTCAGGGCAAAGTCGTGCTGTGCCGTCGTCGCCATGGACGCGCCCACGCGTGGCCACTGAGATCTCTGAGCCGCGCCACCGTGTCCAGGAAGACCGCCAAGCTCGGCTGCTTCACCATGGCTGAAGAACCCGAGCTCACGGCCATCGTGCGTCGCAAATCGAGTCATCTTCTCCGCCACGTCCACCGCGCCTCGACGACAAATTCGTCGCACCCTGGCCACCCCGCGCCTCCTGGCCATGTCCAAGAGCTTTGCGGTGAGCCTCTCCTCCGATTCCCCTCTCTTCCCCCTTCTTTACGCGTCTTTTTTGCCGTACCCCGACACGCCCGTGAGCACGGCCGCCATGGGTGGGGCTCCGCACCTTCCGCCCCATGTGCGCTACTCTGGCCACCTGCAAGCCATGGCCGCGCGCAGCTCACACGCGTGAGCTCCCGCCGCGGCCCGCTCGCCTTGATAGCTGGCCTCTCCGTTCCCCTTCGGCCAGTGGTCATGGTCAGCCTCGCCGAGCCCGTGCGCGCCTGCTGCTCCCCTGTTTGCGCCCCTGGACGCGCGCCCCGCGAGTCCCTGTCCGCGCTCCCCCCGGGTGGCCTGGCCGTTTCCCCGCCGCCGCGCCACCCCCCTCCACGCCCCCTCGCCGGAGTGCCCCACCCATGGCCGTCGTGCCCCTGGTCACTGGCGTGGGCACGCACTGGTTAAACCTGAGGGTGTGCCACTGACCAGTGGGCCAACCCCTATTTTGTTTAGGGGGCTAACCCCCAGATTAAATTAATCACCCCCTAATTAAAATGATTTGAGACAACCCCCCTGTTACAATGACATATGGGCCCATGCCCTTTTTGTTTAACTAAAACCTGTTAATTAAATTGTTGGGTCAATGACACCTAGGGCCCACCTGTAAATTAATTAGTTTAATTAAAATAGTAAATAGAATGTTCCTATGACATGTAGGCCCCACTAAATATTAGATTTAATTAAAACCTTTTTATTTGTGTTGTGTATGACATGTGGGACCCATTAGTCAGTAGGTCCCACTAGTCAGGTTTGAACTGGTCAACCCCCTCTGTGGATAATGGTTCTTTTTAATAATAATTTTTTTTCTAAAATGATTTAAATTGAATTAAACTTTGAAATGGAATATCTTTTAAACCGTAAATCAGATGAAGATAATTTGTATATCAAAGTTGATCAGAAAAATACGTAGAATACGAATACGCTAACCGTTGGTATACCACCCCATCTAACGTACCGAACATCGAACCGTCCCCCTCTGGACCGACTGTCCGATGTTTGCCTGATACCGTTAAACTATCCGGATGAATTTATTCTGAACACGAAAGTTGTTCCGAATGGATCAAATAACACGGATACACCCTCCTTACGTTTGTCGGGTGTCCACGACACCTCCGGCATGGTACCTTCCCCCTCCGGACACCCTGTCTGATAATCACCCGGAGTTGGCAGTTCATCCCCGGATGAATTCCTGCCCCGAGTGCTTGGTGGCTTCTCGCCCTTCGTTGGTTACCCCAAGTGAAGGTTTGAGATGCAGTGCAGCAGCAGTTTTCCCTCGGTGAAGATACCAAGGTTTGTCTCCAGTAGGACTCCAGAGATGATAAGTAGGTGTCCACGGCGCAACTGACGCGGACCTGCACACAGACTCAGATAACTTTGTTCCCAACGAAGTTCAGAGAGGTTGTCAATCGCTCCGTTTTGTTGTTCACAAATGATAAAACGCAAGGGATAATGATAGCAACTTGAAAGTAAATGCAGAAAAGTAAATATAGCTTGGAAACAGTAATGAGGATATGGACCGGGATACGTGATGTTCACTAGTGATGTCTCTCTCCCAAAAGACGAATAAACTGCTATGCGAGGTAAACAAATTACAGAAGGGCAATTGACAGGATTATGAACGCACCGCAATGCTAACTATGCTACAAAAGAAAGGAAGAAGCTCAAAAGCACGGGCAGTACGCCAAAATAAGTAGAGCGAAATCCATCTTCATCTACTACTAATCATCCACCTTGAGGTATCTATCCAGAACATCTCGCTGGTATTAAGTTGCGAGCCCCACCCAAAGTGTAAACCCAAAGGAACAGAAAATTGCATTAAAAATAACTTTGCGTAAAGTAAACAATCCTTGTAACTACGGTTACAAGCACCGTTGTTTTCCCCCTTGTGGCAACATCACATCCCCTAGACTCATGTTTCTGTCACTCAAGCGTGTCATCGGGGGGCATGAACCAACAATCTAGCACAACGCTCCCTCTTGGAGTCACTACCTACTACTTGGCCAAAGCAATAAATAGCAACGGAGAACATGCAAGAATTACTTAGGAACAAAAATATAAGAAATAAAAACCAAATATATTACTCTATCACAATCTGAACAAAATCTCATAATCCATCAGATCCCATCAAACTCAGCATAGCAACAGCAGAAATATTACAAAGGTGCCACGATCATGTAGGGCAGCTCACGAGGTCTAAACAATGAAGATGAAAGAGGGGAGGAGAACATCACATAGCTACTGATCACGGACCCATGGTCCAAGGAAAACTACTCACGAGACATCCGGGGAGCATCCATGGTGGAGAGGAGACTCCCGGAGGTCAATCCTCCCTCGGGCAGGGTGCCAGGAAGAGGTCTTCTGGTGCTCTCGATCTTGGAAGCGCGGCGGCGACGGAACAGAGGCGAGTTCGCGGAATAGGGTTCCTCTCTCTGGAGTTTTCCCGTGACGGAGATTAAATAGGCGAAGGGGGGCAGCCAGAGGTTGACCAGGGCCCCCAGGCACCCCCCTGGCACGGCCAGGGGTGGGGCCGCGCCGGGTGGCCGCCTGGGCCCCCCTGGCTCCCCTCTGGCCCCTCCCGGGCTCTTCTCGAAGCTTCCGTCACGCTGATTTTTTATCTGAATTTTCCCAAATTTTTCTGGCACTTTTTATATGGGGGAAAATTGAAATAGAAAAACAGCAGAAAATAGGAACTGGCACTGGGGTGCACTGAGTTAATAGGTTAGTCCAAATATGATCAAAAGTGTATGAAAGTGTATCTAGATCATAGCAATATCACACAAAACATGCATGGAGCAAGCAGAAATTATAGATACGTTTTGGACGTATCACCGAGCATAATACATTGCACTGCGTTAGAACATCGTTAACATTGCATCTGTCATGTCATGCATTTGTTTGTATATGCTTTCTTTGTATTCACTGTTTCCCGCCCCTTTATTCTTCGGTAGACCCCGCTGATGTCGTCTACACCGCTGTTGAGTACGACTATTTCGTCGACGACCCTACTTCTACCATCGAGCTTCCAGGCAAGCAGAGCCATTCCCTTCCCCAGATATCGCCTACCTTTCCTTACTTTCTTGCACTAGGCATTGTTACTGCTGCTGCTGTGTTACAATCCTATTCAATTGCATAGCCTGTTTTTGTCACCCCTTGATGTACCTTCCTTTACCCTATGCTGCCTATATAAATATATATTATATTCAGAAGTGAGCCCTGCGCTTTGTTAGCTAGGATTAGATAGTGGGTCGTGATCACTCAGGGAGTGAACGCGGATACGATGATTATAATTGCACAGGTACAATACAATGCAGACTGCGACTAAGGCCCCTACCTCGGCTCTGCCGAGCCACATCAAGTGGAGCAATCGAGGAGTAATCCTCATACTCCACTCGTTGCTGACTCTGTATAGCCGCCTTAGGGACCTGAAAATGGTTGTCCTTCAGGTAAGAAGTCGGGCGACCCAACGGTGCCCGCGAGTGGTATTTCGACGGGACAACATGGAGGGTACGACCAGTGTACCAGTGTGCTTGGCCCCTGATCGTTGGTCACGAGAGTTACCAAACTACGACAGTCGAGCTCCTCCAGGAGCACACGCGAGACAAGGTAAGGAGACGGTTCACCTTGTTGGTAACCGAAGAGACTTGGTGGGACGACAGGGCAGACACCGATGTACTGGTGGTCCTGACTGTTGTCCGCGGGTCAGTTAAGTCGAGGAAACGATAACGGTTGTCACGCATGTTAATTAAAATGCTAAATGGTTCGGCAGATGACTTGAGTAGCCTTTTGGATTATACGCGCTGCCTACACGTGGGAATTACGAGTTATGGGCTGCTCTGCTTCATAGTGTCGTCCGAGGACTCTTCCGACGTCAGTAGTACCGCGGCCTGCGCAGGGAAGTGGTGTTGTCTTATTTGCTCGCGCGGTGGTGTCTTATTTGGATTTGCTTTAACTTCACCGGCCAGCCACGCACCGTGCAGGAGTACGTTCGGGTTGGGATCCAAGGCCCGGCGTACTTAGGATTTAGACCGGCGGATGTCCTCTCTGTTGAGTTTGAAAGATGGGCTACAGAGTGTTGGATAGCCTTGGTGGAGCGTTCCCTAACAAGGTGCCCGCCACCCTGGAGATCCGTGCGTGTAGTGTAACACAAGTGCACCCCTATAGGGAAGATTAATCTATTTGAATAGCCGTGTCCACGGTAACAGGATGCTTTATGATGAAGCTGGATCTTACCACTACAAACTATTATTATTAAACTGTATGGTTCCGGGTTTTCTTCCTCGCTGGGATGTCGAGGAGGTGAACTCGGAGGCATTGCTAATTATTACAACTTATTATTATACAATGTTGCAGAAACTTTTGCTGCATTGTTACTTTATGCTTTATATAAACTGTTGGCTATTCTCTCCTCATGCTGCAAGACTCGTCGGAAGATGCTAGTCTTCGATAGGCCTAGGTTCTTACCCTTATTCTGATTTCTATCTTGCAGTCCACTATATATAGCCTCCCCTTCCTTTTGATACAATGCATTAATGCTTAGTAGCGGACATAAGACTCACGGGTATGCTAGATACTCACCTTTGCTTTATTTCCCCCTTTTCGCTTTGCCTGATCGACCGCTGCAGCCGACGTTGGAGCCCAGGAGCAGGAGTACCCCGGAGGCGACTACTACCACGTCGAGTTCCCCGTCGACCAGGAGTAGTTCGGTGGATCCCAGGCAGGAGGCCTCGCCTTTTCGATCTGTATCTCTGATGTCATTTGTGCTAGCCTTCTTAAGGCAAAAATTGACTAACTATGCCTGTACTCAAATATTATGGCTTGTATAACTTATGTATTCAGATCCTCGTGATCCCTGGTATTGTAACATATTGGTTTATCCTTTTGTGTTACAGTTGGGCTGTGATATTCTCACCGTGGCACCCTAATCTCATCCGTGTACCCTGCGTGTATGATTACTGTACATATATTGATTTTGGGGGCGTCACATCTACTCACTTACCTAAGTCATAAACTTGCATCCAAACTTGGAAAATAAATCTCTACGCATGCATGCAAGCTCATATGAACAACACCAAGAACTACTAAATACTCACATATGAAGCCACCAATCAAATATCTAATTGGAGGGGTGAAGGAGTTACATACCAGGGAGTATTTGCACAAAATCTCAGCTCAAATGATGGGCTGTAGAGAGAGATCAAAAATCGTCTCCAAGAACAGCAAGAACGCAAGAACTGGAGAAGAACTCGTGTTTTTGGAGAGAGAGGAAGAAGGAAGAAGAAGACTTACCTGGAGGTCGGGCCTGTGGGCCCCAGGCGCCCTGTGGGCGCGGCCAGGGGGCAGGCCACGCCAGCTGGCCGCTTGGGCCACTGGTGGCCCCCCTTGGTTAGCCCCAGGTGCCTCTGGGTCACTCTCGTCATGGAATTTTGTTTATTTTTCTGGAATTTTTCTGACAACTTCACCGTTGAAAAAATTTCGGAGTTCAAAAAGATGCGAAACTTTCTGAAAGCTTGGAGCAGTGATTAGAGTTGTGAAGTTTCAAAAACATATAAACTTGGTACAACAAGAAAGATAAAGCTAAAAGCAACGCAAACATAAAAACCTCTACTTTTTTACTTATATAAAACTCATCTAATAGCAAGGTTGATCAAGTCCTACTACCAAACTAGGAATACACAGAGCAAAAAGTTTCACTTACTATGAAGCTTTCATGGTACCTTTACTTTAATGGATATTGTCCCCACCATAATGTTTTTGTATTTGTGGTGCACGTGTAGAGGACAATCCCAATCACCAATCTTCACGGTCTCGATATTCTCTATAGAGTTGAGGCCTTGCCTTTTGTCAATCTTCTTCGTAAAATACACCGTGTGTTCTTTATCGTTCACATTGAAAGTAACCTTTCCTTTATTGCAATCAATAATAGCACCTGCTGTTAAGAAAAGTTCTACCAAGAATAATAGACATGCTCCCATCCTCGGGCATGTCAAGCACAAAAAAATCAGTAAGGATCAAACAATTAGCAACTTCAACGGGAAGATCCTCACAAATACCTATAGGAACGGCTGTTGACTTGTCATCCATCTGAAGAGAGATATTTGTAGGGATTAGTTTTTCTAAACAAAGTCTCTTGTAAAGAGAGAAAGGCATAACACTCACTCCTAGTCCAAGATCACATAGAGCAGTCTTGACATAATTATTCTTTATGGAGCAAGGAATGGTGGGTATACCTGGATCACCAAGCTTCTCAGGAATCTTGCCACGGAAAGAGTAGTTAGCAAGCATAGTAGATATTGCTTCATTAGGAACTTTTCTTTTATTAGTAACAATATCTTTCATATATCTCGAATAGGGAGGTAACTTAATAGCATCAATCAAAGGAATTTGAAGAAAAAGAGGTTTCATCCACTCCAAAAACTTATTGTATTGCTCTTCTTCTTTAGTTTTGAGAGACTTACCTGGAAAGGGCATGGGTTTCTGTACCCATGGTTCTCTTTCCTTCCCATGTCTTCTTGCGATAAAGTCTTCTCTAGTGCATTTCTTGCATTTGTCGGGTGTTTCTTCTTCTCGAACTTCGGGTGGATCATTCTTTTCTCCATCCTTTTCAGGCTCATCAGCTTCTTCTGTCTCAGCATCGGAGGTAGATATACTATTTGGATCATTGGAATTGTCAGCTTCTTTTTGCTTCTTCTTCTTCTTCGTAGAACTAACAATTTCTTCTTCTTGCATTTGAGAATCTTGCTCGATCCTCTTCGGATGCCCCTCCGGATAGAGAGGATCTTGGGTGCTAGTTCCTCCTCGGGTTTTAATCCCGAAGGCCTGTATATCCTATTTGGCATTGTTAGCAAGCAAATCTTTTTTCACATTAGAAATTAGTTCAAGCTGAGTTTGAACCATATGAAAATGCTTCACAAGACATTTAACATCATTAACTATTCTTCCTAGAACATCAAGCAAACTTTTGATAGCAAGAGAATCATCATGCAACTGACTTTGTATCCTCTAATTAAAGTGATTTTGCTTCATAATAAAATTATCAAGCTCATCTAAACATTGATCAGGAGGCTTACCATGAGGGATGTCACTTGCATTGAAATCTAAAAGAGAGTGTACCTCTACCTTAGGAGGGTGAGTGGTAGGCTCACACAACTTCTCAATAGGGGGTAGATTATTCATGTCTTCAGTTTTGATACCCTTCTCTTTAATAGACTTCTTTGCTTCTTGCATATCTTCGGGGCTTAGAACGAGCATGCCCCTCTTTTTTGGTGGTGGAGGTGGTTCAGGGACGGACCAATCTTCGTGGTTTTTGGCAATCTTTCCCATTAATTCTTCTGCATTGTCCGACGTTCTTTTCCTGAAAACACAACCATCACAACTGTCCAAATAGGATCTGGATTCATAAGTTAGACCAGCATAAAATATATAAATTAATTCATTCTTAGGGACTCCATGTCCCGGTCTATCCTGGATCAGACTGCAATACCTCCCCCAAGATTTAGGGACGTTCTCATCCTGCAACTGTTTAAAGTAATAAATTCTTTGAAAAGCAGCATGTTGCATATGAGCAGGAAAGTACTTATCAACAAAAGAGTGAGCTAAGTCTGGAGGACTCTTAATGGAACCACATGGCAGTGCATCATACCATGCTTTAGCACCTTCCTTTAAAGAGAAAGGAAGAAGCTTAGTAACATAAAAGTTTCGTATCTTTTCATCCGTAGTAAACAAACCACCACCCTCAGTGAGTTTGGTCAGGTGTGCGATAGCATCATCATTTTCTCTGCCATAAAAGGGGTCAGCTCAACCATAGATATAAGTGAAAGATCAATAGAGAAATTATAATCAGGATCATTGATGCATATAGGAGACGTAGAAAAAGTAGGATCAGGAGTAAATTTGTTCTTCAAGGAGTGCTTTGCTAGCAGCTTATTTGTAGCAGCAGGGTCGGAATCAGCACATTCATTAAGCTCCCTGCATAAATGATCATCAAGTATAACATAATCATCATCAAGGAGTCTCTCCTTGAGTTTACTCAAATCAGGATAATCGTAAGTTCCATCAAAAGGGTAGCAAGTATCAGGAATTTCAATTCCAGATTTTTTTTGCAGCAGCGATCTGTTTCTCAAGAGCGTGACCAAGTGAATTAATATCATCAAGAGTAGTAGAAGCATCATCAAAAGTATCGGACATAGTAATGGATTCAGTAGAAGCACCATGTGGTGGAGGTGAAGCAAACTTACTCATAACTGAAGGTGAATCAAGTGTAGCACTAGTGTTCAGAACAGTACCTTTTCTTGTACGGGATGGTAATATCGGGACCTTGGGGGTCTTCTTTCTTACTCATAGCGGATAAATTGCAGCAGGTAAAATACTTCAAGTAGACTTGTGAATAAAGCTATGCTCCCCGGCAACGGCGCCAGAAAACAGGCTTGATAACCCACAACTGCAGGGGATTGAGATAGTCTTCGCGGGTAAGAATAACCCAATTTATAGATTCGACTCAAGGGGAGCCAAAGAATATCCACAAGCTTTGACAGTGGAGTTGTCAATTCCACCGCACCTGAGATACACTTACTTGCAACAAGATATTAGTAGTAACTGTGATATGGAGGTAATGATAACAACGGTAATAGTGGTGGTGAAATAGCGACAGTAAAACAACGAAAGTAAACAACTAGTAAGCAGCAGAATTAAAACACTGTAGGCTAGGGAGATGGATGTTTGGGCGCTGCATGGATAAGACACATCATGTAATTAACTTGGGGCAAGGCACACAGAAAAGCAATGATCATCTAGGCATAAATCAAACATTAGGCATGTACCCCACAGGTAGTTGTACGTGCTTGCAATAAGAACTTGCACAACATCTTTTGTCCTACCATTCCTCTACGAACGGGGCCAAAAGGAACTTATGGAGATTAAGGTGCTCCTGTCAAAGAGCACCGGAACAAAGCATTAACAATCAATGGATACACGGAATCCTCAAACTATAGTCCATCCCCTTTGGTGTCCCAAGATGTCACCTTTGGGATCGCCGGTTCTGGACTATAACAGGTGCATACAACTCATAGATAGGATCAAAAACACAAATATATTCATGCAAACACATAGGGTTCAGATCTGAAATCATGGCACTCAGTCCCAAAGTGACAAGCATTAAGAGCAACAAGTTGAAGCAAAGATGATAAAAAACAATCTAGATGATAGGCAACATGCCCCCATCAATCTGATGAACTATTACATGATCTAACTCATCCAATCCCTACCATCCCCTTTCCCTACATCTGGGAATTACTCACACATGGATGGAGAAGTCATGGAGGGAGGATGGAGTGGTGATGATGATGACGATGGAGATGATCTCCCCTCACCGGAGGCCAAAACAACCTCCAGATTAGCCCTCCCGGAGAAGAACAGAGGGTGGCGGAGGCTCCGCAACGCGAATTGGGAAAACGACCTCTGTTTCAGGGTTTCTCCATCACGGGAATAAATAGGAGCCTCGGTAGTGCACCAGAGGAGGGGGGAGGCCCCCAGGCGGCCAGAGGGCGCGGCCCCACCCCAGGCCGCACCAGGGGGGTGCCTGGGGCCCCCTTGGCTGCCCTCTGGTCCCACTTCTGGCACAATGTCCCCTCGGGTTCATGGATTTTCTGTGATTTTTCCTGGAATTTTCTGAGACAACTAAAAATCCATTTTCCTGCGCACAATAAAACCATACAGGAAGCTTTGCTGAAAACAGTGTCAGTCCGGGTTAGTTTCGTCCAAATCATGCAAGAATGAGGGCAAATCAATAGCAAAAGTGTTTGGAAAAGTAGATACGTTTGAGACGTATCACACCGCCAGTCCTAAAGTATATTATTCATGTGCTATCTTTAAACCTTAAAAATACTATATTCCTTGTTTTGTGCCCCTGTTTTAGCTCATGAGGAAGTAGTAGATAATTCATTATCTTCTTATGCTGGACAAGTTTTATCTTGGGATTGCAAGTCTAATCTGCAAACCCCTAATACGAAGAGGAACTGGCATGAGAGCGCCGAGCTCGTAAGAGATAATAGCAACAAACAATCCCTCCTTCACGCTTTGTTCATGAGAAATCAGAAAAGTTTGGTAGTGATAAACAAAGGAGATTAAGGGGTTGTTATCGTCCCCACCTTGGGAGCCGTTCCATGAAACTTGTCCCGCATGAGAAGTAATTTTGCTATCTACTAGCATTCGTTGACGAATTATGCACCTCCCAAAATCTTATTTTATAATATTATTGATTTCAAAACCTCTAAATAGCTCTAGCACATGAGTTTTCCCTACTTGCCTCTGCGAAGGGCTAAGCCTTTACTTTTATGTTGAGTTAATAAACCCACTTCTTTCTATCCCATAAAGAGTAGACACCTTATGTTGGCAAAGATGCATGCATTTATATTGTCTCATTGGGAATTTCCATATTGCATCTTTGTTGACATTATCATCAGGATAAGCAAGTTGTTTGTTGAGCCTTGCTACATCAAGCATCTTCCTTTGTGTTAGCATTTTCACTTCTTGACTCATAACATGTTCTTTCAAAAGATTCAATTGATCCCATCAAAATATAAAGGAAAGAGCAAAAAGTTAAATGCTATTAGTTGTTCTTTGACCAAGGACATGTTTGCCATGATTTGATGAGTTTTCTTTGTCCTACTTTTGATTGTAATTTATATTACTCTTTCGTAAGGACCATATGAATTGAGGTTGCTGTTGAGGATGCTTGAGTTTAGTGGAAGGAATTATGATGCTTCTTGTCTGTATTCTTATATTATTGGCACTTCAATTTCTAAACTTGCGGACGGGTTTACCGAGCTCAGTATTCGCTTGGGGACAAGCGAGGTCTAAGCTTGGGGGGAGTTGATACGTACAAAATGCGTCACTATTTTACATCATAATTTGCCTCTATTCATTGATATATTTCATGTTATGATGATGTTATTATAGTGTTTTGGCTTGTTTTACAAAATTTACAACTTTCTGGTGCTGAAACAGCAGACAAAGGAATCAGCTGGGAAAAGTGCACATCAAGTGGACACATCAACACATCTCCAAATGACCTGAAATTCACGAGGCGTAACTTTCTGAAGAATTGACGAAGACTAGCCGAAGGACACCTGGAGGGGGGCCACCAGGATCCGAGGTGCCCTGGTGGCGCCCCGCCTCAGGCCGCGCCAGGTGGCCGCCTGGGAGGTGGTCCCCAGTCCCGGAGCCCCCCTTTGACCTAAAACCCCCAGAACATAGAGAGCTTCCGGAGTTCCGCCGCTGCTCCGTGGCACAAAACTACAGAGAAGAAAAGACCTTTCCAGCGGGCAGATTTCGCCGAGGAGAACTCCTCCCAGAGGGGGAGACCGTCCTCATCGTCATCACCATCGTCAATGGAATCATCGAGATCATCATCACCATCATCCCCATGGGACTAGGAGTGTGTTGGGTGCTAATAGTTTGGGTGTCCTCAACAATTTGGATAGTAGCAACAGTGTGGTGTGTAGGAAGGATCTTAATTCTGTCCTCTTCCTCTTTTTCTCTATCCCATCTTTCTTTAAGTTTAGCCATCATCCTAATGTTTTCATTAATTTGTAATTGGATAGAATTAATAGGAGTGGCCTTCCTCTCATCGAGGGGAGAGGTTCTAATTTTAGGCATCTCAATATCTAGGGCTAAGTTTTCTACCTTCAAAGAGAGATTATCTAATTTTTCTAATCTTTCCTCTACGCTCTTGTTGAAGGCCTTTTGAGTAGTGATAAATTCTTTAAGCATGCTTTATAATTCAGAAGTGGGGTTCTTGTTGCTAGGATAAGTGTTTTTTCCCATAGTTGGGTGGAAACGGTCTAGGATTGCTAGCAAAATCCCCCCTATAAGCATTATTGTTGAAGTTGTTTCTAGAGATAAAGTTCACATCTACTTGTTCTTGATCAACCAAAGAATTTAAAGGAACATCAAGAGGATCAATAGGAGATTTCTTGGTAAGTAGAGACATAATCAAGTCAACTTTTTCATTTAGGGAGGAAATCTCCTCGACAGAGTTTACCTTCCTACCTGTTGGAGCGCGTTGGGTGTGCCATTGGGAATAGTTGGTCATTATCTCATCTTAAAGTTTTGAGGCAGCACCAAGTGTTGTTGACATAAAGGTTCCTCCCGCGGCTGAATCTAACAGGTTCCGCGAGGTAAAGTTCAAGCCTGCATAATAAGTCTGGATGACCATCCAAGTAGTCAAACCATGTGTAGGGCATTTCTTAACAAGATATTTCATGTGTTCCCAAGCTTGGGCACCGTGTTCATTATCCAATTTCTTAAAATTCATAATGTTACTCCTCAATTGGATAATTTTAGCAGGCGGGTAGTACTTCCCAATAAGAGCATCTTTGCACTTGTCCCAAGAATCTTTGCTATTCCTAGGCAAAGATTGAAACCAGATTTTAGCTCCTTCCCTCAAAGAGAAAGTAAAAAGCTTAAGCTTAACAACATCACCTTCTACTTCTTTATACTTTTTCATATCACATAGCTCAAAAAAATTATTTAAGTGTAAAGCAACATCATCTCTAGCACCAGAGATTTGATCTCTCATAACAAGGTTTAGCAAAGCAGGTTTAATTTCATAAGAGGTAGCTGAAGTGGCAGGTGTGGCAATAGGAGTGCAGATAAAATCATTGTTGTTGTGACTAGTGAAGTCACACAATTGGTGTTTTTATTGGAACCAATAGCAGCAGCAAGTGTGACAGATAATTTTTTTGTGATTTTAGATAAAGGAAACTAAGATAAAAAATGAAAGGTAAACTAACAAGACTAAAAAGCAAAGGTAAAAGATAGTGTGAAACTCCCCTATCTTCGCACTCGGAATCCCCGGCAACGGCGCCAGAAATTGCTTGATAGCGTGGAAGTGGATAATGGATTCTCTCCCTTCGTTGGTTACCCCAAGTGGAAGGTGAGATGTAGGATAGCAGCAAATTTACCCTATGTAGAGGATAGGGTTTGAATCCAGTAGGATTCCGGAAATGATAAGTAGGTGGCAAAGTGAACAATGACGCCGTTCAAAACCTCAGGGTTGCTTACTTTACCTGGACCTGCACACACACAAGTAACTTTGCTCCCAACGAAGTTCAGAGAGGTTTTCAATCTCTCACAAGGGATAAAGGATAATAATAATTGCAACTAGAAAGTAAAGCAGGAAATAGATTGAGCGTGTAAAAAGTGATGAGAATATGGACCGGGGTCCCGTGATGTTCACTAGTGATGTCTCTCTCCCAAAAGACGATAAAAATTCTATGCGAGGTAAACAAATCACAGCTGGGCAATTGACAGGATTGAAAACACACTTCAATGCTAACTATGCTACAAAGAAAGGACGAGGCTCAAAAGCATGGGCGGTACGCCAAAATAAGTAGACCGAAATCCAACTACATCTACTACTAATCATCCACCTGGAGATATCTATCCAGAACATCTCGCTGGTATTAGGTCGCGAGCCCCACCCAAAGTGTAAACCCAAAGCAACAGAGAACTGCATTAAAAGAAATTTGCGTAAAGTAAATTATCCTTGCAACCGCGGTCACAAGAACCGTTGTTTTCCCCCTTGTGGCAACATCACATACCCTAGACTCATGTTTTTGTCACTCAAGCTAGTCATCAGGGGGCATGAACCCACAATCGATCATAACGTTCCCTCTTGGAGTCACTACCTACTACTTGTCCAAAGCAATAAACAATAACGGAGAACATGCAAGAATTACTTAGGAACAAAAATATAAAAGATAAGAACCAAATATATTACTCAATGAAAACTGAACATAGTCTCATAATCCATCAGATCCCAGCAAACTTAGCATAGCAACAGCAGAAAGAATTACATATGTGCCTCGATCATGTAGGGCAGCTCACAAGGTCTAATCCATGAAGAACAAAGAGGGAAGGAGAACATCACACAACTACTGATCACGGACCCATGGTCCAAGGTAGACTACTCACGGATCATCCGAGAAGCATCCATGGTGGAGGAGAGGCTCCCGGAGGTCAACCCTCCCTCCGACAAGGTGCCCGGAAGACGTCTGTTGGCGCTCCCGATCTTGGAAGCGCGGCGGCGACGGAACAGAGGCGATATCGCGCAAAAGGGTTCTCTCTTCTGAAGAATCCCGTCATGGAGAATCTATAGGAGAAGGGGGGAAGCCAGGGGGCCACCAGGGTGATTCCGGAAGGTTCTTCTACGCTGATTTTTATCTGATTTTTCCCGAATTTTTGGAGCACTTTTAATATGGGGGAAACCTGAAATAGAAAAACAGCAGAAAATAGGAACTGACACTGTGGTGCACTGAGTTAATAAGTTAGTCCAAATATGATCAAAAGTGTATGAAAGTGTATCTAGATCATAGCAATATCACACAAAACATGCATGGAGAAAGCAGAAATTATAGATACGTTTGAGACGTATCACCTTATAAAATACCAACTGGTATTATCGATTATGTCTTGGCTAATCGTTATGCAAGAGACAGACATCCAGGTGAAAACCTGCTATATTTATCACAACTATGTTCATTATTCAAGCTTGCATGTGTGTGAATGGAGTTCGTCATGAAGAAATTATTCTCTGTATCACTTATATGTAAAGCTTCAGATTGGTATAAGCTCCTCGATAACTCATATTTACTTAATTGGCAAGAGCTTATGACTCTCTTTTATACAAATTTTTATCCTCTTCATGAAATTCATCGAGACAGGTACCACATCTATAACTTTTGGTCTCGTGACGGAGAAAGCATCGCTCAAGCTTGGGGGAGACTGAAGTCCCTAATGTTCAAATGTCCTATTCATGAGCTCCGCAAAGATATTATACTTATAAATTTTTATGCCAGGCTTTCTCGTCAGGATAAGGAGATGTTGGATGCATCCTCTAATGGAGTATTTCAAACAAGAAGCGTTGAAGAAAGATGGGATCTCATTGAGAGTATCCAAAAGAACATTGAAGACTGGGAAATCGATAAAGGTATTGAACCCGTTATAAAATATGAGCATGATTATATTGAGAGCTATGTGAAAACTGATTACTTTAATACCTTTTTCTCTTAGATTGGTCTTGATTTCCAACTTATGATTGATTTTTGTAAGAACTTTGCCTCTCATATTGACCCTTCTAAAGAGGAGAAGGATCAGTACCATAAACCTTTTAAAGAATTACCTGTTGCTATTAATGTTGCTGACCCTATTTTTCCTGCAGTTACATATGAAAAGCCCCCTTTTCTAGCAAGGATAAGGGAGCACTCTTTTGTGACAGGCATAATAAATAAAAGTGAGAGAAGAACTGATGAGCCTGAGGACCAGATCAAGGTCGATCCTCAAGTTGCGGTGGTTAAAGATTTAGTTACCAATGATGTTTTAGATTCCAATATAAAGTTTTGTGATGTTTCCACTAACATTGTTGCAGCCAAGAATAAAATCCCAATTTCAGGTACACCAGTGGTATCTGTCAAAATCGGAGATCACAATTATTACGGGCTACACGATTTGGGAGCAAGTGCTAGCGCTATTCCTTATTCATTCTATCAGGAGATCATGGGTGAGATTTCAACCCATGAACTTGAAGAGGTTGATGTTACTATTTATCTAGCAAACAAAGAAACTATCTCTCCCATTGGAATTGTGAGAGATGTTGAAGTCCTATGTGGAAAGGTAAAGTATCCTACCGACTTTCTAGTACTTGGTTCAGACAAGATAGTTTTTTCCCTATTATCTTTGGCAGGCCTTTCCTCGACACTTGTGGAGCTATTATAGATTGCAGAAAAGGTAAACTTTCTTTTGAATTCAATGGTGAGCCATATGAATTTAATTTTTCTAAGTTCTCTAAGCAACCTCGTGGTACTAATTTACCTAGTAATGATAAAATTATTGAAGATATTGCTTCCATTGCTATTCCTCCTAATGATCCTTTGCAGCAATATATGGAAGACCACGAGGATGATATGCATATGCAAGAAAGGAACGAGTTAGACAAAATATTCACAAGAAAAACTACTATCCAGAAGCACATCCTTCCGGTTGAACCTTTAGGAATCCAAGCACAACCAAAAGAAGACCCGGTGTTTGACCTCAAACCACTTCCCGATACTCTCGAGTATGCTTATTTAGATGAAAAGAAAATATATCCTGTTATTATCAATGGTAAACTTTCAGGATTTGAAGAAGAGCGACTATTGGAGACACTTCGCAGACACCGTGGTGCCCTTGGATATACCCTTGATGACCTTTAGTCCATCGATTTGCCAACATACTATCAATCTCGAGCCCGATGCTAAACCAGTAGTTGATCATCAACTACGGTTGAACCCAAGGATGAAGGACGTGGTTAGGACTAAAATTCTCAAGCTTCTAGCCGCAGGTATCATCTATCCTATAGCTGATAGTAGGTGGGTGAGTCCAGTTCATTGTGTTCCTAAGAAAGGAGGTATGACTATTGTTCCTAATGATAAAAATGAACTAATACCTCAAAGAGTTGTTATTGGATATAGAATGTGTATTGATTACAGGAAGTTGAACAAGTCAACCAGGAAGGACCACTACCCGCTGCCTTTCATCGATCAAATGCTTGAGAGGCTGTCCAAAAACACCCACTTTTGCTATCTTGACAGGTACTCTGGCTTCTCTCAAATTCATGTTAATACTGTCGATCAAGAGAATACCACTTTCACGTGTCCTTACGGTACTTATGCTTATAGGCGCATGGATTTTGGTTTATCTAATGCACCTGCTACTTTTAAGAGATGCATGTCTGCTATTTTTCATGGTTTATGTGAGGAGATTGTGGAAGTCTTCATGGACGATTTCTCCGTCTATGGAACTTCCTTTGACCGCTGTCTCCACAATATTAATAAAGTTTTGCAAAGATGCGAGGATACAAATTTAGTTCTAAACTAGGAAAAGTGCGACTTCATGGTTAACAAAGGGATCGTTCTTGGTCACAAGATTTCCGAGAGGGGAATTGAAGTGGACAAGGCGAAGAATGAAGCTATTGAAAGGATGCCCTACCCAAGGGACATTAAAGGTATTCCTAGTTTTCTCGGTCATGCTGGATTCTATAGAAGGTTTATTAAAGAATTTTCTAAGACTTCGAGACCCCTAACTAATCTTCTCCAGATGGATGTTCCTTTTGTATTTGATGAAGATTGTAAGGAGGCCTTCGAAGTTCTTAAGAAAGATTTAATAACCACTCCTATAGTACAACCACCTTATTGGAAATTGCCATTTGAAATTATGTGTGATCCTAGTGATTTTGTTGTTGGAGCTGTTTTAGGACAAAGGGTTGATAAGAAATTGAATGTTATACATTATGATAGCAAAACCCTTGATAGTGCTCAAAATAATTGTGCTACTACTGAGAAGGAATTCTTAACAGTAGTATTTGCTTATGACAATTTTAGACCTTATATTGTTGATTCTAAAGTTATTATTTATACTGACCATGAAGCCCTTAAGTACCTGAGAAGAAGGGTGCCAAACCAAGACTCATCTGGTGGGTACTCCTTCTTCAAGAATTTGATTTACAGATCTTTGATAGGAAAGGAGCAGACAATCCGGTGGCGGATAATCTTTCAAGAATGGAAGATATACCGCATGATCCCATTCCAGTCAACAACAACTTTCCAGATGAACAACTAGCTGTTGTAAAAGTACAATCTCTTTCCGATCCTTGGTTTGCAGATTATGCTAACTTTATCGTTGCAAAGTATTTGCCTCCAGGTTTAACATTTCAGCAAAGGAAGAAGTACTTCCATGATTTGAGGCATTACTTTTGGGATGACCCTCATCTTTTCAAAGAAGGTCCGGACGGGATCGTGAGAAGATGCATACCAGAGCACGAGCAGAAGGACATTCTCAGACAATGTCACGATTGTACCTATGGAGGAAATCATGCCGGTGAGAGGACCGGACATAAGGTTCTCCAATCAGGTTTTTATTGGCCTACTCTCTTTAAAGATGCTAGAAATTATGTTTTATCTTGTGATAAGTGTCTGAGAGTTGGTAATATTAGTAGGAGGAATGAGATGCCTATGAATTACTCTCTAGTGATTGAGCCTTTTGATTGATGGGTTTTAATTTTATGGGTGCTTTTCCTCCCTCACACAAGTACACTCATATTTTAGTAGCTGTTGACTATGTAACCAAGTGGGTTGAAGCAATCAGCACTGAGAGTGATGATCACAACACATCTTTGAAAATGCTCAAGGATGTATTTTTTCCTAGGTTTGGTGTACCAAGGTACCTCATGACTGATGGAGGATCACACTTCACGCATGGAGCTTTTAGAAAAGCTCTTGCCAAGTACGATGTTAATCATAGAATTTCTTCACCGTACAATCCTCAAACTATTGGGAAAGTTGAGCTCATCAATAGAGAGATCAAGTTGATCTTGCAAAAGACAGTTAACAGTTCTAGGAAGGACTGGTCAAAGAAGTTAGGAGATGCTTTGTGGGCGTATAGAACCGCTTACAAAAACCCCAGGGGCATGTCTCCCTATAAAATGGTCTATGGCATGGCTTGCCATTTGCCTTTAGAATTAGAACACAAAGCTTTCTGGGCTGTTAGAGAGCTTAATGCCGACCCAAAGTTGGCTGGTGAAAAGCGTCTCCTGAACTTGAATTCTCTAGATGAGTGGAGAAGTGAAGCTTACGAGAGTGCTATAATGTTCAAGGAAAAGGTAATGAAGTGGCCTGATAGAAGGATTTTGAAACGTGAATTTAATGTTGGTGATAAAGTTTTGTTGTTTAGATCTCGTTTCAGGTTTTCCCTAGGTAAATTATTTTCCAGATGAGGAGGACCATTATATATCGAAGAAGTCTACCGCTCCGGTCCAACCAAGATTAACAATTTTGATGGCACCAAACCTCAAGTTGTGAATGGGAAAAGACTCAAGCATTACATGGCAGGAGACCCTGTCAATGTTGATGTAAATTTAATACACACAACAACTCATGAAGAACATGTTACAACCCTGTTTCAGACACCAGCAGGAACAGAATAAGAAAAGGTATGTATTACGGTAAGGAAACATCGCGAAATGCCATAAAAGTTCCATATTACCAGTTTTTGCAAAATTAGGAAAATTCGAGGCCTGAGTGGAGCTGAAGAGGAGCTCCCGGGGCCCCAAGCGCCCCCTGGCGCGTCCAACCTCCTGGCCGCGCCGGGAGGCTGTCTGGGCACCCCGGAGTCCGTCTCCAACCCCACTTTGGCTTGTTACTTTCCTTCTGTTGCAGAAAGTTTTGCTATATATTTGCCCGGATAGTTCTGGCACCATATCTTGCGATTTCATGTGTTTTCTTCTCGAGCTGTTTCTTCCAGGACAAAAGTTCATTGTTAGAGATGTGTTCTTGTGGGTCGAGCAAAGAAGACTACATGGGCCCGCATTTATGTGAAGTTCAGAAAGATCTCAACCAAGGGAAGTATGTTGATTGGGATGTGGAATAAGAAATTGCTGCAAGAAAAGCAAAGAAGGAGCGCTCTGTGAGGAAAGAAGTCAAGATTATCACCGCCCAACAACAGGGAGGTCCATCAACGCAAGGAGGACGTTCAAGCAACCCCATCACGGTGGGGTCTGTCCAAGAGCATTATGATCTTTCTCTTCACCTTTGAGGAATAGCCCCTCCGCTTGATGATCCCCATACTACTTCCATGATCTCCGAAGCTTACCGCATCACCACCAAACTCTGTGAAGATTTCCATGTGCGGAAAGTACAAGTGGAAATCTTAGAAGATGAAAACCAAACCCTTCGACGTATCATCAGAGATCTGAAGAATAAGCAAGAACAAGAATGAGGAGTGAAATCTCCTCGGGTAATGGCTGTGACGCCCCGAAAATCGGACTGTGTACAGTAATCATACACGCAAGGTACACGATCGAGATCAGGGACTCACGGTGAGATATCACAACAGAACTCTACAAAGAATATAATACAAGCTGTTTAATACAAGCCAGGGGCCACGAGGGCTCGAATACAACAGCTCGAGAGCACAAAGTTAGCGGAAGCAATAGTATCTGAGTACAGACACAATGTACACATGATCTGCCTTAAGAAGGCTAGCACAAAAACATCAATGATCAAAAAGGCAAGGCCTCCTGTCTGGTAACCTCCGAACTACTCCTGGTCGAGGGGGGAACTCCACGATGAAGCAAGCACCGGTGATCTTCTGCTCCTGGACTCCAAGGCTCCAACGTCGATTGCAGCGGCCGATCAGGCAAAACAAAAAGGGAGAAATAAAGCAAGGGTGAGTATCTAGCATACTCGCGAGTCTTACATCCGCTACTAAGCAATTATGCATTTGTATCAAATGGAAAGGGGAGGCTGTATATAGTGGACTACAAGGTAGAAATCAGAATAAGGATGAGAAGCTAGGCCTATCAAATACTAGAATCTTCCGACGAGTCTTGCAGCACAAGAAGATAATCAACCAACAGTTCAATAGCATGAATTTAATAACAATGCAGCAAAAGTTGCTGCAGCATTGTATAATAGTGAGTTGTAATTATTAACAATTATACATGCCTCCGAGTTCCCTTCCTCGACTCCCCGCGAGGAAGAGAAACAGGAACCAACAATTTAATAGTAATAGTTTGTAGTAGTAGGCTCTAGCTTCAGCATAAACCGTCCTGTTAGCTTGGACACAGCTATTCGAATAGATCAAACTCTCTGCAAGGGTGCACTGGTGTCATACTACATGCTCGGATCTCCAGGGTGGCGTACACCTTGTTAGGGAACACCCCGCCGAGGATATCCGACATGCCGAGGCCCATCCTACGGCTCATGAGAGAGGTCCCCGCCGGTCTACATCCCTAAGGGAAAGGGGGTCATGGGCCTATCACTCCTCTCTCTCCGGGTCGTTGTGAGGCGGGAGATCCGTACACCACAGGTGATGATCAATCCCGGCCACAATGTTGAACTGGACGTCTTTCAGAGCTTTCGACCGAGACCACAAAGCAGAGGGCCCACACCGTAATCCCACGTGAAGGTAGTGCGTACATGCCTTTGCGGCCTTTCAAGTCATCCACCTGAGCTGTTAGTCATTTTATAATTTTCTGTCGGGACAACCATTATCGTTGCCCCTCATCTGGGTGAGTCGCGGACAACGACAGCAGCCAGGTCCACCAGTACATCGATGCCTGCCTTGTCGTCCCACCAACTCTTGCGCTTACCAACAAGGTGAACTATCTCCTTACCTTATCTCGCGTGTGCTCTTGGAAGAGCTCGACTTTCGTACTACAAGGTATCTCACGGCCAACGATCAAGAACCAGGCCCACGATGGTATCCGCCTGTCCTGCCGTCCCAATACAATCCCTACGCGGGCACTGTTGGGTCACTCGACTCCTTACCTTTAAGGACACCAGTTGATTCGAGTGCCTACCATCAAGTGAAACCAGATGGAATCAACCTCGATGGTACACTTGAAGAGGTTCGATAGAGACATCAGCCGAATGAACTAAAGAGGTAAACCTCGTATCATCCCGGTGATGCTACGCTACTGAGACGACGAGAGTGAAATACGAGTCCATCCACTCGTAAGTCAAACTCGAAGCGACTCGGCAGAGTCTCTCCATTGTAGGTTCCCTAGGGCGCCTGCATTGATCCTTACCTATTGCTGTTATAATATTATGTAATCCGCATTCACTCACCAGAGTGATCACGACCCGCTATTCTAGACCTAGCTAACAATGCGCAGGGTTTACTGCTAAATAATATATATATTTACTAGGCAACATAGGATAAAGGAAAGGTACATCAAGGGGCGACAATGACAGTCTATGCAATAAATTGGAATGTAACGTAGCAGTAGCAGCAATGCCTAGTGCAAGAAAAGTACGGAAAGATAGGCGATATTTGGGGAAGTAAAATGGCTTTGCTTGCCTGGAAGCTCGACGGTAGAGGTACGGTCGTCGTCGACGTAGTCGATCACAGGGGCATCGGCAGCGGTCGTCGGGACTACCGAACAATAGGACAGGGGGAAGAAACAATAAATACACGGTAATAAAGCAATACATATTCATGACATGACAATACACAGTGTTAGGGGTGAACTAACATCATGCTATACATTGCAGACGAAACGGGAATTTAACCGACAATTTTACCTGCTCCGGGAAATTACCAGACAGACGATCCGAAGGGGGAATGTCTCGTGTGCGGTATGTTAGAGGGGTCTAGTGGGGGTATGGGTAGCATATCCTATTCGTTGTATTTTTCTGATCAATTTTCATATATAAATTATTTTCATCGGAGTTACGGTTTAAAAGATATTAATTTTCTAAATTTAAACCACTTTATAATTATTTACTGGATTTCTTTTATTAAATAATCAATCTTACCCAGAATAGTGTTTTTGACTGGGTCAACCCTGACATAGGGGACCAACATGTCAACCAATGATTATTACAAAAATTCATTTCTATTATAAATAGGGCACTGGACCAACATGTCATTCAAAGATTAAATATTAATCAATTTCAATTAACTTAAGCAGTCAGTGGGACCCATGTGTCATAGGCAGGGGTATTCAATCCATATGATTTAATTAAATAGAGCAGGGGGCTACATGTCATACTAACATGTGCTTAATTAATCATCTTAATTAGTTTAAGGGCATGGGGCCCATCTGTCATACACTATGGGGGGTTATTCTTTGTTTTAATTCTATTAGCATAGTTTAATCGCGTGGGGCCTGCGCGTCAGTGGGTCAAGGGGTGGTTAACTGTTAATCCTGCAATTAGAGAGGGGGGGGGGGGTTAGTTCACGGGTGAGCTGCGGGGGCGGAGGTCGGTGCGGCGAGCGCGACACGCGCACGGCCAAGGCGCGCTCCGATCATGCCAGCACGGCGTCGACAGGCGCTCGACAGGGAGAGGACAACGGCGGCCAAAACGGAGAGGGGAGGGGGGAAATTGGCGCGGTGGCTCACTGTGAACGTGAAGGGGAAGGCAGCGGGCTCGGGGAGTCAACGATGATGGCAAACCGAGGCGCGCAGCAGCGGTGTCCGGACGCGAGGGCGAGGACGAGGGCGTCGAGCGGGGCCTCCTGGCTTGAACGGGAGGTCGGGGAGGAAGCTCGGGTTGCGAGCGATTCTTCCTGACACGGGGGCGAGGCGGAACGACGACGGTGGCCATGCGGATGCCGCGGCGCAGCCACGGCTGTGACTTTTGGAGAGCGGGGCAGCCCTAGGGAGGCCGGCGACTCGAGGAGAAATGGGAGGGGTGTGGTGCTAGGGTTTCCAGAGGGGGGGGGACTCGGGGGATCTTATCCACGAGGGGCGCCGCGGGACGCTCGACAGCGGCGCATCAGGCGCCTTGGACGACCATGTCCATGGCAACGCAACGGGAATGAGAAGTAGGAAGAAGGAGAAGGTGGGATGGGCTGGGCCGAGGGAGGTTTCACACCGCACGAGGAATAACCACCTCCCCGTTTTCTGTTTTTGTTTACCTTTTGTGTCTGTTTTATTTTTGTCTGGCTAGTATTTAGTTTTGTAAAATAGGTAAGTTGTTCCAATATTATTGTTACATATTATAGTGATGCCACAAAAACCTTGATACAAAAAAATAAAATCATTTAGACTTTAAAATTATTTAATATGAAATAAATGCTCTTGTTTTTCTATTGTTTTTATTTGTTTGAATTATTTAAACAACTTAATAAATTCCCATCTCTACATTGGCATGATCCACTAATTATGAGGTATGTAATAAAATTGGTGGCACAATTTTTGAATCAACTTCAATTTCAACATATATTTTAATTTCCAAGGAAATCTAATTCTCAGATGTTATTGGTTTTATTTATCTTAAATTGCTTTGGGATCATCTACAATAGTAAGAACACTTTCATTTGATTGTTTCCAAGCTTTCAACTTGACTTGCATTTGAATTTTGAATTTAGGTTTGATTTTAACCAAGGGGCAATTAAGCATGGCAAACATGGTGACATGGCATCATTAGACTGGAATTACTGTAGCATGATTACCAGGGTGTTAAAAATCTCGCCCACTACAAATAATTCTCGTCCCGAGAATTAAAAAGGTAGTGAAAGGGGTAAAGCTTTGGTTTCATATTCTAACGAATCTTCTTGATCTTGTTGTCCTTCACAAAGAGGTTGATCCATTTTGTTGATGTCTTTGTTTTGTCTGCATTAGTGCATCTCGACGAGTTGTCATTCTTCCTTCAGGGTCTTCATCATACATACGACAAGGGCAGGAGGTTAAATTATAAAGACGGATGTGTGGGAGGGTGGGCATCCGGTAATTATCCCAGGGAATAAGACACAAAGTATCCCTATAGTTGAACTCAGGAAATACATCGTGAGAAACAAAAGAAGGCATGAGAAGTTTCAAGCAAATAGGCATGCATTCGATGCCCATGACGGATGATGAAAAGGGGGTCTAGAGCATCAGCCATAAGCATTGATATCGGGCCGAATATCGCAAGGTATGTGACTCGTGAATGGCATACGAGGTCAAGCACGAGGAATAATCCTTGGGAACGGGAATGTACAAAAGAGTCAGGTTTCGATCCTGTGGAACTGTGGGTTATGGGCCCACATTGAATAAGAAGGGTGGCGACATTCCATGTGATCGATATGCAAGGTTTGTCAGAGAACGGATCGTCAGTTATCTTGGCAACGACGTCGGTACCAAGGGCGAGGAAAAAAGAGAATCATTTTCCTGCTCGTTAAAAAGAGGCAGACCAATCGGAAAAACTCTTGTCCATTGGTGGTAACTTAAATGTCATCAACAATGGAAACAAGGTGTTACCGACGAGGTTGTACAATGAGGTGTTTAAATAAGCAGTGGAATAATCACTTCTTATATTATAATGATCGCAAAAAGGTTAAATAGACCAATGGAAAGGAAAATGTGATGATACACAAGTATCATGTGTATATCTTTCCCAAGGTAAAGCAGATCAAGATCTACATAACCAAGTTTGTATTGGCAGGGAGTCAACAGATGTTGTCGATGACAACACAAATCATCGAGGGGCAGGGATGGTATTGCACACTATGAACCCAATTGTCACGTGAAAAAACCATGTAAGATTAGTCGGATAATAATCCACCAAAGGTCGGGTGGTTCGCAAAGAATCTGCTGTGAGCATCGGCACTCAACCAGAAGGAGAAATAATGCAAAGGCATCGGGTGATAGAAGCATCGAAATAATTCGATGCTTAAGTACAAGGGAATTATAATTTCTAGATCGAGAGGTGGATGTAATTATCCACACAGACTTATCGGTGGCAGGGGATTGCAAAGGCGATGAACATGTAGGTTCTCGGGAATTTATTGAAGAGTAATCTTCGGAATCTTCAGGTGAAGCAAGCGATCATCTTGCGTGAAGGGCTCTCTGGGAGGAAGGAGGTGCGAGATCCTAGAGTTAGTATTAGCAAAATCGTTAACCCTAAAGGGGAGAGAGATTAGAGTCCCAGAGTAAAGGTGCGGAGAAAAAGATCCTAATACCATCCAGTTTGCAACGTGGGCTGATAAGCCACATGACACTGTTAGTAAACTAGTTTTGCAAAGACTAGACTCGACTTCGACCAAGGAGTTGGAAGGGGGTGTCCAACAGGCAGGCGGCTCTGATACCAACTTGTGACGCCCCCAAAATCGTACCTTGTACAACAATCATACATGCAAGGTACACGATCGAGATCAGGGACTCACGGTGAGATATCGCAACACAACTCTACAAATAAAATAATACAAGATGTTTAATACAAGACAGGGGCCACGAGGGATCGAATACAACATCTCGAGAGCACAAAGTTAGCGGAAGCATTAGTATAGAGTACAGACACAAGTTACACATGTTCTGCCTTAAGAAGGCTAGCACAAAAACAACAACGATCGAAAAGGCGAGGCCTCCTGCGTGGGAACCTCCGAACTACTCTTGGTCGAGGGGGTAACTCCACCATGAATCAAGCACCGGGGATCTTCTGCTCCTGGACTCCATGTCTCCAACGTCGACTGCAGCGGCCGATCCGGCAAAACAAAAAGGGGGAAATAAAGAAAGGGTTAGTATCTAGCATACCTGCGAGTTTTACGTCCGCTACTAAGAAATTATGAAATTGTATCGAATGGAAAGGGGAGGCTATATATAGTGGACTGCAAGGTAGAAATCAGAATAAGGATGAGAAGCTAAGCCTATCGAATACTAGCATCTTCCGACGAGTCTTCCAGCACAAGAAGAGAATCAGCCAACAGTTCAATAGCATGAATTTAATAACAATGCAACAGAAGTTGCTGCAGCATTGTATAATAGTAAGTTGTAATTATTAACAATTATACATGCCTCCGAGTTCCCTTCCTCGACTCCCTGCGAGAAAGAGAAACCAAAAACCAACAGTTTAATAGTAATAGTTTGTAGTAGTAGGCTGATACGTCCAAAATGCATCACTATTTTATATCGTAATTCATCCTTATTCATTGATATATTTCATATTACGATGATGTTCTTACGTTGTTTTGGATTGTTTTACACAACTTACAACTTTCCGGTGCCGAAGCAGCAGATGCAGGATTCAACTGTAAAAAGTGGACGCTGAGTTGCTGAAGAAGAATACCTCCAAATTACCTGAAAATCGATGGAGGGTATTTTCCGAAAGATTAACGAAGACACGCCGAAAAGGGACCAGAGGGGGGGCCCAGGGGCCCCAGGCAGCCACCTAGAGCGGCCCCACCCCTGGCCTATATACTCCTCGTTACCCGAAAACCCTAAAAAGAGAGTTTTTACGGAGTTCCGCCGCCGCTCCGTGGCGGAAACCTACAGAGAAGAAAAGGGTTCTCTGGCGGGCAGATTCCGCCGAGGAGATCACCTCCCGGAAGGGGAGATCATCGCCATCGTCATCACCATCGTCACGGGCTTCATCGAGATCATCATCAACATCATCCCCAACATCAGCACCATCTTCATCTTCATCCAATCTCATCTCGCTATTGCAACTTGCGTTGTACCTCGTACTATCTATCCTCTCTACTCTACCGGTGTTGATTACTACTTTGTGGTGAATGCTATTGAGTTTTGTTGGAAAAATATTGTTATGACCAGATTGTTTACCACCTATTTATCACCTCTGATCATGATCTCTTTTATGTCCTGTGAGTAGTTACTTTATATCTTGAGGACAAGGGAGAAGTCTAGTTGTTAGTAGTCATATGATCTTGAAGTAATTTGTGTTGTTTGATATTTAAGTTGTGTTGTTATTTTCCTAGTGGTGTTGTGTGAGTCGAACACTCAACACTTCGCCTTATTAAGGACCTAGGGGAATATATTGTGCATAAAGAATGCTTACGGTGGGTTTCCGGAGTGACAGAAACCTGAACCCATTTTTGCACACTTTTGCACAAGGGAATAATGGATCCCTGATCTTATTGCTGTGGTTAGGATTTGCCTTAATTTCTATCTTGTATTTGTAGATGCTTGCAAGATTTTTAATCATAAGAGTGCACTTATCTTAGTCTAGAAGGTGTGCTAGAATAGATCCACCCACTCAACACTTATCAGCACAACACTTGTTATCAATACGGAGTATGGCGAAAGCACGTGACTACCTCTCCATGTATCCTCAAGAACGCTTTAGTCTTTATAAGTTCAGTTGCCAGGCTTATCCTTTGCTCAAAAGGATTGGGACACTTGCTGCTCCTCAGTGCTATTTACTTTTCTTGTTTTTATCTTATTGTTTCTTATACCGAAAACCCCTAAAAAGTTATCTTTTAGTGCTTGCAGTTATTCCTTGTTCAAAATCACTTATCAATACCTTTCGGTCCTTGTTGGGTTCGACACTCTTACTTATCGAAAACGCGGCAATAGATCCCTTACGGTTGTGGGTCATCATAGGCTCTGGGTTCAGCATAAAGCATCCTCATACCGTGGACACGGCTATTCGAATAGATCAAACTCCCTGCAGGGGTGCACTGGTGTCATACTACACGCTCGGATCTCAAGGGTGGCATACACCTTGTTAGGGAACACCCCACCGAGGCGATCCGACATGCCGAGGCCCATCCTATGGCTCATCAGAGAGGTCCCCGCCGGTATACAACCCTAAGGGCAAGGGGGTCATGGGCCTATCACCCCTCGCTCTCCGGGTCGTTGTGAGGCGGGAGATCTATACACAACAGGTGACGATCAGTCCCGGCCACAATGCTGAACTGGACGTCTTTCAGAGCTTTCAAACAAGACCACAACGCGGAGGGCCCACACCATAATCCCACGTGAGGTAGTGCGTACAGGCCTTTGCGGCCTCTCAAGTCATCCACCTGAACCGTTAGTCATTTTAATATTTCCTGCCGGGACAACCGTTATCGTTGCCCTTTATCTGGGTGAGTCGCGAACAACGACAGCAACCAGGTCCACCAGTACATCGGTGCTTGCCCTGTCGTCCCATCAACTCTTGCGGTTACCAACAAGGTGAACCGTCTCCTTACCTTATCTTGCGTGTGCTCTTGGAAGAGCTCGACTTTCGTACTACAGGGTATCTCACGGCTAACGAGCAAGGACCAGGCCCACGATGGTATCCGCCTGTCCTACCGTCCTGATACAATCCCTGCGCGGGCACCGTTGGGTCACCCAACTCCTTACGTGTAAGGACACCAGTTGATTCGAGTGCCTACAATCAAGTGAAACCAGGAAGAATCACCCTCGATGGTACACTTGAAGAGGTTCGATAGAGACATCAGCGGAATGAACTAAAGAGGGAAATATCATGCCAGTGATGCTACGCTACTGAGATACGAGAGTGAAATACGAGTCCATCCACTCGTAAGTCAAACTAGAAGCGACTCGGTAGAGTCTCGCCGTTGTAGGTTCCCTAGGGCGTCTGCATTGATCCGTACCTGTTGCAGTTATATTATTTTATAATCCGCGTTCACTCACTAGAGTGATCACAGCCCACTATTCTAAACCTAGCTAACAATGCGCAGGGTTTACTGCTGAATATTATATATATTCACTAGGCAGCATAGGATAAAGGAAATGTACATCAAGGGGCGACAATGACAGGCTATGCAATAAATAGGAATGTAACATTGCAGCAGCAACAATGCCTAGTGCAAGAAAAGTACGGAAACATAAGTGATATCTGGGGAAGGTAAATGACTCTGCTTGCCTGGAAGCTCAACGGTAGAGGTACGGTCGTCGTCGACGCAGTCGATCACAGGGGCATCGGCAGCGGTCGTCGGGACTACCGGAGAATAGGAGAGAGGGAAGAAAAACTAAATACACGGAAAAAAAGCAATACGAATTCATGACATGGCAATACGCAGCGTTAGGGTGAACTAACGCGATGCTATACATTGCAGACGAAACGGAAATTTAACCGGCAATTTAACCGGCTCCGGGCAATTACCGGACAGACGATCCGGAAGGGGAATGTCTCGTGTGCGGTATATTAGAGGGGTCTAGTGGGGGGTATGGGTAGCGTATCCGTATTTGTTGTATTTTTCTGATCAATTTTCATGTATAAATTTGTAAAAGATATTAATTTTCTAAATTTAAATCACTTTATAATTATTTACTGGATTTCTTTTATTAAATAATCAATCTTATCCAGAATAGTGTTTTTGACTGGTCAACCCTGACATAGGGGACCAACATGTCAGCCACTGATTATTAAAACAATTCATTTATATTATAAATACGGCACTAGACCCACATGTCATTCAAAGATTAAATATTGATCAATTTCAATTAACTTAAGCAGTCAGTGGGACCCACGTGTCATAGGCACGGTATTTAATCCATTTGATTTAATTAAATAGAGCAGGGGGCCTACATGTCATACTAACATGTGCTTAATTAATCATCTTAATTAGTTTAAGGGAATGGGGCCCATCTGTCATACACTGTGGGGGGTTATTCTTTGTTTTAATTCTATTAGCATAGTTTAATCGCGTGGGGCCCGCACGTCAGTGGGACAAGGGGTGGTTGACTGTTAATCCTGCAGTTAGAGAGGGGGGTTAGTTCACGGGCGAGCTGCACGGGCGAGCCGGCGACACGGTGCTCGGGGGCGAGCCGTTCCGGTGAGGGGAGGGGGAGGCACAGCGGGAGGTGGTGCGGGCTACGGGGGCTGAGGTCGGCGCGGAGAGCGCGGCACGCGCACGGCCAAGGCGCGCAGGGCGCAACCGAGGGGCGCTCCGGTCATGGCAGCATGGCGGCGACAGGCGCTCGACAGGGAGAGGACAACGGCGGCCAAAACGGGGAGGGGAGGGGGAAATTGGCGCAACGGCTCACTGTGAACGTGAAGGGGAAGGCCGCGGGCTTGGGGAGTCAACGATGATGGCGAACCGAGGCATGGGGCAACGGTGGCCGTAGGCGAGGTCGAGGACGAGGGCGTCGAGCGGGGGCCTCCTGGCTCGAACGGGAGGTCGGGGAGGAAGCTCGGGTCGTGGGGGATTCTTCCTGACACGGGGGCGAGGCGGAACAGCGACGGTGGCCATGCGGATGCGGAGGTGCAGCCACGGCTGTGACTTTTGGAGAGCGGGGCAGCGCGAGGGAGGGCGGCGGCTCAAGGGGAAATGGGAGGGGCGTGGCGTTAGGGTTTCCAGAGGGAGGGCTCGGGGGATCTTATCCACGAGGGGCGTCGCGGGATGCGCGACAGCGGCACATGAGGCGCCTTGGACGACCATGGCCATGGCCATGCAAAGGGGATGGCCAATCATTTTTCCATGTCATCCACTAACAAAACCTCACTAAGATACATTTGTGCATACTATCTTAGCCAACCATTTTCTCATCTCAGTGAGTTTATTTACATGAATTTTATACCCTTTCAATTTACATCGTAGACTTCTAATAGAAATTTCCGCTGCAACGCGCAGGATGTTCTTCTAGTTCAATATATGATGTGATTGTCGACAAATTACCCGGGAAAAGAGTAATATTTATGACTGATCATCATGTACAATGCGGTTTAGTTCTTCAATTTTTTGTTGCAAAAAAATAGAGAAACTATATATACTATCAGGACTTTGAAATCAATGACGAATGGATAAAGCTTTCTTGCACCTACAATCCTACAATTGACACGGCCAAAACGTATCTATAATTTCTGCTTGCTCCATGCCTCTTTTGTGTGATATTGCTATGATATTGATGAACTTCCATACACTTTTGATCATATTTGGACTAACTTATTAACTCAGTGCACCCCAGTGCCAGTTCCTGTTTTCTGCTATTTTTCTATTTCAGGTTTCCCCCATATTAAAAGTGCTCCAAAAAATCGGGAAAAACCAATAAAAAACCAGCGCTTTGGAAGCTTCGGGAATCACCGAGGGGGGCCAGAGGGGACCCACCAGGGCCCCAGGCGCCCTCCCAGCGCGCCCTAGGGTGGGGCCGCGCCAGGGGGCCGCCTGCACCCCTGGCTGCCCCCCTTCGCCCATATATTCTCCATGATGCGAAACCCCCGAAAGAAGAACCTTCGCGATCTCTCCTCTCTTCCGCCGCCTCCGCGCTTCCAAGATGGGGAGCACCAGGAGACCTCCCTCCGGCACCCTGCCGGAGGGAGGAACCACCTCCGAGAGCTTCTACACCACCATGGATGCTTCCCGGATGAACCTTGAGTAGTCCACCTTGGACCATGGGTCTATGATCATTAGCTATGTGATGTTCTCCTCCCCTCTTTGTTCTTCATGGATTAGACCTCGTGAGCTTCCCTACATGATCGAGGCACATATGTAATTTTTCTGCTGTTGCTATGCTGAATTTGCTGGGATCCCATGGATTATGAGACTATGTTCAGATTGTGTTAGAGTAATATATTTGATTCTCCTCTTTTATATTTATGTTCTAGAGTAATTATTGCATGTTCTCCGTTACTGTTTATGGCTTTGGCCAAGTAGTAGGTAGTGACTCCAAGAGGGAGTGTTATGCATGATTGTGGGTTCATGCCCCCCGATGACTAGCTTGAGTGAGAGAAACATGAGTCTAGGGGATGTGCTATTGCCACAAGGTAGAAAACAACGGTGCTTGTACTTGTGGGTGCAAGGATTGTTTACTTTCCGCAAAGTTCTTTAATTTAGTTGTCTGTTGCTTTGAGTTTACACTTTGGGTGGGATTCACAACTTAATACCAGTGAGATGTTCTGGATAGATATCTCAAGGTGGATGATTAGTAGGTAGATGCAGATGGATTTCGGTCTACTTGTCTTGGCGTACCTCCCATGCTTTTGAGCCTCTTCCTTTCTTTATATCATAGTTAGCATTGGTTTGCGCACATAACCCTGTCAATTGCCCAGCTGTAATTTGTTTACCTCGCATGGCTATTTTATCGTCTTTTGGGAGAGAGACATCACTAGTGAACTTCATGGGACCCCGGTCCATATTTCCAACACTGTTTACACCCGCTATCAATTACTGCTTTATTTACTTTTCCGTTGCTATCACTATCATTATTATCCCGTGCATTTTATCCCTTGTAAACGACAAGGCCGGAGGGATTGACAACCTCTCTGTACTCGTTGGGAGCAAAGTAATCTGTTGTGTGTGCAGGTCCAGGTAAAGTAAGCAACCTCGGTTGTGAACGGCGCCATTGTTCACTTTGCCACCTACTTGTCGACGTTGGAGTCCTACTGGTTCGATCTCAACCTTGGTGTCTTCACAAAGGGAAATTTGCTGCTGTCTACATCTCAACCTTCCACTTTGGGTAACCAACGAGGGGCGAGAAGTAAACTCTCGTGACATCAAAGCAATTTCTGGCGCCGTTGCCAGGGACTCCACTCTTCAAGATAGGGGAGTTGCACATTATCTTTTATCTTTGCTTTTTAGTCTTGTTAGTTTACCTTTCAGTTTTTGCTTTAGTGTCCTTTATCAAAAATCAAAAAAATAGTTACCTTGCTTGCTGCTACTATGGGTTCCTCCGAGAACACCATGTTGTGTGACTTCACTAGTCATAATAACAGTGACTTTATCTGCACTCCTATTTCTACACCTGCTATTTCAGCACCTTCTTATGAGATTAAACCTGCTTTGCTGAACCTTGTTATGAAAGATCAATTCTCCGGTGCTGGAGATGATGCTGCTTTGCACTTAAATAATTTTATTGAGCTCTGTGATATGCAAAAGTACAAAGAAGTAGATGGTGATATTGTTAAGCTTAAGATTTTTCCTTTCTCCTTGAGAGGAGGAGCTAAAATCTGGTTTCAATCCTTGCCTAAGAATAGCATAGATTCCTGGGACAAGTGCAACGATGCTTTTATTGGCAAGTACTACCCCCCTGCTAAGATTATCCAATTGAGGAGTTATATTATGAATTTTAAGCAATTGGATAATGACATTGCCCAAGCTTGGGAACGCATGAAATCTCTTGTTAAGAATTTCCCTACGCATGGTTTGACTACTTGGATGGTTATCCAAACTTTTTATGCAGGATTGAGCTTTACCTCGCGGAACTTGCAAGATTCGGCCGCGAGAATAACCTTTATGTCAACTACACTTGGTGCTGCCACAAAACTTCTCGATGAGATGATGACCAATTATTCCCAATGGCACACCGAAAGAGCTCCAACAGGTAGGAAGGTAAACTCTGTCGAGGAGATCTCCTCCCTAAATGAAAAAGTTGACTTGATTATGTCTCTACTTACCAAGAAATCTCCTATTGATCCTCATGATGTTCCTTTAAATTCTTTGATTGCTCAACATCAAGTAGATGTGAAATTTATCTCTAGAAACAACTTCAATAACAATGCTTATAGGAGTAACTTTGGTAGCAATCCTAGACCGTTCCCCTCCAACAACTATGGGAACAACAACACTTATCCTAGCACCAAGAACTCCACTTCTGAACTAGAAAGTATGCTTAAAGACTTCATCACTACCCAAAAAGCCTTCAACAAGAGTGTAGAGGAAAAACTAGACAAATTAGATAATCTCTCGTCGAAGGTAGACAATTTAGCCCATGAAGTAGAACTGCTTAAAATTAGAACTTCCCCTCTGGAGGAGAGGAAGGTCACTCCTATGAACGCTATTCAAATGCAAATTAATGAAAACATTAGGATGATGGCTAAACATAAAGAGAGATGGGCTAGAGAAAAGGAGGATGAAGATAGAATTATGAGCCTTCCTACACACCATACCATTGCTACTATCCATGTGGTTGAGGATATCCAAACTCTTAGCACCCAATGCACCCCTAGTCCCATAAGACCTATTAATGGTGATGCTATGACCTCAACCGTAGAAGAAGAAACTCCTATGACTATAGAATCTACCAAACAAGTGAGCCTAAATGACACCACTACCACTTTAATTGATAGTAGTGACCATGATTTAGATAATTGCACCCTTTCTGAAGTTATTCGTTTCCTTCACAAGATGTCTAGAGACCCCCACACTAGCACACTTAATCTTGCCTTCACGGAGCATATCACTAATGCTCTCATTAAAGCTAGGGAGGAGAAGCTTAGGGTAGAAGCCTCCATACCTAGAAATCTAGAAGATGGTTGGGATCCTATGATTAAAATTAAGTTGAATAACTCTTCTTGCTATGATTTATGTGATGTTGGAGCTAGTACCTCCGTTATGCCCAAAAGAATGTATGATATATTTGAATTGAAACCTTTTGATCCTTGTTCTTTTGGTGTTCGTCTTGTTGACTCTTCCGTAAAGAAACCTTTGGGGAAGATCGATGATGTTATTATCATTTTCAATGAAAATTATGTTCCCGTTGATTTTACTATTATGGACATTGAATGTGAAACTTCTTGTCCAATTATTTTGGGACATCCTTTTCTTCGCACCGTGGGTGCCATTATTGATATGAAAGAAGGGATTATAAAACTCCAATTCCCTCTCAAGAAAGGGATGGAACACTTCCCTAGGAAAAATATTAAGTTGCCTTTTGAGTCCGTCACACGGGCTAGTTATTTTCTTGAAAAGACTTGATCTATTGCATTAAGCCAAGCTAATGGCTTTAAAGAAGCGCTTTCGGGAGGCAGCCCGCAACAAATTGAGGATTTCATTTTTTTGTTTTTCTTCTGTTTTTAGTGGTCTTGATGATTGTTACTACTGTAGCACCATCATTGTATCTTTACTTTTCAAGCTTTGTGCCAATTATAGCCTCATATGACAAGGGAAGTGAAAGTTGTGACATGCTGTCCAGAAAACAGATTCTGTCCTCGTGACTGGAAAAATCATAGTAAAATCCCAGTTCATCTTTTTGAGCTGAATTTTCTTACACAGCGTGGTCTATACAATTACAGAACTTTCGTATGTTCTGAGTTTTTTGATTTGAGTTGCAGAAATATCCCTAAAAAATTCTTTACTACCTGAGGGTCTGTTTTTCGCAGATTCTGTCCTCTATTGCGTTTTCTTCATTTTGCAGACCTTAAGCTTGCTTTTTCTTTGCAAAAACTTTTTTGCAATCTTGAGAAACAGTAGCTCTTCAAGAATATCCTTATTTCCAGTAGAGAAAAATATATTTTATTATGGGTACTAACCTCGCTAATCAGATTATGATGAGTTATGTATGAAGGGAGTTTTCAAGTGTGCAAGGGAAGATGATGAAAGAAGATTCAGGAGTTCCAAGCGCTCAAGCTTGGGGATGCCCCCATGCATCCCCAAGAAATATTCAAGGAGACTCAAGCGTATAAGCTTGGGGATGCCCCCGTGCATCCACTTCTCCATCAACAATTATCAGTTCGTCTTTCGTTTCACTATATTTGTATCACTTCATGCGTTATGTGATATTCTTGGATCGTCTCGCTCTTAGGTTTTATTTCTAGTTTTCTTTAGCTTTGCTTGCTGTTCATAACAAGTTAGAACCCAGCTTTCTTTGTGTGGGAGAGAAACACGCTCCACTTTCAAAATCTAGAACACATCATAGGACTTTTCATGCCTATATCTTTGTTGTGATTGTTCTTTATCTTTTTCATAGCTACTGTCATGTTTAGCTCTTAGTTTTCATGCTTATCTTTGTAAGAGCTTGTGTTTAGTTTGTTGCTAGAACTCTCTTGAGTTTTCATGTTTATCTTGTTTAGAGAGTTTGCCTGTTGCACTGAGTTGTGTGTCTTGACCTGAAGTAGGTAATTGAGGTTGCTATTCTTTTGTAGTAATAACTTGCAATAGTTTTGAGGTATTGCTTTGAGTAATGTTTGGAATTTTGGTGTCAAGAGATTTAGCCTATTAGTGATAGATGTCGTATTTTGGGCAATCCGTGTTTATTTTCAAAACTTACAAATTAGTTGAGAACTTTAGCTACTAGATGGATCACTACTCTTTGGAGGGATCGAATATTAGAGTACACTCACGTACCATGAGTCGAGGATGCGCAAGGATAACCAAACCCCCATACACTCCTCCTCGGGTTACTTGTCTCTTTGTGAAACCTCCTTATTAGATTGAGAGTTACCGATAATAAGTGCATGAGTTCTTCGGACTAATGTGAGTATTCGAAAGTTGACACTTCCACCTTCCCATATTTTTCTAGCCTCTCCTGTGCCGTGCATTGCTTTTTCTCACTCCGAGAGTTGGCGTCCACCTTCGCCGGTACATCCAAATCCTTGGCATGATACGCTCTGTCATCATAAACCTCCTTATATCCTTCCTCAAAACAGCCACCATACCTACCTATCAAGGCATTTCCATAGCCTTTCCGAGATACATTGCCATGCAACATCCACCTTCTCATGACTTGATCTTCATGTCATACATGCTACTTGCTTGATCGATGAGCCGCATGCTAGTTGAGCCTTGCCCTAATCATTGCTACATGACGCGCTAGTATCATTGCATATCCTGCTACACTGGCAGAGGCATACATTTGCATACATCATGATAGTTACATCTTCTTTATGATTTGAGTACTTTTGTAAAGTGCGAAAGATCTTCTATACTTCTTGTAATATATAGAGTGTTGCCCCTAAAGTGAGGAAAAGAACCCAAAGAGGACAAAATAAAATGATCCCAAAGAGGACAAATGAGAGTGAAATAGAAAGAGCCATTGAGAAGGGGACCTTCACACTACTATTCCTTTGGAGAGATCCACACTCGTACTCCATCTTATATCTTGTACTCCATAGAGATTATCATTCATGCATATAGCTATGTGGGGACCGTCACACTATAGAACTTGGCTTGTAAATTCCAATGATGAGCCTCCTCAAATGAGCTCTAGGTCTTCTTCAGCAAGCAAGTTGGATGCACCCCCACTAGTTCATTGGAGGGCTTACGTTAGCTCACATGTGCATCCGTTGCATGGCAATCCCTACTCCTCACATCATATCTATCATTTGGCTTCTCTCACCTATGATTGTCCTCATTGATGTGAGCCTTTCACACCCTTTTTGTCTTCCTCCTCCACCATATTCTCTCTTTTCCATCCTAAGTGTCAATTTTCTTGCTTACGCTCATCCATTGCATGAGTGCTCAAAATATCAAAAAGGAGTGGATCATTTTGACTTGTATCAGGCTAGTGGTCTGGGGATGAGTCAAGATAAGATTCCAAAGAAGACCAAGTGTGAAACTTTAGTAGATTGAGTTCTCAACACAAAAATATATCCCTATCTCCTTTCTTGCACGCAAACACCATTTGGAGACATTCGAGTCACGGACAGCGAGAGCTCGTGCACCTTTATGTTATTATGTTGCTTGTTTCAATACTAAATGTAGACTCTTGCCTGTTATGACTTAAATTGAATTACATGCCTTGATTGCTTTACTTAAAAGTTCTTATATGGTTGTTAGCATGTCACCACAGAAATTATGTTTGTTATCATTTACCTACTCGAGGACGAGCAAAGAATTAAGCTTGGTGATGTTGATACGTCCAAAATGTATCTATAATTTCTGCTTGCTCCATGCCTCTTTTGTGTGATATTTCTATGATATTGATGAAATTCCATACAATTTTGATCATATTTGGACTAACTTATTAACTCAGTGCACCCCAGTGCCAGTTCCCGTTTTCTGCTGTTTTTCTATTTCAGGTTTCCCCCATATTAAAAGTGCTCCAAAAAATCAGGAAAAATCCAATAAAAAATCAGCGCTTCGGAAGCTTCAGGAATCACCGAGGGCGGGCCAGAGGGGACCCACCAGGGCCCCAGGCGCCCTCCCGGCGCGCCCTAGGATGGGGCCGCGCCAGGGGGCCACCTGGACCCCTGGTGCCCCCCCTGGCTGCCCCCTTCGCCCATATATTCTCCGTGATGCGAAACCCCCGAAAGAAGAACCCTTTTCGCGATCTCTCCTCTGTTCCGCCGCTGCCGCGCTTCCAAGATCGGGAGCACCAGGAGACCTCTTCCGGCACCCTGTCGGAGGGAGGAACCACCTCCGGGAACTTCTCCACCACCATGGATGCTTCCTGGATGAACCGTGAGTAGTCCACCTTGGACCATGGGTCTATGATCAGTAGCTATGTGATGTTCTCCTCCCCTCTTTGTTCTTCATGGATTAGACCTCGTGAGCTGCCCTACATGATCGAGGCTCATATGTAATTTTTATGCTATTGCTATGCTGAGTTTGCGGGGATTTGATGGATTATGAGACTATGTTCAGATTGTGTTTGAGTAATATATTTGATTCTCCTCTTTCATATTTATGTTCTAGAGTAATTGTTGCATGTTCTCCATTGCTGTTTATTGCTTTGGCCAAGTAGTAGGTAGTGACTCCAAGAGGGAGCGTTATGCATCATTGTGGGTTCATGCCCCCCGATGACTAGCTTGAGTGACAGAAACATGAGTCTAGGGGATGTGATGTTTCCACAAGGGAGAAAAGAACGGTTCTTGTACTTGCGGGTGCAAGGATTGTTTACTTTACGCAAAGTTCTTTAATGCAGTTGTCTGTTGCTTTGAGTTTACACTTTGGGTGGGATTCGCAAATTAATGCCAGCGAGATGTTCTGGATAGATATCTCAAGGTGGATGATTAGTAGGTAGATGCAGATGGATTTCGGTCTACTTGTCTTGGCGTACTGCCCATGCTTTTGAGCCTCTTCCTTTCTTTATAGCATAGTTATCATTGGTTTGCGCACATAATCCTGTCAATTGCCCAGCTGTAATTTGTTTACCTCGCATGGCTATTTTATCGTCTTTTGGGAGAGAGACATCACTAGTGAACAACATGGGACCCCGGTCCATATTTCCAACACTGTTTACACCCGCTATCATTTACTGCTTTATTTACTTTTCCGTTGCTATCACTATCATTATTATCCCGTGCGTTTATCCTTTGTAAACGACAAGGCCGGAGGGATTGACAACCTCTCTGTACTCGTTGGGAGCAAAGTAATCTGTTGTGTGTGCAGGTCCAGGTAAAGTAAGCAACCTCGGTTGTGAACGGTGCCATTGTTCACTTTGCCACCTACTTGTCGACGTTGGAGTCCTACTGGTTTGATCTCAACCTTGGTATCTTCACCATGGAAATTTGCTGATGTCTACATCTCAACCTTCCACTTTGGGTAACCAACGAGGGTCGAGAAGTAAACTCTTGCGACATCAACGAGGGGTAAGAATGAGTCTAACTTGACTCGTGATGCAGAGCTAAGCACACCGACATAGAGATAGGAGGGCTGAACCGCCGCTTGTATGTCACACATGAGATAGCGACAAACGTCCGGGAATAAGTAAACATATAGGTGTAGTATGGCAGAGGAGTAGTCAGTTTTCTTACTTGAGCTGCAGATTTCTAGGTTTCGCCCTCCTCTACAGGAAGTCCATTTTTTATAATCCTCCTTGGCGTCTTCCATTCCCGTGGTCAAATCAGAAACCGGAGAATAATTAATCACAACAGATTGCTCAGATACCTTTTATTCTTGAAGAATTGCACGAAATAAAGAGTGAAATTGAACACAATGTTACAGCTCTAACATGACATCACATTGCTAATGTAAGTGTTATTGAAGAGCATATTACATAATGTCATTACATTGCAAAGGGCAACCAAAGATAATGAACTAAGGATAAGCTGGCTAGTTGAACACATGCATTAGGTAAAATGAATCGAGCTACTACTCACCATCATCGTAGATGATGATGGTCTCTTTCCCCTTGGAAGAGGGCGAGTTCTGCACGTCGTGGGTGCCTTTCTCGTGGTCGGTGTGGTTCACCAACCTGCTGGATCTAGAGTTCATGTAAGCACGAGCACGTTGAGAAAAAACAGCGTAGGGTTCGTCGTAGGCACCGACGGTGCCCTCGAAAAAACACAAAGAGATTCTACTCAAAGGAAACAACCTTGAGGCATCTCGTTGCACGATGCATTCAAGGTGGTCTCGACGGCCATGTGCTCCTCGAGGATCTTAGGGTCCACAAACATGGACTCCACCGCGGCCTCGTCAGCGAGTGTGGCCGCGGTTTGCCTCTCCACGGCCAAGTGCTCCTTGAGCTCTAGGCCATGCTTCCTGGACCATAGCGAACGGAGGGACCTGGAGTTTGTGGGAAGTGGTGGTGGTGATTTGGATGGGATGTGTCGGGATGTTGGTCGTGGCATGCATGTGGACAAAGAGGGTTGTGTTGGATCTTAATTGACTAGGTCTATGGGGTGAGAACAGGGGAGGGGCTTTATCGGCGAGGAGGCTGGCGAGGAAGGCTTGGGCTTAGGAAGGGGGGAAATTTGCAGGGGGGTGTGTAAGGCCCGATATGCGGTACTGTCACTACTAGGGAATGCCCTTTTAGTGGCGCCCTTTTTTTGTGTTTAGTGGCGCATTAGGGATGCGCCACTAACTACAAGCCACTAATAAGGGCTTAGAGGTGGCGCATTCTGGATCCGCCATCCCTAAGGCCCTTAGGCGTGGCACATCTCGGAATGCGCTACCTCTAAGCTCTTAGGGGTGGCGCATTCTGATATGCGCCACGCCTAAGGGCCTTAGGGGTGGCGCATTACGAGTGCGCCACTAAAGCTTATTACAAAGATATTGATACAAAAGAATTGCATTATAATTCTTATTACAAAGATTTACAAAGGTTTAGAGGCCAACAAGATTCACAAGATTACATCCATCACAATATTACAATGAGTGCAACAATTATTGAAAACCGAAAGCTACTTTCGTCATCATCTCTTGTTTGCTCTTCAACCTGCACAAAACAAAGCTTTAGAGGTCACATCCATATGAATTCATACCAAAGGAGAACAAAGCAATGTAGCATCTATTCTTATCAACAACTTAAAGCAAGTCGATCAATCGAGGAGCATGCACATATGCATAAAAATGCATATGCAGTGACCTTTATACACAAAGAGCACCCAGAGTATTTGACACTACCATCTACTACACAAAGAGTACATCCAAATTACATGTAGGACACACATTCATCAAACGACTTCCATATATAACATAAATTGTTCAGTTGTTCTGACTCGTCTCGGGGAATGGGCGGCATCCTTCTTTCGTCATGAAAGGCCTTGTGTCACGCAAGGCCTTTAGGCGGACTTCTATCTCCCCATTGGATGGTGCAATGTTCGAGTGGAAGATCGACCCCATCATTTGTACTTCATGACGGATGATAGTCGCCATCTGCGCTTGGATGTGAAAGAACTCCTCCTTTAGATTTGCATCGGCGATTTCCGCCTTCCTTTCGTCCCACGCTCTAAGATGACTTGGCAGCGTAAGGTTGTTCCTGTACAGTCGCCCTCATGTGATGAAGGGCGTAGTACGCATCCCTCACACTTCCAGCCGGCTGCTTGACGCACGGGAACTGCGTTACGTGGCTGAACATGTTCACGTCAGGCTAATTCTTCCTGAACTTGTGCTTCACCATCTTGCCTCCGGCATTTATGTAGCCGGCGAGAGCATCATCCAAAACTCTCATGATATACTTGTAATCTTTCTTGTTCACACTCCCCGAGTCTAAATACACGGCATGCGAGTGTTGCGGTGAAAAGAAGATGAGCACGCAGTCTTGATCCTCACTGCATAATTAAAACAATCCAAAAGGAATGTTGGAAGAGGACAATGGAAAGCTAAGAAAGCATATATGCTACGGCGGCGAGCGAATGACTTACTTGGGAGAGTAGGTCATAAGAAATGAATCCTTGTCGGCGTTCTGTAGCATGAAGTCTGTGATGTACCCCGCCGCGATAGCCGCGTCCCCGTCGTCCATCAAGATGCTTTCACGCATGTAGAAGGGGTCCAATATCGCGACGCTCGGGGTCTTATCTCTCCTGATACTCATAGAAAGGCTGAGCGAGAACAGACGGATAAGGCTATGATCCAGCCATTTGAGATGGTACAAATTGAAGATCTCCAAAAACCGCAGGATTATCATATCCGCGGGGATAGTGTTGATGAAGCCCATGTTGAGTGGCACCTTGGCCATGAAAAGCGGGTACGAGGGATTCTCTTCTCGAAGAAGAATCTTCTCTAATTCCATAATACTATGATGCACACTCTGCATATTCGAAGTTGCAAGGTCGAGCATGTCCTTAGGTAGCATCTCCCTACCAGCCACATGGATTTAAAACGAGAGATCCTTGGGTCTTGGTGGCCCGTCCTGAGCTCGGATCGGCATCGAAGGTTGGCTACTCGAAGGGATTCTCTTCTTTATTTTCCGTCCCTTCTTCTTTTCTGATTTTGAGCAGTCACCGGCCTTTATCTGCTCAATGGCATCCTTATGGAGTGTGGACGGGCTGAGAATAGATCTCCTTGTGGCATCTGCTTGAGGCTCGGTGAAGGCGCAAGTTGCTGGAGACATGTCCTGAGAAGCAGCGAAGAGACGCGTGGAGCAAGCAGGCTTCGCCGCAGGATTAGCTGGACCACGAGCTTCCTCGTCATGCTGATAGGCTCCTTCAGCAGGAGGCATGAGTAAGTCATCGGCATCATACAAAGTATTGATGAACTGGTCGGCGTTGATATCATCATCAAGATCATCGTCTTCTTGTTGTGCTCCGATGGTATCATGTACCGCCGACACGATGACTAGCGGTGTTGTCCTAGGTGTGGTGCCCCTTTCCCCCGTCATTAAACGCATTTGGCTCTTCGGCCATAGGCATATTTGGCCAAAACAGTCACTGAGGACTGCCGGCTCATCCTCATCGTATCCAGGGGGTTGAATGGGAGGTTCAACTCTCTCGTAGCCCGAAATCACGAGACAGATTTGAACCCTATGAATCTCCGGTGCCATCGGCATATTGTGCATGATTCGATTTTGTGGTTGAATGATTTTACCTTTGGCAACATCCTTCAACTCGCTGTCGACGACATGTAATAGAATGCATGGAGTGTCCTCCTGCGAAAGAGATATATGCATGTAGGGCATCAGAGAGATTCCACAAAAAAAGGCAAGGAGATGAAGTCCTCATTTGAGTTGCAGGCGCTTATAGTTACCTTGAGGGCGTCGAGGTCGGCTAGTGAAGAGACCCCGCTGATGAAGGCGGGCATGCAAGAGACGGAGGGCGCGTTGCCTCCCGTGGCGTCGGTCGACCTATTTGCGCTGCCGCCGAGTGCATGATGGCTTCTCGCCCCTTCGTTGGTTACCCAAAGTGGAAGGTTTAAGATGTAGTGCAGCAGAAGTTTTCCCTCGGTGAAGATACCAAGGTTTGTCTCCTGTAGGACTCCAGAGATGATAATTAGGTGTCAGCGGCGCAACTGACGCGGACCTGCACACAGACACAGATAACTTTGTTCCCAACGATGTTCAGAGAGGTTGTCAATCTCTCCGGTCTTGTTTTTCACAAAGGATAAAACGCAAGGGATAATGATAGCAAGTAAAAGCAGTAAAGTAAATATAGCTTGGAAACAATATTGAGGATATGGACCGGGATACGTCATGTTCACTAGTGATGTCTCTCTCCCAAAAGACGATAAAATTGCTATGCGAGGTAAACAAATTACAGAAGGGCAATTGACAGGATTACGAATGCACCGCAATGCTAACTATGCTACAAAAGAAAGGAAGAGGCTCAAAAGCACGGGCAGTACACCAAAATAAGTAGACCGAAATCCATCTGCATCTACTACTAATCATCCACCTTGAGATATCTATCCAGAACATCTTGCTGGTATTAAGTTGCGAGCCCCACCCAAAGTGTAAACCCAAAGCAACAGACAACTGCATTAAAAAGAACTTTGCGTAAAGTAAACAATCCTTGTAACCGCGGTTACAAGCACCATTGTTTTCCCCCTTGTGGCAATAGCACATCCCCTAGACTCATGTTTCTTTCACTCAAGCGTGTCATCGGGGGGCATGAACCCACAATCTAGCACAACGTTCCCTCTTGGAGTCACTACCTACTACTTGGCCAAAGCAATAAATAGCAACGGAGAACATGCAAGAATTACTTAGGAACAAAATATAAGAGATAAAAACCAAATATATTACTCTATCACAATCTGAACATAATCTCATAATCCATCAGATCCCATCAAACTCAGCATAGCAACAGCAGAAATATTAGAAAGGTGCCTCGATCATGTAGGGCAGCTCACGAGGTCTAAACAATGAAGATCAAAGAGGGGAGGAGAACATCACATAGCTACTGATCACGGACCCATGGTCCAAGGAAAAATACTCACGAGACATCCGGGGAGCATCCATGGTGGAGAGGAGACTCCCGGAGGTCAATCCTCCCTCCGGCAGGGTGCCGGGAAGAGGTCTTCTGGTGCTCCCGATCTCGGAAGCGTGGCGGCGGCGAAACAGAGGCGAGTTTGCGGAATAGGGTTCTTCTTTTCGAGTTTTACCGTGACGGAGAATAAATAGGCGAATGGGGCAGCCAGAGGTGGACCAGGGGCCCCAGGCGCCCCCTAGCACGGCCAGGGTTGGGGCCGCGCCGGGTGGCCGCCTGGGCCCCCCTGGCTCCCCTCTGGCCCCTCCCAGGCTCTTCTCGAAGCTTCCGTCACGGTGATTTTTTATCTGAATTTTCCCGAATTTTTCTGGCACTTTTTATATGGGGGAAAACTGAAATAGAAAAACAGCAGAAAACAGGAACTGGCACTGGGGTGCACTGAGTTAATAGGTTAGTCCAACTAGGATCAAAAGTGTAAGAAAGTGTATCTAGATCATAGCTATATCACACAAAACATGCATGGAGCAAGCAGAAATTATAGATACGTTTTGGACGTATCAACATCCCCAAGCTTAATTCCTGCTCGTCCTCGAGTAGGTAAATGATAACAAGCATAATTTCTGTGGTGACAAGCTAGCAACCATAAAAGAACTTTGCAAAGTAAAGCAATCAAGGTTAGAAATTCAATTCAAGTCATAACATGCAAGAGTCTATATTAGCATTGAAACAAGTAACAAAAGAACATTAGGTGCAAGAGCTCTCGCTGTCCGTGACTCGAATGTCTCCAAATGGTGTTTGCATGCAAGAAGGGGGATAGGGAATACGAGATGAAAAAGTATTTTTGTTGAGAACTCAATCTACTAAAGTTTCACACTTGGTCTTCTTTGGAATCTTATCTTGACTCGTCCCCAGACCACTAGTCAGGTACAAGTCAATTTGATCCACTCCTTTTCGATATTTTGAGCACTCATGCAATGGATGAGCGTAAGCACGAGAGTGGACACTTAGGATGGAAAAGAGAGAAGTACGGAGGAGGAAGACAAAAAGGATGAGAAAGGCTCACATCAATGAGGACAATCATAGGCAAGAGATGCCAAATGATAGATACGATGTAAGGAGTAGGGATTGCCATGCAACGAATGCACATACGAGCTAAGAAGCTCTCCAATGGAACTAGTGGGGGTGCATCTAACTTGCTCGCTCATGAAGACCTAGAGCTCGTTTGAGGAGGCTCATCCTTGGAATATGCAAGCCAAGTTCTATAGTGTGAAGGTCCCCACATAGCTATATGCATAAAGATCATCTCTATGGAGTACAAGGATATAAAGGGAGTACTAGTGTGGATCTCTCAAAAGGATAGTAGTGTTGCCCCTTTCTCTCTTTTTATTTATTTTTCTCTTTTTTCTATTTTTTTGTATTATTTTGTGGCCTCAATGGCTCTTTCTATTCAACTCGCATTTGTCCTCTTTGGGATCTTTTGATTTGTCCACTTTGGGATCTTTTAATGTGTCCACTTTGAGATCTTTTCCTCACTTAAGGGAAACACTCTATTTTACAAGAAGGTAAAGGAGATCTTTCACACTTTACAAGGTACTCAAAATCATAAAGAAGAAGTAGCTATCATGATGTATGCAATGTATGTCGCTGCCAGTGTAGCAAGAACATGTATGACATGAAGATCAAGTCATGAAGAGGTGGATGTTGCATGGCAATATAACTCGGAAAGGCTATGGAAATGCCTTGATAGGTAGGTATGGTGGCTGTTTTGAGGAAAGATAAAGGGAGGCTTATGATGACAGAGCGTATCATGCCAAGGGTTTGGAAGTACCGGCGAAGGTGGACACCAACTCTCGGAGTGAGAAGAAGGCAATGCACGGCACGGGAAAGGCTAGCAAAAATGGGAAGGTGGAAGTGTCAACTTTCAATACTTACATTAGTCCGAAGAACTCATGCACTTATTATCGGTAACTCTCAATCTAATAAGGAGGTTCACAAAGAGACAAGTACCCGGAGGAGGAGTGTATGGGGGTTTGGTTATCCTTGTGCATCCTCGACTCATGGTACGTGAGTGTACTCTAATATTCGACTCCTCAGAAGGGTAGTGATCCATCTAGTAGCTAGAGTTCTCAACTAGTTTTGTGGTTTTGAAAATAAACACGGATTTCCCAAAATACGACACCTATCACTAATAGGCTAGAGCTCTTGACACCAAAAGTTCAAACATTACTCACAACAATACCTCAAAACTATTGCAAGCTACTACTAGAATTAAATAGCAACCTCAAATACCTACTTCCAAGACAAGACACAACTCAGTGCAACAACCAACTCTCTTTAACAAGATAAACATGAAAACTAAAAAGAGTTGCAGCAACAAACTAAACAAAAGCCAAGGCTCTTGCTAAAGACAAACTAAGACTAAAACTAAACATGGCAGTAGCTATGAAAAGATAAAGAACACACAACAGCAAAAAGATAGGCATGAAGAATCCTATGATGTGTTCTAAATTTTGAAAGTGGAGCGTGTTTCTCTCCCACACAAAGTAAGAAGGGATCTAACTTGTTATGAACAGCAAGCAAAGCTAAAGAAAACTAAAAACAAAACCTAAGAGCGAGATGCTCCAAGCATAGCACATAACGCATGAAGTGATAAAAATATATTGAGACGAAGGACGAACCGATGATTGTTGATGGAGAAGGGGATGCACGGGGCATCCCCAAGCTTAGACGCTTGAGTCTTCTTGAATATTTATTGGGGATGCATGGGGGCATCCCCAAGCTTGAGCGCTTGACACTCCTGGATCTTCTTCCATCATCTTCCATCGCACACTTGAAAACTCCCTTCATACATAACTCATCATAAGTTGATTAGAGAGGGTAGTACCCTTAATAAAATATTTTTTCTCCACTGGATATAAAGATATTCTTGAAGAGCTACTGTTTCTCAAGAGTGCCAAAAAGTTTTTGCAAAGAAAAAGCAAGCTTAAGGTTTGCAAAAGTTAGGAGAGACAAAACATGGCAGAATCTGTGAAAAACAGAACAGCAGATAGTAAAGAATTTTTTAGGGGCACTTCTGCTACTCAAATCAAAAAACTCAGTACATTCGGAAGTTTCGTAATTGTATAGATCATACTCTGTAAAAAGTTCAGCTCAAAAAGATGAACTGGGATTTTTCTGGAATTTTTCTGGTCACGAGGACAGAATCTGTTTTCTGGACAACATGTCACAACTTTTACTTCCCTTGCCTTAAGAGGCTATAACTTGGCACAAAGCTGAAAAATAAAGATACAATGATGTTGCTACAGTAGTAACAAACATCAAGACACAACAAAAGCAAAAAGAAAAACCTAAATTCGTTGCGGGCTGCCTCCCGAAAGCGCTTCTTTAAAGCCATTAGCTAGGCTTAAAGATTATGAAAGATGCTCACAAGAGAATAATAATTGAAGCAAAAGAGAGCATCAAGAAGCAAATGTGAAACACATTTAAGCCTAACCCACTTCCTATGCATAGGCATATTATAAGAAAATAAATCAAAGAAGCACAAAGTGACATGCATAGGAAGGTAGAACAAGAACAACTTCAAAACTTTCAACATGAAGAGAGGTGTTTTTGTAACATGGAAGTTTCTACAACCAAACTTTCCTCTCTCAAAGTAATTTTCAGTAGCATCATGAACAACATCAAGAATATAACTATCACATAAATCATGTTGTTCATGACCTACAAGCACACGTGTATTGTTTTCAACACGGTTTTTAGGATCATAAGATAAATGCAAGCCATGACATTGAGCTTTGATAAGAGGAAAATTCTTCGGAGTTGGAGATTTCAAAAGGATAATAGGACAATCAAGTGTGTGTGCAATAGGAAAAATTTCATGCTTAACATAAGGAACTATAGAGAGTTCATTTTTGTTAGCATCATCTATAGTGGCATCTTGGCCATCAACAAAGCAAGTATCAAAATTTTCAGAAAAGGGGAGTATCAAGTGAGTCCTCGGAATCATAAGATTCCTATTCATAGCAATCATTAGCCTCTTCTTGGGAGCAAACATTTTATTTTTAAAATCCTCAATATAAGAATTGGAAGTGTAATTCTCAAAGCAATAAGCAAGAACTTCAAAGTTTTCGGACTGGTGAATAGTATCGTGATACCTTTCAATCAAAGAAGCAATCTCATAAGCACCTTTAAAAGCAACAAACTCTTCAATCTTTTTAACATCAAAGTAATCATAAACACCATTAGCATAAGAAGATAAGATCTCATTTTCATTGAACTCACATTGAAAAGGGAGGTGTTTATGATCTATATTAGAACAACAAGTAAAATCATAATTGTAGCACAAAAGTTTAGCATGGCAATAAGAAACATGTATTTGATCCCATAAGTGTTTCCCTTTCTGAGATAGGCGGTGCCGCGTATAATGAGCATGCTCATCCAATGATTTTCCCTTAACCAAGTCAGTTGGGTTTTTAGCGCGAGCACAAATTGATCGAAGACGATCCAAGTAAAACATGTCAAATATGTCCATCCTACCATATTTGGGTGGTTCAGCACCCATGGTGAGGATAGCATAACCTGGAAAAGCAAGAAAAAGGCAAAAGTTAGCAACTAGTTTTTTGGTTTTTCATATAATACAAAAGAAAAAAGAAAAACTGAAAGAAAAACTAACAAGACTAAAAAAACAAAGGTAAAGGGTAGTGTGCAACTCCCCTATCTTAGCACTCGGAGTCCCCGGCAACGGCGCCAGAAAACTTGCTTGATGGCTTCTCGCCCCTTCGTTGGTTACCCCAAGTGGAAGGTTTAAGATGTAGTGCAGCAGCAGTTTTCCCTCGGTGAAGATACCAAGGTTTGTCTCCAGTAGGACTCTAGAGATGATAAGTAGGTGTCAGCGGCGCAACTGACGCGGACCTACACACAGACACAAATAACTTTGTTCCCAACGAAGTTCAGAGAGGTTGTCAATCTCTCCGGTCTTGTTGTTCACAAAGGATAAAACGCAAGGGATAATGATAGCAAGTAAAAGCAGTAAAGTAAATATAGCTTGGAAACAGTAATGAGGATATGGACCGGGATACGTGCTGTTCACTACTGATGTCTCTCTCCCAAAAGACGATAAAACTGCTATGCGAGGTAAACAAATTACAGAAGGGCAATTGACAGGATTACGAACGCACCGCAATGCTAACTATGCTACAAAAGAAAGGAAGAGGCTCAAAAGCACGGGTAGTACGCCAAAATAAGTAGACCGAAATCCATCTGCATCTACAACTAATCATCCACCTTGAGATATCTATCCAGAAGATCTCGCTGGTATTAAGTTGCGAGCCCCACCCAAAGTGTAAACCCAAAGCAACAGACAACTGCATTAAAAAGAACTTTGCGTAAAGTAAACAATCCTTGTAACCGCGGTTACAAGCACCGTTGTTTTCCCCCTTGTGGCAACAGCACATCCCCTAGACTCATGTTTCTGTCACTCAAGCGTGTCATCGGGGGGCATGAACCCACAATCTAGCACGACGTTCCCTCTTGGAGTCACTACCTACTACTTGGCCAAAGCAATAAATAGCAATAGAGAACATGCAAGAATTACTTAGGAACAAAAATATAAGAGATAAAAACCAAATATATTACTCTATCACAATCTGAACATAATCTCATAATCCATCAGATCCCATCAAACTCAGCATAGCAACAGCAGAAATATTACAAAGGTGCCTCGATCATGTAGGGCAGCTCACGAGGTCTAAACAATGAAGATCAAAGAGGGGAGGAGAACATCACATAGCTACTGATCACGGACCCATGGTCCAAGGAAAACTACTCATGAGACATCCGGGGAGCATCCATGGTGGAGAGGAGACTCCCGGAGGTCAATCCTCCCTCCGGCAGGGTGCCGGGAAGAGGTCTTCTGGTGCTCCCGATCTCGGAATCGCGGTGGCGTCGGAACAGAGGCGAGTTCGCGGAATAGGGTTCTTCTTTTGGAGTTTTCCCGTGACGGAGAATAAATAGGCGAAGCGGGGCAGCCAGAGGTGGACCAGGGGCCCCAGGCGCCCCCCTGGCGCGGCCAGGGGTGGGGCCATGCCGGTTAGCCGCCTGGCCTCCCCTGGCTCCCCTCTGGCCCCTCCCGGGCTCTTCTCGAAGCTTCCGTCACGCTGATTTTTTATCTGAATTTTCCTGAATTTTTCTGGCACTGGGGTGCACTGAGTTAATAGGTTAGTCCAAATATGATCAAAAGTGTATGAAAGTGTATCTAGATCATAGCAATATCACACAAAACATGCAAGGAGCAAGCAGAAATTATAGATACGTTTTGGACGTATCAGTGCATTATTGTTATGCCCTAGTTGCTCGATCGTGGCTGGAGGAGTTACCATCACGTCCGGCGCCGCCGCCGCGGTGTTGGCGGCCGGAGTCACCAATACGCCGGGAGTCAGTGCGGGAGCCACCACTACGGCGGGAGTCGGGACTGCGGGCGCCGCGGTGCCCGAGTTGCTGCCGACCATGCTGGGGACTAGTATGGGCCCTTGTCCACCACGCGCTTGCCAATTCACGAGTGACTACATCATATCTGGAAGGAGAGCGTTCATCGTCTTCGCCACTTTTTCATGGACAAGTTGCGGAAGCATGATCACCTTCTCCTCCAGTCCACGAACATAAGCGGCGTCTTCTTCGGTCCTTCTAGCCTTGCGCCCCCTCGAACCGGACTGCTCCGCCGGTTTTCCATAATATTCGGACCAATTTAGGTCCGCACCAAACCCGACCACATGGCCGGCTGACGATGGCTTCGCCGTCACGTTGTCAACCGTCTTGACCTTGTTCAACGCCCTGTTAAAGGCGTTGTCCCACGGGCCAGTCGGCTTAACCGATGACTCCTACGATGAGGCGATTTTCATTTCCGCTTGCTGCAAAAAGAATGTGAAACATTAAGAAATTGTGAACTTCACTCGAGAATTCAATCGACAAGGTCGCGTGGTAAACTACTTACCACGGCAGTCGTAAAATCCCGAATCTTAGGATCGATAATTATTTTCGAGGTTGCTTTGTCCTTATAGCTCCAGGCCCTCACAAAGAATTCGGTCTGCGGATCATCTTTGTATTGCTGGAAGGGGTTAGGTATGCCCGCACCGGTGTACTCGGCATCCTCCTTGTCCCATTTAGGCTTGGAACTTTTGTAACCACCGGCTCCGAGACGGTGGTTACCTATGACTTGCGACCGCATGGCCTTGTCCTTTGCACTCGCGGCCTTGGCTTGCTCGGACTCACGGCTAGCCTTGAAAAGGTTGTAGGTAGCTTCGTCGATCAACGGCTCTTTCTCCTTGAGCTCCTCCCAGGTTTTGTTGTTTTCAAAAATTTCCCTCTTCACCCGGGTTTTCCAACTGGACAAGGCCTTGCTCATCTTCCTGAGGGCCATGTGTTTACTTTGTACCCTCTGAGTTTGGTGTTATCGTACGGCTCCGGAAACCTATATCGTCCGTGCAGCTTGTTGATAAGAAGCTGACAATAATGAATATTCTCACGACTCCTGAGGTTAATCGTGGTGATCGGCACGGTGTTGCGGAGGATCGCCGCGACTTTACGGCCGTACCCTTCCGAAAAACGTTCGGGCTGTTTAGGAATCCCGACGGCGGTCACAACAGTAAACTCTTGCCTAATGGCGCCGACCTTGGTCGGTTTCCGATTCCTCTTCTTCGACTGGGTACCATCTGTGTTGGAGCCACCGGTCCCATCGTCCTCGCCGATGTTCCTCTCGTCGTCTGTCGTACCGGCCTCCTCCTCCAAGTCATCATCCGATTAGTCGGACTCCGACTCTATCTCCTCCTCATACTCCTCCTCGGCCGGAGGTACTTCCTCTTCTCTCTGCTCCTCGACCTCCTCCTGGGAGTAGTCCCAAAATTGCTTCCTTTTTTTCCCGGCTGAGAAGAAGGACCGGCGTCGGCTCCGGTCGACATGTTTGCACTAGTACAATATTAAGAAATGCAACTACTTAATTAATTAGCACAATAAATAAATGCAAATACTCTCATGTTAAGAAAAATAGCAAAGGTCATTCACGAATTCACGGAAAAATTCGGCATGACCCTTGCTCTTTTTCTTAACATGAGAGTGCCCCATTCTCAACCGAAACGGAAGTTAATCAACATTTTGGGAGAAAGGGGATAATGATTTGTACCTGCACAACATATAAATAGGCTATACATGAGACAATAACCAGCAACATAGCATTTGTTCTTATCATATTTTTAAAGAGAACCAAGGAATGACCAAAGCTAGTAGCATTTTTTAAAGCTGCTTGCTTTCTGTTAAGAACAGATTCTACTCAGATTTCCCTCTCCATTTAATTTTGTTAAGAACAAATTCTACATATGACCACTATCTTTTCAGACATTATTTAATTATCAGCATATCAATAAGAAACCTATTAACTACTTAGTTATTTTTTTAGGATTAACTCTTTAATTCAATTCTGCATGGAGTAAACTTTAGCTACAAAAATTCCCTAGCTACTTAAGCAAATTCCCTAGCTACAGGACACACACACACACACACACACACACAGAGGACACACACACACACACCTCACACAGGACACACACACACGGGACACACACACACACAGGACACACACACAATTGCATGAACAGGGGCACATTTTGCCAAAATCAATTGCTTGTTGATTCAAAATTTAAAATTGCACTAGCTTTAAAGAACATGGTCAATATGCACTAGGAGTGGAGTGTATCCCTCTTCCCCCTAACTGGATTTTGTGTGCAAATGTCTGAATTTTGTGTGCAAAAGAACCATGACAAGGTACTAACTTAATTTTTCTTGTACTAACACTAATCCCTCTTCCCCCTAACACTAATCCCTCTTCCCCCTAACAGTAACAGCAACATCTAACCCATCCCCCCAAAGGATTTATGAGCAGAAGGGGAAGTGGGGGTTGGGGGCGGCGCCATGGCCACCACGACCGTCGTTGGAAGCCAGCAAGGGGAGGGAGGGGGTACCTGGCGGTGGAGGGGCGTCGCCTAGGTCGCCGTGGAGGGGTTGGGGAGGCTCCGGTGAACGGAGTGGGCAGGGGAGGGGGCGTCTCCGGTGGAGGCAGTCGGCGAGGAGAGGGGGACCTCCGGTGGCGCGAGGCGGCTCCGGTGCGACGGCTGGGGCTCCTGTGCGGTGGCTAGGGCTCGAATGGGTACTGTGTACGAGCAAGGGGAGGGGCCCGTGGAGGTGAAGGCTTACGGGTGGCGCATTATGCCAGAATGCGCCACCAACAGGTTTCTTATGCGTGGCGCATCTCGGCAAAATGCGCCACGCTTAAGAAACCTGCTGGTGGCGCATTCTGGCAAAATGCACCACCCCTAAGAGCACTTAGTGGCGCATTTCAACCATATGCGCCACCCCTAAGCGTTTTTTATTTTTTTATTAAAGTTTAAACAATTATTTATTTTTTAATTAAAGTGAAACCATTTAAAAATAATAATTATGGAGTAATTTTTTCTATAAAAGTGGTCATATCGATCCACGTACCATGCCTTAACCGTGTCGTCGCCGAACCAAGATCCACAAACACAAGGTGTAGCGGCATTTGGAAACATAAGATTGTGATCATCAATTACAAAGTGCATATTAAATCCATGCATACAGAAAGTGATCATGCATTACAAAATATTTTTCTTAAATTTGGAGCTAGCTATCTAGCTATCGTTTCCTCACGATCTTCTTCTTGCCCTTCTTTGTCGTGGTTGAATAATTTAGGCCCGTTACGCCTTCACTTTTCCTCTTGAACGGGTGGAGACCTTTCTTCGGTAGGGTTGTGGTGTATGTATCCTGAGCGGCGTAGTCATCCTCCATCTTCGGGTCGCCGTACTTGTCAAAGTCTTGCTCGTTGGCGACTCCATCCATTCCGATGATGTTTCTTTTGCCTCTCCTCACTACAACGCGGCTCGGATTTTATGGGTCGGTAATGAAGAAGCATTGGTCCAATTGGCTAGCTAGTACCCATGGCTCATTTTTCGCGGTGACGTTTGCGCCCGCAGACTTGGATTTGGCCCATCTCACACGGAATAGCGGCACCTTCTCACACGGAACAGCGGCACCTTCTCTCCACAGTAGTCGAGCTCCCATATGTCCTCGATCCTTCCATAGAATCTTTCCTTGAAGTCATCGGTGTAGAATATCCCCGTTACCCCTGAGTTCTGGTAATCGCAGTTATTGTACTTTTCCTCCATGTAGAATGTGTAGCCGTTGATATCATACGCTTGATAGGTCATCAGGTTGCGTGCGACACCCTGTGACAAGGTGAATATCATCTTTTCGTCCTCGGAAGCGTTCCTTCGCGGGTGATTAGCACGAAGCTCGTCCCTGAACCAAGTCATGAAACCGGAGTTGTGCTCTTTGATTAGCCGTGGATCTCGGTCCGTTATCTGCAGGCCCTGGTCACTGTACTTCTTCCTGATTAAATCTTTGTGCATTACTATCCAAGGATCGACCAGCTGGATGTGTTGTAGCGCGACTAGGCTTGCTCTTTCAAAGTCGATGTCTCGACCGTCAAAGTTGACATGCATTGCGCGGCTTCCCTCGTGGTGACCAAACCCATCGGTCCTGCCAAAGTGCTTGTTGATGGCCAGACCAACAGGGTTCTCGGTGTTGAGATAATTCGTGCAAAAAGAGATGCACTCTTTGGTTAGAAAGCCCTTCGCTATGCTTGCATATGGACGGGACCTGTTACGAACGTATTTTTTGATGTGTCCATTCATCCTTTCGAACGGCATCAAGCTGCGCAGAAACGCAGGCCCGAGTTGGACGATATCCTCCACGACGTGGATCAGCAGATGCACCATAATGTCGAAAAACGCGGGCGGGAAATAGATCTCAATCTCGCATAGTATGAGAACGATCTCCTCCTGTAGCCTTTTGAGTTGCGTAGCGCAAATCGACTTCCGGGAGATGACGTAAAAAAAGTTGCAAAGGCCAAACACCGTTTTACGGACGTGCTCGTCCATTATCCCTCGCATCGCAACCGGGAGAATCTGCGTCATCAGCACGGCACAGTCGTGAGATTTCATCCCGCTGAAACGCTTCTTCGCCTCGTCTAGGTATCTGCTTATCTTCCCCACGTAGACGTTCGGAAATTTTACTCCTATGAGGCAGTGGATAAACCGCTTGATCTCCTCCTCGCACAGAGTGAAGCATGCCGGGGGGGGGGCAGTGATCAATACCGGTCTTCTTCTTGGTCGTCCTTTTTCGTTTGCAAGAGTTTTGCGTTTTCGTATCTTCTTCCTCCTCCGGCTCATCATCGTCATCACTATGTGGGTGAAGTTCCCTCCTGATGCCCATAAATTTCAAGTCATTCCTTGCTTTTGGCCCGTCCTTGGTCTTCTCCGGCATGTTGAGCAGCGTGCCAAATAAGCTCTCGCACACATTCTTTGTAATATGCATGAGATCAAGGCTATGAGGACTGCGGAGGAGACTCCAGTATTCCAAATCCCAGAAAACAGACCTCGCTTTCCATACCCTCATCAACGGCTGAGTCTTCTTTTTTTTCTTTCCCGGCGCGGGGCAGTCTTTCCAAGTTTTCAGCAAGTTGTCGATTTCTTTGCCGCTCCTTCGAGCTGGGGGTGGTCGGAGCTCCTCGCTTCCATCGAACAGATGTCCCTGTTTTCTCCACACGTGTTTCTTGGGAAGCCACCTCCGAGACCGCTGGAACGTACATTGTATTATCCATGCACCTAACGCATGCATAGAATCCTTGGACCACCTGCCCTGAGAAATATCCGTATCCGAGATAGTCGTGCACCGTCGTGATCACCGCGACTTTCATTGGGAAATATTGTTTTGCCGCAGCGTCCCACGTATAGACTCCGTCTTTCCATAACGTTTCTAGCTCCTCTTTCAACAGCTGCAGATATAGATTGAGGTCCGTACCTGGTTTTTTCGGCCCTTGAACTAGCATACACCTTGTTATGTACTTTTTCTTCATGCACTTCCAAGGGGGAAGGTTGTATATGCATACAAACACGGGCCAGGTACTGTGTGTGCTGCTCTGTCCGCCAAACGGATTGACTCCATCGGCGCGCACAGCAATCCTGAGGTTCCTTGGTTCTTTCCCAAAATCTGGGTATTCGAGGCCCAACGCAGTCCATTGGCTACCATCTTAAGGGTGCCTCAGCATGTCCTCCTTTTCCGAATCCGGGTTCGGGTCATCCTCGTTTAGCTTCTTGCTATCCGCGTGCCAGGTCATAAGCTTTGCTTCCTCGGGATCTACGAAATACCTCTGCAGACAAGGAGTGATCGGAAAGTACCATACCACTTTTCTAGGAACTTTCTTCCCTCTCTTGTATCGACTAACACCGCACACCGAACATGTGGTTTTATCTTCGTCCTCACCCCGATAGATCATGCATCATTTATGCAGACGTGGTATTTAACGTGTGGAAGATCGAGAGGGCAAAGGACTTTCTTGGCCTCAGCGATACTAGTTGGGCACGTGTTGCCCTTCGGAAGCCGATCGTGCCAGAATGCCATGTTATCATCGAAGCTTTCGTCGGTCCATTTGTGTTTTGCCTTCATCTCCATAGCCCCAAGTGTTACATTCAAGCGGGTATCCCCGTCGTTGCATCCTTCGTACAACTTCTTAATCGCTTCTTTCTCGAGTTGTGCCATCTTGGCTTTCTCTCTAGCTGCACCTCTTGCGTTCAACGCCTCTTTGACAAGCAGCTCTTGAACATGAGGGTCCCGCACCCAGCTTGAATACTCATCATGTCCGACATCTTGATCTTCATGTCCGGTATCTTGATCTACATGATCCGCTTCAGCATCTTCTTCATGATCATGTACGGGATGCTCTTCGTCTTCTCGCCCGCCGCTGTTGTCTGGTTGCCCTTCCTCATTTACTGGCGCCCCACCATTGACGTCCTCCTCCTCACTAGCTTCATCACTTATCCAGCGTGTGTAGCCATCCATCAAACCATTACGCTTCAGGTGTCTTTGCAATATTCCGGAATAAGGCTCGGTCACGAACTGCAGTTTGCATCTCCGACACGGACATCTTATATCCTACCTATTATTCCTTGGCATGTCGTTTGTCGCACATTGCATCCACCTAGCCACGGTTATATCGCTCAGCATCTCGTGGACCATGGTCGATCACCTGCGTGCACGGAGAGAACAACACAATTATGTATCACAGTTGTTGCCCGAAAAAGTCGGCATGACCTTCCCTAATAATGCATGGGAGCATGCATAGAGTGCGCCTGAAATTTGCCCAAATGGAAATGAATCGACATTTCGGCAAAACATTGGCCACTCAAGATACACATATACATCAAACCACCATAAGCTTCACATATACATCAAACCACCACAAGCTTCACATATACATCAAACCCAAGCTTCACATATACAACAAACCCCAAGCTAATAAAGGCAAGTATATGGGTCATAAATGGAACAAAAGTGTTTGGGAGGAGGTCCACTTACTTCAATATGAAACAAAATAGATGTAATGCCAAGTATCGATGGATAAATTGAAGAAATGAGGTGGGGAGGAGGAGAAAACCGAATAGATCTAGGGTGAGAAGAGTGGATCTAGTTTGAGAATTGTGTGGAGTGAATGAGAGGTGGTAGGTGGAGTGGAGAAGATAAGGGCAGCTCTAGGCATTTAGTGGCGCATATAGCAAGTCAGTGGTGGCGCATCGGTGTAATGCGCCACCCCTAAGCTCTTATGGGTGGCGCATTACCCCAATGCGCCACCCCTAAGGACCTTATGGGTGGCGCATTCACAGAATGCGCCACCCCTAAGCTCTTAGGGGTGGCACATATTGGGAATGCGCCACCTATAAGGTCCTTAGGGGTGGCGCATATAACTAAATGCGCCACGTATAAGATCATCCAGGCTGGCCCACTCTTAGGGGTGGCGCACTGGAAAATAATGCGCCACCCATAAGGTCTTATGGGTGGCGCATTATTTTCCAGTGCGCCACCCCTAACAGATGGTGGTGCATGGCCTTCTATATGCGCCACTAATAAGCTTTCCATGTATAGCTATTTCCCTAGTAGTGTGTTCCAGATCTAGATGTCTCCATCCAGATCCAGGGACGAAGCACACATCGGTCCCACCGCGACATATGACAATGCCATATGCCCCAAATTTCCAACATGATATCACAACATTACAACTACATGGATACAACATCTCATACAATCGGCATCCAACTACCTTAATACAGTACAACAGCGGAAGATACATGTCCGAGTATAGACTACAATCAAATGCCTACTGGCAAAGAGAAAAACATCGATCCCCATAACCACATGGGTCCAAGCCCTCCGCCAGGATCCGCCTAACTAGTCCTCGTCGAGTCTCCACGAGAAACGTCGATCACCGTACCTGTTGTCGATCAAAACCCTGAAAAGAGTTTGGGGGTAATATCATGAGTACAGAAGTACTCAACATCCAACTGTAGTGGTCAACTGATCCAGAAAGTACTTCATCACTCGTCATTCTAGGACAACTAGTAGTTTACGGTAAGGATGGGATAAGTGGTGAGGTTGCTGCCGCACTAGAATTTATGAAGTGGCTAACGATCTACAGAGTAAGATAAGAATTCAAGCATTCAATGAGGAATCGCCTCCAACAAGTCTGCTATCGACCTACTTACGCAAGCATAACACCTATCCTATCCTTGTCCTCCTCTTCGCATCCCGACGAAGAAGAAGTAGTCAAGGCACACACACGTTGATCAAGTTATTAAATATTATTCAGCTGATGTTATCTATGAACAAGACGTAGGTTCCAAGTCATCCATAACCGTGGACACGGCTTCTCGAAAAGATTTAACCCTGCAGGGGTTTACCAACTACCCATTACAAGCTCCGCACGCACGCCCCTCTCTCTCAGTCGGGCCCGTTAAAGACACTCATTGAAGAGTTGTTCCGAGAGATCCGGTACGATAGGTCCCTCTAGCAAACAACAAACAAATCCGAGTGGCCCCCGGGGAGTCGACACCCAATCCAAGAGTCGTCCGCACTCTCGGATCAGACTCTTTCGGCTGGACGAGGTCGGGGTAACTGATCCCCTCACATGTGGGCAGCCCCCTAGCATCCAGGTGTTGACCAACAAGAGAGACCATGTCTCCGCTGGCCCGGGATATTTTAAAGGATATCTGCTAGGAGCGACCCGACAGCCATATATGCATGGTTTCAAATGGTAAATCAGCTTGGGCCACCTCTATAAATGTTTGAAGCTAGATAGGTAAGAAAAGGGTACCCCATAGCATCTCACACGCGGTTAGGCACGCTCAGTCTTAAAACCAATACCCGGAACTCGGATCCTAGGTTACTCGAATGGAACAAACCGTCGGGGCGGGATAGCCTAGACCTTCCATCCTTTGTCGAATATAGTCAACATTATAATAATCATATCATCAACAACAATATAATAATGTGATAGCCCAAACCAAGGAGTAACAGGGTAACATTCGTAGCATCCTATGCATGCATACTAAGCAGGGGCTGAGCAACGAGCAATAGTAACATGGCAGTACAAGGATTGCTGGGAGGGGACATGGCTGTATCGGTTTGAAAGAGGCTGTAAACATGTGGTAGAATCAAACATCCAACCTGTCCTAGACTAGCATGCAAACCGCTGGTTGAAATAGAATGGATCATAGGTAATGTATAGTCCTTTCCTATTGATAAGTCGGGTTCCGAAGGTGTAGGCGATCGCAAGCTCGCAACGTCTTCCAAAGGTAACCACGGAAGCACACAAAGAGGTAAACACTAGAAAGAAATCAATGAGCAAGCATCTATTACTACAAAGAAAACACGAGCAAGCCTCAACAAGAAGGCAACACGAGACATCGCACCTACCGACGAGAGCGGTTACTAACAGGTTAAGTGGAGTATTCGTCACACACGACGATACCGCACGTTTACAAGGGTTCAAGTTGCTTAGCTACACAAGATGAGAAAAGGTTGTTAACATGGCATCTCACTCAAGCATGCCATAGAACACAAACATGACAAGAGGTGAAGCATAAGATAAACTATCCATGCTAGTCAATTTAAGTGAGGCACAACCTAAACATGGCCTAACACTAAGTACCCCACGACAATTAAAGGATTTGGTACTGTTCTGTCCTAAACCATATTTTAGGTTTGTTAACAACAACAAAAAATAGCTTAAAACCAAAGTACACGAAAAACTAATCAAGTTACATGTAAAGAACACTCCAAACGGAGTTACGGTTAAAAAGATACAAGCAAAACATATTATGCACACAATCGGCCAACATCACGAAGCACACTTTAGAGCAATGCATAAACAGTATAATGAGTGCAAACATGCTCACAAATGATATGCAACTAAAGTAGACATGGAAGGGAAGGCATGGAAAAAGGAATCATGCAAAAATGCATCATGGTTCACTAGTTATAAGCAACACAAAAAGCTAAAAAACATTACTGGTCAAGGACTTAGTGAAAATTAGGAAAACAGGACAGAAACTGTTATTTTCATGCTGTATAAACAGGAGCAAAACTATATGCAAATGTGCAGCAACATGACATAGCAATATATGAGCATGAAGTAGACATAATGATGATCAGGTACAAACAAGAATCAAGGTAATAGGCATAACAGATCAAAAGATATTAACCATGCAACATGGCATCGGAAAGTTACGGACTTAGAGAAAAACAGAGGTGGCTGTCAAAAACAGTGGCATAGCAACTTTGGAGCTAAACATATCTATGACCCGAAATGTAAACATGACAATGCAATACATATAATGGAAGTAGACATGATGCTTAACAGTATGCAACAAGAATCAATGCAATAGGCCTCATGGATGTGTCACAATCATCATGCAAACTTGCAATAAAATAACAGCAGCAACACATAACAGAAATTACTAGCAGCTAACAGTCTGATGCCCACTTCAACACAGATTAACAACATCAAGATGGCCTCAAATCAAAAAGCTCACAAAATATGAACTGAAATACACACAATTCTAAACAATTTTCCTTTTGGGCGCAACGTCATAGGGGCTACGAATTAGTGGCAAATTCCATCGGAAATAGGCAATCAGCAACATAATATTTCCAGACTTAGTGAAAATTGGAAAAATAAAAGAAGGAAAAGAAAAAAAGACCTTGTTGGGCTGGGCCCAACTGGCCGATGACCTAGATAGTGGGCTACGCCTATGGGCGCTGGAGAGGCTGCGGGTCGGGGCGCTTGATGGGCCGCTGGAGGCTGCCGGGCCAGCAGGCGGCCCACATGGGCGCTGACGGAGGGGCGCGCCAGCCGTCCTCGTCTCCCGATCGAGGTCGCCGGCGGCGACCTTCCGGCGCGGCGGCGAGGCATGAGGAGGCCGACGTGGGGCGTTGCAGGGTCGAGGAGGACAAGGCGGGGTGGACGGGTGCGGCCTCGCCGGAGCCAGCTGCTGGCGCGACACGAACGACGACGGTCGAGCTCCTCTTCAAGCCATCGGCAATGGAAGGTGGAGTCGTCGGTCCTGGAGAGGAGGAGGGGAGATGCGGGGTGAGAGAGGAAGCTTTGTCTTCAATATTAAGTATCTCCTGCACAAAGGTTTGGGAAAAAATTGTTAGAATTTTTTTTTAAAGTGTTTTGATTGGACTTCCATGTTCTCTACATTTACCTCTCCGAAGTATGGGCTTAGTATGATTCTTTCACTTTATTTTGATTCTGGATGCTTTTCCCATATAGCTACTATTGCTGCTAACACATGTTTTACCGTGTCATGTTTCTCCTCAGCTGATCTTGCAAGAAAAGCTCTTTCTAGGTCTCTCCCAACAAATTTTCTACTCTTTGCTGATGGTATTTTTCGATAATCTGTATATACGAGTTCTATGCAGACGGACACAGATATTAGTAATTTTGTTGTATTGAGAAAACTGGAAACATGAATATTAGTATGATATGTGTTGATCACTTGGAAGTTATAGTTGTAACCAACTCACTCTACGTATTCTTTCTTCCATTCATCGCTCATGACTAATTGGATTAGCTTGGATGCCTGATTGATGTGTTGAAAGTGATGTACATGTTTTGGGTATGCCCATTTTTGTTGCTCCTTCTTATTCTTTTTTTCTCTTCTGCTGAAAAAAGTTATTTAGAAAGATCATTCGCCAGAAATCACTCCCGAACAAAGAACTAAAGAGAAAACATTATAGTTTATTTACCGTTGTTGGTTGAATAAAAGTTGAAATATTGCGGGTTGAATTCGTTGATTCTTCCTGGCAGTTTTCTTCCCTTTAATACGTTAGTTTTACCAAATATCATTGTGTACAGGAACTCTGGCTTCCATTCTTCTTGTACATCTTTATGCTGTTACGGATTTCAATCATAAAATTAGAAACTATCAAGTTGAAGACACGTGGACTTGTTTAGTTTCATTAGTAGTAGTAAACTTACATTAAAATACTCATATTCCTTTCTAAATTCTTGACCGTTCCAGTGTAATACAAGTTTTAGCATGTAGTGTCCGCACAGCTGTATGCCTTGTTTCGGAGTAGGAACTCGGACAGGCCTTGCTGCTATTTTTGTCCAGTCTGGTTCTTCATAGTGTAGGAGTTCCTTTTCTCCATAATGCTTCTTCATCAGATGATGCATTCTTGCAATATGTTGAAAAAATTGGATGCTTGTCAATGGAGAACAAAAGTACTGTATGTGGTTTTGCTTTTGTTTCTAAGGACTTACGAGTTCTTCAGCGTCTGCGTGATGCTCTGACCAAGAACAACCGCTATTCCTGTAATTAAGTGGGTCTAGTATGTCGAGGGATCCGTTATATTTGTTCAACACATATAGTGTGTAGTGAGCTTTGCTGTAATGAGGTATCATGATCTATCGTGCGCAAAGTTGAAAATTAATGTTATTGGATAACAAATTTTTATGTAGATTGAGAAAAAACTTATTGAAGATGAATGTCGGTTTTGTTCAATACGGAACTTACCAGGTTTTTCTTTAAAATATTTCCTTTCAGTATCCCTTCAAATTCTAGAAGTGCTTTCTCCCCGTTGAAACTTCATAGACCTCCATAAGTATTGAGACCGAGCGCAAACTGCATGACGGTGTGTGTTGTGTTAGTAAAAACTATGTTAGGGATAAACGATAGTGTGTATTTGTCGGGACCCGGGGTTAGCATATGTAATTCCGATCACAATGCAATCACATGGAGATCCGAGAGCCGTACCCACTTCTCTAAGCAGACAAGGCCAAGCACAGATCACTCTCGGTAAGCATCGAACGTGAGGGGCATCCCATTCAGGCCGGATGATCAACTGAGATGGGTCCTCAACGTCCGCTCACAAGTCTAATGCTTATGGGTGGTGAATCCCATACTCATAGACAAGTCGCCTCAACCATGTTATCGATTGAATCATAACCCTTACATAGACTTACTCCAGCCCGATCACTTAGTCGGGATCTCGGGCGGGCTCAATCATACAACAAAGTGTGCCACGTGACAGAGTCACGAGCAATCGCATTGCGATGGCCCAAGCTGCGCACATCTAAGGTCCACTTGGTGTATAAAAGACCGCCGGCAAGAACACAACTAAGCTATCGAACCCCACACTAAGACATGCATGTTATAAACATACATGCAGCATAAATGTCCAGTGTAAACAGCAGGTAATCACAACATGAACTCTACAAACTCAGTCTTTATAACTTCTGCTAAACAGAGCAGACATAGTAGTTGTATTACAAGCAGAGGTCACATGTTTGTGACCCAACATTACATCAAACATCAACGGAAGCAAATTATGTCTTAGTAAAGACAAGTTTAACAAATGGCTTAAGAAGCCTGAAAGAAGAAAAAAATACAACGACCCTCCAAAGGGCACAGGTTGCTGCCTAGAACTATACGACATTGGTCCACGTCGAGCTTGAGGTAGAGGCCACCATCAGGGTCAGTGGTCTCGTTTCTAAAACATAGAATAAGAAAACGTGAGTACAAAGTCGTACTCAGCAAGACTAACATAGGAACTATACTACTCATGCACATGTATCAAGGTAAAGGGAGGTGGGGTTTCACTTGCAGAAGTGCCAGCTTTGACTTGGCTCGTCCTGAACTACGAGTACCAGAGAGAGGTAAGAACGTACACGAGTCCAAGTAACAGTCTCCAATCAATACTCCACTATGGTGCCTTCCTCGACTTCCCACGAGGAAGCACGCCATAGCACTCACACTTATCTTGGTGTATTTTAGAAGTATCCGGTTCAAGTTATCTATGATCAAGTAAAGGTCTCCAAGTAGTCCATAACCGCGGACACAGCTATCCGAATAGTTCATTAACCCTACAGGGGTGTACTGCTACACACACGCCTCATCATTTACCGCCTGGGGATAGACCCTTCAAATGAGTACCGGCGAGGATGCTGCCACGACACTTCACTCACGGCACCATCTCTAGTCCTAGGGAGTCGCCTATTTGAGTTGGGACCACAATCGGAATCCGTCCGATTGTTCCGATGCGGACTCAAACGTTGTGTGACCGCCATCAAGCTCAACTCGATCATGATCACTTGATTCAACGTGCCCACAACCTACGCCAACAACTTACCTTGGTTCCACCTGCTTGAGATCGTTAAAGGGCGAACTACTTGCGACTCTTGGACTGGTCCGGGGTGAGGTACTAGGCCGAGAGGGGTCAGTGAGCCCAATGTGTGGTCGTACTCTTTGTCTTGGATAACAACACAAGAACTCGGGCTTAAGGCAGTGTTCAACGAGACAACCCACTGTGTACTCCTACACAGCCTCTCATCGTTCACCTTTGTTTAGGGTAGATTCACCAACACGTTACCACCATCATTCACATGATCACTACCATCCCGACTCACATCAAAGTAGCCTCAGGTAACAACTCTAAGCATGCAATAAGCTGTAACAGTTGCAGGGGCCACATGATATCAACCAACTCCTACATCTGCTAGGATTGTGGTTTGCTTACTACTGTGACAAAATGATAGGTCATACAAAGGAATGGGTTCAACTAGCGGTAGAACGTATCATGGTGACATCCTAAACATGCATTTGCGAGGATGAGAGGGAACTGGGATTTTATCGACATGATCAAAGAGGGGGTGCTTGCCTTGCTGACGATCACGATGCAACACTCTTCTGACGTGAGGTTGAACTCGTCTCCGAGATCAACTCTACCGAGAAGATGCAATCACCGAAGCACTGAAGTAAAGCACAATCAAAATAATACAATGCACAGTCAATATGAAAAACATAGCATGGAAGTGTGCTGATGTGACCTATGTTTGAATTGCCACATTTTAATTGAAGTTGATTTGAAAAGGAAATTCAAATTCAAACTCCAAATGTTATTCAAATTTGGTCAACTTGCATTTGCTAATGTTTGTTCATTGTAAAACAAGGTATCATATGTGTGAAATGCTTCTAATGTATAAGTGAAGTGTGGTGCATTTCAAATTTTGAAGTTGGAATAGAAATTGAATTGAATTTGAAATAATTCCAATTTAATCAAATAGCAAAAGCTACTGATCCCTTTTTAAGATCAACTCCAACATAGCTGAAAGTTGGAAATTTGGATAGAGGATTTTCTCCTGATCATTTTTCATATATTATATGTTAAATTTGGAGTTAAAATGAATTTTCTATGATTGTTCAAAGTTTCAGCCATTTTCTGGAATTTTACTGAATTTCTTTATTTCTTTTAAATGTTTTTCTGTTTACTGCATCACTAGGACGTCAGCATGACGCAAAGGGGGGGGGGGGTTGACGTGTAGGGCCACCTTGTCAGTGGCTCTGGGGTTAAACCCGGTTTAGATTAGGTTAAGCAGGTCATTAGGGGGGCTTGGGTCCACTGGTCAGCGAGAGGAGGGGGATTTAGGGGTCGGTTAGGTTTAACCGACCGGCGACTAAACGTCGGTGGCATTCCGGCACGGCGGCGCTCCACGGGAGGGCGGCTCCGGCCATGGGAGAGGGAGATGGAGGCACGGGAGCGTGCCTCGCGCTCGTGCGCTTCGAGTGGAGCACGCCGGGGACCTCGGGGAGGCCTGGAGCCATGGCTACGTCGACGGGGGGCGGCGACCGGAGTAAATGAACTCGACGGAACGGCGATGCACGGCTCGAGAAGAAGAACGGGGAGGGGGTTCGCTCCAGCAGCTCACCGGGACCACGATGAAGGGGACGGAGGGGCTGGGGAGGTTCTGGAGGCGGAGGAATTCCTCGTCGGAGCTCGCGATCGCCGGCGGCTACTCGATGAAGGGGACGTCGCCTCCGTTGGGGCTGAGCTCGAATCGATGGCGCGGCTCGATGAAGTCGTGGTCGGGGGCTTCAATGGACACGGTGGCGCGGAAGGGGAGGCATGGTGGCCACGCGCGGGCACGACGGCGCTCCGGCTACGGCTCAGGAAACGGCGGCAGAGGAGAGGTGGGAGGTCGCGAGGGGAGGGAGAGTGGCCTGGGGCCTTCTGGGCATCTCCAGAGCGAGGGAGAAGAGGAGGGGAGAGCAGGAGGTGGCGAGGAGGGGGAGGGTATGCTCGCCACGCAGTGGACGGCGCGGCTGCCTCTCCTTCTGTCAAGAGGAGGAAGACAACAGGGAGCTGGGTGGGCCGGGCCAGGTGGGCTGGCGCCTAGGCGAGGTAAGTCTTTTCTGTCTTTCTTTTCTTATTTTTCTTTTCTGTTATTTGTTTTGCCCTTTAAAATAAATAGCTAGGGCATTTATAAAAATCCCCAAACAATTTTATAAAACCTAGGTGACTATAAAGAAGTCAACCCCAAGTTTTGGGAATTTTTGAAATTCAATTTATTTGAATTTCAATTCAAATAGACAAAAGATTTAATTTCCAAGCCACTATTTGAATTATTGAAAAATCCATGAGCATGGGATTAATCCCAAATCACTTTTAAAATGATCAGACTCATTTTTAGGATTTTTCAATACATCCAAAAGAATTTTGGAAAAAGATTTATTTCTGGCCTTTTTATAAAAATCATTTAGGGCTTTTCTTTTCCCCATTTCCTTTTCTTTTGCAATTTTTTTCAAGATGCAAAGAAAATGCAAGCTAGGTTAAACACAAACCTAATTTGGGGTTCTGACAACTCGCCCCCACTCAAAAGAATCTCGTCCCGAGATTCAGAAGTCGTCGGGAGGAAGGTGGGGTACTCAGCTTGTAGACGATCCTCTCGTTCCCAGGTGGCTTCTTTCTCTGAATGATGTGACCACTGCACTTCGAGGAATCTGAACTTCCGACGTCTGGTGCTACGTTCGGCTTCATCAAGAATACGGACAGGGTACTCTCGATATGAAAGGTTATCTTGGAGATCAAGCGTTTCGTGGTCTACTTCGCAGATGGGGTCCTTGAAGCAACGCCTGAGTTGAGAGACGTGGAAGACATCATGAACCTGGGAAAGGTGAGGGGGTAGTTCCAATTGGTAGGAAACTTCTCCACGTTTAGCGAGAATGCGAAAGGGACCGATATAACGTGGGGCCAACTTGCCTTTGATACCGAAGCGATGGGTACCCTTCAGAGGAGTAACCCGAAGGTAAGCCTTCTCATCTAGATTATAGCTTTCTTCCCTATGATGACAATCATAATAGATTTTCTGACGAGACTGGGCTGTTTTAAATTTCTCACGAACAATGTGAACCTGCTCTTCTGCATCCTGAATCAAATCCGGTCCAAAGAATTGTCTTTCACCGGTTTCTGACCAGTTTAGGGGTGTTCGACATTTCCGTCCATAGAGAAATTCAAAAGGAGCCTTGCCCAAACTAGATTGGAAACTATTGTTATACGCAAATTCGTCAAAAGGAAGAGAATTCTCCCATTTCTTTCCGAAAGAGATAACACAAGCTCTGAGCATGTCTTCGAGAATTTGATTGACCCTTTCTACTTGACCACTGGACTGCGGGTGATAAGCGGTGCTAAAGGAGAGGTGGGTTCCCATAGCATTCTGGAAACTTTCCCAAAATCGAGAAGTGAAAAGACTACCACGGTCTGAATGGATTTCCAAAGGAACACCATGAAGTGACACGATTCGGGAGACATACAAGTCCGCTAACTGGCTAGCAGTTATAGACTCTCGAACTGGAAGGAAGTGAGCAACTTTTGAAAGTCGATCAATGACAACGAAGATGGCATCATTTCTTTTCTGGGTTTTTGGAAAGCCAGTGATGAAATCCATACTGACTTTATCCCACTTCCACTCGGGGATAGGCAAAGGTCTAAGAGTACCAGCAGGTCTTTGATGTTCTGCTTTAACACGACGACAAACATCGCATTCAGCAATGAACTGAGCAATTTCTCTCTTCATCCTAGTCCACAAAAATCTCTGGCGTAGATCTCGGTACATTTTTGTGCTACCGGGATGAATCGAGAGGGGTGTGTCATGGGCTTCTTTGAGGATGAGTTGCCTTAGTTCCCTATTCTTAGGTACTACCAAACAATTTTCAAAGAATACCGTTCCTTTACTATCTGTGGAGAAACATTTAGCAACTCCGCTAGCAATGTTCTCCTTGATCCGGTGAACACCTCGTGCACGCCTTTGGGAAACTATGATTTTATCCTCAAGGGTTGGTTTCGCCACCAAGTTGAAAAGAGATCCACGAGGAACAATCTCGAGGTTGAGCTTTCGAAATTCCTCATGAAGAAGTGGTTGATACTCTTGTAACATGAGGTTGTTACAATACGACTTACGACTTAGTGCATCAGCCATGACATTGGCTTTTCTTGGGGTGTAAGAAATTCCTAAGTCATAGTCTTTTATCAACTCAATCCAGCGTCTTTGCCTGAGATTAAGATCTGGCTGGGTGAATATGTATTTGAGGCTTTGGTGGTCGGAATAGATCTCACGACGATTACCAAGGAGGTAATGTCGCCAAGTTGTCAAGCCATGAACTACGGCAGCGAGTTCAAGATCATGGGTAGGATAGTTCTCTTCATGTGGCCGCAACTGGCGTGAAGCATAAGCTACCACATGTCGATCTTGCAGAAGTATGCATCCTAACCCTTGCCGTGAGGCATCACAATAGATCTCGAAATCCTTTTTGGTGTCTGGAGGCGCAAGTACGGGTGCAGAAGTCAATCTTCTTTTTAGCTCTTGGAAGCTTTCCTCGCACTTGGGAGTCCATTCGAATTTCTTCTCTTTCTTGAGGAGTTCAGTTAGAGGCTTTGCAAATTTAGAAAAGTTCTCGACGAAGCGGCGACAATAGCTTGCTAAGCCAAGAAAACTCCTAACTTGCTTAACCGATTCAGGTGGAGTACAGTCAAGGACAGCCTGAACTCTATCTGGATTGACAGCAATGCCTTCTGCAGAAATCACGTGGCCTAAGTAGGTCACTTCTGGTAGCCAGAATTCACACTTGGAGAATTTAGCATAAAGGCGATGCTCTCTAAGTTTCATCAATACCAGCCTAAGATGTTCTGCGTGATCTTCTTCGTTCTTCGAGTAGATGCGAATGTCATCAAGATAAACTACAACAAATTTATCTAAGTACTCCATGAAGATCGAATTCATCAAGCGCGAGAATGTGGCGGGGGCATTGGTTAAACCGAAGGACATGACGGTGTACTCATAAAGACCATAACGAGTAGTAAAAGCCGTTTTGGGAATGTCCTCGTTTATGATTTTGATTTGATGATAGCCTAATCTCAAATCCATCTTAGAGAAGACAGAGGATCCTGCAAGTTGATCATAAAGATCATTGATCCTGGGCAGTGGGTACTTGTTCTTTATCGTCGCTAGATTTAGCGGGCGATAGTCTACGCACATCCTTTCTGTTCCATCTTTCTTCGTTACAAACAGAACGGGGCAACCCCATGGCGATGAGCTAGGGCGGATGAAGCCTTTTGCCAACGAAGCTTCAAGTTGGATTTTGAGCTCAGCTAACTCATGTGGGGCCATTCTATATGGGCGTCTGGATATTGGTGCGGTTCCTGGGATAAGATCTACCACAAACTCTACAGATCTGTCAGGTGGTATGCCTGGTAGCTCTTCTGGAAAGACATCCGGGAAGTCACGAACCACCGGAATATCTTCAAGGTCTGGAAGAGGAAGCACATTTAAAGAATGCACCTGGGTTTTAGAGCTTGGTGAGGTGTACTTGATTGTCTGGCCTGATGGATGGGTTAGTTTCACTGACTTGGCTTTACAATCAAGGACAACACTCTGTCTTGATAACCAATCCATTCCTAGGATGAAAGCAATGTCTGAAGACTTGAGGGCTATAAGTGAGGCAAGGAATATTAAACCCTCAATAGCAATTTCATTCTCATGACTCACCATGGTGGTGTGCCATCTAGATCCAGGGGCTTGCACAACTAAGGGGGTGGATAACATCGAAAAAGAGATGTCATGTGACAGTGCAAAGTCCTGGGATATGAATGAGTGAGATGCTCCGGGGTCAAACAGAACCGAAGCTGGGGTGGAATTGACAGGAAGGGTTCCGAGTACAACATCGGTTGACTTGTGGGAATCTAGAATGGATACGTGATTCACATAACCATATTCATAGGCAGGAGGCTTGACCTTGGAAGTCTTGGGTGGTGGCTTACCACGACGAAAGGTTTGCTTTGGTTTAGGTGTGGTGACTACATGATTTTGGGGACACTCTCGAACATTGTGGCCTGATTGTCCACATTGGAAACAAACACCACGTGGAATGAAAGGAACTTGAGCACTGGATTGTCCAACAAAATTCCAAGGAGGAAGATTGGGTTGAGGTGGACGATATATGGTGGTTGGTGGTCTAGAAGCACTTACAGCATGACTCACGTCATTGAAGGGAATCCATACACAGCGTTTTCGAGAAACTGGGCCAGAAGATTGGGCAAACTCACGATCACGCTTGCGAGACTCTTCATACAACTCATTTCCATACTCGGCTTGAAGGATTTGTCGACCAAGTCCCTGAAGTTGACGAACTCGTGAAGGTTCAGGTCATGACAAAGAACGGGGCTAAGTCCCTTGCGGAACCTTGCTTGTTTCTTGGCATCGGTGGATACTTCTTCTTGTGCATATCGTGCTAGACGAGTGAACTCAGTTCGATACTCATGAACAGTCATCTTTTCTTGGGTCAGATTGCAAAATTCTTCTCTCTTGCGCTCTATCAGCTGATATGGAATATGATATCCACGGAAGTCATCACAGAACTCTTGCCAAGTCACCACGTGACCAACTGGTTGCATTGCCACGAAGTTTTCCCACCATTGAAGAGCAGCACCTTCCAGAAAGTATGCCGCGAATAGCACACGATCACCTGGAGCAACGTGGGCTGTCTCAAGCTTACGCTCGAGGGAACGAAGCCAATCATTGGCATCAAGGGGCTCGGAAGAACATCGGAATACTGGCGGGTTGAGGAGAATGAAGTCCTGGATGGTAACAACACTATGATGCTGACGAGAAGTGTTCTTCTCAATACGCTCGAGAAGACGTGTCTGATCACGACGATTCTGCTCAGCCTCCAACATGATTTCTGCCGTTGAGGTTGGTGGTGGAGGCTCTTCATCGTCTATGTAACTAGAACTGGGATCAACACCTTGATTTTCACCTGACATTCTGTGTGATAAGAATCAACAATCAGAATAGGATTTTGGACACAAATCTATGCTAAGATAGAAGACTACAATGCAACAGCATCAAAGCCACAAACGGAAAGCATAACGGCTGCACCGGGATGGAAATTGAGACAACCAGCAGAATAACGGACATCACTTCCACAGAAACCTATGGAATGATGGCTCAGAAAGACCACAACACTCCTACAGCTACAAAGAAGCAATCAACGAGATGTCCTAGTAAAGACATAGATGAGCCTAGTCCTATCTTCCCGTAGAATAAGATGAGGATGACTCAGAACTCAGATCGATGAGGGTAAGGAGAAAAAAGAAGTCTTACGTTGTTCCCTTATACCCAAAGTAACTATATAACTATGGAATGCTAGACTCGACATCGGCCAATGGTTTGATAATCCTACAGGCAGTCCTGCTCTGATACCAAGTCTGTCGGGACCCGGGGTTAGCGTATGTAATTCCGATCACAATGCAATCACATGGAGATCCGAGAGCCGTACCCACTTGTCTAAGCAGACAAGGCCAAGCACAGATCACTCTCGGTAAGCATCGAACGTGAGGGGCATCCCATTCAGGCCGGATGATCAACTGAGATGGGTCCTCAACGTCCGCTCACAAGTCTAATGCTTATGGGTGGTGAATCCCATACTCATAGACAAGTCGCCTCAACCATGTTATCGATTGAATCATAACCCTTACATAGACTTACTCCAGCCCGATCACTTAGTTGGGATCTCGGGCGGGCTCAATCATACAACAAAGTGTGCCACGTGACAGAGTCACGAGCAATCGCATCGCGATGCCCCAAGCTGCGCACATCTAAGGTCCACTTGGTGTATAAAAGACCTCCGGCAAGAACACAACTAAGCTATCGAACCCCACACTAAGACATGCATGTTATAAACATACATGCAGCATAAATGTCCAGAGCAGACATAGTAGTTGTATTACAAGCAGAGGTCACATGTTTGTGACCCAACATTACATCAAACATCAACGGAAGCAAATTATGTCTTAGTAAAGACAAGTTTAACAAATGGCTTAAGAAGCCTGAAAGAAGAAAAAATACAACGACCCTCCAAAGGGCACAGGTTGCTGCCTAGAACTATACGACATTGGTCCACGTCGAGCTCGAGGTAGAGGCCACCATCAGGGTCAGTGGTCTCGTTTCTAAAACATAGAATAAGAAAACGTGAGTACAAAGTCGTACTCAGCAAGACTTACATAGGAACTATACTACTCATGCACATGTATCAAGGTAAAGGGAGGTGGGGTTTCACTTGCAGAAGTGCCAGCTTTGACTTGGCTAGTCCTGAACTACGAGTACCAGAGAGAGGTAAGAACGTACACGAGTCCAAGTAACAGTCTCCAATCAATACTCCACTATGGTGCCTTCCTCGACTTCCCACGAGGAAGCACGCCATAGCACTCACACTTATCTTGGTGTATTTTAGAAGTATCCGGTTCAAGTTATCTATGATCAAGTAAAGGTCTCCAAGTAGTCCATAACCGCGGACACAGCTATCCGAATAGTTCATTAACCCTGCAGGGGTGTACTGCTACACACACGCCTCATCATTTACCGCCTGGGGATGGACCCTTCAAATGAGTACCGGCGAGGATGCTGCCACGACACTTCACTCACGGCACCATCTCTAGTCCTAGGGAGTCGCCTATTTGAGTTGGGACCACAATCGGAATCCGGCCGATTGTTCCGATGCGGACTCAAACGTTGTGTGACCGCCATCAAGCTCAACTCCATCATGATCACTTGATTCAACGTGCCCACAACCTACGCCAACAACTTACCTTGGTTCCACCTTCTTGAGATCGTTAAAGGGCGAACTACTTGCGACTCTTGGACTGGTCCGGGGTGAGGTACTAGGCCGAGAGGGGTCAGTGAGCCCAATGTGTGGTCGTACTCTTTGTCTTGGATAACAACACAAGAACTCGGGCTTAAGGCAGTGTTCAACGAGACAACCCACTGTGTACTCCTACACAGCCTCTCATCGTTCACCTTTGTTCAGGGTAGATTCACCAACACGTTACCACCATCATTCACATGATCACTACCATCCCGACTCACATCAAAGTAGCCTCAGGTAACAACTCTAAGTATGCAATAAGCTGTAACAGTTGCAGGGGCCACATGATATCAACCAACTCCTACATCTGCTAGGATTGTGGTTTGCTTACTACTGTGACAAAATGATAGGTCATACAAAGGAATGGGTTCAACTAGCGGTAGAACGTATCATGGTGACATCCTAAACATGCATTTGCGAGAATGAGAGGGAACTGGGATTTTATCGACATGATCAAAGAGGGGGTGCTTGCCTTGCTGACGATCACGATGCAACACTCTTCTGACGTGAGGTTGAACTCGTCTCCGAGATCAACTCTACCGAGAAGATGCAATCACCGAAGCACTGGAAGTAAAGCACAATCAAAATAATACAATGCACATTCAATATGCAAAACATAGCATGGAAGTGTGCTGATGTGACCTATGTTTGAATTGCCACATTTTAATTGAAGTTGATTTGAAAAGGAAATTCAAATTCAAACTCCAAATGTTATTCAAATTTGGTCAACTTGCATTTGCTAATGTTTGTTCATTGTAAAACAAGGTATCATATGTGTGAAATGCTTCTGATGTATAAGTGAAGTGTGGTGCATTTAAAAGTTTGAAGTTGGAATAGAAATTGAATTGAATTTGAAATAATTCCAATTAAATCAAATAGAAAAAGCTACTGATCCCTTTTTAAGATCAACTCCAACATAGCTGAAAGTTGGAAATTTGGATAGAGGATTTTCTCCTGATCATTTTTCATATATTATATGTTAAATTGGGAGTTAAAATGAATTTTCTATGATTTTTCAAAGTTTCAGCCATTTTCTGGAATTTTACTGAATTTCTTTATTTCTTTTAAATGTTTTTCTGTTTACTGCGTCACTAGGACGTCAGCATGACGCAAAGGGGGGGGTTGACGTGTAGGGCCACCTTGTCAGTGGCTCTGGGGTTAAACCCGGTTTAGATTAGGTTAAGCAGGGTCATTAGGGGGGGCTTGGGTCCACTGGTCAGCGAGAGGAGGGGGGATTTAGGGGTCGGTTAGGTTTAACCGACCGGCGGCTAAACGCCGGTGGCATTCCGGCACGGCGGCGCTCCACGGGAGGGCGGCTCCGGCCACGGGAGAGGGAGATGGAGGCACGGGAGCGTGCCTCGCGCTCGTGCGCTTCGAGTGGAGCACGCCGGGGACCTCGGGGAGGCCTGGAACCATGGCTACGTCGACGGGGGGCGGCGGCCGGAGTCACTGAACTTGACGGAACGGCGTTGCACGGCTCGAGAAGAAGAACGGGGAGGGGGTTCGCTCCAGCAGCTCACTGGGAGCACGATGAAGGGGACAGCGGGGCTGGGGAGGTTCTGGAGGCGGAGGAATTCCTCGTCGGAGCTCGCGATCGCCCGCGGCTACTCGATGAAGGGGACGTCGCCTCCGTTGGGGCTGAGCTCGAATCGATGGCGCGGCTCGATGAAGTCGTGGTCGGGGGCTTCAATGGACACGGTGGCGCGGAAGGGGAGGCATGGTGGCCACGCGCGGGCACGACGACGCTCCGGCTACGGCTCGGGAAACAGCGGCAGAGGAGAGGAGGGAGGTCGCGAGGGGAGAGAGAGTGGCCTGGGGCCTTCTGGGCGTCTCCAGAGCGAGGGAGAAGAGGAGGGGAGAGCAGGAGGTGGCGAGGAGGGGGAGGGCATGCCCGCCACGCAGTGGACGGCGCGGCTGCCTCTCCTTCTGTCAAGAGGAGGAAGACGACAGGGAGCTGGGTGGGCCGGGCCAGGTGGGCTGGCGCCTAGGCGAGGTAAGTCTTTTCTGTCTTTCTTTTCTTATTTTTCTTTTCTGTTATTTGTTTTGCCCTTTAAAATAAATAGCTAGGGCATTTATAAAAATGCCCAAACAATTTTATAAAACCTAGGTGACTATAAAGAAGTCAACCCCAAGTTTTGGGAATTTTTGAAATTCAATTTATTTGAATTTCAATTCAAATAGACAAAAGATTTAATTTCCAAGCCACTATTTGAATTATTGAAAAATCTTTGAGCATGGGATTAATCCCAAATCACTTTTAAAATGATCAGACTCATTTTTAGGATTTTTCAATACATCCAAAAGAATTTTGGAAAAAGATTTATTTCTGGCCTTTTTATAAAAATCATTTAGGGCTTTTCTTTTCCCCATTTCCTTTTCTTTTGCAATTTTTTTCAAGATGCAAAAAAAAATGCAAGCTAGGTTAAACACAAACCTAATTTGGGGTTCTGACAGTATTGAGGGGTCAATACATTTGCAAATTCAATATTAAAAACAATTTTATCGCTACTGAATAGTTCCATATCCCTCCATTCATCTATGATAGCATTCGCGAAAGCACAATCAACTTCTTCTTTCGTTGTCGTAGTTGGCCTAGTAGTTCCTCTCTATTTAAGATATCAACTCGTTTTGAGCTTGAGAATAAAGTATCACTGCAAAAAAAGGTTTTTCAAAAGGTTTAGTGATTTGGAATACTTGTTTGGTAAAAAAGCAACTGCTTACTCCCCGCAGTGTTTTCCTCCTTCTTTGCTTATGAGATATTTGTAGAGTCCTTTAGCCTTCTCCATTTTGTTGAATTCTTGAGGCTTAAATTTTGGAATTTTAGCCTTTTCAAATACTTTGCTTGATGGTCTGCTTCGTCTCTTTATCGAGATTATATATGCTGAGATGATCTCAGACCTCTTCAAAGATAGTTCTTGTGAGTCACCTTTCGCGAAATTTGTGACATCGATGATGCTCCTGCTGCCCATTTGACTTTTCAATGATTCTGGTGATTCAAAAACTGGGCTAATGTCTCTAATCATTTATTCACTAAGTGTTCTTTCGTCCTTACTGCCTTGTTGGATGTTTATGGATTCAGCTGCACTCATATTAAACTAAACTTCTTTTCCCAATAGTTCGTCTGACGCCTTCTTTGTTTGTGATGTTTGGTGTTGCTTCAACAATTTTCCCGTGATTGTGACGTGCAAGTCTTCAATGGAATGCGTTGAGGATCTTGCGGAACGAGGTTGTACATCAACAGATATTAATGCCTGTTGATATTTGGTATTTTGTGCCGCCTCTCTTTCATTCATCTCTTCAGGCATGCTTGGAGGTGGATAATCGAATATTGAAAGTAAAACTCCATCATCTATTAGATCTAGATCAGCAGCTGAACCTGTTACGGCAGGAGCATCTGCCTTTATCTCCGCTAGAGGAGGCGTCGCTGGATTGATGGTGCTATCTGCCTCCTCTTCCAGAAAAGATGCTGGAGGTAGCACGTCGGACTTGAAATTCAGTTCGTTTTCAGTTTTCTCGCCCTCAGGAGTTGCTTCATATTCCGCAGGGTTTTCTTCTTCCTTGTTGTCTGATCCAGGGTCAGGCATCTCAGCCTCCACGGGAACTACTTCAGATTCAGATGCCTCTTCATTTTCCTTCTTCTCTGATCAAGGGTCAGGCATGTCAGACTCCACGGGAACTACTTCAGATTCAGCTGGCTCTTCATTTTCCTTCTTCTCTGACACAGGGTCAGGAATCTCAAACTCCACAGGAACTACTTCAGATTCAGCTGGCTCTTCACTTTCCTTCACCTGGAAGTGCGACGGATTCTTCCTTGCCTTCATATTTCTTAGTCACCTCAGGAAGTTCCGAGCGTTGCACTTCTTCAGTCTACTCTGTGGCATCTTTCTTCCCTTCTTGAGCAACAATGTGAGCCTCTTCCTGAATATCTTGAGATTCTTTCATCTCCATCTCAAGGTCAGTGCCTTTGCCTTCTTCAGCATCTTTCATCTCCACTTCAGTAGGGTTGTCCATCTCCGCGTTCCTATCTGGTTGTATTGGTTGTTCTTTCCTTTTGTGTTGCTCAAGAATGCTTATTTCAATGCTTTGTTGGTCTTGAATGCTTATTTCAATGCCTTGGTCTTGACATGTTATTTTAATAATGTGTCGGTATTGATTGCTGGTATCTTCATTTGGTTCATTATCATTAGCTACCTGTATTTCCTCTTCATATTTTTTTCTTGTTCTACCTATTGCTGCTTAGACACTGGCAGACCCTCATCTTGGTCCTTGGAAGCAGCCATCTGTGCTATTGCACCAAGTGAAGGATCACGTTGTTCCTCTGTTCCTTCTTCTGCTGATATCCGAAAATGCAGAACATGCTTAGTGTGATGCACATTCTATGTATTTTTTAAGAAAAAGAGATGAACAATAGAGTGTAAGAATATGACCTCTTCATTTGTTGCTGTTGCATCATCATTATTTTTTGTTGTTGCTTCTTCTTCTTCTTCTTCTTCTTCTTCTTCTCCATCTTCTTCCAAGACAGTTGGTGTTGGAAGGATTCGGTCTTCTTCTTCTACATCGTCTTCTTCTTCTCCATCTTCGTCCGAGACAGTTGGTGTCGTGAGGATTTGCTCTTATTTTTTCTTTTTTTACAAATAAATCTCTGATAGCTATTGTGTTGTTTGCACTTTTCCGACAAGGAATATGTGTCTGCTGTAACACCCTCAATGTCTGTAACAGTAATCACTCTCACTGTTGATCATCACTATTGCTAAACAATGTTGCTAAATCATGCATTGTTCAAACTTTCTTTGATCATACTCAAATCATGATGGTTGTTAATCAAAACCCAATGCCCAATGCACCTTGATCAATTGGAGTCAAACCAAAGTCCAAACCCTTTTGAAATTGATAATTAAAAACAAAGTGCAACATTAAAGTTCATCCAAAAATTAGGAAACTAATTTTGTTAAATGCCTAAAAGTCATAGAACCATGTTAGGCTAACTTTGGGTATTTGTTGGTCCATAGAAAAATGCAACCAATCCAAAACAGTAGCTACAATTCCACTTTTATCCATGTGATAATTTAATACAATATTAAAGTAGTTTATAAAAACCCCAAACTTTTTGTGGGCCTCTGGTAATGTTTGTTACTGATTATGGAACACCGTTTATATTTTACAAAATTGCAAAAGACAATAAAACAAATTAAACAGAGAAAATAAAACAAAGATAAAACAAAAGAAATGGAGAACCATATACTACGCCTGGGGCAAACCCAGCCCACCTAGCCGGCCCACCCCAGGCCCACCCCGCCTCCCTTCTTCTTCCTATCGTACAGGGGGGGGGCGTGGCACGCATCCGGTGGCTCCATGGCCATTGCCGTCGGCGTGTCAGCCATCCGGCGTGTCCCCTGTGGGGATAAGACCCCAAGCCCGACGCCCCAACCCTAGCCCCCACCCCCCCTCGCAGATCTCACTGCCCCTCCCATCTCTTCCTAACTCCTCACGCGAACCCTTCGCCGCCGTCGCCATGGACCAGTGCGTCGCCGTGGCCACCGTTGCCCCCTTCGCCTGAAACCTTGTCCCCTAGGACCGCCGTCGACGTCTTCGTCACCTCCCGCAAGCAATCGACCCCGGACGCCCTCAGGATGACACCGACTTCATCGTCTTCAACCACGGCCGCCGTCAAGCTCCGACAAATTCCGTCGCCACGAGTCGTCCTTGAGCCCTTTGCCCCTCCCTACTGGCCCCCTGTGAGCTTTTCACGCCTCCCTGTCCCGCCCGTTCTCTCCCTAGTGCACTATGCCGTCGTCCCCGTCGCTGCATGCTGCGGCCGCCGCGCGAGCTCGCCGCGAACAGCACGGTAGTGCACCCCGGCGTCCACTTTGATCCCCAGTAGATGCGCAACGTCGCGGGCGTTTGATTCCTCCCTCTCGCACGCATTTTGGTCGACGGAGCCAATGACATGCGGGGCCCGCCCTGCTTGATTAGCCGCTAAGCGTTGTTAGTTGTTAAGCCCCCCTCTGTTAACTAAACTATTAGATTTAATGTGCCAATGACATGTGGGCCCCAGGCCCCTTTAACTTAATTAAATTTCTTAATTAACCTCTGTGTCATTGACACCTGGGACCCACTGGCTTAAGTTAAAAATAAAATGAAATTAAATAGATAACAGTGTATGACATGTGGGCCACCCCACTGTTTTAATTAATAAAATTTAATTTATATTAGATGTGAGGCTGACCAGGTTTTACCAGTCAACTCCACTGTTGTGGATAATGTTTATTTATTAAATAAAATAAATCCAGAAAATGATTTAAACTTCAAAATTCAATATCTTTTAAACCGTAAGTCGGATTCAAAAACTTTATACATGAAAATTGATCAGAAAAATATAATGAATACGAATACGCTATCTGTATGTCTACCACACCCCTATAACACAACGAACATCGAACCTTCCCCCTCCGGCAGCGTATTCCCGGTGATTGCCCGATACCGATAAAGTATCCGGATGAATTTATTCTGAACACGAAAGTTCTTCAGAATGGATCTTTCACATGTTTTTCGGATGTCCACGACACCTCCGGCATGGTACCTTCCCCCTTCTACCGTCATGCTTCCAGGCAAGCAGAGCCATTCTCTTCCCTAGATATCGCCTATATTTCCGTACTTTTCTTGCACTAGGCATTGTTACTGCTGCTGCTACATTACAATCCTATTCAATTGCATAGCCTGTTTTTGTCGCCCCTTGATGTACCTTCCTTTACCCTATGATGCCTATTATATATATTATATTCAGCAGTGAGCCCTGCGCATTGTTAGCTAGGATTAGATAGAGGGTCGTGATCACTCAGGGGCGTGACGCGGATACAACTTATTACAACTGCACAGGTACGGTACAATGCAGACACCGCGTCAGTGTTGGGAATGTGCCCTAGAGGCAAATAAAATATGTTTTATCGAGCATATTCCATTAGTTCATAATACGTTTGATACTATGCTATAACTGTATTAAGCGGAAACATCAATACAGGTGTGGTATACAAACAACCAGGTCCCTAGTTAACCCTAGTATACTAGTCCATTGGGCGATTGATGATCAAGGTTTCCTGATCATGAGACAATGGCGTATGTTGACAATGGAGTCGTATCACTGGATAATGATATGATGGACATACACCCACCAGAAGTGTTGCGATGTCATCAAGTCACATAGTTCGACATTGCGATAACTATAACGTAGTGACCAGATCCTTTGACCGTAATGATCATACGTAATTGTCATCTATGAGGAGACTTTGATTTGTATCCCACCGCCTGACTGAAATATGCTGGCCATAACGGTGCACTTTGGGTATTCCGAAATAGATGGTTGATGAGTATGCAAATAGATCAAAGCGGGATGTGTCCATCCGTGTGACGGATAGGTACTCTGGGCCCACTCGGTGATATTGCATCATAAAGTTTGCAAACGTGTGACTAGGTCACGGAGTTGTAATATCACGGGAACGAGTAAACTTGTTTGTTGAGAACGAGGACGAACTAGGTATATTGGATACCGATGATCAAACCTCGGACAAGAAAATTACCCCAGGACAAAGGGAACCCCCTTTATTCATGGCGCACCCCCCTCCCCTTGGGATTAGTCCCACCCCGGAAGTGGAGGGGGGTGGCACCCCTCCTTGTCCTATATAAGGAGGGGTAGAGGTGCCCTTTTAATCATCATAATTTTGAGATAAGTTCTCATCTCTCTCTCCCTCCTTTCTCCTTCCTCGAGTGGACTCCCCTTGTTTGGAGTCTACACTCGGTTGGGGCTTTCTCCACTATACGCACGCCGTCGTGCTACTGGAATCGGGATCCAAATCCATCTTCTTTCCGCTGCTCTACTGGTTCGGATCCCGGAGGGACGTCGGGTATACTGTATGTGTATAATCCCGCGAGGCACTACACTTGTGGTGCTACTTCATCGTCGTGGTCGTATTGCGAGGTCTTCATCAGCAACGTTTCGACGGGGACGTAATCCCGTCATCGGTCTACAAGGATCGGGTGGCTACAAGAGTCATCGTGGATCTGCGCGGCATCGGGGATTGTCGGCACGACTACACCAACCACGTTCATGCGGGAACGTTTCCCGCTTAACGGACTACATACTGGTATGTGATCTATTTCTGTCCGTTACTTGTATCGCCATAGCATAGGTCTTGGGTATGGGTCTCGTAGGTTATGAAAAAATTGTGTTTTCTGCCCCGAACCCCAACAGTGGTATCAGAGCAAGGCTATGCGTAGATGTATTGTACGGATAGAACACATCTAGTATGTGGGCATCAATTCTCCAATTGTTACCCTCTCACGTGTACTCATTTAGCGTTGCGGCAATGTTTGATGAAGCGGCCCCCGACCGACCTTACGAGTTTACGCGAGACTGGTTCCACGCTTGACATATGGCTTGTACCATATAAAGTGGCTAGGGGGGTGTCTATCTCTCTGCATTAGCGATGCGAAGATGTTTGCAACGGAGGGCCCCGACAGGGGTGTAATAGAGACAATTGCGGGATTGGTGTTGTGATTTGTTTTCGAAGGATAGAAAGCGGTTATTTTCTCGAAACCCCTAGCAGCCACGTAAAACTTGCAAAAGATAAAGTAGAAAGGCGTTTTAAATTTAATTTGCATGAAGGGGGATCATAGGTTGTATGATTTACAGTTTTACTTCCTGTTTTATGCTAGTATGCTAGATATATCGACGGTAGCACGAAACAGGACCATCTCTCACAATACCAACATTGTGTTCTCCCTTGGTGGGCACCGCCTGGAAGGTTCTTCCATATGGCTTGATGCTCCGTACATACCGGAGTTGTCCTACATATTCAACGGAGTTCGCATGAGGTTGGGTTCGGCAAGCCTGGCATATGCAGATATGGCCTTGATGAACTGCTAACATCAAGTTTCGATTGGCAGGCTTGACGTATGTAGATGCGGCCCTGGAACACAGGAGACCGAAAGGTCGAGCACGAGTCACATGCCTGATGTGATTGGCTTAGAGGCCTACCTGGTTCGCATACTGATGGCCGTGACGATCGGGGAGGTATGGGGGCTGGGATTGTGTAATCACTTAGTTAAATTGAGAGGTGTTTATCTAAGTGGGAGCTTTCTGGAATTTTTAGATCAAATTGAAACTCCACATTATGAACTTAATCTTCATGTCTTAACAAATATCATTGTAGATAAAGTCATACCCAATGTTTAGAACTATGGCTCTTTTAGTATGATAGAACTTAAGGTAAATGGGTCTTACTTCATTGATGTGTACCAACACCATTAGAGACATACTCATTCATAATGACTTGCTAAACATAATACGAAGAGCTGCTAGGAGATACACCTGACAACTCCGTAATCAAGGAAGATGATGATGAGTATCGCACTCACCGTCACTTACGAATGACTGTCCAATACACCATAATTCATTCTATGGAATCTGAATTGTGAATGCATGTTAACCAACACGTATGACGTGCTAGGTGAACTTGAAAGCACTTGGTCACAAATCAGAGTAATGGAATATGAGTATATGGATGGGGTTTCTTTCAACTATGGTGGAAGGAACAACCTGCTGAGAAAGTCACTTGGAAAATGTATAAGATACATGGAACACCTTGTGTATAACTTGGACTACTGAATGACTGGTTACTTTGCGATAACTAGGGAGTTGCATCCGCTTCCTCCCAGTTACAAAGACCATGTCTGGACTATGTCATGAAGGAGAATCGTTCACCTGTCATGAGGTCATGGTTAAAGTTAAGAACTTTAAGATTAGAACCAATGCAGGAATGGTCATTGATGGAGAAGGTATATTTGATATACGAGTTATAAATGTCTTTCCCACGAAACACTAATTGCGGTTGATTAAGTATTCGATGCTTGAACTTACTGCTTGAGAGTGACTTGGAAGGGATGAGGTGACAATGTGTGCTGACGGCAATCAAGATAGTTGATGGTCGACAACACTCTCCCTCTACATCTATCAATTGATTAATATATGAATAAATTTTATGATCGTTTGAATCAGGACTTTATTAGTGTGTCTTGCATCTCGCGAAGGCAATTATTCATATTAGTGAGAAACAAGTCAGTTGTTCTCCTTTTATGAATGATATCTCTTATGGTCACATTACGATTATGAATGAGTTATTATTATATTGATGATAGTTGTTTGATCATTTATAAGAAATATTGTAATGCCAAGAAATATCCAGGCTTAATAATGACACTACAGTTTAAGTCATGAATGGTATGATGATGTCTTAAGATACTTGATCTCTTGACACATATAAACCATGCCTTTTAGGTGAGATGACTAAAACCTCGCATTCTGGTAAACGGAATGTGTACTGATTGTTGAGTATCATACATTGTGATGTATCGTATGTCAGCATGTGGTGAATTTCATTATTTCGTGAACTTCGCATGTGGACTTAGATGAATATTTGTATTCACTAATGAAACATGAGTCTGAAATAATTTGATATGATCAAAAGGGATTTCAGAGTAAAGATGGATATTAAATTAACAAGAAAGACAAGTCTCTACGATTTGATCAAAGTGACAAATGTTTTGAGTTAGTCTTGGGCATAAAGACTTGTGTGAAAGTTGTTCCACAAATTGCAATGTCTTGAGACATTTCAATATGATTGACGTGCCTGAACATTGTGATCATATTCTAACGAAAAGTGTATGGTGTAAGTTATCTCTTACCAAGCTACGTTATTATTTTTTAGAGTTATTAATTTAATATGCAAACACTCACTTCAGCATAGGGAACCATCTGAGTTCGTGGAAACCAACACTATATATGTCATGGTGTGTTATGGTTTCTAGGAAGCTTGAATTATGTAAGATAAATTATCTTTGTAGTGTATCCTTAGACAACTATGGATGCATCTTCCACAACTAGAACCAAAAGGAGCAAAACTTGTATTGCTATGTTTGGTGTTTGTCAGGAATTGTTCTTGATAAATGTGGTAATGGAAGAAAAGTGAATGTTCAACGAAGGTAATTGACCTTGCCTCCAAATGTAAGAGTAGTGCAACGGAATATGTTCTCGAAGCAAAGCTCTACAATAAGAGGAGAAACTAATGATAATGATCATGATCTTCTGATGGGAGCTTTTACTCAGAAAGGTAGGATTCAAGAATATATATTTTCCCCTGGTGCAAAATGATATTCATGATTCACTTGTCATGTTAATGGAACAAGACATTCCTACGAACTACAAAGAAGCGATGGTGGACCTAAGTACGAGATATGACTATGAGTCATGAAATCCTATGTTGAGTTACATTTAAGATTGCTTGAATCTTATCAAGTAAGGAGGTTACTTGATATTCACAATAACTTCAGAGTTTTGAGGAATAAATGTGAACATCAAAGGGACGTCAAGATTGGTTTGTCACAAAGATTGTTTCTGACAAATTCAATGGGTTGACTACAATGTGTAGCAATGCTTGAGTCAAAGGGATATTCACTACGATTGATCCAGGATTGTTTTCAATACCGTGACTTCCTCAAATCCTGTATTTGAAGAAGTGTTGTAATTGGTACAACAAGAAGGTTTTGGAAAAACATACGTATACTAGTGTCTCGTAAACTGAATTCTCATTTTGATGGATGATCAAAAGATTTTGGACTTAACCAAAATACCGAGGAAACATGCATTTCCATGAAACTGAGTGGGATCTGAATAGTTTCCCGAAACTTAATATGTAGACGACATATTTTGAGTCGGAACTATGGGAGTATTATCCTAGACTTATATGTAAATGACATATTTGAGTAGGAGCCATGTGGTTAGTATCCTGAACTTAATATGTGTCTGACATATCTAAGTGGGAGCCATGTGGATGTTATCCTTGTCTTATATGTGGCCAACATATTTGAGTGGGAGCAATATGAGTGTTATCCTATAACTTAATATATGCATGACATATTTGAGTGGGAGCTTGATAACATTCTCATATATGGATAACATATTATGAATGGTGCAGTTGGTGTTAATGATTATTTGAATATTTCATAAATGAAGATGAATAAGTATTAAGCATTGAAGATCTATTAAGATAGATATGTGTTTAATAACATTGAGTCGTAATACTTTCCTGGATAAGATTCTAAAGGAGTTCAGAATGGGACAAGTCAAGAAGTGGTCCTTACTTGTATATCCAAGAGAAGTGTTGAGTTAATCTCAGTACAAGAACAATGGTTAATGGTTAATGAAAGAAATGGATGTGTTGGATCCTCTATGCCTTTGTCATAGGTTCTTTCATATAAAACCAGATTTATGTACTCGACGTAATTTGACCCAAGTTCTTAGTAGTAAGAACATGTTGTGATATGATTTATGAGTAAATCATTGAACAAACAGTTAAGTTTATCCTTCAGTGTCTAAAGAGAACTTAGGATACATCTCAAATTTGTAAAGGATAGTGGACTTCACCATAAATGTTATGCTGGTTCAAGTTTTGACACTAACCTAGAAAATTGAGATATCATACTAATGAATGCCTAAGTTGAAAGAAACATGGTTAGACATCAAAGTTGCATACAATGCACTAAGGATTGAATGTACATTGATGTGGCTGCTTTAGAAGTAGCAGGAGTTATATTATGGCTTAAGAAGTTCGACTTCTGATTGAGTGAGTTTCAAGTGTGCATGACTATGGGAAAGTCCGCGTGACCCACTGGATGTCATTGCTATGACACAACAAACGAAGTCTCACTTCACCTCCAAATATATATACCTCATCATTATAGTGGATAATGAAGGAATGTCAAATTAGGTGGCATTATGATTCGCAAAAGGACATACGGTTCTGAATGGTACCCAGACCGTTGATACAACCTCTTCCACGGGCAAGCATGATCAATAAGGAGTTATGATCCAGAGAAAATGAAACTAGATTATTTGTACTCTAGTGCAAGTGGGAGACTGTTGGGAATGTGCCCTAGAGGCAAATAAAATATGTTTTATCAAGCATATTCCATTAGTTCATAATACGTTTGATACTATGCTATAACTGTATTAAGCGGAAACATCAATACAGGTGTGGTATACAAACAACCTAGTCCCTAGTTAACCCTAGTATACTAGTCCATTGGGCGATTGATGATCAAGGTTTCCTGATCATGAGACAATGGTGTCTGTTGACAATGGAGTCGTATCATTGGATAATGATATGATGGACATACACCCACCAGAAGTGTTGCAATGTGATCAAGTCACATAGTTCGACATTGCGATAACTATAACGTAGTGACCAGATCCTTTGACCGTAATGATCATACGTAATTGTCATCTATGAGGAGACTTTGATTTGTATCCCACCGCCTAACTGAAATATACTGGCCATAACGGTGCACTTTGGGTATTCCGAAATAGATGGTTGATGAGTATGCAAATAGATCAAAGCGGGATTTGTCCATCCGTGTGACGGATAGGTACTCTGGGCCCACTCGGTGATATTGCATCATAAAGTTTGCAAACGTGTGACTAGGTCACGGAGTTGTAATATCACGGGAACGAGTAAACTTGTTTGTTGAGAACGAGGAAGAACTAAGTATATTGGATACCGATGATCAAACCTCGGACAAGCAAAGTACCATAGGACAAAGGGAATAGGCACACGGTTAACGGATCCAACAGCGATTGAAGTTCATTCGATGGAAGCGCAGGGGCTATCAAGGATTGTAAGCAGGTCCAATTGATTAGTCATTGATCAATGAGAATTGTCTCGATCATGTCTGCTGTTTCCCGGACCGTAGGGTGTTACACTTAAGGGTACTCGACGCAGTAAGGATTGATTCGGGATCACCGGAGAAATTGGAGAGAACACCGGAATTGTTCCGGTGATGACCGGAATTGTTCCGATGAAGGCCGGAAGTTGTTCCGGGTATTTTGAAAAGTTCAAAATATATTTAGTAATGTTTAATTAATGTTTTATTATTTAATTAACTGAATTAAATATTAAAATATAATTAAATATAATTAAAATTTAATTAAAAGGCATATGGGCCTCATAGGGCCCATTAGGGGGAGAGGGAGTCCTCCCCCATGGGCCATGGCGCCATAGAGGGGCCCACCCCCTTTATTCATGGCGCAACCCCCTCCACTTGGGATTAGTCCCACCCCAGAAGTGGAGGGGGGTGGCACCCCTCCTTGGCCTATATAAGGAGGGGTAGAGGTGCCCTTTTAATCATCATAATTTTGAGATAAGTTCTCATCTCTCTCTCCCTCCTTTCTCCTTCCTCGAGTGGACTCCCCTTGTTTGGAGTCTACACTTGGTTGGTGATTTCTCCACTATACGCACGCTGTCGTGCTGCTGGAATCGGGATCCGAATCCATCTTCTTTCCGCTGCTCTACTGGTTCGGAGCCTGGAGGGACGTCGGGTATACTGTATGTGTATAATCCCGCGAGGCACTACACTTGTGGTGCTAATTTATCGTCGTGGTCGTATTGCGAGGTCTTCATCAACAACGTTTCGACGGGGACGTAATCCCGTCATCGGTCTACAAGGATCGGGTGGCTACAGGAGTCATCGTGGATCCGCGCGGCATCGGGGATTGCTGGTACGACTACACCAACCACGTTCATGCGGGAACGTTTCCCGCTTAACGGACTACATACTGGTATGTGATCTATTTCTGTCCGTTATTTGCATCGCCATAGCATAGGTCTTGGGTATGGGTCTCGTAGGTTATGAAAAATTTGTGTTTTCTGTCCCGAACCCCAACACTCAGACCCCTACCTCGGCTCTGCCGAGCCACCATCAAGTGTGAGCTATCAAGGAGTAATCCTTGTACTCCACTCGTTGCTGACTCTGTATAGCCGCTCTAGGTACCGGAGCAACGGTTGTCCTTAAAGGTAAGAAGACGGGCCACCCAACGGTGCCCGCGAGTGGTATTGCGACGGGACGACAGGGAGGGTACGACCAGTGTATCGGTGTGCTTGGCCCCTGATCGTTGACCGCGAGAGTTCCCAAACCACAAAAGTCGAGCTCCTCCAGGATCACACGCAAGACAAGATAAGGAGTTGGTTCACCTTGTTGGTAACCGCAGAGACTTGGTGGGACAACAGGGCAGGCACCGATGTACTGGTGATCCTGACTGTTGTCGTTGTCCGCGGGTCAGTTAAGTCGAGGCAACGATAACGGTTGTCCCGCAAGTTAATAAAATGTTAAATGGTTCGGTGGATGACTTGAGAGGCCCGTTGGTCTGTACGCTACCTTCACGTGGGATAAGGAGTTATGGGCTCCCCTGCGTCGTAGTTCATTCGAAATCTCTTCAGACGTCAGCAGTATCGCGGTCTAATTGTCGGGAAGTTGTGTGTCTTCTTTACTCGCGAGTGGTGTTTGCTTTTGCTTCCCGGCCAGCCTCGCACCGTGCAGGAGCGTGCAAGGGTGACGGTCCTAGACCCCTCGGCGCATAGGATATAGTCCGGCGGATGGCCTCTCTGTTGAGCCTAGGATGGGCTGCGGCGTGTCGTGTAGCTTTGGTGGAGCGTTCCCTAACAAGGTTCCCGCCACCCTGGAGATCCGAGCGTGCAGGCTGAACAGTAGTGCAACCCTGCAGGGAGTTTAATCTATTCGGATAGCCGTGTCCACGGTAACAAGACGCTTTATGCTGAAGCTGGATCTTACCACTACAAACTATTATTATTAAATTGTAGGGTTCCGGGTTTTCTTCCTCGCTGGGATGTCGAGGAGGGGATCTTGGAGGCATTGTTAATTATTACAACTTACTATTATACAATGCTGCAGCAACTTCTGCTGCATTGTTATTTTATGCTTTATATTGAACTGTTGGCTATTCTCTTCTCATGCTGCAAGACTCGTCGGAAGATGCTAGTCTTCGTTAGGCCTAGCTTCTCACCCTTATTCTGATTTCTATCTTGCAGTCCACTATATATAGGCTCCCCTTTCAGTTTGATACAATGCATAATTGCTTAGTAGCGGACGTAAGACTCGCGGGTATGCTAGATACTCACCTTTGCTTTATTTCCCCTTAGGCCGCTGCAGTCGACGTTGGAGCCCAGGAGAAGGAGTACCCCGAAGGCGACTACTATGACATTGAGTTCCCCGTCGACCAGGAGTAGTTCGGTGGATCCCAGGCAGGAGGCCTCGCCTTTTCGATCTGTATCTCTGATGTCATTTGTGCTAGCCTTCTTAAGGAAAAACTTTACTAACTATGTCTGTAATCAGATATTATGGCTTGTATGACGTATGTATTCGGATCCTTGTGATCCCTGGTATTGTTATTGGTTTATCCTTTTTTTTAGTGTTGTGCTGTGATATTCTCACCGTGGCACCCTAATCTCAGCCGTGTACCCTGCGTGTATGATTACTGTACACAGATGGATTTTAGGGGCGTCACAAGTTGGTATCAGAGCCGACTGCCTGTAGGAAGCCACCCCACCACTACTTGGTCGAAGTTGAGTCTAGACTTTGAAAAACTATTTTGCTAACTTAATATTTGGCTTAGGGGGCCACATCGACGTCACTACGTGTGATATCTATGGTATTAGGATCCTTTTCTTCTTACCTATGCTCTGGGACTCTGCTCTCTTATCCTTGCTTGTAAGTTTTACTAACTCTGACATTAGGACCACGTTCTCTTGATTCCACCCGGCGTTCTGGTGCTTCCCCATTGATTGAGTCGTGTCGCAAGAGTTCTACCGCAGGTCCCGGACCGCGGATCCCATTCTCATTCTGGGCAGGCCGCGCGTTCTCTGGCATTAACTCCTGTGGCCAACAGTTTTCTTGCGGCGTGATTGATATAGTGGAATCTATGTCGCGTCGTGTAATCCTTACCCCGGTCTGCGCGCCGCCTAGTGTGTCCTTTTTCCTTAATTTCTACGACGTTACGCTGCCCGATTTTCGATTGACTCCGTGTGTGAATGTGTATGTCTTATATGACTACTCCTATATATCCGTGCCTTCTCTTTGTTGTCGCTTTACCTCGTGCTTGTTTCCAGTATCTCGTTAAATTTGCAACGCTGAAATACCCCTGTTAAATTCTAGCAGGATGGCTGGTCGTGGTCGTGGTCGTGGTGCCAACGATCCACCTCCGCCGCCAGATTACATGGTCGGGATGAGCAGCAGTTCGAGCTGAACCGTCAGTTCATGGAGAATGTCATGGCTCAGTTCCCTCAGCCAAACCAACATGGGCACCACCATCAGCATGCCACCGTGACTCTGCACGACTTCACCCGCCTCAACCCCACTTTGTTTCGCAACTCTGTTCAGCCGTTGGATGTTGATGAGTGGCTTCGCGACATCACTCATGAGCTGGAGTCTGCTAATGTCGATGAAGCCGACTATGTGAACTTTGCGTCCTATCACCTGAAATGCGCCGATGCTCAGTGGTGGAGCACCCACAAGCGTTCACTGCCAGTCGGAGAAGTCATCACTTGGCATGAATTTCAGTCAGCTTTCCGCGCTCGCTACATTCCTCAGGGGATCATGGACTGTAAGCAGGAAGAATTCCGCAACCTCACTCAGGGCAACATGACTGTTGAAGCCTATCAGCGCGAGTTCCTCAACCTCTCTCGCTATGCGAAAGAAGAGATCACCACTGATGCTCGCAGACAGCAGAAGTTCCGTCGTTGACTCAATGCAGACCTCAGGCTCGCTCTTGCCGTTCATGATTTTTCCAATTTCGCCACCATGGTGAACAAGGCTATCACCGTCGAGACTGCCCAGATGGAGTTCAAGGACACGCAGAAACGCTATCGTGACGTTGGCTCATCTTCGGGCGCAACACAGAACCGTCGCATCTGGATCCCTCACAGTGTGACCCATTCACCTGCCCCTACTCCGAGGCCGTCTTATGATGCACCCCGTCTGCCTCCGCCACCGCAGATGCCAAGAGCTCTACCTCCACCACCCAATGCTACACCCCTTCGTCCTCAGGATGGATTATGCTTCACGGTCCGCCATCCTGGTCCTTTTTCTAGAGAGTGCCCCCAGAAACAGAAGCAACTGGTAGTTCACCTTGCTGGCCGCGGAAATGGTCGTGGAAACAACAGGACCCCCACCTATAATACTGGGCCTGCTGCTCATGCTCGTGGGCATGCTTACAACATTGATCTTGAAGAAGCTCAGGCACAGCCCCTACAGTGATGGGTACTCTCCTCGTTAACTATATACCTGCTACTGTTTTATTTGATATAGGAGCATCACATTCATTTATGTCCGGGGCATTTGCGTTTAAGCATGGCATACACCACGAAAAGATGCGCACTCCCTTAGCCGTTAGTACTCCCGGTGGCAAGTGTCACGTCGACATGATGGCTCCCAACATCACCGTCGAGATCAAAAGGATTGATTTCCTTGTCTCCCCCATATTCTGAAGACCTCCACTATAGACCTTATCTTCGGAATGGATTGGCTGAAAGCTCATGATGCTACACTTTATTGTGGCAACAAAGTCATCCGACTCTTTCACCCCTCCGGCAAGGTTGTGAACCATACCTCCATAGTGTCTCTGAATGCCAAAGCTCGCATATATGCTCTGAATGCATTGAACGCTTCGCCACTTGAAGGAATTGAGAACGTTCCAATCGTTCGCGAATTTCCGGACGTCTTCCCCGAAGAACTGCCGGGAATACCCCCGGCTAGAGAGGTCGAATTCGTCATCGACTTGAAGCCAGACACTGTTCCTATAGCCAAGCGTCCTTACAAGATGCCGCCACATGAACTCCTTGAGCTTAAGGAGGAAATCGACAAGGCACTTCAGAAAGGATTCATTGGCCCAGTTCCTCTGCTTGGGGAGCACCTTCGCTCTTTGTCATGAAGAGTGATGGCATGAACCGTTTAGTCAAAGATTACCGACCTATCAACCAGGCAACAATACAGAACAAGTACCCACTTCCTCGGATCAACGATCTGTATGATCAACTTGCTGGATCTACGGTGTTCTGGAAACTCAACTTGAGGTTGGGTTACCATCAGATCCGGGTCCGTGAAGAGGATGTTCCGAAGACCGCCTTCATTACTCGTTATGGTTCATACGAGTACACCATCATGTCCTTTGGCTTGACGAATGCCCTAGCCACTTTTTCCCGATTGATGACCTATATATTCATGGAATACCTCGACAAGTTCGTCGTGGTTTACCTGGATATATCTTGATATACTCCAAGAATGAAGAAGAGCATGTTGAACATCTTCGTCTTATACTGGAAAAACTACGAGAACACAAGCTCTACGCTAAGTATTCTAAGTGTGAGTTCTGGCTTCCCGAAGTAACCTACCTTGGTCACGTAATTTCCAAGGATGGCATTGCCGTCAACCCAGAACGTATTCAAGCTATCCTGGATTGGACTCCCCCCAAGACTGTCAAGCAAGTCAGAAGTTTCCTCGGGCTCGCCAGCTATTGCCTCCGTTTTGTCGAGAACTTCTCAAAGATTGCCAAGCCTCTGACCAATCAGCTTCACAAAGGTTTCAAGTTTGAGTGGACAGACAAATGTCAGGAAAGTTTCCAAGCTCTCAAGGACAAGATCACTTCTCCTCCGGTGCTTTCTCCCCCGGATACCCGAAAGGACTTCGTGATATATTGCGACGCGTCTCGTCAAGGATTAGGTTGTGTCCTAATGCAAGAGCGCAAAGTGATTGCTTATGGTTCTCGTCAGTTGCGTTCTCATGAAGAAAACTATCCAACACATGATCTCGAGTTGGCAGCGGTAATTTATGCATTGAAGCTGTGGCGACATTACCTCGTTGGTAATTGTTGCGAGATCTACACCGACCACTAAAGCCTGAAGTACCTATTTACTCAGCCAGATCTGAATCTCGGCCAACAAAGATGGCTCGAGACAATAGCCGATTTCAACATGGATATCCATTACACCCCTGGCAAAGCTAATGTGATGGCCGATGCCTTGAGTCGCAAAGCCTACTGTAGCGAACATGAAGTTGAAGTACATCAGCCACTTCTGTATGAAGAGCTACGCAAGCTAAATCTTGAGATTGTTCCACAGGGATATGTGAATAACCTTGTTGTTGAGCCGGACCTCAACAGCACCATGAAGTGGATATAAACATGTGACTCTGATGTCGAGAAGATCAAGAAGTATATCGCTAGAGGAAAGCCATCATGCTTCACTGTTGCTGGTGATGGAACGTTGTATTTCAAGAATCGTTTAGTGGTCCCTAGGAGTAAGCCCAATCTAAACTTGACCCCACGTGTCATGAAAGAAGCTCATGATACTCCTTTGTCGATTCACCCTGGTAGTACCAAGATGTACCAAGACCTTCGTCAGCGCTAATGGTGGTCTAATATGAAGCAACACATCGCTCGATATGTTGACGAGTGTGACGTTTTCCATCGCGTGAAAGCAGAACATCAAAGACCTGCTGGAACTTTGCAACCACTTTCTATTCCTGAATGGAAGTGGGATAAGATCGAGATGGACTTCATCACTGGTTTTCCTAGATCGCAGAAAGGCCATGATGCTATCTTTGTCGTCATCGACCGCTTCTCCAAGGTTTCCCACTTTCTGCCAGTCAAGGAGACGATCTCTGCTAGTCAGTTAGAAGACTTGTATGTTTCTAGAATTGTGTCCCTCCATGGCATTCCGTTGGAGATCAGTTCAGACCGTGGCAGCATTTTCACCTCAAGATTTTGGGATAGTTTCAAAGAAGCTATGGGCACTCACCTGAATTTCAGCACCACTTATCACCCCCAGACGCAAGGCCAAGTTGAACAAGTCAATCAAGTGCTTGAAGATATGCTCCGGGCTTGTGTCATCTCCTTCGGCAAGAAATGGGAGGAATCTCTTCCGTTTGCTGAATTCTCGTATAACAGTAGCTACCAAGCTAGTCTGAAGATGGCTCCCTTTGAAGTTCTTTATGGACGTAAGTGTCAAACCCCTCTGAATTGGTCAGAAACGGGGGAACAAGCACTCGTTGGTCCGAACATTATTCAACATGCCGAAGATCAGGTTCGCGTTATCCGTGAACATCTGAAAGCTTATCATTCCCGCCAGAAAAGCAACTATGACCGCAAGCACAAGGAAATGGTTTATCAACCTGGAGAATACGCGTATCTCCGTGTCACTCCTATGAGAGGCAATCATCATTTCGGGATCAAAGGAAAGTTAGCTCCTCGCTACATTGGGCCGTTCTGTATTCTTTCCAGGAGTGGACCAGTGGCATACCGCTTGGAATTGCCATCTAATCTCTCCCAGGTCCACGATGTATTCCACGTGTCGCAACTCCGTCGCTGCTTCAAGGACCCTATTCGTGAAGTGGAGCATGATATGATCGAGCTGCAGCAAGACATGACTTATCAAGAACATCCGAGACGCATTCTCGATCAGTCTGAACGCAAAACCCGCAACAAGACAACCAAGTTCGTCAAAGTTCAATGGTCGAATCATTCTGAAGATGAGGCCACTTGGGAACGCGAAGATCGTCTTCGTGATGAATACCCTGATCTTTTTCTCGCTACCACTTAAATTCTCGGGACGAGATTTCTTGAAGTGGGGGAGATTTGTAACACCCTCAGTGTCTGTAACAGTAATCACTCTCACTATTGATCATCACTGTTGCTAAACACTGTTGCTAAATCATGCCTTGTTCAAACTTGCTTCGATCATACTCAAATCATAATGGTTATTAATCAAAACCCAATGCCCAATGCACCTTGATCAATTGGAGTCAAACCAAAGTCCAAACCCTTTTGAAATTGATAACTAAAAACAAAGTGCAACATTAAAGTTGATCCAAAAATTAGGAAACTAATTTTGTTAAATGCCTAAAAGTAATAGAACCATGTTAGGCTAACTTTGGGTATTTGTTGGTGCATAGAAAAATGCAACCAATCCAAAACAATAGCTACAATTCCACTTTTATCCATGTGATAATTTAATACAATATTAAAGTAGTTTATAAAAACCCCAAACTTTTTGTGGGCCTCTGGTAATGTTTGTTACTGATTATGGAACACCGTTTATATTTTACAAAATTGCAAAAGACAATAAAACAAATTAAACAGAGAAAAGAAAACAAAGATAAAACAAAAGAAATGGAGAACCATATACTACGCCTGGGGCAAACCCAACCCACCTAGCCGGCCCACCCCAGGCCCACACCGCCCCCCTTCTTCTTCCTATCATACAGGGGGGCGTGGTACGCATCCGGTGGCTCCATGGCAATCGCCGTCGGCGTGTCAGCCATCCGGCGTGTCCCCGGTGGGAATAAGACCCCAAGCCCCGGCGCCCCAACCCTAGCCGCCACCCCCATCGCAGATCTCGCTGCCCCTCCCCTCTCTGCCTCACTCCTCACGCGAACCTGTTGCCGCCGTCGCCATGGACCAGTGCGTCGTCGTGGCCACCGTTGCCCCCTTCTCCTGAAACCTTGTCCCCTAGGACCGCCATGGACGTCTTCGTCACCTCCCGGAAGCAATCGACCCCGGACGCCCTCAGGACGACGCCGACTTCATCGTCTTCAACCACGGCCGCCGGCATGCCCCGACGAATTCCGTCGCCATGAGTCATCCTCGAGCCCTTTGCCCCTCCCTACTGGCCCCCTGTGAGCTTTTCGCGCCTCCCTGTCCCCTCCGTTCTCTCCCTAGTGCACTATGTCGTCGTCCCCGTCGCTGCCTGCTCCGGCCGCCGCGCGAGCTCGCCGTGGACAGCACGGTAGTGCACCCCGGCGTCCACGTTGATCCCCAGTAGATGCGCAATGTCGCTGGCGTTTTGGTCGCCGGAGCCGGCCGGAAGCTTCGCCGTCGTGTCACGGCCGTCGCCGGCGTGCACGCGCTGGGCTAGCCTCCGGTGGCCTGTGCCAATGACATGCGGGGCCCGCCCTTCTTGATTAGCCGCTAAACGTTGTTAGTTGTTAAGCCCCCCTCTGTTAACTAAACTATTAGATGTAATGTGCCAATGACATGTGGGCCCCAGGCCCCTTTACCTTAATTAAATTGCTTAATTAACCTCTGTGTCATTGACACCTGGGCCCCACAGGCTTAAGTTAAAAATAAAATGAAATTAAATAGATAACAGTATATGACATGTGGGCCACCCCACTATTTTAATTAATAAAATTTAATTTATATTAGATGTGACCAGTCAACTCCACTGTTGTGGATAATGTTTATTTATTAAATAAAATAAATCCATAAAATGATTTAAAATGGTTTAAACTTCAAAATTCAATATATTTTAAACCGTAAGTCAGATTCAAAAACTTTATACATGAAAATTGATCAGAAAAATATAACGAATACGAATACGCTATCCGTATGTCTACCACACCCCTCTAACACAACGAACATCGAACCGTCCCCTCCGGCAGCGTCTGTCCGGTGATTGCCCGATACCGATAAACTATCCGAATGAATTTATTCTGAACACGAAATTTGTTCAGAATGAATCAACTAACACGGATACATCTTTCACATGTTTGTCGGGTGTCCACGACACCTCCGGCATGGTACCTTCCCCCTTCGTACACCCATCCGATAATCACCCGGAGCCAGTATTTCATCCCCGGATGAATTCTCGCTCCGAGCAAAATGCATATCGTACTGCGTTAGAACACCGTCAACACTGCGTTTGCCATGTCTTGTATTTGTATTGCTATTATTGCTGTGTATTTATTGTTTCTCCCCCTTATTGTCCGCTAGACCCCGCTGTTGTTGTCGACTACACCGCTCCTGGGTACGACTACTTCATTGACAATCCTACTTCTATTGTCGAGCTTCCAGGCAAGCAGAGCCATTCTCTTCCCCAGATATCGCCTATCTTTCCGTACTTTTCTTGCACTAGGCATTGTTACTGCTGCTGCTACATTACAATCCTATTCAATTGCATAGCCTATTTTTGTCGCCCCTTGATGTACCTTCCTTTACCCTATGCTGCCTATTATATATATTATATTCAGCAGTGAGCCCTGCGCATTGTTAGCTAGGATTAGATAGAGGGTCGTGATCACTCAGGGGAGTGACGCGGATACAACTTATTACAACTGCACAGGTACGGTACAATGCAGACACCGCCTCAGGCCCCTACCTCGGCTATGCCGAGCCACCATCAAGTGTAAGCTATCAAGGAGTAATCCTTGTACTCCACTCGTTGCTGACTTTGTATAGCCGCTCTAGGTACTTGAGCAACGGTTGTCCTTAAAGGTAAGAAGTCGGGCGACCCAACGGTGCCCGCGAGTGGTATTGCGACGGGATGATAGGGAGGTATGACCAGTGTACCGCTGTTCTTGGCCCCTGCTCGTTGGCCGCGAGAGTTACCAAACCACGAAAGTCGAGCTCCTCCAGGAGCACACGCGAGACAAGGTAAGGAGTCGGTTCACCTTGTTGGTAATCGCAGAGACTTGGTGGGACAACAGGGCAAGCACCGATGTACTGGTAGTCCTGACTGATGTCTTTGTCCGCGGGTCAGTTAAGTCGAGGCAACGATAACGGTTGTCCCACAAGTTAATAAAATGTTAAATGGTTCGGTGGATGACTTGAGAGGCCCGTTGGTCTGTACGCACTACCTTCACGTGGGATAAGGAGTTATGGGCTCCCCTGCATCATAGTTCATTCGAAATCTCTTCAGACGTCAGCAGTATCGCGGTCTGATTGCCGGGAAGTTGTGTGTCTTCTTTACTCGCGAGTGGTGTTTGCTTTTGCACCGTGCAGGAGCGTGCAAGGGTGAGGGTCCTAGACCCCTTGGCGCATAGGATATAGTCCGGCGGATGGCCTCTCTATTGAGCCTAGGATGGGCTGCGGCGTGTCGTATAGCTTTGGTGGAGCGTTCCCTAACAAGGTTCCCGCCACCCTGGAGATCCGAGCGTGCAGGCTGAACAGTAGTGCACCCCTGCAGGGATTTTAATCTACTCGAATAGCGATGTCCACGGTAACAGGACGCTTTATGCTGAAGCTGGATCTTACCACTACAAACTATTATTATTAAACCGATGGTTCTGGGTTTTCTTCCTCACTGGGATGTCAAGGAGGGGATCTTGGAGGCATTGCTAATTATTAAAATTTACTATTATACAATGCTGCAGCAACTTCTAATGCATTGTAATTTTATGCTTTATATTGAACTGTTGGCTATTCTCTTCTCATGCTGCAAGACTCGTCGGAAGATGCTAGTCTTTGTTAGTCCTAGCTTCTTACCCTTATTCTGATTTCTGTCTTGCGTCCACTATATATAGCATCCCCTTTCCATTTGATACAATGCGTAATTTCTTAGTAGCGGACGTAAGACTCGCGGGTATGCTAGATACTCACCTTTGATTTATTTCCCCTTTTCGTTTTGCCTGATCGGCCGCTGCAGTCGACGTTGGAGCCCAGGAGCAGGAGTACCCCGGAGGCGACTACTACGACGTTGAGTTCCCCGTCGACCAGGAGTAGTTCGGTGGATCCCAGGCAGGAGACCTCGCCTTTTCGATCTGTATCTCTGATGTCATTTGTGCTAGCCTTCTTAAGGAAAAACTTGACTAACTATGTTCGTACTCAGATATTATGGCTTGTATGACTTATGTATTCGGATCCTTGTGATCCCTGGTATTGTAACTTATTGGTTTATCCTTTTGTGTTTAGTGTTGTGCTGTGATATTGTCACCGTGGCACCCTAATCTCAGCCGTGTACCCTGCGTGTATGATTACTGTACACGGATTGATTTTAGGGGCGTCACATCTGCCAACAATCCTTTTACTGTTGTTTTAACTAGATCTTCCTCCTCCTCAGAGTCTCCAGTTTCTACGTTGTTCCTTTTTTGCGCTAACTCGTTTTTTTCAGCTCAACAACCTCATTGAGCTTACATGAAATTATTTGGAATGTTTCTTCTGATATTCTGTCACCCCTTGGCTCTTTTGCAGTGCTTCTGGTGCCAGTGGTGCTGCCTGATGCAGCGTGGTGACCCTGCTCTGAAGTTGAACGTGCTCCTAGACCTTGCTCCGAAGGTGGTGGTATGTTGGGATTGCGACTTGTTTGTAGTTTTCGTTCCTTCGGTGGTAACAGTGCCAACAAAGTTGAACGTGATCCTTGCCCTTGCTCTGAAGGTTGTACTTGTGGCATGTTGTTGTTCCTCCTTGTTCGTCGTGTTTGCACCTTTTCTTCTTGTACGAGTGTCGTCGAAGTTGAACATGATGATTTGTTTCTGCTTGTTGGGTTTAAGAAAAACCTTTCGTTGGTTGCTTTCCACGTCTGCATTGTCTTCAGCACAGCGAAACTTGTCAGATTTGAAAGGATGTTACATAAACATGGAGTCTAAAATTTTACAGAGTGTAGAACCAAACCTGAATCCCGCCAAATTTTTAGTCATCTGGCATGTCTTTTCCATCAATGATCATGTCTGCTTTACTTATTGCCCTTAGATCAGTCTCAAGCAGATGGTCTGCTCGAGGTGTCTGCTTGTTCTTGTTGGTTCTTTATGCTATTAGTCTCAATGGTTTAGGGTTCAAAGGGACAAGCAGTGTGTCAAGGTACATAATCACTGGTGTGAGTGCCAAACCCTCAATGTGCTTTGCGTTCTTTCCTTCTGGCCTATGTTCTTTCCAGTTTTTAGCTCTTCTCCTAATCTCTTCAACGATGAGCTGGCAGAAATCCATTGTTGCCATCTTGTTATAGTCCAACTCGCCTTTAACCATTGATACTAATCTGTTAAAGCGAGGACTGCTATCCGCAAGAACAACATTTTTGAAAAGGATGATGAACAATATTTTAACTGTTAGCTTGTTTGATTCATCGCTGACTTTTTTGGCTTCAACTTCTAGCTTGTCCATCAGCCATTTCATTTTCAAATTCTCTTTCTTCGGCGAAGGAATGAAGCCAGGGTTTTTCTGCAGTTTGTCCATTAAATGATTATATTTTGGCCTTGGTGCAGAATTTGTGTTTTCGTTTGGGAAGTCAAACAAGTCATGGATGGCTTTGGCGGTAATCTGAATATCCTTGTCTTCCCCGAAACTTATGGTCATGTCGTCTGTGTCTAGTTTATCGTATAGGTACGACGAGAGTGGTCTGGAGATGCACGAGGATATTTTGCAGTGATCTACGTTGCCAAATCTTGCATCTCTTATTTTTTCTTTATGATGATCTTCATTTAGTAAATTCCATGCTTGAAGGACTTGACTGAATGTTCCTCCTATCTTGATGCCACATCTTCCCGCTTTTGCTATTTCTTCGTCTTCGGCATCGCTTGTTTCTTCCGACTTCTTTGGTCTTGTCTTTCTACTCTTAACTTGCTTGGCGCTTATTTCCGGCCGACTTAAACAGGAAGTGGGTTCGTTAGACGCAAATACATTTTCAGTAGTAAACCAAGTAAGCAACAAAAAATGTGTAGGCGAAATGAGATTTTACCTCATCTTCGTGCTTCCATTCTTTATCTTCTTCGTCACTCCTTAGCCGCTTTCGTTTAATTTCCTTCTTCCTCAGCTCTGGTTCTTCTTCTGCTGGTGGCAGAACAGAAATAGGAAGGGGATTTTAAATATGATGCTTTTGCTTTTTCCTTTTAGCTCTTGGGGTATCAGGAAGTGGGTCTTGGTTTTGCTTTTGCCTTTTAGCTCTTGGGGTATCAGGAAGTGTCTCTTGTGTCGTTGTTTCTAATTGCTTCATGATTTTTCTTTGTTTTTCTTTTGATGTCTTCCTCCTTCTGTAAGTGATCATTTGTGAAGTGTTTTTTTGCGGGCTTGGTTCTGCACATGGTTCGACATCCTTATTTTGTTCCCTCATTTTTCAATTGGATTAGGAGATATGCTGGCTCTATCTGACCATAGTGTTTGCAATTCTACCAAAAATGCTTGAAGATCAAATTTGCCGTTATCTGCTCAATTGTTAGCAAACAAAAAAGCCTTGTGATAGAATTTTTATATTTAACCAAATGAAAAACAAAGCAGTTAAATATAGTAAGGATAGTTTTTTAAGATTTTCATCTAAGAAGCTCTAGGCTCTTTGTACTATTATATCTAACGACTGTAAAAATACGCGAATCGAATTTATTTCAGAACATTAAAACATGATTTTCAAGATAACAGAGTTACTCCGAGGGATAGGGTTTCCGTTCTCGAAAGGGGAGAAATTACTATGACTCAAGAAGGGGGGTCTGGACGCAGAATTTTTACCCTCAATTTCTGGTCTGGTCGTTGTCGAATCCATCATGATGATTGGTTATTCTTGGCTGTGATTTCCTCCCCGGGATTTGAGTCATTTGACGCCATCGACTGGCGGCGGGGAGGAATTTGGTGTCGTGGGGGCACCGTTTGAGGCCCGGTGAGTTGTTGAAGCACGGTATCGGGCGTGCAACCGGCGAAATTGATTCCGAAGTCTAGTGGGGTGTGCTTTGGTTTGGAGAAGAGAGCATAATCGAAGAAGAGAGCGTGCTCGACATGAACTTGTTTGAGATTTTCCGTGCGGGTGAAGAAGAAAGAATATTGAGCCTTTCATTAGTGGTAACATTTAGTTCATATAGTGTATGTAGTTTCCTTTGACGCACGACATTGTTACACTTTGGGGCATGACCGACAATATACCAATGATTACATTCTAGGCAATTATGAGAGGTTTTCACGGGCACGACTATGGGTTAGTACAAAGAAGGACATCCACGCTCTCTGGGTGACGACAGGTGGTACTTTCAGGGCACGATATGAGTTAGTAGGAAGCACGACATCTAGGCACTTTGGGGACGACAGGTGGTACTTTCAGGGCACGATTATGGGTTAGTTTGAAGCATGACAGTAAGGCACTTTGGGGCACGACAGGTGGTACTTTCAGGGCACGACTATGGATTAGTATGAAGCACCACATTGTGAAACTGTGCGGCACGACAGGTGGTATTTTCACGCAATTAGTACACTCGGGGCACTGCTGTGAGGTTTTCACATGCACGGTCATAAATTTAATAAACCACAGTCGTAAAGTTAATGCAAAGATTGTTGTCAATGGAGAAACATAAAAACCAAGCAAGTAGACTGATTTTTTTAATTGTTCAAGGCTCAAGGCTCTATACTCTAAGTAGAGACACAATGGCATTGGTACCATAAAAAGGTTAATGTTATTTCTTACACAACTGCTTACACAAAAGATGATGCACGTCCATTAACATCTAACTGTACAACTGGCTTACACAAAAAGATGATACACGTCCATCAACATCTAACTATACCACTGGATTAAAAAAAAGATGATTCATGTCCATCAACATCTAATTGTAGCACTGTCTTTCAGCAATTGCAATCGAATGCTTCCCTAAAACTGAGACAGTCGTCCAAATGCATCTTGCTTAAATCAAACAAAGTATGCTCACAAATTATTCCAATTTCAAGCTTAGCACATTTAGAAGCCCTTTTATCCATCTCAAACTTGATTTCTTGCGTCTTGCAAAACTCAGTCTTGCATATTTTGCGGTAAGGGTACAACTTAAGCCTGATGCTCTGTAGCATCTTCGCATTTAGAACAAAGAATTTTACAAATCCAGTGTTATTCTTTGTGTCTTCATAGTTTTCCAAACTTAATGTCTTTTAAAAAAATGTCATGCCCTTTGAGAAACACCTTGTGCTTTCGATGCCAAGTATTTGTTGCAGTTGGCTCATTGCAATAATATCCCTAAATATTCACAAACATTGAAAATAGAGTTTATCAAAAGGAGCAATGGTTAATTATCGTACGCTATCAACATGCTTTAAATTTGTGTGAAAACATCACCTTAACAAACAAGTTCTCCAGACATGGAAAGAATTTCAACATGCAAATAGCCTCATCTAATTTGAACCACCTCATCATTATGAACAAGGTCTTGACAGAATGCACCACCGAAGATAGGTTGTCTATGGACAAACGCTTCATTGACCACACAACAAAATATTATTTTGAAGTAATAGGTATTTTATATGAAACTTGTACGCAATAAATAATGCAAGTGAAAGTATCATGGACACAGACAATACCTGAATAACTATAGAACCAAACATGATCTTATCCTGATGGTCATCACGAAATTGCCGCAATGTCTTTAGTTTAGGTGCAGAAATGATAGTTATTTGCATTATCTCTCCAAAAGGATCATGGAACAAGTTTTCAAGAGAAGGCGCGTTCTCGATGATGAGGTGCACTTTGTTGGAGTGGATGCCAATGGTTGTAAGGTTACGTGAATTTATTTTTACACAGGGGAATTACATGTCTTGAACAAGCATCAAGCATTTCAGGGCAGGACAACCAGAATGGATAAGGCTAACCAGTGAGACTTATGACATTTTTACTTTCAGAAGCGAAAGTATCTTAACCAATGGTAGTTCAAGCTTCTCCACAAGATTGTCTTGTAGTTGGCACACGGCAAAGCAAGCAGTGTGGAGAGAGGACAATCGCAAGATGGAAAGCGGTGGCGAGGGTGTAAATGAAGGGCATGTGTGTAGTGTACTGTGCTGGTAGAAATCAAGAACCTCTATGTTGTGTAGTTTTTTGGAATGAAACCAGGCGTCGACGAGCCTGGGCGTGCACTTGAGGTAGCACGCTGGGATGCGCATGCACTTAACTGGACCATTATGGCCGGAGATGATGACTTTCGGAAGGATGGAATCATTATGTCTGAAAACTTGAATTACAGGAATCTCACGGCAGTGAAGATTGAGAGGTGCGGCACGCCATAGAGGGCTCCACTGAGATGCGAGCACCTGGGTGCAGATGCCATCCTTTGTGTGAAGACGGGAGATGATATCACCAAGTATGGCTTCTTGGAGGTTGCTGATGCGGTCGTCTTGAGATCCAAGCTCGCTGTTTCTCTCCGAGTTCCCGTGCTCCAGATCTGGATCTATAAATATTGTCTCTCGCTTTGAAGATCTGGCAAAGTGACTAGTTTTAAAGATCAAACAAGGTTAATTGGAATAAAAAATGAGTTATGCGATGATAGAAGAGGCATCACCATGATACCGCCGAGAACGCGACCCTCCTCTTCTTCTAGGTGGTAGTGGCGGCCGAGTTCATCTTGTCTGACTCGCACCTCCTCTGCGTTGAATCTGTCCGTAAGGGGGTGGTTCTGGGAAGAGGACTGGGGTTGTAGATCGTACAAAGTAGCGAGTGGTGTTCCACGTGTCTGAGGTTGTCACGTGTCTGAAGTCAAAAATGAGGTTGTCACGTGTCTGAGGCTCTCCACGTGACGGACTAAGTGGACAACACGAATAAGATTTCGCGCGAGGCACGATCGTGCATCTCACTGAGGCACGAATACACGACCCCGTGCCTCTAAAAAGAGAGGCACTACCATACCTCCACGTGACGGACTAAGTGGACAACGCGAGAGACACGATCGTGCATATCGATGAGGCACGAATATGCTTTCGCTAGAGGCACGTGGTCGTGCCTCTCGACCATGCCTCCACGTGACGGACTAATTGGACAACGCGAGAGACACGATCATGCATCTCACTGAGGCACAAATATGCTTTCGCTTGAGGCACGACCCCGTGCCTCTAAAATGACAGGCACGACCTTGCCTCCACATGACGGACTAAGTGGACATCACGAATATGCTTTCGCACGAGGCACGATCGTGCATCTCACTAAGGCACGAATACATGACCCCATGCCTTTAAAAAGAGAGGCACGACCATGCCTCCACGTGACAGACTAAGTGGACAACGCGAGAGACATGATCATGCATCTCACTGAGGCACGAATATGCTTTCGCTCGAGGCACGAACCCGTGCCTCTAAAAAGAGAGGCACGACCATGCCTCCACGTGACGGACTAAGTGGACAACGAGAGAGACAAGATCATTCATCTCGACGAGGCACAAATATGCTTTAGCGAGAGGAACGACCCCGTGCCTCTAAAAATAGAGGCACGACCATGCCTCCACGTGATAGACTAAGTGGACGACGTGAGAGACACGATCATGCATCTCGATGAGGCACAAATATGCTTTCTCTAGAGGCACGTGGTCGTGCCTCTAAAAAGAGAGGCACGACCATGCCTCCACGTACAGACTAAGTGGAAAACGCGAGAGACACGATCGTGCATCTCACTGAGGCACGAATATGCTTTCACTCGAGGCACGACCCCGTGCCTCTAAAAAGAGAGGGACGACTATGCCTCCACTTGACGGACTAAGTGGATAGGACAAATATACTTTCGGGCGATGCACGAATACACGACCCTGTGCCTCTAAAAAGAGAGGCACGACCATGCCTCCACGTGACGGACTAAGTGGACAACGCGAGAGACAGGATCGTGCATCTCGATGAGGCACGAATATGCTTTCGCTAGAGGCACGACCACGTGCCTCTAAAAAGAGAGGCACGACCATGCCTCCACGTGACGGACTAAGTGGACAACGCGAGAGACATGATTGTGCATCTCACTGAGGCACGAATATGCTTTCGCTCGAGGCACGACCCCGTGCCTCTAAAAAGAGAGGCACGACCATGCCTCCACGTGACGGACTAAGTGGACAACGTGAGAGACAAGATCATTCATCTCGATGAGAAACGAATATGCTTTAGCGAGAGGAACGACCTCGTGCCTCTAAAAATAGAGGCACGCCCATTCCTCCACGTGACCACAATAGAACCTCCAGCACCAGCATCATCAGAAGAGTTTTCACCACCATCATCGTTGTCGCTTTCATCACTTGCGTAGCGAGGAGTAAATGACCTGACTTGTAGATAAGAATTCCAATCAGGAGTATAAGGATCCAATCTTGAGACCCTATAGATATTCATCAAAGCTTGAGGGCCACAGAACATCAAAGGGGTCGTGTTCGCTTAGGTGAAAACCACATATACCATGTTCATGTGTTCGTTTAGGTGAATGGAAACTACTCCATATATAAAAGATACAATACAAATAAATGAACATATGAGAAAAACAGAGGCAAACAACAATTAACATAGGATTAGCTTGATTAAAAGGATTCATCATAGTCTGATAAATGCATCAAGAAGAGTCGTTGCCTTCAGATAGAAACAAACTAAACAAGGTCAAGCCGCAGAACAGTTCGGTGCTACACTGCTTCTTGAAACACTACTAAGAACAAAATACAGATGACAGACAGATGCAAGATATAAAGACAAAAGATACATGAGAAAGACATCAGGGATGAAGGATCCTTAGTCCTCCTTGCGAAGCTTGCTGAGGCGCAATGATCGACGAGCTCCTCCCTCCGGGATCTGCTTCAAAGATCTTTTTCTCTTTTTTTTTCATTGGACTTTATGCCCGTGTCCTCCTGCGTAGCTGACACAGAGATCTCCTGCTCAACTGGAGCAGCTGGGATGCGTAGCACCGGTAGAGTGATCACCGGCTCTGCTACCTGCTCTGCGAGGTAGACCTGATGCATATTGTCCCGCGACTGGTACATGACCCAGCGCTCCCGTTGCACAGGATCGGGTGATTGCGTAGCCACGCGAAACGCCTAGATAAGAAAATCTGTAGGTGGTCCTGGATGATTGGGCATGCGTGCCCTTTCTTCTGGCGTGGCAACCGCCCAAATCGAGCGCGTGTGGTTCACAAGCATAGGAATGCTGCTGAAACACGAGGTAACCTCCGTCGCCTCTGCAAGCTTCTTCTCATCTCCAGCGTAGATCTTCTCCAGGCCGGCCTTCCAACCAAGCCCAAACGGCATTGACGTAGAAGAAGGTGAAAAGAATGGAGAGAAGCACAATGGTCGCGGTGGATGAAGAAATGTGGAGAAGAAAAGGAAATAATGGGAGCGAAGGAAAGGAAGTAGTGGTGAGTGTATTTATTAAATGAGGTTATCAGAATTCGAGGAGCCTCCTAGAAGCGGAATGGTCGCATGGTGCCTTTTGAAAACCTTTAACATAAAAAAACAGAGGCATGAAGTGGAATGGTCGCATGATGCATTTGTCAACCATTAACATGAATTAGTGGCACGACTCAGCACGAGAAAGAGGCACACGACAACATGAATCAGAAGCACGACCTAACATGAATAAAATGCACGACCCGACATGAATTACAGGCACGATCCAACATGATTCAGAGGCTCGACACGGCACGAGTTTTACATATCTCAAAAATCTGAATGACTATTTCTTCTTTCCTTTTGTCTCAGCTGTTTCACATAGTAAAGTACTAGATAGGACGCACGTATACTGATGAACAAGAGGCATGACCAGACATGAATCAGGAGGCATGAATTTATATCGTTAACAAGAGGCACGACCGACTGAGATACATGACTTCACATGAATAAGAAAATCACGACTTGTGTTTCTGCGGCACGATGCAATAATAACACGAGGCGCGACTTTCACACTAATAAATCAAAAGCATGTTTTTATACAATTCAGAGGCACGACGAAATAACATTACGAGGCACAAGTATCCACTAAGACGAGGCACGAACTGAGAAAACTAAGAGGCACGGCGACAAATAAATCGGAGAGCACGCATTCACTGATATATCATCACATGTTTTCTTTAAATTTATGCGATCTCCAGTTTATCATGTATGGATAACTATAACATCTTGACGCACAATCCTTAGCAAATTACACAACCCCCACTCTATCATTATTACATTTATCAAGTACGATCTTCAACAAGTTCCCTCACTCAGGCATCAAACAAATACTCTGACATCAAAGGAATTACACTAAAGATAACTGCTAATAATCCACCACGATCTTTGAATGTAATAAGCACAATGCTAGCTTCTCCAAAAGATGTAGCTTCAAGAAATCTGCTGAAATCTTCCTTCTTGACCTCAATTTATCCATCCATAAAAATTTTGTAGGTTGCCGAGATGTTCACATATTCATCTATTCCATAATCTTCCATATTAGCTTCAAGGGTTGCACAACCATGACGAGGGATATGAACAAATTCCATCAAACTTGATACCACAATTGATGGAATTTTCTGGAAAAAAGAAACAAACTAAAAGTAAGATAAAAAAACATAAAACAAAAATTAAATTTACTTATCAGCAACATAAAGATAACAACAAACTGACCAACACATGATTCACAACATCGAGGTCACTGAATCTGTGTATAAAAGGTCGGCAAGGTATGAAGCTGTCACTGAAGAGTTCATGTATTAGGGAATGAAACTGCCGATAGTTAAGGTAGACTCCGCGAGTGTAAACGCAGCTATCAAGAAGCATCATTTGGGACGGATCAAGATCCCTATGCTTAGCGGCTAAAAAACACACATTAGTCAGACTGGCTATAAATTTGAAAAATAAGAAAGGAGTTTTTTATTAAAAAAATAGGTCAGTAACAAATCAGAATATAAATTAAACTTACCAATCCAAGGTAAATGAAGTAACAATTCTTCACCCTGATAAATATCAACACGTAGTGCCATGCCATAAAACTGAAGAGTAACCATCTGTCGCCCGCATAAAGTCCATATTCATAAACTAATCCCTCCCAACCAGGACCATATATTTCACTTCTCAAATAACCATGTCTGAATTCTACCTCATAAGAATTTTCCTGATCAGTGTGTAACACAAGAACCTCTGTTGGAAGCCCCGCCTTAACACACTTTGCCTTGCAAAAATTGATGTACCAAGCAAGATGCTTAGTCATATTATAAGGAACAACCTGCAAAACAAAACAAATATCATCCACATTAGCAAGATACAATGTGTTGTAAATATCATCCAACCAATATTTCCACTATAATAAAAAATAGTGTTCAAATAGAATTGAGGAAAATACCCCACGATTAGAATAGCGGTCATCCAAGAACATAGTGAACTGATGACACGAATCTTCACCAAAAGAACAAACACTGGGCGCACCACTATAATAACAAGGAGAATCTTCAGACATAACTACAAAAATTTACAAGGTGAAAAGGTGCATATCAAAGTTATGATATAACGACACAAAGTAATAGTCCGTTAGATCTTAATCCAACGGGTTAATAGGTCGACTTCCTCCTCTAACTATCTTAGCTTAATCAAATCTACAAGGAGCCTCGCCGACATCCCTCACAGACTGAAGGTGAAGAATGTTTGGTGCCTTACCATAAACCCTATAAGCACTCTTAGATTGTCTAAACGCCTCTTACCGTAAACGTCTAAACGCGGAAAGCCTCTAAGCGCACGTTCTTAGATCCGGTTAGATCTATATCGTTACTTTGGTTTTCGCACCGTAAGCATCTTTTGGTCTTGGGGATCGACTCGAATTTGGCACAGAGTGCACCGTAATTTTTAGGAAGAGGATGCTTAGCATAACATCAAAAAATCAATTGGGCGTCGGAGATAAAACAGACGAACCCTACATCGATTGAGATGGAAGAGGGCGCACAACAGGAACAAGAGAGCCGACAACGAACCTTGGTGTGAATAACGTCAGCCGGAACACAGGGGGATTGAGATTGAGATGGAAGACGTAGATCAAGAGACCATTATAACTGACAAGTGGGTCCTAAGAAACAATCAGGAGATTGAGATTGATATTAGAGGTACGCCTGCACAAGAATAAAAGGCACCAACGGTTCGTTTCTGTCTTTCTAATGTTTCCAGTCGAGAAGACATGCACGACCGCCTAGATTGTAGAGGCACGACTCTTATGCACGTAGTGCCTTTTCCAATACAAGTAAAACGTGCCTATCTGTGACGTGTTCGATTCGTGTTTTGGAAGACCTATATAAGAAACACGAATCCACAAATGTAAGAGGCACGACATGTTTGTATACGTGCCTCCTAGGTCCATGGTTTCGTGCGTCATGTCACTAGTATAGCAACACTCTTATGCAGGGTATCTCTTGCAAAGATAAAACCATAGGCCCGTCTCGAATTTAATAGGAGGCACGAACAACACATCATAAAAACGCACATGCTAACACCGCAAAGAGGCACGATTTGTACTTCTGTGAGGTGTTTGATTTTTCTATGTCAGGTTTTAACTGAGGTCTCTGAAGACCATTAGCAAGCACGAGTCAACTAAAATAAGAGGCACGACTTGTGTTTGTGCGCAGTTTAATTCGTTTCCAGTATTACTTGAGTACTACATCTGAACAACATTTGTTCTCACGACTCAAAATTGAAAAATGTAGTACAACTAAACAAGTCTTGCTTTTTCAATCCGCTTTCTTCTTCAACTTTCTGCTTTCTTTCTCATCGTCCTTGACTACTTTTGCTGCATACGTGTAAAAGAAAATAATTATTAAAGTCTTTTGCAGTCTTTTATTGATATTTTTTTTGTTTAAGCTGCCTTTTTACCTTTCAAACTTCTAATCGTATTTTTCACCGGTACCAAACAGTCTCCATTCCTTTCTTTCTCTTTTGTTGCTAGATTCTGCACATTCTGAAAGTCGATCCGTGGTCTGTCTTGTTAGAGTGGTACTGGATTGTGATGTAAGTTGTGGAGAATGGTCTCCGTAAGCTCTTGTTGATGATGTTGCTGATGCGTGTGCTGTTTCTTGTCCTGTTCTTGCATAGAATTCTACATCTGGCTATATCGGTGTTGTAGGTGTTGTGGGCCATTTCATAGATTTCGCCTTCATCTCCTCCTTCCGTTTCCTAGCTTCCTCTTGCAACCTTTTTTTCTATTACTGCTGGATTTGTTGAAGAACTCGTTTGCTTGTGTCCTTTAATCCTGCAACGGATGCATGTTGGTAGGGATTTGCCACTTTTTCCCTTCTTTTCGGAACCAGCTTTCAATCGGTCTCCTCTTCTCGTGCCCTTTGAGAAAATCATTGGAGGGTTTTTGAGGGTTATGGTGGCAAGGTTATTGTCATTGGTTCCTCAGCAATATGCTCCTTTTCTACCTCAGCAAGTGCTCCCATCACTTTAATTTTTGTCTCTTGCATGCACTCCATTAGAACTTTGTATGATTTGTCTTTTTTGCAACCATGTGAGCAGACTTCTGCCATTTCTGTGTAGGCTAGGATGAATCTCATAGTTTCGTCTTGTTCTCTTGTCATGATGTTAACTTGACCAGTGGCCAGTGATTTCAAGCTCTCTGAAAAGTTCTTTGTCCATCTAGGGTTGATAAAAGTGTAACACCCCAAAAATTGGGTTATCGATTTTTGTATTGTTATTCCTTCCTAGGTTTTCTTCCCGATCTTTTTCCCCTGGAGTCTGGTTGATAACCAGATGAATCCAGACAATCCTTGACCTTGCAACCCTATCCCCTGACCCTTTGCAAGGCAAGATCCCCCTCCTAGACCATTGTGCCCTGGATATGCAAGAATATTGCCCAGTCATGTGCAATGTTCTTCATTTAGGCTTAATTCCATTTTCTGCCAGTTAATAGAATTAAATCCAGGAAAACACTTCGACATCTCTAAAGGTTATGAAAACTTGTGGAGATGATCTTTCTGATCCCATTGACCTAGCCCAAAGATATTGGCTATAATTGAATAAAGGAAATTGCCATTTCCTTTATAAAGCCAATAATCCCATTTTAGCCCATTCCTAAAGGAGCTACTATTTTGGTTTCTCCATTAGTTCTCAAATGAATTGTGGAGCTCCTCCTATCCAACCCATGGCCATTTCCATCAAAACATGGGGTTCCATAGTTCAAAGTTTGAGCATAGCTTCCATTTGCAAATTTAGGGCAGAATAACAATTTGCAAAGGAAATATTATTTATGTTGGCCCATTGCCTCCCAAAATTTTTGTGCCATCTCTCCTGCCCATATCATGGTGTTGTGCCAAATTTCAGACACAATGGACAAGCCAATAATTGTCACAAAATTCCATAAGTTTCTATCCAGCAGACAACTTTGTGAAGGAAGTGCAAGCTAGCCTTGCCCATTTGAGCTGAAATTTGGTGCACTTTCTAACCATAGTGTATGTTTAGCCTCAGCCAAAATTAAAGCTTAGGGGACCAGTGTGCTAGCCACACCATAGCACAAACACCTTCTACTTACATAGCACATTTGCAAAGGAAGTGTCTTGTGCCTTGGTCCAATTGAGCTAAAATTTGGCAGAGGTAATCACATTAGTGTAGGATTTCTTTGCCCCAAGTTTTAGCACCTTTGACCATGTGCACCTCCCCCAGACCAGTACAAACACCTTGCTGTAGCTACCTAGGTTAGGTCTCTTTCAGCCACTCCAGGCCAAGCAGGTCAGCCCACCTCGGTTCTAGCACCTCCTGATAGGTCACCTCACACAGTGGACATGGTCCCTGGTCAAGCGCACGCTCTAGACACGAAGATGCCTTGGTGACCACGCATGTGGGTGTGCACCCACAGTGCCCTGACAACTGTTTGTGCTGCAAGTTTATCACCATTCTCCTCTTCCGCTCGGCCGCTCGTGTCTTTTGTGATCCCCACTCCAAGCACGCCCCCCTCGTCCACTTTTCCCCTCGTCTTGTAGCTGATGGACGCGCTTGCCGACAAGCTGATGGAAGCCACCCTCGGCCACCACGTAACCATGATCTGGAACCTTCGAGCCCTGCCCGTCAGCGACCCCATCCCCTGGGACCGCGCCCTGTACGAGGACGCGCATTTGAGAGAATACGCTTTTCCACTTCGAAAGCCCAATCTTCTACTGCCCCAATCTGGACTACGCTTTCCCAAGGAGAAAGCGTATTTCTCTACTCTTGCGGGTGGAAGTGCGTTTTCCCTGCTGGAAAGCGTATTTTCAGTAATACGCTTTCGGCGTCAGCCCCAGGGACCCAGAAGAAATTCTGGATTTGCAGATCAGCCCCTGGTTTCTTCTCCCTCGTAGCTTCGCGACCGAAACTCCGATCAAGAACTTACCGAAGAATCGTTTGCTCCGCCGAATCTTTTTTGAAGGCAATCGCATGTCGAGCCGTTATATTCACCGACCCCCAGGGAAGCAAGCCATCTAATATATGCTCTAAGCATCATTCCGTGATATTCTTGTGTGTTTTAAATGTGATCATGTCATGTTACTTTAGCGATGAATTAAACCCTGATATGTTGACTTGACTTGACATGCTTATACCCTGCTTGCGTGATATGCTTATAGTCATCATGCCATGTTCACTATGTGTACCATGCTTGTGATGTTCATGACATGCTTTCTTGATATGGTAAACTAGAAGTGATCATACCATGATTACTGGTTATTATCATGCCCATGTTGTTCATGTCATGTCCATGCTAATATTCCGTTCATGTTGACCGTATCCATGTTTATTTGTTGTACTTATGATTAGATCATATGCCTTCACCATGGCTATGTGATATCATGTTGTACTAGTATTGCTATGGTATATTTTGTTGCTATGCTTCATCATATGTTGCTCAGTTGATATTATTGATCGGATAGGACTGGAGTAACCGTTGATCAAGTGCCACCGAACCGAGCTTTACTAGTGCAACCACACTCGCCTGTATGGGAAGGCCTTGGCTTGGTTTATCGGTGTGCTCTCTTATTCGTATCACCAACGAGGGGAGGCTATGCACGCGCGGTTACCCTGATCAGGTAAGCGGCGATAGTCTCAAGAGCCAGTTTGGTTATTGGGATCCCGTCCCCGTTTGGGACCGTTTTGCCAGGACGGTGGTTGTTTGACACGAAGGTGGCCATTTTCCATGCGATGGCTTGTGTGTCTGGAGGACACGAGGCTACCGAGGGCATGGTTATGTCAGGTGATACGGTAAGGGAGGCATGCAGTAGAGAGGTCTCATTGGCGAATTCCTAGTCCACTCCTACGGTACGAGTTCTGAGGTTCTCGTGGGACAAGTTCTGAGGTACTGGACGAAGGTAGAACTCCATAGTGTGGGTAAAGTGCACAAACTCTGCAGAGTATTAAAAATCTATTCGAATAGTCGAGTCCATGGTATTGGACAAGTTCGTACTAGGTCACACTTGGGATCAACATGGACTTGGTTTGGTGATGGTGGTGAGTTGTTGGTCATGCGATGACCCGTTTGGTCATGCGATGATCGGATTGGTTGGGTGGCAATGCGATCACACCTAACCCGTTGGATGGTCGTGCGATGACCCGTATATGTGTTGGTCACGCGATGAACCGTTTGTTCATGCGATGATTGGATTGGTTGGGTGGAAACGCGATCACACCTAACCCGTTGGATGGTCCTGCGACGACCCGTATATGTGTTGGTCACGCAATGGCCCGTTTGGTCATGCGATGGCCCGTGAAAGTGGATGGTCGTGTGACGACCTGTGTAGGTTGATTGGTCATGAGACGGCCCCGTGTTTGAGTCTGTAAGGACTCCGAGGTGAGATGCATGATCATGTGATGATCATGTGGGGTCCATGTGACTTTAAACGATGATTGCTCTTGCATTAGTCTAAATCTTGATAACATGCTAGATTCATCATGTTAATATTGCTTGAACTTTTATGCCATGATAACTAATATTTCTCTAATAACTTATGCATGCTTGAATGCCATGGATTGCTTTGCTTGGTGTATATGTTACTTGGTTTGATTTTTTGCGAGTACATTCAAACGTACTCACATGGCTTTGTCCTTGGCTATTCTTGTAGCCATATTTCCAGGTTTACCTAAGGATCTGCTTTCCCTAGGAGGAGTCGAAGCATTCGCGAGCTAGTAGATTAACCCAGTCAGATCCCTGTGGATTGGAGCCGCTCCAAGTCCTTTCTACCGTAAACAGTTTATATTCCGCTGCCCCCATCTCTGTAAGGAACCAGTTATGGTTGTAATATATTGATTCAAGCCACTTTGGCTTATGAATCCTTTTACAGTTGTGCCTATGTTCTTGATACATGTTGTAAGCGCGCACACCAGAGTGATTCGCGGGCTGGTGTGTGGGCGACGTTCGCCTGTGTACAGTGGTATTCAGACGGAGCGTCACAAAAAGATTTTGGAAGCTGATCAACCATACCAGTTTCATCCAGGCCTTTAAGCACGTGGCAGCACTGTATACCATCCCTTTTCATCTTATTGCAAGTACAATTGTACACTTCCTTCTGCTCATCGACATCCACCCTGAATTCAGATCTTTTGAATTGCTCGCCAGGGTATGGTTTACCATCTTCCGATGGAATCCTGTTCAACTGATACTGTGTTCCTTTAGCAAGATCACTGCACTTGTAGTACGTCCTGTTATGTAGCTCTCGCTGGAATTTCCTGAATATTTCGTTGGTGTAAATTTTTCCTGCTTCTCTTTCAATTGGGAATCCAGTATCTATTGACGGTGTCTTCTCTAGTGTTCTATACCTCTTCTTGTGCAGTGTGGCAAGGCAATTTTGCTGGATTAAATCATAAGTAGCAACAAACTTTGCAATCGTGTCTTTGTGGTACACGTAACATTTCCACATTGAGTCCCTGCTTTCACTCCGTCCAGTTGTTGTTGTGAATGGTTAGAAGCAATCCTTGAAGTAGGATGGTACCTAGAATTTCTTGATCTCCCATAGGGTTCTTAAGTGTGTGTTACCTTCTGCGTTGTTTGTCAACATAGTTGTTTCCCATTCTCGTTCAAACTCATCAAGATTTTGTGAGTTTTTGCTTATTAGAGCAAGTTCATCAGAAAAAACGGGTATTGCGCAAACACAGTTGCGTTATATTCCTTCATGTTTTTCCAAATGTGCCACCAATATAACCTCTGCCTGGTGTTTGGAAGTATTTCCTTTATTTCCCTCTTCATCGCCGCGTCCTGATCCGTTATTATGAATTTTGGTTCCTTTCCTCCCATTGCCTCGACAAATGTGCTTAGGAGCCACTTGAATGACCCTATTTTCTCGTCCTTCAGAAGGCCTATCCCAAAGAGGAAGGTTGACCCATGGTTGTCAACCCCTATTATTGGTTCAAATGGTAGGCCATAGACATTGGTGTAGAAAGTTGTATCAAAAGATATGTACTCTCCGTATAGACTGTAGTTCATCTTGCATAGTGAGTCAGTCGAGAAGAGGCTTCGTACTGAATTGTTCTCGTCTATCTCTTCCACATGGTGGAACCCTGGTCTACTTTTCTGTAGACCTGCAAACAATTTCATAGTGTCCCTGATATCGGTGTTCCTTTTTCCACCCTTATCCTTGCAGGAAATGTTGCTTATGTCGGCCGTGTCAAACATAATATGTCGCCTCTCTTTGCCAATCGCAGTGAAAACCTGCATCGCCTTCCTCGGTTCTAGATTTGCTTTCCACAACACTGAAATGAAAAAAATTCTCATGTGGGGTCATGTTCTTATAGCATCTCATGAACTTAAGCATCCAATCAGATGGGTGAAGCTCGTGATTGTGCTCAAGCCGTACATTGCGTAGGCACCATGATCCTCTAATTGTATCTCTCTTCGATGTTATCTGCACGGGGCAGCCTGTCCTCATTAAGCAGTTGCTCCTCCTGTGCTCTACTATCCTGCTTGTTGTCCTATTATCTCCTGACTTTGTGCATTCAAAAACTTGCTTATCGAGCTCATTATCAATTCTTGACCTTCTGCTGGTTGATCTCCTGACTGCAAAGCCCAATTTCCTGGCATACGTGCAGAAGAAATTGAATGCCTCATCCCTTGACTTTAAATGCATGCCATCCTCTGGTGTGCGAGCTTCTATAAACTCCTTGATGGACGGGCGCGTGTCACCTTTGAACATGTCATCCATATCCTTCTCTTCCTGTGATGGTTGCCCCATGTCAATGTTATCAATAGTGTCATCATCGTTGTCACTAACGACATCATCAGTTTCGACAGCACATACGATAACATTTTCTTAAGAGCTGCTACATCTCTGTTGTTTGTAATATGCGACGTCGCTGTTCGTCGATGGTCTCCAGTCCATCACTGATTCTGTTTCCAATCTGACCGCATGTTGTGTTATATTATTTGCTACACTGAATTGTGATACTTGTCCCACAAAATATGTTGCACTGTGGTAGTTGCCGACATAGATTTTTTGCTCTTCTATAGGTTTCTTTCCATTCAACATGACCCGGTCTTTCTTTGAACCCGATGGTCTGCCCTCCGTCAAGACCTGTGCACATAGCATGCAATAAAATTAGGTATTCATAGGGAAGGGTCATGATTTTTATACTTTCAACACCGTGTTTGTCATCACTAAGTGAACATGTGACAAGAAATATCTCCTACTAGAACCACCATTCCTTGCACTCAAGTGAGGACCTCACTGATCACACATATAAATCTCAACCTCACAATTAGCATGGATCATGGATCCTGCCTATTATACTATTATTTAACCGACCGTATGACTCACTGATTAATACTGAGTTTATGGATGTGTTGTTAATTTCCTTGGTAAAATTGTGTTGTGTAATAAAACTGACGATCGTAGTTGTGTTGTTACCTCTTTCCTCTGCTCAATCTCATTTAGAGTACATCTTGGTGTCGTCATCATACGTGCACTGCTCAGTTGTCTTACAATTATGTATGCCATCGGTGACACTTTGCAGTTCCCTTTCACGTTGACTGCCACGGGTGATACTCGGAAAGCTACATTGTCACCAGTTTCTCCAGTCTGACGTTGCAGTTTTTGTCGTTGCAACATGATTTTAGGGCTTGGATTTGCTCGTCGCTTCTTTCTTTGATCTTAAGCCTGTGTGTATGTCAAATATCAGTGAATAATTATATTCTGTCAGAAAAAAGAAATATCAATGTTGTTGTGAAGTAAAGTTTCTTACTCCAACTTTTATTGTTGTTTCGAGAATCTTCTTTGTCGCGTGTACCATGCTTGAAGCTTCAGCGTGTCCGCTTTCACCATTATTTTGTTGACCCTGCAATTATTCATTCACATCGAACCCTCGAGTCATCAGTTCGTCAGACAGTAAGCTATCTGCTAAGGTAGAAACCTGTGTTTTGAAGCACGAAATTAACAAAGGACATACTTCCATACACAAGGCACATGTTCTGTTGGTTGACAAGGCACATGGTCTGTTGTTTGACACAAAGTTCTTGGAATTTTTTCCAAGTATTTGTTATTACCTCTGGTGTATTTGAGGACATTCAAGAAACAGTTCCTTTTTCAAAGTTTAGTTTGTTTCTCATAATGCTCCTCTTCTGGATAGGACGTTCTTGGATAGCATGTTTGTCCATGTTGCCTCTGCCTGCAAGATTGATTTTATGCTTTTGTAATTCTTTCTTCTTCAACCATTTTTCTAACTTCACCTGTGAATTTACATTGCATAGGAAATAAACTTACTTAGCCATTTTTACATTGTTTTCACCACAAATGACAGCAAAAGGTATTGAACATTACCTTACTTTCACTTGTATTCGTGCTATCGTTCAATGCAAAGCTACTCCTAATGTCCTGTGAACCTTCACCTGGTGCCTTCATCTGCATGAAAAAATTATGTCAACAAACACTTTTTCTATGATTATGTGTAGTGATTTCAATTATAGGGAGTCAGTGTGTAAACAAAAATATAACACTCGTTTAAATTGATATTTTGAGAAAATGGCAGGGCACACACCATAAATTTGAATAGGTATCCATAGAATTAAGTTGACCTGAAGATGATTTGGCACTGCATAGCATAAAAACAGATGGAAATTTGAACTACCACTTGTCAATTGAAACCATGCTCTCTTGGAATAAAAACTATCAAGCATGCGTAAATAAGTTCGGGACAAAGGAGTTACACTAAGCATGGATTAAAAAGCCACACACGGGGGTGTGGGATGTTTTGTCCATAACCTTGATTTTCTGAATCTTCCTTGATGATTTTCACATGGGATCGCCTTTGATTTTGTGGGCGATCTAATTTTGCGTAGCGATCTATTTTGGTAGATTTGAAATGGGAGATAGAGAGATATAGGTTGCTTTTGTGCGTGGTCTAATTTTGCGAAGAGATTTATTGTGAAAGATTATAAATTGGATGGGAAATAGAGAGATAGAGGCTACTTTTATTTTTGCGTGCAGGTAAAGACTAAGCTGCCATGCGGGGTCAGTTTTTGATAGAGAGATAGAGGCTACTTTTGGTGGTTTGTTTTTGCGGTGTCATCCCGGCTGTTGGATTCAGAAGCAATGGTCAGATGGTCATGAACAGTCACCACTACAGGGATATCTACAGTAGATCACGTGCTTTTTCCTTACAATTTGCTGAAAAAAATACGAAAAAAGTGAAACAAAGAGGCACGATCGTGCATCTCATGGAGGCACGAGTCTGCTTCTGCGAGAGGCACTAGGCACTATCATGCCTCCGTGAAAGGCACTATCATGCCTCCGTCTACACCCTTGGTGATTGTTCATGTCCATCTGACCGTTGCTTCTGAATCCAATGGCTCAAGGCACCGCACTGTTCAGCCGTGCCTTGAGCTCCCTCCCAGCCGTCGGATTCAGAAGCAACGGCCAACAAACATCCATAATAAAATATGTTGCTTGTCTCAATAGTAAATCTGCTACTGTTTGTTATTTGTGTGTAAACGAAGGCACAACCTCATACAAAACGGAGGCACGACCTTACAAAACACGGAGGCACGACTATATAAAAAATGGAGACACGTCTTCATATAATACGGAGGCACGACCTCACAGAGAACAGAGGCGCAACTTCTTATAAAACGGAGGCATGACCTCATACAAAACGGAGGCACGAACTTTTATAAAACGGAGGCACGACCTCATACAAAATGGAGGCACAACTTCATATAAAACGGAGGCACGACCTCATACAAAATGGAGGCACGACTTTTCATAAAACGGAGGAACGACCTCATACGAAATGGAGGCACGACTGCATATAAAACAGAGGCACGACCTCATACAAAATAGAGGCACGACCTCATACAAAACAGAGGGAAAACTTATATGAGGCCATGCCTCCGTTTTGTATGAGGATGTGCCTCCATTTTTTATATAGTCATGCCTCCATTTGCCTCCATGAATAGGCACTATCGTGCCTCAATCTACTGTTGATATCTATCTGACCGTTGCTTCTTAATCCAACGACTGAGGGGGGGCTCAAGGCACTACACTGTTCATCGGTGCCTTGCCTGTGGCAAGGCACTGGATCTCAGTCCGCTTCCATGTGGGGTCAGTTTTCCAATATGTTCCCTTGGAGAGTCATACTACTAGCAAAGTCATTCTACTAAAATTCCAGATTCCCCTCTGGCGATGGCAACGGTGCCAAATCGGAAGGAGATTGGAGATTTGTTCCTCCTTCCTTGTCGACCTTGGTACTACTAGAATTCCAGATCCCCCTCTGGCGATGGCGACGGTGCCAAATCGGAAGGAGATCGGAGATTTGGTCCTCCTTCCTTGTCGACCTTGGTCCTAATTCCCCGCCGTCCGTTTTCTCTTGAGGTAATACTTGATTCTCGCGTAGAGTAGGTGTAACAAATTGTAGGATTTTTCTTTACAAGATGGAACAGGAAAATGCCTCAGTTGCGAGTTAAAGAAGATACAACAATACTTGTTAAGTTAGTAGTTCACACTAATGAGTTCTCGTGACCTTTTTATGTAGTGATGCATGAAATGGAGTCCACCAAACAAATCTCAGGATATCAATCTAAGTCCGTGGATGGCACAGAAGGTGGAAATTTTAACAAACAAATTGTAAGTGTACTTTTCATATTTTTTCTTATGCTCTTTATATGAACAAAAATGATTTAGCTGCCTCCCTCAGTTTGACATGATGTCTTTATTTTCCCCCAATCTCAGCTGGACGATATTCGGGGAACTCGTTTCCACACATCAACTACCTCGGAAGGGAAGTTTTTTCAAATGAGCCAGAGAATTGAAGCTTACTTAGAAAGCTTTGTGACTGAAGACAAGTTATCCGCAGTAAGTGATTTTTTACGTAAATTTGTTTGTCTGAAATATGTTATTTTTTAGTTTGCAGTGAGTCAAAAATACAGTTCAATTTAGGAACAGCTTACCCTGCCCTCGTTTCTGTTGTAATCATTATTTGATTTTTTTGCAGGCCAAGCAGCAGGTGGCAAGCATTGTGAAGGACATGTGCACAAATATTTTTTCTGTGATACAACCTGTCATTGAAGACAATGTGCAGAAGCTGCTTTCCATTGGTAGGGATTTTGCTGGTAACAAAGAATCACGTTCTGACCAAGTTGTGAACTGCAATTTGATGGAAGAGATATGCACCACAAAAGAAAATATTTCAACAAATCCGTCTTCTAGCAGTGATGGAAGGGGTGCTCTGCTAGTCAACATTCGCAGTCCAAGAATCAAGCAAAAATCTGTTGTTCTTCACAGAAGAAATCATTCGCAGTCCCAGACTCAGGCATGACAAACTTTGTCAACACACTGTCAAGTGGAGAAAATTCTGATTTCCAGCCAACTTTCAAAACTAAGAACTCTGCAGATTGTCAAAAGATTACTTGTCCAACAGCGGATGTAATAAAACAAGATGGTGAGCTAAGATGTGATAAGAAAACAAAGAAAGTTCAGGCACACGCTGACTCTACTGACAAGTATGTGAACTCTCCGTCACACACTGAGAAGAATGTTGGCTCTGCTGAGAATGACTCCAAAAAGTATGTGAACTCTCCGTCACACGCTGAGAATGCCTCTGAGAAGGATGTTAGCACTTCATCACATGCTGAGAAGGATGTTGACACTGCTCAGAATGCCTCTGAAAAGTATGTGAACACTCCGTCACACGCTGAGAAGGATGTTGACACTGCTTAGAATGGCTCTGACAAGTATGTGAATTCTCCGTCACACGCTGAGAATGCCTCTGACAAGGATGTTAACACTTCATCACATGTTGAGAAGGATGTTGACACCGCTCAGAATGCCTCTGACAAGTATGTGAATACTCCGTCAGACGCTGAGAAGGATGTTGACACTGCTGAGAATATCTCTGACAAGTATGTCAACACTCCATCACACGAGGAGAAGGTCGATGCAACAGAAGCATCCGAAGTTGCTGCCCAGCATGGAACAACTTCTGTCAGAAGCCCCTTCTGTCCTTTTCCTGAAGGTCAAAACTGCAACAAGAAAGGATAAATGTCCAAAGGAAAACAATCTTGTTCAATGATTCCATCTTCCGGCACTGATTCAGGAAAGGGGTGCTCTGGTTCTCAACATATGCAGTCACAGGATCACATAGAAATTAGTTGTTCTTTACTAACAAAATCATCATCTGACCTTAAACGTATAAAGGAGGTGTATGAAGTCAACTTGGTCAAAGCCACTAGTGACGAATGCAAGGCACAATGCGAAAGTATGATAAACTATATCAACACATGCCTGGATAATTTGCCAATTCACTCACCATTTGTGCCAATTCTTGATATGCTGGAGAGCGGAGCATACATAAAAACGTGCGAAAATTCTGATTTTGATGAAGCAACATTGATTCACAAGATTTGTGCAGACTGTCAAAGTAAAATTTGTGCAACAGAGCATAGAATACAAGGAAAAGGCGATGTTGCAACTTGTCAAACAACAACACCAAAATGTGTAAACCAAGCACAGAAAGCTCATGCAATCAGTACTCCATTGGCAGATAAGAGTACTCTCCCTGTGCGATGAAGTGCATCTGCCAATGTTGATGTAACATGCTCATCTTTAGTTGTTGCCGCCTACAATGAACAAAAAAAATTCCGTGACAAGCCGGCCAGAAAACTTATTGGATCAAACAACAGTTTTTAGTGGCAGTGAAAAATCCACAACGACCTATGCAAATCAACCAGAAAAAGATGAGCCTGGAAAAACTCCATTGGCAGCTCAACAAACTCCGACAGTTGCACACTCGAAGCATATCAAAAAAGAAGATGTATCCATGCACAAAGTAAAGAAGAGGTCCTTGTTTGACTATCTCGATATAATAAAAAGGGATAAAAGAGTTAAGATATCATATCCATCGATAGAAGGTCCAAGCAAACATGCAGTAGATGCTGGGAATTACATACGACTATCTGATAACACATTTCTCCATGATGTAGATGACACATCTTTCAATTATGATGATGATTTTTGGATAAAAGCTTTCAAAGTTGTTGATCAATCCCAACAATGCGCATCTGACAATAATCCCAACTTCACTCAGCACCATGGAGCACAAAATGACGGCGGTGCAAATCTTCAACAACATGAAGATCAGTCTTCCTTGCCGAAGCTAGAAGGTCCTATCCTTCAAGGAAACAAAAGTTCTTACAGTACCGAGGGGGTGGCAGCGTTACAGTGATGCTAAAGTGCAAGAATGAGTTACAGTGATGCTAAAGTGCAAGAATGAGTGTACGTGTACCTGCACACAAATTAAGCTCGAGAAGCATTAGTTATAGGACACATCCACTTTTATGATCTTGCATCTCCTCCACTTGTATGATCATGCATCTCCTCCACTTGTATGATCCTGTCCAGACACAAATTTAAGCTCGTGCCTTTTCTACTTGTACGATCGAGAACCATGCCTTTAATACTTGTATGATCGTGGCTCTTTTTGACACACTTGGACTACAAATGGGCACGCGCTTCATCAAGTGAGTTCCTCGCTGATTAATAGTGTCGTTCCTTTTCTACTCATAGCATCATGCCTTTTATAATTATAGCACCGTTCCTCTTTTACATTCAAGTGGGTGCCTTTTCAATTTGTAATGACGTGCCTTCTCTTAATTTAAAGTAAAAGAATCTCAATGGGATAAACGTACAATCGTGCATCTTGTATATCCAAGGAAGTGCCTCTCGTATATTAGAGAAAGTGCCTTTTCCATTTGTAACGACATGCCTCTCTTAATTAGAAGAAAAACATGTCAGTTTGCACTTTCACTAACGTCCTTTTTTAGTCTCGAGAAGTATGCGCCGTTCCTTCTGTGATTGTAGAGATGAGCGAATCTCTTATAAAATCATGATATAGTGCCTTCTCTGATCTCGACAAGCATATCTTTTGTACTTGTACAATCGTGCCTCTCGTATATTCAAACAAGTGCCTCTCTCGTATATTCATGTGAATAGACCCACTTTTAAGGTCGAGAACCATGCCTTTAATACTTGTATGATCGTGCCTGCCTCTTCTTGACACACTTGGATTACAAAAGGCACAAGCTTCATGAAGTGAGCGCGTCACTAATTAATCTCGAAAAGGACGTGTCGTGCCTATTCTACTTATATAGCACCGTGCCTCTTTTACATTCAAGTGAGTGCCTCTTGTGATTGTAGAGACGACCTGATTGTTGGGCGCAGCTTCGGTGACTTAAGTCACCGTTACATTGGGTCTGTGACAGATGGGTCAGCCACCTGTTGGACCAACATGTCAGTGACTCAAGTCACGGGGACTAAAGTGGATGAAGCTCAGCTTTTTGCATGGTGGAAAAGTCTTTGCTGCTATGTGGGGTCAGTTGCATATGGAGTGAGAGATGCAATATTTTTGAACACCGTCCGCGGACTGCACGGGCCTGTGCTAATTCCAGATCTATCTCCTTTGTGTTATTTTCCCCCCTCTGGCGACGGCGACGGCGATGGCGATGGTGCTAAATCGGAAGGAGATCGGATTTGGTACCCCTTGTCCGAAATTCCCCTGATTCCCCCATGTTGAGCCCCCCTGTTGACGTAATCCACTCTACTGTTCGTTTCTCCTATTTATATGGGGGATCATTTCTATGGAGGATCGCAAATGGACTCACAGATTTCGTAGCTTGTTTTGATGATCTAGGGCACCACTTTCTCCAACAAAACTACTACTCCCTCCGTTGCGAATTAGTTGACATGTCCTTAGTTCAAGTTTAAACCAAGCTTGAGCTAAAGCCATGTCAAGTAATTCAGAACGCATGGAGTAATTCATACAAACTTCACATACTACTTGATGCTAGATAGCGCTATGGATTCTCTGACTTGCCATGGGCAAGTCAGAGGTGAACAGTACCTATGCCTTTGCTCAGTTTTCAGCCGTTTGATTGAAAACAAACGATCAACAATCATCTACAATAAAAAAGTTGTTGCTTGTCTCAGCAGGAAATCTGCTACTTTTGTTATTTGTATGTAAATGGAGGCACAACTTCATATAAAACGGAGACACGACTATATAAAAAACGGAGGCACGTCCTCATAAAAATGGAGGCACGACCTCATACAAAATTGAGGCACGACTGCCTCAGTTTTATAAAAAGTCGTGCCTCCATTTTGTATAAGGTCGTTCCTCCGTTTTATATGAAGTCGTGCCGCCTTTTTGTATGATGTCGTGCCTCTGTTTTATATGAAATAGTGCCTCCGTTTTGTATGAGTTCGTGCCTCCGTTTTATATGAGGACGTGCCTTCGTTCTATATATAGGCGTTCTTCCGTTTTTATGAGGTCGTGGCAACGTTTACGTATAAATAATAAGATGTAGCACATTTATTATTGCCTTTGATGTGTAAATGAACAGTGATTCTTTATGAACAGTGACTGGAACAGTATTGACAACAAATCTCAGCCTTCCATTCTTGATCCAACGGGCAAGTAAGAGGGTGACTTTCCATGGGCAAGTCAGAGAATCCACGCCGGCTAGCTAGTAGTACAAAATGGGACTTAGCTTCGGTGACTTGTAGGCTACAAGTCACCGCGTGACTTGCACCAACGGCTAACAACCATGGGTGTGTGATTGTTATTTGTACGTACACGGAGGCACTACCTCATACAAAACGGAGGCATGACTATATAAAAAGCGGAGGCACGTCCTCATATAAAACGGAGGCATTTTGTACGAGGTCGTGCCTCCGTTTTTTATATATTCGTGCCTCCGTTTTGTATAATGTCATGCCTCCGTTTTTATATAGTCGTGCCTCGTTTTTGTATAAAGTCGTGCCTCTGTTTTTTATAATGTCGTGCCTCCATTTTCTATAAGGTCGTGCATCCGTTTTGTACAAGGTCGTGCCTCCGTTGACTTGTAATTTGGACAAACGGTTTGTGAGTAAGCATCATCTTAAGTTTCATCTAAAAATGCAAAGTGTAGATGATTTGTAGACGTTGGATCAATAATAAATGGCCCAGGTTGGTGTAAGTCACGCGGTGACTTGTATATATAGATGAAAATAAACCATGTCGTATCAATTTTGATATGGATCAAAACTGCGTGATATAGAATTACACGCACGTGCCTGGCATAGATTGATGCACATTGCCATTCTCGTTGATACTTGCTTTTTACCTTTATTTGTACAAATTAGTTGGGGAGAATATTGCAAGTTAAAGTAAAAACAAATACACTAGTTAAATTACTTATTCGAAATGATCAAATCTCTTGAACTTTTTATGTAGCGATGGATGAAATGGAGTCTACTCCACAACTATCAGATACTCAATCTCAGCCTGTCGATGGCACAGAGGATATCACGCAAGAATATATGGTCCCTGAACATCTAGAGTCTAGAGGGAAAGTTTAAGAACCGAGCTCAAACGTATGAAGCACGAAAAACTTCTCGACGACCACAACAAGAAGAAGCATATCAATAGTTTGCCATAATTGTACTTTCGTTGCAAAAATAGGTGCTCTTATCCTATTTTGTGTGCATCACTGCACTCCAATCAGATAGTCACTATTGTATCTATTGTTTGCAGGTTTGAAACGATGGATGATTATGAAGAGGAGTTCAGCACAAAGCTAAGCTTGTAGAAATTTATTAATTTATTGAAGAATCTGACGCCCAATCAGATAAACCTTGTCAAAGATATTGGATTCGGAAATCTTCTTGACTTGTGCTGCATAGAACTTCCAAGGAAATTGGTCTGATGGCTTGTGCGTTACTTTGAGAGCTTCACAAACTCTTTCAATTTGCCTGGTGGTTTCAGCTTTATCCTGAATTCATACACTTTGCACCGGATATTGGGAATTTCAATTGGAGGCCGCAACATTCCTAAAAAGTGTTCACAGTCTCTAAGGGAGCAGCTGAAGATTGAGACTAAATGTGCTGGACATATGCCAATCATTAAAGAAATGATTGCTCTACTTACACCACCACAAGATGAAGGAACACCGAAGCTCCTGGGAGATCAGTTTAAGCGGATATTTGTGATGTTCGCAACGGCTGTCTTCTTATGTCCGACGACATATGAATGCATCAGCCCAGACTAGCTTGCAGGTCTGGAAGGACCAACAATAGATATCTCAACATATGATTGGTCTGGTGCTACTTTAGAAAAGCTAGTCAGCTCGATAAAAACATACAAGCAAAAGTAATTCATAGGCGCATTGTGTGGATGCCTCATAATTCCTGTGGTTAGTCTATCAACTTTACTTCAACATTATTGTGCCACCATCTGCCTTGAATGTTGACCCTGTAATTATTTTTCTCTGCGGATAACCTATTTTGAATATTTTAACATAGAGGTTGAGAATAATCTTCTTACAAGATCTAACATGCCTGCAAGGCTTCAAATCTGGAATACAGACATTGTTAAAAAATATGCCCAACTAGAGAGATTGTGAATGGAAGGGAATTTTGGCAGACACTCTGTAAGTGAACATTTTTATAATTTGTTTGTTTGAGGTACAACAAAAATGATTTATCTGCTTCCCCTTAAATTGAAATGTTCTTTATTGTTTTTTCCCCATATCAGTTGAAAGATATTCGGTGCACACCTTTCGACCCATTAAGTACCTCTGAACCAAAGGTTTTCCACATGAGCTCCAAAATGGAAGCATACTTAGAATGTTTTGTGCCTGAAAACAAATTATCTGACGTAAGTGGTTTTTAGCTTTGTGCACATCCAACTTTGTTTCTTTCAAAGGTGTTATAGTTGTACAATATGTTAGTTTTTAGTCTGCTTCAGCATAAAACAAAAACATTATTTGTTTATGTTCTATGATCTGTCTTCCCTTGCAGTTCCCTCGTTTTGGTTGTAATTATTATTTGATTTTTTTAGGCCAAGGAGCAGGTGGCAAGAATTGTTAAGGACATGTACACAAATATTTTTTTCTGTGATACAACCTATCATTGAAGACAATGCGCAGAAGCTTCTTTCCATTGGTAGGGATTTTGCTGGTAACAAAGTAAAACGTTCTGACCAAGTTGTGAACTGCAATTTGACGGAAGAAATATGCAACGCAAAAGAAACATTTTCAACAAATCCGTCTTCTGGCGTTGTTTCAGGAAAGGGGTGCTCAGCTAGTCAACATTTGCAGTCACAGACTGTCAGAAAAGTTTGCAGACTGACAATTTTGACAACTAAGAACTCTGCCGAATGTCAAAAGAGTACTTGTGCAACGGCGGATGTAATAAAACAAGACTGTCAGCCAAGATGTGATAAGCAAACAGAGAAAGTTCAGACAAAAAATACTATTGATGAGAAGGATGTTGACACTGCTGAGAATGCCTCTGATAAGGATGTTGATTCTTCATCACAAGCTGAGAAGGTCAATGCAACAGAAGCATCCAAAGTTGCTGCCCAGCATGGAACAACTTCTGTCAGAAACCCTTTCTGTCCTTTTCCTAAAGGTGACAACTGAAACAAGAAAGAAGAAATGTCCAATGGAAAACAATCTTGTTCAATGATTCCACGTTCCAGCAATGATTCAGGCAAGGGGTGCTCTGGTTCTCAACATATGCAGTCACATGATCACACAGAAATTAGTTGTTCTTTACCAAATAAATCATCATCTGACCTTAAGAAGGATGATGCAACAGAAGCATACGCATTCGCTTCCTAGCACAGAACAACTTCTGTCACGAGCCATGCAACACAATAATCTACACCTGCTGACGACTTCAATCGTGATGGATCAAAAAATATTTGAGCAAACACTTCAAGTACAAAGGATGCAGGTCGTGTTCTCGCTGGTTCACAGCGTACAACCGACAGGCAAATGTATGAGCATAGCAACAAAAAACTTAAGGTACCCGGTCCATCGATACAAGGTGCAACAAATCATCTAGTACATAGTGAGAATTACAAACCCCTAACTGATAACAGATTTTACTATAATGATGAATTGTGGATACACTTTTTCGATGAGTTTGAAAAATCTCAAACTGCATTGCAAGCAATAGCTCACACCCATGAAGCAGGGTCATCAGCTCAGGTTTACAATGGCAGCAAATCTTCTCGCCCCTTTCCAACAAACACTCAATCAACTTCAACTTACCACCAGGGAGTCAGTGCGTACCAAGCGCAGATGCAGCAGAAGCAACAAGAGCTAATCCGTGAAGAACAGAACCTGTCTAGCAAGCCCCAACGCATGTTGGAAAAAATTTCATCGGCAAATCACACCCATTAAGCAAAGTCATCAGCTCAGGTTTACAATGGAAGAAAATCTTCCCGCCCCTTTCCAACAAAAACTCAATCAACTTCAACTTACCACCAGGGAGTTAGTGCATACCAAGCGCAGATGCAGCAGAAGAAACAAGAGCTAATCCGTGAAGAACATAACCTGTCTAGCAAGCCCCAACGCATGTTGCAGAAAATTTCATCGGCAAATCACACCCATGAAGCAGAGTCATCAGCTCAGGTTTACAATGGCAGCAAATCTTCCCGCCCCTTTCCAACAAACACTATATCAACTTCAACTTACCACTAGGGAGTCAGTGTATACCAAGCGTAGCTGCAGCAGAAGCAACAAGAGCTAATCTGTGAAGAACAGAAACATGTCATCCAGAAATGAGGGCGACAACGTTACAGTGATGATGATGACCGTTATAGTGAACCTGGCTTCCTACATATGGTACTTCCTTATGAGCGTTACAGTGTTCCTGACGAGAATTATAGTGATCCTCATGAGAATCCTGGCTTCCGACAGATGGAACTTCTTTATGAGCGTTACAGTGTTCTTGTCGAGAATTATAGTGATCCTCATGAGAATCACAGTGATGTTCATGAGCATTACAGTGGCTTCCGACTGATGCAACCTCCTCCTGAGGAATTTCCTGAAGTGAAACCTACTACACCATTAGAGGAATATATCTATAAAGTTGTTATTGATAATATTCCAAGTGTGAATAATACTAAAAGGTAATGATTTTGTTGTTACTAATTGTACAAGTTCTTCCTACACACCATACGCAACATAAAAAGTACAATTTTTTCTGCATTATCTCTCGCGATAGTTCGTAAGCAAAGCTGAACTTTTTTTGGTTGTAGATTCAGAATTGTCGACATTAATCCTAGATGGATTGACCACAGAACGTTTGGTTTGTCAATGAAAGTTTACGGATATGTGAACTCCTCTACAATCAACGTATTTTCAGCAATGTTGATATCAGAACAGTTTAATAAGGACCAGAATGAAGGAGATTTGCGGAAGCAGATAATGTACACTAGGTCAACAATAAGAACTTCTTTTATTCCTATTCCCTTTTTTGAAAACATTATCAGAATAAAAAAATGGTTGGTGAGCCTCTACTGCTTTCCCAGGAACTATTTGCTGATCCAGGAGCAGACATGAATCTTTTAAAACATCAAATAAATGAAGCATATGTTGGATACAGAATTCCCAGAGCGTGCAACACTTGGTTTTTATTTCTTAAATATTTGTTTCTCATATTTCTCGGAGATAAAATTTTACAGGTCCTAATTCCTATCAGAAGACAAGACCATTATGTGCATCTGATCGTAGTAAATTTCCTGAAGGTTTGTTTCAAAGTTTTTTGTCCATTCACGGATTGCGATTCGGTCAGCAAGCACGCGGCAATTGTTATTGAAAATTTTAGGAAAAACTACAGAGAAGCCTACAACACTTTTCCATACAACTTAAACAACTATCCTGTACAAACTTACTCTGTCTCGGACTCTGAAAAGAAGTGAGTCAGCTAACATATATTTCAAACATATATTCGACATAGGTTGTTCCGCTTGGAATAAGTGATATATCATTGCAATTTGCAGGGACGATAGTGACATCTATGTCATGGCGATGATGGAAGACATTGGTTCGGAAAAAAGTTTTTTCTTCAAATCAGTAAGTTTAAGTTTATTGAAATAGTAAAGTAGTGCAATCAATTTTGCTATCATAAAATGTGCGTAATGAATTATGCGTTATTTTTTATTAATTTAGTTCTTACGTGATTGCAGACTAAAGTTGTGCTCCTACGAGAACAAATTACATCTTGTCTCATGACAACGACCTACAATACAGGAATAATCTTTGGTGCAGTTAACAAGATCTTTAGACAGTACAAATACATCCGTCAACCACCACCTAACAGAAGATGACTAATTATCTGGAAGATGAATAACGAGCTAACTTAAGACGGTTTTGGGAACAACATTCCACACTCATAAAACTCCTCGGGCAATTTGTACTTTATTTTAGATTGTTGAAATCTCGAGAAGCACGGGTCATGCCTTATTTCCCTGTAATAACGTGCTTCATTTCACTCGTAGTAGCGTGTTTTTTGAATAACACATAGTGCCTTCTATGATTGTATTCCCTTGCCTCTTTTAATATCAAGGTAGTGACTCACTTATAAAATGGGTCGTGTCTTTTAGGCTTTCAGTTAAATATTTTCTTTTAGATTGTTGAAATTTCGAGAAGCACCAGTCGTGCCTTATTTCCCTGTAATGACGTTCTTCTTTCTACTAACCAGTATATTTCTTTTCAAATCTCGAGAAGCACAGGTCGTGCCTTCTTTTCTTGTAGTGACCTGCATCTTTCCACTCGCAGTAACGTGTATACATGTGCCTCTTTTAATATCATGGAAGTGCCTCACTGATAAAACGGATCGTGCCTTTTATACTTTCAGTTAAATGTTCGTTTCTTTTAGATTGAACGAAGTGCCTCATTGAGAACCTTCTCTGATTGTATACACGTGGCTCTTTTAATATCATGGTAGTGCCTCACTAATAAAATGGGTCGTGCATTTTATACTTTCAGTTAAATGTTTCTTTGCACTCACAGTCACGTACTTTTTAAATGTTGAGAAGAACGGGGATGGGTCATGCCTTCTTTCCACTCACACTAACGTGCTTCTTTTCGACTGAACAAAATGCCTCACTGACGAAACGGGCCGTGCGTTTTCAACTTGCAGTGACGTGCTTCTTTTACATTGGTGCCTCCCTGAGAAAACATGCGACGATTGACTATTCCTATTTTTGAGAATTTCTTGTGAAATTTTTTACTGTATATGGTGCATGATTCTTGGTTGTAAAGACATTTCCAGATAACTCGAAGACACGGCGCCAGGGACACGTCGTGCCACGTGCAACGTGCCATGTGCCATTAATTTTATAAATCGTCCATCTCTCCACTCATTGTACTCACTCGTTCAGCCCCTCTCTCTAAGAAATCAATCCAAATCGAACAATTTTCTCCGTGCATTTCGACTACTCCACGTTCTCGAAGGTAATCTAATCTCCTCCCCCCGTTCACTTCAATTTTTAGATCCGGGATGATTAGGTTTGGAGGAAATGGGATTGTGGGAATTGGGATGCTTAGGGCTAGGGTTTTGTTGCCTTTCTTTTTTACACGAACGGGGGTTTTGTAACACCCTGGGAGTCGCACTACAGTAATCACCTACAGTAATCATAATTACTGTTGCTAACCACTGTGATTGACGTTGCAACTCCATGCCTTGATCATTTTGAATCAAAACAAAACTCCACATGCCTTTTGGTTGGCTATTAAAAATGTGATGCAATTAAACTTTGCCCTAAAATCATGCAACCACTTTTATAAAATTCCAAATATTCATTGTACCATGCCAATGTGGTCATGGGTATTTATTGGGCTATGGGAAAATGCCAACAATTAATAACAGTACTAAAACAGCACTAATTGCCATTTATAAATCCCAAACAAATAACTAATGACTTTATAAAAGTCTGAAACCTTTTGTGGGCCTCTGGTATTATGCCCTACTATTTGTGGGACAATATTTATGTAATACAAATATGCCTAGACCATTAACTTAATTGCCAACAACTTTTGACAGAAGGTAAATGAACAAAATTCAGAAACAATTAAATCTCGCACATGGGCACGGCCCACCCCTCGGCCCACCCGGGCCTTTTTCCCCCTTTTTCTCCTTTTTCCCCCTCCACTTGCCTTCCTGTTCCTCTGGCACAGAGATAGTGCGCCATGGCCGGGCTGCACCTTCTCGTTCTTGGGTCGCGACAGTGGCTGTGGTTGGCACAAATATCTCGCCCCTCGTGGATCGTGGATCTCGAGCACGCCATTCTTCCCCCTCCGCTTCCTCTCCCCTGCCCCGCCCGTGCTTGCCCGTGGTTGCCCGTGCCCCGCCCGTGGCCGTGCCGCCGGCGTCCGCGCGGCCAACGGCAACGCCGAGCTCCGCCGTCTTGTCCTGTGCGTTCCCCTCCGACGTCCTCTTCACCTCGAGCCAGGAATCGGACCGCGACCCCCCGCACGACTACGAATCGGCTGCTTCTTCTACCTCGGGCCGTCGCGCCATTGACGACACCGAGCTCTGCCCGGAGCTCCCCCGTGCCTGCTGCCAGCCCTTCTCGGCCCCTTTGAGCACCCCCGCCCCTTTCCCCTCGCTCACCCGCGCCGTTTGCCCACCATAGCTCCATCCCCACGGACACAGTTCTCCGTCGCCGCGGAGTTCGCCGTTGCCGCCGCTACTAGCCACCTCAGCTCGGAAGAATCGTTGGAATGGATGCGCCTCGCCGTGTAGATCGCGTAGACATCGATTTGGCGTGAAATGATGCACTGTATGCCGAGCTAGGTCGCCGCCGTGTTCACTGTAGATGACGCCGGCGAGCTTTGCTTGCAGCCGTGGGACTTAACCCCCCTCACACCCCCTGACACGCGGGCCCCACCCGTTCTGTATTAGTGCTAATCCACTATTTGGCTTAATCCCCCCCTGTTAGGTTAGGTGTGTGTTAGATTAGTAATAAGGAAACTGTTAGTTGTTATGTTAGACTGACTAGTGGGCCCTGGGCCTGTTAGAATAAATTAAACTGCTAGATTAAACTGTTAGTGTATGACAGGTGGGCCAGCCCCTGTTTAAATATCTCTGGAATTAAAAAAGCTGTTTAATTAATCTAGTAGTCTATGACACATGGCCCCCCCTAGATATTTTGATTTAATAAAATATATAAATGATTTAATTACATAGAGTGTATGACATGTGGGCCACCCCCACCATTTTAATTAACAAAATTGTTTTATTAAAATGGATCACTGACATGTGGGTCCCTGTTGTCAGGGTTGACCCAGTCAAATAACACTATTCTGGATAATGCCATTTTATTAATAAAAATAATCCCAAAAATCTTTTTAAATGATTTAAAACTTTGAAATTCAATAACTTTAAAACCGTAACTCAGATTCAAAAACTATATACATGAAAGTTGATCAGAAAAATATAATGAATCCGCTATCCATAGGTCTACCACCCCTCTCTAACATACCGAACATCGACATTCTCCCTTCGGGCCGTCTGTCGATAATTCTCCGGTGCCGGTAAAACTCTCCGCATGAATTTATTCTGAACACGAAAGTTGTTCGGAATAGATCAACTAACCCGGATACACCACCCACACATGTGTCGGATGTCCATGACACCTCCGGCATGATATCTTCCCCCTCCGGACACCGTGTCCGGTAATCACCCAGAGCTGGCAGTTCATCCCCGGATGAATTCCCGCTCCGAGCAAAGCACTTTGCACTGCGATAGAACACCATTAACCATGCTTCTGCCATGTCTTGTATTTGTATTGCTATTATTGTTGTGTATTTATTGTTTTCCCCCCTTATTCTCCGATAGACCCCGTTGTTGCCGCCGACTACACCGTTGCCGAGTACGACTACTTCGTCGACGACCGTACCGCTACTACCGAGCTTCCAGGCAAGCAGAGCCATTTCCTTCCCCCGATATTGCCTACCTTTCCGTACTTTTCTTGCACTAGGCATTGTTACTGTTGGTGATATGTTACAATCCTATTCAATTGCATAGCCTGATTTTGTCTCCCCTTGTTGTACCTTCCTTATCCTATGCTGCCTGCTATATCTATATATTATATTCAGCAGTGAGCCCTGCGCATTGTTAGCTAGGATTAGATAGAGGGCCGTGGCCACTCAGGGGAGTGACGTGGACACAAAATATATACAACAGTAACCGGTACGGATCAATGCAGACGCCCTAGGGAACCTACAACGGCGAGACTCTTCCGAGTCGCTTCGAGTTTGACTTATTAGTGGAATGGACTCGTATTTCACTCTCGTCGGCTCAGTAGCGTAGCATCACCGGTATGATATGAGGTTTACCTCTTTAGTTCATTCTTCTGACGTCTCTGTCAAACCTCTTTAAGTGTGCCATCGAGGGTGATACCTCCTGGTTTCACTTAATGGTAGGCACTCGAACCAACTGGTGTCCTTAAAGGTAAGAGTCGGGCGACCCAACGGTGCCCGTGAGCGTTATATTGTCGGGAACGACAGGGAGGGTACGACCGACGTTACTGGCGTTCTTGGCCCCTGCTCGTATCTTTCGAGAGTTACCAAACTATGAAAAGTCGAGCTCTACCAAGAGCACACGCGAGACAAGGTAGGGAGACGTTTCAACTTGTTGGTAACCGCAGTGACTTGGTGGGACGGCAAGGCAGGCACCGATGTACTGGTGGTCCTGACTGCTGTCGTTGACCGCGGGTCGGTTAAGTCGAGGCAACGATAACGGTTGTCACGCAGGTTAATAAAATGTTAAATGGTTCGGTGGATCACTTGAGAGGCCCGTTGGTCTGTACGCACTACCTTCACGTGGGATAAGGAGTTATGGGCTCCCCTGCGTCATAGTTTGTCCGAAAGCTCTTCAGATATCAGCAGTACCGCGGCCTGCGCCTGGAAGTTGTGTCTTCTTCGCTCGAGCGGTCTGTATTTGGATTTGCTTTTGCTTCACCGGCCAGCCACGCACCGTGCAGGAGCGTGGAAGGGTGAGGGTCCTAGACCCCTTGGCGCATAGGATATAGTCCGGCCGATGGCCTCTCTGTTGAGCCTAGGATGGGCCGCGACGTGTCGGATAGCTTTGGTGGAGCGTTCCATAACAAGGTGCCCGCCACCCTGGAGATCCGAGCGTGCAGGCTGAACAGTAGTGCACCCCTGCAAGGAGTTTAATCTATGCGAATAGCCGTGTCCACGGTAACAGGACGCTTTATGCTGAAGCTGGATCTTACCACTACAAACTATTATTATTAAATTGTATGGTTCCGGGGTTTCTTCCTCGCTAGGATGTCGAGGAGGTGATCTCGGAGGCATTGCTAATTATTACAACTTACTATTATACAATGTTGCAGCAACTTCTGCTGCATTGTTACTTTATGCTTTATATAAACTGTTGGTTGTTTCTCTTCTCATGCTGCAAGACACGTCAGAAGATGCTAGTCTTCGATAGGCCTAGCTTCTTACCCTTATTCTGATTTCTACCTTGCAGTCCACTATATAAAGCCTCCCCTTTCCATTTGATACAATGCATAATGCTTAGTAGCGGACGTAAGACTCGCGGGTATGATAGATACTCATCTTTGCTTTCCCCCTTTTTGTTTTGCCTGATCGGCCGCTGCAGTCGACATTGGAGCCTTGGAGTCCAGGAGCAGGAGATCCCCGATGCCTTCTAGGACGTCGAGTTCCCCGTTAACAAGGAGTTGTTTGGAGGTTCCCAGGCAGGAGGCCTCGCCTTTTCGATCTGTTGTTATTTGTGCTAGCCTTCTTAAGGCAACCTTGTATTCTTGTGTCTGTACTCAGATACTGTTGATTCCGCTAACTTTGTGCTTTCGAGCGGTTGTATTCGAGCCCTCGTGGCCCCTGGCTTGTATTAAACAGCTTTATTATTTTATTTGTAGAGTTGTTTTGTGATATCTCACTTTGAGTCCCTGATCTCGATCGTGTACCTTGCGTGTATGATTACTGTACACGGTCTGATTTTGGGGCGTCACAAGTTGGTATCAGAGCCGACTACTTGTAGGAAACCTCCTAACCACTCCTTGGTCGAAGTCGAGTCTAGTATTTGCAAAAACTATTTTGCTTACTGTTTGGCTTACGGGCCCACATTGATGTCACTACGGTGCTATCTATGGTATTAGGATCCTTTTCTCCTTACCTATGACTCTGGGATTCTATCTTCTTATCCTTGTTGGTAAGATTTTACTAACTCTGACATTAGGATCTCGTGGTCATTCTGCCCGGAGAGCCCTGCATTCCAGATGATCGCTTGCGTCACGAGAAGATCCCGAAGATTACTCTCTGATGAATTCCCGAGTACCTTTGTGCCCATTGCCTTTATAATTCTCTACCACCGGTAAATCCTCGTGGATAACTAACCGTCCTTGCTATCGGTACTTTCATTCCCCGATGCTCTTGTGTTTACAAGATGCCGCGAAATGCCCTCCGTTGTTCCGAGAATACTCGTGCCTACTGCCTTGCAGCTCCTTTTCACACTGCGGATAATTCCTCACGCTTGACAAGGATCCGTTCATCCCAAATTGTTCATGTGATTCCCAAAATACTTTGAAGTACTACTTGAACTCCTGGGTATCCATCTGCAGCCTACTGCAATTGGAGATTCTTCTTACCCGCTTGCATTATGGTTAAATCCATATGTCTAAGTATTATTCATCGACATCCCTTGTCCTTGACATGTGGATCTTATGGAAGTCATCGTGTGCGCGAGTGCACACAGTTATCAGTTAACCTTACAAACTCATTCTTCTGGCTCAGACGTCACTCCGGACATGAGCTGGATCTCGGTAAATCAAACCTTTGTTGGTTGTCCGTATAAGTCCGTTCAGCTTATATACCCATGGTCAGAACATCTGCTTCTGATCTCCCCCTTTTTGAAACCATAATCCCTTGTACTTAATCATCGGATTATTCCGATGTTTTCTGTAACCCGATGCCTTTGCATCCTTTCTTCTTATGGCTGAGTACCGATACTCATACTAGATTCTTTGCGGACCGCCTGACTTTTTGGTGGATTATTACCTGCCGCCCCCTTGCGTCCTAAATCATTGAAGAGCTTCCCCTGATAAGAAATGCCTTGGCGAATGGTATCATCTACCCGATGTCGTCAGCCTTCTGCTTTCGAACTTGTGTCCCTTGATTATGATGGTTGTTTTATGGGTTCCAAAATGCCCCGATGGGTTAACCTATGCTTCCCCTACTTTGTGTGGACCCGAATTTTTATGCGGGTTATACTCTACTGGCCTTCCTTCAGATGAGTTTGCAATCCTACCATCTTTATATGAGCGAGAAGTGATTGAAAGGTTATGCATTGAAGAAGTGGGAGTCGACCCTGAACCTTTGTGTTCATGCCCATGGATACGATGTACAACTTGTCATGAAAGCTTCTTGTGAAGATAATAACCCCCTGTGGTGTAAGTTCCTCTGCACCTATGATCTTCCATTCTGCCTTCGAGTATTACCCCTCTGGTATCTCGGCGATATTGTGCCCTTGCACCACCTCTTATGCATTCTTGCTGGTGCAATACTTCTCGTCGAATTTTCCATTCCACAGGTTATGGGTTGTCGTCAACCGAGAACGTCGAATACCTTTGCTTCACCATTCCTTGCTTGTTGTCGTCGCTATTCGATGGCATTCTCTTGAAACCTCTCGACAACTGTGTCATAATCCACATCAACACCTTGGCTTCTTCCAAGTGTTAATTGAGTTCATGGTGTGGAATACCATCCTTGCCCCTCGATGATTTGTGTTATCATCGACAACCTCTTTTGACCTCCGCCAATACAAACTTGATCTTGTTTGTCATGCTCTGCTTCCCTTGGGGAGGATATACACCTGATACTTGTGTATCATCACATTTTCTGTTTCATTGGTCTGATTAATTTGATAATCAGATTTTTCCTTTTTCATTGGTCTGTTTAACCTTTCTTGAAATGCAAATTATCTAAGCAGTGATAATTCCCTGCTTATGTAAACACTTCGGTGTACTACTCTGTCGGTACCACCTGTTGCTATCGTTGAAAACCTTTCGGTAACTACCTTTGGAAGAGAAGCTTTCCAATTGGTCCGCCTCGTCTTAACGAGCGGGAAAATGATTCTCGTTGTCCCTTGCCCTTGGTGTCGATGTTGTTGCCAACATCATTAACAAGGTTTTCTCTGACTTACTTTGCAACTTGATCGCCTTGTTTTCCACCACCCGTCTTATTCATGTGGGACCATAACCCGCAGTTCCACAGGATCGAAACCTGACTCCTTGTGCCTTTCTGTTTCCGAGGTTATTCCTCTTGATTGACCTCGTATGCAATTCACGAGTCACCTGCATTGTGTTATTCAGTCCGATACAAGACACAGTACTTATGCCTGATGCTCTGGACCCTCCCCTTTTTCACCATCCATCATCGGCATCGAATGCATGCCTATCCGCTTGAAACCTCTCATACGTTCTTTGTTTCTCTCGATGTATTTCCCTGAGTTTAAACTCGAGAGATATCCTGTGCCTTATCCTCTCAGACAACCTCGGTTAATTAACCTTGTACCGATCCGACCCCCCCCCCCCTTAAGTTTTCCTCCTAGCCTGTTCGTAGGTACGATGTCGCCCCCGAAAGAAGGATGACAACTCATCGGGATGCACAGATACTGAGAAATAAGGACGTCAACGTGAAGGATTAACTTCTTCGAGAAAGACAACAAGCACCAGAAGACTCGTTAGGATACGAAACCGAAGCCTTACCCCTACCACTATTTTTTATTCTTGGGACGAGAATTCTTTGTAGTGGTGGAGATTTGTAACACCCCGGGAGTCGCACTACAGTAATCACCTACAGTAATCATAATTACTGTTGCTAATCACTGTGATTAACGTTGCAACTCCATGCCTTGATCATTTTGAATCAAAACAAAACTCCACATGCCTTTTGGTTGGCTATTAAAAATGTGATGAAATTAAACTTTGCCCTAAAATCATGCAACCACTTTTATAAAATTCCAAATATTCATTGTACCATGCCAATGTGGTCATGGGTATTTATTGGGCTATGGAAAAATGCCACCAATTAATAACAGTACTAAAACAGCACTAATTTCCATTTATAAATCCCAAACAAATAACTAATGACTTTATAAAAGTCTGAAACCTTTTGTGGACCTCTGGTATTATGCCCTACTATTTGTGGGACAATATTTATGTAATACAAAAATGCCTAGACCATTAACTTAATTGCCAACAGTATTTGACACAAGGTAAATGAACAAAATTCAGAAACAATTAAATCTCGCACATGGGCACGGCCCACCCCTCAGCCCACCCGGGCCTTTTTCCCCCTTTTTCTCCTTTTTCCCCCTCCACTTGACTTCCTGTTCCTCTGGCACAGAGACAGGGCGCCATGGCCGGGCTGCACCTGCTCGATCTCGGGTCGTGACTGTGGCCGTGGCTGGCACAAATATCTCGCCCCCGTGGATCGTGGATCTCGACCACGCCATTCTTCCCCCTCCGCTTCCTCTCCCCTGCCCCGCCCGTGCTTGCCCGTGGTTGCCCTTGCCCCGCCCGTGGCCGTGCCGCCGGCGTCCGCACGGCCAACGGCGACGCCGAGCTCCGCCGTCTTGTCCTGTGCGTTCCCCTCCGACGTCCTCTTCACCTCGAGCCAGGAATCGGACCGCGAACCCCCGCACGACTACGAATCGGCTGCTTCTTCTACCTCGGGCCGTTGCGCCATTGACACCATCGAGCTCTGCCCCGAGCTCCCCCGCGCCTGCTGCCAGCCCTGCTCGGCCCCTGTGACCACCCCGCCCCTTTCCCCTCGCTCACCCGCGCCATTTTCCCACCGTAGCTCCATCCCCACGGACACAGTGCTCCGTCGCCGCGGAGTTCGTCGTTGCCGCCGCTACTAGCCACCTCAGCTCGCAGGAATCGTTGGAATGGATGCGCCTCGCCGTGCAGATCGCGTAGACATCGATTTGGCGCGAAATGATGCACTGTATGCCGAGCTAGGTCGCCGCCGTGTTCACTGTAGATGACGCCGGCGAGCTCTGCTTGCAGCCGTGGGACTTAACCCCCTCACACCCCCTGACACGCGGGCCCCACCCATTCTGTGTTAGTGCTAATCCACTGTCTGGCTTAATCCCCCCCCTGTTAGGTTAGGTGTCTGTTAGATTAGTAATAAGAAAACTGTGAGATGTTATGTTAGACTAACTAGTGGGCCCTGGGCCTGTTAGAATAAATTAAACTGCTAGATTAAACTGTTACTGTATGACAGGTGGGCCAGCCCTGTTTAAATATCTCTGGAATTAAAATAGCTGTTTAATTAATCTAGTAGTCTACGACACATGGGCCCCCCTAGATATTTTGATTTAATAAAATATTTAAATGATTTAATTACATAGAGTGTATGACATGTGGGCCACCCCCACCATTTTAATTAACAAAATTGTTTTATTAAAATGGGTCACTGACATGTGGGTCCCTGTTGTCAGGGTTGACCCAGTCAAATAACACTATTCTGGATAATGCCATTTTATTAATAAAAATAATCCCAAAAATCTTTAAAATGATTTAAAACTTTGAAATTCTATAACTTTTAAACCGCAACTCAGATTCAAAAACTTTATACATGAAAGTTGACCAGAAAAATATAATGAATACGAAGACGCTATCCATAGGTCTACCATCCCCTCTAACATACCAAACATCGACATTCGCCCTTCGGGCCGTTTGTCGATATTTCTCCGGTGCCGGTAAAACTCTCCGGATGAATTTATTCTGAACACGAAAGTTGTTCAGAATAGATCAACTAACTCGGATACACCACCCACACATGTGTCGTATGTCCACGACACCTCCGGCATGATATCTTCCCCCTCCGGACACCGTGTCCGGTAATCACCCGGAGCTGGCAGTTCATCCCCGGATGAATTCCCGCTCCGAGCAAAGCACTTTGCACTGCGATAGAACACTGTTAACCATGATTCTGCCATGTCTTGTATTTGTATTGCTATTATTGTTGTGTATTTATTGTTTCTTCCCCCCTTATTCTCCGATAGACCCCGTTGTTGCCGCCGACTACACCGTTGCCGAGTACGACTACTTCGTCGACGATCGTACCGCTACTATCGAGCTTCCAGGCAAGCAGAGCCATTTCCTTCCCTAGATATCGCCTACCTTTCCGTACTTTTCTTGCACTAGGCATTGTTAATGCTGCTGCTACGTTACAATCCTATTCAATTGCATAGCCTGATTTTGTCGCCCCTTGTTGTACCTTCCTTATCCTATGCTGCCTGCTATATCTATACATTATATTCAGCAGTGAGCCCTGCGCATTGTTATCTAGGATTAGATAGCGGGCCGTGGCCACTCAGGGGAGTGACGCGGATACAAAATATATACAACTGTAACCTCTTCGAGTTTGACTGACGAGTGGAATGGACTCGTATTTCACTCTCGTCGGCCCAGTAGCGTAGCATCACCGGGATGATACGAGGTTTACCTCTTTATTTCATTCCGCTGATGTCTCTGTCAAACCTCTTTAAGTGTGCCATCGAGGGTGATACCTCCTGGTTTCACTTAATGGTAGGCACTCGAACCAACTGGTGTCCTTAAAGGTAAGAGTCGGGCGAACCAACGGTGCCCGCGAGCGGTATATTGTCGGGAACGACAAGGAGGGTACGACCGACGTTACTGGCGTGCTTGGCCCCTGCTCGTATCTCGCGAGAGTTACCAAACTACGAAAAGTCGAGCTCTACCAAGAGCACACGCGAGACAAGGTAAGGAGACGGTTCACCTTGTTGGTAACCGCAGTGACTTGGTGGGACGACAGGGAAGGCACCGATGTACTGGTGGTCCTGACTGCTGTCGTTGACCGCTGGTCGGTTAAGTCGAGGCAACGATAACGATTGTCACGCAGGTTAATTAAAATGCTAAATGGTTCGGTGGATGACTTGAGAGGCCCGTTGGTCTGTACGCACTACCTTCACGTGGGATAAGGAGTTATGGGCTCCCCTGCGTCGTAGTTTGTCCGAAAGCTCTTCAGACGTCAGTAGTACCGCGGCCTGCGCCGGGAAGTTGTGTCTTCTTCGCGCGAGCGGTGTGTATTTGGATTTGCTTTTGCTTCATAAGCCAGCTACACACCATGCAGGAGCGTGCAAGGGTGAGGGTCCTAGACCCCTTGGCGCATAGGATATAGTCCGGCGGATGGCCTCTCTGTTGAGCCTAGGATGGGCTGCGATGTGTCGGATAGCTTTGGTGGAGCGTTCTCTAACAAGGTGCCCGCCACCCTGGAGATCCGAGCGTGCAAGCTGAACAGTAGTGCACCCCTGCAGGGAGTTTAATCTATTCAACTAGCCGTGTCCACGGTAACAGGATGCTTTATGCTGAAGCTGGATCTTACCACTACAAACTATTATTATTAAATTGTATGGTTCCGGGTTTTCTTCCTCGCTGGGATGTCGAGGAGGTGATCTCGGAGGCATTGCTAATTATTACAACTTACTATTATACAATGTTGCAGCAACTTCTGCTGCATTGTTACTTTATGCTTTATATAAACTGTTGGTTGTTTCTCTTCTCATGATTCAAGACACGTCAGAAGATGCTAGTCTTGGATAGGCCTAGCTTCTTACCCTTATTCTGATTTTTACCTTGCAGTCCACTATATACAGCCTCCCCTTTCCATTTGATACAATGCATAATGCTTAGTAACGGACGTAAGACTCGCGGGTATGATAGATACTCACCTTTGCTTTCCCCCTTTTTTTTTTGCCTGATCGGCCGCTGCAGTCGACATTAGAGCCTTGGAGTCCAGGAGCAGGAGATCCCCGATGCCTTCTACGACGTCGAGTTCCCCGTTGACCAGGAGTTGTTTGGAGGCTCCTAGGCAGGAGGCCTCGCCTTTTCGATCTGTTGTTATTTGTGCTATCCTTCTTAAGGCAACCTTGTATTCTTGTGTCTGTACTCAGATACTGTTGCTTCCGCTAACTTTGTGCTTTCGAGCTGTTGTATTCGAGCCCTCGTGGCCCATGGCTTGTATTGAACAGCTTTATTATTTTATTTGTAGAGTTGTGTTGTGATATCTCACCGTGAGTCCCTGATCTCGATCGTGTACCTTGCGTGTATGATTACTGTGCACGGTCTGATTTTGGGGGCGTCACAGGTTTGGATCTGAGGACTCGAGCTAGGTGACGTCATGCATTATGATATCCGCGATGATTCAGATCCAGGATCCGGGATGATTCAGATCCAGGATCTAAATCCTAGCAATTCATACCTGGGATGATTCAGATCTAGGATGAAAGCCTAGTAATTCTCGAAGATAATCTTTTTGTTTTTGCAAGTGAAAACATTCGGTTCGTATCAGTATTCAGTAACCTATTTCCTTCTCATTCTACTTGTATCATTAAAAAAGCAGCAATCATAGAGATTCTATTCTCTTCTCCTCCTTGTAGATATTTTGATTTAAATGTCAGTTTGTCAACACTCTCTACCACCTACCTATATAACATGTAATGTATCTTGTCAGTTCTACATGTTGAAGATGTTGTTTGATTTTAATAGTTGAAAATTTTGTTGATGTTGCAAGATGTCCTGTCCTTTTTGCTACTCATCCGATGGATCTTGCAATGTAAACAACAAAGACTTTAGGGCAACTCTCATTCACATAGTGGTCCCTCCAGGATTTAAAAAATGCCTTGTAAGTTAATTTACTTATGGAGTGTCTCTTTCTTGCCATTTAATACTTGTAAATGTGACCTTTTAACTAATATTTTTAGATTTTTTCAACTCTAGTATGTATCATGCAAGCACCGCGACATTTTCAATGATCAGTTCCTCCTCTATGATGATAACGATACACGTATAGTCTCACTGGTGGCTAAACCTTGGAGTAGTGGACAAGTTTTTAAGGTTCATGTCAAGAGAATGGATGTCAGGACAACAATTTCAGGAGCAGTTCTTTGTAGGTTAATGTTCTAGTACTCACTCGATGTTGGAGACTCAGTTATCATCAATATGAATAGAATGCATGGTCACAAGTTTAGAATCACAGTCTACAAGGATGGAGGCATCGGTGATGAGAAGCGTCCAACACATGGTTGTCTTTTTTACATGACCTGCTAAATTATGTATTCGTCTATTATGTTTTCAACAAAAACTTCACCTCCTAACATTAAGTAAAGTTCCTTTGAATTTTTAATAAAAAGATGGTGAGACTATAACAGTATTGTTTTTCTATCAGGTGCTTGAACAATTGATGGCGTGGAAGTGGTAATGGCTTCTCGCCTTTCGTTGGTTACCCCAAGTGGAAGGAGAGATGTAGGATAGCAGCAAATTTCCCCTATGTAGAGGATAGGGTTTGTCTCTCGTAGTACTCCGGCAATGATAAGTAGGTGTCAGCGGCGCACCTGACGCGGACCTGCACACAATACAATTAACTTTGCTCCCAACGAAGTTCAGAGAGGTTGTCAATCTCTCCGGTCTTGTTGTTTACAAAGGATCAAACACACAAGGGATAATTATAATGATGATAGCAACTGAAAGTAAATATTGAAAATTAAATGAGCTTGTAAACAATGATGAGAATATGGACCGTGGTCCCGTGATGTTCACTAGTGATGTCTCTCTCCCAAAAGACGATAAAACTGCTATGCAAGGTAAACAAATTACAGAAGGGAAATTGACAGGATTATAAACGCACCGCAATGCTAACTATGCTACAAAACAAAGGAAGAGGCTCATAAGCATGGGCAGTACGCCAAAATAAGTAGACCGAAATCCATCTGCATGTACTACTAATCATCCACCTTGAGATATCTATCAACAACATCTCGCTGTTATTAAGTTGCGAGCCCCACCCAAAGTGTAAACCCAAAGCAACAGACAGCTGCATTTTTGCATAAACTAAACAATCCTTGCAACTGCAGTTACAAGTACCGTTGTTTTCCCCCTTGTGGCCACAACACTTCCCCTAGACTCATCTTTCTGTCACTCAAGCGTGTCATCAGGGGGCATGTACCCACAATCGAGCATAACGTTCCCGCTTGGAGTTACTAACTACCACTTGGCCAAAGCAATAAATAGCAACGGAGAACATGCAAGAATTACTTAGAAACAAAACTATAAGAGATAAAAACAAAATATATTACTCTATCAAGATCTGAACATAATCTCATAATCCATCAGATCCCATCAAACTCAGCATAGCAACAGCAGAATAATTACATATGTGCCTCGATCATGTAGGGCAGCTCACGATGTCTAAACCATGAAGAACAAAGAGGGGAGGAGAACATCACATAGCTACTGATCACGGACCCATGGTCAAAGGTAGACTACTCACGACACATCAAGGAAGCGCCCATGGTGGAGGGGAAGCTCCCGGAGGTCGATCCTCCCTCTGGCAAGGTGCCGAGAAGGGTCCTGACGGTGGTCCCAATCTTGGAAGCGCGGCGGCGGCGGAACAGAGGCGAGATTGCGAAATAGGGTTCTGTCTTCGGAAGTTTCCCGTGCCGGAGAATAACTAGGCGAAGGGGGGAAGCCAGGGGGCCACCAGGGGTCCAGGCGCCCCCTGGCGCGGCTAGGCCCCTGGCCACGCCAGGTGGCCGTTTGGTGCCTGGTGGTGTCCCCTTGGCCCACCTTCGGGCTTCTGGAGGCTTCCGACATGCTGATTTTTATCTGATTTTTCCCGGATTTTTGGAGCACTTTTTATATGGGGGAAAATTGAAATAGAAAAACAGCGGAAAAAAGAAACTGGCACTGGGGTGCACTGAGTTAGTAGGTTAGTCCAAATATAATAAAAAATGTATGAAAGTGTATCTAGATCATAGAAATATCACACAAAACATGCATGGAGCGAGCAGAAATTATCGATACATTTGAGACGTATCAACAGCCCCAAGCTTAATTCCTGCTCGTCCTCGAGTAGGGAAATGATAATAAACATAATTTCTGTCGTGACATGCTAGCAACCATATAAGAACTTTGAAAAGTAAAATAATCAAGGTATGTAATTCAATTCAAGTCATAACATGCAAGAGTCTATATTAGCATTGAAACAAGAAACGAAATGCAAGAGCTCTAACTGTCTGTGACTCGAATGTCTCCAAATGGTGTTTGCGTGCAATAAGGGGGATAGGGAATACGAGAAGAAAATGTATTTTTGTGTTGAGAACTCAATCTACTAAAGTTTCACACTCGGTCTTCTTTGAAATCTTATCCTGACTCGTCCCCAGACCACTAGCCAGGTACAAGACAATTTGATCCACTCCTTTTCGATATTTTGAACACTCATGCAATGGATGAGCGTAAGCACGAGAGTTGACACTTAGGATGACAAAGAAATAATATGGTGGAGGAGGAAGACAAAAAGGGAGAGAAAGGCTCACATCAATGAGGTCAATCATAGGCGAGAATGCCAAATGATAGATATGATGTGAGGAGTAGGGATTGCCATGCAACAAATGCACAGATGAGCTGAAAATCTCTCCAATGGAACTAGTGGTGGTGCATCTAACTTGCTCGCTCATGAAGACGTAGATCTCTTTTGAGGAGGCTCATCGTTGGAATATGCAAGCCAAGTTCTATAGTGTGAAGGTCCCCACATAGCTATATGCATGATCATCTCTATGGAGTACAAGGATAAGAGGGAGTACTAGTGTGGATCTTTCAAAAGGATAGTAGTGTTTCCCCTTTCTCTCTTTTTATTTTCTTTTTCTCTTTTTTCTGTTTTTTGTATTTTTTTATGGCCTCAATGGCTCTTTCTATTTTACTCTCATTTGTCCTCTTTGGGATCTTTTATTTTATGCACATTGGGATATTTTCCTCACTTAAGGGAAACACTCTAATTTACAAGAGGGTATAGAAGATCTTTCAAACTTTACAAGGTACTCAAATCATAAAGAAGATGTAGCTATCATGATGTATGCAATGTATGTCGCTGCCAGTGTAGCAGGAACATGTATGACATGAAGATCAAGTCATGAAGAGGTGGATGTTGCATGTCAATATATCTCGGAAAGGCTATGGAAATGCCTTGATAGGTAGGTATGGTGGTTGTTTTGAGGAAAGATATATTGAGGTTTATGATGACAGAGCGTATCATGCCAAGGGTTTGGATGTACCTGCGAAGGTGGACGCCAACTCTCGGAGTGAGAAGAAGGCAATGCACGGCACAGGAGAGGCTAGCAAATATGAGGAGGTGGAAGTGTCAACTTTCAATACTTACATTAGTCCGAAGAACTCATGCACTTATTATCGGTAACTATCAATCTAATGAGGAGGTTCACAAAGAGACAGGTACCCCGAGGAGGAGTGTATGGGGGTTTGGTTATCCTGGCGCATCCTCGACTCATGGTACGTGAGTGTACTCTAATATCCGATCCCTCCAAAGATTAGCGATCCATCTAGTAGCTAGAGTTCTCAACTAGTTTTGTAGGTTTTGAAAATAAAAACGGATTGCCCAAAATACGACACCTATCACTAATAGGCTAGAGCTCTTGACACCAAAAGTTCAAACATTACTCACATCAATACCTCAAAACTATTGCAAGTTACTACTAAAATTAAATAGCAACCTCAATTACCTACTCTCAAAACAAGACATAACTCAGTGCAACAACCAACTCTCTTAACAAGATAAACATGAAAACTAAAGAGAGTTCTAGAAATAAACTAAACAAAAGTCAAGGCTCTTGCTAAAGACAAACTAAGACTAAAACAAAACATGGTAGTAGCTACGAAAAGATAAAGAACACACAACAGCAAAAAGAAAGGCATGAAGAATCCTATGATGTGTTCTAGATTTTGAAAGTGGAGTGTGTTTCTCTCCCACACAAAGTAAGACGGGGTCTAACTTGTTATGAACAGCAAGCAAAGCTAAAGAAAACTAAAAATAAAACCTAAGAGCGAGACGCTCCAAGCATAGCACATAACGCATGAAGTAATAAAAATATAGTGAGACGAAGGACAAACTGATGATTGTTGATGGAGAAGGGTATGCATGGGGGAATCCCCAAGCTTAGACGCTTGAGTCTCCTTGAATATTTATTGGGTATACATGGGGGAATCCCCAAGCTTGAGCGCTTGACACTCCCGAATCTTCTTTCATCATCTTCCATTGCACACTTGAAAACTCCCTTCATACATAACTCATCATAAGCTGATTAGAGAGGTTAGTACCCTTAATAAATAATTTTCCCCACTGGATATAAAGATATTCTTGCAGATCTACTGTTTCTCAAGATTGCTAAAAGATTTTGCAAAGAAAAAGAAAGCTTATGGTTTGCAAAAGTTAGGAGAGACAAAACATGGAAGAATCTGTGAAAAACAGAACAGCAGGTAGTAAAGAATTTTTTAGGGGTACTTATGCAACTCAAATAAAAAAACTCAGAACATACGAAAGTTCCGTGATTATATAGAGCACGCTGTGTAAAATATTCATCTCAAAAAGATGAACTGGTGATTTTATCCGATTTTCCCGTCACGAGGACAAAATCTGTTTTTTGGACAACATGTCACAACTTTCACTTCACTTGTCATATGAGGCTATAACTTGGCACAAAGCTTGAAAATAAAGATACAATGATGTTGCTACAGTAGTAACAATCATCAATACCACTAAAAGAAGAAGTAAAAACATCTTGGGTTGCCTCCCAACAAGCGCTTTCTTTTACGCCTTTAAGCTAGGGAAAAAGATTTTAAAAGATGCTCTCATAACAATAAGGATTTGAAGCAAAAGAGAGCATCAAGAAGCAAATATGAAACACATTTAAGCCTAACCCACTTCCTATGCATTGGCATCTTGTAAGAAAATATATCAAAGAAGCACAAAGAGACAAGCATAGCAAGGTGGGACAAGAACGACTTCTAAACTTTCAACATAAAGAGAGGAGTTTTTGTAACATGGGAGTTTCTATAACCAAACTTTCCTCTCTCAAAATAATTTTCAGTAGTATCATGAACAACATTAAGAATATAACTATCACATAAATCATATTGTTCATGACCTACAAGCACACATGTATTGTTTTCAACACGGTTTTTAGGATCATAAGATAAATGCAACCCATCACATTGAGCTTTGATAAGAGGAAAATTATCCAGAGTTAGAGATTTCAAAAGGATAATAGGGAAATCAAGTGTGGGTGCAATAGTAACAATTTCATGCTTGACGTAAGGAACTATAGCAAGTTCATCTTCGCAAGCATAATCCATATTGGCATCTTGGCCATCAACAAAGCAAGTATCAAATTCTTCAGAAAGGGATGTATAAAGTGAGTCCTCGAAATCATGGGATTCCTCATCAAAGTAATCATTAGCCTCTTCTAGGGCAGCAAACATTTTATTTTTTAAATCCTCAATATAAGTATTGGAAGTAGAATTCTCGAAGCAATAAGCAAGAACTGCAAAGTTTTCGGGCTAGTGAATAGTATCGTGATACTTTTCAATCAAAGAAGCAATCTCATAACCACCTTTAAAAGCAACAAACTCTTCAATCTTTTCAACATCAAAGTAATCATAAACACCTTTAGCATAAGAAGATAAGATCTCATTTTCATTAAACTCACATTGGAAAGGAAGGTGTTTATGATCTATATTGGAACAGAAAGTAAAATCATAAATGTGGCACCAAAGTTTAGCATGGCAATAAGAAACATGTATTTGATCCCATAAGTGTTTCCCTTTCTGAGATAGGCGGTGCCGCGTATAATGAGCATGCTAGTCCAATGATTTTCCCTCAACCAAGTCGGTTGGGTTTTTAGCGCGAGCACAAATTGATCGAAGACGATACAAGTGAAACATGTTAAACATGTCCATCCTACCATATTTGGGTGGCTCCACACCCACTGTAAAGATAGCATCAGTAGGCAGACTAAGGCAAAGATAAAAGGTAGCAACTATTTTTTTGGTTTTTCATAAAGACACAAAAGCAAAAGCAAAACTGGAAATTAAACTAGCAAGACTAAAAAGTAAAGGTAAAAGGTAGTGGGCAATCCCCTATCTTATCACTCGGAGTCCCCGACAACGGCGCACGAAATTTGCTTGATGGCGTGGAAGTGGTAATGGCTTCTCGCCCATCGTTGGTTACCCCAAGTGGAAGGTAAGATGTAGGATAGCAGCAAATTTCCCCTATGTAGAGGATAGGGTCTGTCTCCCGTAGGACTCCGTCAATGATAAGTAGGTGTCAGCGGTGCACCTGACGCAGGCATGCACACAATACAAATAACTTTGCTCCCAACGAAGTTTAGAGAGGTTGTCAATCTCTACGGTCTTGTTGTTTACAAAGAATCAAACGCACAAGGGATAATGATAATGATGATAGCAACTGAAAGTAAATACTGAAAATTAAGTGAGCTTGTAAACAATGATGAGAATATGGACCGGGGTCCCGTGATGTTCACTAGTGATGTCTCTCTCCCAAAAGACGATAAAACTGCTATGCGAGATAAACAAATTACAGAAGGGAAATTGACAGGATTATAAATGCACCGCAATGCTAACTATGCTACAAAAGAAAGGAAGAGGCTCATAAGAATGGGCAGTACGCCAAAATAAGTAGACCGAAATCCATCTGCATCTACTACTAATCATCCACCTCGAGATATCTATCCACATCATCTCGCTGGTATTAAGTTGCAAGCGCCACCCAAAGTGTAAACCCAAAGCAATAGACAGCTGCATTAAAAGAACTTTGCGTAAAGTAAACAATCTTTGCAACAGCGGTTACAAGCACCGTTGTTTTCCCTCATGTGGCCACAGCACATCCCCTAGACTCATGTTTCTGTCACTCAAGCGTGTCATCAGGGGGCATGTACCCACAATCGATCATAACGTTCCATCTTGGAGTTACTACCTACCACTTGGCCAATGCAATAAATAGCAACGGAGAACATTCAAGAATTACGTAGGAACAAAAATATAAGAGATAAAAACCAAATATATTACTCTATCACGATCTGAACATAATCTCATAATCCATCAGATCCCATCAAACTCAGCATAGCAACAATAGAAGAATTACATATGTGCCTCAATCATGTACGGTAGCTCACGAGGTCTAAACCATGAAGAACAAAGAGGGGAGGAGAACATCACATAGCTACTGATCATGGACCCATGGTCCAAGGTAGACTACTCACGACACATCCGGGAAGCGTCCATGGTGGAGGGGAAGCTCTCTGAGGTCGATCCTCCCTCCGGCAAGGTGCTAGGAAGGGTCCTGACGGTGCTCCCGATCTTGGAAGCGAGACGGTGGCGGAACAGTGGCGAAATTGAGAAATAGGGTTCTGTCTTCGGAAGTTTCCCGTGACGAAGAATAAATAGGCGAAGTGGGGCAGCCAGGTAGGCCACCAGGGTGCTGGCTGGCCGCGCCAGGTGGCCGCCTGGGCGCCTGGTGGTGGACCCCTGGCCCACCTTCGGGCTTCTGGTGGCTTCCGACACACTGATTTTTATCTGATTTTTCCTGAATATTTGAATCACTTTTTATATGGGGGAAAACTGAAATAGAAAAACAACAGCAAACAGGAACTGGCACTGGGGTGCTCTGAGTTAGTAGGTTAGTCCAAATATGATCAAAAATGTATGAAAGTGTATCTAGATCATAGCAAGATCACACAAAACATGCGTGGAGCGAGCAGAAATTATCGATACGTTTATGACGTATCAGCAATAGATACATATTTTGATGACCATTACGCGAATGCAAAGTTCTCAGAGACTATTGAACTAAACCTCCAACAGGATGAAATGTTGGTTCAGTTTCTCTATCATTTTCTAGATGCAATGGGTCCAAGATATGCTCCACTGTTTGTCCACAAGCTCACCAGAACAAACATATTAAGTAAAGAGTCGGTGAGTCCAAAAAATAGTTTTATTGACATCTCATTCGTTTTAATATATTTGCTACTTTGTTCTTGAATAATATTATATTTCTTTGTTACCACTAATCTGTTGATCTTGTTAATTTTTTCCTGAAGGTTGCCAAAGATGTGTTTCAAGGCCTTGGTTTGCCTCGCACTTGGACAGTTAACATACACATGATGTTGCAACAAGATTATTGTCAGTGTTCCTACTCCATTGCAAAAGACGGCAGGATGATGATACGTCTCAAACGTATCTACTTTTCCAAACAATTTTGCTATTGTTTTGACCTCATTCTTGCATGATTTGAACTAAACTAACCTGGAGTGACGCTGTTTTCAGCAGAGCTGCCTGTATTGTTTTATTGTTTGCAGGAAAAAGGATTTTAAGGTATCTCGGAAAATTCCAGGAAAATTCAGGAAAAATCCACGCACCCGAAGCTTCCACGGACGAAAAGTGGGGCCAGAGGTGGGCCACAGGGGCTCCAGGCGCCCTTCTAGTGTGGCCCCACCCCTGGCCGCGCCCGGAGGCCGCCTGGGGCCTCCCCCTCCTCTGGTGCCCTACCGACGCCTCTCTTTATTCTCGTGACGGGAAAAAACATAGAATAGGAGTCATTTTCCCAGTTTCCATCGTGGAGCCGCCGCCACCCTCTGTTCTTCCTCGGGAGGGCTAATCTGGAGGCTGATTTGGCCTCCGGAGAGGGTAGATCGTCGCCATCGCCATCATCATCACCAATCCATCCTCCCTCCATGATTTCTCTTCTCATGTGTGAGTAATTCCCTGCTGTAGGCAAAGGGGATGGTAGGGATTGGATGAGTTTGATCATGTAATAGTTCGTCAGATTGTTGGGGGCATGTTGCCTATCATCTACTTTGGTGTTTATCATCTTTGCTACAACTTGTTCCTCTTAATGCTTGTCACTTTGGGCCCGAGTGCCAGGTTTTCAGATCCGAACCACTTGTGTTTTCATGAGTATATTTATGTTCTTGATCCTATCTATGAGTTGTATGCACCTATTATGGTCCGGAACCGACGATCCCAAAGGTGACAGCTTGGGACACCAAAGGGGATGGTCCATAATTTGAGGATTTCATGTATCCGTTGAGTTTATTGCTTTTTTTGGGTGCTATTTGACAGGAGCACATTAATCTCCATAAGTTCCATTTGGCCCCGTTCGTAGCGGGATGGTAGGACAAAAGATGTTGTGCAAGTTCTTATTGCAAGCACGCACAACTACCTACGGGATACATGCCTAACGTTTGATATTTTCCTAGATGATCATTGTTTTTCTGTGTGCCTTTCCCCGTGTTAAAATCTATTACATGTTCACTCTTATCCAAGAAGCGCCCAACCATCCAGCTCCCTAGCCTACAGTATTTTAATCCTGCTGGTCACTAGTTGTTACTTTTTGCTGTTTCACCTTCGCTGTCGTCCCTACCACTATCATACCACAATTGCTATTAATATTTTGTTGCAAGCAAATATATTTCAGGTGCGATTGAATTGACAACTCAACTATCAAAGCTTATAAATATTCTTTGGCTCCCCTTGTGCCGAATGAATAAATTGGGTTATCTTACCCGCAAAGACTATCTCGATCCCCTACTGTTGAGGGTCATCAAGTACTGTTTTGTGGTGCCGTTGTCGGGGAGCATAACTTTATTTACAAGTCTACCTGAAGTATGTTGCTTGCTACACTTCATCCTCTATGGGTAAGAAAGGAGACCCCAAGGTTCCGATCTTACCATCCACTACAAGAAAAGGTACCGTTCTGAGTACTAGTGCTACGCTTGATTCACCTTCCATTATAAGTAAGTTTGCTTCACCACTACCACCACATGCTACTTCTACTGAGTCTGTTACTATGTCCGATACTTTTGATGATGCTTCCACTACTCTTGATGATACTAGTTTTCTTGGTCACTTGATTGAATCTCAGATTGCTAAGGTTGCAGCACAGTCCGAGACTGAGACTCCTGCTACCTATATTTCTACGTGCAAAGCCTTTGGTTACCCAGACTTAGATAAACTCAAGGAGAGAATCCTTGATGATGATTATATTAGTCTTGATGATGATTTTTGCAGAGAACTCAAAGAGTGTGTCGACTCTGACCCTGGAGCTATTAGGAAGTTGCTTGAAAAGCACTCTATGAATAACAAGATTACTCTTGATCCTGAATTAACTACATCTCCTATATGCATCACTAATCCCGATTTTATTTCTCTGTTGATCTTTCACTTATATCTACAGCCGAAGTTGTCCCCTTTTATGGCAGAGAAAATGATGATGATATAGCACACCTAACCAAACTCAGCGAGTTAGGTGGCCTATTTACTACTGATGAGAGGATACGAAACTTTTATGTGGCTAAGATTTTTTCCTTTCTCTTTGAAGGAAGACGCTAAAGCATGGTATGACGCACTACCTTATGGTTCCATTAAGAGTCCTCGGGACTTAGCTCAATCTTTTGTCGATAAATACTTTCCTGCTCATATGCAACATGCTAATTTACAAAGAATTTACAACTTTAAAAAGTTGCAGGATGAGCACCTCCCTAAAGCTTGGGGGAGGTATTACGGTTTAATTAAGGCTAGACCGCGATAAGATGTAAGGCCCGATATGCGGTACTATTCCAGATCTAGATGTTTCCATCCAGATCCGGAGATGAAGCACATCGGTCCCACATCCAATGCGAGAAAGAGAGGGGAGGAGAATATTCACCGATTAATAAATCGGCGAAGCAAATACTGCAAACAATTCTAGCAATCAACAAAATAATGCAACAAACAAAATTTAAATTTGGGTGAAAATCCTGGGTTGTTACAATACAACACCACAAACAAGGGATCTCGTCCTGAGATCCAGGACGATCTGGGGGACATGGGGGATAGAAAAGAGAGACGACGTTATTCAACACCACCAACAAGGGGCTCTGCTCCATGTCAAACGAAGATCTTCCGTTGAGAAACTTTCTGTAGGGATATGGCGACGTCGAAGAACGAAACCATCGGGAGATCAAGAGGAAAAACGACAGTCCAAAGAGACGATCAAGGGAAGCATTCTCACTCAAATCATGAGGATACTGGGCAAGAGGAATGAAGTCAACGGACGACCAAGATGTTTAACCAGAGTCAGAAGAACTAAAGGTACTACAAGATTTCCCAAACATGAGATCGGAATCGAGACAATACGCTGCAAGCAAGGCATTGTAACGGTTCCGAAACTCCACCTACTCGAGATCCTAGAGTTTGAAAGGGGATAAGTCGAGAGTTAAAACACTTACGACACTTGTCCTGACCAGAGCATGGGTAAGGAGTAAAAAGAATCCTACTCTCCGATAACTAACTTAGTAACTACAAATTAGTTTTTGTCTAGACTCAACTTCGGCCAGGGAAGGGATCCTACGGTCGGTAAGGCTCTGATACCAAGTAGTAAGGCCCGATATGCGGTACTATTCCAGATCTAGATGTTTCCATCCAGATCCGGGGACGAAGCACATATCTGTCCCATATCGGATACGAGAAAGAGAGGGGGAGAATATTCACCGATTAATAAATGGGCAAAGCAAATACTGCAAAAAATTCTAGCAATCAACAAAATAATTCAACAAAAAAAATTTAATTTGGGTGAAAATCCTGGGCTGTTACACATGAAGTCCCAAAGAATGAATTACTTGATATATTTTATGCTGGTCTAACCGATGAATCTAGATCCTATCTGGATAGTTGTGTTGGTTGTGTTTTCAGGGAAAGAACACCGGACAATGCTGGAGAATTAATGGGCAAGATTGCCAAGAACCACGAAGATTGGTCCGTCCATGAACTACCTCCACCACCAAAGAAGAGGGGCATCCTTGTCCTGAGCCCCGAAGATTTGCAAGAAGCAAAGAATTCTATAAAGGAGAAAGGCTTTAAAGCCGAAGACGTGAAGAATTTACCTCCTATTGAGAGGTTGTGTGAGCCTACTACTCATCCTCCCTTGGTAGAGGTACACTCTCTATTTTATTTTACTGAAAGTGACATCCCTAAAGGTAAGCCTCCCAACCAATGCTTAGATGAGCTTGATAATTTTATTATTAAGCAAGACCATTTTAATATGAGGATACAAAGTCAGTTGCATGGTAATCCCCTTGCTATCAAAAGTTTAATTGATGTTCTAGATAGAAAAGTTAATGATATCAAATGTCTTGTTAAGCATTTTCATATGGTTCAAACTCAGCTTGAACAAATTTCTAATGTGCAAAAAGATTTTCTTGCTAATAATGCCAAACAAGATATTCATGCTTACGGTATAAAAACCAAGGGTGGAACACACACCCAGGACCCACTCTATCCCGAGGGGAATCCAAAGAGGATCGAGTAAGATTCTAAAGTGCAGGTAGAAGAAGCGATTGTTAGCACTCCAAAGAAGAAAAAGAAGAAGAAGAAACATAAGGAAGGTGACAACTCCAATGATCCTATTACAAATGAAGAACCCACTGATGATCCTAGAAGCATATCTACCTCCGATGCTGAAACCAAAGACGGTGCCGAGCCCGAAGAAAATGATAAGGAGAAGAATTATCCTCCCGAGGTGCGAGAAAAATAAGCACCTGATAAACGCAAGAAGTAAACTAGAGAAGACTTCATCGCAAGAAGACACGGGAAGGAAAGAGAACCATGGGTACAGAAACCCATGCCCTTTCCAGGTAAGTCTCTCAAATCTAAAGAAGAAGAGCACTATAATAAATATTGTGAATGCATGAAACCTCTTTTTCTTCAAATTCCCTTGACTAATGCTATTAAGTTACCTCCTCATTCCAAATATATGAAAGATTTTGTTACTAATAAAAGAAAAGTTCCTAATGAGGCAATATCTACTATGCTTGTTAACTACTCGTTCAGTGGCAAGATTCCTGAGAAGCTTGGTGATCCAGGTATACCCACCATTCCTTGCTCCATAAAAAATAATTATGTCAAAACTGCCTTATGTGATCTCGGAGCAGGAGTGAGTGTTATGCCTTTTTCTCTTTATAAGAGGTTATGTTTAGAAAAACTAATCCCTACAGATATCTCTCTACAGATGTCTAACAAGTCAACAGCCGCCCCAATTGGTATTTGTGAGGATGTTCCGTTGAAGTTGCTAATTGCTTAATTCTTACAGATTTTGCTGTGCTTGACATGCCCGAGGATGGGAGCATGTCCATTATTCTTGGTAGACCTTTTCTTAACACCGCAGGTGCTATTATTGATTGCAATAAAGGAAAGGTCACCTTCAATGTTGATAATAAGGAACACACGGTGTATTTTCCAAAGAAGAACGACAAAAGGCATGGCCTTAATTCTATAGAGAATATCGAGACCATGAAGATTTGAGAATGGGATTGTCCTCTACATGTGCACCACAAATACAAAACCATTATGGTGGGGACAATGTCCATTAAAGTAAAGGTGCAATGATCACTTCATGAAAGGTGAGACTTTCTACTCTATATATCGCTGGTTTGTTGGTAAGACTATATCAACCTTTCTAGCTAGCATGTTTTATATAGGTAAAAAGTGGAGCTTGTTATGTTTTCATTTGCTTTAGATTTTTTTCTCCTTGTTGTACCAAGTTTATATGTTTTTGAAGCTTCACAATTCTAATCACTGCTTCAAGTTTTCAGAAAGTTTTGCAGCTTTTTGAACTCCAAATTTTTTTCAATAGTGAAGTTTTCATAAAAATTCCAGAAAAATAAAAATAAAATTTTCCACGATGAGAGTGACCCAGTAGCACCTGGGGCTGACCAGGTGGGGCCACATGTGGCCCAGGCCGCCAGCCCCCTGGCCGCGCCCACAGGGCACCTGGGGCCCACAGGACCCACCCCCAGGTACTTCTTCTTCCTCTCTCTCTCTTTCTCTCCAAAAATACGAGTTCTACTCCTGTGTTTGCGTTCTTGCTGTACTTGGAGAGGATTTTCGATCTCTCTCTACAACCCTTCGTTTGAGCTGAGATTTTGAGCGAATACTCCCTGGTATGTAACTCCTCCACCCCTCCAATTAGAGTTTTTATTGGTGGCTTCTTTTATGAGTATTTAGTAGTTCATGGTGCTGTTTATATGAGCTTGCATGCTTGTGTAGAAATTTATTTTCCAAGTTTTGATGCAAGTTTATACCTTAGGTAAGTGATTAGAATAGTTTGCTTCAACTCACTTTGTTTAAATCTTCTTTTTTGTGAATTGTAAAAAATTTCAGAAATGAGTTTGCTAGGAAAAGCAAAGGGGTGGCTTGGGAACAAGAAGCCCGAGCGCTCCGATCGAGTTACTAGAGCTGCAAATTCACCCTCAGCTGCTAGGGTGAGCTACAATGAAGATCATGTGCCCCTAGAGTTGTTGGAAAACACGAGTCCCGCACGCGCAATGATGTATCTGTGCGATGATTTTCTCGAAGCTGCAGGAATCAAGAAGGAATTTTATGGCCTTTGTGCCAATGTAGGTTTGACATGGCTAGCACTATGCCGTTTGGTACAGTATAAAAACTCACCTCATGTTTCATTAATAGTTTCAGATATAACCATGATGCTGCGATTATTGAGTTTAAATTTTAAAATGAGCTTATGACCATGTTTTTGGCAAGATTTTGTGATATAATAGGTGTGTCGAACGCTATTCAGACGGCAAGGATGAACTTTCAGCCCTCCGAGTTGAGGAATCTCTTCGATTCTCTTTGTAGCTAGGAGACGGTGGATATCCGACCTACAAAGATTTCTAGCATTTTATTCCCCCATCTCATGGTATTTTTGCCTATTTTATTGCCAGAGGGGTGTTGGCTTGTGACAACACGAGCAACGGTTCTGCACCGGATTTTGCTATCTATGCGAACGCCCTCTCTGGTAGGAGTGATTATAATGTGGGTGCCTTAATTTCTCGACGCCTTGCTATGAATGGTAACAATGGTGATTTATTTGGTGGCGTTTACGCCACACTTATCCTTGAGTCTCTTAATCGCACCCCACGTTCTGATGATGTTCCTTTTTCTTACTCAAGTCTTGATCTTGTTGCTATGAAGAGGCATAAGTTTGTGACCATGGACTATTATTCGATTTTGGTAACCTTAATTAAATTTTGAGGTTTGATAAGACTATTATTCGAGAGATCCGTCTACCTGCACCACTTTTGTTTGATTATACCCACAGGAACGGATGGTCCTTCAACGATATCCAGTTCAACAAGTTTGTGGCCCAATATCAGCCGCATAACCCCATGGAGGGGGTTGTGCGTGACGAGGGGGAGCATAGTGAGTTCCCAGCTTTCCAGGGGGAGACCGTCACCCAGTTTGGTGAGGGTTCTTCCTCTGCTTGGAGCGCGGAGCCTTCCTCATGGGAGGACTCGAGGACTTCGGTGTATGCACCGGAAGGCTCATACTACTCATGGACTTACCCGTACCACGCCGGAGCAGGAGGCTCCTGGGGGCAGTAGCTTCTACCAACTTAGGCCAAAAGCCTAAGCTTGGGGGAGTACATGCCCTTCTCCCTTTTCCATTGTACTATCCGTTTTATTTTGTTCGCTATGATATTTTAGAATTTTTTGCTTGTTCTTCTTTGTTCTTTTAATTTGCAAAAACAAAAAAAAGTTTTCTCTTTTCTTTTTCTTTCGTTTAACCTTTGAAAAAACCCAAAAAGATTCTCCTTTCTCTCTCTAGTTTGCTTTGTTTTCAGATTTCAGCTTGAGTCCGTGATGGCATTTGATTATATTTCCCATGTTCGATCGTGCAAGTGACAAGGGAATAATGACGAAGATCGATAGAACGGAAGCAACAAGGAAAACCGGTATGAACTCTTCTTGTTTCTACTTTCGTACATATGCTTGTACTTATGATCTAGAGACCATCTTGTAGCGACATAGTGCTATGTTTACAATGCTTTCCTAGTGTTCATGCTTTCTTTGTGGCTGATTTCAAATAGCTAGAGTGCATAATGTGTTGTTGAAATGATTTACATGCATTGCATTGTTCATGGTTTGGCATATTGAAGTGGTATTTCCCTTCTGAGAATTCTTGGATTGACTTGGTACATGTTCACACATGTTTATGACTAAAAAGTCTATCATGCCTTGATGATCTTTTTATTTCAGAATAGTTATATCACTTTCATGCCCGATTCAATGTTGCTTTGTCGCTCTGCTTGATTATGAAAATTATTGCTCTCTATTAAGTCGCTTCCCAGTCTTTTACTAGCCTTCACTCGCACTAAGCGAAATTCTGCTTGTGTATCCAAACTCCTTTTTCAAACCAGTTATTCCACTTGAGTCCACCATACCTTCCTATATGTGGTATTTACCGGCCACCCCTAAATTAGACTTTCTTGTGCCATCTCGAAATCTATTCAAAAGTTTGCCTTTTGTAACCGTACAAGCCCATGGTGTGGTGAGGGCAAATCAGTATCTACCATGCCAAAAATATTTTGACGGAAGTTTTAACTAGTCAAATTTATATATAAAAAAGAGAGAGTTACACCTCCCCCATACTTGATGATGGAATGAAATGGACCAAATGATGCTAATGATAGATGGAACGAGAAACTTCTTTCCATACTTGAGGCAAAATAAAAGGTACCATAGACCGTCAAATGATAGATGGATAAGGGAACAAAAGTGTAAGCAAAAAGCATTAATATGGTTGGCATGGGGGATATTGAGAAACCTTTACCGTTCACCGTTGACTTGAAAGTTGCACTTCTCAAAAGAATTTTATTTCTGTTTTCAAAACAAAGAGCTCTGGCACATGTTTAGTCTTTGCTTCCAACCACGGGTTTTCAACCTTGCCATCAAAAAGCCACGGTTCGAGAGTCTCGCCTTCTTTCTTCAAAGCACCAACTATTGAGAGAATAATTGTCATTCTTAATGTAACATGCATTGTCCCAAAGTACCACATTGTCTTCTCCATGATTGTGATATTGCTTGTTCTGAAATTCTTAGTTCCTTAGTTCTAGTCTCCTTTAAAACTCCGGAGGAGTTTCTGCATTTATGTTTTGCTTCACTCGTGGAGACTAGCGAGATACCACTCTAGTATTGTCAGGACCCGGGGTTAGCGTATGCAAGTCCCGCTACGACATAGTCATATGGAGAGCCGAGAACCGTACCCACCTGTCTAAGAAGACAAGGCCAAGCACAGAACGTTCTCGGAAAGCATCGTACGTGAGGGGCATCCCATCCAGGCCAGATGATCAACTGAAATGGGTCCTCATCGTCCGCACACAAGTCTAAATGATAGGTGTGATGAACTCCCATATTCATAGACAAGTCGCCTCAACCATACTATCGACTATCTCATAACTCTTACATAGACTTACTCCAGCCCGATCACTTAGTCTGGGTCTAGGCCGGGCTCGATCATACATCAAAGTGTGCACGAGACAGAGTCTTGAGCAATCGCACCACGATGCCCCAAGCTGCGCACATCTAAGGGCCACGTGGTGTATAAAAGACCGCCAACCAGATCACAACTAAGGTCTCGAAAACCCATACAAAGACATGCATGTTATAAACATACACGCATCACACATGCCTTGTATGAACAGCAGGTATCATTGCAATTCTCTACAAAGTATACAACTTTATTGATAACTCTTACAGAGTGCACACAGAGATCACAAGTCTGTGATCCAACATTACATCAAACATGCGGAAGAAAAGTAGGTCTGAGTATAGACAAGTTTAACAAATGGCTTAGAGAAGCCTTATCTATAAACAAGCCCTTCCACGAGGGATCAGTCGTCTGACTGGGACTACACTAGCTTGATTGGACGTCGAGCTCCAGGGAGAATCCACCTTCGGGGTCGATGGGTTCATCTAAAACATAGAATATGCAAACGTGAGTACAAAGTCGTACTCAGCAAGACTTACGTAGGAACTATACTACTCATGCACATGTATCAAGGTAAAGGGAGGTGGGGTTTCACTTGCAGAAGTGCCAGCTTTGACTTGGCTAGTCCTGAACTACGAGTACCAGACTTGAGGTAAGAAGCGTACCCGAGTCCACTACATGTCTCCAACCAATTACACCACTATGGTGCCTTCCTCGACTTCCCCACGAGAAAGCACGCCATAGCACTCACGCTTATCTTGGTAATTTTTATAAGTATCCAGTTCAAGTTGTCTAATAATCAAGCTAAGCTTTCCAAGCAGTCCTTAACCGAGGACGCGGCTATTCAAATAGTTTTGTTAACCCTGCAGGGGTGTACCGCTACACACACACACACGCATCAGTTACCGCCTGGGAGTGGGACCCTTCAAGCGGGTACCGGCGAGGATGTTGCCACGACACTTCGCCCACAGCTCCGTTCTAGTCCAGAGAGTCGCCTATCTGAGGGGCATCCGTATGGAAGTCCGGCCGAGGTTCCAGTACAGCCTCAAACGATGTGTGCAGGGTCCCAAGCCGGTCTTGAAAAGCCGTTCATCCACTTCGCAGACCGTGCCACAGCCCTACCAGAACTCCGAACTACTGCGACTTCTGGGGTTCGAACGGGGTGAGGTACTAGGTCGAGAGGGGTCCGTGATGAGCCCAATGTGTGGTTGTAGTCTTCTTCTTGGATCACCACACAAGAACTCGGGCTTAAGGCGGTGTTCAACGAGACAACCCACTGTGTACTCCTACACAGCCTCTCATCGTTCACCTTGTATTAGGGTAGATTCACCAACACAGTTTCACTTTAGTCAACACCATATTCACCATCATCCCGACTCACATCAAAAGCAACCTCATTGTACCACTAAGCATGCAATAAGCAGTAACAGTTGCAGGGGCCACATGATATCAAACAACTCCTATGTCAGCTAGGATTGTGGTTTACTTACTACTGTGACAAGATGATAGGTCATGCATCGGATATGGGTTCAGCTATGCCGTAGAATCGATACAAGGTGATCTCCTAAACATGCATAAGCGAGACTGAGAGGGAATTGGGATATTATAGACATGATCAATGGGGGTTTGCTTGCCTTGCTGACGAGGTTAGGTCACGGGGTCTTCAACGAAGGGGGTGATCTCGGGTTCCGGCTCCACTTCTATCAGCAACATGACAATCATAGGATCAACATAATGTACAATGCACAATCACATGAATAAGATTGTAATGGTGATGTTCCTGGTTGCATTGTGTGGACAATTCTATATAAAAGGAGTATATTGCAATTGAATTGCAAATTCAAACTCCATATAATTTATCGATGAAATTCAAATGCATTTGAAGGCATGAATGTTTATTTGAAAAGTTTGAACATGAAATGATGTGGTATAGTTGAGGTAATGTTTCTGATGTGTGGATGAATCCATCTAAAAGAAGTCTGTTGCAAAATCATTTCCAAATTCACTCCAAATTTGAATTCAAAAAGGATCCATATGCATGTTTGCTACTGTTCACCCATTTTAAAATGGTCAAACATAGAAACAAGTTGCATATTCATAATCCTTGTATTTTTCTGATAATTTTAGACATATTATTTGTCCAATTTGGAGTTAATATGAATTTTCTATGAATTATTGAAGTTTAAGCTATTTTCTGGAATTTTCTGGATTTTCTTTAATTTGGAAAAACGTTTATTGTGTCAGCATGAGGTCATGCTGACATGGGGGGTCTGTCTGGTGGGGTCAGGCTGTCAGTGGGAGGGGTTAATTAACCCGTTCTGTTAAACTAACTCGGGGTTAGTTAGTGGCCAGGGGGCCCACTGTCAGTGTCACACGGGCGGGGTTAGTGCTTAATTAAGCACGGCCACGTCACGGCTGCCGGCGCCTCAACGCCGGCGTCACTAGACGCGGCAGCGCCCACACGGGACGGCGGTGCAGTGCGCCATTTCGTGCGCCGAGGGAAGCTACAGGAAGCTCATGCTCCCGCGCATCTCCTGGTGCACACAGGCGACCAAGGAGGCCACCGGAATGGCGCCGGCGACGAACGGCGCGGCGGCCGGAGCTCAGCTCAACAGGTGCGGCGATTTCGTGCAAGGGGAGGAGCGAGGTCAGAAGAAAAACGTTGCGCAACTCACCCTGGTTCGATCTGAGGAGACGGCACGGTCGGAGATGACTGGACGGCGGCGTATTCGGCGACGAACTCCGGCGGCCGTGGACGAAGAATACGGCTCAATTCGTCGGCTACGGGGCGTTACGGCTCGCGGGACTCTGCAGGGTGGTGAAGACGACGGCGGGGAAGGCGGTGGACAAGGTGGCGTGGCTCGAGGAGGTCACTTGGCCGCGCGTGGACATGGCAGCAAACGGCGGCGCTCTCGGGTGGAGGAAGAATCCGACGAGGGAGGAGGAAGGAACGACCAAGGAGAGGGGGAAACTGATCCAAAGCGTCGAGGGCGTCGTCGTGTCGCGACCAAAGGCTTCGGAGGTGCCCACGGCAAGAAGGAGGTGGCAAGACGGCGTTGGCGGCGAGCGCATGCATTACAGCGAGCACCTTCGGGGCTCGGGGGAGGTAGACGACAAGGTGGGGTGGGCTGGGCCGGCTGCTGGGCTACGGTGCAGTAAGTTGGGCCAGATCCAGGTGAGTTTCCTTTTCCCTTTTCTTTCTGTTTCCTTTTGTGACTTTTGTTTTGTCTTGCTAAAAAAAATAGCTAGACATTTTTTTAAAATTCTACAAATTTTTATGTGGCCTCACAATAAATTAGGTTAGCCACTTATAAAATTTGAACATTTTTAAAATTCAAATAATTTGAACTTTAATTCAAATAGGGGTTTAAATTTAAATCCATGCTCCTGTTTGAATATTTGAAAAATCCATGAGCATGGGGTTGGTCCCACATCACTTGATATGTGATCCCACTCATTTATGGGACTTTTAAAAAATGCAAAAGGAATTTTCGGAGCAACTTTTTATCTAGCCATTTGAATTAATTCATCTGGGGGGTGTTCTCTCTCCCATTTCGATTTCTTTTGAAAAATTTACATGATGCAAAGTGAGACTTGATCCTAGCACATACCTAACTTGGGGTTGTGACAACTCGCCCCCACTCAAAAGAATCTCGTCCCGAGATTCAGAAGTCTGCGGGAGGGAGGAGGGGTACTCGGCACGGAGACGGTCTTCTCTTTCCCACGTGGCTTCTCTCTCAGAGTGGTGTGACCATTGCACTTTTAGAAACTTGATCTTCTTTCGGTGAGTGACACGCTCTGCTGAATCAAGAACACGAACAAGGTATTCTCGATAAGAAAGGTCATCTTGTAGATCAAGCGTTTCATGGTAAACTTCGCGGATGGGGTCCTTGAAGCAACGCCTGAGTTGTGACACATGGAATACATCATGTACTCGGGAAAGGTGCGGGGGTAGTTCAAGTTGGTAGGAAACTTCTCCACGTTTAGCAAGAATGCGGAAAGGTCCAATGTAACATGGGGCCAACTTGCCTTTGATACCGAATCGTTGGGTTCCCTTCAAAGGAGTAACCCGAGGGTAAGCCTTCTCATCTAGATTGTAGCTCTCTTTGCTATGATGACGATCATAGTAGCTTTTCTGACAAGACAGGGCTGCTTTCAATTGATCACGAACAATGCGAACTTGCTCTTCTGCTTCCATGATCATATCCGGTCCAAAGAATTGTCTGTCACCGGTTTCTGACCAGTTAAGGGGTGTTCGACATCGTCTTCCATAAAGGAGTTCAAAAGGATCCATGTTCAGACTAGATTGAAAACTATTGTTATAAGCAAATTCGGAGAATGGAAGAGACTTCTCCCAATTCTTTCCGAATGAGATAACACAAGCTCTGAGCATGTCTTCAAGAATTTGGTTAACCCTTTCGACTTGACCACTAGACTAAGGATGGAAAGCTGTACTAAAGGAGAGATGAGTTCCCATAGCATGTTGGAAGCTTCCCAAAAATCTAGAGGTGAAAAGGCTACGACGATCAGAATTGATTTCCAAAGGAACACCGTGAAGGGATACAATCGTAGAGAAGTACAAGTACGTTAACTGGCTAGCAGTTATAGACTCGCGAACGGGCGGGAAGTGAGCAACTTTGGATAGCCTATCTATGACAACGAAGATGGCATCATTTCCTTTCTGGGTTTTTGGAAAGCCGGTGATGAAGTCCATACCGACTTTGTCCCATTTCCAATCGGGAATAGGCAAAGGTTGAAGTGTACCAGCAGGTCTTTGATGTTATGCATTAATGCGACGACAAACATCACATTCGGCAACAAATCGAGCAATGTCTCTCTTCATCCTAGTCCACCAAAATCTCTGGCGTAGATCTCGGTACATTTTTGTGCTACCGGGATGAATCGAGAGGGGTGTGTCATGGGCTTATTTCAGGATGAGTTGCCTTAGATCTCTATTCTTAGGTACTACTAAACGATTTCCAAAGAATACCGTTCCTTTACTATCTGTGGAGAAACATCTAGCAACTCCGCTAGCAATGTTCTCCTTGATCCGGCGAACACCTCGTGCACGCCTTTGGGCAACTATGATTTGATCCTCAAGGGTTGGTTTCGCCACCAAGGTAGAAAAATAGCCATGAGGAACAATCTCGAGATTGATCCTTCAAAATTCCTCATGAAGAAGTGGTTGATACTGTTGTAACATGCGATTGTTACAATACGACTTACGACTTAGTGCATCAGCCATGACATTGGCTTTGCCTGGGGTGTAAGATATTCCTAAGTCATAATCTTTTATCAACTCAATCCAGCGTCTTTGCCTGAGATTAAGATCTGGCTGGGTGAATATGTATTTGAGGCTTTGGTGGTCGGAAAAGATCTCACAACGATTACCAAGGAGGTAATCTCGCCAAGTTGTTCGAGCATGAACTACGACAGCGAGTTCAAGGTCATGGGTAGGATAGTTCTCTTCATGTGGCCGCAACTGGCGTGAAGCATAAGCTACCACATGTCTATCTTGCAGAAGTATGCATCCTAACCCTTGCCGTGAGGCGTCACAAAAGATCTTGAAATCCTTTTTTGTGTCTGGAGGCGCAAGTATGGGTGCAGAAGTCAATCTCCTTTTTAGCTCTTGAAAGCTTTCCTCGCACTTGGGAGTCCATAGGAATTTCTTATCTTTCTTGAGGAGTTCAGTTAGAGGCTTTGCAACTTTAGAAAAGTTCTCGACGAAGCGACGGCAATAGCTGGCTAGGCCAAGAAAACTCCAAACTTGCTTAACCGATTCAGGTGGAGTCCAGTCAAGGACGGCCCGAACTCTCTCGGGATTCACAGCAATGCCTTTTGCAGAAATCACGTGGCCTAAGTAGGTCACTTCTGGTAGCCAAAATTCACACTTGGAGAATTTAGCATACATGCGATGCTCTCTAAGTTTCATCAATACCAGCCTTAGGTGTTCGGCATGTTCTTCTTCGTTCTTCGAGTAGATGAGAATGTCATCAAGATAAACTACAACAAATTTATCTAGGTACTCCATGAAGATCGAATTCATCATGCGCGAGTAAGTGGAAGGGGCATTGGTTAAACCAAAGGACATGACGGTGTACTCGTAAAGACCATAACGAGGAGTAAAAGCCGTTTTGGGAATGTTCTCGATTCGGATTTTGATTTGATGATAACCCAATCTCAAATCCATCTTGGAGAAGACAGAGGATCCAGCAAGTTGATCATAAAGATCATTGATCCTGGGAAATGGGTACTTGTTCTTTATCGTCGCTAAATTTAGTGGGCGATAGTCTACGCACATCCTTTCTGTTCCATCTTTCTTTGTTACGAATAGAACGGGGCAACCCCATGGCGATGAGCTAGGGCGGATGAAGCCTTTTTCCAACAAAGCTTCCAGTTGAGTTTTAAGCTCAGCTAACTCACGTGGAGCCATTTTGTATGGGCGTCTGGAAATTGGTGCGGTTCCTAGCATAAGATCCACTATGAATTCTACAAATTTGTCGGGTGGCATTCCCGGCAGCTCTTCAGGAAAGACATCCGAGAAGTCACGAACCACCGGAACATCTTCAAGGTCGGGAAGGGGAAGCACATTCAAAGAATGCACCTGGGTTCTTGTTCTTGGTGAGGAGTAAGCTATTGTCTGGCCTGAAGGATGTGTAAGTCTAACTGACTTGGCTTTACAATCAAGAAAAGCATGTTGTCTTGATAACCAATCCATACCAAGGATGACATCAATGTCTGAAGACTTGAGGGCTATGAGTGAAGCAAGGAATACTAAACCCTCAATTGCAATTTGATTACCATGGCTTACTCTATTAGTTTGCCACTTGGAACCAGGAGTTTGAATGATCATTGGGGTGAACATTTCATCAAAGGATATCTCATGTCGAAGTGCATAACTCTCCGACATGAATGAGTGAGAAGCTCCTGGGTCGAAAAGAACAGAAGTGGGGACAAAATTGACTGGGAGCGTACCAAGAATGACGTCAGAAGTACTATCAGTTTCCTCAGCTGAGATTTGGTTCACACGTCCAAAACTTGCGGAAGTGGAAGGCTTGGCGATGGAGACCTTCGGGGGTGGTTTGGCACGAACAGTGGGGTTCCATTTTGCATGGGGTGGAGCATTCTGACTTATGGTACAATCACGAGAATAGTGACCAGGATGGCCACATCTGAAGCAGGCTCCAAAGATAGTGCGGGGAGCTGGGTTGTTTGGTGGAGCTGGTGGACAAGGCGGCTCAAGGGATGGCCTCGGTAGGTTGTTTTGGTGGATCAAACTGTTAGGAATCCAGATCATGAGCTTCTGAGGGCGTGAACTGGAAGAAGGGGCAAGCTCAAGAGCATGCTTGCGAGACTTCTCAAAAAATTCATTTCCATGCTCAGCTCTGAAGGATCTGTTGACTAAATCCTCAAAGGTGGCAAACTCCAGGAGGTTGAGATCCTAACGAAGGATGGGGCTAAGTCCCTTGCGGAACCTTGCCTGCTTTCTGGCATCGGTGGTGATCTCATCTTGGGCATAACGAGCAAGACGGTTGAATTCCCTCACATACTCATGAATGGACATCTCTCCTAGATTCAGATTGCAGAACTCTTCCTTCTTGCGCTCCATCAACTCATCCAGAATGTGGTACCCTCGAAAGTCAACACAGAACTCTTGCCAAGTCACTACGTGACCATCTGGATGCATTGCAACATAGTTCTCCCACCACTGAAGAGCAGCACCTTCCAAAAAGTATACCGCGAAAATAATTCGGTCATCGGGAGCAACATGTGCTGTATCAAGCTTACACTCGATGGAACGGAGCCAATCATCCGCTTCGAGGGGCTCAGAGGAACATCGGAATACCGGTGGCTTGAGGAAGATGAAGTCCTGAATGCTGACCACCACATTACGATGGTGGGCAGTATTCTTCTCAATGAGCTCCAGAAGGCGTGTTTGATCACGTCTATTCCGCTCAGCTTCCATCATGATTTCCTCCGCAGAAGGCGGTGGTGGAGGTTCATCATCATTTCGATTCCGATCACGGTCTCGATTTCGAAGAACAGCACTACGAGTTCCACCTGACATCCTGTGTGATAAAAATCAACAATCAGAACAGGTTGTACGATGGAGGCAAGGATAAAAGGATATGATTTAAGGAGGAAAAGATAATAATGCGAAGACAATGACTCAAAGAAACACGGAACAAATCCGGCAGCATAACGGCTACACTGGGATGGAAAATGAAACAACCTCGAAGAATTTGGACAGAACTTCTTCAAGGAACTCCAAACACAGAGACTCTGGAAAACCAAAACAATCCTACGGCTACAAGAAGGCAATCAACGAGATGTTCTAGTCAGACATAGGTGAGCCTAGTCCTATCTTCCCGTAGAAAAGATGAGGTGACTCAGAACTCAGATCGATGAGGATAAGGAGAAAAAGGAGCCTTACGTTGTTCCCTTTATACCCAAGTAACTATATAACTATAGAGTGCTAGACTCAACTTCGACGAAAGTCAGTCCTTGTCTGATAACAAGTCTGTCAGGACCCGGGGTTAACGTATGAAAGTCCCGCTACGACATAGTCATATGGAGAGCCGAGAACCGTACCCACTTGTCTAAGCAGACAAGGCCAAGCACAGAACGTTCTCGGAAAGTATCGTACGTGAGGGGCATCCCATCCAGGCCGGCTGATCAACTGAAATGGGTCCTCATTGTCCGCACACAAGTCTAAATGATATGGGTGATGAACTCCCATATTCACAGGCAATTCGCCTCAACCATACTATCGACTATCTCATAACTCTTACATAGACTTACTCCAGCCCGATCACTTAGTCGGGGTCTAGGGCGGGCTCGATCATACATTCAAGTGTGAACGAGACAGAGTCTCGAGCACTCGCATCGCGATGCCCCAAGCTGCGCACATCTAAGGGCCAAGAGTTCCTGGTTTAGCCTCTAAGACCAGCTCATGTGCTAACTGATGATTACGTTTTCTTAATCCTGGACATTGTTCTTGTAACAAGGATGTCAGTAGCAATGGGAACATATTGTTAGCAGAACAATGATGTTGAACCGACCCCAGTATTGAATGATATACTTAGAGATCACATCGTAACTACGTTATAAGTCACATCATGAAATGTTATCATATACGTAATTCCTTAGACCATGAGAGTATCGAGTTGCTTCACACAGGAAGACATGCTTTGGTTCTTAGAGGAATCCTCCCGTAAATGGGAAGTAGTAAAATAAGTTCTGGGTATGTCAGATGGTGTGGCTAGTGACTGTGATAGTTCAAGAATGGGATTTGCTCCTTCACGATGAAGAAGATATTCACTTCGGGCCCACTTTGTATGACGGTATCCATTATAGTCTGGCCAGACGCATTGTGATTCAGTCACGGGGATACCGGAATACGATAACGAGAAAATGGACGAACTAGCAAAGAGGATAACGAGTGGCTTGTGTTCAAGAAGTTGTTACACATGGGTGCCAAACTGCTCTCCTCTGACTTTGTCTTATATCGCGAAGCAAAGGGGATGGTACATGAATAAACATAATGGTTCACTCGAAGTTTCTTCATGTATGTGCGGGAGTCAACATGGGTGTCCATGGCTCCGCTGTTGATTATTGGCTATTGACGAAAGGCTGTTGACCTATGTCCGGAAGATGTTCTGAGTCATGTCCGCATTATACCGAACCTATTGGGTCACACACTTAACGAGGAGTAGTCTGTTAGAATACTAGTATGGTAGAAGGTTTAGTGGAAGCAAAGCAGAATAGTTCATACGGGTACCGGAAGTAGTTCCGGAGATTTATGGAATTGTTCATAAGGGCACCAGAATTAGTTCTGGGTATTTAAGGTTATGTCCGGAACACTCTGGAGTAGTCCTAGGTGGTTTCGAAATATATGAGAATGGTACTGGGGAAGTCCTGGATCAACCGGAATAGTTTCCGGATAATCGCTGGGCGTCCCGACAACCTTCGCGGTCATTGGGTGGCTTAAACTGTAACTCGGATGGTCTTGGACACTATCCGGATGGCTCCGGAACGTCCGAGAACGGTCTCAGAAGGTCCTGGAAGTGCTCCAGAAGTGTCCGGAATGTCCCGAAACGGTCCCGGTATGTCCCGGAAGGTCCTGGAAGCTTCTAGAAGGTCATGGAAGGTTCCGGAAGGTTCCGGGCAGTACCACCCACATAACTGCGCCCCTGGCCTTGGGGGGCAAGCCACCTAGGCTGCCCTGGCCGGCCAGGAGGTGGGGGCGCACCAAGGAAAGGGGAATCCTACTCCAGGTGGAATTACCAAATCACATTATGGCTGGTTTCCGGTGGGAAGGTGTGGGAAGGTTTGGAAGGCTTGGGAGTCCAAGTTGGACTCCCAATGCTCCTTGAGCTGCGCCCTAGGCCTCTTGTCCACCTATATAAGGTGAGCCAGGGGGAGAGGGAGAGATAGACAACTTGTCCCCAAGGCCTATGCGCCACCCTCCCTCATCTAAACCTCGTTGCTCCACAATTAGACCCCGGTTTAGACGCTGTTCTAGAAGTGAATCCGTTAGGGTTTTCTCCCTCTAGTTTTCTCGGTGGCATTCATCTCTGGACGGCGGAGCGCTGCTGGATTGCTTCTACGGGATGTGTGGATACTAATGGAGGGGTCGTACCTTCGACCCTTCTTCGAGGAGCTTGTTCGTGAGACTTGTCCGTGGGACTAGATCGCGGGACGGTTCGAGGGATCGATATCCTCGCGGTTGGGAGGCCATTGAAATTCCTAGCTGCGGGGATCTGCACCGACGGTCTTCACCAACTCTACTTCCGCTACATCGGTTGGTGAGCCATGACGTAAAACCTTGTATGCAATCTTCTTGGATGATCTTGGGTTCTTGATTCGTAGGCCGAAATTTTTTGTTTTCTACTACGTTTCCCAACAGTGGTATCAGAGCGATCCTTGATTAGATGCATATTTAGGTCTAGATCATATGTGTGATATGAGGCATTGATTTTCTTGTTGCTTCCCTGTCATGTAATTTTTTCTATGCTTAATGGCAAGTTGAGGTTTTGCTACAAGGATTGAGTTTTCCATCGATCCCTCTATGCTGCTTTCAGTATGCTGGTTACCTTGATCATGGTCTACATCAAACTCCTTGGATATCATCTTAATCTCTCCATAGAAGATTTAACATGGAGGGGCTTGTGGATTTTATGAACTCAAATCCACACGGGGGTCACGCGTTGAACGAAGTTTGGCTTGTGGCATTAGTTGCTACACGCACCCCGAACGTTAAACTAGCAACATTGAAGTATCGTGTTTGGTTTGTATAGGGAACAACGTTTGCATGTAACCTGCTAATCAACCACGATAAAAGTTGCAACAACCCATGTAGATGGCAATCTAACTTGTTTTTGCAGAGTATGCATGTGATGTGGTATAGCCTTCAAGATTTGCAATGTGTTTGTATGAGATGCTATATGATGTAATATTTATTCGCGACCTGCGTCTCGTGGTACGGCATGATGACTGGAGTCATATGATTGTCACTTAATTATGGCCTGCGTGCCAGAACTGTTTATTAGCTCGAGGCAAAGCAATAGATAGATGCAAGGTGATGATCTACGATGCGGAGGTGGACCCCGACGCACATGCCGGAAGCCGTGGTGATGTTCCCGGCGCCAAGGACAAAGTTGGTGGACACGGTGACTTCAACCACGACGACGTGAAGACAATGAAGACTTCACGAAGCAAAGGGCTATACTATATCACATAATTTTATGAACTGCATGTGATGTTTATCCCTTTGATGCACCCTTGTTTGATGCGCGGTAGTCGTGTTTTATTAGGGTGATCTCTCGCAAAACAATATCAATTTGATAGTGTTCTTCCAACTGTAGCACCGTCTATACTATGTTTCACACCGGAGCAGGTCATGTCACATGGGTGCGCACGGTGTGACGCATAAAAGGCGGGTGTGTTAAAAGAACACACAGCGCATTACACTTGGTTGTCTTGACGGTTTGGATAAAAGTTTGCTACCGGAACACGCCCATCGAAAGATGAACAAGAATCACCTTTGGCGTGATTGGAAAGTTGGCCTACCGGTCCAGTCTAAGTCATCAGTGATGTCACATCAATGGCGGACGATTGGGTTGGATCTTGAATCACTCCAGCATCAATTACGAGAGATATTGATCTGAGTGGGAGCGCACTTAGTAATTAAATTTATTATTCACAAGTGCAACTTAATTATGAACAAAGTCTTAGTATTTGCATTATCGTTGTAGAATAATGGCTCGCGTTGCCACCTTCCCAATTGATTTTGATTAACTGTATTGTCTGGTAAAAACTTTACGATTGGTACCGTATTGTGAGGACTATCCTCAATAGTGTCGAGAAGGAGCTTGTCCTATCGCAAATTTTTGATGCTCTCCCGCTAATGCTATGGATGATGTGACTTACGTCCATAATCCAAAAGGCTAGAATTTCACCACAACTAAGTGTATTGTCGTAATCACCATGAAACCCGAACTTCGAAACGTTTGGGATAGTTATGTTATATTCATGGAACTGAAAAATTGTTTTCAGTGATACGACAATTGATGTAAGATATAAGATATCTAGTACAATGTCTGATTGTAAGCATTAGTGAAAATGTTCATTATGCTCTAACAAAATTGATAAGTGTGGGATCCAGAAGAACACCGATCATATGATGATGAGGATTAAGGGAAAGGAAGTTCCATAGGGTGTTAGTAAGACTTACACACCGGAAAGTCCATGGCCTGCGCCACCCTTGATAATGTGTGATCTTCTGTGAGTAGGAGTGACATTGGAAATAGAACTATGATACGTATAAAGGCAAAACGAAAGAAGACTGGAATATCTAGCTCAGAAATGAAAGTCATACGGAGTTATAGATGAATTCATTGCTGGTCAAGAGATGTAATTCTTGGGAATCATGATTCAACAGTTAATTGTGGATTCTGTATATTGTGATTAAACTGTTGATCATCGGAATATCACATCGATTGCATATTGTTGCAACTCGATGCAAGAAATACTATGGCCTTTATGACTAGCTAATGATGAGTTTTGACACGCTCGGGAACACGGTAAAAGGTTTACTATACCGTGTGTTGACTCTATGATTATCTTCATAATTCATTTTAGAGATGAGTAAATTGTTACTACACTTTAGCCTTGTTGCAAAACATCATTTTGAATCATGTTTGTTGCAAGAGAGTTGTTCAAAGCTATGAATAACGTAAAGGCCATACTTCCATTATGAATAGGTTGTATGTTATGAATCTTGATAATAATACTAAACATCCATAACACTGACGCTAAACGTCGCAAGACTGACAGAAATACCACATAGATGTGGCACTGCCGTTTATCACAAGTGACATAACATGCATGAAGAATTTCCATAAGTGATGGACTTTTGAGTCATATGATTATGAATCACTTGACGCTTGCGATCTTTGTCTCGAAGTAATGTGACTAAAACACCGTTGATAGGCCATACATGAACGGGCAACTAAACCATTGGTAATCATACATGATGATGTGTGTAGTCCAATAAGTGTAGTTGTGTGCAGTGGATTCCCTATCTTCACTCATGAGTTGAAGTAGATATGTGGATATCTGTTCAATAGAGACATACTTCTGAAATCTTTGAAATGTTTAAGGAATTGTAGAGTGAAATAGAAATTCATTGTAACAAGAAAATAAAGCTTCTGCAAATTAGATTGTAGAAAGTAATATTTGAGTTACAAGTTTAGCGAACGTCTGATGAGTTGTGAAGAAGTGTGTAACAGCCCAGATTTCACAAAAATTAAAAAAATTGTTTTCGGTGTGAATTGTTTTATCGTCTGATTTGTTTGCGGTGTTTGCATCCCCGATTTATCGATCGGCGATTATTTCCCCCCTCTTATCTCGTATCGGACGGAGACCGACCCTTGCCACTCTGACACTCGACCTTTGCGACACCGGGTTTCGCCCGATCACCGTCGCGAAAACCGCACGAGACCAGCCGCAGCCAACGGAACGAAAAACCCCGTTTAATAATTAAACGGGTTATTTTTATAGCGCGCCGGAAAATGTTGTCGGAATGTCACCGCAGTGAGGTACGATCGACGGGCTCGACGCGCTGAGCGCGTGGTTCGAGATTTCGTCGGAATCGGAGTCCGCATGCACCTTCGGCGGTCACGAACGCGATCACCGGACGCGCGAGAGGGGTACCGAGGGTGTTTGCGTCAACTGGCCAGCCAACCTGCCTATATAAATACCACCACACTTCCCTAGGCCTTCTAGGGTTTCCCCCTCTAGAAATTGGCAGCCACCCCCCTCACAAACTTCCATATCAGCACCCAAACCCCTCTCTCTCCCGAAACCCTAGATCTGGGTGCACCACAGCCATTGGATCACAGATCAGAGGGCCTGGAGGCTGCCACGTCGCCACCCAGGCCAGCCAGCCACCTCCCAGCCGGGAACGGGCCCCGCCGGGCCCTCCTCTGCCGCCAGGGCCCGCCCGAGCCGACCACCCCGTCTCCACGACCGCGCCGCCCGCGCCTCCCGGCTCCGCCCGTCGCCGGCGAGCTGCCGACCAGCAGCCGCGCCCGCAGGTCGCCTCCTCTCCCTCCTTCTCCTCCTCCTCTCCCTCTAGCTAACCCCCTCCTTCCCCGTGCAGCAGCCGCCGGGACGCGCCGCCGCCATGGCCATGAGAGGCGCCGCCCGAACTCCTCTGGCCGGAGCCGTCGCGGGAGCCCCGCCGCCTCTGCTCACCGGCGCTGCCAGCCGCGCCTCCCTCCTCGACCCTCCTCGTGCGCCCCCGCCTCGAGCCCCCTCGACCGGCCACCGGAGGCCAGCCGGCAGCCGCGGCCGCCGCCGCCGGCATGCTCAGCCTCGATCCAGAGGGGATCGGGCGAGCCAGGCCAGGCCGGCCACCAGCAGCTACGTGGGCCAGCGCCCCCACGGCCCAGGCCAGGCCTCCAGCCGGCCCACTCCAGCCGGCCTGCCAAGCCAAGCCGAGCGGACCTCTCCAGCCGAGCTGGGCCGGCCCGTTTGGGTGAGGCCGGCATCCTTTTTTTTTCTGTTGTTTTTTTTCCATTTTCTCAGAAATTGCTAAGTCTGAGTAATTTTGCTGCTGATTCAATTCTGTACTGTAATTTCCCGTTGATCCGTAGCTCCGATGACGTTGCCCCCAAAACGAAAACTGCTTAGAATTGCGTGTACTTTAACCCGTCTTTTGTGAGTTAATTGTTTTGAGGTTGTTTAGATATAGTTTTTGCTGTTCAAAGTGGGCATCAGGCCGTTAAACTGCTACAATTGATGTTATTGTGCTGCTGTTGTTATTTTGTTGCAACTTTGCATGATGTTTGTAAGAAATCGATGAGGCCTATTGCATTGATTCCTTTTGCTTTGCGTTAAGAAATGTTTCTACTTCAGTTTCATGCATTCACATGCCATAATTGCTTGCTGCATCATGTTTATATCTTGCTCCAAAGTAGCTATCCTGATGTTATTGTGCTGCTATTGCTGAAACTGTTATTTTGTTGCAACTTCGGATGACGATTGCTTCGCAACCGTTCATCGGAATTGAGTGATTCCAATTGCATTTTGTTAAGCATCATGTCTACTTTCGTCCCATGTATTGCTATGTCATGTTGCTGCACTTTTGCATATAGATTTACCCCTGTTTATACAGCATGTGTGCATAATTTGTTTTGCTTGTATCTTTTTAACCGTAACTCCGTTTGGGGTGTTCTTTATATGTAACTTGATTAGTTTTTCGTGTTCTTTGTGTTTATGCTATTTTTTGCTGTTGTTAACCAACCTAAAATATGGTTTAGGACAGAACAGTACCAATTCTTTTAATCATCGTGCGGCACTTAGTGTTATGCCATGTTTAGGATTGTGCCCCACTTAAATTGACTAGCATAGATAGTTTACTTTGTGCTTCACCTCTTGAATGTTTTGTGCTATGCCATGCTTGCTTGAGTTGCCATGTTAATAACCGTTGTTTGGTAACCTGTAGCTAAGCAACTTGAACCACCGTAAACGTGCGGTATTCGTCGTGTGTGACGAGTACTCCACTTAAATCGTTAGTAACCGCTCTCGACGGTAGGTGCGATATCTCGTGTTACTTCTTGTTGATGCTTGCTCGTGTTTGATCCGTAGTAATAGTGGTGCACCGTTGATTGATTTCCAGTGTTTACTTCTTGTGTGCTCCCGCGGGTACCTCTCGGAGACGATGCGAGCGTGCGATCGACTACACCTTCGGAACCCGACTTATCAACAGGCAAGGACTTGCATTACTTATGATCCATTCTATTTCAACCAGCGGTTTGCATGCTAGAATAGGTTAGGCGATGTTTGATCCTACCACATGTTTACAGCCTCTTTTAAACCGATACAACCATGTCCCTTCCCAGCAAACCATGTACTGCTATGTTACTTTTGCTCGTTGCTCAGCCCCTGCTTAGTATGCATGCTTAGGATGCTACGATGTCACCCTGTTACTCTTTGGGTTGGGATATCACATTATTATATTATTGCTGATGATATGATTATTATTATAAATGTTGACTATATTCGACGAAGGATGGAAGGTCTAGGCTATCCCGCCTCGACGCTTTGTTCCATTCGAGTCACCTAGGATCCGAGTTTCGGGTATTGGTTTTAAGACTGAGCGTGCCTAACCGCGTGTGGGATTTTATGGGGTCCCCTTCTCTTACCTACCTAGCTTCAAACATTTCTAGTGGTGGCCCAAGCTGATTTACCATTTGAAAACGTGTGTGTGTGTCTGTCGGGTAGCTCCTGGCAGATATTATTTAAAACAACCAGGGCCAGGAGGACATAGTTTCTTGGCTGGCCCACCTTGTCCGGCTGAGGACCCGGTTATCCCAATGTGTGATGAATCGGGTATCCAAACCTGCGATAGACGGTAGAGACCAGATCGAGAGAGCGGCCGGCTCCTGAGATGGATGTCGACTCACCGGGGGCCACCCGGATTTGTTCGTTGTTAGTTAGAGGGACCTGTCGTTTCGGATCTCTTGGAACTAAATCATAAAATGGTTGCCTATGATGGGTAGCAACTGAGAGTGATGGACGTGCGTGCGGAGCCTCGTAATGGGCAGTTGGTACACCCCTGCAGGGTTAAATCTTTTCGAAAAGCCGTGTCCACGGTTATGGACGACTTGAGACCTACTCCTTGTTCATAGACAACAACAACTGAGATAATCTTAATATAACTTGATCAACGTGTGTGTGTGCCTTGACTGCTTCTTCTTTGTCGGGACGCGAAGAGGAGGACAAGGATAGGATAGGTGTTATGTTTGCGTAAGTAGTTGATAGCAAGACTTGTTGGAGGCGATTCCTCATCGAATGCTTGGCTTCTTATCTTACTCTCTAGATCGTTAGCCACTTCATAAATGCTAGTGCGGCAGCAACCTCACCACTTACCTCATCCTTACCGTAAACTACTAGTTGTCCTAGAATGACGAGTGATGAAGTCCTTGCTGGGTCAGATGACCACTACAGTTGGATGCTGAGTACCTCTGTACTCATGATACTACCCCCAAACTCTTTTCAGGGTCTTGATCGACAACAGGTATGGTGATCGACGTTTCACGTGGAGACTCGACGATGACTAGTTAGGCGGATCCCGGCGGAGGGCCTGGACCCGTGCGGTTATGGGATCGGTGCTTTTCTCTTTGCCAGTAGGCATTTGCTTGTAGTCTGTACTCAGACATGTATCTTACGCTGTTGTATTATATTTGAGGCAGTTATATGCCGATTGTATGAGATGTTGTATCCTTGTATCTGTAAGGTTGTGATATCATGTTGGAAATCCGGGGCATATGGCTTTGTCATATGTCGTGGTGGGTCCGATATGTGCTTCGTCCTCGGGTTCGGGCGGAAACGTCCGAATCTGAAACAGTACCGCATATCGGGCCTTACAAAGTGTCATAACTTGCGTCTCCCGGAACACCACTATGAGTAAAGTGTTCGAGAGATGTAATCAAGCCATGTATGACACGGTAAGATCAAATATGACGTTTATCAATTTGCCATTATACTTATTAAAGTTATGCGTTAGTGACTACAGCTTTTACAATGAAAAGAGCACCATCAAATCTGTTGAAATGAAACCATATTAGATATGGTATGGACTGTTAAAACCATGTTGTCTTTTCTTAAAATTTGGGTATATGAGGCATATGTTTGACATACTCAAAACCCCAAATCAGATAAGTGCTACTTTGTTAAGGTTATGCCAAAAATTTTGGTATTCCTCTATCACTACACAAAAGCAAAATTGTTTGTTGTTAAGAACAATGTGTTTTGAAGAAAATGGTTTCTTACAAAAGAGTGAGTGGGAGGACAGTGCAACTTGTCAAAGATTGTTGAATCTTCAGAGAAGTGCGCAGCTGAACCACACAGGTTAGACAAAACTCGTACAAACATTCATGATATGTAAAACGAGATATTGTTGTTCGACAATGATAAACCTGTGTTATACAAAGAAGCGTTGATGGGCCCTGACTCCGGGATTTGGCTAAATGCCAAATAATCCGAGATAGTATCCATGGAAGTAAGTCAAGTTTTTCACTTGGTAGACCCTCCTAAAGACTAAAAGTCTGAAGAATATATATATGGATCTATAATTGAGTCAGATGAAATTGTTTTATCCATAAAGCTCAACTCGTTGGAAAATTGCTTTCTAGCAAGTTCAAAGGTTGACTACGGCGAAATAGTGTCGACCGTAGAAATGCTTTAGTCAGTTCGGGTTATACTAGCAATTACTACATATCTCATTTATAGGATATGGTAGAATGAACGTCAAAAAAAAGTTCCTACATGGAAATATAACAAAGGACGTATACGTGATACGACCAGAATGTTTTGTCGATTCAAAGGATGCTAAAATAGATGCAAGCCTTGGATATCCAGTGATGGACTGAAGCTAGCACATTACGATGGTGGGCAGTATTCTTCTCAATGAGCTCCAGAAGGCGTGTTTGATCACGTCTATTCCTCTCAGCTTCCATCATGATTTCCTCCGCAGAAGGCGGTGGTGGAGGTTCATCATCATTTCGATTCCGATCACGGTCTCGATTTCGAAGAACAGCACTACGAGTTCCACCTGACATCCTGTGTGATAAAAATCAACAATCAGAACAGGTTGTACGATGGAGGCAAGGATAAAAGGATATGATTTAAGGAGGAAAAGATAATAATGCGAAGACAATGACTCAAAGAAATACGGAACAAATCCGGCAGCATAACGGCTACACTGGGATGGAAAATGAAACAACCTCGAAGAATTTGGACAGAACTTCTTCAAGGAACTCCAAACACAGAGACTCTGGAAAACCAAAACAATCCTACGGCTACAAGAAGGCAATCAACGAGATGTTCTAGTCAGACATAGGTGAGCCTAGTCCTATCTTCCCGTAGAAAAGATGAGGTGACTCAGAACTCAGATCGATGAGGATAAGGAGAAAAAGAAGCCTTACGTTGTTCCCTTTATACCCAAGTAACTATATAACTATAGAGTGCTAGACTCAACTTCGACCAAGGTCAGTCCTGCTCTGATAACAAGTCTGTCAGGACCCGGGGTTAGCGTATGCAAGTCCCGCTACGACATAGTCATATGGAGAGCCGAGAACCGTACCCACTTGTCTAAGCAGACAAGGCCAAGCACAGAACGTTCTCGGAAAGTATCGTACGTGAGGGGCATCCCATCCAGGCCGGCTGATCAACTGAAATGGGTCCTCATCGTCCGCACACAAGTCTAAATGATATGGGTGATGAACTCCCATATTCACAGACAAGTCGCCTCAACCATACTATCGACTATCTCATAACTCTTACATAGACTTACTCCAGCCTGACACTTAGTCGGGGTCTAGGGCGGGCTCGATCATACATTAAAGTGTGCACGAGACAGAGTCTCGAGCAATCGCATCGCGATGCCCCAAGCTGCGCACATCTAAGGGCCACTTGGTGTATAAAAGAGCGCCATCCAGATCACAACTAAGGTCTCGAAAACCCATACAAAGACATGCATGTTAAAAGCATACACGCAGCACACATTGTTGGAAATATGCCCTAGAGGCAATAATAAAATGTTATTATATATATTTCCATGTTCGTAATTAATGTTTATATTTCTGTGCTATAATTGCAATGACCCTGACTATGAGATTCAGAAGAAAACTCACTTGCATGTGTGGAAATGTAAACACCAAGAGTTCCTGGTTTAGCCTCTAAGACCAGCTCATGTGCTAACTGATGATTACGTTTTCTTAATCATGGACATTGTTCTTGTAACAAGGATGTCAGTAGCAATGGGAACATATTGTTAGCAGAACAATGATGTTGAACTGACCCCAGTATTGAATGATATACTTAGAGATCACATCGTAACTACGTTATAAGTCATATCATGAAATGTTATCATATACGTAATTCCTTAGACCATGAGAGTATCGAGTTGCTTCACACAGGAAGACATGCTTTGGTTCTTAGATGAATCCTCCCGTAAATGGGAAGTAGTAAAATAAGTTCTGGGTATGTCAGATGGTGTGGCTAGTGACTGTGATAGTTCAAGAATGGGATTTGCTCCTTCACGATGAAGAAGATATTCACTTCGGGCCCACTTGGTATGACGGTATCCATTATAGTCTGGCCAGACGCATTGTGATTCAGTCACGGGGATACCGGAATACGATAACGAGAAAATGGACGAACTAGCAAAGAGGATAACGAGTGGCTTGTGTTCAAGAAGTTGTTACACATGGGTGCCAAACTTCTCTCCTCTGACTTTGTCTTATATCGCGAAGCAAAGGGAATGGTACATGAATAAACATAATGGTTCACTCGAAGTTTCTTCGTGTATGTGCGGGAGTCAACATGGGTGTCCATGGCTCCGCTGTTGATTATTGGCTATTGACGAAAGGCTGTTGACCTATGTCCGGAAGATGTTCTGAGTCATGTACGCATTATACCGAACCTATTGGGTCACACACTTAACGAGAAGTAGTCTGTTAGAATACTAGTATGGTAGAAGGTTTAGTGGAAGCAAAGCAGAATAGTTCATACGGGTACCGGAAGTAGTTCCGGAGATTTATGGAATTGTTCATACGGGCACCAGAAGTAGTTTTGGGTATTTAAGGTTATGTCCGGATCACTCTGGAGTAGTCCCAGGTGGTTTCGAAACATATGAGAATGGTACTGGGGAAGTCCTGGATCAACTGGAAGAGTTTCCGGATAAGCGCTGGGCGTCCCGACAACCTTCGCGGTCATTGGGTGGCTTAAAATGTAACTCGGATGGTCTTGGAAACTATCCGGATGGCTCCGGAACATCCGAGAACGGTCTCGGAAGGTCCTGGAAGTGCTCCAGAAGTGTCCGGAATGTCCCGAAACGGTCCCGGTATGTCCCGGAAGGTCCTGGAAGCTTCTAGAAGGTCATGGAAGGTTCCGGAAGGTTCCGGGAAGTACCACCCACATCCCTGCGCCCCTGGCCTTGGGGGGCAAGCCACCTAGGCTGCCCTGGCCGGCCAGGAGGTGGTGGCGCACCAAGGAAAGGGGAATCCTCCTCCAGGTGGAATTACCAAATCACATTATGGCAGGTTTCCGGTGGGAAGGTGTGGGAAGGTTTGGAAGGCTTGGGAGTCCAAGTTGGACTCCCAATCCTCCTTGAGCTGCGCCCTAGGCCTCTTGGCCACCTATATAAGGTGAGCCAGGGGGAGAGGGAGAGATAGACAACTTGTCCCCAAGGCCTATGCGCCACCCTCCCTCATCTAAACCCCGTTGCTCCACAATTAGACCCCGGTTTAGACGCTGTTCTAGATCGGAATCCGTTAGGGTTTTCTCCCTCTAGTTTTCTCGGTGGTGTTCATCTCTGGACGGCGGAGCGCTGCTGGATTGCTGCTTCGGGATGTGTGGATACTAATGGATGGGTCGTACCTTCGACCCTTCTTCGAGGAGCTTGTTCGTGAGACTTGTCCGTGGGACTAGATCGCGGGACGGTTCGAGGGATCGATATCCTCGCGGTTGGGAGGTCATTGAAATTCCTAGCTGCGGGGATCTGCACCGACGGTCTTCACCAACTCTACTTCCGTTACATCGGTTGGTGAGCCATGACCTAAAACCTTGTATGCAATCTTCTTGGATGATCTTGGGTTCTTGATTCGTAGGCCGAATTTTTTTGTTTTCTACTACGTTTCCCAACACACATGCCTTGTATGAACAGCAGGTATCATTGCAATGCTCTACAAAGTATACAACTTTATTGATAACTCTTACAGAGTGCACACAGAGATCACAAGTCTGTGATCCAACATTACATCAAACATGCGGAAGCAAAGTAGGTCTGAGTACATACAAGTTTAACAAATGGCTTAGAGAAGCCTTATCTATAAACAAGCCCTTCCACGAGGGAACAGTCGTCTGACTGGGACTACACTAGCTTGATCGGACATCGAGCTCCAGGGAGAATCGACCTTCGGGGTCGATGGGTTCATCTAAAACATCGAATAAGCAAACGTGAGTACAAAGTCGTACTCAGCAAGACTTACATAGGAACTATACTACTCATGCACATGTATCAAGGGTAAAGGGAGGTGGGGTTTCACTTGCAGAAGTGCCAGCTTTGACTTGGCTAGTCCTGAACTAGGAGTACCAGACTTGAGGTAAGAAGCGTACACGAGTCCACTACATGTCTCCAACCAATTACACCACTATGGTCCTTCCTCGACTTCCCCACGAGAAAGCACGCCATAGCACTCACGCTTATCTTGGTAATTTTTATAAGTATCCAGTTCAAGTTGTCTAATAATCAAGCTAAGCTTTCCAAGCAGTCCTTAACCGCGGACGCGGCTATTCGAATAGTTTTGTTACCCCTGCAGGGGTGTACTGCTACACACACACACGCATCAGTTACCGCCTGGGAGTGGCACCCTTCAAGCGGGTACCGGCGAGGATGTTGCCACGACACTTCGCCCACAGCTCTGTTCTAGTCCAGAGAGTCGCCTATCTGAGGGGGATCCGTATGGAAGTCCGGCCGAGGTTCCAGTATAGCCTCAAACGATGTCTGCAGGGTCCCAAGCCGGTCTTGAAAAGCCGTTCATCCACTTCGCAGACCGTGCCACAGCCCTACCAGAACTCCGAACTACTGCGACTTCTGGGGTTCGAACGGGGTGAGGTACTAGGTCGAGAGGGGTCAGTGATGAGCCCAATGTGTGGTTGTACTCTTCTTCTTGGATCACCACACAAGAACTCGGGCTTAAGGTGGTGTTCAACGAGACAACCCACTGTGTACTCCTACACAGCCTCTCATCGTTCACCTTGTATTAGGGTAGATTCACCAACACAGTTTCACTTTCATCAACACCATATTCACCATCATCCCGACTCACATCAAAAGAAACCTCATTGTACCACTAAGCATGCAATAAGCAGTAACAGTTGCAGGGGCCACATGATATCAAACAAGTCCTATGTCAGCTAGGATTGTTGTTTACTTACTACTGTGACAAGATGATAGGTCATGCATCGGATATGGGTTCAACTATGCGGTAGAATCGATACAAGGTGATCTCCTAAACATGCATAAGCGAGACTGAGAGGGAATTGGGATATTATAGACATGATCAATGGGGGTTTGCTTGCCTGGCTGACGAGGTTCAGTCACGGGGTCTTCAACGAAGGGGTGATCTCGGGTTCCGGCTCCACTTCTATCAGCAACATGACAATCATAGGATCAACATAATATACAATGCACAATCACATGAATAAGATTGTAAGGGTGATATTCATGGTTGCATTGTGTGGAAAATTCTATTTAAAAGGAGTATATTGCAATTGAATTGCAAATTCAAACTCCATATAATTTATCGATGAAATTCAAATGCATTTGAATGCATGAATGTTTATTTGACAAGTTTGAACATGAAATGACGTGGTATAGTTGAGGTAATGTTTCTGATGTGTGGATGAATCCATCTAAAAGAAGTGTGTTGCAAAATCATTTGCAAATTCACTCCAAATTTGAATTCAAAAAGGATCCATATGCATGTTTGCTACTGTTCACCCATTTTAAAATGGTCAAACAAAGAAACAAGTTGCATATTCATAATCCTTGTATTTTTTGATAACTTTAGACATATTATTTGTCCAATTTGGAGTTAATATGAATTTTCTATGAATTATTGAAGTTTAAGCTATTTTCTGGAATTTTCTGGATTTTCTTTAATTTGGAAAAAGGTTTATTGTGTCAGCATATGAGGTCATGCTGACGTGGGGGGAGGGGTCTGACTGGTGGGGTCAGGCTGTCAGTGGGAGGGGTTAATTAACCCGTTCTGTTAAACTAACTGGGGGTTAGTTAGTGGCCAGGGGGCCCACTGTCAGTGTCACACGGGCGGGGTTAGTGCTTAATTAAGCACGGCCACGTCACGGCTGCCGGCGGTTCAACGCCGGCGTCACCAGACGCGGCGGTGCCCGCACGGGACGGCGGTGCAGTGCGCCATTTCGTGCGCCGAGGGAAGCCACGAGAAGCTCATGCTCCCGCGCATCTCCTGGTGCACACAGGCGACCAAGGAGGCCACCGGAATGGCGCCGGCGACGAACGGCGCGGCGACCGTAGCTCAGCTCAACGGTTGCGGCGATTTCGTCCAAGGGGAGGAGCGAGGTCAGAGGCAAAACATGGCGCAACTCACCCTGGTTCGATCAGAGGAGACGGCGCGGTCGGAGATGACTGGACAGCGGCGTATTCGGCGACGAACTCCGGCGGCCGTAGACGAAGAAGACGGCTCGATTCGTCGGCTCCGGGGCATTACGGCTCGCGGGACTCTGCAGGGTGGTGAAGACGACGGCAGGGAAGACGGTGCACAAGGTGGCGCGGCTCGAGGAGGTCACTGGCCGCGCGTGGACATGGCAGCGAACGGCGGCATTCTCGGGTGGAGGAAGAATCCGACGAGGGAGGAGGAAAGAGCGACCAAGGAGAGGGGGAAACTGATCCAAAGCGTCGAGGGCGTCGTCGTGTCGCGTCCAAAGGCTTAGGGGGTGCCCACGGCAAGCAGGAGGTGGCAAGACGGCGTCTGCGGCGAGCGCATGCATTACAGCGAGCACCTTCGGGGCGCGGGGGAGGTAGACGATAAGGTGGGGTGGGCTGGGCCGGCTGCTGTGCTGCGGTGCAGTAAGTTGGGCCAGATCCAGGTGAGTTTCCTTTTCCATTTTCTTTCTGTTTTCTTTTCTGATATTTGTTTTGTCTTGCTAAAAAAATAGCTAGACATTTTTTTAAATGCTACAAATTTTTATGTGGCCTCACAATAAATTAGGTTAGCCACTTATAAAATTTGAACATTTTTAAAATTCAAATAATTTGAACTTTAATTCAAATAGGGGTTTAAATTTAAATCCATGCTCCTGTTTGAATATTTGAAAAATCCATGAGCATGGGGTTGGTCCCATCACTTGATATGTGATCCCACTCATTTATGGGACTTTTAAAAAATGCAAAAGGAATTTTTGGAGCAACTTTTTATCTGGCCATTTGAATTAATTCATCTGGGGGGTGTTCTCTCTCCCATTTTGATTTCTTTTGATAATTTTAACATGATGCAAAGTGAGACTTGATCCTAGCACATACCTAACTTGGGGTTGTGACAAGTATGTTCAAGCTATGTGCATTGTGATCTTGTCTTGATTTTCAGCAGCATATTATTTACTTTTGCTTTTTTGTGATTGATCACTTGAAAGAAGGATTGCTTCGTGCATTGTCCCCATAGCATTGTTTCAATAGTTGCTAAACTATTTTCGTAGTACATGCTTATATACATCTATTGAAGCAAAAGAGTTTGTCAAAGTTTTCCTTGTCGCGTCGAGTTCGTTGACCTAAATTGCTTGAGGACATGCAATATGCTAAGCTTGGGGGAGTTGATACGTCTCAAACGTATCTACTTTCCCAAACACTTTTGCTATTGTTTTGACCTCATTCTTGCATGATTTGAACTAAACTAACCCGAACTTACGCTATTTTCAGCAGAGCTGCCTGTATGGTTTTATTGTGTGCATGAAAATGGATTTTTAGGTATCTCGGAAAATTCCAGGAAAAATCAGGAAAAATCCACGCACCCGAAGCTTCCACGGACCAAAAGTGGGGCCAGAGGGGGGACACGGGGGCTTCAGGCGCCCTGCTGGCGCGGCCCCACCCTGGCCACGCCAGGAGCCCACCTGGGGGCCTCCCCCTCCTCTGGTGCTCTACAACGCCTCTATTTATTCTCGTGACGGGAAAACCCCAGAACAGGAGTCATTTTTCGAGTTTCCGTCGTGGAGCCGCCGCCACCCTCTGTTCTTCCTCGGGAGGGCTAATCTGGAGGCTGATTTGGCCTCCGAAGAGGGGAGATCGTCGCCATCTCCATCATCATCACCACTCCATCCTCCCTTCATGACTTCTCTTCTCATGTGTGAGTAATTTCCTGCTGTAGGCAAAGGGGATGGTAGGGTTTGGATGAATTTGATCATGTAATAGTTCGTCAAATTGTTGGGGGGGCATGTTGCCTATCATCTACTTTGGTGTTTATCATCTTTGCTACAACTTTTTTCTCTTAATGCTTGTCACTTTGGGCCCGAGTGCCATGTTTTTAGATCTGAACCACTTGTGTTTTCATGAGTATATTTATGTTCTTGATCCTATCTATGAGTTGTATGCAGCTATTATGGTCCGGAACCGGCGATCCCAAAGGTGACGGCTTGGGCACCAAAGGGGATGGTCCATAATTTGAGGATTTCATGTATCCATTGAGTTTATTGCTTTTTTCCGGTGCTCTTTGACAGGAGCACCTTAATCTCCATAAGGTCCCTTTGGCCCCGTTCGTAGAGGGATGGTAGGACAAAAGATGTTGTGCAAGTTCTTATTGCAAGCACACACAACTACCTACGGGATACATGCCTAATGTTTGATATTTGCCTAGATGATCATTGTTTTTTCTGTGTGCCTTTCCCCGTGTTAAAATCTATTACATGTTCACTCTTATCCAAGCAGCGCCCAACCATCCATCTCCCTAGCCTACAATGTTTTAATCCTGCTGGTCACTAGTTGTTACTTTTCGCTGTTTCACCTTCGCTGTCGTCACTACCACTATCATACCACATTTGCTATTAATATTTTTTTCAAGCAAATATATTTCAGGTGCGATTGAATTGATAACTCAACTGTCAAAGCTTATATATATTCTTTGGCTCCCCTTGTGTCGAATCAATAAATTGGGTTATCTTACCCGCGAAGACTATCTCGATCCCCTACAGTTGAGGGTCATCAGATGACAATCAGAAATGGATGGGATGTTTTCATTGAGAACAATGGTCTCGACATTGGGATGAATGTGGTCATGGCATTCTAGATGCTTTCAGGAGTGTTGGGCATGTTCCTCACGTCACTTACCTAAGAACTTCAGTTCCCTACCACCTTCCTAAGTGAATTTCTAGCATTCAAGTATGCTACAAATTCAAGATCAGTGACTGTTTGGTACTCCTAAATAATTGTTTGGTAGCGTTCAAGTATGTGTAGCTGTGTAAAACCTTCTTAAGTATCTTTAATGTGATGAATGATCAACGAATGTTTCATAGATGGTTGTTCATATTATGGTGTATCCCTTTTATGAATTTTGCTCGTGCCTTTTCTAGGGAAAAATTATTCATTCGGAGCACTAGTAACTGTTAATCACTCGCACAAGTAACTCCTCAATTGAGGTCATGAATCAGTGTATCTTGAAGCACGAGACATGCCATCTCTGATTGTATAGAAGTGCCTATTTTAAAATCAAGGTAATGCCTCACTGATAAAACGGGTCATGCCCCATCTCTGATTGTATAGAATTGCCTCTTTTAAAATCAAGGTAATGCCTCACTAATAAAACGGGTCGTGCCTTATGTGATTGTATAGAAGTGCCTCTTTTAAAATCAAGGTAATGCCTCACTGATAAAACGGGTCGTGCCTTCTCTGATTGTATAGAAGATCCTCTTTTAAAATCAAGGTAATGCCTCACTGATCAAACGGGTCGTGCCTTTTGTACTTTTAGTTAAATGTTCGTGATTTTGGAAGACAGCTGACGTGCTTTCTATCCACTCGCAGAACACGTGATTTTGGAATCTAGCGTCGTGCCTTCTCTGATTGTAATGACGTTCTTCTGTCCACTCGCAGTAACGTGCTTTTGAAATATCGAGAAGCACCGGTCGTGCCTCCTTTCCTTGTAGTGACGTGCTTCTTTTTGATTGAACAAAGTGCCTCGTTTAGACAACGGGACGTGCTTCTTATACATTCAACGAAGTGCCTCACTTGATATAGGTTTCTGTCCAGCATCTTTCAACGAATGATGATCTAGGTATAAATCCAATTTCTTTACAGATGAAACACTCGTGAGCTTCTTAACCAATTCCTTTATTCAAGAAAACTATGGAATGCTGAAACACAGGACTTGAATAACATAAATATACAAAAAAACAATGGAATAACACAGTTTTTTCTACTAACACAAAATACCACATTAAACTGAAACAATGGAATGTTGATACGTCCCGAACGTATCAATAGTTTCTGCTTGCTCCATTCATGTTTTGTGTGATATTTCTATGATCTAGATACACTTTCATACACTTTAGATCATATTTGGACTAACCTACCAACTCAGTGCACCCTCGTGCCAGTTTCTGTTTTCTGCTATTTTTCTATTTCAGTTTTCCCCCATATTAAAAGTGCTCCAAAAATTCAGGAAAATCAGATAAAAAATCAGCGTGAAGGAACCCTTCGGAGTCCCGAAGGAGGACCAGGTGAGACCCACCAAGGCCCCAAGAGGCCACCTGGCGCGGCCTAGGGATTAGCCGCGCGAGGGGGCGCCTGGACCCCTGGTGGCCCCCCTGGCTGCTCCCCCTTCGCCTATATATTTCCCGTGACGTGAAACTTCCGGAGAGAGAACCCATTTCCGCGATCTCGCCTTTGTTCCGCTGCCACCGCACTTCCAAGATCGGGAGCGCCAGAAGACCTCTTCCCGGCACCCTGCCGGAGGGAGGATCGACCTCCAGGAGATTCCACTCCACCATGGACGCTTCCCGAATGTGCCGTGAGTAGTTTCCTTTGGACCATGGGTCCGTGATCAATAGCTATGTGATGTTCTCCTCCCATCTCTGTTCTTCATGGTTTAGACCTCGTGAGTTGCCCTACATGATCGAGGCACATATGTAATCTTTCTGCTGTTGCTATGCTGAGTTTGATGGGATCTGATGGATTATGAGATTATGTTCAGATTGTGATAGAGTAATATATTTGGTTCTTATCTTTTATATTTTTGTTCCTAAGTAATTCTTGCATGTTCTCCGTTGCTGTTTATTGCTTTGGCCAAGTAGTAGGTACTAACTCCAAGAGGGAAAGTTATGCTTGATTGTGGGTTCATGCCCCCCGATGACATGCTTGAGTGACAGAAACATGAGTCTAGGGGATGTGATGTTGCCACAAGGAGGAAAACAACGGTGCTTGTAACCGTGGTTGCAAGGATTGTTTACTTTACGCAAAGTGCTTTTTAATGCAGTTGTCTGTTCCTTGGGGTTTACACTTTGGGTGGGGCTCACAACTTAATACCAGCGAGATGTTCTGGATAGATATCTCAAGGTGGATGATTAGGAGTAGATGCAGTTGGATTTCGGTCTACTTATTTTGGCGTACTGCCCATGCTTTTGAGCCTCTTCCTTTCTTTGTAGCATAGTTAGCATTGCGGTGCGTTTATAATCATGTCAATTGCCCATCTGTAATTTGTTCACCTCGCATAACAGTTTTATCGTCTTTTGGGAGGGAGACATCACTAGTGAACATCACGGGACCCCAGTCCATATTCTCATCATTGTTTACACGCTTATTTACTTTTCTGCTTTTACTTTCAGTTGCTATCATCATTATCATTATCCCTTGTGTTTTGATCCTTTGTAAACAAGAAGACCGGAGGGATTGAAAACCTCTCTGAACTTCGTTGGCAGCAAATTTATTTGTGTCTGTGTGCAGGTCCAGGTCAAGGAAGCAACCTACGGTGCCATTGTTTCCTTGCCACCTACATACCATTATCGGAGTCCTACTGGTCTATACTCTCAACCTTGATATCTTCACCAAGGGAAACTTGTCGCTACGCTGCATCTCACCTTCCACTTGGGGTAACCAACCAAGGGCGAGAAGCAATTATCATCTCTCTCGTATCAAATGTGCGTGGAAAAATAAATGATAACTTTTTATAGAATTATTAGAAAAACAATGAAAACTGAATTCTGGCAGTACGACACGACACCTATTAAATCCTGGCAACCTGGTTTTCATCCATAGGATCTTCTGGTTTAATGGGTAGCACATTGCTCACTACACAAAAGCTGACATGCTCCCCGCCCCATTCAAATAATTTGGCATGAAGTCTAATAAGGTCAATGTGCCTCATTTTCACATAAACATAACCATTGTCACCAGCCTGATGCGATTGCACAACACGCCATTTATAGTTTCTGAACTTGTTCTGTAGTATGGAGGACACAACAAAGCGTGATGCCTGCAAATTTTGTTTTACAATTGCTTCAATAATCTTAGTCTTATCACTCTGAGGACCCCACTTTATCCTCAGTTGTTTCACAACTTCTCTTAACTCCCTTACGGCTTTGGCTGATTTAAATCACAGTCAGGTGATGGTGGAGCAACATTTTCATGAGCATCACTGTTGCAGCCTTCATCTTTGTTGTCTTCAAGAGAATCATAACCCTCTCAGGCAATGTCTTCATCTTCACTGCTATCCTCTTTTCCAGACTCAGCCCAGAAGGCACCAGATGTGTTGTCAAGGTTTGGTTGTTCTTGGGATCCTTGGTAATTGGTTGAGGCTGGAGATGATTCATCATCTTTTTTTTCAGTTTCTTCTAGTGTAGAGAAAAAATTATTTTTGCCTCAAAAGATATGATCAAATCAAAGTGTTTGATCCGGGATAAATTACCTTTTCTTCTTGGCTAGCTTCTTCACCGGATAAATTCCTCTTTCTTGAGCCTTCACCATCAGCCATCTCTGAAACATATTCACAAACCATCAGCCATCTCTTTTTTTTGATAAACAACAAATATAAGATTAAGATCCTGCGCAGTGGAAACGAGGGAAACAGATCGAATTTGCTGGATTTTGTAATCACAATGTCATATAAATATGAGGCGGAAAAAATCCAACGCTTTGACACAATAAGATGTAACAAAAATTGTGCCTGAGATGGAACAAAGATTGTGGCATTTACATGGTTGAACAAGTTACAAATCTGTTATTGACTTCCCTCTAATGTTTGGTTTGCTCCAAAAAATTTGCACAATCAATTCAAACATTCATATCAAATTTAAAAAGGTTACCTAAACCAGAGATGTAAAAGACTGAGATATCCTTTCCGCGTTTGACTGAATTTCAATGAAGATATGGCTGGTGTTCCTGACTTTTGTTTGCACACCGTGACCTCTGCGAGACCACCTTTTATAGCTTCAGATATGTGGGAGGTTACCCTCCATGCAGTTTTAATCGTTGATATTTTCCCGCTGGCTTAACCATTGATTGCAGAGGTAGTTTTAAAGATTATCCACGAACAGAAAGAAAAAGCGATGAATCTATCGTGGTGATAGTAAAAAAAAATATGGTAATTCTGTTAGCAACAGAAATGATAAACATAACTTTTTTATTAATAATGAAACCAACAAAATCTAAGCCATCTTATGTTTCCCCGTGCTTCATATTTTCGAAAACAAAAACATTGAGAAATATATTAATTGTACGTGGAAATTGCCGTCTGAGCCTGGAATTTTGCATTAGATGTGGGTAATGTAAATATCAGGAACAATATTAAAAATATACTCATTCTTTAGTTAATTTAAAGAACTTGATTCTAAAATCAACCACACTTAATAATACTAAAGCAACCACACTGATTCTAAAATCTACAAGTACGTAAGTACATACTCTAGTACTAAATCTATAAATTAATATAAGACAACTTGTTGGCAGTGTCAAATCGTCTTTATATTAATCTATAGATGTAATACATTAATAATGAAGTACTAGGTTCTTAATTACAACACACATTTCAATAGTTAGTTCTACTTCTACTTATAGAAGTTTCTACCCTCGTCGAAGTGTTCAACAACACAGATTTCTTCGCGCAGTCTGTCTGTGAACTGGACACTCCATCCTTTGATCCAATCCATGACCTCTCCCAATGGTGGCTTGTATGCTTGCAGCCAGTGCCTTAGGACATTCTTCCACTTTGCAAAGAAATGATTTTCAATAAAATCAACCATGATGCCTTTAGGAACAAAGTCAGAATACTCCATAAGGTTTCCAAAATTCCGTACGCTCTTTTGGTTGTCTACTGGGGGCGTAATTTCCAATTCATCCATAATGCTCTTCAGTTTGGCAATAGATAATTGTCACGAAAAAGTTTAACTTGAGTTTCATTGAGGTTGTCTTTCCACAACACCAAATAGTTGGCTGAAATCTTCTGCATCTTCTTTTGAACCTCTTCGTAAAAGCAGTCAGGAAGATGGTCTATCAATGGGAGACATTGCTTCAAAATTCTGTGATCGGTACTCCATGACGACCAACTATCAAATTCCGCTGCTATTTTTGGCATGATGATTTTTTGACGAGGAAATACATGCAAATCATTGGATAGTGTCCTCCCACTCTTCTTCACGGTCCAGGTCACCGAAAAAACTCATAGATGCCACCATCAATTTAAGCATTGAGTCTCTCAACTCTGGCTGCATATCGACACCGAGATCAAAATCCTGAAAAAGTTTGAAAAGGAGAATACAATTATTTAAAGTAGTTTTAAGTCTTCTTTTCAGATTTAAGGCTGTTTTTTCTCACCCTCAGAATCTGAACTATTATTGCACAACATTTCTTCGCTTCAATGTTTTTTGTAACGACCTTCATCCCAGATAGATTTGTTGTGGAAACACCATGAACGTTCCTGCAATCCGTTGTGTCTATATTTTACCTCTTGTATTCCAGTAAGGTCATAGGGCAGTCGTTTCTGAGGCTTAATTGGCTTCCCAATTCCCTTGTTGGCAACTCCACAACCTCTTCCATGAACAAAAACCTTATTTCGGGCTAGGTTTTTGATCAATGGATTAGAATAGTTCACCCACTTCGGCTGGTTCTTGTAGAGAGGATCGATAGTATGAGATTCATGTGGAGGGCTGCCATCCATGTTCTCTGGTTCAATTGGTGGCTCATAAACAGGCACAATATCATGGTGCTCCTCCTCTGATGGTACGATTATGGATCCCCATCCTTTGTCATTAACCATTGTGATATCAACCTCCTTTACAAAAAACGAAATGCAGTTATAACTTCTAGAAATTTATTTTATTTTTTAATAACTAAAAACAATGAAAAAACAAACTAGTGTAAGAATCAAACACGATCTGTTATTTTGAATCACTAATTTTTTTGCTAGAGAATCCAAAAACTTCTTCTTCAAATTTGTTCCTAACACAATGAATCAAAAATAAGAACATGTTGTCTGCATTTACCTATTCATTCACACGATCTTCCATGTTGTCTTTAGGGTTTGCCAATGGAGGCGGCTGTAGGGTAGAGTTGTCGACCTCCTCTTCCATGCGATTGCGCTGCCAACTTTTCTTATTGGGAACCGCTTTCTTGGCTTCTAAAGTTGGTGTTTATCACAGTGAATGATCTAAGACAAGCAAATGAGTAATATATTGCAAAACTACAGAATGCCAAAAGTCCCTTACTCCCTCTAACCGTCATTTTTAAGCAACCACCATCCAGTTTATGCCTTCTAAAGGTTTTTCTGAGTTGTGGCCGATAATATGATGTTGTGACCGTATCTGTTCAAACTGCCTCCAAATCCATACTGAAAGTGGCTCTAAAGTCCCTACCGAACATGCTGATCGCGCATCCAATTATATAGTCCAGTTATATAGTAGTTCCTTCAAGTCCCTATGATATGTGCCTCTAAGTACATCATGAACGTGCTTCTGATTTGAATGTGCCCCAACTTATATTAAAAAGTTCCTTATTTGCCTCAAAATTTTATAAAATAGTGCCTCCAAGTCTCTACTGAATGTGCCTCCAACTCCATACTTCCCGTCTAGTTTGTGCCCTCAAAGTCCCAACCTGACGTGCCTACAAGTTTATGGTCAACGTGCCTCCAAATGTTAATAAGTTCCTAACATTACTTCCCAACAAGACGTGCCTCAAAGTCCTTACATGAAGTGCCTTCAAGTCCCTATGATACGTGTCTCTAAGTACATCATGAACGTGCTTCCGATTTGAACGTGCCCCCACTTATATGAAAAAGTGCCTTATTTGCCTCAAAATTTAATGAAATAGTGCCTCCAAGTCTCTACTGAATGTGCCTCCAACTCCATACTTCCCGCCTAGTTTGTGCCCTCAAATTCCCTACCTGACATGCCTACAAGTTTATGGTCAACGTGCCTCCAAATGTTAATAAGTTCCTAACATTACGTCCCTACAATACATGCCTCAAAGTCCTTACATGTCGTGCCTACATGTCCCTACCACGTGGCACTTGAACTGTCCTTGTCTTCCGATTCCTTATATTTTATTCCCCACATCCTCTAAATCATTTACTTCCCCTCTCTCTCACTCAATTCAATCCTCTGCCTCATCTCGCCCATCTCTCTAGGGTTCGTGTTCTTGACGCTCAGTCCGCTCTTGTGATTTCCCCCTTTTTTGTTTAGGCTGACTTCTTGCGTTTTGTATGCTCCCTACTACAGAGTTAGTATGCTTCGCCCCCATAACTCTGTTTGAGTTTCCATTTCTAGGGTTCGTCAACGGCAACAGATTCTTCAGGTAAATTGAATTCTCGTCATATCTGTCTGTATCTGTTTGTATCTGTCTGTATCTGTCTGGCCATATTGAACTGAAAACTACTTATTTGCTTTTTTTGCTTATAAAATAAACCAGGTATGGCTTGCCCTACTTTCCGCCACCCAAATGGACCCTGCCATCCTTTTTCGATATACGACAGATTAAGTGTCGACTATCTGTTCCATCTTGATGAAGAGTGCTCTTATCTCATGGTTAGTTGTCAAATTTATGCATCCTATTTTAAATTCTCGTTATCAGATCAACTCCTTCCAATCCCTATTATTTGAGTTCTAATGGTTGTTACCAGATCTAATTTAATTTCTCGTTATCAGATCTACTCCTTCCAAACCCTATTATTTGAGTTCTAATGGTTGTTACTAGATCTAATTTCATTTCTCGTTATCAGATCTACTCATTCCAAACCCTATTATTTGAGTTCTAATGGTTGTTACCAGATATAATTTCATTTCTCGTTATCAGAACTACTCCTTCCAATCCCTATTATTTGAGTTCTAATGGTTGTTACCAGATCTACTCCAGTTACCAGTAATAACCACTATTTTAAAAATATTTTTTTCAGTATGTTAATTCTAACATTAGAGCAATTCTAGCCCGTTACATTGATGACAACAAGGAACATGAAATAAAACAACATGACAATCAGGTCAATCTTCGCCTTCTTACATATGAAGGCATGTGTTACTCAATATTGTTTAAGCATACGCCTAACTACACAAAGTTCTATGGCAATGATTGGACGCTGTTTGCTAGCGACTACGGACTCAAAGCGGGAGACATCATAGATATTGCTCACGATAATGGAGCGCTGGATTTTGAGGTAAATGTTTATCGTCAAGGAAAAAGGCTGCCTCCTTTACCTCATGTTGGTAAGACAACACAAGTCTATTTCCATACGTATTTTTTTATAGAACTGCTTTGATATTTAATTTCTATCTGTAATAATATTTTGTTGTCACTGATAAACTTTAACAATAACACATAAAATGTTTAATTATTTTTATGTGTTATTATTGCAGCTTTAGAAAGTCTGTCTGATAACGATTTCAACTACGTCAACTGTTGTGTCTACTCTCGCAATATTGAACTTAACTACAACGAGAAAAAGTCATTTTTGACTTGCCTTTTTCGAGACAACTTCACCCGATGCCGCCCATTTGTCCATGTGCTCATTGAAACAAACACCAAAAGAAATATCATGGTTAGTTAAACCTTCATGTTTCTCATTAAAATGAACTTATTAACTGCTTCATGTTAGTTATGCTATTGTCATACCAAACTAGTAATTTTAATTAATAGTTCATAAAAATATTATTTCATAAATTAGTTATACTGATTTTAATTAGATGTATTACTAAAATGTAAAAAATAACCTGAACAATTTTTTATCTCTGATTGAATTAGAAAATCCCAAACTCTGTTGTATCAAGCTTGAAGAAATGGGTAGATGTGCCTACCAACGCTACCGTGACTCTTGAAGTTCCTAATGAAGCTGCCCATGTCATTAGTCCTTCATCATACTCCATATGAAAATCAAACGGAAGGATGGTGATTGACAAGAATTCTTTCATGGACTTCCTATCAGCTGCAGCCTTTGTTGAAGGGAATGTTGTTCTTATCACCTTCAAAGAACGCAGTGATCATTCAGTGTCAATGATATTTCAACGCATTATTATCTAGATTGTCGGTGATTTAGAGTCCTGTTAAGAAATAACATAATGTTGCTCGGTCTAGAAATATCTTTGAACTTTCTGTATCCATCAGATTTCGTAACTTTACCGTTATGTAAGATGTGAACTAAACCGACTGTTTTATCCTAGATTTCGGGTCCAATTATCATTATGTTCAGTACCTTGAATTTTTAAAGTGTCGTACCTATAAAGTCCCTAACGAACGTGTCATGCCTATAAAGTCCCTATCGAACGTGCCTCCAAATCCACAATGAATGTGCATTCAATTTTGAAAGTGTGGTGCCTCTAAACTCCCTAACGAACGTGCCTCCAAATCCATACTGAAATTGCCTCTAAAGTCCCTACCGAACATGCTAATACACGTGCCTCCGATTTATATCGAAACGAGCCTCCAAGACATTTCAGAACTTTCTTCCAATCCCCTGATGCACGTTCCTTCGATTTATATCGAAACGAGCCTCCAATCCCCTGATGCACGTGCCTCCGATTTATATCGAAACGAGCCTCCAATCCACTGATGCACGTGCCTCTGATTTATATCGAAACGAGCCTCCAATCCCCTGATGCACGTGCCTCCGATTTATATCGAAACGAGCCTCCAAGACAGTTCAGAACGTGCCTCCAATCCCCTGATGCACGTGCCTCCGGTTTATATCGAAATGAGCCTCCAAGACAGTTCAGAACGTGCCTCCAATCCCCTGATGCACGTGCCTCCAATTTATATCGAAATGAGCCTCCGATCCCCTGATGCACGTGCCTCCCATTTATATCGAAATGCACCTCCGTTTTTGTATAAGGTCATGCCTCCGTTTTGGGTTTTTTCATGCATGTGATTTGCATGCTTTCGTGCACTTGATTTGTATGTTGTCATGCCTGCAATTTGTATGCTTTCGTGTCTCCGATTTGTATGCTTTCGTGCCACCGATTTGTATGTTGTCGTGCCTCGTATGACTGAGTTGAAATTTAACGTTTGATAGTATTGGAAGCCCCCATCCGTAATTACCGTAGAAATTTCCATTGCCCAGAAATATAATGGGAAAAAATTAAAAAGGAAAAAAAAGTAAAAGGAGTATAAACAATAGTAAAAGCCAATAGCGTCACAGGAAAAAAAGAAAAGATACGTCAAACAAACACACAAATAGCAAATCCTAAAAAGTTCTTGGACCAAATTGCAAAATAACAAACGGGGAAAACCAGAAACCAAAACTGGAAAACCGGAAACTGGAAGAGACGACGAAAATGACTCGCAAATGACTCCTTGCGCGACAAGTGTCAAACGCGAAGAGACGACGAAAAGTCGTCGGCGCACACACGTCCCGCCACTTGGTGCGCGCGGACGACTTACAAGTAATCGTACCAGCAAATACTATTAGATTAGTGATATCGATCCATCGCGGCTATTCTTTTTTTTCTCTATACGTGTTCGCACAGGACACGCAGCAAATCAATCCAAATTTGTTCCAAATCGACTTAAATGAACTTTTTTGAGATCTTCGCAATGTCCACAGCCTATATAAGCGTATACCGCCACCCCTCAAACCATTTTATTCTCTTTTCCCTCAAGGGAGTCGCCGCCGCAGAGTTTAGATCTCGCCACAGTCGTCGCCTTCGCTCAACAACTTCGTTGCGGTCAGTGCATCTCCGACGTCCTCGTTTACACCTATTGAACCTTGACTCAATTTCTCACCAGATTGACATGGTTTCGTGACCTAGATCGGAACTTCGCGCGCTCCACGAGTGAGCCGACGCCACCGGAGAACGCCCGGAGTTCAGAGAGAGCACCGACTTGGCATCATCGCTGTGGTCAACTGAGAAGGCCCACGTCGCCTCCGATAGCACTGTCGCGTTCCACTCCGTATGCTTCACGCTATAGACACGTTTTCTTTGCCGGAGAGTCACCGGAGCCATCGCCATCGTCGTCTAACACAGTCGCTCGTCTTAGTTCTGTACTGAGCAAATTTCCTCCTGTACACGGTGAGCGCCTTCACCCATTTTTTTCCTTAGCCAACGTGGCCAACATCCTGCCATCTAATGTCACTTAATCCGACGACCCTTGGTCTATTCTCATGAGGGGGTTTCAACCTACCAGATCAAGCAAAGTGGCGACACCGCAGCGATCACACAATTTTTTTTCTTTTGGTAGATTTCGACATAAATTCCTTTTAACTATATATTTTAAACCGTAAATCATATTTATGTGATTCTTTTTCCTACACGCTCGTATGGATCTATGGATTATTCTAAAATTATTTTTACACAATTTTTCACTAATTGAGTTAGCCTTTTTCTAGATTAAAATTTAACGTTCCGAAGGCCATATGTTCTAAATGGTTGATTGGTTTTAGATAATTTCTTTTGCATTATGATCCTAGAAACTTATAGATTAATTGTAGTTACTGTTTGTTCCTGTTGTTTGGTGATTTACTTGTTTTTGGTTTAAACGCCATAGATTACCTGGAGTGCAAAGAGTATCTTTAACGGGGTTGTGATTGCGAATAACTTCATCAACTATTTAAGGCAAGTGATTATGTTCATCTTGTGTCTTATATGAAAGTGCATAACTATTGTGTTGCTGAAACCTGGTAGGATAGCCATATATTTAATCTTATAATGCTATACATTGTTTTCATATGTGTGCACTATTTTTATTCGTTAATTGCATGTTGAACCTTGTTGTGGTAGACGATGGGAGAATTATTTGTCTCAATTCAGTAAGGTGTTGAGGGTATCTTATAGCCGTAGGCTTCAGGACATCTTATCAGTGAATGCCTCCTTGATAGAGCGCTCTACTGTCCCTAGAGAATGCATCATTGACAGAGCACACTTGAGGTGGAGAAGTAGTTTCGGGACTTAAATCAGGTGAGTGCGTCCTTGATAGAAGCGATCTACACTACTAGGAAACTGCCTATCTGTGGCGCACCTATTTCCACTTTCTGTGGCGCATATGGCTGTTTGCCACAGAAATCTCGCCACTAAAATTATGTTTTTGTGGCGCATGTAGCCGTGCGCCATAGAAATCTACATTTTTGTGGCGCACCAGGGGTACATGCGCCATAGAGCTAGGTGCGCCACAGAAAACGTCTGTGCGCGACATAAGTCCTATATACATGCGCCACAAAAGTAAATTAACGGTAAAAATATATATAAAAAATATGTGATACAAACAACAGATTAATACATAGTGGTCATCACAAACATCAGTCATCTCTTTGTGATCATCACATTACTTAGAGCCCAATATACATAGTCAAAGTGGTCATCACATTACAAATTGATATCTAAACTATCTACAATCATGTCCCTGAGCTGAAGACGTTTCACTCTTCGTCGTCAGAAATGACGATGAGTTTGTTCTCTCTTGCGGCCTGATATGCTTCCCATGCTACCTCTTGGCGTGCCGGGTCTGCTGGATAGGAGGACACCGTCGATGCAGAGAGGCGCGAGCCCGTGGAGGATCCCGACGAGGCTGGCGCCGACGCTGGCGGCAAGGGGGCGGCGACGGCACCAGGTACTATGCGGTCACCGGTGCTAATGTGGCAGGTTTGGCGGGAGCGAACCATGTCGGCCGTTCTGTAAAATATGTAGTTATTAGTAATAAACAGAGCTGAAGGTGCATAGGGGCATGCAATTCTAGTAAAATTTCTGTTATAGCATATACAAACAGAGATGTCAAGTGGCAATGCTGGTTGATGATGCAGTCGTCAAGTAATAGCATAAAATTTCTATTATAGCATATACGAACGGAAATTTTGATATTTATTATGACTATTGCTCTCCCTATGTCCATTTCAAATCTTAGACAAAGCAATCTTTTCTCCTATATAATATGGGTTTGACTTGCCATGAAGAAATGTTGATATTTATTATGACAATGGGAGAATTATCTGTCTTAATTCAGTAAGGTGTTGAGAGTATCTTATAGACGTAGGCTTCAGGACTTTTTATCAGTGAATGCATCCTTGATAGAAGCGCTCTAGAGTTCCTAGAGAATGCATCATTGACAGAGCACACTTGAGGTGGAGAAGTAGTTTCGGGACTTAAATCAGGTGAATGCGTCCTTGATAGAAGCGCTCTAGAGTCCCTAGAGAATGCATCACTGACAGAGCGCACTTGAGACTTCTGAAGTTCTTATCATGTCAACCTAGGATTCTTGGGGTTCTCATGGGTGATAAACTGGACGCAATCTATACTTGAGTAAACCTTGACCAACTAGTGGATGTAGGTGGAGACATTCTTCTACAAGCCAAACTTGAGTGTTATGTTGTCATACCTTGCTTGTAGATGTGAGTTTTCTATATCACTTGCGTTACTTGCCGTACATTCAATGTACTGACCCATTTTTGGGTTGTAACCTTCGTGTTGCAGGATTCTCAGAAGATTAGTTTGGTATGATAGGGTTGCGAGTCTACACTCGGCATTTTGCTTGTGGATGTTGATGCGACTCAATACTGTTTGCTACTACTTCCGCTATATTTATATTGAATAAGGTAGCCTTGAGCTATGCAAGTTGTTTATTTGTTTGAATTCTGCATCATACGATGTAATAATGATGCACTTGTACTTTGATATACATATATTACTGTGTGTGCTAGCAAGTTCGATCCAGGGACTAACACTTGAGCACAGAGACTTCGATTCTTACAGAATTGGGTCGTTACAGATGGTATCAGAGCATTGTGCTGACTGTAGGTCATGACCCTAGAAAATGGAATAGAAAATCCTTAGGAGTGAAAAATCTACTTTGCAACTTTTGCCTACTTATCAGTCCTTATTCTCGTATTCATATCTTTATTCATTATTGACTCTTTGCCTTTTTCAAATATAGATGACCTTTGTAGTTACATTAATATTATGTGAGCGAGATTAGTTGGCAGATCACCATTTTATCATAATGTCATCGTTAAGCATCTATTTAGTTGATAGATCATATATACCTTGATATGATTCTATCTTAGGATTGTTTTTTCTTGTGTGGCTTGTGTGTTTGCTGGAGCTTGATTGTAATTGTGTGCCTATGGGTAGTGATTCCCTTAGATCTAATTCTATCTAAACCTTACCTCTGCTCACCCACTAGATGCCGCCGAGATGTGATGTTAGGAGAAGTGGTTCAAGCAATAATGAGAACAACAACAATGACATACCAGCATACAGGCATCAGTTGCTTCAGGGACAGACTCAGTTTATCTAGTTGCTTGCTCAGAACATGGGAAACAACCATAACAACCCACCACCACCACCACCACCCGTGGACATGCTTACTAGGTTCTTGAAGTTGAATCCTCAGAGGTTCTCCAGCACCCCTGAACCTATTGTGGCCGATGATTGGCTTCGTTTAGTTAAAAGGAACTTGGAGACTGTAGGTTGTACTGATGCAGAGAGAGTGAGGTTTGCCTCACACCTATTGGAGGGACCTGCTGCAACTTGGTGGGATAATTATTTGGTAACTTATCCTATTGCCACTATCACCTGGGCGCAGTTTGAGGCTGCATTTTGCGCTGCTCATGTTTCTGCGGGTGCTATGAGCTTGAAGAAGGATTTTCGTAGCTTGTGCCAGGGAAATCGCATTGTGTCTCAGTATGTGGAAGAGTTCAACAAGTTGGCAAGTTATGCTCCTAATGATGTTAACACCGATGAATCTAGGCAAGAGAAATTCCTTGAAGGACTGAATGATGAGCTAGGTGTTCAGCTGACAGTTGCGACTTTCCACAACTATCAGGAGCTTATTGACAAGGCTATTGTACTTGAAGGAAAGCATCTAGAGGTGGAGAATCGCAAAAGGAAAGCAAAAAACAGGGAGTGCAACTCTAAACCTCCGCAGAAGCCTCGTAGTTCATGAACATCTTCCAAGCACTATGATTCCGAAGAGGACATGCACAATGGTCATAACCATGATGGCCATAATCATTACATTGACAATGGGTATAATCGCAATGGTCAGGGAAATGGAAACAACGGCAATGATGCAGGAAACAATGACCACAACCACTCATGTAGCCCTTCAACACCTACAAAGAAGGATATAAGCCGGTTAATTTGTTACAGGTGCCGAAACCCAGGGCATTATTCAACAAATTGTCCTGACTTGAAGAACAGGATAAATTGCAATGGGAAATCTGGAGAAAAGAGGCGTGATCACATGGAAAGGAGACATGCGAATTACGTCAATGTGGGAAGAATTTATAAAGCATCTGACTCAGAATCCGGTAAGATTCTAATCAAGTACAAGTATTGTGATCATTCTTTAGAGTAATAGTGCGTCACATTTGGGCATATCAAGGAAGTTGAAAACAAGCATGGACATGGCATAAGAATTTGGATCATGGATTTCTAGAGATACATATATTTAACCATTGCTAGCCAACTCGAATCTCGAGGACGAGATTCATTTTAAGGGGGTAGATTTGTAACATCCTAATTTTATAAATTTGAAATGATAATAATTTAAATAAGATTTAATTAACAACTTGTTGGTGTTGCTTGTGTTATTGTAACTTTCACTAGGATATGAAACTTTGGAGTTTAAAAATACTTTTTTGGAATTACTTATAACCCTAAATTAATTTTAGGGATTATTTATTAGGCCGATATAATATTATAAAAATATTCTTTTGGAATTAATTAGATAGGGTTGAGAATAAGTGTTTTTGTGTTATATGTAATTGGTAATAATTTTCCTTATGCATTGATGTTGATAATTATTATGTGCTAGATATAATTAGTAATAATGGTTTGCATGCTTTAATGATTATAAAAAATTACATTTTTAGCCAAGTATTTTACTTCCTGTAGAAAAACAAATACCAGCCGCAGCCGCAACTGGGCTGCTCAATGAGCCCGCTTCTAATTTTCCTGACGAACGCAACATAGCCCAAGCGCCAGCCGAACCATCCATCGCGGCTATTCGTTTTTTTCTCTGTGCGTGTTCATACAGGTCATGCAGCAAATCAATCCAAATCTGTTCCAAATTGACTTAAATGAACTTTTTTGAGATCTTCGCAATGTTCACAGCCTATATAAGCGTATACTGCCACCCCTCAAACCATTTTCTTCTCTTTGCCCTCAAGGGAGTTGCCGCCGCGGAGTTTATATCTCGCCACAGCCGTCGCCTTCGCTCAACGATTTCGTCGCAGTCAGTGCATCTCCGACATCCTCGTTTACGCCTATTGAACCTCCACTCAGTTTCTCACCTGATTGACATGGTTTCGTGACGTAGATCGCAACTTCGCGCGCTCTGTGGGTGAGCCGACGCCACCGGAGAACGCCCGGAGTTCAGCGAGAACACCGACTTGGCATCATCACTGCGGTCAACTAAGAAGGCCCACGCCGCCTCCGATAGCACTGTCGCGTTTCACTCCATACGCTTCACGCTATAGACACAGTTTTCTTTGTTGGAGAGTCACCCGGAGCCATCGCCATGGTCGCCTAACTCAGCGGCTCGTCTTAGTTCTATACTGAGCAAGTTTCCTCCTGTACACGGTGAGCGCCTTCGCCCATTTTTTTTCCTTAGCCGACGAGGCCAACATCCTGCCATCTAATGTCACTTAATCCGACGACCCTTGGTCTATTCTCACGAGGGGGTTTCAGCCTACCAGATCAAGCCAAGTGGCGACACCGCAACGATCACACAGTTTTTTTCTTTTGGTAGATTTCAACACAAATTCCTTTTAACCTATCTTTTAAATCATAAATCATATTTATGTGATTCTTTTTCCTACGCGCTTGTATTGATCTATAGATTATTTTAAAAATATTTTTACACACTTTTGAACTAAATGAGTTAGAATTTTTCTAGATTAAAATTTAACCTTCCGGTGGCCATATGTTCTAAATGGTTGATTGGTTTTAGATAATTTCTTTTCCATTATGATCCTAGAAACTTGTAGATTAATTGTAGCTACTGTTTGTTCATGTTGTTCGGTGATTTACTTGTTTCTTGTTTAAACGCGGTAGATTACCTGCAATGCAAAGACTATCTTTAACGGGATTGTGATTGCGAATAACTTCATCAACTATTTAAGGCAAGTTGCACTTTTGATTATGTTCATCTTATTTCTTTTATGCAAGTGTGTACCTATTGTGTTGCTGAAACCAGGTACGATAGCCTTATATTTAATCTTATGATGCTATTCGTTGTTGTCATATGTGTGCACTGTTTTTATTCGTTAATTGCATGTTGAGCCTTGTTGTGGTCGACGATGGGAGAATTATCTGTCTCAATTCAGTAAGGTGTTGAGAGTATCTTATAGCCGTAGGCTTCGGGAATTTTTATTAGTGAATGCGTCCTTGATAGAGCGTTCTCTTGTCCCTAAGGAATGCATCATTGACAGAGCACACATGAGGTGGAGAAGTAGTTTCGGGACTTAAATCGGGTGAATGCGTCCTTGATAGAAGCGCTCTAGATTCCCTAGAGAATGGATGACTGACAGAGTGCACTTGAGACTTCTGAAGTTCTTGTCATGTCAACCTAGGATTCTTGGGATTCTCATCGGTGCTAAATTGGACGCAATCTATACTTGAGTAAACCTTGACCAACTAGTGGAGGTAGGTGGAGACATTCTTCTACAAGCCAAACTTGAGTGTTATGTTGTCATACCTTTCTTGTAGATGTGGGTTTGCTATATCACTTGTGTTATTTGTCTTACATTCAATGTAATGACCCATTTTCGGGCTGTAACCTTCGTTTTGCAGGTATCTCAGAAGATTAGTGTGGTATGATAGGGTTGCGAGTCTACACTCAGCATGTCGCTTGTTGATGTTGATGGGACTCATTACTGTTTGCTACTACTTTCGCTATATTTATATTGAATAAGCTAGCCTTGAGCTATGCAAGTTGTTTATTTCTTTGAATTCTGGATCATACGATGTAATAATAACGCACTTGTACTTTGATATACATCTATTACTGTGTGTGCTAGCGAGTTCGATCCATGGACTAGCACTTGAGCACAGAGACTTAGATTCTTAGTGAATCGGGTCGTTACAGAAGACAATCCGCCCAGGCACTCGATTGCTCCATGGGTTCCTGCACGAGTAGCTCACTCGACGGCTATCTGAGTGGGTGCATCTCTTATCGACTCCTCTCCTGAGCTCGCAAATGCTCCGCGAGTGACTACTATTAATCGACTTAATTTGTTTATCCAAGTGGGTGCATATCTAATGAGGCTCCGCGCCTCTCTCAAAAGTGATGCCTGGGTGGCGACATACTGCACCCTAGATGCCACGCAAGCTAGCGCGTAGGTAAGACTTTCCACAGCGCGAGTTCACTCCCGATGATTTCCATGTGCAATGCATGAAGAAAGTTGAGCCAATGACGGACGCGTTAAGGCTATTTGCTGAGACTGGCGGCATTGATCCTATAAGACCTGCAGCGGCATGGACTTTGCTATACACCGGTTGTTTCCAAGTTCGTGTCGAGGGACATGGGCCTGATTGGGCTACTGAGGTATTTTTTGCTAGCGCAATTCACCAAGGCTCGACGACCAGTCGAGTAACTTGGGCCCTTTCAGCTTAACATCCCTCGGATAACCTATCTTTGGTGTCTAACAACCGACGACTCGCAGCAGCGCTGCATGCATGAAGACATGCGATTATGGATTCGAGTCCCTACGCGACTCTTCGAGTCCCCCAGGCACTCGTGGGCTATTGACGAGGGGGTGACCCCACGACTCCTAAGGATGAGTGTACCTAGTGCGTATCAAGACAGGAGGCCCGCTGGAAGCCTCGACCGGCCCACGACTGGCCCACTCGAAGCACCGACGTAGGAGTCCTCGATGACTATGGAAGCTACGACTTGGCGTACAAGACTAAGACTAGATTAGGAAACTGTCTTTGTAACCCTAGATGGACTCCTTGCGACCTAGCCTAGTATATAAAGGCTGGGAGAGGGGACGTCTAGGGCATCCAATCTCATAGAAAAACCTCCGGTCCCGAGCGAAATCGCCTCGACCGCCACTGTAATCGCCTCCATCATAATACAAAAGAGCATGAAGTAGGGGTTTCACTGATCGATGGCCCTAAACCTGCGTAAATCCATGTCTCCTGTTAGCCGACGAGTATCGCCAACCTACACATCTCCTCTACGATCTAACCCAGGGTTCCTAACCATGGGATTTGCCGAGGTCAATCCTCTTCAGTCACACAACACGCACCGAGCCTTTCGCGAGCATCTGCCGCGCTGCCATACTAGCGCCGTCGGGCACCATCAAGGGTGAGGCGCGGACCCTCCGGGCATAGGTGCGTGCAATGTGTGACGCCCCCAAAATCAAGCCGTGTACAGTAATCATACACACAGGGTACACGATCGAGTTAGGGTGCCATGGTGAGAATATGGCAGCACAACACTAGACACAAATAAGATAAATATGTTAAGTTACAACCCAAGGATCACGAGGATCTGAATACATAAGTTATACAATCATAATATATGAGTACAGATGACGAGGGGGTGACCCCACGACTCCTGTGTGTGAGGATACCTGGTGCGTATGAAGACAGGAGGCCCGCCGGAAGCCACGACTGGCCCGCGATTGGCCAACTCAAGGCGCCAACGTAGGAGTCCGCGACCAACATGGAAGGCAAGACTTGGCGTTCAAGGCAAAGCTAGTTTAGGGAATTATCCTTGTAACCTGAGATGGAATCCCTGAGACCCATCCTAGTATATAAAGGCTGGGAGGGGTGACGGCTCAGGACAATCCAATATACAATCGACACCTCCGGTCTTGAGCGAACTCGCCTTGACCTCCACTGTAATCGCCCCCCTGCATAATACAATCGAGCAGGAAGTGCTTCTCCTGTTAGCCGACGAGTATCGCCAACCTGTTCCTTCTCTACCATCTAACCCAGGGTCCTTGACCATGTGTTTTGCCGAGGCTCATCCTCGTCAATTGGCGCCGCCTGTGGGAACTACACAGGTTGGAATCACGATCTCGGCGGTCCCTTTATCTGCAAGTCATAACTAAAAACTCGAGCAAGATCCAATCCACTCAAAGAACTCAAGTTCACCAGAAACCTCTCCATCGCACCACCAAGATCGCTCGGCCCGCAGCTAGGCCAAGTTCAATCTTTTGGCGACCACCAAAGTCGTCACCGGCGAAAAAGAACTCGGCGGTCAAGAAGGCAAGCGCAAGCCAAGACCACGAAGCCAGCCAAGACGCTGGAACAAGTACAAGAAGTCTGCATAGAAATCCCACTCGAGGAACCGCAACGTGTCACAACAGTCTTGGACTCCACTCGAGCACCAACCGCCACCTGGACACCCGCCACGGGACACGACTACGACTCCGAAACCCAGTCCGACGAGTACTACGACCCAGATCAAAGACCAGATGAGTTCTCCAAGTTTATTCGGAACCACTCGATCAATGAAAGAATAGAGCTCGACGCAAGGTTCCACTCCCGTTCAGAAGACCACTCACAGTCGTTCCTAGTCGCAAGAAGAAGAAGGCACGCCGGCTCCGGCACGCTCACAGCCAAAGAACAGCTGAATGGACCCTGCACAATCCACAGTTTCGAAGACGACTGGGGGAACCTTAGAGCAGGCCATACCCTGAGAGGTTGTCGTCTATTCACCGAACTCTCCAACAGCCTCAAGGAAGAGAAGCAACGCGAAGCCAAACGGGCTCGAAGAACCGCATAGTCGCCAACACCCAATTCAGAAGAGCAATACCCTCTGTCTCATGGACGGGTCTGCATGATTCAAGAAGGACGACCCTCAAAGGAAAAATAGGACGCCCACACCCTGCAGACCCGAGCAACCGAGGACCTAAAAATAGCAAAAACCTACCATATATATGGCGCAGAGACCAACATTACTTTCTCACAAAGGGATCACCCACCCGCAATAGGCCAGGGCACGCACCACTGGTTCTTGGAGCCCAAATCGGCGGTTACGACATGGACAGAGTCTTCATGGACGTGGGCAGCAGTTTAAACATAATCTTCACCAGCACCTTGCGCAAGATGTTGATCCCGCGATTAGTCTGGAAGAAGTCAGGCGTCACACTCTACGGCGTAGTTCCAGGTGAAGCAGCCTCCTCCCTCGGAGCAATTGATCTCGCGTCGTCTTCGGCAGCAAGGGCAACTTCGCAAGAAAAGTCCTCGAGTTTGAAGTACTCGACTAGCAGTCCCAATACCACGCCATACTCGGGCGGCCCGCATTCGCTCAATTTATGGCGGTCCCACACTACGCGTACCTCAAGCTCAAGATGGAAGGACCCTCAGGGGTCATTACGGTCAACGAGAGCTTTATCAAATCAGACTAATGCGACCGAGATTTTCACGAAGTTTCCGACACGTTCGGAGCTCAGCAGCAGCTCGAAGAAATAGCCATGGTGATAGACAAGAGCATTTTTCCACTAGCAAGCATAAGCGAATCAAAAGAATTTACTCGTGACTTCAGCGTCGACAGCGACACAGTCACCCATCAGGTGCACCCAACGGACCCGGACAAGATGGTCTGAATCTACGCTCATCTCCTAGAAGAACAAGTGATGAGGATCAGCCTCGGCAAATCCCATGGTCAGGGACCCTGGGTTAGTCATAGAGAAGGAACGGGTTGGATGATACTCGTCGGCTAACAGGAGAAGCACTTCCTTCTCGATATTATTGCATGAGGGGGCGATTACAAGGGAGGCCAAGGCGAGTTCTCACAAGGCCAGGAGAGTAGATTGGATATTGGATGATCAAGATGTCTCCCCTCCAAGCCTTTATATACTAGGCTAGATCTCGGGGAGTCCGTGCTAGGTTACATAGATAGTTTCGTAGTTCTAATCTTGCCTTATGCGCCAAGTCGTGCCTTCCATACCAGTCGCGGAATCCTACGTCGGTGTCATGATTGGGCCAGTCGTGGGCCTATCGAGGCTTTCCAGCGGGCCTTCTGTCGTCATGCACACCAGGTATCCTTACACGCAGGAGTCGTGGGGTCACCCACTCGTCAGTAGCCCCCGAGTGCCTGGAGGACTCGAGGAGTCGCACAGGGAGTCGAATTCATCAATGCTTTATTATTGTAATCGCAGCATAGCCGCGGGTCACTGGCAGTTTTGAGCCATGACAATACCTGTTTTGAGGGATTGCTAAGCTAAGAAGGGCCCAACGAGTCGACTGGTCGAGCCTTGGTGAATTGCGCTAGTGGGAAATACCGCAGTATCCCAATCAAGCTCACGTCCGTCGACATGAACTTGGAACGACTGGTGTCTAGCAAAGTCATGCCGCTGCAGGTCTTATAGGATCAATTGCTGCCAGTCTAGGAAAATATCCTGAGCGCATCCGCTCGGCTCTTTCTATCATGCAAGCTCATGGAAAATATCGGGAGTGAAATCGCTCTGCGGCAAGTCCTGGCCCGGCGGTTCTGCGCAGCGGGGTCTTAGCTACACGCTAAGCTTGCGTGGCATCTGGGTAAAGTGTGTCGTATCCCAGGTATAATTGTTTTTTGTAGAGGCACGGAGCCTGGTTAGCGATGCACCCACTTGGAATAAACAGTCAAGTGGGCTATTAGTAGTCACTCACGGAGCTTTAGCAAGCCCAAACGAGGAAAATAAGAAAGCGCCCACTCGGGAGGTCGTCGAGTGAGAGAGTAGATCGCAGTGTTCAATATTTTGTGGAAGTCTTGCGAGTAGTCACTCGAATTCTTTACTGTCTTCGGGATGAGGGAGCACCCGAACTCTGTAAGCACGTTTATTTCTGATAGTGATCACTCGAGCACATCTTTTCCTTCCAGGTGAGGGAGCACCCGGGCTCGAGTAAAGGTACTCCCAATGGGAGTAAAAGATTTTTTGGAATAATATGAAAAACTTGTGAGGAGCGGGATGCTGACCAAAGATGCGTACTTAGTACGCGTTGCTGAGACGCGGCATTGCTGGTCCACCTGACAGGTTGGGTTTCCGTGGCGGGTGAATGGAAATGACTTGACGCCCTACCGCCCCAAAATTTCGTACTGTGTGATGATGGCCCTCGTTTTTCATGCGTAGTGGGCGGTATGGTTAATGTGCCTGTTGAGTTTTCCATGCTTCTCGGCTATCGTGGGATCACACCACGTCCGCTGGGTTCCAAGATTAACGGTGATGATTTGCGTGCCCCTACTGTTTGTTAAATACCGGGGAGTCTGGTGGGTTTAGGTTTTCACCCGGCCATTGCCTTCTCCTGCTTGTCCTTCTTCTTCCTTCTTAGTTCTTTGCCTCCTTCCTTTTCTCTTTGCTGGGTTTGGTGGTGAGATCCATGTCCAAGCGTCCTCGTAGTGAAACACAGGAGTCGGCAAGGATGACTGGTAGATGGGAGCAGTCTGCTTTTGGAGCCGCAGATCTGGATGATTTGGTGGCGGACGACATGGTGGTGGAAGGTGCCGCCCGGATTCCTGGGGATGAGGAGGTTCCTGCGCCCCGTCCAGATGAACGGGTATGCTTTCCGAGCTTCTTCCCTCGTGGTTTTGCTCTTCCCGTTCATCCTTTCCTCCGGGGTTTGCTTTTTTCCTATCAATGGCAACTGCATGACTTGACCCCCAATGGGATTCTGCACATTGCCTGCTTTATCATGCTCTGTGAGGGTTTTTTGGGGATCTATCCTCATTGGGGCCTCTGGAAACGTCTTTTCAATGTGAAGAGGACGAACTCTGAATATGCTACTGGGGGCGTGGGTATTTCCATTAAGGAGAAAGCTGCCTATTTTGATCTGGAGAAGCTGGACTCCGTCTATACATGGAGGAAGAGTTGGTTTTATCTGAAGGATCAGCATGTTGAGGGGAAACAATTTTGGTCTTGCTCCTTTCGATCCTGCTGCGCGAGCGGTTAAGCGGTCTTTGTGGGCACATCTTTTGTCTGCTCGTGAGGTGTCCCTTGTGGAGCCATTGGTGCAAAAGATCTCTGCTTTGAAGTATGAGTTGACTGCCGTTTAGCTTATCTCCATGTTTATCAGGAGACGCGTGCCGCCTCTTCAGCATTGGGTGTGTCCCATGTGGCAATACACTGGGCCCAATGACTCGACCAGGTGTTCGCCCGAGGAGTTCTCTGATGGTGACCTTTTGACTCGTGTTCAGCAAGTCACGAAGTGTACGAGTATTAGGGAGGAGAGCCTCGTCCGTCCTTACGCTAGTGATTTTCCTCTTCCTCAGGTACTTGTCTTGAATTTTCTATTTGTGATTTTGACTCATTTCTGTTGATTACTGATGTTGTTCTGATCTGTAGGATCATACTCCCTTGTTGAACAATCCGCTGCAGCCTGAAGATGCGGAAATACTTGATGAACCTGGTGCGGCTGATGTTGGTCCTGTGCTTGCGAGTGACAGGGGTGCTTCGGGTGCTGATGCTGTCGAGTCCGCGGGTGATCGGCCGTCAGTTGCAGATGAATCTGGTGATTCGAGTCCTCTGCGTGTCAAACACACTTGCCCTTTGAGTGCGAGTGGTCGTGATGCAGCAGGTGACAGCGATGATTTGCCAACAGTCGTACAACCTGTTGTGCCCTGTCCTCCTTCGGCTGCCCCGAAAAAACGCAATTTTGGGATATTTCTTCGTCCGAGTGCTGCACCTGCTGGGTTAGTATAACTTTCTTCTTGGTAATTTTGCTGTTTTTGTTTTGACTCATGTTCTGAAGATATGTTGCTTGTAGGACTGCACTGTTCCAGCTGCTTCTTCTGCGAGTGTCGTTGCTGTTGATGCTCGTTCGACTGAATCTTGCGTGGCGCCTGATCTGCCGGCTGACTCTGCGACTCCTGTGGCTTCAGGTGCGGGGACGACCCCTATGACTGTAGGTGCGGAGGGAACTCCTGCGACTGCTCCGTCTGGGGGATCTGTTGCGGCTTCTGCGGCTCCTGGAGGGGACTTTCCTCCAGATGTCAAGCCAATGATTCCTGAGGAGCACTTCTTGGAAAGGAGGGATCTTTCTGCTGAACATAAGGCGAAGTTCTTTGATCGCATGGCGGAGCAGGTATGGGATTTTCTTGTCCTTCTTAATTTTGTTGGAGTAGCCCCCGAGGCTGCAAGCGATAATTTTGGTTGGTTGCATTTTTTAGCTTTGGTTTTTCTCTCTTTTTGATCTTTTGAATATTGGGAGCATGGCAGTGCTCCCAATGGGAGTAGCCCCCGAGGCTGCAAGCAATCATTTGTGTGATTGGTTGTATTATTGAGCTTGATTTTCTTAGGCTTTGACTGGTTAAGTTATTTGAATTCAGCCTTCGTTCCGGATATGCGAACGTGTGCTGACTGAGACTGGTCGGTGGCGACATGCTCATGACTCGGTCCAGGGGAGCTTGACCGCTATGAGACATGCGATCTTGATTCTTGGTCTTTGTTTCCTTTGCTAGTTGGTTTGTCTGACTGGTGTCCATTCCGCAGGTCGAACGAAAGGTGCTGACAAGCGAGCAGAGGCTGCGAAAAAGGAGCTCGCTGAGCTTCGGGCCGTTCTAGAATCCAAGGAAAAGGACCTGCGGACGCAGCATGGCGAGTTCGAGCGGTTGTGGCGGGTGGAGGAGTAGTTTCTCCAGGTCAAGAAAGTTGAGTGCGAGCGCCTGCAGGACTTGGCGGGCTCTTTGGCTGGTTCGTGGACTGTTCTTGTCTTCCGTTCACTGGGGTTTGTTTGTCTCTTAAATTTCTGGGTGTTGAGTCTTTTTTCCTTTTTCCAGGTTCTGCGGGTGTTGGGGTGGTGTAGGTGGCTGCTGCAGGATAAGGCACTCTCTGTGGTGCTGTGGATGCTGTCTCGGGCGCTGTTGTGGCTGTGGGGGATGTTTGCGCTCGGGCTTCAACTCTCCTGAAGCTTCTTCATGAGCATATGTTCCCGGATGAGGAAAAGAGGCCAGAAGGTCTTGATTCTCTGGTTGCTTCCTTCGGTCCGGACGGTGATCAGCTGGAGGGTTTGGTTCGCGAGAACGTAGTGTGTGGGCTTGCCACGTCTATTGTTGTTCTTCTGGGGCATGGTGTCCCCATTGAGGATTCCATGGTGGATAGTCTGCCTGATTATACAGACTAGCAGAGTGCTCGCGCCACTCGGCTGGCCCGCCAGCTGCAGCTGGTTGTGGAGGCTGATAACCGTAATTCTTCAGCCGAGGAGTAGGGTGAACTGGTTTTTGTTTTGAAACTTTGAGCTGTAATGTGCCTCCTGCGGGACGGTGGATCTTTTTTTAATTCATGGAACTGCTTTGCTCTTTTATGCTACCTATTGTCTCGTTTCTTTTGACTTGTTCCTCTTTCCGGTAGGCCACCCCGGGCGTTTCTCAGGCTTGGAATTTGCTGAAGGAGGATGCTCGCGAGGGTGCCTACGAGTTCGTTTGCTTGAGGCTAAAAGAGGCCGAGCGTGAGATCGTTCGCCTGAAAGGTGTTGTTGCATTCCATCTCTTGAAACGTGAACGCTCTCAAGCTGTCTTGGATAGCTTGGCGGCTTGGTTGATAAAGTTGTCTGATCTTCTGAAGGGTGAGTTTGTCTCTTTTCGACTGGTCGACTGTGCGAGTTCTTTTTCTTGTGCTTGCGGCTGGTCTTTTGTTCCTCGTTACAAAGTGCTTGCTGGGCGTTCTCGCGAGGAGGAGGAAGCTGTATAGTCGGAGTTGTTGCGGCTGGAGGACCCGGTTGTGTAGGCGAACAATCCTTTCTGGATGGATAGGGCACGTGCTCGAGTGTTCGCCATTCTATGGATGCGGGTTGAGAGGGTACCGCGGGCTCTTGAGTACTGTTGCGGGGTGTTTGGCAGGATCTTTGCTGAGTTTTATCCTTTGGATCCTGTCCTGTCTTCTTTTGAAAGGCTTTGTCGGGTGTTCTCTCAGCCTGCGGACCTTTGGCGTATAGTCAATCACAAGATTTATGCGGGGGCTCGCTGTGCTTTTGCCTTTTTCCATAGTAATTGGCCGGGGGTGGACATTATGCTGGCAGCTCAAGGTCCTCCTTTTGGTCGAGCTCAGCCGATGGACGACCATTACGCCGTAGCGGACAAGCCTGCAAGTCAAGTTGTGAAGTGGGTGGTCGAGGAGAACGACCATCGATTGGGTGCTCTGTGTAAAGTAAAATCAGAGCCTGGAGATTAGGCTTTGCTTGGCGCTGGTTCCTTTGCTGGAAAACGTGTGCTGCTGTTCCCTTTTTTTTTACTTTGCTTGTCTGTTGTGAATGAATCATGTGTGGTACGGGTTAGTCTTGCCGGTTGCTAAGTCTTTGGCGAGGAACTCTTTTGGGGGGTGGCTGCTGAGTGCAAGCCCCCGAGTGCTGATTTTTAAGTCGCGTGAGCGAGGAATGCCCCTGAGTGAATATCAAAGGCGTACAACAACTCACGGGAAGACTCACAACACTGAGCCGCTTCATCAGCAGGCTGGGAGAAAGGACCCTACCATTCTACCAGTTGCTCAGAAAAGGAGAGAAATTCGAGTGGACTGAAGAAGCTCGCAACGCATTCGCAGACCTAAAAAATACCCTCTCGACACCACCAATCCTGGCGGTGCCCAAGGAGCGAGAACCTCTCTACCTCTACATAGCAGCACGCAGCAGCGTAGTCAGCACGACGCTCATCATCGAGTGTGCGGAAGAAGGCAAGGACCAGAGCATACAAAGGGCAATCTACTACCTCAGCGTGATCCTCACAAAATCTCAGCAGCGGTACCTGTCGGGGGGATGGATCAGGCCCATAGAGCCGGCATTAGAAATCTCTGGGCCGGCTTACATGCGAAGGCCCACAAAGAAGACCCGAAAAGGAGTCTGATGTGCCAAGCGTGAAGATTGTAGCCCTAGAAGGAATTTGACTTACCTTGTATAACACGTAGCCAATTTGTAAAGTAGAATAGAACTCCACATCGTGTAGGAGTCGGACTGTAGGAATCTCGGGACCCGGCACCTTTATAAACAGAGGTCCACGGGAGCCAGAGCCAGAACTTACCTCAAGCTAGGATTAGCCAACTCACGCTATAACCTAGATATCCACGAGACTAAGGTTGCGAAACATCATCACTGTAATCGATACGATCAACTCTTCCTATTGAGGAGTCGATCCCCCCATAGTCAAAAAGCAGGAGTAGGTCTTTACCGCACCGACGGGGCCGAACCTGGGTAACTCGGCGAGTCCTGTGTCTATGTCGACTCTCTCCTCGAAATTGCCTCGCAGCAAAGGTCCCATGATAAGTCCGACTCTACGGACATCTGCCGTGACTTTCCCACGACAGTTGGCGCCCATCATGGGGCCTGGGCTCGCAGGTGTTGAGATTCTAGGGGGAGCTCTGCAAGGAATGGAAGGATTCGTGACCGGACGAATCACTAGGAGCCGGCGCGGAAAGCTCTGCATCGACGACTCGACTTGGGGTCCCGACGCTGATTCCGTCGAATCCAGTTATCGGGTCCAGATCGGATCTATTCATATATTCATTGGGAAGACAGATGGATCTGAGCCAGAGATGGATCCTGAAGTCCCCATGGAAACCTCGAGTCGGAGACATGCCGGCTCAAGGCATACTTTTGTCGGGTTCATCGCTGGGTCTCCGGAGTCGGCGCGCCCCGTCGAGTCTTTGACGCCAAACACCACGGGAGAAACATCTGACGCTGACTCACACCCCAGTGAAACAAGCTTCTCAGATACTGGCTCCATCCGATCCACCGGGAGCAACAGACTCGGCACGGGAATAGAATACAACCCCGACTTTCCACAGTACGAACCTCCATATTGCGTGACAGTGTTCATGGCAGGCACCGAAGAGCAGGGAAGCCATCCGGCTCAAGGTGCAGCACATAACCGGAATGTGGAGACAACTCACAACACGGCCCCTACTCCAGATAGGGAACAACTAGAAGTTCTTGCAGGAGCAGAAGTCCTCTCAGATGCCCTAAACGCCTTGGATGAAGCCTTAGCTGCGCCTATGGATGCTGAAAACCAGCAAGCCTGGAGAACCAGGGTCAATGGACTCAAGGCCCAGGTGATGAGCATATGGAGGGAAATTAACTCCCAGAACGCACAAATGGTGGAAAGAGAAACCAAACTCGCCCAAGAAACCAGACGCCTACGACACAATTCAGAGTTTATAGAAGCCCAGAAACTAAGTCACGCGAAAGCGCGCTCCACAGAACTCACGAGTCGGATCCCGGCTGATCTGCCGGCTCGAAGACTATTTCAGGATACGCATCAGTCAACTCCCCCAGGATACACGCCTCCAAGGCAACCTGTACCTTCACCACGGCAGGAACGGTTCCATACACCCCCGGATCACTTCAATAACCCCATGGCAAACATGGTGGCAGCAACTCGGTACCTCGCCAGCGTGCCTGTGCATGGAGAAACTCCCGTGGACCAGGCCACTCGAGGGGCGATCGATCTTCTCAAAACCGCAATCACACAGCAAGCCCAGTACTCACAGGGATTCCAATACTTACATGAAACCCCATATAAAAGTACGAGCCGACAAGCAGATTCACCGGCTCCAGCCGGCTCGAGCATCCATTGCCAGCGCAGATCTCCACCACCACTAGACCCGCTAGGGGCGATAAGGATCCAAGACATACCATCCAATTTCCTCCCAGAACGACGGGTAGATTAGATATTCCAATCTTCGCCCCTAGATCAAGACACCGAGTCCATCAACAGATCCGTGGGCAATCGATGCCTGGTGCCGGCTCTATGAAATACGCGTCTGCCACCAGACTTCAAAGGACCACGTAAGATCGCGAACTACACAACCGACATGGACCCGACGGCTTGGATCGAAAGATATGACTTAGCCATGGAAATGTTACAAGCCACCGAAGGAGTCTGCGCCCGTTACCTCACAATGATGTTGGAAGGGCCGGCTCGCACATGGTTCAAAAATCTCCCAGAGCATTCCGTCACCTCCAGGACGGATCTCAAGGAAAAATTTATCCAGAACTTCCAAGGCACATGCCAGCGAGCTATCACAATCGTCGACTTGGAACATTGTGTCCAGAAGGAAGGAGAGTTGACCCTGAGATGGGAACGACGGGTTGCAGAAATAATCCACTCTTCAGACACTATCACTGCCCAAACAGTCGTCATCGTCTTGGAAAGAAACTGCAAGTTCGAGCCCCTAGTCCACAAACTTGGCCGACTCAAGAGGACAGTCAAGGATATAGGAGAGCTCATGAACGCGGTCATAAAATATGCCGAGTCTGATAAAACCAAGGATAATGAACCTCAACAGGATAAAGCCGGCCAGAACAAGAATGGTGGCAAATCATCTCAGAATCAGAGTCAGAAAACCAAGCGACGGCTTTATCAGACTACTTCTGACTTGGTAGCCAACAAAAATGTCGGCTCCCAAAGACAGAAGCAGGGGGGCAACAGCTACCGCAAGCCGGAAGGAAATTTTCGCCCGAACAATTTTGAAGCAGCTATGAAGAGTCCTTGCCTAACCCATAGTAAACCCGGTCGCCCAGCCAATCACACCTGGGAAGATTGTTATTTCATGAAAGAGTTTGCACGACGTGGGAACCAGGGACCTCCCGGGTCAGGTGGAGGAGCCGGCCAGAACGGCAACAACCAGAATCCTGGCTACCAAGGAGCAGGCACAATGCCTCAACACCAAGGACCCGGAGGAGGAACCCAGCAAAATCAGTCATGGCTCGCTGGATTCCAAGCAAACCCGAAACAACTCCATGACCGTGCGTCATATCACGTTTTCACCACCAGCAATTGCAGGAGGGATAGGAAGCTGCAACAAAGAGCCGCCATGGCCGTGACTTCAGAGCCGGCTTGGCCTAGGTGGCTTAATTGGTCAGAACAGCCAATCACTTGGACAAGGGACGACCACCCCCCGGTCGTGGATAACCCGGGGGCCCTGGCTCTAGTAGTCTCTCCACAAATTGGAGGATATACACTTGACAAAGTTCTCATGGAAGGAGGAAGCAACATCAACATACTTTACTATGAAACCTTTCCCAGGATGGGGCTGACCCAAAAACAGCTGCAACCCTCTAACACCATTTTCCACGGAATAGTCCTAGGCAAGTCGGCACGCCCGATAGGCAAAATTCACCTAGAGACGGCCTTTGGAAACGCTGAAAATTTCTTCTCCGAGCTCATACCCTTTGAAGTGGTAAAACTCGAGAGCCCATATCACGCCATATTGGGCAGACCGGCTTATGCCAAATTCATGGCTCGGCCATGTTATGTCTACCTGAAACTAAAGATGTCGGGTCCTAATGGCCCAATCACCATCGACGGAAGTCGGTCTAGGGCAATGGAATGTGACGAACAACACGTCAAATTTGCCGAGTCGACACGCGCCAAATAGGACTTGTCAGTATACCAAGAATAGGTAGACCCGGCAGATCCCACAATCCTGAAGAAACCGACTCCCAACAACAACCCCAAGTTCCAACCAGCTCAGGATACGAAGAAAGTCGACTTTGTCCCTGGTGACTCTTCTCAACAATTCATCATCGGGACGAAGTTATCCGATAAATAGGAAAGCACGCTCATCGAGTTCCTCCGTGATAATCGGGACATCTTCGCCTGGAAACCCTCTAATATGCCAGGTGTCCCGAGGGAACTCGCTGAGCACCACCTAAATATAGATCCAAAATTGAAGCCGGTCAAGCAATTCCTTCGCCGTTTCAACGATAAGAGGAGAAACGCTATTGGGGAAGAGATAGCACGGCTAATTGCCGCCGGGTTCATCATGGAAGTCTTCTATCCAGAACGGCTCGCAAACCCCGTCCTCGTTTTGAAAAAGAACGGGACCTGGCGCATGTGCATTGACTACACAGACTTAAACAAGGCCTTCCCAAAGGATCCCTTCGCGCTGCCTCATATTTAGACTCGACTGCGGGATGTGAGCTCCTATGTTTCCTTGATGCCTACTCTGGTTATCACCAGATCAAGATGGCCCTTGAAGATCAAGAGAAAACGGCTTTCATCACCCCCTTCGGGATCTACTGTTACACTTCTATGCCCTTTGGCCTTAAGAACGCGGGAGCCACATATCAGCGAACAGTGCAGAGTTTCCTCAAAGAACAGATTGGGCGCAACGTGCATGCTTATGTGGATGATATAGTGATCCAATCCGAATTGGCCGGCTCGCTCATCAGTGACTTGACGGAAACCTTCAAAAATCTGCGCAAGTACCAGATGAAGTTAAACCCGGCCAAATGCACCTTTGGGGTACCTGTAGGTAAACTCCTTCGATACATAGTATCAGAGAGAGGTATCGAGGCAAACCCAGAAAAAATCAACGCTGTCATGACTCTTCAGAAGCCGGCCTCAGTAAAGGGAGTCCAACGACTCACGGGATGCGTAGCCGCTCTGAGTCAGTTCATAAGCCAACTTGGAGAAAAGGAAATCCCCTTGTATTGACTTCTGAGGAAATCATAAACATTTATTTGGGATGACGAAGCCGATCAGTCCCTAGAGTCATTGAAGAAGCAACTATCCCAGGCTCCAAACTTGGCGGCTCCCAAGCCTAAAGAACCTATATGTTACTTTACATCGCAGCCAACAATCGAGCGGTCAGCGCCGTGGTTGTTCTTGAGCGTATGGAAACCGGCAAAGAGCACCCTCTACAAAGGCCAGTTTATTATGTCAGTGAAGTTTTGACTTTATCAAAGCAACGCTATCCTCACTTGCAGAAATTGGTTCTTGGTGTATTCATGGCGAGTCGGAAACTTAAACACTACTTCCAGGAGCACCCCATAACTGTGGCCATCTCAACACCACTTGCAGATATCATCCAAAACCGGGAAGCAACGGGAAGGATTGCAAAGTGGGTCATAGAGTTGGGGGCTTATCACATCAAATACAAGCTGCGAACGGACATCAAGTCCCAGGCGCTAGCCAACTTCATCAATAACTGGACAAAAATCCAAACATCTCCGGATAAGCCAGTCACCAAATATTGGACGATGCACTTCCATGGAAGCCGGCAGCTCCAAGGGTCAGGAGCCGGCGTGGTTCTTGTCTCACCTAAAGGGGAGAAATTCTGCTATGTTCTACAGCTGCAGTTCACTTGTACCAACAATGCAGCAGAATATGAAGCCTTGCTTCATGGACTATGGCTGGCTCGTGAAATGAACATAAGTTGGATCGAATGCTATGGAAACTCTGATCTCGTTTCTCAACAAGTGTCATGAAAATGGGATTCCAAAAATCCCATAATGGCAGCTTATCGACGGGAGGTGCAAAGACATGCCGAATTTTTTGTTGGATACCAGGTGGATCACGTGGACCGTAGGGAAAACGAAGCAGCAGATGCCCTCTCCCGACTCGGCTCTCAGTGAAAGTCGGTCCCTCCAAACATATTCCTGGATGTCCTAACAAAACCGTCTGTACAACCACCAACTGAGCAAGACATAGCAGAGCCGGATCCAGAGCCGGCTTTGGTTGCTGCAATTCATGCTACACCCTCATGGGTCATACCTTACTTGGATTACAAGACTCGAGGAATACTTCCTCAATATGAGATGTTGGCCAGACAAATCGTCAGGAGAAGCCAGTCCTTTGTACTCATCAATTGTGAGTTACATCGGCGAAGTGCCGCAGATGTTTTTCAGAGATGTGTTGTCAGATCCCTCTGTTAGATATGTGCTAGGGTTAGTTAGTACCTTTGCTTCATGTAAAAAATTTCAAAAAGAAATCTTGGAAATCAAATTCAAAATCCAAATGGGAGAAGGAACACCCCCCAGATGAATTAATTCAAAAGGCCAGATAAAAATCTTTTCCAAAAATTCATGTTAGAGTTTTGAAAAGTCTTATAAATGAGTATGATCACATATCAAGTGATGTGGGACCCACCCCATGCTCATAGATTTTTCAAATATTCAAACAGTACCTTGGAATTAAAGAAATCCCCCTATTTGATTTAAAATTCAAATCATTTGAATTTTAAAAATGTTGAAAGTTTATGAGTGGCTAGTCTATATTATTATGAGGCCATATAAAAGTTTTCAGAATTTAATAAAATGGTTTGGTATTTTTATCAGAGCCAAAACAAATTACAGAAAAAGAAAGGAAAGATTAAACAGAGAGAAAAGGAAAAAGGAACTTACCTGGTTTCAGCCCAGCTAACTCCCCGCAGCCCACCTGGCCGGCCCAGCCCACCTGGAGGGGGTTACATGCGTCTTCTTCCCTCCAGGCAGGCAGGCACCTCGCCGGCGACCGCCGTGGGCACGACAGGCAGCTGCCTGCCTGTCCCGGACCTTATCCCTTCGCTGGAGACGCCGCGCAGCCGTCCTGATCCATTCCCCCCCTCCTCTTCGTCTTCCTCCTCCTCCTGCGCCCGATTCGTCGCCGCCCGAAGACCGCCGTGGAGCACGCCGTCGAGCCCACGTAGCCACAGTCGTCCCCGAGCCGTGCCGCCGTGTCCAGAAGAACCGCAGCAAGCTTCTTCATCGTTCCCCTCAAGCAATCGAGCCGGAGCGCCTAAGCAGACGACGCCAGCTTCACCGAGAAGTTGCCGGACCCGTGAGTCGCCGTCGTCAAATTCCTCGGCTACACAGCATCTCCGGCCTCACCGTCTTCTCCATTAGCTTCAGGGTGAGCTTCTTCACCTTTCCCCTAAGTTCACAGCGTCTCGTTTACCCCACAACCGAATCCGCCATGGATCCCGAGCAAGCTCGCCGCCATGGTCGAACTGGAGCTCGCTTCAGTGCCTCTGGTGATGCACCCGTGCGTGCGTTTGGCACCTAGCCTTCCCAGCTTTCGAACGCACCCAAGATCACCTCAAACCGTGCTCCCTAGCCTAGACTACGACCTCGCCGTTTCTCTGTTTCCGCCGGAGTCGTCGCCGTCGTCTCTCCCGACCACCTCGTGAACCCCCGTTGCCTCCAGATGATGCGGAAGACGATGCTGAGTTGAATGGTGTCCTCCCCGTGCTCTTCCGTGGCCATTTGGTCACTCCGGAGACCACGCCGCCGTGCCAGTGCCACCGGCGGCTAACCGCCGGTCAGTTAAGCACTAACCCACCCTAATCACACCCCTAACCCCACTGACCCCTGGGCCCCAGTGCCCCTAATCTAATCCAGGGGGTTAATTTAAACCGGGTTTAACCCTACAGAGGCTGACCAGTGGGGCCCCTTGTCAGTTTGACTCGGGTCAAACCCCCCTGACGCCAGCATGACACCACAGTGACGCAATAAAGGAATTTCCAGAGATTTAATAAATTACGGAAATTCCAGAAAATACCCCAAACTTTGGAAATTTATAGAAAATTCATATTAACTCCAAATTGGAGAAATAATATATGAAAAATGATCAGGAGAAAATTATCTTTCCAAATATGCAACTTTCAACTCTGTTTGAGTTGAATTTAAAAAGTGATCAGTAGCATTTGCTATTTGATTTAAATGGAATTAAATCAAATTCAATTCAAATATTTTGGCAACTTGAACCATGGCAACATGCTACATTTCACTTACACATCAGAGACATATCATACACATTTGAAGATAATTTAAAATGATCAAACTATATCACATATAACTTGGTTAATGTTGAATTCAAATGTGGAGTTTGAATTTGCATTTTAAATGCAATATATTCCACTTAAATGGAATTGCCTCACACATCAAAACTTGTACTTCAAGCATTTAACATTCAATCATGTGCTTGAGCATTGCATTCATATTGATTGCTACTTCGTGCTTTGTTTGTCGAGTAGAGGTGGAACCGGAGCAAGAGGTCACCCCCTTCGCTGAAGATCCAGAACCCGAACCTCGTCAGCAAGGCAAGCAAAACCCCATTGATCATGTCGATAAAATCCCACTTCCCTCTCATGTCTCGCTTATGCATTGTATAGGATGATCACCATGTTACGATTCTACCGCATAGATGAACCCATTCCTTTGCATGACCTATCTTTTGTCACAGTAGTAAGCAAACCACAATCCTAGCAAATGTAGGAGTTGAATGATATCATGTGGCCCCTGCAAATGTTACCGCTTATTGCATGCTTAGTATGATACCATGTGTGTTACAGTGATGTGAGTCGGGATGGTAGTGATCATGTTGATGATGGTAGAAAAGTGTTTGTGGATCGACCCTAATACAAGGTGAACGATGAGAGGCTGTGTAGGAGTACACAGTGGGTTGTCTCGTTGAACACCGCCCTAAGTCCGAGTTCTTGTGTGGTGATCCAAGATGAAGAGTACAACAACACACTGGGCTCACTGACCCCTCTCAACCTATTAAATCATCCCTTTCGATGTCCAGATGTCGCAGTAGTTCGGAGTTCTGGTAGGCTTGTGGCCTGGATGCTAAGTGAGAGAACGGCTCACCCGAGACCGGCTTATGCACCACGCACACATCGCTTGGGTCCACTTCGGTAAACCGGCCGGGTTCACGATGGTGGTAGCCAACCCAAGTAGGCGGCTTTCTTGGACTAGATAGGCTATGAGGTAACAATTGTGGTGAGCATCCTCGCTGGCACCCCTTGAATGGTGTCGAGATCAAAGGCGGTAAATGATGGTCATGTGTGTGTAGCGGTACACCCTTGCAAGGTTATCAAAACTATTCGAATAGCCGCTTCCGCGGTTATGGACTACTTGGAAAGCTTAGCTTGATTATTAGATAACTTGAACCGGATACTTCTAAAATACACCAAGAAAAGTGTGAGTGCTATGGCGTGCTTTCTCGTGGGGAAGTCGAGGAAGGCACCATAGTTGTGTATTGGTTGGTGAAAGTAGTGGACTCGTGTACGCTTCTTACCTCAAGTCTGGTACTCGTAGTTCAGGATTAGCCAAGTCAAAGCTGGCATTTTCGCAAGTGAACCCCACCTCCCTTTACCTTGATACATGTGCATGAGTAGTATAGCTCCTATGTAATTCTTGCTGAGTACGATTTTGTACTCACGTTTGCTTAATCTATGTTTTAGATGAACCCACCGACCCCGATGGTGGCTTCTATCCGAAGCTCGAAGGATGAAGACTCAGACCAAGACCAAGCTAGTGTAGTCCCAGTCAGACGACTGGTTCCCTCGTGGAGGGCTTGTTTTTAGATAAGGCTTCTCTAAGCCATTTGTTAAACTTGTCTGTACTCAGACCTACTTTGCTTCCGTGTGCTTGTTGTAATGTTGGATCACATGCTTGTGATCTCTGTGTGCACTCTGTAAGAGTTACTAATAAAGATATTTACTTTGTAGAGAATTGCAATGATACCTGCTGTTCATACAAGGCATGTGTGCTGCGTGTATGCTTATAACATGCATGTCTTTGTATGGGTTTTCGAGACCTTAGTTGTGATCTGGCTGGCGGTCTTTTATACACCAAGTGGCCCTTAGATGTGCGCAGCTTGGGGCATCGCGATGCGATTGTTCGAGACTCTGTCTCGTGCACACTTTGATGTATGATCGAGCCCGCCCTAGACCCCGAATAAGTGATCGGGCTGGAGTAAGTCTATGTAAGGGTTATAATACAATCGATAGTATGGTTGAGGCGACTTGTCTATGAGTATGGGAATTCACCACCCATATCAGTTAGACTTGTGTGCGGACGATGAGGACCAATCTCAGTGGATCATCCGGCCTGAATGGGATGCCCCTCATGTTCGATGCTTTCCGAGAACGTTCTATGCTTGGCCTTGTCTGCTTAGACAAGTGGGTACGGTTCTCGGCTCTCCATATGATTGTGTTGTAGCGAGGCTTATATACGCTAATTCCGGGTCCCGACAGACTTGGTATCAGAGCAGGACTGACTATAGGACTAGTAGCCTTGGCCGAAGTTGAGTCTAGCTTGCTATAGTTATATAGTTACTCTGGGTATATAAGGGAACAACGTAAGGCTTCATTTTTCTCCTTACCCCCTTCGTTCTGAGTTCTGAGTCACCTCATCTTGTTCTACGGGAAGATAGGACTAGGCTCTCCTCTGTCTGATTAGCATATCTCGTTGTTTTCTTCGTTATAGCCATAGGAAAGTTGTGTCAGGTTTTCCTAGCATTGTTATAATGCTGATTTCTTACATCGTATTATGTAAGTGCTGTTTTTCATGATTGAAAGAAATTGTCATTTCTTGCAATTACAGCCGTTATGCTGTCCGAGTCATTCCAGGTTTCTTCATAATCTGATGCAATTGCACAGAATCCTTCTCCCCCTTTCGGTTGTCCTTTAGAAGATTTCTAGGTGGCATTCCCGACAGTTCTTTAGTGTTTGATGTAGGTTTTCTTCTAGAAACCTATAGTGATTCAATTGCAGCCATTCCTCCCACTTTAGATGTCTTCTAGCCAGAAGAACCACACTAACCATCGTGTTGGGGTACTTTGCTACTCTGACATATCTGTTGTAGCCCCTAGTAAACCTTGGTCATCCTCTAGGAAGCTATCCAGAGATCCAACCCCTTAAGCCTAGCCACCCGACAGGTGTGTAGAATTTATAGTGGATCTTGTTCCAGGAACCGCACCAATTTCCAAACGCCCATATAAAATGACCCCACATGAGTTAGCTGAGCTAAAAACCCAACTTGATGCTTCGTTGGCAAAAGGCTTTATCCGCCCTAGCTCATCGCCATGGGGTTGCCCCGTTCTGTTCGTAAAGAAGAAAGATGGAACAGAAAGGATGTGCGTAGATTATCGCCCGCTAAATTTAGCGACGATAAAGAACAAATACCCACTGCCCAGGATCAATGATCTTTATGATCAACTTGCAGGATCCTCCGTCTTCTCCAAGATGGATTTGAGATTAGGTTATCATCAGATCAGAATCCGAAACGAGGACATTCCCAAAACGGCTTTTACTACTCGTTATGGTCTTTACGAGTACACCGTCATGTCCTTTGGTTTAACCAGTGCCCCCGCCACATTCTCACGCTTGATGAATTCGATCTTCATGGAGTACCTAGATAAATTTGTTGTGGTTTATCTTGATGATATTCTCATCTACTCGAAGAACGAAGGAGATCATGCCAAACACTTAAGGCTGGTATTGATGAAGCTTAGAGAGCATCGCCTGTACGCTAAATTCTCCAAGTGTGAATTCTGGCTACCAGAAGTGACCTACTTAGGCCACGTAATTTCTGCAAAAGGCATTGCTGTGAATCCGGAGAGAGTTCAGGCCGTCCTTGACTGGACTCCACCTGAATCGGTTAAGCAAGTTAGGAGTTTTCTTGGCCTAGCTAGCTATTGCCGTCGCTTCGTCGAGAACTTTTCTAAAGTTGCAAAGCCTCTAACTGAACTCCTCAAGAAAGATAAGAAATTCTTATGGACTTCCAAGTGCGAGGAAAGATTTCAAGAGCTAAAAAGAAGATTGACTTCTGCACCCGTACTTGCACCTCCAGACACCAAAAGGGATTTCGAAATCTATTGTGATGCATCACGGCAAGGGTTAGGATGCATACTTCTACAAGATCGACATGTGGTAGCTTATGCTTCACGCCAGTTGCGGCCACATGAAGAGAACTATCCTACCCATGACCTTGAACTCGCTGCCGTAGTTCATGCCCTAACAACTTGGCGACATTACCTCCTTGGTAATCGTTGTGAGATTTATTCCGACCACCAAAGCCTCAAATATATTTTCACCCAGCCAGATCTTAATCTCAGGCAAAGACGCTGGATTGAGTTGATAAAAGATTACGACGTAGGAATTTCTTATACCCCAGGCAAAGCCAATGTCATGGCTGATGCACTAAGTCGTAAGTCGTACTGTAACAACCTCATTATACAGCAGTATCAACCACTTCTTCATGAGGACTTTCGCAAGCTCAACCTTGAAATTGTTCCTCATGGCTATCTTTCTACGTTGGTGGCGAAACCAACTCTTGAGGATCAAATTATAGTTGCCCAAAGGCGTGCACGAGGTGTTCGCCGGATCAAGGAGAACATTGCTAGCGGAGTTGCTAAATGTTTCTCCACAGATAGCAAAGGAACGGTATTCTTTGAAAATCGTTTAGTAGTACCTAAGAATAAGGAACTAAGGCAACTCATCCTCAAAGAAGCCCATGACACACCCCTCTCAATTCATCCTGGTAGCACAAAAATGTACCGAGATCTACGCCAGAGATTTTGGTGGACTAGGATGAAGAGAGACATTGCTCAATTTGTTGCCGAATGTGATGTTTGTCGTCGCATTAAGGCAGAACATCAAAGACCTGCTGGTACACTTCAACCTTTGTCTATTCCCGAGTGGAAATGGGACAAAGTAGGTATGGATTTCATCACCGGCTTTCCAAAAACCCAGAAAGGAAACAATGCCATCTTCGTTGTCATAGATAGGCTTTCCAAAGTTGCTCACTTCCTTCCGGTTCGCGAGTCTATAACTGCTAGCCAGTTAGCGGATTTGTACGTCTCTAGAATTGTATCCCTTCATGGTGTTCCTTTGGAAATCAATTCTGATCGCGGTAGCCTTTTCACCTCTAGATTTTGGGGAAGCTTTCAGAATGCTATGGGAACTCATCTATCCTTTAGTACAACTTTCCACCCTCAGTCTAGCGGTCAAGTCGAAAGGGTTAACCAAATTCTTGAAGACATGCTCAGAGCTTGTGTTATCTCATTCGGGAAGAATTGGGAGAATTCTCTTCCATTTGCCGAATTTGCTTATAACAATAGTTTTCAATCTAGTCTGAACATGGCTCCTTTTGAACTCCTGTATGGACGACGATGTCGAACACCACTAAACTGGTCTGAAACCGGTGAAAGACAATTCTTTGGACCGGACATGATCAAGGAAGCAGAAGAGCAAGTTCGCATTGTTCGTGATCAATTGAAAGCAGCCCAGTCTCGTCAGAAAAGCTACTATGATCGTCATCATAGGCAAGAGAGCTACAATCTGGATGAGAAGGCTTACCTTCGGGTTACTCCTCTGAAGGGAACCCAACGTTTCGGTATCAAAGGCAAGTTGGCCCCACGTTACATCGGACCTTTCCGCATTCTAGCTAAACGTGGAGAAGTTTCCTACCAACTTGAACTACCCCCGCACCTTTCTCGAGTACACGATGTATTCCATGTGTCCCAACTCAGGCGTTGCTTCAAGGACCCCATCCGCGAAGTCGACCATGAAACGCTTGATCTCCAAGATGACCTTTCTTATCGAGAATACCCCGTACGTATTCTTGATTCCGCAGAGCGTGTCACTCGTCGTCAGAAGATTAGGTTTCTGAAAGTGCAATGGTCACACCACTCTGAAAGAGAAGCCACGTGGGAAAGAGAAGACCGTCTCATTGCTGAGTACCCCTCCTTCCTTCCGCAGACTTCTGAATCTCGGGACGAGATTATTTTGAGTGGGGGCGAGTTGTCAGATCCCTCTGTTAGGTATGTGCTAGGGTTAGTTAGTACCTTTCCTTCATGTAAAAAATTTCAAAAAGAAATCTTGGAAATCAAATTCAAAATCCAAATGGGAGAAGGAACACCCCCCAGATGAATTAATTCAAAAGGCCAGATAAAAATCTTTTCCAAAAATTCATGTTAGAGTTTTGAAAAGTCTTATAAATGAGTATGATCACATATCAAGTGATGTGGGACCCACCCCATGCTCATAGATTTTTCAAATATTCAAACAGTACCTTGGAATTAAAGAAATCCCCCTATTTGATTTAAAATTCAAATCATTTGAATTTTAAAAATGTTGAAAGTTTATGAGTGGCTAGTCTATATTATTATGAGGCCATATAAATTTTTTCAGCATTTAATAAAATGGTTTGGTATTTTTATCAGAGCCAAAACAAATTACAGAAAAAGAAAGGAAAGATTAAACAGAGAGAAAAGGAAAAAGGAACTTACCTGGTTTCAGCCCAGCTAACTCCCCGCAGCCCACCTGGCCGGCCCAGCCCACCTGGAGGGGGTTACATGCGTCTTCTTCCCTCCAGGCAGGCAGGCACCTCGCCGGCGACCGCCGTGGGCACGACAGGCAGCTGCCTGCCTGTCCCGCGCCTTATCCCTTCGCTGGAGACGCCGCGCAGCCGTCCTGATCCATTCCCCCCCTCCTCTTCGTCTTCCTCCTCCTCCTGCGCCCGATTCGTCGCCGCCCGAAGACCGCCGTGGAGCACGCCGTCGAGCCCACGTAGCCACAGTCGTCCCCGAGCCGTGCCGCCGTGTCCAGAAGAACCGCAGCAAGCTTCTTCATCGTTCCCCTCAAGCAATTGAGCCGGAGCGCCTAAGCAGACGACGCCAGCTTCACCGAGAAGTCGCCGGACCCGTGAGTCGCCCTCGTCAAATTCCTCGGCTACACAGCATCTCCGGCCTCACCGTCTTCTCCATTAGCTTCAGGGTGAGCTTCTTCACCTTTCCCCTAAGTTCACAGCGTCTCGTTTACCCCACAACCGAATCCGCCATGGATCCCGAGCAAGCTCGCCGCCATGGTCGAACTGGAGCTCGCTTCAGTGCCTCTGGTGATGCACCCGTGCGTGCGTTTGGCACCTAGCCTTCCCAGCTTTCGAACGCGCCCAAGATCACCTCAAACCGTGCTCCCTAGCCTAGACTACGACCTCGCCGTTTCTCTGTTTCCGCCGGAGTCGTCGCCGTCGTCTCTCCCGACCACCTCGTGAACCCCCGTTGCCTCCAGATGATGCGGAAGACGATGCTGAGTTGAATGGTGTCCTCCCCGTGCTCTTCCGTGGCCATTTGGTCACTCCGGCGACCACGCCGCCGTGCCCGTTCCACCGGCGGCTAACCGCCGGTCAGTTAAGCACTAACCCACCCTAATCACACCCCTAACCCCACTGACCCCTGGGCCCCAGTGCCCCTAATCTAATCCAGGGGGTTAATTTAAACCGGGTTTAACCCTACAGAGGCAGACTAGTGGGGCCCCTTGTCAGTTTGACTTGGGTCAAACCCCCCTGACGCCAGCATGACACCACAGTGACGCAATAAAGGAATTTCCAGAGATTTAATAAATTACAGAAATTCCAGAAAATAGCCCAAACTTTGGAAATTCATAGAAAATTCATATTAACTCCAAATTGGACAAATAATATATTAAAAATGATCAGGAGAAAATTATCTTTCCAAATATGCAACTTTCAACTCTGTTTGAGTTGAATTTAAAAAGTGATCAGTAGCATTTGCTATTTGATTTAAATGGAATTAAATCAAATTCAATTCAAATATTTTGGCAACTTGAACCATGGCAACATGCTACATTTCACTTACACATCAGAGACATATCATACACATTTGAAGATAATTTAAAATGATCAAACTATATCACATATAACTTGGTTAATGTTGAATTCAAATGTGGAGTTTGAATTTGCATTTTAAATGCAATATATTCCACTTAAATGGAATTGCCTCACACATCAAAACTTGTACTTCAAGCATTTAACATTCAATCATGTGCTTGAGCATTGCATTCATATTGATTGCTACTTCGTGCTTTGTTTGTCGAGTAGAGGTGGAACCGGAGCAAGAGGTCACCCCCGTCGCTGAAGATCCAGAACCCGAACCTCGTCAGCAAGGCAAGCAAAACCCCATTGATCATGTCGATAAAATCCCACTTCCCTCTCATGTCTCGCTTATGCATTGTATAGGATGATCACCATGTTACGATTCTACCGCATAGATGAACCCATTCCTTTGCATGACCTATCTTTTGTCACAGTAGTAAGAAAACCACAATCCTAGCAAATGTAGGAGTTGAATGATATCATGTGGCCCCTGCAAATGTTACCGTTTATTGCATGCTTAGTATGATACCATGTTGTTACTGTGATGTGAGTCGGGATGGTAGTGATCATGTTGATGATGGTAGAAAAGTCTTTGTGGATCGACCCTAATACAAGGTGAACGATGAGAGGCTGTGTAGGAGTACACAGTGGGTTGTCTCGTTGAACACCGCCCTAAGTTCGAGTTCTTGTGTGGTGATCCAAGATGAAGAGTACAACCACACATTGGGCTCACTGACCCCTCTCAACCTATTAACTCATCCCTTTCGATGTCCAGATGTCGCAGTAGTTCGGAGTTCTGGTAGGCTTGTGGCCTGGATGCTAAGTGAGAGAACGGCTCACCCGAGACCGGCTTATCCACCACGCACACATCGCTTGGGTCCACTTCGGTAAACCGGACGGGTTCACGATGGTGGTAGCCAACCCAAGTAGGCGGCTTTCTTGGAATAGATAGGCTATGAGGTAACAGTTGTGGTGAGCATCCTCGCTGGCACCCCTTGAATGGTGTCGAGATCAAAGGCGGTAAATGATGGTCATGTGTGTGTAGCGGTACACCCTTGCAAGGTTATCAAAACTATTCGAATAGCCGCGTCCGCGGTTATGGACTACTTGGAAAGCTTAGCTTGATTATTAGATAACTTGAACCGGATACTTCTAAAATACACCAAGATAAGTGTGAGTGCTATGGCGTGCTTTCTCGTGGGGAAGTCGAGGAAGGCACCATAGTGGTGTATTGGTTGGTGAAAGTAGTGGACTCGTGTACGCTTCTTACCTCAAGTCTGGTACTCGTAGTTCAGGATTAGCCAAGTCAAAGCTGGCATTTCTGCATGTGAACCCCACCTCCCTTTACCTTGATACATGTGCATGAGTAGTATAGCTCCTATGTAAGTCTTGCTGAGTACGATTTTGTACTCACGTTTGCTTAATCTATGTTTTAGATGAACCCACCGACCCCGATGGTGGCTTCTATCCGAAGCTCGAAGGATGAAGAATCAGACCAAGACCAAGCTAGTGTAGTCCCAGTCAGACGACTGGTTCCCTCGTGGAGGGCTTGTTTTTCGATAAGGCTTCTCTAAGCCATTTGTTAAACTTGTCTGTACTCAGACCTACTTTGCTTCCGTATGCTTGTTGTAATGTTGGATCACATGCTTGTGATATTTGTGTGCACTCTGTAAGATTTACTAATAAAGATATTTACTTTGTAGAGAATTGCAATGATACCTGCTGTTCATACAAGGCATGTGTGCTGCGTGTATGCTTATAACATGCATGTCTTTGTATGGGTTTTCGAGACCTTAGTTCTGATCTGGCTGGCCGTCTTTTATACACCAAGTGGCCCTTAGATGTGCGCAGCTTGGGGCATCACGATGCGATTGTTCGAGACTCTGTCTCGTGCACACTTTGATGTATGATCGAGCCCGCCCTAGACCCCGACTAAGTGATCGGGCTGGAGTAAGTCTATGTAAGGGTTATAATACAATCGATAGTATGGTTGAGGCGACTTGTCTATGAGTATGGGAATTCACCACCCATATCAGTTAGACTTGTGTGCGGACGATGAGGACCCATCTCATTGGATCATCCGGCCTGAATGGGATGCCCCTCATGTTCGATGCTTTCCGAGAACGTTCTGTGCTTGGGCTTGTCTGCTTAGACAAGTGGGTACGGTTCTCGGCTCTCCATATGATTGTGTTGTAGCGAGGCTTATATACGCTAATTCCGGGTCCCGACAGTGTCTCACCAGAAGAAGGTAGAGCCATCCTCAACGAAATACACTCTGGAGATTGTGGACACCATGCCGGCTCTCGTTCGCTTGTATCTAAAGCATTTCAACACGGCTTCTACGGGATCACAGCTCATGCGGATGCAGAGGACATAGTCAAGAAATGTGATGGTTGTCAGCGCTATGCAAAACAAGCCCACCTGCCGGCTCAAGAACTCAGGATGATACCTATCACCGAGCCCTTTGAAGTATAGGGACTTGATATGGTGGGACCTTTCAAAAGGTCAGCCAATAAGAATACCCACATACAAGTGGCAGTGGATAAATTCACCAAATGGGTCGAGGCAGAGCCGGTCAGCAAATGTGACGCTGCGACAACACTGAAATTCTTGAAAAAGATTATATACAGATTCGGCTACCCCCACAGCATCATCACTGATAATGGTTCTAACCTATCAGAAGGGGTTATGCAGCGATTCTGCCAGAACGAGCACATCCGACTCGACCTAGCATCAGTGGCACATGCACAGTCCAACGGACATGCCGAGAGAGCCAACCAAGAGTTGCTCCAAGGCATCAAACCCCGACTCCTTGTCGCTTTGAAAAGGACGCCGGGTTGCTGGGAGGAGGAGTTACCATCATTACTATGGAGCATCCGGACGACTCCCAACAGGTCGACAGGCTATACGCCCTTCTTCGTAGTCTATGGAGCGGAAGCCGTCCTCCCAAGTGACATATGTCACGACTCACCTCGAGTCACTTCTTATGTAGAAGCCGAAAACGAGAAAGCAAGACAAGACGCCTTGGATATTCTCGTTGAAAAATGAGACTGGGCTGCAGCTCAGTCGGCTATCTACCAACAAGATCTGCGACGCTACCATAGCCGTCGCATCAAAAGTCGGACTTTCCAGGAAGGTGACTTAGTGCTCCGACTCGTACAGAAAAGAGATGGGATGCACAAGTTATCCTCTCCTTGGGAAGGACCGTTCGTGGTTAGCAAGAACCTGTACAATGGATCCTACTACCTAGTGGATATACACGAGAAGGCGGACACGCGCACAAGCATGGAGGAGACTCCCAGGCCGTGGAATATCGCACAACTCCGTCCATATTACACTTGAGTAGAAACAGGAACATTACTGTTCATTTAACCAAGTCTACACACGTCGCACTGGCTTTCGCCATATTAATATATATAAGCCGACACTCATCGCGCCGCCTTTCGCCATCGAAGTATACATAAAGTCGACTTCTATCGCACTGGCCCTCGCCACACATAACTAAGTCGACTTTCGTCGCAACGGCTCTCGCCGTATCGATTCCACTTTTACCTTTTTTCATGTCATTTATTTTTGCATCATACATTGCATACTTTGCATTATTATATCTCAGAGACCTGGGGGCTTGATCTACCCCTTTATTGGTACTGAGCATGTATATTGCTTATTCAGGGGAATCGGGGAGCTCGATGACAATCATTGACTCTTTATACGAAAACTCGGCATATATATGTAAAAATCACACTGTATAAGCTTATTCAGGGGCAGTAGGGGGGCTCGATGCCACTCATCTACTCTTATCCGAAGAAAGCCCAACATATACATGTGGCACTCCACGCCTTATAAATGCCTGTATGTTTGATGCTCATACGATCTAAATACGCGTAACCCGGCTAAAAATTCTCAAGAAGAAGTTTTAAAGCAAACGGAAAAACGCCGATCAATGTGAGACGACATACAGAGGAGTTCCGACTCCTAGATAACCCAATAATCTATCTCAAGTACGAGAAGATGAGGCATGTTGAATCCAAAGTCGACATCTATATGAGCCTTCATACTTTCTTTTTGCATACATTAGCATCATCACATACTCTTTTCATTTTATATATCATCCAAAAGATGCACCTTGAGCATTAACCTCTATGACTCAGTATGACACAAATAATGCTCATACTGACTCATGGGGACTACAACTTTTTCATTGCATCTTCTGCATATATAAAGTTGACTTCGGTCGCGACGACATTCGCCATACATATAAAGTCGACTTCGGTCGCGACGGCTCCCGCCATACATATATATATTGACATTCGTCGAACCGGCCCCTGCCGACTTATTTGGAAGCTGGGAACACAACCCATCGTGTCATATCTATGTGATTTGGCAAATTAAAAGATAGACCTATGTGACTTGGCGCTGCACACAGATGTACACACCGACTCATGGGGACTATACTGCAAGGTTTATTCTCAAATAAAGACTCGGTACATCACCCAGTTGAGTACACCTACTTTTGTGGAGTAACACTTCAAAAATTCTTTAGAAAATATGCAATAAATTTTAAGTCCCAGGTTGCTGCAGGCAAGACAACTCGACACTTGGGGCCTACACTACTTCGAAGCAAGTTTCATAAAACACAAAATCTTCTTTAATGACCCGGTACGGCACGTAAACGTGACCACACCATCTCATGGGGGTTAACCGGCGTTTCGGGCAGAGTGATCATAAAAACCAAACCGGATCTTTGACCAAAGGTCAAAGAAAAAATCTTCAAGTAAAAGGAAACGAGAAGCTAAAAAGAGTTAGGTGTCGATTTCTAGTAAAGCATCAGATGATAGCCGACTCAACCAGAAGATCCGACTTCATGGAGACAGAGGAATCGAAACAAGATTGAAGAAAGACGACTTTGACTCCCAATCAAACGTCAAGCATAAAGTCGACCCTGGTCCATGAAGAGCCGGCGGCAATGAAGAAAATAAAGAAGATTGTCGTGAAGACTAAAGCATCACAAAAATCCTGGAGGCTAATGTCGGGGGGATGGATCAGGCCCATAGACCCGGCATTAGAAATCTCTGGGCCGGCTTACATGCGAAGGCCCACAAAGAAGACCCGACCAGAAGTATGAATTGCCAAGCGTGAAGATTGAACCCCTAGAAGGAATTCGACTTACCTTGTATAGCACGTAGACAATTTGTAAAGTAGAATAGAGCTCCACATCGTGTAGGAGTCGGACTCTAGGAATCTCGGGACCCGACACCTATATAAACCGAGGTCCACGGGAGCCAGAGGCAGAACTTACCTCAAGCCAAGATTAGACAACTCACGCTATAACCTAGATCTCCACTAGATTAAGGTTGCGAAACATCATCACTATAATCGATACGATCAACTCTTCTTATTGAGGAGTCGAGCCCCCCATAGTAAAAAAGCAGGAGTAGGTCTGTACCGCACCGACGGGGCCGAACCTGGGTAACTCGCCGAGTCCTGTGTCTATTTCGACTCTCTCCTCGAAATTTCCTCGCAGCAAAGTTCCCTTGATAAGTCTGAATCTACGGACATCTGCCGTGACTTTCCCACGACAGTACCCGCACTACCAGAAGCTCGTATATGCCATCATCATGACTTCAAGGAAAGTAACACATTAGTTCGATGAGCACCTCATCACGATTGTGAGCAGCGCACCACTCGCAGACATCCTTAACAACCCTGGAGCAACAGGCCGAGTCGCCAAGTGGAACATCGAGCTTAGCCCCCTCGACATGCAGTTCAAACATCCAACGTCAATCAAAGCCCAAGTACTCCTAGACTTTCTGGTTGAGTGGATAGAGGTGCAAACACCTAGCCCTCTAGACCTCTCCAACTCATGGATGATGTTCTTTGATGGATCAAAAAGACATCAAGGAGCCGGAGCAGGCGTCATATTAATCTCACCCAAAGGAGCCAAACTCAGATACGTGCTCCAGATCAACTTCAGCAATGCCTCAAATAACGAAGCAGAACATAAGGCACTATTCCATGGCATGTGCATGGAAAAAGCTTGTGGCGCCACCCGCCTCTCAATCTACGGTGAACCTCGTCGTCCAACAAGCAATGAGGGACTGTGAAGCAGTCGCAGACAACATGATAGCTTACCAGAACCTCTACAACACTCTAGAAGGAGGATTCGACGGCTGCGAGCTAAACTACGTCCCCAGTGAAAATGACACAGAAGCAGACGAGCTCTCCAACATTGGATCAACTCGAGGACCAGTTCCCCCAGGATTTTTCCTCGAAAGCATCATCCAGAGATCAATCAAAACCAAGGAACCCGCGCCAGAAACAGTCGTAGAGGATGACGGCACAAGTGAACCAACACAAGTAGCGGATGCGAACTCAACCGCTGATATAGGCAACAAAGCAGTCGATGAGGCAGAGCCAGCCGCACCCGAAGGCCCAGCTTGGACAAAACCGTTCCTTAGATTCCTAATTCAAGGCACGTTACCACAGTAATCAACGGACAACTCTACAAACGTAGCATTTCTCAGGTCCTCCAAAAGTGCATCAAGGAGGAAGATGGCAAGGACCTGTTACTCGAGATCCACGAAGGCACTTGCAGACACCACATGAGCAGTCGCGCACTCGTGGACAAAGCTTTCCAAGCAGGTTTCTACTGGCCAACTGCAATGCGAAACGCTGAAGCCATTGTGCGACGCTGCATCGGCTGTAAAAAATTCGCCAGTAGGCCACACGCTCCACCATCTGAACTCAAAGCCATACCACTATCCTGGCCTTTCGCCACTTGGGGACTCGACATGGTGGGCCCACTCAAAAAGTCCTCAAAAGGAGGTCGAACACATCTCCTAGTAGCAGTGGACAAGTTCACCAAGTGGATCGAGGCAGTACCAATCACCAGCTCAACAACCCTCACGGAGGTTAACTTCATCAAATCCATCATCTTCCGATTCGGTGTCCCACATAACATCATCACAGATAACGGTACAAACTGCACAGCAGCAGAATTTCAGAACTTCTGCCAAGAATTGGGCATCAAGATCAACTACGCATCGGTCGCGCTCCCACAGTCCAACAGCCAGGTGGAAAAGGCAAATGGCTTATTGTGCGGCAAAATAAAAAAAGCGGCTCCTCGCACCACTCGAACATGCAGCAGGCAACTGGATAGAAGAACTCCCCGCAGTCCTATGGAGCTTGCGCACCACACCCAACACCTCAACCCAGTACACACCTTTTTTCATGGGTATACGGGGCGGAAGCGGTGCTGCCACACGACCTAAAGTTCGGAGCCCCCCGAATCTCAGGATACGAAGAGGAAGAGGCAGAAGAAGCACTCTAGGATGATAAAGACATCGCAGACAAAGCAAGGGACACAGTCATAGCAAGGTCATAAGGATACCAAGACAAACTATGCACATAACAAAGCAGCCGTTTGCGGACAAGAACTTTCCGCAAAAGAGATCTTGTCCTGCGACTAATACAAGAAAAAGTCCGCAAGCTTGCCCCGCAATGGGAAGGACCCTTCATAATCTCGGAGGTCAAAGGAGGAGGAGCATACAGGCTGAAGAACCCGAAGACCAACAAAGACGTGGGAAATCTGTGGAACATGGCGAACTTGCGCCTGTTCTACCCATAGTCTACCCACAGGCACTCTCAGCAGTATTGGCAGCAGCACCGATCGGAAAGCCATATAAAAACTTAAAGCAAGAAATGAAGGTGTTGCCCAAATTATACTACTTACGCGGCGTTACTTATTGAACTAGGGGACTCGATCAAAGACTTCCCCCGAGAGACATCACTTCACCCACACCATTCTGAACAAAAGCCTCACTCAAAGTTTTCGCATCAGTGCAACCTATTTTCCAAAGATAAAGGACAAAGCAATTTATTAAGTCTTCACTCGATCACAAGTGATCACCTAAAGACTCGGGGGCTACTCCCATCGGGAGCGCTGCCGCGCACCCAACGAAAATTTGGAACAACAACACAACCATAAGAAGGGCCAGCATGAACGAATAAAGCTCAAAGTCTATGTCTGACTCTACAAGTCAAACGTCGCCTCGGGGGCTACTCCCAACGGGAGCGCTGCCGCGCACCCGATAGAACTACAAAGGCACTCGAAGACAGTTTTCCATTAAACAAGGACCTGAAAGGACAAGGCACTCGAAGACGGTTTTCCATTAAACAAGGACCCGAAAGGACAGGCCACTCGGAGACAATTTTTAATTACAAAGGACTCGATGACAATACATTACATATCAGAGATACATCAGTAAAAAGCTTACACCACATACCGAAGTTTACAAAGGGACTCGAGCAGTTACCAAAAGGACTACAACACCAATCATCCCAGGGAATCATGACTTCTACATGTGTGCTCATGCTGAGATAATTGGTACTTTCGGCCCACATATTGACGAGCATCATCGCAGACAAATTAAGAACTAAGCGTGCGACGAAGCAACTCGCCTCCTTCCTGAGCCTGGTGACCTTGCCTACTGACGCGTTCGCTTGACGGGTGGTTTAACGTCGAGCTCTTCCCTAGAAATAGAAGAGCAAGCACCACCAGCCGAGGAGTCGACAGAAGATGAAGCCACAGGAGAAGTAGTCGAAGCATCCCTCGACCCGCCAGAGATGTCGCTGCTTGTTTCCTCCCAATATGGATCCAGACGATTTCCACTAGCATCAAAAGCACGAATGGTGAGAGTATCTTCGCTGTCAAACCGACATCAAAGGCTATCCCGAGCGCGCAAGTTTAGCCGACGAGAGAAAGACCTCCAACCAGGCCCCAAGAAAACCAAGAAGGAGCTATCAACTTCAAGATCTATCCATACAGGAGAACGAGGTCAACCTTGAAGGAGGATCCAAAGGCCCTTCAGATTAAGGTCGGAAACAATCGAAGCAAAAGAAAATAGAAGAGGGATCCGGCCAACAGATCGACTAAGAATGACAAGAAGAAAATCATAGAGCCAAACACACTCCCTCTCAGAAGAAGAGGGGCCCGCAGGCATTCCACCACGCCCACGACAGGACGAGCGAGGGACACGACCACCATGACCTCACCGGCCACGACCTCGGCGAGCCATGTCGCAAGAAGCACAAGCTCAGGAGCGCCGAGGAACTACGGAAGAAGGAGAAAAGAGGAGCGAAGTGATTGCGCCAACCGAGCAAAAGTAAAACAGATACTTATATCCCAGACCAGGGGAAAGCAAGGAAAACACACAAAAACCCAAACAGCATCATCATTAAATCAAAACCGGAACACGTGCTGATACGGAGTCCAAGACAGGACGCCTCTTTGCATCCAACAAATATTTAAAGGAGACATCAAATCTCGCGTGTTTCCCATACACGCATCGGAAACCCAAAAGGCCGCAGCAACGCAGAATGTCATTATGGCCAAGCAGATGATATGACGGTTCACAAGCCTAGCCTCCGTCATCAAGCATGTCACCAAGGGCATCATCACAACGCCTGACATTACGGCAGCTCAGACAAAATTGATTCACAACAAGCAACTGAAAAAAATTGAACAGTGGAAATATTCCCCGGCTCTCTTCTCCAAACTTTCCGACTTTGTTCCAAATTCTTTTTTACTCCCATCGGGAGCTCCTTGTCTTTGCTAAAAACAGTGCAAGTTCCAAAACCTCGAGAGTTTCGGGTGCTCCCTCACCCAGAAGGCAATGATGTGCTTGAGTGACCACTCACACCAACAAAACGACGCATCTCTAGAGTTCGGGTGCTCCCTCGCCGAGAAGATGACGAAGCGCTCAAGTGGCTACTCGCAACACTCAACTAATACCCGACAGGATAATGTGCTCACGCACTCGATGACTCTCTGAGTGGGTGCATCCTTATCGACTCCTCGCCCGAGCTCGTAAAACTTCCGCGAGTGACTACTAATAGTCCACTTGGTCTATTTATTTCAAGTGGATGCATCTCTAATTAGACTGCGCGCCTCTATAAAAAATGATGCCTGGGCTACGACTCGCCGTATCCCAAATGCGGCGCAAGCTTAGCGCGTAGGTAAGACCCCACTGCGCAGTCGTCCGGGCCGGGACTTGCCACGACACGAATTCACTCCCGATGTTTTCCATGCGCTTGCATGAAGAAAGATGACCCGGTAATAGACGCGTTAAGGTTGTTTGCTGAGACCGGCGGCATTGATCCTGTAAGGCCTGCAGCGGCATGGACTTTGCTAGACACCGGTCGTTTCCAAGTTCGTGTCGAGGTACATGGGCTTGATTGGGCTATTGAGATATTTTCAACTAGCGCAATTCCCCAAGGCTCGACCAGTTGACTACCTTGGGCCCTTTCAGCTTATCATCCCTCGAATAAACATTGTCATGGCTAAAACAGCCAATGACTCGTAGCCGCGATGCGCATATGAAAGCAAGTGATGATGGATTTGATTCCCTGCGCAACTCTTTGAGTCCCCCAGGCACTCGAGGGCTACTGACGATGGGGTGACCCCACGACTCCTGCGTGTGAGGATACCTGGTGTGCATGAAGACAGTAGGCCCGCCTGAAGCCACGACTGGCCCGCGATTGGCCCACTCAAGGAACCGACGTAGGAGTCCCCGACCAACATGGAAGGTAAGACTTGGCGTTCAAGGAAAAGCTAGTTTAGGGAATAGTCCTTGTAACATGAGATGGATCCCCCAAGACCCAGCCTAGTATATAAAGGCTGGGAGGGGTGACGGCTTAGGACAATCCAATATACAACCGACACCTCCGGTCTTGAGCGAACTCGCCTTGACCTCCACTGTAATCGCCCCCCGCATAATACAATCGAGCACGAAGTTCTTCTGCTGTTAGCCGACGAGTATCGCCAACCTGTTCCTTCTCTACGATCTAACCCAGGGTCACTGACAATGGGATTTGCCAAGGCTAATCCTTGTCAACAGACATAGTTAGTCAAGTTTTTCCTTAAGAAGGTTAGCACGAATAACATCAGAGATACATATCGAAAAGGAGAGGCCTCCTACCTGGAACTCGACATCGTAGTAGGCTCCTCCTGGAATCTCCTGCTCCTGGGCTACAATGTCTGATCGCAGCAACCGGTCGGGTATATATAACAAAGGGGGGAAATAAAGCAAGGGTGAGTATCTAGCATACCCGCGAGTCTTACGTCCGCTACTAAGCATTTATGCATTTATATCAAATGGAAAGGGGAGGCTATATATAGTGGACTGAAAGGTATAAATCCATAATAAGTAAGAGAAGCTAGGCCTATCGAAGACTAGCATATTCTGATGGTTCTTGCAGCATGAGAAGAGAATAGCGAACAATTTATATAAAGCATAAAGTAACAATGCAGCAGAAGTTGCTGCAACATTGTATAGTAGTAAGTTGTAATAATTATCAAAGCCTCCGAGGTCACTTCCTCGACCTCCCTGTGAGGAAGAGAAACCGAACCAACGGTTTAATAGTAGTAGTTTTTAGTAGTAGGCCCTGTCTTCAGCATAAAGCGTCCTGTCGCCGTGGACACGGTTATTCGAATAGATCATCTTCCCTGCAGGGGTGCACTACTATTCAGCATGCGCGCTCGGATCTTCAGGGTGGCGTACACCTTGTTAGGGAATGCCCCACCGAGGCTATCCGACACGCCGAGGCCCATCCTACAGCTCATCAGAGAGTTCCCGTCGGTCTAAAGTCGTAAGCGCTCGGGGGTCTTGGGCCGTCGCCCCTCGCAATCTGAGTCGTTGCGTGCAGTGGGGATACCAGCACCACCCCCCCAACTGGGTGGCACAATCCGCCGCGGCCGCAATGCTGAAATGGACGTCTTTCAGAACTTTCGAACGAGACCACAACGCGGAGGGCCCACACCGTAATACCACGGGAAGGTAGTGCGTACATGCCTTTGCGGCCTCTCAAGTCATCCACCTGAACCATTAGTCATTTTTATTATTATCTCGCAGGCAACCGTTATCGTTGCCTGACTAATTAACACAACGGACAATGAACAGCAGCCAGGACCACCAGTACATGGGTGCGTTCCCTGTCGTCCCGTCAAAGCTCTGCGGTTACCAACAAGGTGAACCGTCTCCATACCTTGTCTCGTGTGTGCTCTTGGAAGAGCTCGACTTTCGTGGTTTGGTATCTGACGGCGAACGAGCAACGACCAGGCCCACGATGGTATCCTCCTGTCCTTCTGTCCCGATACAATAGCTCTCGCGGGCACCGTTGGGTCACCCGACTCCTTACCTTTAAGGACAACCGCTATTCAGGACCCTAGGGCGACTATATAGAGTCAACAACGAGTGGAGTACGAGGATTACTCCTCGATAGCTCACACTTGATGTGGCTCGGCAAAGCCGAGGTAGGGGACTTAGGCGGTGTCTGCATTGTACCATACCTGCGTAGTTATATATATTTTGTATCCGCATTCACTCCCTAGAGTTATCACGACCCTCTATCTAATCCTAGTTGACTAACAATGCACATGGCTAACTACTGAATATAATATATATAATATGCAGCATAGGATAAAGTAAGGTACATCAAGAGGAGACAATGACAGGCTATGCAATTGAAGAGGTAAGCAACGTAGCAGCAGCAATGCCTACTGCAAGAAATTTATGGAAAAGATAGGCGATATATGGGGAAGGAGAATGGATCTACTTGCCTGGAAGCTCGACGGTAAGGGTACGGTCGTCGACGACGTAGTCGAACACCGCAACGTTGGCGGCGGTAGTCACGGGGTCTACCAAACAATAAGGGGGGAAGAAACAATAAATACATGGCAATAAAGGAATACAAATACGAGATATGGAAAACGCAGTGTTAGGGCTGAACTAATACGGTGCTACACGTTGCAGACGAAATGTGAATTTAACCGGCAATTTTACCGGCTCCGGGCGATTACCGGACAGTGCAAACGGAGGGGAAATGGTCCATGTTTTGATCAATTTTCTTGTATAAATTATTTTCATCGGAGTTACGGTTTAAAAGATATTAATTTATAAAGTTTTAAATCGTTTAAAAGAATTTCTGAATTTCTTTTATTTATTTAAATGCAACAATATCCACAACAATGGAGTTGACTGGTCAAACTTGACCAGTGGGTCCCACTGGTCAGCCTGTGGTTATTTAAAAAATCATTTAGTTTAATTAAACAGTAGGTGGACCCACATATCATAGGCCCAGGTTTAATTAACTAGTCTAGTTAATCCAGTGGTTATTTTAATGGGCAGGGCCCACATGTCATATACAAAGCGGCATTTACATTTATTTAAATTAACCAAAATGGCCTTGGGCCCACTGTCATTGTAAAAGGGGGAATTAGCTTAGTGCTAATGAAGTTAGCAAGGGGGGAGGTAGTCACTAGCTAGCCCAGCCGGCGACAGGCCATAGCACGCCGGCGAGGCCAGAAGTAGAGGAGCGGCGGCGGGGGTGGCCACGCGCGGGGCAGATGCACGCACCTGGGCGCGGCCAGGCCAACCACGGAGCAGCAGCAGCACGCGCGGCGCATTAAGAGCGCACCCACCGACTATGGCGGCCGAGGTGGCTCGACACAACAGGGGCAGAGGGAAGCAGAGGGAAGGGGGAGAAAGGGAGGCTCACAGCGGGCGGGGACGAAGGCGGTTGCAGCGGGCGAAGGCCGGCACGGCGAGCGCGACTGCGCGCGGTGAGGCGAGCAGCAACGAGCTCGCTCAGGAGCTCGAGCTCCCGTCAATGGAGGCCCGGGAGGGGCACGACCCTACGGCGAGAAAAAAGAAGGGGGAGAGGGGGGATCGCGGGAGGGGCTCACGGTGAGCTCGATGGCGAGGTCGGGGAGGCCGGAGGTTGTGCGGCGACGGTGAATTTCACGATGGTGTCCGTCGGTTCCAAGGTTGAAGAATAGTGCGATGGCGCCGCTGTGTCGTTTCTCGGCTCAAATCGACGGAGGGAGACGGCCTGGACGACGATGGGGAGGCGGCCGGACAATCTTGTGGCCGCGGGGAGGCCGGTGGCCGCGCCGGCGACGAGCGTGTCCCCATGGTGGCTCGGGCGAGCTGGCCAGAGAGGGGGTGCGAAGGAGGACGGGGGAGGGAGGCAGCTAGGGTTTCCAGGGGGAGAAGGGGCGCGGTTGAGGTCTTAACCTTATCGGAGACCGCCGGATGGACGCCACGGCGACAATGGACGGAGCATAGGCGTCCACGGCGCCATGGTGAACAGTAGAAAGAGAAAGGTGAAGATGGGGGTGGGCTAGGCCCGGTTGGGCTTCGCCCTGGGCGAATGATAGCCCTTTTGCTTTTATTTCTGTTTTTGTTTTATTTTCTTTTCTATACTTTCTTTTCTGTTTGTATTTATTTTAGTTAGCTTTTCACTTTTTGTAAAGTGTGAAGCCAACTCCAATATAATTGTTACATGTTAAAACAATGCTACAAAAGTGTGGTGGCCAACTAAAATCATTGGGATTTTATTTAATTCACCATTTATTAAACAGAGCTATTTTGCTACTGTTTTATTTGGTTTAGCTATCAAATGATTTTTGTCAAAGGTGAAACTTGTTGGTACATTTTTGTTGCACCTTATGCAGTTGCCACAAAAAGTTTGGGCATTTATTAAAATCATTTGCTATTTGTTTTTGAGCTGCAACTTATTAAAAGAGACTTTTTTCTGCTGTTTGGAGTTGTTTAAATTATTTTATAGCATAATAAATTCCCATGACCACCTTGGCATGATCCATTGATTATTGTGCATTTTATAAAAAAAATTGCACAAATTTGAGTTGAACTTTATTTTGCACTTTTGTTTTAGCCCATTTGAATTAGAATTTTGGGTTGTGCTTTGTAACCAAAGGTGATCAATGCATATTAACCATGGTGACTTGGCATTTCAAAAGTGATTACTGTTACATGACACTGAGGGTGTTACACAATGCAGGCGAAGGCGCAAACCATCAGGGCGATTGCGCGTGGCATGCAGGAGGAGGGAAGCAGCATCCGAGCGCAGGAGGGCGGCATGCAGGAGGAGGGGAGCACCATCCAGGCGCAGGGGGCGGCATGCAGGCATCGAAGAGCACCATCCAAGCGTCGGCGAGCACATCCAAGCTCCGACGAGCACCATCCAAGCACCGGCGAGCACCATCGAGGCGCCGACGAGCACCATCTAGGCGCCGGAGCGCGCCACCCAGGGTCCTTGTAAAAGCCCAAAACTAGCAAATTCCATATAAATTTGCATTTTTATTTTTCCCATTGGGGATGAAAATTTGCACATCTATTCTTTGCCATAATCCCTGTGAAAGAAATGCTAGCGCATTTTTTATGTTATGTAAAAGGATTATTTTTTAATTCTTTTTTTGCATTTCTCCTGCTATCTTTTTGTTAAAGAATAAATGCAGTGGTTTTATTCTAGTGGCATTGGGCCCTTTCTCCTCTCTTCCTCGAGCCCATACCCCTCTCCATCACTACCGTTTCCCCCTCCTCTCTTCTTTCTTTCACGTGGAGGGTCCCCTCCCTCTCTCTCACGTCATAGCCATGGAGGAGGAGGTGGAGCCCTCCAGCCAGCCTCTCTTCCTCCTCCCTTTTATCTAGTTTTCCCTCTCTCTGCCCTTCTGAACCCTAGCCCCTCCTTTCTTTCCTCCCAGCACCATCGCCACTCTTCCTTCCCCTCTTCTTCTTCTTCTCTACCCGGCCACCATGGACAGGAGGTCCATGGGATCAAATTCTTGAGCCCCTTGTTCCGATTGTCGTCGCCATCGACGTGGTCGGCTTCACCGTCCCTTGAAGCGCCTCTAGGAGCCAAGAATTGAGGTTGGTGTGCCTCGGCTCTTCCTCGTCCCCATCATTTCTTGTTCCTCTGCGTCAGGAAGCCGGCGGACTCCTCTGCTTCCTCCACGTCGCGCCCCTGTTTGACTCCAGCAGCTTTCCCCTGTGAGCCCTATCTCCTCCTTCACCTATTTCTCCTCGCGTAGAGTCGTAGGGCGAGAACCCATAGATGTCGTGCGCTTGATCCCCTGTGAACGTCCTTGTGATCTTGGTGTGTTTCCCTCCGTCCGGGAACACGACCAGAACGTGCTCGCGTGCACCCAGCGTGGCCAGCCCACGCCAGGCTGTCCAGTGCGTGCCCAAGCCGCGCCTTTGTCTTCCGTAGCTGCATCCTCAACCAGGACAAGGCGTGACATTTTCTTCAGTTCGGTAGTTTCAGAGATAGCTGCACCGTGTATGTGATCTTCATTTGTTTCTCGTTCCCATTGTGATCCGTGTCATAGTGCAGCTGGTTTGGCACCTTGGTTTCAACATGGAGGGCGTGGGATCGATTACCCATCTGCACAAGGCGCCCCCTTTTCTCTGTTTTTGCGTTGCAGCGTGTTATTCCTCGTCAGGTTTAGTTAACTGAATATTTTCCAGTTAACGTTTGTGTAACTTAGTTTCGGTTGATCCTCCTATTTGGCACGATATGAGTTAGTGGTGATTTGACGTGGGAGCTCGGTTTGCAACCGAGAGGTCCCTGGTTCGAACTCCGCCTGTAGCAATAATTCCCTCTTTTTGCATCTTTCGCAGCAGAGCAAGTTGGGCTCAGCCCAGTGGAGTTCGTTGCCCGTGGGCGTCACATAGACTTGCCCAGGTAGGTTTCCCTCCTTTTCTTTTTGAAGCGCCCCCTTTTTTCTCTGTTTTTGCGTTGCAGCGTGTTATTCCTCGTCAGGTTCAGTTAACTGAATATTTTCCAGTTAACATTTGTGTAACTTAGTTTCGGTTGATCCTCCTATTTGGCACGATATGAGGTAGTGGTGATTTGACGTGGGAGCTCGGTTTGCAACCGGGAGGTCCCTGGTTCGAACTCCGCCTGTAGCAATAATTCCCCCTTTTTGCATCTTTTGCAGCAGAGCAAGTTGGGCTCAGCCCAGTGGAGTTCGTTGCCCGTGGGCGCCACATAGACTAGCCCAGGTAGGTTTCCCTCCTTTTCTTTTTGAAGTTTTATTCAAATATGTCCACTTTTTGCATTGTTAGTAACATGTGCATTCTTGCCTGAACTATATCATGTCATATATTGTTTTGGGGTAGAAAAATGTGAGGAAGGTGATGGTGTTGTTCATTTTTTTAAATGGGCATGCATTATTGGGTGATGCTGTAATTTTTCAAGTAAACCCCTCACATGTTGCACTTGGCTTAGTGTGTTTCGATCACCGTAGCTCTGCGGTGACCGTAGTTGTCGGTAGCGTTGTCTCGCTCTTTATTTCATTGCTTGAAATAGAAAGCATTAATTAGGTGTATCATACCAAGCCATACCATTTGCATATATTTAATTTAAGGAAACCCATCTCGAGGTCTATCTTCGTGAGTGGGCAATTCTTGTTCATGCCATGTTATACATTCCTTGCTCTTGCCATGATCACGCATCATAATAATTACTAACATAAGGATCCTTCGGATCCGTAATTCACCTACATACTGCATAAGAAGGTTGTCGGGAGCATTACACCCTTGCTACCTGATCTTCGTTAACCTTGTTTATTCTTACGTTCATTCCATGCTATTAAATTGACATGGATCATACTTGACCATACTTGTTTGTTCATTGCTTGCAAGTGTTGCTTTGTAGTAATAGATGCATGTTCAATGAATTGCTTTCCAGTGTTTCCTTCTTGTGTGCTCCGCGATCGACTACACCTTCGGAACCCGACTTATCAACAGGCAAGGACTATACATTACATATGATCCATTCTATTATAAACAGCAGTTTGCATGCCAGTTTAGGTTAGGTTCCATGTTTGATCCTACCACATGTTTATAGCCTCTCTTAAACCGATACAGCCATGTCCCCTCCTAGAAAACCATGTACTGCTATGTTATTATTGTTCGTTGCTCAGATCCTGCTTAGTTTGCATGCTTAGGATGCTACGAATGTTCCACCTGTTACTCCTTAGATTGGGCTATCACACTATTATATATTTTTGAATGATGTGATTATTATAACGTTGACTATATTCGACGAAGGGTGGAAGGTCAGGCTATCCCGCCTCGATGCTTTGTTCCATTCGAGTCAGCCTAACCGCGTGTGGGATACTATGGGGTCCCCTCTTCTTACCTACCTAGCTTCAAACATTTGTAGTGGTGGCCCAAGTTGGTTTACCATTTGAAAACTGTGTGTGTGACTAGTGAGCTCCTAGCAGATTTAAAAACAACTCGGTCCAGCGGAGACATGGTTTCTCTAGTTGGTCCACCCAGGGAGTTAGGGGGCTGCCCACATGGTTTGGGTAGTTAACCCGACCTCATCTAGACGGTAGAGGCCAATTCGAGAGCGCGACCGGCTTTTGAGTTGGATGTCGACTCAACGGGGGGCACCCGGATTTGTGCCTTGTTAGTTAGAGGGACTTGTCATACCGGATGTCTCGAAACTAAATCATAAAATGGTTGCCTATGATGGGTAGCAACTAAGAGAGATCAGCGTGCGTGCGGAGCCTTGTAATGGGCAGTTGGTACACCCCTGTAGGGTTAAATCTTTTTGAGAAGCCGTGTCCATGGTTATGGACGACTTGAGACCTACTCCTTGTTCATAGATAGAATCAACTGAATTAAAATTAAAACTTTATCAACATATGTGTGCCTTGACTGCTTCTTCTTAGTCGGGACGCGAAGGTGAGGACAAGGATTGGATAGTTGTTATGATTGCGTAAGTAGGTGGATAGCAGACTTGTTGGAGGCGATTCTTCCTCGAATGCTTGGCTTCTTATCTTAGTCTCTAGATCGTTAGCCACTTCAAAAATGCTAGTGCGGCAGCAACCTCACCACTTACCCCATCCTTACCGTACATTACTAGTTGTCCTAGAATGAAGAGTGATGAAGTCCTTGCTGGGCCAGTTGACCACTACAATTGGACGATGAGTACTTCTGTACTCATGATACTACCCCGAAACTCTTTTCAGGGTTCTTGATCGACAACATGTATGGTGATCGATGTTTCGCATGGAGACTCGACGACGACTAGGTAGGCGGACCCCGGCGGAGAGCCTGGACCCATGTGGTTATGGGGATCGATGATTTTCTCTTTGCCACTAGGCATTTGGTTGTAGTCTGTACTCAGACATATATCTTCCGTTGTTGTATTGTATAAGGAAGTTGTATGCCGATTGTATGAGATATTGTATTATTGTAGCTGTAATGTTGTGATATCATGTTGAAATCCGAGACATATGGCTTCGTCATATGTGGCGGTGGGTCTGATATGTGCTTCGTCCTCGGGTTTCGACGGAAACTTCCATATCTGAAACAGTACCACATATCGGTTCTTACAGTCCTCTGGGCTTCGGCGACGACAACGGCGATACCGTCGAGCGCTACAATGCCTTCATCGTGGAGGAAGAGGAAAGCGAGATTGCTATGGCAGTCTAATCTTCCCTCCGTGACGAGGAAGATCGTCGGCGTGATTTGGCGAGGTATGAGGAAAATGCCCGCTTTGAGGAAGGTCATCGGGAGCGGCTGGAGGAGGATGCCCGTAGACGGACGGGTCTCTCCTTCGGTGGCTCCAACTGATGTAGCTTTTAGCTATTAGTAAATATCTTGGCTTCATCAGTATATCATTGATGGACTGCTAGCGTAGTTGAAATGAGATAGATACGAGGGTAAAAGCTATTTCAGTACGTACTTGACGCTAGTTTAGGGTTTGTTTTTGTTAGTTCTTATAGTTGAACTAATTGGAGAAAAAGAACCATGCTCCTTTATGCAATGGAGATCTATGTTACGCAATGAAAATCTGTTGTCATTGAATCCTATGTGTGTATTGCTCTTGTTTGATTGATTGTCAGATGCAAAGTCTTGTTCAGATACAGATTTCGCTGCCCATTTTGCGAAGAGGAATAGTAGTTGACTTAGGGTAGATGCTTGGGACCAGCAGTGAGATAGAACTAGTCCCGGTGAGGAGCGATGGTGCCTGCTCCTGGCACGCGGCCGTCTAGTCAACCTTGTTCGCACGCCACGCCCTCCCGTCTAATTATCGCAGAGCTAGTTGTGCACGCGGACAGTCACTAGCCTCGATTGCTTGGAAAAATATTTTCACACATAATCAGTTGTACAAAATACATAAAATTCCCCCTCAATTTCCTCCAAACCATCCCAATCCTCTATGCAGGACATGAACAAGGGATTTTATTGTTCATCAGACTAGCTAAACAATGGATACTTAACTATGATAATAAGATAACTAACGCCAGCTACAACATATTGACTTGACCAAGAAAACTTTCCATGCACTTGTTCATCATCTTGACTCGCATGGAAGGCTCGAGATATTCATTGTTGGCTACCATTTCCTTGAACAATTAGTATGTATCAGCTCTCTGATTGCTGGCTTTGAGCCTGGAAATGGCAAAGGCAGTGGTCAAATCCACGTGATCAGCGTCGCTTCGGGCCACACCCGCCTCCTTAAGCTTGAGAGATTTAGTGAGTTTTGCAGCGGAATCATTCATTTCCAATGCCTCAACTCCGTGCTTCATCGCAGCGCGGGCTTCCATATAGGCCCTTGACGAGTTCTCCACGGTCTTAGAGGCGAGGTTCACTGCTTTGTTCATGGCTTCAGTCAAGCGAGCTGCTTGAGCCACCGCGTTCATGGCGGTCTGTGCCCAGACATCCGCCTTTGCCATGGTAATCTATGACTATAACTTCGAGATTGCCCCCATGACCAAGAACACGTTGGTGTTCTCCTCCGCCTAAGAGATGGTGGTTGGATATTCAAGTATCATTGGTGGTGCGGGGGGGCACTTGGCGACCTTGATGGAGATTCCATGGTTGCAATGGGAATGGAAGAAGGAAGAACATGTTGTATTAATTATATGGGAGCGTTGTAGAGGGGAGGAGGGTTTTAACATCATGGACTGAGCTTTAGTGACCTAAGTCACATGACTTTGGGTGCATGACAGCTGGGTCCAATAGCTGTTGGGCCGACCTCTCATGCACCCAAAGTCATGTGACTTGAGACACTGAAGTTGTTACCCTCTCTCATGGTGAGCTAGCACTATTCTCGGTGAGGAGCGGTGGTGTGTGCTCCTGGCACACTTCCATATAGTCAAACATGTTCGCACGCCACGCCTCTCTTGTCTAATCATCGCACACCTAGCTGTGCCTGTGGAAAGTCGCAAGCCTAGCTTGGAAAATAATTACACTTTGTTCATCATCTTGACTCGCATGGAAGGCTCGAGATCTTCATCGTTGGACACCATTTCCTTGAACAATTGGTAGGCATCAGCTATCTGATTGCTGTCTTCGATCTTTGAAATGGCAGAGGCAATGGTCAAATCCACGTGCTCGTCGTCGCTTCGGGCCAACTCTGCCTCCTTAATTATGCTTGAGAGATTTAGTGAGTTTTGTCGCAGAATCGTGCAGTTCTTAGGCATGTTTGCGATGTAAAAGAAGGAAGAACATGTAGTAGAATTTGGGAGAGGTGAGGGGAGGAGGGGTTTAACATGAAATTAAAGGCCATGTCGAACGGTGAGCTAGCACTAGTCCCGGTGAGGAGCGGTGGTGCAAGCGTTCTCCTGGCACCCTGCCCTATAGTCAAACATGTTCGCACGCCACGCCTCTCCCGTCTAATCACCACATTGTGCCTGTGGACAGTCCCGAGGCTAGCTGCTACTTCTTTCGTCCCGGTTTGTTAGGCCCGTAAGCTGCACAAGCATGTCCCTTTTTATAAGGCCTCCTCTTGGGAAGTTGCGTCATTGCATCTTTTTCATTGGTTACATGAGGAGTTATTGTTGTTAGTTCCATTTCTAGGAATTAAATACACTGCATGCAAGTTTTTTCATTGGTTGCATGTGGAAACTAGCATATGAGAGAGTGCATTGGAAATGAGATGAAGTAATTAATGTAAGCAAATTACTATGTTCCTTGGTATAAGAGAAATGGTTCTTAGGCCTAATAATCCGGGACGGAGGGAGTAGTAGCTAGACGTGGAGTAGTAATATTTTGCGGTGAAACCTTCTATGGCTGAGAACAAATCATGCGAACAACACAAAAGATTTATTACAGGTTCCCTGCTACATAGTTCATCGGCTGCGATACACTGGAGTTCTTCGACGACTAAAACCATAAAAACTTAAAGTGAAAACTTAAACCAGATAGGTGTGGCGCCTGGAAGCGATGATCGATGCCGTCTAATGAAGACGGCCGTCGGTTAAAGCAGTCTCAAGGCTTGCATGATGCGGGGAAGGACAAGCACGCTGCCTTGTACGGGGTGTAGACGAGCATGTACTTGTTTAGCGGCTTGTCGAAGCGATTGGCGACGGTGCCCTCCGAAACGGACAACAGCTCTTCCTTCGCGGCGTCCAGCTCAATCTAGGCGTTGTAGAGCATCTTGGATGACAGATAGATGTGTTCTTCGATGTAGCGATCCAGCCAGCCCTCGTCGTCAGCTTTAGTACGGCACGACCTCTTCACACGGCGCGGCGGCTCCATGCCAGGTGGAGGGATCGAGCTATTGTCGTCTCCGACGCATCCTCCACCTCCCAGAAGGCTCGACGGCTCGTCGACAGGCGGAGTGATTTGGATGCCGTCTTCCGGTATGTCTCCGCCCAATCCTCCACCTCCCACAAGGCTCGACGGCTCGTCGACGGGCGGGGGGAAGATTTGGCTGCAGTGGTTCTGTCGTGGGGTTAACACAGCAGATGTCCGAGTCATCGAACTTATAGTGAGGCCTTTGCTGCGAGGTGGTATCAAGGAGAGAGTCGACATAGACACGGTACTCGGCTATTTACCCAGGTTTCGGCCCCTCTTTGTTCTCGATGTAAAGACCTACTCCTGCTTCTTATTATTGAGAGGTTTCCGGCTTGTCGAAAGGACTGGCCAGCTTTTGGATTACAAGGGTTTGCCGGCTCGAAACTTGTGTCTTGGGGAGATCTAGGTTTCGAGCCGTGCGTTGGTGGTTTGTGTGTTGAGTTGAGAGTTGATCTTGGCGCCCCGAACCCTCGGCTTATAAAGGTGTCGTGTCCAAGAGTCCACGGATCTGATTCCTACTTGAGGTGGAATCCTATTCTATGTCTACTTTACAAACATTCTACGCGCTATGCAAGGTAAGTCGAATTCCTTCTTGGGCTCCAAGCTTGTCTCCTTGGCACTTCTCCCTCTAGGTCGAGTCTTGTCTTCGTGGGTCTTCACGTATAAGCCATCCCAAAGGGTTGTGATCTAATGCCGGGTTATGGGCTTGATCCATCCCCCCGACATTAGCCCCCAGGATTGGTATGATGCTTTAGTCTTCATGGCAATCTTCAGTTGCTTGATTGATCTTCATAGAGCCGACCCTTATGAGTAAACCGACTCACATCTCAGTGTCTTCAAGGTTTTAACATCGGCCTATGATTCGAGGAGATGACACCGACTTGTGTTTCGAGGAACTGACGCCGTCTTTATGCTTCGGGGAGCTGACGCCGGTTTGTGCTTCAGGAGCTGATACCGACTCATATCGATTTGCTTGGTTAGTCGGCTGAATCCGACTTCCATTATTACTAATATTATTGTATTTTTTACTCAAACAGTTTATCCCGATTATGGCGGCGCAATCAGTGCCCTGTTAGATCCGCTCCAAAAATCGAGGGATTTCCTACCGTTTAGCCATCAGCGCGCGGTGCCTCGGGTTTCGGGCCGTTTTCCTTCATAAATACGGGGCCCCCTGGCCCGTTGGATTTTTATCTCATTCCCCTTTCTCTTCTTCTTCTTCCTCGAGCCAGAGAACGAGCGTGAAGCTCCTCGTCGTCGTTCTTCAAGCCTTCGGACTTCGGAGCTAGGCGACAGAAGTTCTGGGGCCGTGCCACTCCCGCGCGTCGTCCAGGTACGCTTCGCTTCATCTCTCCATTACCGTAACACCTCGAGTTTTTTCTTCCATAGATCGGTTTCGATACTGTTAGATGTGTAGTGTATGCCCGTAGATAAGTTGTTTTTGCTCCCTAGGTGATTCACATGATTCGTAATCCTATCACGAGCTATTTGCTGCGATGTATCTCTCCGCCGCTTTTTTACAGTCTTCTGGTAGATCTGTTTTAACCTGTTTTTTAGGTTTCGTTAGATCTGTCTATTTTCTGGTAATTGCGGAATCTGTTTGTGTAGATATAAACCGACTTTCGCCTGTCTTTGTAGTTTTTTAGCCGGTGCCGAATCTTGTCCTATGTTCTTAGTTAGATTGCCGCCTTTAATGATTTCTTTACTCGTTTAGATCCGAGTCACATGTCATGGTTAAAACCAGCGCCCCAACTAGGGGTGGGAAGGCAACAGCTAGTCGAAGTCGCCCCCGCTAAGAAGAACACTGATACGTCCAAATTGCATCACTATTTTATATCGTAATTCATCCTTATTCATTGATATATTTCATATTACGATGATGTTCTTATGTTGTTTTGGCTTATTTTACACAGTTTACAACTTTCCAGTGCCGAAGCAGCAGACGCAGGATTTAGCGGTAAAAAGTGGACGCTGAGTTGCTGAAGAAGAATACCTCCAAATTACCTGAAAATTGACAGGGGGTATTTTCCAGAAGATTAATGAAGACTCGCCGAAGAGGGGCCAGAGGGGGCCACAGGAGCCCCAGGCGGCCACCTGGCGCGGCCCCACCCCTGGCCGCGCCGGGAGGGCGCCTGGAGCCCTGGGGCCACTCTCGGCTCCCCCCTCTGGCCTATATACTCATCTTTACGCGAAAACCTAGAAAAGAGAAGATTTTACGGAGTTCCGCCGCCGCTCCGTGGCGGAAACCTACAGAGAAGAAAAGGGCTCCCCGGCGGGCAGATTCCGCCGAGGAGATCACCTCCCGGAAGGGAAGATCATCACCATCGTCATCACCATCGTCACGGGCATCATCGAGATCATCATCAACATCATCCCCAACATCAGCACCATCTCCACCACCATCCAATCTCACCTCACAAGTTTATCTTGTGTTGTAATCCGTACTATCTATCCTCTCTACTCTACCGGTGTTGATCACTACTTTGTGGTGAATGCTATTGAGTTTTGTTGGAGAAATATCATTATGTCCAGATTGTTTATCTTATATTTATCACCTCTGATCATGATCTCTTTTATGTCTTGTGAGTAGTTACTTTAGTTCTTGAGTACATGGGAGAAGTCTAGTTGTTAGTAGTCATATGATGTTGAAGTAATTTGTGTTGTTTGATATTTAAGTTGTGTTGTTATTTTCCTAGTGGTGTTGTGTGAGTCGACTCGACACTTCTCCTTCTTAAGGACCTAGGGGAATACATTGTGTATTAAGAATGCTTACGGTGGGTTGCCGGAGTGACAGAAACCTGAACCCCAGTTTGCACACTTTTGCACAAGGGAATACTGGATCCTTGATCTTATTGTTGTGGTTAGGCTTTGCCTTAATTTCTATCTTGTATTTGCGGATGCTTGCAAGATATTTAATCATAAGAGTGCACTTATCTTAGTCTAGAAGGTGTTCTAGCACAGATCCACCCACTCAACACTTATCACCACAACACTCGTTATCGATACGGAGTAAGGCGAAAGCACGTGACTACCTCTCCATGTGTCCTCAAGAACGCTTTAGTCTTTATAAGTTCAGTTTTCAGGCTTATCCTTTGCTCAAAAGGATTGGGCCACTTGCTACTCCTCAGTACTATTTACTTTGCTTGCTTTTATCTTATTGTTGCCTATATCGAAAACCCCAAAAAAGTTCTCTTTCAGTGCTTACAGTTATTCCTTGTCCAAAATCACCTATCAATACCTTTTGCTCCTTGTTGGGTTCGACACTCTTACTTATCGAAAACGCTGCAATAGATCCCTTTATGTTGAGGGTCATCAAACACCTCAGAGGCCAATTTGGGGCCGAGTCTTTTCACCGAAAAGAAGTTGAAGGAATTAGAGGAGGAAGGTCTCCTTCCTTCTCAAGAAGAGATAAAATGGCGTGTTCCTGGCAAGGAAAGTCGGCCAACGTCTAAAAAGGGCGAAGTCATTGTCTTTGCGGATCATGTGACTCGGGGGTTTCGGCCTCCTGGGTCTAGATTTTTCAGAAGTGTATTGCATAATTATAAGTTGCATCCACAAGATTTGAGCGCCAATTCTTTGCTCAATATTTGTCACTTTCAAGTCGTCTGTGAGGTTTATCTGCAGAGGAGACCATCTCTTGGTCTTTTTTCCGAGTTTTATTATTGCAAGCAGCAGACTAAACAGAGTGGTGGCCAGGCTTTGGAATGTGGGGGCATCACTATTCAGAAGCGTGCCAATACGATTTTTCCGGCTCCTAGACCGGCCAGCAAAGTTAAGGATTGCCAAAGGTCATATTTCTACTGCACCATGAAGGTGCCTGACGGTGAGCATCCTTTGCCTGGCTTTCGTGAAAGCCGGCTCGTATTTCATGATGGTTTGAATCTTTCCCTCATGGATGAGATGGTGAAGAAGAAGAAGCCGCTCATTGCTCGTCTCAAGGCTTTCTTAGCCCATGGGCTAGCCGGCAAAGATCTCGTTCGGTGTTGGGTAGGTTGGCAGGTTCAACCTCTTAGCATCATGGACCGACTTATGTGCAAGTACAACAGGAGAGGAGATCCGATCTTCTTTGCACAAAACGAGTTGACCTCTGTCACTCTGGCGACTTACTGTAAGAAGTTTGTTGACGAGAAGATTGAAGAGCTTAAAGAAGATGGTCTTGCCCCATTTTATCAAGGCAACCCAACTCCTCCAGTACGTCTTTTCCTTTGGCCTTTGCTTGTTGTCTTATTGTCTAAAGATGTTAAGATTCCGTCCTCTTCTTTTCAGGATGATTCTGACTTTTGGGCCGCGGGTCAAGATCTTGAGTCTGAAGCAGAGGAAGAGGAGGACGAAGATTCGGAAAGTGAGAGTAACCCGGTAGGTATATCTTTGTTTTATTTTTTATTCCGGCTACGTCTTTTCACTTTCTTTTCTTCTTATAGAATGACTCGGAGGACAATGAAGAGGTATAAGTCTGATTTTCTCCTTCCAAGGATGAGACGAGCAAGAAGGTCAAGGTTCCTAATCAGTCGGTATTCTTTATGTCCGGCTTTTGGTAAGTCGGTTGCTGATGTCTACGCACACTTCTATTCTTGTAGACTATGTTGGGCCTCCAAGCACAGAGGTTTGTAGGACAACAACAATTTCCCTCAAGTGGATGACCTAAGGTTTATCGAACTCAGGGAAGTAGAGGTTGAAGATGGTCTCTCTCAAGCAACCCTGCAATTAAGATACAAGAAGTCTCTTGTGTCCCCAACACACCTAATACAACTAGGAATTGTATAGGTGCACTAGTTCGGCGAACAGATGGTAAAATATGGGTGATAGGTGTGGAAAAACAAAGTAATATAAATCTGTAATAAAAAGTGCAGCAAAGAAACATGTGACAAAATTGAGCACAAACGGTGTAACAATGGTGGAAACAAGGCCTACGCTTCATACTTTCACTAGTGGCAACTCTCAACAACATTAACATAGTCTAATCACATGATATTTCCCATAAAACAAGCAATGGAGACGTACTCGGAGATAATTCCTTTGTGGTCAAGAGAGGACGAGAATTATGTAGGGCTACAAAAGAACACCTCAAAGCTCGTAGTTCTCAATCTATGGATTTCCCAATGTCACCACGGCCATCCAAAGAGAGTACCACAATCACCACAACATATCTAAAGGATAGTCAAAGACAAGCACCAAAAGACTCTCAATCTTCAATCCACACACAAAAGAGGAAATCACTCATGAAAATATTCTTCTAACCCATGTCCAATAGACCGTTGTCACCATGGTCTCGGGGATTATACTAGATAGGATCAAGTGAGTACATCAAATCCAATACATAGAAGATGGGGAATCATCATGGGATCACCCTAGATTAACATAGCCAATGATCACAACAAAGATCACATCATGGGAGAGAGAGAAGAACACATAGCTACTGGTAGAAACCTCAGCTCCGAGGGAGAACTACTCCCGCTTCATGGAGGGAGGAAGCAACGTCGATGCAGGGTGCCGGCACAGGAATTATGGTCTCCCGAAGATTTTCGGCGATGGCGGCGGAGATCGGAATTGCTTCTGGAGAAAAGGGGCCTGGAATCAGGGTTTTTGCGACGAGAGAATAAATAGGAGCCAAAGGGGACACCGAGGGGGGCCACAGGGCAGCCAGGAGGGTCTATGGCGCGGCCTAAGGGGGACTCGTGCCGGGAACCCTCCTGGGCCCCTGGTGGTGGCCCTCCTGCCATGTCTTGGTTATTCCAGAAGCTTCCGGGACGCTGATTTTTTATATAATGTTTTCGGAATTTTTCGAGCACTTTAAATGGCCGGAAAACCTGAAATACAAACACATCAGAAAACAGGAACTGACACTGGGGTGCACTGGGTTAATAGGTTAGTCCAAATATTATTAAAAGTGTATGAAAGTTCAAGCAAAACATGGCAAAGTAACACAAATCATGCATGGAGCAAGCAGAAATTATAGATACGTTTGAGACGTATCAACATCCCCAAGCTTAATTCCTGCTCGTCCTCAAGTAGGGAAATGATAACAAGCATAATTTATGTGGCGACATGCCACACAACCATATAAGGACTTTTAAGTAAAGCAATCAAAGCATGCAATTCAATTCAAGTCTTAACAAGCAAGATTCTATATTAGCATTGAAACCAGCAACGAAAGAACATTAGGTGCAAGAGCTCTTAGCTGTCCGTAACTCGAATGTCTCCAAATGGTATTTGCGTGCAAGAAGGGGGATATGGGAATACGAGAGAAAAATATATTTGTTGAGAACTCAATCTACTAATGTTTCACACTTGGTGTTCTTTGGAATCTTATCTTGACTCATCCCCAGACCATTAGCCAGGTACAAGTCAATTTGATCCACTCCTTTTCGATATTTTGAGCACTCATGCAATGAATGATCATAAGCACGATAGTTGACACTTAGGATGGAAAAGAGAGAAATATGGTGGAGGAGGAAGAAAAAATGGGTGAGAGCGGCCCACATCAATGAGGACAATCAGAGGCGACAAGGCCAAATGATAGATATGATGTGAGGAGTAGGGATTGCCATGCAACGGATGCACATATGTGCTAAGAAAAGATCTCCAATGGAAGTAATGGTGGTGCATCCAACTTGCTCGCTCATGAAGACCTAGAGCTCTTTTGAGGAGGCTCATCCTTGGAATATGCAAGCCAAGTTCTATAGTGTGAAGGTCCCCACATAGCTATATCCATGTATGATCATCTCTATGGAGTACAAGGATAAGAGGGAGTACTAGTGTGGATCTTTCAAAAGGATAGTAGTGTGGCCTCAATGGCTCTTTCTATTTAACTCTCATTTGTCCTCTTTGGGATCTTTTGATTTGTCCACTTTGGGATCTTTTCCTCACTTAAGGGAAACACTCTAATTTACAAGAGGGTATAGAAGATCTTTCACACTTTACAAGGTACTCAAAACATAAAGAAGATGTAGCTATCATGATGTATGCAATGTATGCCGGTGCTATTGTAGCAGGAACATGTATGACATGAAGATCAAGTCATGAAAAAGTGGATGTTGCATGGAAATATATCTCGAAAAGGCTATGGAAATGCCTTGATAGGTAGGTATGATGGATGTTTTGAGGAAGGATATAAGGAGGTTTATGATGACAGAGCGTATCATGCCAAGGGTTTGGATGTACCGGCGAAGTTGGACGCCAACTCTCGGAGTGAGAAGAAGGCAATGCACGGCACATGAAAGGCTAGCAACTATGAGGAGGTGGAAGTGTCAACTTTCAATACTTACATTAGTCCGAAGAACTCATGCACTTATTATCGGTAACTCTCAATCTAATAAGGAGGTTCACAAAGAGACATGTACCCCGAGGAGGAGTTTATGGGGGTTTGGTTATCCTTGCGCATCCTCGACTCATGGTACGTGAGTGTACTCTAATATCCAATCCCTCCGAAGATTAGTGATCCATCTAGTAGCTAGAGTTCTCAACTAGTTTTGTAGGTTTTTGAAAATAAACACGGATTTCCCATAATACGATACCTATCACTAATAGGCTAGATCTCTTGACACCAAAAGTTTAAACATTACTCACATCAATACCTCAAAACTATTGCAAGTTACTACTAAAATTAAATAGCAACCTCAATTACCTACTTTCAACACAAGACACAACTCAGTGCAACAACCAACTCTCTTAACAAGATAAGCATGAAAATAAAGAGAGTTCCAGCAACAAACTAAACAAAATCCAAGGCTCTTGCTAAAGACAAACTAAGACTAAATCTAAACATGCCAGTAGCTACGAAAAGATAAAGAACACACAACAACAAAAATATAAGCATGAAAAATCCTATGATGTGTTCTAGATTTTGAAAGTGGAGCATGTTTCTCTCCCACACAAAGTAAGACGGGGTCTAACTTGTTATGAATAGCAAGCAAAGCTAAATAAAACTATAAATAAAACCTAAGAGCGAGACGCTCCAAGCATAGCACATAACGCTTGAAGTGATAAGAATATAGTGAGACGAAGGACGAACTGATGATTGTCGATGGAGAAGGGGATGCATGGGGGCATCCCCAAGATTAGACGATTGAGTCTCCTTGAATATTTGTTGGGGATGCATGGGGGCATCCCAAAGCTTGAGCGTTTGACACTCCCGAATCTTCTTTCATCCTCTTCCATCGCACACTTGAAACTCCCTTCATACATAACTCATCATAAGCTGATTAGAGAGGTTAGTAACCATAATAAATAAATTTTCCCTACTGGATATAAAGATATTCTTGAAGAGCTACTGTTCCTCAAGATTCGAAAAGGTTTTTGCAAAGAAAAATCAAGCTTAAGGTTTGCAAAATTTAGGAGAGACAAAACATGGCAGAATCTGTGAAAAACAGAACAGCGGGTAGTAAAGAATTTTTTAGGGGTAATTCTGCAACTCAAATAAAAAAACTCAGAACATACGAAAGTTCCGTGATTGTATAGAGCACGCTGTGTAAAAAATTAAGCTAAAAAGGTGAACTGGTGAGTTGTTTTGATTTTTCCCGTCACGAGGACAGAATCTGTTTTCTGGACAGCATGTCACAACTTTCACTTCCCTTGTCATATGAGGCTATAACTTGGCACAAAGCTTGAAAATAAATATACAATGATGTTGCTACAGTAGTAAAAATCATCAAGACCACTAAAAACTTAAAGTAAAAACTCAAAGTAAAGATAACAAGGGTTGTCTCCCTAGAGCTCTTTCTTTATAGCCATAAAGATAGGCTTAAGATTTTAGTGGTGCTCTCGTAGGAATAAGAGTTGAAGCACAAAAGAGAGCATAAAGAAGAAAATACCAAACATATTTAAGTCTAACATGATTCCTATGCAAAGGGATCTTGTAGAGAAATAACTCATTGAAGCATAGAGATATTAGCATAGGAAGGCAAAATAAGTGCAACTTCAAACCTTCAACATAAATATAGGGAACTTGATATTATTGAAATATCTATAAAAATATGTTCCCCTCTCATAATAATTTTCAGTGGGATCAAGAATAAACTCAACAATATAAGTATCACATAAAGAATTGTTACCATGATCCACATGAAAAAGAGTGCTCTTACTCTCCACATAAGCATAATCTTTCTCATAGGTAATAGTGGGAGTAGGACTATCATAAACAACTTGAACACTATAGATTAATTGTGTATTAGGAAGATGGTGTTCAACAAGGGAGTAATTCCCTCCATGATTATGACAAGTTTCATAAGGATAATTTCTCCTTATGTCATAGGTACCTTTATAATCACTATAGATAGGAGTTATAACATCATCATAGTAGAGAAGAGCATTATCATTGCTAGCAACTATATTTGTAAACATGATGTCTTTATTCTTACTAGCAAAAGAATTATCAATTACCACATCACTAATGGGTAAAGGACTTGCAATCCTATCATCCCAAGGTTTAGAGATTTCCATATCATCACTCTCAGAGTTGGTACCAAAAAGACTTTCAAGATCATAAGTAGCATTATCATCATTTTCCCAATCACAAAAAGTAACATGCATATCATAATCAAAATCATCTTCAATAGTGCCTACGGAATTAACATCAGGATAATAATGAATGCAATCAAGCTCACCGACCTCCAAAAATTTATGTCCGTTAGGATAAAAATTGATGCGAGGGATATGCTCAGGCCAGGTTGATACCCATTCTTGTTCCTTCTTGCTCCTCTTCCTCCTCCTCTTCTTTTTATTCTTCTTCACCTTATGAGGGAGTGGTTGGAGATGATGTTTCTCCACATATCCTGGTTTATCATGAGAAACAATAGGGGAAACTTGGGAGAAACTCTCCTTTTTATTAGTAGAGATAAAAGAGACCTTTTTATACTTTGGTAAAGTTCTCTCCTTTCTAATCTTACTGATGTAATCATTTTCATGGCAATTAACAACACAATAGAGATGGCAATTTTGCAAAGTGTTTCTAATTCCTAAGGCATTAATATCTAGCAAAGAAGTCTTTTCTGATAACTCTTCACACATCAAAAATAAAATAAGTTCATCATAAAGATCAGAAGTGATCATGTTATCACACAACTGATTAACAATTATGCTTTGAAAGTTCATGCATTGAAAATTAAAGTGACCCTCTATACAGCAAAGTTCACAAGTAAAAGGATAAAGGTCACACAATTCTCTAGCATTTTCATTTAATTCTTTGACTCAAGTGATTGTTCTTTCATGCTTATGTTGCTTACAATACTTCTCTTCTTCAATCATAGGCCTTTCACAAGGTCTATCCACTCCACAAAAATTAACATGCTTATATAAACTTCATTTTCAGGAATTGGATCATGCATGTTGCAATCATCATGAACAGTCTCATTTTCTTTGCAAATCTCTTTAAAAGTTTCATGATGCTTGATCCAATTCTCCTTAGGAATATTAAGATGTGAAGCAAAAGATTTGAGGAAATCAACAAGGAGTTGAGAATCAAGCCCAAACTTAGCACTAAACTAATTAAAACTTGAAGTTTCAACAAAGGACTTAATGCAATCATACACATAATTTATACCTGACTCTTTACCTTTGTCGATCTCCCAATCTTCAGTATTGTGTTGAATTCTTTCAAGGAGTTCCCATTTAGCATCAATATTTTCGTTTGTGAAAGAACCCATAGAGGAAGCATCGAGCAAGTCTCTATCCTGTCGAGAGAGCCTTGCATAAAATTAGTAATAATTATATCTTTGTGGAGCCCATGGTTAGGATATTTCAGTCTCCCCCAAGCTTGATATATGCTCTCTCCGTCATGAGGATAGAAATTATAAACATAATTCCTATTCTCATGAACTTCATGAAGAGGGTAAAACTTGAAGTAGAAGAGAGACTTGATCTCTTCCAAATCTCGTAGGTGAGAATCATCTAGTAGCCTATACCATTCCAATGCTTTTCCTTTCAGTGACAAGAAAAATAATTTCCTCATGACTCCATCTCTTTTCAAACCTGAAATCTTAAACAACTCACAAAGTTCTGTAAGTTTCAACAAATGAGTACTAGGATGGACTGTTCCATCCCCTGCATAACAATCATTCCTAATTATTTCAATTATCCCAAGTGGTATTTTGAACAGGATACATTCAGAATGCGGAGGAGACTTCTCTACCACGGGCGTGGTAGAGCGGCCTTCCCCAAACAGCGAACTAAGAGTGCGGTTTTCCATAAGCATAACTAGTGAAAATAAAAACAAGAAACGAAAATATTTAATTGCAAGATCTAAAGATATACCTTCAACGCTTACCTCCCCGGCAACGGCGCCAGAAATTGGTTGATGTCTACACACGCTTCTATTATTGTAGACTATGTTGGGCCTCCAAGTGCAGAGGTTTGTAGGACATCAACAATTTCCCTCAAGTGGATGACCTAAGGTTTATCGAACTCAGGGAAGTAGAGGTTGAAGATGGTCTCTCTCAAGCAACCCTGCAATTAAGATACAAGAAGTCTCTTGTGTCCCCAACACACCTAATACAACTAGGAGTTGTATAGGTGCACTAGTTCAGCGAAGAGATGGTAAAATATGGGTGATAGTTGTGGCAAAAGAAAGTAATATAAATCTGTAATAAAAAGTGCAGTAAGAAAACAAGTGACAAAAGTGAGCACAAACGGTGTAACAATGGTGGAAACAAGGCCTACGCTTCATACTTTCACTAGTGGCAACTCTCAACAACATTAACATAGTCTAATCACATGATATTTCCCATAAAACATGCAATGGAGACGTACTCGGTGATCATTCCTTTGTGGTCAAGAGAGGACGATAATTATGTAGGGCTACAAAAGCACACCTCAAAGCTCGTAGTTCTCAATCTATGGATTTCCCAATGTCACCGCGGCTATCCAAAGAGAGTACCAGAATCACCACAACATATCTAAAGGATAGTCAAACACAAGCACCAAGAGACTCTCAATCTTCAATCAACACACAAAAGAGGAAATCACTCATGAAAATATTATTCTAATCCATGTCCAATAGACCGCTGTCACCATGGTCTCGGGAATTATACTAGATAAGATCAAGTGAGTACATCAATCCAATACATAGAGGAAGGGGAAATATCATGGGATCACCCTAGATTAACATAGACTATGATCACAACGAAGACCACATCATGGGAGAGAGAGAGAGAGGAACACATAGCTACTAGTAGAAACCTCAGCCCCGAGGAGGGACTACTCCCGCATCATGGAGTGAGGAAGCAACGTCGATGGAGATGAATCCGGGGCACTTCCCCGTCCCCGTAGGGTGCAGGCACAGGAATTATGGTCCCCCGAAGCTTGTCGGCGATGGTGGCGGAGATCGGAATTGCTTCTGGAGAAAAGGGGCCCGGAATCAAGGTTTTTGCGACGGGAGAATAAATAGGAGCCAAAGGGGGCACCGAGGGGGGCACAGGGTAGCCAGGGGGGTCTATGGCGCGCCCTAAGGGGGACCCGCGCCGGGCACCCTCCTGGCATGTCTTCGTTATTCCGGAAGCTTCTCGGACGCTGATTTTTTATATAATTTTTTCGGAATTTTTGGAGCACTTTTAATGGCCGGAAAACCTGAAATACAAAAACAGCAGAAAACAGGAACTGACACTAGGGTGCACTGGGTTAATAAGTTAGTCCAAATATGATCAAAAGTGTATGAAAGTTCAAGCAAAACATGGCAAAGTCACACAAATCATGCATGGAGCAAGCAGAAATTATAGATACGTTTGGGACGTATCAGCTGCTCATATCTTTCTTTTTGTAGGTGCAAGGCCAGAAGAGGCATACCCGAAGTTCTAACTCGGGGGACCCTTTTGTGGTTTTGTGAGATCCTCCTCATAATGTTAAGAGCAAGACGGCCAAGCTTGCTACTCCTCCTCGTCAATATGACGTCTTGACTAAAGATGTTGGGCAAGCCGGCGGCTCTGGTGACGGTACTCCATCTTCTGAGGGTTCGTCACTCCCAGATGATTTTTTTGTCAATCTGGAGTATGTATTCTCTATGCTTGATTGCAGATTTTCCTCTTGTATAATTTTTGACAAGTTTTGCTATCCTCTTTGGGCAGGACTCGGCTTGATTCCATGGATGTGGATGATTCGAAAGAGGAAGCCGTGCTTCCAAAGGCGGCGCCTGAGGTCCTTGTTTCTGAAGCTCTGGAGAAGGCCAGCTTGGATGAGTTGGGCCCTTCTAACCTGCATAAAGGTTCATCTCCTGATGCCGGCTTGGAGAAGCCGGTATATGATGTTGCTCCGACAGTTGTCCCGGCTTCTTCCAAAGGGAAGTCGATGATTCTGAAGTGATTATCACGGAGACCCGTCAAGGCGTTCTTCCTGCCCAGAATGTCCTGGCAAAGGTTATAGATGATAAGAGGCAGGTTATGAATCGGCCTTTTGGGTGTATTAATGAGAAGACTTCCGTTAACGAGTTGTATAATCAGTCCATGATTTATATGACTGAGCAACACAACATTGTCGCCCATCTTTATCGGAGATATGAGGTATTTTTTCTTTGCCGACTTGTATTTAGTATGTCAAAATCGGCTTTATGTTATTGATATGCCTTTATAGCCCCGTAAGATGTCATGTTATTTGAAAATCATGGCGGGTTATAAGAGTCTCCAAACTTGAGCTATAATATCTTTTGTACTGCAGCCTTCTTAAAGTCGGCAATCAGTTATCTTTTGAGTATGCCGATTTAAATTGAAGATGTAGCCCCTATGAGTAGGTACGCTTAATTAGTGGCGTACCAAGTCATCTATTTAGATTTTTTGAGTTGTAGCCCCCATGAGTCGGTATGCCTACTTGGTGGCGTGCCGAGTCATGTTTTTAGATTTTTTGAGCTATAGCCCCCATGAGTCGGTATGCCTACTTGGTGGCGTGCCGAGTCATGTTTTTAGATTTTTTGGGCTATAACCCTTATGATAATTTGCTTTTTAGCAGGCCATTGATTTGGAAGCCGGCCAACAGAATTCCCAGCTGAAAGAGCAGCTTGCGGCTGAATCAGCCAAGCTGATAGAAGCTGGTGGGGCGAATAGTCGTCTTCAAGAAATTTTGAAGAAAAAAGACGGCGAGTTGGAGGCAATGAAGGTTAGCAAGACCGAGGCCAATAATGCTTTGTCAAAGGCCTTCGATGACATCGTGGCTGCTAAGAAAAATACAAAGATTACTGAGGCGAAGCTCATGACACTTCTAAATAGTGTGCGCCGATTTGTGTAATCCGTCTTTGGTAAGCCGGTTGAAACTGATTCCTTCTTTTATTATCCAGCTGCTATTGTTGATGAATTGTGTTTGTTTTGTCAGGCAAAGAGCATGAAATTGTGAAGGAGTCGGCCGACAAGAAGTTATCTGGCAGATTCTCCCTCGTCAAGCAATTGTTTGAGGGTGTCTGCAAACTTATAAGTTTGACACAGCCATTGCCGGAAGGCATGAAGAGGATCACCAATTTCATGGAGCCTTTCTCAGTCGTTGCTGAATGGGCTAAGATAGGAAAGCAGCCAGCTTGCCGGCTGGGGGAGATGCGTGTCTTGGCACTGGCTAAGGCATATCACCCTGGTCTAAAGCCGGAGCTTTTAGCTGGCGGCTTTCCTGAAATCAAAGCTGACGGGACTCCTTTTGGTAAAGAGGATTTTCTGAAAGTGCAGAAAGAGATCCGCTCGGCTGCCTCTCAGATAGCCGATAGTATAGACCTTTCTCGTTTGGAGATTGATTATGACAGTCAAGGCAAGAGGCGCAAAGTCACCTTCCCTGTTCCTGAGAAGTTCATTCTTCTTCCTCCTTCGGATGACTCATCAAACCGGCGGGCACCGAGCCGGCTCTAGGTGCGGAAGATGATGAACTGAAGATGGAAGGCTTCTGTGATATATACCTGGTAGAGGTTTGTAATAAACTTCTATCGCATGCAGGTGCGGCCGGGTCTTCTTCTCAAGGTCAAGCCGGTGACAAGGCGTAGTCGTCCGAGTGGCTTTAAAAAACTCTTAGGTTTAATTTGGTATGGCTTGAAAAATCCGAGTTTGTAATATTTTGAGATAATTGTCTCTTATGGCTAGCGTGTGGTCAATACTTCTATGCCGAGTGGCATTTGAAATGGCTTGTGGTGTTATGATATGGTTTTCCCTTTGAAGAGATTGTTTTTGTGATCCGAGGTTTTGTTACCCGGTATGGCTCGTATGAGCCATATTTTGAATGTTTCTTTCCAAGGTATGTTTATACCGAGTCTTTTGGAAAGATTTTTCAGTTTGTAGTTTCCAGCATGAGCCGGTAGACATATCTTGGCGCTTTGCCGGATTTTTGGAAGATTTTCCTTATGAACCAGCAAGCACATTTTACGAAGTGTGGTTCTTATGAGTCAGATGGTATGTCTTGACGCATGACCGAGTCATATAAAGACGTTTTTCGTATCATGGTCCTCATAAGTCGGTATGCGTGTATTGACGCATGACCGAGTTGCATGAAGATGATTTTATATTGTAGTCCCCATGAGTCAGTACGCGTGTATTGGCGCTTGTCCGAGTCACATAAAGACGTTTTTCATATTGTAGTCCCCATGAGTCGGCATGTGTGTCTTGACACGCTGCTGGATCACATAGAGAAAAAAATTCGAGTTGTAGTCCCCATGAGTCGGTATGTGTTTATTGACACAATACCGAGTCACATAGGTACTTGCGTTGATTTGTGGTCCCTATGAGTCGGCATGTGTGTATTGACGCATTACCGAGTCGTATAGGTTTTAACTCTGTATCCTAGGATTTTTTATATATGCAGAAGAAAAAATATGCTTATGATTATGTATGCAAAAAGGGTGATTCATGAAGTGCTTGAAGAAGCCGGCTCTGGATTCATCTGGTCCTCATCTTCTCTCGTTTAAGAAGAGTTTTGGGTTATCCTTGAGTCGAGACTTCTCTGTATGCCGTCTCACATTGATCAGTGTTTCTACGTTTGCGTCAAAAATATCCTCTTGGGAATTTTCTAGCTGGATTTCACGCCTCTAGATCGTACGAGCATCGAACATACAGGCAGTTGGGAGGCGTGGAGTGCCACATGTATAAGCCGAGGTTTCTTGGGTGAAGACTCGATGGGTATAGTTGAGCCCCCAAGATTTCTCTGAATTCAAGCTTTGTACATGCAATTTTCACATATGTGCCGAGATTTGTCAGTTGGAGGTTGACGAGTTATCATCAAGCTCTGTTGAACTTTCTCTGAATGAAACACATAAGTGCTCAGATTACCAATTGGAGGTTGATCAAGCCCCAGGTTTCTGAGAATTTTTATATATGCGACTTATGAGAAAAATGATGAATGCAATGCTTGAGAAGAGCAGTCGGAGCCGGCTTACAATTGTGCGGAATCTTACCGTGGCATAAAAATTTACCTTTTGGGCGAAAGCACAATGCGAAGAAAATTGGCTTTCTAATAGATGACGGAGAAACAGGTGATACACGAGATAGCTTCTCGTCCCTCGTTGGTTACCCCAAGTGGAAGGTGAGATGTAGCGTAGCGGAAAATTTCCCTTAGCGAAGATGCTAAGGTTTAGATTGTCTCCCATAGGACTCCAACAGATACAAGAAGGTGGTGAAGTGAACAATGGCGCCGTTCACAACCTAGGTTGCTAACTTCACCTGGACCTGCACACACAACAAATAGCTTTGCTCCCAACGAGTACAGAGGAGTTTTCAATCCTCCGGCCTTGTTGTTTACAAAGGATAAAACGCACGGGATAATAATGATAGTGATAGCTACGGAAAAGTAAACACTGAAAGTAAATTGAAGGTGTAAACAGTGTTGGAAATATGGACCGGTTTCCTATGATGTTCACTAGTGATGTCTCTCTCCGAAAAGACGATAAAATAGCCATGCGAGGTAAACAAATTACATCTGGGCAATTGACAGGATTACGTGCGCAAACTAATGCCAATTATGCTAAACAGAAAGGAAGAGGCTCAAAAGCACGGGCAGTACGCCAAGACAAGTAGACTGAAATCCATCTGCATCTACCTACTAATCAACCACCTTGAGATATCTATCCAGAATATCTCGCTGGTATTAAGTTGCGAATCCCTCCCAAAGTGTAAACTCAAAGCAACAGACAACTGCATTAAAGAACTTTGCGTAAAGTAAACAATCCTTGCACCCGCACGTACAAGCACCGTTGTTTTCCCCCTTGTGGCAACAGAACATCCCCTAGACTCATGTTTCTGTCACTCAAGCTAGTCATCGGGGGCATGAACCCACAATCATGCATAATGCTCCCTCTTGGAGTCACTACCTACTACTTGGCCAAAGCAATAAACAGCAATGAAGAACATGCAAGAATTACTCAAGAACATAAATATAAAATAAGAGAATCAAATATATAACTCAATCACAATCTGAACATAATCTCATAATCCATCGGATCCCAACAAACTCAACATAGCAACAGCAGAAAGATTACATATGTGCCTCGATCATGTAGGGCAGCTCACGAGGTCTAATCCATGAAGAACAAAGAGGGGAGGAGAACATCACATAGCTACTGATCATAGACCCATGGTCCAAGGTGGACTACTCACGGTTCATCCGGGAAGCATCCATGGTGGTGGAGAAGCTCCAGTAGGTGATTCCTCCCTACGGCAGGGTGCCGGGAAGAGGTCTTCTAGTGCTCCCGATCTTGGAAGCGCAGCGGCGGCCTGAACAGAGGAGAGATCGCGAAAAAGGGTTCTGTCCCCGAGGGTTTCTCGTCATGGGGAATAAATAGGCGAAAGGGGGGCAGCCAGAGGTGGGCCAGGGGCTCCAGACGCCCCCCTGGCGCGGCCAGGGGTGTGGCCACGCCCTCTGGCCGCCTGGGGCCCTCCTGGCTCCCCTCTGTCCCCTCTCGGGCACTTCGCGAAGCTTCTGGTACGCTGATTTTTCCTATATTTTTCCCAGAATTTTTCTGGTACTTTTAATAAGGGGGAAACCTGAAATAGAAAAACAGCAGAAAACAGGAACTGGCACTGGGTTGCACTAAGTTAATAGGTTAGTCCAAATATGATCAAAAGTGTATGGAAGTTCATCAATATCATAGCAATATCACACAAAAAAGGCTTGGAGCAAGCAGAACTTATAGATACGTTTTAGACGTTTCAACATCCCCAAGCTTAATTCCTGCTCATCCTCGAGTAGGTAAATGATAACAAGCATAATTTCTGTGGTGACATGCTAACAACCATATAAGAACTTTGTAAGTAAAGCAATCAAGGCATGTATTTCAATTCAAGTCATAACAGGCACGAGTCTATATTTGACATTGAAACAAGCAACATAAGAACATAAAGGTGCAAGAGCTCTCGCTGTCCGTGACTCGAATGTCTCCAAATGGTGTTTGCGTGCAAGAAAGGGGATAGGGATATACGAGACAAAAAGTATTTTTATGTTAAGAACTCAATCTACTAAAGTTTCACACTTGGTCTTCTTTGGAATCTTATCTTGACTCATCCCGATACCACTAGCCAGGTACAAGTCAAAATGATCCACTCCTTTTTGACATTTTGAGCACTCATGCAATGGATGAGCGTAAGAAAGAAAGTTGAAACTTAGGATGGCAAAGAGAGAATATGGTGGAGGAGGAAGACAAAAAAGGATGCGAAAGGCTCACATCAATGAGGACAATCATAGGCGAGAGAAAGCCAAATGATAGATATGATGTGAGGAGTAGGGATTGCCATGCAACGGATGCACATATGAGCTAAGGTAAGCTCTCCAATGGAACTAGTGGGGGTGCATCCAACTTGCTTGCTCAAGAAGACCTAGAGCTTATTTGAGGAGGTTCATCATTGGAATATACAAGCCAAGTTCTAAAGTGTGAAGGTCCGCACATAGCTATATGCATGAATGATAATCTCTTTGGAGTATAAGATATAAGAGGGAGTACGAGTGTGGATCTCTCAAAAGGAATAGTAGTGTGCCCCCTTCTCTCTTTTTATTTATTTTTCTCTTTTTATATATTTTTGAATTTTTTTGGTGGCCTCAATGACTCTTTCTATTTCTCTCTCATTTGTCCTCTTTGGGATCTTTTAATTTGTCCACTTTGGGATCTATTCCTCACTTTAGGGGCAACACTCTATATATTACAAAAAGTATAGAAGATCTTTCACACTTTACAAAGTACTCAAATCGTAAAGAAGATGTAACTATCATGATGTATGCAAATGTATGCCTCTGCCAGTGTAGCAGGATATGCAATGATACTAGCGCGTCATGTAGCAATAATTAGGGCAAGGCCCAACTAGCATGCGGCTCATCGATCAAGCAAGTAGCATGTATGACATGAAGATCAAGTCATGAGAAGATGGATGTTGCATGGCAATATATCTCGGAAAGGCTATGGAAATGCCTTGATAGGTAGGTATGGTGGCTGTTTTGAGGAAGGATATAAGGAGGTTTATGATGACAGAGCGTATCGTGCCAAGGGTTTGGATGTACCGGCGAAGGTGGACGCCAACTCTCGGAGTGAGAAGAAAGCAATGCACGACACAGGAAAGGCTAGAAAAATATGGGAAGGTGGAAGTGTCAACTTTCGAATACTCACATTATTCCGAAGAACTCATGCACTTATCATAGGTAACTCTCAATCTAATAAGGAGGTTCACAAAGAGACAAGTACCCCGACTCATGGTACGTGAGTGTACTCTAATATTCGACCCCTTAGAAGAGTAGTGATCCATCTAGTAGCTAGAGTTCTCAACTAATTTTTGTAGTTTTTGAAAATAAACACGGATTTCCCAAAATATGACATCTATCACTAATAGGCTAAAGCTCTTGACACCAAAAGTCCAAACATTACTCAAAACAACACCTCAAAACTATTGCAAGTTACTACTACAAAAAGAATAGCAACCTCAATTACCTACGTCAAGTCAAGACACAAAACTCAGTGCAACATGCAAACTCTTTAAACAAGATAAACATGAAAACTCAAGAGAGTTCCAGAAACAAACTAAACAAAAGTCTTTGAAAATATAAGCATGAAACCTAAGAGCAAAACATGACAGTAGCTACAAAAAGATAAAGAACACACAACAAAGATAAGCATGAAAACTCCTATGTTGTGTTCTAGATTTTGGAAGTGGAGCGCGTTTCTCTCCCACACAAACAAAGCTGGGTTCTAACTTGCTATGAACATAAATCAAAGAAAAAAAAACTAAAAATAAAACCTAAGAGCGAGACGCTCCAAGAATAGCACATAACGCATGAAGTGATAAAAATATAGTGAAACGAGAGACGAACTGATAATTGTTGATGGAGAAGGGGATGCATGGGGGCATCCCCAAGCTGAGACGCTTGAGTCTCCTTGAATATTTCTTAGGGATGCATGGGGGCATCCCCAAGCTTGAACTCTTGACACTTCTTAATCTTCTTTCATCATCTTCCCTCGCACACTTGAAAACTTCCTTCATACATAACTCATCATAATCTGATTAGCGAGGTTAGTACCCATAATAAAATATTTTTCTCTACAGGAAATAAATATAATCTTGAAGAGATACTGTTTCTCAAGATTGCCAAAAAGTTTTTGCAAAAAAAGCAAGATTAAGGTTTGCAAAACGAAGAAAAGGCAAAACAGGACAGATTCTGTGATAAACAGACAAGCAGGTAGTAAAGATTTTTTTAGGGATACTTCTGCAACTCAAATAAAAAAAACTCAGAACATACGAAAGTTTCGTAACTGTATATAGCACGCTGTGTAAAACAATCAGCTCACAAAGATGAACTGGGATTTTTCTATGATTTTTCTAGTCACGAGGACAGAATCTGTTTTTTGGACAGCATGTCACAACTTTCACTTCCCTTGTCGTATGAGGCTATAAAAGGCACAAAGCTTGAAAAGTAAAGATACAATGATGTTGCTACATTAGTAATAATCATCAAGACCACTAAAAACAGGAGAAAAACAAAAAGGAAAACCTAAATTCGTTGCGGGCTGCCTCCCGAAAGCGCTTCTTTAAAGCCATTAGCTAGGCTTAATGCAAAAAGATCAAGTTTTTTCAAGAAAATAACTAGACCGTGTGACGGACTCAAAAGGAAACTTAATATTTTTCCTAGGGAAGTGTCCCATCCTTTTCTTGAGAGGGAATTGGAATTTTATAATCCCTTCTTTCATATATATAACAGCACCCACGGTGCGAAGAAAAGGACGTCCCAAAATAATTGGACAAGAAGGTTCACATTCAATGTCCATAATAGTAAAATCAACGAGAACATAATTGTCATTGACAATGATAAGAACATCATCTATCTTCCCCAAAGGTTTCTTTACGGAAGAATCGACGAGACGAACACCAAAAGAACAAGCATCAAAAGGTTTCAATTCAAATTTATCATACATTCTTTTGGGCATAACAGAGGTACTAGCTCCAACATCATATAAAGCATAGCAAGAAAAGTTATTCAACTTAATTTTAATCATAGGATCCCAACAATCTTCTAGCTTTCTAGGTATGGAGGCTTCTACCCTAAGCTTCTCCTCACTAGCTTTGATGAGAGCATTAGTGATATGCTCCGTGAAGGCAAGATTAAGTGTGCTAGTGTGGGGGTCTCTAGACATCTTGTGAAGGAAATGAATAACTTCAGAAAGAGTGCAATTATCAAAATCAAGGTCACTACTATCAAGTAGAGTAGTAGTGGTGTCCTTTAGGCTCACTTGTTTGGTAGCTTCTATAGTCATAGGAATTTCTTCTTCTACGGTTGAGGTCATAGCATCACCATTAATAGGTCCTATGGGACTAGGGTGCATTGGGTGCTAAAAGTTTGGATATCCTCAACCACATGGATAGTAGCAACAGTATGGTGTGTAGGAAGGCTCTTAATTCTATCTTCTTCCTCCTTTTCTCCAGCCCATCTCTCTTTAAGTTTAGCCATCATCCCAATGTTTTCATTAATTTGTAATTGGATAGCATTCATAGGAGTGATCTTCCTCTCCTCAAGGGGAGAAGTTCTAATTTTAAGCAATTCTACTTCGTGGGCTAAGTTGTCTACCTTCGACGAGAGGTTATCTAGTTTGTCTAGTTTTTCCTCTACACTCTTGTTGAAGGCTTTTTGTGTAGTGATAAAGTATTTAAGCATACTCTCTAATTCAGAAGTGGAGTTTTTGGTGCTAGGATAAGTGTTGTTGTTCCCGGAGTTGTTGGAGGGGAACGGTCTAGGATTGCTACCAAAGTTACTCCTATAAGCATTGTTGTTGAAGTTGTTTCTAGAGATAAAGTTCACATCTACCTGATCTTGAGCAATCAAAGAATTTAAAGGAACATTTTGAGGATCAATGGGAAATTTCTTGGTAAGTAGAGACATAATCAAGTCAACTTTTTCATTTAGGGAGGAGATATCCTCGATAGAGTTTACCTTCCTACTTGTTGGAGCTCTTTCGGTGTGCCATTGGGAATAATTGGTCATCATCTCATCGAGAAGTTTTGTGGCAGCACCAAGTGTAGTTGACATAAAGGTTCCTCCCGCGGCCAAATCTAGCAAGTTCTGCGAGGTAAAGTTCAAGCCTGCATAAAAAGTCTGGATAACCATCCAAGTAGTCAAACCATGTGTAGGGCAATTCTTAACAAGAGATTTCATGTGTTCCCAAGCTTGGGCAACGTGTTCATTATCCAATTGCTTAAAATTCATAATAAATCTCAAGAATCTACGCTATTCTTAGGCAAGGATTGAAACCAGATTTTAGCTTCATCCCTCAAGGAGAAGGGAAAAAGCTTAAGCTTAACATTTTCACCATCTACTTCTTTGTACTTTTGCATATCACAAAGCTCAATAAAATAATTTAAGTGCAAAGCAGCATCATATCTAGCACCAGAGAATTGATCTTTCATAACAAGGTTCAGCAAAGCAGGTTTAATCTCATAAGAAGGTGCTGAAGTAGCAGGTGTAGCAATAGGAGTGCAGATAAAGTCACTGTTGTTGTGACTAGTGAAGTCACAGAACTTGGTGTTTTCAGAGGAACCCAAAGTAGCAGCAAGCAAGATAACTATATTTTTGACTTTTGATAAAAGACACTGAAGCAAAAACTGAAAGGTAAACAAACAAGACTACAAAGCAAAGATAAAAGATAGTGTGCAACTCCCCTATCTTGAAGAGTGGAGTCCCCGGCAACGGCGCCAGAAATTTTCTTGATACACGAGATAGCTTCTCGTCCCTCGTTGGTTACTCCAAGTGGAAGGTGAGATGTAGCGTAGCGGCAAATTTCCCTTAGCGAAGATGCTAGGGTTTAGATTGTCTCCCTTAGGACTCCAACAGATACAAGAAGGTGGTGAAGTGAACAATGGCGCCGTTCACAACCTAGGTTGCTAACTTCACCTGGACCTGCACACACAACAGATAGCTTTTCTCCCAACGAGTACAGAGGAGTTGTCAATTCCTCTGGCCTTGTTGTTTACAAAGGATAAAACGCACGGGATAATAATGATAGTGATAGCTATGGAAAAGTAAACACTGAAAGTAAATTGAAGGTGTAAACAGTGTTGGAAATACGGACCGGGGTCCTATGATGTTCACTAGTGATGTATCTCTCCCAAAAGACGATAAAATAGCCATGCGAGGTAAACAAATTACAGCTGCGCAATTGACAGGATTATGTGCGGAAACCAATGCTAATTATGCTAAACAGAAAGGAAGAGGCTCAAAAGCACGGGAAGTACGCCAAGACAAGTAGACCAAAATCCATCTGCATCTACCTACTAATCAACCACCTTGAGATATCTATCCAGAACATCGCGCTGGTATTAAGTTGTGAATCCCACCCAATGTGTAAACTCAAAGCAACAGACAACTGCATTAAAGAACTTTGCGTAAAGTAAACAATCCTTGCACCCGCAAGTACAAGCACCGTTGTTTTCCCCCTTGTGGCAACAGAACATCCCCTAGACTCATGTTTCTGTCACTCAAGCTAGTCATCGGGGGGCATGAACCCACAATCATGCATAACGCTCCCTCTTGGAGTCACTACCTACTACTTGGCCAAAGCAATAAACAGCAACGAAGAACATGCAATAATTACTCAAGAACATAAATATAAAATAAGAGAATCAAATATATAACTCAATCACAATCTGAACATAATCTCATAATCCATCGGATCCCAACAAACTCAACATAGCAACAGCAGAAAGATTACATATGTGCCTCGATCATGTAGGGAAGCTCACGAGGTCTAATCCATGAAGAACAAAGAGGGGAGGAGAACATCACATCGCTACTGATCATAGACCCATGGTCCAAGGTGGACTACTCATGGTTCATCCAGGAAGCATCCATGGTGGTGGAGAAGCTCCCGGAGGTGATTCCTCCCTCCGGCAGGGTGCCGGGAAGAGGTCTTCTAGTGCTCCCGATCTTGGAAGCGCAGCAGCGGTGGAATAGAGGAGAGATCGCGAAAGAGGGTTCTGTCCCCGAGGGTTTCTCGTCACGGGGAATAAATAGGAGAAAGGGGGGCAGCCAGAGGTGGGCCAGGGGCTCGAGACGCCCCCCTGGCGCGGCCAGGGGTGGGGCCGTGCCCTCTGGCCACCTGGGGCACCGCTGGCTCCCCTCTGGCCCCTCTCGGGCTCTTCGCGAAGCTTCCGGTACGCGTATTTTTCCTGGAATTTTTCTGGTACTTTTAATAAGGGGGAAACCTGAAATAGAAAAACAGCAGAAAACAGGAACTGGCACTGGGGTGCACTGAGTTAATAGGTTAGTCCAAATATGATAAAAAGTGTATGGAAGTTCATCAATATCATAGAAATATCACACAAAAGAGGCATGGAGCAAGCAGAAATTATAGATACGTTTTGGACGTATCAACAGGTCACGACAAAATTCGATTTTTATTAAGTGGCGAGAGCCGGCTGCGACGAAAGTCGGCTTTTTATTGAGTGGCGAGAGTTGGTTGCGACGAAAGTCTACTTTTTATTATGTGGCGAGAACCGGCGACTGGTTAATTCTTTTTCCAGTGCTGATTGTAGTGACCGGTTGTGTCCATGTGCTTGGCACTTGCCGTGCTTGGAAGGTGTGGTGAGGTTATCTTCTTGTCCACTTGTTTTTTCTTCAACTAGGCGTCTGTAATCCTTCATGAAGTAGCATTGACGCCATGTGTGTTTAGAGGCGCGACCTGGTTTGGAGTGCTTTGGGCATGGGTCTTGCATGGCTCTCTCGTAGTCTCGGTATCTTGTCCCCAGGTCTGGTGACCCCACTGGTGAGGGTTGCTTGCGGTTCCTGTTTTGCGTCTGGTTTATGCTTTGTCCTTGCCGGTACCGGCTTTCATCGGATTCGGCCTATTTGATGATTGCCTCCACGAGCCCACCAAGATCTTCAGCTACTTCCTTTACGCGCCTAAGCGCGTTTGCTATGGGTGTAAGCCGACGACCTATGTCGGGGTCTTGTTCATAGTATGTTCCGTGAGAGAGTCGGCTTTGTGCCTGCGCGAAGCTCCTGTGCTCCCAAGGTATCTCTTTTTGTAGTAGAGTTTCCTTTTTGCGGTGTTCTTATAAATTTTCGTCAAAGTCGGCTTTGTTCTGATTTGATAGTTGCCATTGGCTCGCGGCCCGAGCTTCCAAGTCGTCTTTTATTCCTAATGGACTTTGATTGGCTCTGTAGTAACTATAAGCCGGACTCTTGTGTCTTGAAGACTTTTGTTTTCCTTGGGAATCCGCCATGTAGAAGGTTGACCTTTGGGATGAGTCGTAGAGGGGTAGATCCGGATTATACCGTTCTGGGCTTGATCCGGGTTTTCCTCTTTGACGGGTCGAATCGATCCGGTATATGTATCCCTGCCCTCTTCTTGGTACGATTCGTCTTCAGAGGTGTCTTCTTTATCTTCATGGTCTGGGATTTTGTTGGAATGCTCTTGCTCTGAAGACTCCCTGACAAACCCAACAAAGATGTGGTGCGAAATATCCTCCCGCCAACTTGCTTTGCTTGAGGAAACTTTGGGTGTAATCTTTGGTTCCGGCATAGTAATGAAGGGGTTGATGGAACTGATTGATACTTGGTAACCCGGCATAATCACGGCACCTGTTTCCCATGTGGAGCTATCGATTCAGAGTTTTCTTCTCCGGCTTCTTGTGATACTTCTAGAGACGAATCCTTCCATGCCCTTCTGAGCTCCTCCAAGAATCTCAACGCTTGCATGCGCAGGCCCCATGGTTGGCGCCAACTGTCGTGGGGTTAACACAACAGATGTCCGAGTCATCGAACTTGTACTGAGGCCTTTGCTGCGAGGTGGTATCAAGGAGAGAGTCGACATAGACACGGTACTCGGCGATTTACCCTGGTTCCGGTCCCTCTTTTTTCTCGAGGTAAAGACCTACTCCTGCTTCTTATTATTGAAGGGTTTCCGGTTTGTCGAAAGGACTAGCCGGCTTTTGGATTACAAGGGTTTGCCGGCTCGTAACTTGTGTCTCGGGGAGATCTAGGTTTCAAGCCGTGCGTTGGTGGTTTGTGTGTTGAGTTGAGAATTGATATTGGCTCCCCGAACCCTCGGATTATAAAGGTGTCGGGTCCAAGAGTCCACGGATCCGATTCCTACTTGAGGTGGAATCCTATTCTATGTCTACTTTACAAATATGCTACGCGCTATGCAAGGTAAGTCGAATTCCTTCTTGGGCTCCAAGCTTGTCTCCTTGGCGCGTCTCCCTCTAGGCCGAGTCTTGTCTTCGTGAGTCTTCACGTATAAGCCGACCCAAAGGGTTGTGATCTAATGCCGGGTTATGGGCTTGATCCATCCCCCGACACGTCCGCTATGCCTCTGACGCATCCTCCACCTCCCGTGAGGCTCGACGGCTCATTGAAAGGCAGAGGGATCGAGCTACCTTTGTCTGCTTTTCCCCCGCCGCGTCCTCCTCCGACTGCACGGAGCGACGACTCAATGATGGGGGGGGGTCGAAATGTCATCGTTAGTTTTGCCTCCACCGCATCCTCCACCTCCCCCTTCTCCTGACATGGATGTAGGCTTTAGAGAACTAGGAAATACGGCATGAATCTATGGCTGGAGGACGAACGGGAGGTGTAGTGAAGGTGCAGGGGTCGGTAGTGGGGCGTACGGGGTGGAGGATATATTTCTGGATAGGAACCCTAAATATAGGGCGGGCAGGCTGTGGGATAGTGTTTAGTAAGCACACGTATCAGAATTTTTCACCGTTTGCTTTGTAGTACAGATGGAAAAGAATACACATACAGGAATATAATCGTTTGGGTTGTAAGAGCTGGTGGGTATAAACCCTAAAGTACATTGAAATTGAAAACCAATTCAAATGATGACTAATCAGTATGAGGATTTGCATGTTGTAATCGTTTCACCAGACCGGAATGTTGAGTAAATTTGAGATTATCATGCTAGAAAATAGGGGTACTTCGTGTACAAAATGGGTCATTCCTATCGAAATATCAGGGTTTCTATGTGAGACAACCACATTACAAAGACAACATGTTATTCTAAAATCCTTAAAACCGCCAAAAAATTGATGCGTTAAGCAATAGATACTCACACTAGTATCCCAAAATTTCAAATATATTTGACTTCATTTGACAAATATAATGTACCTGGTGAATCATTTCGAGCAAAACAACCTTGGAAATCAAAATCAATTCAAATGAACTCTAAATTGGATGAAAACCTGTTGTCATCATATCACCAACAATGTGTGTGGTTAAATTTAAAGATGGTTATTATAAAAGGGGTACTTTATGTACGAAGTTGTACCATTCACTTCGAAGCATCGGTGTTTCTACCGGGAACATCCACATTACAAATAGAACATATTGTTTTTAAGTGATTTGAACCCCCAAACTTTTTATGTGTTCACCATTAAGAATTCACACTAACATCCTAAAATTTCAAACAGTTGTGACTTCATTAGCTAAATATTATGCATTTAGTGATATATTTTTTTTAAAAACGCCCATGAAATTGAAAGTCGATTAAAATGACCTCCTAATAGGATAAGATTTGACATGCTGTCATCATTCCACGAACATGGTATGTGGTAAAAATTTGAGAGGATTATGACAAAAACAGAAGGCACTTAATGTAAAAAATTGGGCCATTCATGTCGAAGTGTCACGGTTTCTACGTGAAACAACCACATTACAAAGACAACATGTCTTTCCAAAATCCTTTAGCCTCCATATTCTGTGTGTGTTCAACATTATGCACTCACACTGGTATCCTAAAATTTCAAACAATTTTGAGTTCATTTGATAAAAATAATGGAACAAGTGAATCATTTTTGAGCAACACGACCCTTAAATTGTTAATCACTTCAAATTATCTCTAAATTGGATGAAAGTTGGCATGTTGTCATCATTTCACCAACAATGTATGTGGTGAAATTTAAAGATGGTGATGATAAAAAACGATGATACTTCGTGTACAAAACTCGACCATTCCCTTTGAATCACCAGGATTTCTAACGAAAACCACATCACAAATACAACATATTATTTTTTAAATGATTTGAATCCCAAAATTTTGATGTGTCCAGAACTAAGTATTCACACTAACATCATTAAATTTCAAACAGTCTGAAACTCGTTTGATAAATATTATGCATTTACTGATATATTTTAGCAAAAGGACAATGAAATTAAAAGTCGATTAAAATGACCTCTAAACGGGAGGAGATTTGGCATGCCGTCATCATTTCATGAACATGGTACGTGGTAAAATTTTGAGAGTATTATGACAAAAACTGGTGGCACGTATTGTACAAACTGCATTATTTGAATGTTGGTCAAACACTGGAAAATCCCGTTGACCATCTCAAAAACTAGCCGAAAAAAATCTCGTAACCATAGCGCACAGCCGTGGCCGTTGGATGTAACTTTAGCGTTGAATGGTAGTCGTTGGATCTCAGCGCGATCCGCAAGGAGCTGGTTTTGCAACCTGATTGGCTGGCTTTTATCAAATTATAGGCACACAATTTATAACGAAGGAGCGTTAGGGATACGAAAACGTAAGTGGCACACCTCCTAACGAAGGCTTCCGTCCGACGCTATCCAAATTTCTCACCGTTTTGCTTACCAGTACAGATGGAAAATCATACACATACATGAATATAACCGTTTGCGTTGTAAGAGCTGGTCGGCATAAACCCTAACTGACTTCGAAATTGAAAACCAATTAAAATGACTAATAAGTATGATAATTTGCATTCTATCATCGTTTCACCAGACCGGAATGTTGTGTAAATTTGATATTATCATGATAAAAATAGCGGTGCTTCGTGTACAAAATGGTCCATTCCTATCGAAATATTAGGATTTCTATGTGAGACAACCACATTACAAAGACAACATGTTATTATAAAATCCTTTAAACCCCCAACAAAATTTATGCGTTGAGAAATAGGAACGCACACTGGTATCCAAAAATTTGAGACATTTTTACTTTGTTTGACAAATATAATGTACTAGGTGAATCATTTTCGAGCAAAACAACCCTGGAAATGAAATTCAATTCAAATGAACTCTAAATTGGACGAAACTTGGCATGTTGTCATTATTTCACCAACAATGTATGTGGTCAAATTTAAAGATGGTTATGATGAAAACCAGTGGTACTTCATGTACGAAGTTGTACCATTCACTTCGAAGCATCGGTGTTTCTACTGGAAACATCCACATTACAAATACAACATATTTTTTAAGTGATTTGAACCCCAAAAATTTTATGTGTTCACCATTAAGCATTCACACTAACATCCTAAAATTTCAAACAGTTCCGACTTCATTTGCTAAATATTATGCATTTAGAGATATATTTTTGAACAAAATGCCCATGAAATTGAAAGTCAATTAAAGTGACCTCCGAATAGGTTGAGATTTGACATGATGTCATCATTCCACGAACATGGTACGTGGTAAACATTTGAGAGGATTATGACAAAAACTGAAGGCACTTAGTTTAAAAAATTGGGCCATTAATATCGAAATGTAAGGGTTTCTACGTGAAACAACCACATTATAAAGACAACATGTCTTTCCAAAACCCTTTGGCCTCCATTTTGTGTGTGTGTTCAGCATTAAGCACTCACACTGTTATCATAAAATTTCAAACAATTTTGAGTTCATTTGATAAATATAATGGAACAGATGAATCATTTTCGAGCAACGCCACCCATGAATTTTTTAATCAATTTAAATTATCTCTATAATTGATGAAACTTGGCATGTTGTCATCATTTCACCAACAATGTATGTGGTGAAATTTAAAGATGGTTATGATAAAACCGGGGATACTTCTTGTACAAAACTCGACCATTCCCTTTCAATCATCGGGATTTCTATCGGAAACCACATCACAAATACAACATATTATTTTTAAATTATTTGAATCCCAAACTTTTGATGTGTTCACAACTAAGCATTCACACTAACATCATAAAATTTCAAACAGTCTGCACCTTGTTTGATAAATATTATGCATTTACTGATATATTTGTTGGGGTTCGGGTAGAAAACAATAAATTTTTTTGACCTACGACACCCAAACCCAAGACCTACGCTATGGAGATGCAAGTAAAGTATGGAAATAGGTCACATACCAGTATGTAGTCTGTTAAGCAGGAAACGTTCTCGCGTGAACGTGGGTTATGTAGTCTTACCGCCAATCCCCGATTCCACACAGATCCACGATGATGTCCCCGTCAGAACGTTGTCGATGAAGACCCCGTGATACGTCCACGATGATGAAGTAGCACCACAAGTGTAGTGCCTCGCGGGATTACACACATACGGTGTACCTGACGTTCCCTCCGTGCTCCGAACCAGGCGAGCAGCGGAAAGAAGATGGATTCAGATCCCTTTCCAGCACCACGGCGACATGTGTATGGTGGAGAAATCCCCAACCAAGCACAGACTCCAAACAAGGGGAGTCCACTTGAGGAAGGAGAAAGGAGGAAAAGAGAGATTAGAGAAACTTGTCTCAAATAAAAAGTTATGAAGAAAAGAGCACCCCTACCCCTCCTTATATAGGCCAAGGAGTGGTGCACACCTCCATCCTCGGGGTGGGACTAAACCCCCATGGGGGGTTGGTGCGCCTGCCAGGGGGGAGTGGGCTCCTCCCTTCGCGCATGGCCCAAGGCGGGAGGCTCCTCCTTCCCCTCATGGGACTCTTTAGGCCCATATGGATTTTCTTCCATTTTTAATTATATTTAGTTATATTTTAATATTTAATTGTATTAATTAAATAATAAAACATATTTAAAAATTATTAAATAATATTTGGAACCTTTCAAAATAACTAGAACGATTTATGGCCTCCACCGGAACAATTTCGGTGTTCTCTCTTATTTCTCCGGTGATCTCGGATCAATCCTTATTCCGTCGAATACCCTTAAGTGTGACACCCTACTGTCCGGGAAATAGCAGACATGATCAGACACTCTCTGACCAATGACTAATCAATTGGACCTGGTTACAATCCTTGATAGCCACTGCGCTTCCATCAAATGAACTTCATCGTTGTTGGACCAGTTAACGTTGAGTCATGTTCCATTTGTCCTATAGTACTTTGCTTGTCCAAGGTTTGATTATCCGTATCCAATATACCTAGTTCATCCTCATTACCGACAAACATGTTTACTCGTTTTTGTGGTATTACAACCCCGTGACCTAGTCAGATGATTGCAATCTTTATGATGTAATATCACTGAGTGGGCCCAGAGTACCTATCCGTCACTCAGATGGACAAATCCCGCTTTGATATATTTGCATACTCATCAACATATCTATTTTGTAATACCCAAGGTAAACCTTTATGGCTAACATATTTCAGTTAGGCGGTAGATGCAAATCAAAGCATCCTAATAGATAGCAATTATGTATGATCATTACGGTCAAAGGATCTGGTCACTACGTTATAGTTATCGCAATGTTGAACTTATGTGACTCGATCACATTGCAACACTTCTGGTGGGTGTATGTCCATCATATCATTCTCCCAATGATACGACCCCATTGTCAATAGGTGATTATGTCCTCATGATCAGGAAACCTTGACCATCCGATTTTCCAATGGACTAGTATACTAGAGTTAACTAGGGACCTGGTTGTTTTATACCACACGTGTATTAATTTTTCCGCTTAATAAAGTTATAGCACAGTTATAAACTTATTATGAACTAATGGAATATGCCAATAAACATATTTTATTTGCCTCTAGGGCACATTTCGAACAGTCTCCCACTTGCACTAGAGTACAAATAATCTAGTTGCATTTTTTCTGTGGATCATAACTCCATATCTTGTATATAGTTACTGATCATGCTTGCTTGGGGAAAAGGTTGTATCAACGGTCTGTACCACTCATATATGTATGTATTTTGCAAATTGTTAATGTCATATAGTTTGACATATATTTGGCGGTTGAGTGAGATTGCGTTCGTTGTGTTTCAACAATGACGTATGTTGGATCATGCGGACCTTCACTTAGTCATGCACACTGAAAACTCACTCAGTCAGAAGTCGAACTTCTTAAGCCAGAATATAACTCTTGTGTAAGGCCCCCGATGCGGTACTATCTTGAGTTAGTCGCTTTCACGTCTGACCTGAGATAGAAGCGCATAAGTGGCCACCGACGCACGATACTCGCACTCGTGTCGCTATCGGAATCTCGACAACAGGTAAATGAAGCATGAACAACTAAGACATAAAAATAAGGTCCAGGGCATACACTCGCCTTTGGTATTTATTACATCATTTCAGAGATCACAAGATCCAGCAGTACATTATGCATCATACAGAAGGCACACACGACCGGGTACGGTCAAAATCCAAACGTCCCTAGAGATGGATGCACATAAACATGTCCACCCACGGAACGTCGGAACCCAACTATAGGCCTACTGGGCGAAGTCCTCCTCATCGTTATCCTCCGGTGGCACCTCCACGAAGTAGCGTCCGGTGCTCAGGTTGAGGTAGTAATCAACTGCAGCGGCCGATCAGGCAAAACATAAAATGGGAAAAGAAATCAAGGAGGTGAGATTATATCAATGCATTTATAACTAACTTCCTATGGTAATACAATGTAGTCGATGAGGTTGCAGCTGTACTATCATATATGGTGGCTAACGATCTACTAGAGTATAGGTAAGATCCAAGAGTTTACGTTGACAACGTGTCATAGGCCTACTATCCACCTACTTACGCAAACATTAAACAACCTTGTTCCTCCCTCGGTTCTCCTAGACGAAGAAAGCCAGCCAAGGCACACACACGGTAGGAAAGTTTCAATAATTATCCAATTTGATGTTATTCTACGAAAAAGACGTAGGCTCTGAGTCGTCCATAACCGTGGACACGGCTTTTCGAAAAGAGTTAACCCTGCATGGGTGTACTAACTTCCCATCATAGGCTTCGCATGTACGCACGGTTTCCACTTGGCTGGGTAAACGCCTGAAACTCCTGAACGTCAGAGTCCCTCTAACTAACATCGCACAATTCTGGGTGGTCCCAGGGGAGTCGACACCCAACCCGACAACAGGCCACGTTCTCGGATCGGACTCTACCGTATGACGCAGGTTGGATTGCCGGTAATTCTCGCATGAGGCCGGGTCCTAGCTCATCAGGTGGACCAACAAGGGAACCATGTCCCCGCTGGCCCGGTTTGTTTTGAAAACTGATGGGGTACCAACCAAGCACACACACGGTTGCAAATAGTAAATCAGCTCGGTCCACCACTAGAACTGTTTGAAGCTAGGTAGGTAAGACAAGGGGGCCCATAGAACCCCACACACGATTAGGCACGCTCAATCAAAGAACCAATACCCGGAACTCGGATCCCAGGTGACTCAAATGAAACAAAGCACCACGTGGGAACAGCCCGGCCTCCCATCTTTCGTCGAATATAATTAACATCAGTTTACTAAATATTAACCAACTTATTAATTAACATGATATCCCAACCATAGCATATGGTAAGCAGCAAGTTTTGTACTCATACTAAGCAGTGGCTGAACAAGCGGTAACATAGCAATACAACGGTTTGCTAGGGTGTGGGGATCATGGTTTTTTGGGTTTGATGGAGGCAAAAGTAAGGTGGATAGGATCAAAGCAACGTACTAAGCTACAGCTAAGCAAGTAGGCTGAAAGCTATAAAGAGTGATATAAGTCTCCCCCTTGCCTTGATAGGTCATCGACGAAGCACCAACGGGATCCTCGGGCTCGGTGTCGGAAATCTCCATGTAGGTCTCCACGACAGTCTCAGGTGCTAACGTAAGGTACCGGCAAGGAAAATCACAAGATTAAACAACGAGCTCAAATTCACAAGCAAGAATGGGATGACCAAGTTTATTTTAACATGGTGTGACCCTATCTAGTCAAATTTAAATGAAGGGGTTTGACGACACGTCAACAACTTCATATGCAATTATTTATATATTATGGCTTTGGTCATAGCCTTAACTTTGGTGTAAATAACATGGCAACATAGCATGGCATGAATAAAAATAACAAGTTATCAATAAGAAAAGCATCGTGAAATTCAGCTATCGATTCCGGAGATGGAAGGTGCCGACGAAAGTTGACACCGGATAGCTTCAAAGAAAGGAAAGGAAATCAGCCACTCCCATAAAACAATATGTTAGGGGCTGCCTTAAAAGAATCAAGATGACCACGAAGTCGTAGTGCAAGATCAAGAATAAGAGCAACGAATCAAGGACATGACATGCACCAACTAGGAGATTTTCAAAGGGGAACCACACCAAGGAAGAGGGTTTGTTCATATGCAAATATGGACCTCAAAAATTTGGTACCCCTCACCTTGTTACCCTAGATGCAAATGTGTTAGGATCACATGTCAAACAAGTGCAAGAGAAAAGAGTTTAAAAGGGAAAAAGAAAAAGGTTGGGGTAAATGCCCCCAGCAGGATTCGAACCCGAGCCCATGCTCAACATGGCACACACACCCCTTGCCACTGCGCTACTCACACGATTCTGAAAGAAATCGAGATGCAGACCACAAGTGCTATACTGCTCGGGTTACTGAATTTCGGACAAAACTGAAAACAGAGAACGGCGGAACTTGCAGAGAGGCTGGCCTCACGCAGTCTTCGCCGGTGACTCATCTGACACTTCGGGGCGCTAGCCGGCACATCCACGCGCGCCAACACGCCCGGACCTGGCCGGAGAAAGCAACAGGGCACTCCTTTTTCTAGCCGAAAAGGTATGACGGTGACACCAAGCGCGAGCACTTGACAGAGTTCAGACATGGAGCACTTGACAGCAACTTCCGGCGACCGTGGCGTTGGCTACGAACCACCGGCAACTCACCGGCGGCGCCCTATGGCTAGAAGCGACTACCACGAACCCATTTTTGCAAGGATCCTGCGCCGGCGCCCCAAAGGAGGAGGCTTGGCTGCAAGCAAGTCCCCGACGGTGCACTGCCTTGCAGGTTCAGAACATGAAGAACCTGGGCGCTCACGGCGACCCCTACTGTGGCGTTAGGGAGATGGGAAAAAGGTTCGCGTTGCTCACCTATAGGCGTTGGTGGACGTCCTCGATCACGCCGCAGGTGAAGAAGACGTTGGAATCGAAGTTGGGGACGGAGACGACCCGCGGCGAGGCTTGACGGCTCGGGACAACCCACGACTTATCGGGTGGAGCTCCGGCTCGGAGAAGACGGAGACGCCGGTGGGGAAACCCTGCACTTGCTCCTGGTCCAAGGCAACGTCGGGCAGCGGCGAATTCCGGCTACTCGCCGGCAGCCATGAGAAACAGGGGAAGCTAGGGGCGAGGCAAAACGATGGCGGCAGCAAAAAACGAAGGGGGGATGGAGAACCTAGGGCTCGGGAGAGGCTCCGGGGGGAAAGATATAGGAGGGGGAAGAGGGGTGACGTGGCTCCAGGAGCTCCTCTCCTCCACCGCCACGCCATGTGCGTGAGGAAAAAGGTGGAAGAAGGGGGGATGACAGGCGGGCCCGGGAGCGCTAAGAGAGAAGAAAGAAAGAAAAAAAATGAGGGGGCTGCTCTGTTGGGCTGTTTTCGGGCTGGCCCAGGTGGCTGCCTCCACTACATCCACAGAAAGAGAAAGGAAAAGAGGTTTTCCATTTAAAAAAACAGAGGCCTCCAAGACTTTTCGAGAGAAAAACAAAAGGAAATAAAACATATAAAAATATGTTTTGTGATGAGGAGATTTTTGTTGATTTTATAAAATTGGTTTGAATCAATTTGGAACAAATAAAATCAGGGGAAATTGATTTAGATTCAAATGGCATTTGAACTATACTTGATTTTTCCAGAGAGGCATAAATCAAAGTAAATTCTTCGGTATGGGGGAAAAGACCAAAGATTTTCCTATGCAAAGATTGGAGTCTTGGGGAACACAAATGAAGCATGGAAAAACCCCACATCACCTTTCTTCAGCCATCCAAAATGAATTCAAAAGCACAGCAAAAAAATTCAAAACTCCTTGGCAATTAATATCATCACATGAAATTGCATTCACTAGCACCATGTCAACTTTGGTAGCAAATGAAGAAAGCAAAATTACAAGATGATTTATGAATTGATCTTGGGCTGTTACAGCTCTCCCCTACCAACACTGGATCTCGTCCCGAGATCTAAGAATAAAATAGCTCGGGATACTCGGAACAGAGATGATCTTCACGCTCCCACGTTGCTTCCTTCTCCGAGTGATGTGCCCACTTCACCTTCATGAACTTGACAGTCTTGTTGCGAGTCTTGCGCTCGGAAGTCTCAAGAACACGGACTGGACGCTCTGAGTAGGAAAGGTCCGCACTCAGCTGAATCTTGCCCAAGTCAACGGCCTACTCTGGCTTCTTAAAGCACTGCTTTAGCTGGGACACATGGAACACGTCGTGCACCATTGCTAGACTGTCGAGAAGCTCGAGCCGAAAGGCAAGAGGTCCTCTAGTCTCAAGGATGCGGAAAGGTCCGACAAATCTTGGAGCGAGCTTTCCTTTGATACCAAAGCGGCGAGTTCCCCTCAACGGAGACAGTCTCAGGTACGCCCAATCACCAACCTGAAATGCTACACCACGGTGCCTCTTGTCATAATAGGCCTTCTGCCTTGACTGTGCTTCCCTGAGGTGCTCTCGGACAATCTTCACTTTATCCTCTGCCTCCTGTATCACATCTGGACCGTTGCCTTTCTCCCGTTTCGGACCAGTTCAAAGGTGTCCTACACTTCCGGCCATACAAGACCTCAAAAGGTGCTGCCTACAGACTTGCCTGATAGCTGTTGTTGTAACAAAACTCAGCATACGGCAAGCATTCCTCCAATTTCATGCCAAAGGAAATGACACAGGCTCGAAGCATGTCCTCGAGGATTTGGTTCACACGCTCCACCTGGCCACTGGTCTGAGGGTGATATGCGGTAATGAAGACAATCTTTGTTACCAATGCCTCTTGGAAGGCCTTCCAGAAGTTTGATGTGAAGATGCTTCCACGATCAGAGCTTATCTTCTTGGGAATGTCGTGCAATGCAACAATTCTCGTGGTGTATAAATCCGCCAACTGTCCTGCCCAGATAGTTTCTTTGAGAGGCAGAAAATGGGCAACTTTGGACAAGTTATCAATGACAACGAAGATTGCATTATTGCCCTTCTGCGACCTCAGAAACCCGGTGACAAAGTCCATCTCGATGTGATCCCATTTCCACTCCGGAATCTCAAGTGGCTGAAGCAACCCTGCAGGCTTCTGGTGTTGTACCTTCACTCTCCTGCACACATCACACTGAGACACGAAACGGGCAACATCCCGCTTCATACGAGTCCACCAAAAGCTTTGCTTGAGATCTTGATACATCTTAGTACTGCCAGGGTGAATCGATAGCTTGGAATCATGGGCCTCCTTCATGATGACATCTCTGAGATCTCCCTCCTTGGGAACAACAACTCTCTCCTCGAAGAAAATGGTGCCGCCATTATGCACTGAAAAGCAACCGTACTTGGGAACTGAGGCGGCAATACCCTGTTTGATCTTTTGTATCATCGAGCTGCTAGAATGAGCTTCACGGATCTTGTCATGGATAGTGGGCTCTACCACAAGGTTGGCAAGGTATCCTGCTGGAACTAGCTCGAGATTGAGCCTGCGAAAGGACTCACACAAATCAGGGTGGATCTTCTGCACCTGGATATTATTGCAATCGCCCTTGCGGCTCAGCACATCAGCTATGACATTGGCCTTCCCAGGCGTGTACTGAATATCAACTGTGTACTCAGTAATGGTCTCAAGCCATCTTCTTTGCCTCAAGTTCAGATTTGGCTGAGTGAACAAGTAGTTCAGACTCTTGTGGTCGGTGAACACATCCACCTTCCTCCCTAACAGGAGGTGTCTCCAGGTGATCAAGACGTGCACAACTACTACAAGCTCCAAGTCGTGCGTGGGATAATTCCTCTCACTCGTCTTCAACTGTCGTGAGGTATATGCCACAATGTTCCTACCTTGCATCAAAACGCCACCTAGCCCCTGCAATGAGGCATCACAAAACACCTGAAAATCCTGTGACTCATCTGGCGGTGTGAGAATTGGAGTTGTGGTCAACTTCTTCTTCAACTCCTCGAAGGGTGACTGGCAAGCCGGTGACCAAGTGTATATTTTGCCTTTGCACAACAATTCAATCATTGGATTTGCTATTTTGGAGAAATTCTGCACAAACCTCCTACAATAGCTGGCGAGGCCGAGAAAACTCCTTAGCTGCTTCACATTCTTCGGCCCGCCAACTCTTGAATAGTGCGGACTCGCTCTGGATCAACCGCAATACCCTCAATGGAAATGACATGGCCAAGAAAGTTGACCTTGTCGAGCCAAAACTCACACTTGGAGAACTTGGCATAGTATCGGTGCTCTCTCAGCTTCTGCAGCACCAAGCGAAGATGCTCCTCATGTTTAGTCTCTGACTTGGAATACACAAGAATGTCGTCGAGGTAGAGGATGACATACACATCGAGCCACTCTTGGAACAAATAGTTCATAGCTCTCATGAATGTTGGAGGGGCGTTTGAGAAGCCAAAAGTCATGATTGTGAACTCATACAACCCATAACGTGTGCTGAAAGCAGTCTTGGGAATGTCCTCTTCACGAACACGGATTTGATGATACCCCATCCTCAAGTCAAGCTTGGAAAACACCTTTGCCCCATTCAACTGTTCGAACAGATCATTGATGCGGGGTAAAGGGTACTTGTTCTTGATGGTCTTCTTGTTGATGTCGCGATAGTCCTGGACCAAGCGGCTCATCCCATCTTTCTTCTGGACAAACAAAGCTCGTGCACCCCAAGGGGAAGTGCTCACGCGGATAAAACTGCCTGCCTCCAACTCTGTCAACTGCTTCTGGAGCTCAATCAACTCCTTCGAACACATCTTGTACGGATGCTGAGAAATCGGCTGAGTACCAGGCTCTAACTCAATAACGAACTCAATAGCTCGAACTGGGGGAATTCCTGGAAACTCCTCTAGAAAGACGTCTGGATACTAACAGAAAACTTTGACTTCTTCAAGAAAAGGTGCGACTCCTGCGTTCAAAGTATACAACTGTGCTGCTCCTGCCATTGAGCCACAAGTATACAAGATTACTGCACCTGAATCGTGTGTCAACCTCACGGTTCTTGAAGGGCAATCAATGTTGGCCTTGTGCTTCACAAGCTAATCCATGCCCAAGATGACATCAATGTCGGAACGGGGCAAGACAATCAAGGATGCTGAAAAGGCAACTCCTTGAATACGGATGTCCACATCGGGGAGTGACCAGGAAGAGGTGAATTTGGAACCAGGAGTAACAACTGAGAGTGTACTCGGAAGCTGGTCTCTTGGAAGATCAATCATTGTTGCAAAATACTGGGAGACAAAAGAGTGAGTTTCTCCGGAATCGAACAACACGGTCGCATGAACTGAACTAACAAGCAACCTACCAATCAAAATCTCAGAAGACTGCTGAGCATCTTTCATCATCACGTTGTTCACCCAAACTGCACTTGGTTGTGCCCTCACCATCGCAGGGCTCGGAGTAGAGCGAGGTGGGGGCGGTGGGAGCTTAGCAAAGCGTGGATCGGTGCACTTGGGAGAAGTGTGCTCCGGCTCTCCACACTTGTAGCAGATCAAGCCCGGCCTTGGCTGGGGCTTTAGCCTGGGTGGCCTCGCGTGTGGTGGCGTAGAGCGAGGGAGCTGCTGAACTGGGACGGGAGGGCGGGCAAAAGTGTGGACAAGTGCCCCCCTCGGCTGGAACTGGTGTCTCTGCGGTGGCGCCTCTATGACCCAAGTCTCTGCCTTCTTGTGGACCATCACTGTGGAGCTGTACTCTCTCTGACGCTTTCTGTCTGTGTCCCACTCGGCTCTGGCTGACTCCTGGCGGATAGCTGAATCCACGAACTCTGAAAACAGCATAGGGTTGCACTGGGTGAGCGCATACTTGATATCTATGTTGAGACCCCCCACGGAACCTGGCAATCCGCTTGGCCTCTGTGGAGACCTCCTCAGTAGCGTACCTGGAAAGCTTGACGAAGGCCAGGTTGTACTCCTGGATTGACCTCTCACCCTGTCTCAGAGCCAAGAACTCCTCTCTCTTCCTGTCCATCAAGCCACTCGGAATATGTGCTTCTCTGAAGTCTCTAACGAAATCCTCCCAGGTGATCTCAACATCTCCTTTGTTGGCCTTGTAGGTAGAGTACCAGTTACCTGCTACACCCTGAAGCTGGAAGGAGGCGAAGGTGATGTAGTCGTTTGGCCTGACGGTGTTCACAGTGAAGTGCTTCTTGATCTCTGCTATCCAATCATCCACTTCTAGCGGGTCTCGAGCCTCTGAGAACCTGGGGGTTGATAGCGAGGAACTGCTACAAGGTCATGTGCTGTGGTCGATCATTCCTCTAGGCAGTCTGGTTCTGGAGCATCTGCAAGGTCTCAGCTGTGCCCTGAGCCACTGCGGCCATATCCTCCCCAAGGATAGGATTCTACGGCGGCGGCATGCTCCCTCTCGGCATCCATTATACAGGAACACTTATGAGAACATAGAAGAAAATTGATGAAACCAGAAGATAAAGCAATATTGACAACAAAACTTCCTCACGAGGTATGAGGAAGCCAAAAGCTGAATATCCACCAAGGTTAACCCAGAAAGTCCGAAATCTAGGTGCTACTTGAATCCCCAAACCAAGATCATCCGAATCCAAGATAATAATCTGCTAGCGAACACACAACAATATATACGAGTGGTTGAAGACCTGAACGTTGAGACATCTGCCCTGAGCGGCCCGCCGAAGCGGTCTCCTATAGGGGGAGGAACCACATCCGGAGGATGCCAACCAACCATGTATAGGAGTTACACCTGAGGTACGCTGCAAGCAAGGTGGAGCTGTCAACCCCAAGTGGCGTCTCAGTGTTCTCAACGTACGCCAACCCTTCTCGTCGCTAGCAAAAAATTATAGAGGAATCAGAGCCCCATGTAAACAAGAACCTAGATTGGTTTTGAAAGGATAAGTTGCAGAGAGAAAACATAGTTTCACTTCCTCACGGAAAAAGGGGTGGGAGAGTGGGTGTGACGCCCCCAAAATCAACCCGTGTACAGTAATCATACACACAGGGTACACGGCTGAGATTAGGGTGCCACGGTGATAATATCACAGCACAACACTAAACACAAAAGGATAAACAAATATATTACAATAGAGGGGGTCACGCGGACCCGAATACATAAGTCATACAAGTCATAATATCTGAGTACAGACATAGTTAGTCAAGTTTTGCCTTACGAAGGCTAGCACAAACCACATCAGAGATACAGAACGAAAAGGCGAGGCCTCCTGCCTGGGATCCACCGAACTACTCCTGGTCGACGGGGAAATCGACGTCGTAGTAGGCGCCTCCGGGGTACTCCTGCTCCTGGGCTCCAACGTCGGCTGCAGCGGCCGATCAGGCAAAACAGTAAAGGAAATAAAGCAGGTGAGTATCTAGTATACCCGCGAGTCTTACGTCCGCTACTAAGCATTATGCATTGTATCAACGGAAAGAAGAGGCTGTATATAGTGGACTGAAAGACAGAAATACAGAGCAAGGGTAAGAAGCTAGGCCTAACGAAGACTAGCATCTTCCGACGATGTCTTGCAGCATGAGGTAAGAATCAGCCAACAGTTTATATAACAGAAATGAAAGTAACAATGCAGCAGAAGTTGCTGCAGCATTGTATAATAATAAGTTGTAATCATAATTAACTATGCCTCCGAGTTCACCTCCTCGACATCCCCGCGAGGAAGAAAACCCGGAACCATACAGTTTAATAATAATAGTTTCTAGTGGTAAGATCCAGCTTCAGCATAAAGCGTCCTGTTACCGTGGACACGGCTATCGATAGATCAATCTTCCCTGCAGGGGTGCACTTGTGTTACGCTACACGCACGGATCTCTAGGGTGGCGGGAACCTTGTCAGGGAACGCTCCACCGAGGCTATCCGACACTTCCTAGCCCATCTTTCAAACTCAACAGAGAGGTCATCCGCCGGTCTAAATCCTCAGTACGTCGGGCCTTGGACCCCAACACAAACGTACTCCTGCACGGTGCGTGGCTGGCCGGTGAAGTTAAATCAAAGCAAATACAAATCACACTGCCGCGGCAAATAAGACAACACCACTTCCCGGCAATCAGCCCGCGGTACTGCTGACGTCTGAAGAGTCCTCGGACGACACTAAGAAGCAGAGGAGCCCATAACTCGTAGTTCCCACGGGTAGGTAGTGCGTACATGGCATATAGCCAACTCAAGACTTTCACTGAACCATTTAGCATTTTAATTAACCTGCGTGACAACCGTTATCGTTGCCTCGACTTAACCGACCCTCGGACAACGATAGCAGCCAGGACCACCAGTACATTGGTGCCTGCCCTGTCGTCCCACCAAATCACTGCGGTTACCAACAAGGCGAACCGTCTCCTTACCTTGTCTCGCGTGTGCTCCGGGAGGAGCTCGACTTTCGTAGTTTTGGTAACTCTCGCGGCCAACGATCAGGGGCCAAGCACACCGGTACACTGGTCGTACCCTCCCTGTCGTCCCGTCGCAATACCTCTCGCGGGCACCGTTGGGTCGCCCGACTTCTTACCTGAAGGACAACCATTTACAGGACCCTGTGGCGGCAAGACAAAGTCAGCCTCGAGTGGAGTACAAGGATTACTCCTTGATAGCTCACACTTGAGGTGACCAGGCATAACCCAGATAGGGGCCTTTGACGGTGTCTGCATTGTACCGTACCTGTGCAGTTATAATATAAGTATCCACGTCCACTCCCCTGAGTGATCACGGCCCTCTATCTAATCCTAGCTAACAATGCGCAGGGTCCACTGCTGAATAATGCATAATAGTAATAATAGGCAGCATAGGATAAAGGAAGGCACATCAAGGGGCGACAAAATCAGGCTATGCAGTTGAATAGGATTGTAATCGTAGCAGCAGCAGTAACAATGCCTAGTGCAAGAAATGTACAGAAAGATAGGCGGTATCTGGGGAAGAGAATGGCTCTGCTTGCCTGCAAGCTCGACGGTAGTAGTAGGGTCGTCGACGACGTAGTCGTACTCAGCAGCGGTGTAGTCGACGGCAGCAGCGGGGTCTACCAAAGATTAAGGGGGGGAAGCAGTAAATACACAGCAATAATTTACAAACATATACTTGACATGATAGATGAAATTTTATCGGTGTTCTAACGCAGTGCAATGCAATATGCTCGGAGCGGAAATTCATCTGAGGATGAACTACCGGCTCCGGGTGATTATCGGACAGGGTGTCCGGAGGGGGAAGGATCAAGCCGGAGGTGTCGTGGTTGTCGGAACAACATAAAGGGGGTGTATCCGTGCTATGTGAACCATTCCGAACAACTTTCGTGTTCGGAATAAATTCATCCGGGCACTCTAACAGTACCGGACCATTTATCGGACAACCGGTCCGGAGGGGGAATGTTCGATATTCGTAGTGTTAGAGGGGTGTGGTAGACATACGGATAGCGTATTCGTATTCGTTGTATTTTTCTGATCAATTTTCATGTATAAAGTTTTTGAATCCGAGTTACGGTTTAAAAGTTATTGGATTTCAAAGTTTAAATCAATTTAAATGATTTTCTGGATTTTCTTTTATTATTTATTAAACATTATCCACAACATTATCCAGAACAGTGCTGACATGTGGGACCCACATGTCAGCCTCTGTTATTTATAAAACATTTTATAAAATTCAGAAATTGCCTCTGGACCCACATTTCAATGACTAAATTTTAATTAATTGGATTAACCTAAATCATTAAGTTAATTAATTAGAGGGGACCCACCTGTCAGTGACCTAAACCCTTACTAATAGTTTTGTTATTTTTAACAGGTGCTTAAGTGGGATGGGACCCACATGTCAGTGGCTATTAGGGGTGAGATTAACCCCTAATCAACTGGCTGACACCGGGGTCCCACCAGGCAGCCTCACCGGAACCTCACCGGAGGCTCGCCGGCGGCGAGGTCGAGCTAGCCCACGATTCCGAGCGCCGTTTGAGGCGCCGCTGGTGGCAGTCGACGGAGATCTCGAATCCGCGTCGATCTGGAGTGGTCTCGCGAGCTGTGACGCACGGAGGTGAGCGCATCTTCATCAAGGAGCTGTGACGCACGGAGACGAGGACGTCGACGAGGAGCACGCTGGACAAGGTGGTGAGGCGGCTCGAGGTCAGCGGCCGCGGTGGTGCGCGGTCATGGCGACGGCGGGCTCGAGGGATTTTTCCCCGACGACGGCGAGAGGAGGAGGAGAGGAATGGGGTTGCGGGGGTGTCCAGGAGGAAGAGGGGTCCGTTCTTATCGCGTCCCGGGCGGGAGGGAGCAGGTGGAGGGAGGGGCCGGCTGGCAGCGGCGCGGCCATGGCGGGCGGCCGTACGGGGCAGGTGGGGGGGTGGTTGGAGGAAGGAGACAAAGGGAGTGGGCTGGGATGGGCTGTGGTGGCTTCGCCCCAGGCGAGGTTTAAGGGTTTTTCCCATTTTCTGGTTTTCTGTTTATTCAAATACTTTTCTGTAATTGATTTGTTAACCCTAGCATTTTTAAAAAATATAATTGGTGTTTGTAAATTAGTTTTATATATTACTGAGGTGCCACAAAAAGTTATGCAGCAAAATAAATTCATTAGGTATTTATTTTAATTATTAAATGCTCAAAGTAGGGGTTTTAACCTACTGTTTGATTTGTTTGGAATTTTCTGCAACTCCAAAAATTACCAAAGTTGGTCCCACATGATTGTACTGATTTTAGGCAATTTACAAAAATAGTTCCATGATTTTTGGAACAACTTTATTTGAGCACTTTTGTTTTAATTTCCATTTGAGGTAGTTTCAACTAGTGTTTGGTTTCATGATGAGCAAAATGCATTGGGCTTTGTGTTTTGATTACCAACCAGCATGGTTTGGAAAGAGCAGAAGCAAAGTTTGATTAAGGACAGGGGATAACAGTGATTAACAATCAGTGATAGTCAACAGTGATGATGATTACTGTTACAGGCATCTGAGGGTGTTACAATTCTCCCCCACTATAAGAATTCTCGTCCCGAGAATTTAAGTGGTAGCGAGGAAAAGATCGGGGTATTCATCGCGAAGGCGATCTTCGCGTTCCCAAGTGGCTTCATCTTCAGAATGATTCGACCACTGAACCTTGAGGAACTTGACGGTCTTGTTGCGGGTTCGGCGTTCAGACTGATCGAGAATGCGGCTCGGATGTTCTCGATAAGTCAAGTCTTGTTGCAGCTCGATCATATCATGCTCCACTTCGCGGATAGGCTCCTTGAAGCAGCGACGGAGTTGCGACACATGGAAGACATCGTGGACTTGGGAGAGGTTCGGCGGCAATTCCAACCGGTATGCCACGGGTCCACTCCTGGAAAGAATACGGAACGGGCCAATGTAGCGAGGAGCCAACTTGCCCTTGATACCGAAGCGATGAGTGCCCCTCATGGGAGTGACACGGAGGTAAGCGTATTCACCAGGTTGATACTCCATGTCACGGTGCTTACGGTCATAGTTGCTCTTCTGGCGGGACTGAGCGGCCTTCAAATGTTCACGGATGACGTGAACTTGGTCTTCAGCTTGCTGAATAATATCCGGGCCAATGAGTGCACGTTCCCCAGTTTCTGACCAACTCAGAGGGGTCCGACACTTACGCCCATAGAGAACTTCATAGGGTGCCATCTTCAGACTAGCGTGGTAGCTATTGTTGTACGAGAATTCAGCAAATGGAAGAGATTCCTCCCATTTCTTGCCGAAGGAGATGACACAAGCTCGAAGCATATCTTCAAGTACTTGATTGACCCGTTCGACTTGGCCCTGTGACTGGGGGTGATAAGCGGTGCTGAGATGCAGAGTAGTCCCCAGAGCTTCTTGGAAACTCCGCCAATATCTTGAGGTGAAAAGGCTGCCACGATCTGAACTAATCTCCAACGGAATACCGTGGAGCGACACGATCTGGGCGATATATAATTCCGCTAACTGAGCCGCCGTGATCTTCTCCTTGACTGGTATAAAGTGAGCAACCTTGGAGAAACGGTCGATGACGACAAAGATAGCATCGTTACCTTTCTGTGATCGGGGAAAACCGGTGACGAAGTCCATCTGAACCTTGTCCCACTTCCATACAGGGATTTCAGGTGGTTGTAGAGTTCCAGAGGGTTTTTGATGTTCCCCCTTGACGCGACGACAAACGTCACATTCAGAAACATATCGGGCAATGTCTTGCTTCATGTTAGGCCACCAGAATCGTTGACGGATGTCTTGGTACATCTTGGTGCTTCCAGGATGAATGGACAATGGGGTATCGTGAGCCGCTTTCATGACCTTCGGAGTCATATCCAGGTTCTCATGCCTGCCCTTGCTGTGAGTAACCACTAATCGGTTCTGGTAGAACGCCGCACCATTACTATCAAGGGTGAAGGGTGAGGGTCTCCCCTTGGCGATATCGCGCTTAATCTTGTGTACGAAATCATCATAGAACTGTATACACTTGACGGATTTGAAGAGATCCGGTTCAATGACCAGGTTATTTGCACAACCTTGAGGAACAATCTCGAGGTTCAACTTTTGAAAGTCTTCATACAGAAGGGGTTGCTGCACCTGAACCTCCAGTTCAGAACAATAAGCTTTGCGGCTCAAGGCATCGACCATCACATTAGCCTTGCCAGGGGTGTAATGAATATCCATGTTAAAATCGGCTATTGTCTCGAGCCATCTTTGTTGGCGGAGATTCAGGTCGGGCTGAGTAAACAAGTACTTCAGGCTTTGGTGGTCGGTGTAGATCTCACAACGATTACCAATGAGGTAATGTCGCCACAGCTTCAATGCATAAATTACTGCTGCCAATTCGAGATCGTGTGTTGGATATTTGTCTTCGTGAGCACGCAACTGACGAGAGCCATAAGCAATCACCTTGCGCTCTTGCAATAGGACACAGCCTAATCCTTGACGAGACGCATCGCAATATATCACGAAGTCCTTCTGAGTATCAGGGGGAGCGAGCACCGGGGGAGAAGTTAGCTTGTCCTTGAGGGCTTGAAAACTTTCTTGACATTTATCTGTCCACTCAAACTTGACGCCATTGTGAAGCAGATTAGTCAGCGGCCTGGCTATCTTGGAAAAATTCTCGACGAAACGGCGGCAATAGCTAGCGAGCCCGAGAAAACTGCGGAGTTGCTTGACGGTCTTGGGAGGAGTCCAGTCAAGGATAGCCTGGATACGTTCTGGGGTGACGGCAATGCCATCCTTGGAAATCACATGCCCAAGGTAGGTTACTTCGGGAAGCCAGAATTCACACTTAGAATACTTAGCGTAGAGTTTGTGTTCTCGAAGCTTCTCCAGTATAAGACGAAGATGTTCAGCATGTTCTTCTTCATTCTTGGAATATATCAATATATCATCCAGATAAACCACGACGAACTGGTCGAGGTACTCCATGAAAATATAATTCATCAATCTAGAGAAGGTGGCTGGAGCATTTGTTAAGCCAAAGGACATGACAGTGTACTCGTATGAACCATAGCGAGTAATGAAGGCAGTCTTCGGAATATCCTCATCACGGACTCGGATTTGGTGATAACCCAACCTCAAGTCGAGTTTAGAAAACACCTTGGATCCGGCAAGTTGATCATACAGATCGTTGATCCGGGGAAGTGGGTATTTATTCTGGATGGTGGCTTGGTTAATGGGCCGATAATCTTGGACCAATCGGTTTGTCCCATCGCTCTTCTTGACAAAGAGTGAAGGTGCTCCCCAAGCTGAGGAACTGGGGCGAATGAATCCTTTCTGAAGTGCCTTGTCGATTTCCGCCTTAAGTTGAAGGAGTTCATGTGGCGGCATCTTGTAAGGACGCTTGGCAATAGGAACAGTGCCCGGCTTCAAGTTGATGACGAATTCAACTTCTCTGATCGGGGGTATTCCCGGCAGTTCTTCTGGGAAGACGTCGGGAAAGTCGCGAATGGCCGTAACGTTCTCGATGCCTTCAAGGGGGGCGGCATTCAAAGCATTCATCATAAATATCTGTGTTTCAGCATTACGGGTTACTCTGGTGGTGTGGGTAACAATCTCGCCGGAGGGGTGTAAAAGTCGGACAGAGCTGGTGCCACAATATAGTGCGGCATCGTGAAATTTCAACCAATCCATGCCCAGAATTAGGTCTATGGTGGAAGTCTTTAGAACGATGGGGGAAAAAAGGAATTCAATCCCTTCAATTTCAATGATGGTTCCGGGCACTATCTTGGTGGTTTGACATTGGCCTATTGGGGTGCGGACAACCATCGGTGGGTTCATCTTTTCTAGCGTGAAGTTATGCGACAATGCGAATGCTTCCGACATGAATGAATGCAATGCTCCTGTATCAAATAAAACAGTAGCAGGTACGGAATTAACGAGAAGGGTACCCATCACGGTAGCGGGTTGTTGCTGAGCTTCTTCAACATTGACGTTGTTAGCATGTCCACGGGCATAAGCAGCAGACCCAGTATTATAGTTGGGGGTCCGGTTGTTGCCACGACCATTTCCACGGCCAGCGGGGTGAACTACCAGTTGCTTCTGTTTCAGGGGGCACTCCCTGGAAAAATGCCCTGGTTGGCGGCACGTGAAGCATAATCCATCCTGAGGACGAAGGGGTGTAGCATTGGGTGGTGCAGGCAGAGCTCTTGGCATCTGCGGTGGAGGAGGAAGACGGGGTGCAGCATAAGACGGCCTTGGAGCAGGGACAGCTGCGTGGGTCACACTGGTAGGGAGCCAGATACGACGCTTCTGCGTTGCGCCCGAAGATGAGCCAACGTCACGATAACGCTTCAGAGAGTTCTTGTGCTCCATCTGGGCAGTCTCGACGGTGATAGCCTTGTTCACCATGGTGGCGAAGTTGGCGAAATCATGAACAGCAAGAGCGAGCCTGAGTTCAGGGTTGAGGCCACGACGGAACTTCTGATGCCTGCGAGCATCAGTGGTGATCTCTCCTTCCGCATAGCGAGACAGGTTGAGGAACTCGCGCTGATAGGCTTCAACAGTCATATCGCCCTGAGTGAGGTTACGGAATTCTTCCGCCTTACGGTCCATGATCCCCTGAGGAATGTAGCGATCGCGAAAAGCAGACTGAAATTCATCCCAAGTGATGACTTCTCCGACTGGCAGTGAACGCTTGTGGGTGTTCCACCACTGAGCAGCGGCGCCCTTCAGATGATAAGACGCAAAGTTCACATAGTCGGCTGGATCGACATTAGCAGACTCCAGCTCGTGAGTGATGTCGCGAAGCCAGTCATCAGCATCCAGCGGCTGAACAGTGTTGCGGAACATAGTGGGGTTGAGGCGGGTGAAGTCGTGCAGAGTCACGGTGGCATGCTGATGGTGGTGCCCATTCTGATTCGGCTGGGGGAACTGAGCCATGATATTCTGCATGAACTGACGATTCATCTCGAACTGCTGCACCATCGCGGCCATGTAATACGGCGGCGGAGGTGGGTCGTTGGCAGCACGACCACGACCACGACCACGACCAGCCATCCTGCTAGAATTTAACAGGGGTATTTCAGCGATGAAAATTTAACGAGATACCGAAATTAAGCCTGAATTAAACGACAACGAAAAGAAGGCGTAGATATATGCAGGAGTAGTCACATAAGACATACACATTTGCACACAGAGTCAATCGAAAATCGGGCAGCGTAACGTCGTAGAAATTAAGGAAAAAGACTCTCTAGGCGGCGCACAGACCGCGGTAAGGATTACACGACGCGACATAGATTCCACTATGTCAATCACGCCGCAAGAAAACTGTTGGCCACAGGATTTGATGCCAGAGAACGCGCGGCCTGCCCAGAATGAGAATGGGATCCGCGGTCTGGGATCTGGCGTACGACGCCTGCGACACGACTCAATCAATGGGGGAAGCACCAAAAACGCCGGGTGGAATCAAGAGAACGTGATCCTAAGGTCAGCCTTTGCAAAACTTACCAGCAAGGATAAGAGAGTAGATTCCCAGAGCATAGGTAAGAAGAAAAAGGATCCTAATACCATAGATACCACCATAGTGACATCGATGTGGGCCTGTAAGCCAAATATTAAGTTAGCAAAATAGTTTTTCAAAGTCTAGACTCAACTTCGACCAGGTAGTGGTGGGGTGGCTTCCTACAGGCAGTCGGCTCTGATACCAACTTGTGACGCCCCCAAAATCAACCCTTGTATAGTAATCATACACACAGGGTACACGGCTGAGATTAGGGTGCCACGGTGATAATATCACAGCACAACACTAAACACAAAAGGATAAACAAATATATTACAATAGAGGGGGTCACGCGGACCCGAATACATAAGTCATACAAGTCATAATATCTGAGTACAGACATAGTTAGTCAAGTTTTGCCTTACGAAGGCTAGCACAAACCACATCAGAGATACAGAACGAAAAGGCGAGGCCTCCTGCCTGGGATCCACCGAACTACTCCTGGTCGACGGGGAAATCGACGTCGTAGTAGGCGCCTCCGGGGTACTCCTGCTCCTGGGCTCCAACGTCGGCTGCAGAGGCCGATCAGGCAAAACAGTAAAGGAAATAAAGCAGGTGAGTATCTAGTATACCCGCGAGTCTTACGTCCGCTACTAAGCATTATGAATTGTATCAACGGAAAGAAGAGGCTGTATATAGTGGACTGAAAGACAGAAATACAGAGCAAGGGTAAGAAGCTAGGCCTAACGAAGACTAGCATCTTCCGACGATGTCTTGCAGCATGAGGTAAGAATCAGCCAACAGTTTATATAACAGAAATGAAAGTAACAATGCAGCAGAAGTTGCTGCAGCATTGTATAATAATAAGTTGTAATCATAATTAACTATGCCTCCGAGTTCACCTCCTCGACATCCCCGCGAGGAAGAAAACCCGGAACCATACAGTTTAATAATAATAGTTTCTAGTGGTAAGATCCAGCTTCAGCATAAAGCGTCCTGTTACCGTGGACACGGCTATCGATAGATCAATCTTCCCTGCAGGGGTGCACTTGTGTTACGCTACACGCACGGATCTCCAGGGTGGCGGGAACCTTGTCAGGGAACGCTCCACCGAGGCTATCCGACACTTCCTAGCCCATCTTTCAAACTCAACAGAGAGGTCATCCACCGGTCTAAATCCTAAGTACATCGGGCCTTGGACCCCAACCCAAACGTACTCCTGCACGGTGCGTGGCTGGCCAGTGAAGTTAAATCAAAGCAAATACAAATCACACTGCCGCGGCAAATAAGACAACACCACTTCCCGGCAATCAGCCCGCGGTACTGCTGACGTCTGAAGAGTCCTCGGACGACACTAAGAAGCAGAGGAGCCCATAACTCGTAGTTCCCACGGGTAGGTAGTGCGTACATGGCATATAGCCAACTCAAGACATTCACTGAACCATTTAGCATTTTAATTAACCTGCGTGACAACCGTTATCGTTGCCTCGACTTAACCGACCCGCGGACAACGACAGCAGCCAGGACCACCAGTACATTGGTGCCTGCCCTGTCGTCCCACCAAGTCACTGCGGTTACCAACAAGGCGAACCGTCTCCTTACCTTGTCTCGCGTCTGCTCCGGGAGGATCTCGACTTTCGTAGTTTTGGTAACTCTCGCGGCCAACGATCAGGGGCCAAGCACACCGGTACACTGGTCGTACCCTCCCTGTCGTCCCGTCGCAATACCTCTCGCGGGCACCGTTGGGTCGCCCGACTTCTTACCTGAAGGACAACCGTTTACAGGACCCTGTGGCGGCAAGACAAAGTCAGCCTCGAGTGGAGTACAAGGATTACTCCTTGATAGCTCACACTTGAGGTGACCAGGCATAACCCAGATAGGGGCCTTTGACGGTGTCTGCATTGTACCGTACCTGTGCAGTTATAATATAAGTATCCGCGTCCACTCCCCTGAGTGATCACGGCCCTCTATCTAATCCTAGCTAACAATGCGCAGGGTCCACTGCTGAATAATGCATAATAGTAATAATAGGCAGCATAGGATAAAGGAAGGCACATCAAGGGGCGACAAAATCAGGCTATGCAGTTGAATAGGATTGTAATCGTAGCAGCAGCAGTAACAATGCCTAGTGCAAGAAATGTACGGAAAGATAGGCGGTATCTGGGGAAGAGAATGGCTCTGCTTGCCTGCAAGCTCGACGGTAGTAGTAGGGTCGTCGACGACGTAGTCGTACTCAGCAGCGGTGTAGTCGACGGCAGCAGCGGGGTCTACCGAAGATTAAGGGGGGGGAAGCAGTAAATACACACAAATAATTTACAAACATATGCATGACATGATAGATGAAATGTTATCGGTGTTCTAACGCAGTGCAATGCAATATGCTTGGAGCGGAAATTCATCTGAGGATGAACTACCGGCTCCGGGTGATTATCGGACAGGGTGTCCGGAGGGGGAAGGATCAAGCCGGAGGTGTCGTGGTTGTCGGAACAACATAAAGGGGGTGTATCCGTGCTATGTGAACCATTCCGAACAACTTTCGTGTTCGGAATAAATTCATCCGGGCACTCTAACAGTACCGGACCATTTATCGGACAACCGGTCCGGAGGGGGAATGTTCGATATTCGTAGTGTTAGAGGGGTGTGGTAGACATACGGATAGCGTATTCGTATTCGTTGTATTTTTCTGATCAATTTTCATGTATAAAGTTTTTGAATCCGAGTTACGGTTTAAAAGTTATTGGATTTCAAAGTTTAAATCAATTTAAATGATTTTCTGGATTTTCTTTTATTATTTATTAAACATTATCCACAACATTATCCAGAACAGTGCTGACATGTGGGACCCACATGTCAGCCTCTGTTATTTATAAAACATTTTATAAAATTCAGAAATTGCCTCGGTAGCCACATGTCAATGACTAAATTTTAATTAATTGGATTAACCTAAATCATTAAGTTAATTAATTAGAGGGGACCCACCTGTCAGTGACCTAAACCCTTACTAATAGTTTTGTTATTTTTAACAGGTGCTTAAGTGGGATGGGACCCACATGTCAGTGGCTATTAGGGGTGAGATTAACCCCTAATCAACTGGCTGACACCGGGGTCCCACCAGGCAGCCTCACCGGAACCTCGCCGGAGGCTCGCCGGCGGCGAGGTCGAGCTAGCCCACGATTCCGAGCGCCGTTTGAGGCGCCGCTGGTGGCAGTCGACGGAGAGCTCGAATCCGCGTCGATCTGGAGTGGTCTCGCGAGCTGGGACGCACGAAGGTGAGCGCATCTTCATCAATGGCGGCGAATGCATATACGGGTCGAACTCGAGCTAGCTACTGGTCCAAATCGAGCACACGCAACACGGGGAACCTACTGGTGCACTTGGCGTGGACTGGGACGAACCAAAACGACAACTCCGACGACGTGCCACGGCGGCCGGAGCAAGCGAGTTAGGGGAGAAGGCTACGGGCTACGCGAGCAACTACGGGAAGTTGGCGATGAACGGGAAGCTCACCAGGAGCGCGTAGAGGAGGGCAGTAGGCTCGGGGGAGGCTCGACGACGCGGGAATTCGACGGCGATGTCGCGGTGGCGCCGGAGGGGAACGGGGGCGTAGTCGTCGCTGTCGGGCTCCACGGTTCGATTCCTTGCGCCCGGAGACGAGGACGTCGACGAGGAGCACGCTGGACAAGGTGGTGAGGCGGCTCGAGGTCAGCGGCCGCGGTGGTGCGCGGTCATGGCGACGGCGGGCTCGAGGGATTTTTCCCCGACGACGGCGAGAGGAGGAGGAGAGGAATGGGGTTGCGGGGGTGTCCAGGAGGAAGAGGGGTCCGTTCTTATCGCGTCCCGGGCGGGAGGGAGCAGGTGGAGGGAGGGGCCGGCTGGCAGCGGCGCGGCCATGGCGGGCGGCCGTACGGGGCAGGTGGGGGGGTGGTTGGAGGAACGAGACAAAGGGAGTGGGCTGGGCTGGGCTGTGGTGGCTTCGCCCCAGGCGAGGTTTAAGGGTTTTTCCCATTTTCTGGTTTTCTGTTTATTCAAATACTTTTCTGTAATTGATTTGTTAACCCTAGCATTTTTGAAAAATATAATTGGTGTTTGTAAATTAGTTTTATATATTACTGAGGTGCCACAAAAAGTTATGCAGCAAAATAAATTCATTAGGTATTTATTTTAATTATTAAATGCTCAAAGTAGGGGTTTTAACCTACTGTTTGATTTGTTTGGAATTTTCTGCAACTCCAAAAATTACCAAAGTTGGTCCCACATGATTGTACTGATTTTAGGCAATTTACAAAAATAGTTCCATGATTTTTGGAACAACTTTATTTGAGCACTTTTGTTTTAATTTCCATTTGAGGTAGTTTCAACTAGTGTTTGGTTTCATGATGAGCAAAATGCATTGGGCTTTGTGTTTTGATTACCAACCAGCATGGTTTGGAAAGAGCAGAAGCAAAGTTTGATTAAGGACAGGGGATAACAGTGATTAACAATCAGTGATAGTCAACAGTGATGATGATTACTGTTACAGGCATCTGAGGGTGTTACAGTGGGGTAAGGAGAAAAAGAAGAGTTCCTACTCTCTGATTTTTCCTTGGTAACTACAAAATAGTTTCTAGACTCGACTTCGGCCAGTAAGGGGTCCTACAGTCAGTCATGCCTGATACCAAGTTGTAAGGCCCCAGTACGGTACTATCTCGAGTTAGTCGCTTTCGCGTTCGACCTGAGATAGAAGCGCATAAGTGGCCACCGACGCATGATACTCGCACTCGTATCGCTATCGGATTCTCGACAACAGGTAAATGAAGCATGAACAACTAAGACATAAAAATAAGGTCCAGGACATACACTCGCCTCTGGTATTTATTACATCATTTTAGAGATCACAAGATCCAGCAGTACATTATGCATCATACAGAAGGCACACGCGACCGAGTACAGTCAAAATCCAAATGGCCCTAGAGAGGGCTGCACGTAAACATGTCCACCCACGATACGTCGGAACCCAACTATAGGCCTACTGGGCGAAGTCCTCCTCATCGTCATCCTCCGGTGGCACCTCCACGAAGTAGCGTCCGGTGCTCGGGTCGAGGTAGTAATCCACTGCAGCGGCCGATCAGGAAAAACAGTAAAAGCAGAAAGGAAACAAGGGGTGAGATTATATCATTACAGTTATAACTAACTTCCTACGGCAAGACAAGTATAGTGGAAAAGGTTGCAGCCACACTAGCATATATGGTATCTAATGTTCTATTAGAGTAGAGGTAAGGTCCAAGAATGCGCGTGACATCGTGTCATAGGTCTGTTATCCACCTACTTACGGCAAACATAACACAACCTTGTTCCTTCCTCGGTCCCCCCTGGACGAAGAAAGGCAGCCAAGGTACACACACGGTAGGCAAGTTTTAATTATGATCCAAGTTGATGTTACTCTATGAACAAGGAGTAGGTCTCAAGTCGTCCATAACCGCAGACACGTCTTTTCTAAAAGATTTAACCCTGCAGGGGTGTACCAACTGCCCATCGTAGGCTTCGCATGTACGTCCGGTTTACACTTGGCTGGGTAAACGCCTGAAACTCCGGAACGTCAGAGTCCCTCTAACTAACATCGCACAATTCCGCGTGGCCCCCGGGGAGTCGACACCCAACCCGAGAACAGGCCACGTTCTCGGATCGGACTCTACCGTATGACGCAGGTCGGATTGCCGGTAATTATCGCATGGGGCCGGGTCCTAGCTCATCAGGTGGACCAACAAGGGAACCATGTCCCCGCTGGCCCGGTTTGTTTTGAAAACTGCTGGGGTACCAACCAAGCACACACACGGTTGCAAATAGTAAATCAGCTCAGGCCACCACTAGAACTGTTTGAAGCTAGGTAGGTAAGACAAGGGGGCCCCATAGAACCCCACACACGGTTAGGCACGCTCAATCAAACAACCAATACCCGGAACTCGGATCCTAGGTGACTCAAATGGAACAAAGCACCAGGAGGGAACAACCCGGCCTCCCATCTTCCGTCGAATATAATTAACATCAGTTTACTAAATATCAACCAACTTATTAATTAACATGATATCCCAACCATAGCATAGGGTAAGAAGCAAGTGTTGGAAATGTGCCCTAGAGGCAAATAAAATATGTTTTATCGAGCATATTCCATTAGTTCATAATACGTTTGATACTATGCTATAACTGTATTAAGCGGAAACATTAATACAGGTGTGGTATACAAACAACCAGGTCCCTAGTTAACCCTAGTATACTAGTCCATTGGGCGATTGATGATCAAGGTTTCCTGATCATGAGACAAAGCGTCTGTTGACAATGGAGTCATATCATTGGATAATGATATGATGGACATACACCCACCAGAAGTGTTGCGATGTGATCAAGTCACATAGTTTGACATTGCGATAACTATAACATAGTGACCAGATCCTTTGACCGTAATGATCATACGTAATTGTCATCTATGAGGAGACTTTGATTTGTATCCCACCGCCTGACTGAAATATGCTGGCTATAACGGTGCACTTTGGTTATTCCGAAATAGATGGTTGATGAGTATGCAAATAGATCAAAGCGGGATTTGTCCATCCGTGTGACGGATAGGTACTCTGGGCCCACTCGGTGGTGTTACATCATAAAGTTTGCAAACGTGTGACTAGGTCACGGAGTTGTAATATCACGGGAACGAGTAAACTTGTTGGTTGAGAACGAGGACGAACTAGGTATATTGGATACCGATGATCAAACCTCGGACAAGCAAAGTACCATGGGACAAAGGGAACAGGCACACGGTTAACGGATCCAACAGCGATTGAAGTTCATTCGATGGAAGCGCAGGGGCTATCAAGGATTGTAACCAGGTCCAATTGATTAGTCATTGATCAATGAGAATTGTCTCGATCATGTCTGCTGTTTCCCGGACCGTAGGGTGTTACACTTAAGGGTACTCGACGCAGTAAGGATTGATTCGGGATCACCGGAGAAATTGGAGAGAACACCGGAATTGTTCCGGTGATGACAGGAATTGTTCCGATGAAGGCCGGAAGTTGTTCTGGGTATTTTGAAAGGTTCAAAATATATTTAATAATGTTTAATATATGTTTTATTATTTAATTATCTGAATTAAATATTAAAATATAATTAAATATAATTAAAAATGAATTAAAAGGCATATGGGCCTCATAGGGCCCATTAGGGGGAGAGGGAGTCCTCCCCCATGGGCCATGGCGCCATGAGGGGGCCCACCCCCCTTATTGGTGCGCCACCCCCCTCCCCTTGGGATTAGTCCCACATGGGAAGTTGAGGGGAGGTGGCACCCCTCCTTGGCCTATATAAGGAGGGGTAGGGGTGCCCTTTTAATCATGAATTTTTGAGAAAAGTTTCTCATCTCTCTCCCTCCTTTCTCCTTCCTATGAGCGGACTCCCCTTGTTTGGAGGCTGCTCTGGGTTGGGGATTTCTCCACTATACGCACGCCGTCGTGCTGCTGGAATCGGGATCCGAATCCATCTTCCTTCCGCTGCTCTACTGGTTCGGAGCCCGGAGGGACGTCGGGTATACTGTATGTGTATAATCCCGCGAGGCACTACACTTGTGGTGCTACTTCATCGTCGTGGTCGTATCGCGAGGTCTTCATCAGCAACGTTCCGACGGGGACGTAATCCCGTCATCGGTCCGCAAGGATCGGGTGGCTATAGGAGTCATCGTGGATCTGCGCGGCATCGGGGATTGCCGGTACGACTACATCAACCATGTCCATGCGGGAACGTTTCCCGCTTAACGGACTACATACTGGTATGTGATCTATTTCTGTCTGTTACTTGCATCAGCATAGCATAGGTCTTGGAATTGGGTATCGTAGGTCAAGGAAAAATTTGTGTTTTCTGCCCCGAACCCCAACAGTGGTATCAGAGCAAGGCTATGCGTAGATGTATTGTACGGATAGAACACATCTAGGTATGTGGGCATAAATTCTCAATTGTTACCCTCTCACGTGTACTCATTTAGCATTGCGGCAATGTTTGATGAAGCGGCCCCCGACCGACCTTATGCGTTTACGCGAGACTGGTTCCACGCTTGACATATGGCTTGTACCATATAAAGTGGCTGGGGGATGTCTGTCTCTCTGCATTAGCGATGCGAAGATGTTTGCAACGGAGGGCCCCGACAGGGGTGTGATAGAGACAATTGCGGGATTGGTGTTGTGGCTTGTTTTCGCAGGATAGAAAGTGGTTCTTTTCTCGAAACCCCTAGCAGCCACGTAAAACTTGCAAAAGATAAATTAGAAAGGCGTTTTCAACTTTAATTTGCATGTCAGGGGGGAATCATAGCATGTATGATTTATGTTGCATCCTGTTTTGCTAATATGTTAGATATACGACGGTAGCATAATAGGATGATCCCTCACTAAAACCAACATAGTGTCCTTACCCTAGTGAGCACCACCTGGAAAGTTCTACATTATGGAGGCACCACGTGTCACACGTGTGTCAAACATTTTTTCGTTCACATGAGGTGGGTGTAGCAAGCCTGGCATATGTATATGATATGGCCTTGCATGACACAGCAACAAATCACATAGGGTGTGGTGGCGAGCCTGGCATATGTATATGATATGGCCTCGGGACACAAGAGACCGAAAGGTCGAGCATGAGTCACATGGATGATGTGATTGGCATGATGGCCTACCTTGAACAACATACTGATGGCCGTGATGATCGGGGGAGGTATGGTGTTCAAGGATCGTGTAATCACTTAGAATAAACTATGAGGGATGTTTATCTGAGTGGGAGTTCCAGAATTGTTTTTGAAACATGAACTCCATATTATGAACTTAATCTTCATGTCTTTGCAAATATCATTGTAGATAATGTCATACCAATGTTTAGAACTATGGCTTTTTTTAGTATGATAGAACTTAAGGTAAATGGGTCTTACTTCATTGATGTGTACCAACACCATTAGAGACATACTCATTAGTAATGACTTGCTAAACATAATACGAAAAACTGCTAGGAGATACACCTGTTAACTCCGTATTCAAGGAAGATGATGATGAGTATCGTACTCACCGTCACTTATGAATGACTGTCCAATACACCATACTTCATTCTATGAGTCTGAATTGTGAATGCATGTTAACCAACACGTATGACGTGCTAGGTGAACTTAAAAGCACTTGGTCACCAATCAGAGTAATGGAATATGAGTATATGGACGGGGTTTCTTTCAACCATGGTGGAAGGAACAACCTGCTGAGAAAGTCACTTGGAAAATGTATAAGATACATGGAACACCTTGTGTATAACTTGGACTACTGAATGACTGGTTACTTTGCGATAACTGGGGAGTTACATCCGCTTCCTCCTAGTTACAAAGACCATGTCTGGACTATGTCATGAAGGAGAATCGTTCACCTGTCATGAGGTCGTGGTTAAAGTTGTGAATTTTAAGAGTAGAACCAATGCAGGAATAGTCATTGACGGAGAAAGTATATTTGATATACGAGTTATAAATGTCTTTCCCATGAAACACTAATTGCGGTTGATTAAGTATTCGATGCTTGAACTTACTGCTTGAGAGTGGCTTGGAAGGGATGAGGTGACAATGTGTGCTAACGGCAATCAAGATAGTTGATGGTCGACAACACTCTCCCTCTACATCTATCAATTGATTAATATATGAATAAATTTTATGATCGTTCGAATGAGGACTTTATTAGTGTGTCTTGCATCTCGCAAAGACAATTATTCATATTAGTGAGAAACAAGTCAGTTGTTCCCCTTTTATGAATGATATCTATTATGGTCACATTACGATTATGAATGAGTTATTCTTATATTGATGATAGTTGTTTGATCATTTATAAGAAATATTGTAATGCCAAGAAATATCCAGGCTTAATAATGACACTACAGTTTAAGTCATGAATGGTATGATGATGTCTTAAGATACTTGATCTCTTGACACATACAAACCATGCCTTTGAGGTGAGATGACTAAATCGCATTCTGGTAAAACAGATTGTGTTACTGATTGTTGAATATCATACATTGTGATGTATTGTATATCAGCATGTAGTTAATTTCATTATTTTGTGAACTTCATATGTGGACTTAGATGAATATATGTATTCACTAATGAAACATGAGTCTGAAATAGTTTGATATGATCACAAGGGATTTCAGAGTAAAGATGGATATTAAATTAACAAGAAAGACAAGTCTCTACGATTTGATCAAAGTGACAAATGTTTTGAGTTAGTCTTGGGCATAAAGACTTGTGTGAAAGTTGTTCCACAAATTGCAATGTCTTGAGACACTTCAATATGATTGACGTGCCTAAACATTGTGATCATATTCTATCGAAATGTGTATGGTCTAAGTTATCTCTTACCAAGTTACGTTATTATTGTTTAGAGTTATTAATTTAATATGCAAACACTCACTTCAGCATAGGGAACCATCTGAGTTCGTGGAAACCAACACTATATATGTCATGGTGTGTTGTGGTTTCTAGGAAGCTTGATTTATGTAAGATAAATTATCTTTGTAGTGTATCCTTAGACAACTATGGATGCATCTTCCACAAATAGAACCAAAAGGAGCAAAACTTGTATTGCTATGTTTGGTGTTTGTCAAGAATTGTTCTTGATAAATGTGGTAATGGAAGAAAAGTGAAAGTTCAACCAAGGTAATTGACCTTGCCTCCAAATGTCAGAGTAGTGCAACGGAATATGTTCTGGAAGCAAAACTCTACAATAAGAGGAGAAACTAATGATAATGATCATGATCTTCTGATGGGAGCTTTTACTAAGAAAGGTAGGATTCAAGAATATATATTTGCCCCTGGTGCAAAATGATATTCATGATTCACTTGTCATGTTAATGGAACAAGACATTCCTACGAACTACAAAGAAGCGATGGTGGACCTAAGTACGAGATATGACTACGAGTCATGAAATCCTATGTTGAGTTACATTTAAGATTGCTTGAATCTTATCAAGTAAGGAGGTTACTTGATATTCACAATAACTTCAGAGTTATGAGGAATAAATGTGAACATCAAAGGGACGTCAAGATTGGTTTGTCACAAAGATTGTTTCTGACAAATTAAATGGGTTGACTACAATGTGTAGCAATGCTTGAGTCAAAGGGATATTCACTACGATTGATCCAGGATTGTTATCAATACCGTGACTTCCTCAAATCCTGTATTTGAAGAAGTGTTGTAATTGGTACAACCAGAAGGTTTTGGAAAAACACATGGATACTAGTGTCTCGTAAACTGAATTCTCGATTTGATGAATGATCAAAGGATTTTGGACTTAGCCAAAATATCGAGGAAACATGCATTTGCATGAAACTGAGTGGGAGCTGAATAGTTTCCTGAAACTTGATATATGTAGACGACATATTTTGAGTGGGAGCTATGGGAGTATTATCCTAGCCTTATATGTAAATGACATATTTGAGTAGGAGCCATGTGGTTAGTATCCTGAACTTAATATGTGTCTGACATATCTAAGTGGGAGCCATGTGGATGTTATCCTTGTCTTATATGTGGCTGACATATTTGAGTGGGAGCAATATGAGTGTTATCCTATAACTTAATATGTGCATGACATATTTGAGTGGGAGCATGATAACATTCTCATATATGGATAATATATTATGAATGGTGCAGTTTGTGTTAATGATTATTTGAATCGTTCATAAATGAAGATTAATAAAGTATTAAGCATTGAAGATCTATTAAGATAGATATGTGTTTAATAACATTGAGTCGTAATACTTTCCTGGATAAGATTCTGAAGGAGTTCAGAATGGGACAAGTCAAGAAGTGGTCCTTACTTGTATATCCAAGAGAAGTATTGAGTTAATCTCAGTACAAGAACAATGGTTAATGGTTAATGAAAGAAATGGATGTGCTGGATCCTCTATGCCTTTGTCATAGGTTCTTTCATATAAAACCAGAGTTATGTACTCGACGTAATGTGACCCAAGTTCTTAGTAGTAAGAACATGTTGTGATATGATTTATGAGTAAATCATTGAACAAAGAGTTAAGTTTATCCTTCAGTGTCTGGAGAGAACTGAGGATACATCTCAAATTTGTAAAGGATAGTGGACTTGACCATAAATGTTATGCTGGTTCAAGTTTTGACACTAACCTAGAAAAAATTGAGATATCATACTAATGAATGCCTAAGTTGAAAGAAACATGGTTAGACATCAAAGTTACATACAATGCACTAAGGATTGAATCTACATTGATGTGGCTGCTTTAGAAGTAGCAGGAGTTATATTATGGCTTAAGAAGTTCGACTTCTGATTGAGTGAGTTTCAAGTGTGCATGACTATGGGAGAGTCCGCTGACCAACCATATGTCATTGCTATGACACAGCAAACGAAGTCTCATTTCACCGCCAAATATATATACCTCATCATTATAGTGGATAATGAAGGAATGTCAAATTAGGTGACATTATGATTTGCAAAAGGACATACGGTTCTGAATGGTACCCAGACCGTTGATACAACCTCTTCCACGGGCAAGCATGATCAATAAGGAGTTATGATCCAGAGAAAATGCAACTAGTTTATTTGTACTCTAGTGCAAGTGGGAGACTGTTGGGAACGTGCCCTAGAGGCAAATAAAATATGTTTTATCGAGCATATTCCATTAGTTCATAATACGTTTGATACTATGCTATAACTGTATTAAGCGGAAACATTAATACAGGTGTGGTATACAAACAACCAGGTCCCTAGTTAACCCTAGTATACTAGTCCATTGGGCGATTGATGATCAAGGTTTCCTGATCATGAGACAAAGCGTCTGTTGACAATGGAGTCGTATCATTGGATAATGATATGATGGACATACACCCACCAGAAGTGTTGCGATGTGATCAAGTCACATAGTTTGACATTGCGATAACTATAACGTAGTGACCAGATCCTTTGACCGTAATGATCATACGTAATTGTCATCTATGAGGAGACTTTGATTTGTATCCCACCGCCTGACTGAAATATGCTGGCTATAACGGTGCACTTTGGTTATTCCGAAATAGATGGTTGATGAGTATGCAAATAGATCAAAGCAGGATTTGTCCATCCGTGTGACGGATAGGTACTCTGGGCCCACTCGGTGATGTTACATCATAAAGTTTGCAAACGTGTGACTAGGTCACGGAGTTGTAATATCACGGGAACGAGTAAACTTGTTGGTTGAGAACGAGGACGAACTAGGTATATTGGATACCGATGATCAAACCTCGGACAAGCAAAGTACCATGGGACAAAGGGAACAGGCACACGGTTAACGGATCCAACAGCGATTGAAGTTCATTCGATGGAAGCGCAGGGGCTATCAAGGATTGTAACCAGGTCCAATTGATTAGTCATTGATCAATGAGAATTGTCTCGATCATGTCTGCTGTTTCCCGGACCGTAGGGTGTTACACTTAAGGGTACTCGACGCAGTAAGGATTGATTCGGGATTACCGGAGAAATTGGAGAGAACACCGGAATTGTTCCGGTGATGACCGGAATTGTTCCGATGAAGGCCGGAAGTTGTTCTGGGTATTTTGAAAGGTTCAAAATATATTTAATAATGTTTAATATATGTTTTATTATTTAATTATCTGAATTAAATATTAAAATATAATTAAATATAATTAAAAATGAATTAAAAGGCATATGGTCCTCATAGGGCCCATTAGGGGGAGAGGGAGTCCTCCCCCATGGGCCATGGCGCCATGAGGGGGCCCACCCCCCTTATTGGTGCGCCACCCCCCTCCCCTTGGGATTAGTCCCACATGGGAAGTTGAGGGGAGGTGGCACCCCTCCTTGGCCTATATAAGGAGGGGTAGGGGTGCCCTTTTAATCATGAATTTTTGAGAAAAGTTTCTCATCTCTCTCCCTCCTTTCTCCTTCCTATGAGCGGAATCCCCTTGTTCGGAGGCTGCTCTGGGTTGGGGATTTCTCCACTATACGCACGCCGTCGTGCTGCTGGAATCGGGATCCGAATCCATCTTCCTTCCGCTGCTCTACTGGTTCGGAGCCCGGAGGGACGTCGGGTATACTGTATGTGTATAATCCCGCGAGGCACTACACTTGTGGTGCTACTTCATCGTCGTGGTCGTATCGCGAGGTCTTCATCAGCAACGTTCCGACGGGGATGTAATCCCGTCATCGGTCCGCAAGGATCGGGTGGCTACAGGAGTCATCGTGGATCTGCGCGGCATCGGGGATTGCCGGTACGACTACATCAACCACGTTCATGCGGGAACGTTTCCCGCTTAACGGACTACATACTGGTATGTGATCTATTTCTGTCTGTTACTTGCATCAACATAGCATAGGTCTTGGGATTGGGTATGGTAGGTCAAGGAAAAATTTGTGTTTTCTGCCTCGAACCCCAACAGCAAGTTTTCTACTCATACTAATTAGTGGCTGAACAAGCGGTAACATAGCAATACAACGGTTTGCTGGGTGTGGGGATCATGGTTGTTTGGGTTTGATGGAGGCAAAAGTAAGGTGGATAGGATCAAAGCAACGTACTAAGCTACAACTAAGCAAGTAGGCTGAAAGCTATCAAGAGTGATATAAGTCTCCCCCTTTCCTGGATAGGTCGTCGACGAAGCAGCAACTGGATCCTCGGACTCGGTGTGTGAAATCTCCACCTAGCTCTCCTCGGCAGTCTCAGGTGCTAACGTAAGGTACCGACAAGGAAAAGCACACAAGTAAACAACGAGCTCAAAAGCACAAGAAAGGATGGGATGACCAAGTTTATTTTAACATGGTGTGACCCTATCTAGTCAAATTTAAATGAAGGGGTTTGACGACACGTCAACAACTTCATATGCAATTATTTATATTTTATGGCTTTGGTCATAGCCTTAACTTTGGTGTAAATAACATGGCAACATGGCATGGCATGAACAACAATAACAAGTTATAAATAAGAAAAGCATCGTGAAATTCATCTATCGATTCCGGAGATGGAAGGTGCCGACGAAAGTTGACACCGGATAGCTTCAAAGAAAGGAAAGGAAATCAGACACTCCCATATAACAATATGTTAGGGGCTGCCTTCAAAGAATCAAGATGACCACGAAGTCGTGGTGCAAGATAAAGAATAAGAGCAACGAATCAAGGGCATGACATGCACCAACTAGGATATTTGCAAAGGGGAACCACTCCAAGGCAAAGGGTTTGTTCATATGCAAATATGGACCTCAACAATTTGGTACCCTTCACCTTGTTACCCTAGATGCAAATGTGTTAGGATCACATGTCAAACAAGTGCAAGAGAAAAGAGTTTAAAAGGGCAAAATAAAAAGAAAGGGAAGGAATGGAGCACACGTGCCATCGTGTACCTCATCAATTTTGTGTTGCAGAAAACACAAAACGGGTGGCTCCATTCAATTCCTTGCATTTTTCTGCCCCAAAATCATGTATCACATGTTGGCATTTGAACTAGCACTCAAATGATACAAGTCCTCATATTTTGAAAATCCAAGAATAAACAGAAAAGAAAAACAGAAAAAAAGGTTGGGGTATTTCCCCTAGCAGGATTCGAACCCCTTGCCACTGCGCTACTCACACGATTCTGAAAGAAATCGAGATGCAGACCACAAGTGCTATACTGCTCGGGTTACTGAATTTCGGACAAAACGGAAAACAGAGAACGACGGAACTTGCAGCGAGGCTGGCCTCACGCAGTCTTTGCCGGCGACTCATCTGACACTTTGGGGCGCTAGCCGGCACATCCACGCGCGTCAACACGTCGGGACCTGGCCGGAGAAAGCAACAGGGGACTCATTTTTCTAGTTGAAAAGGCACGACGGTGACACCTAATGCGAGCACTTGACAGAGTTCAGACATGGCGTAGCCCGGCAATTCCGACGACCGTCGCGTTGGCTACGAACAACCGGCGACTCACCGGCGGCGCCCTATGGCTAGCAGCGACTACCACGAACCCATTTTTGCAAGGATCCCACGCCGGCGCGCCAAAGGCGAAGGCTTGGCTGCAAGAAAGGCCCTGGCGGCACACTGCCTTGCAGGTTCAAAACAAGAAGAACCTAGGCACTCACGGCGACCCCTACTGCTGTGGCGTTAGGGAGGTGGGAAAAAGGTTCGCGTTGCTCACCTAGAGGCTTTCGTGGACGTCCTCGATCACGCCGCAGGTGAAGAAGACATTGGAGTCGAAGTTGGGGACGGATACGACCCGCGGCGAGGATTGACGGCTCGGGACAACCCACGGCTCCTCGGGTGGAGCTGCGGCTCGGAGAAGACGGAGTCGCCGGTGGGGAAACCCTGCACTTGCTCCTGGTCCAAGGCAACGTCGGGCAGCGGCGAATTCCGGCTACTCGTCGGCAACCATGAGAAACAGGGGAAGCTCGGGGGCGAGGCAAAACGATGGCGGCGGCGAAAAACGGAGGGGGGATGAAGAACCTAGGGTTCGGGAGAGGCTCCGGGGGGAAATATATAGGAGGGGGAAGAGGGGCGATGTGGCTCCAGGAGCTCCTCTCCTCCACGGCCACGCCATGGGCGTGAGGAAAAAGGTGGAAGAATGGGGGATGATAGGCGGGCCCGGGAGCGCTGAGAGAGAAGAAAGAAAGAAAAAACGAGGGGCCTGCTCTGTTGGGCTGGTTTCGGGCAGGCCCAGGTGGCTGCCCACAATGCATCCAAAGAAAGAGAAAGGAAAAGATGGTTTCCATTAAAAAACAAAGGCCTCCAAGACTTTTCAACAGCAAAACAAAAGGAAATAAAACATATAAAAATATGTTTCATGGTGAGTAGAGTTTTGCTGATTTTATAAAATTGGTTTGAACCAATTTGGAACAAATAAAATCAGGGGCAATTGATTTAGATTCAAATGTCATTTGAACTATACTTGATTTTTCCAGAGAGGTATAAATCAAAGTAAATTCTTCGGTATGGGGGAAACGTCCAAAGATTTGCCTATGAAAAGTTTGGAGTCTCGGGGAACACAAATGAAGCATGGAAAAAACCCCACATCACCTTTCTTCAGCCATCCAAAATGAATTCAAAAGCAAAGCAAAAAAAATTCAAAACTCCATGGAAATTAATATCATCACATGAAATTGCATTCACTAGCACCATGTCAACTTTGGTAGCAAATGAAGAAAGAAAAATTACAAGATGATTTATGAATTGCTCTTGGGCTATTACATCTTGCCACTTCTAAAGTGGCCATATCGATGTAGATTCAATCCTTAGTGCATTGTATGCAACTTTGATGTCTAACCATGTTTCTTTCAACTTAGGCATTTATTAGTATGATATCTCAATTTTCTAGGTTAGTATCAGAACTTCAACCAGCATAACATTTATGGCCAAGTTCACTATCCTTTACAAATTAGAGATGTATCCTCAGTTCTCTACAGACACTGAAGGATAAACTTAACTCTTTGTTCAATGATTTACTCATGAATCATTTCACAACATGTTCTTCTTACTAAGAACTTGGGCCACATTACGTCGAGTACAAAACTTTGGTTTCATATGAAAGAACCTATGACAGAGGCATAGAGCATGTAGCACATCCATTTCTTTCATTTAACCATCATTCTTGTACTGAGATTAACTCGATACTTCTCTTGGATATGAAAGTAAGAACTACCTTCTTGACTTGTCCCATTCTGAACTCCTTCAAAATGTTATTCAGGAAAGTATTCTGACTCAATGTTGTTAAACACATTAATCTATCTTGATAGATTTTAAAGCTTAATACTTATTCATCTTCATTTATGAAAGATTCAAATAATCAATAATACCATCTACACCATTTACAATATGTTATCCATATATGAGAGTGTTGTCATGCTCCCACTCTAATATGTGATGCACATATTAAGTTCAGGATAACACTCACATATCTCCCAGTCAAATATGTCAGACACATATAAGACTAGGATAACATCCACATAGCTCCCACTCAGATATGTCAGACACATCTTAAGTTTAGGATAATAACCAGATGGCTCCTACTCACATATGTCAGTTACATATAAGACTAGGATGATACTCCCATAGATCCCACTCAAAATATGTTGTCCATATATCAAGTTTAGGAAACTATTCAGCTCCCACTCATTTTCATGCAAATGCATGTTTCCTCGATATTTTGGCTAAGTCCAAAATCCTTTGACCATCCATCAAAACGAGAATTCAGGTTACGAGACACAAGTATCCATATGTTTTCCAAAACCTTCTTGTTGTACCCATTACAACACTTCTTCAAATGTAGGATTTGAGGAAGTCGCGGTATTGATAACATTTTGGATCAGTCATAGTGAATATCCCATTGACTCAAGCAACGCTACATACTGTAGTCAACCTTTTGAATTTGTCAGAAACAGTCTTTGCAACAAATCAATCTTGATGTCTTCTTTGATGTTCACGGTTATCCATTATAACTTTGAATTTATTGAGAATATCAAGTAATATCCTTACTCGATAAGATTCAAGCAATCTTAAATGTAACTCAATATAGGATTTCATGACTCATAGTCATATCTCATACTTAGGTCCACCATCGCTTCTTCATAGTTCGTAGGTATGTCTTATTCCATTAACTTGACAAGTGAATCATGAATATTATTTTGCACAAGTGGAAAATATGTATTCTTGAATCCTACTTTGTTCAGTAAAACCTTTAACCAAAACATCATGATCATTATCATTAGTTTCTCCTCTAACTGTAGAGCTTTGCTTCTGGAACATGTTCCATTGTGCTACTCTGACATTTGGAGGCAAGGTCAATTACCTTGGTCGAATTTTCACTTTTCTTCCATTAACACATTCATCAAGAAAATTTCTTGACAAACACCAAAACACTTTAGCAATACATGTTTTGTTCTTTTGGTTCTATTTGTGCAAGATGCATCCATAGTTGTCTAAGGATACACTACAAAGATAATTTGCCATATAAATCAAGCTTCCTTGAAACCATGACACACCATAAAATATTAAGTGTTGGTTTCCACGAACTCTGATAGTTCCCTATACTGAAGTGAGTGTTTTCATATTAAATTAATAACTCTAAACAATAATAACGTAACTCGGTAAGAGATAACTTAGACCATAAACTATTCAATAGAGTATGATTATAATGTTCAGGCACAACAAAAATATTGAAGTGGTCCAAACATTGTAATTTGTGAAACAACTTCACAAGTCTGTATGCCCACGACTAACTCAAAACATTGTTCACTTTGATCAGATCATAGAGACTTGTCTTTCTTGTTAATTTAACATCCACCTTCATTCTGAAATCCCTTTGATCACATCAAATTATTTCAGACTCATGTTTGTCTTCATTCTAAAATCCCTTTGATCACATCAAATTATTTCAGACTCATGTTTCACTAGTGAATACACATATTCATCTAATGTCCACATATGTAACGAAATAATGAAATTCACTACATGCTGAAATATGATGCATCACTATGCATGATATGCAACAATCATCACAATCTCTGTTTTACCAGAATGTGAGATTTTAGTCATCTCACCTAAAGAGGCATGGTTTGCATGTGTCAAGAGATCAAGTATCTAAAGACTTCATCAAACCAATCATGACTTAAACGGTAGTGTCATTATTAAGTTTGGATAATTCTTTGCATTACAATATTTCTTATAAATGATCAAACTACTATCATCAATATAAGAATAACTCATTCATAACCGTAATGTGACCATAAAAGATATCATTCATAAAAGGAGAACAACTGACTTGTTTCTCACTAATATGAATAATTGTCTTCTCGAGATGCAAGACACACTAATAAAGTCCACATCCAAATGATCATAAATTTATCAATATATTAATCAAATGATAGATGTAGAGGGAGAGTGTTTTCGACCATCAACTGTCTTGATTACCGTCAGCACACATTGTCACCTCATCCCTTCCAGGCCACTCTATAAGCAGTAAGTTCAAGCATCAAATACTTAATCAACCGAAATTAGTATTTTGTGGGGAAAGAAATTTATAACCTGTATATCGAATATACTTTCTCCGTCAATGACTATTCCTGCATTGGTTCTACATTTAAAGTTATCAACTTTAATCATGACCTCATGACAGGTGAACGATTCTCCTTCATGATATAGTCTAGACACGGTCTTTGTAGCTGGGAGGAAGCGGATGCCACTTCCCAGTTATCATAAAGTAACCAATCATTCAGTAGTTCAAGTTGTACACAAGATGTTCATGTATTTATACAGTTTCCAAGTGAATTTCTTAGCAGGTTGTTCCTTCCACCTTAGTTGAAAGAAACCCCATCCATATACTCATATTCCATTACTCTCATTTGTGACTTAGTGATTTTAAGTTCACCCAGCACGTCATACGTGTTGGTGTCGTCAATACGCACTCGCAATTCAGATTCCATAGAATGAAATATGGTGTATTGGACAGTCATTCATAAGTGACAGTGAGTACCATACTCATCGTCATCTTCCTTAATTACAGAGTTATCATGTGTATCTCCTAGCAGTTCTCGTATTACTTTTAGCAAGTCATTACTAATGAGTATATCTCTAATAGTTTTGGTACACGTAAATGAAGTAAGTCCCATCTACCTTAAGTTCTTCATTACACTAAAAGAGCCAAAGTATAAACATTTTTGGGTATGAAATTATCTACAATGATATTTGCTAATACATGAAGATTAAGTTCATAATATGTGTTCAAATTTAATTAATTATAAAACTCCCACTTAGTAAAACATCTCACAAATTTACTAAGTGATTACACAATCCTAGAACCTCATACCTCCCCCGATCGTCATGGCCATTAGTATGTGGCTAAGGCGGGCCATCATGCCAATCACATCAGTTATGTGACTCGTGCTCGATCTTTTGATCTTCTGTGTTCCAAGCCCGCATCTACATACGTCAAGCCTGCCATTCTGACCTTAATGTTAGCTGCTTAGCAAGGCCATATCTGCATATGCCAGGCTTTCCAAACCCAACCTCATAAGAATGCCATTGATTATGTGTGAGACCCAATGTATGGTGTGTCGGCCATAAGGGAGATCCTTCCAGGCGGTGCCTATTAAGGGAGAGCACAATGCTGGTATTGTGAGAGATTGTCCTATTATGCTACCGTCGTTATATCTAGCATATAGCAAAACAGGAAGTAAACCAATAAATCATACATGCTATGATTCCCCCAGACATGCAAATTAAAGTTAAAACGCATTACTAGAAAAACTGATATAGCTAATATCAACATTAATGGCGCACTATAGATGTGGTGCGCCATTGCTATATAGCAATGGCACACCACTGTTAGGTGCTCCATTGCTATTTTTTTACTAATGGTGCACCGCTAAAAAAATGCGCCATTGCTATTTTTAAATTTGGTTGACCATATCTGCCAGACTTACCAATAGCGCACTATACTTATATGCGCCATTACTATTTAAGTGTGGGTAGAGCACTACATCTATGTGCGCCATTGCTATTTAAATGTGAGTGGCGCACCGTACTAGTGCGCCAGTGATAAGCGCTGACAGCTCGCATATGGCCCAGCCCCACCCTGCCACCCACGTACCACACCACGCACATGCCCGGTCCACCCTGCCACTCACCACACCACGGACCAACATGTACAACGCGCTCCAGCCACCCAGTCCTTTAATTCATTTATCTTCTCAATCTTCTCCAACCGCACGAGATCTCCCCCCTCCACCTCCTCATCCAAATCCTCACCCCAATTAATCCGCATCACAGTCCCTCGTGAGCTCCTCAAGGCCGAGTCCGCCGCCACCTCCATGCTCTCCTCCGGCCTCGAATGGATCTCCACCAAGGCGTCCCCTCTACCCTGCCCGCCCCACTCTCAACCTCCGCCAAGTACTCCGCCGGCCTCCCTGCGCTCGTCCACGGGGTCCTCAAGCGCACCAACGACATTGTCGGTGACCTGCTCATGTAGATCGACGCCGAGGGACGCGACCGCGACCCCGCGCGCGGCGGCATGGACCCCCTCAACTACCAGATCGCTATCGAGGTGTTCGAGCTCGAGGCGGTCGTGACGTCCCGCGCTACCGAATCTGAGGCACTCTACAGGTCCCTCTCCGACCGGGAGGCCGAGATCTCCGCGCTCCGGCCGATATCGACACCGCTCCGCCTCCTCGTGCTCGCCACGGTCGTCGCCGTCGAGTCCTGCGCACTGACCGTCGACCTACCCTGGCGCGCATATGCCACTTTTTCTTTCTTCCCACACGACAATCCTCATGGCCCCCCGTCCCGACCCGCCGTGAGGGGGATAGCTAGCATTCATGGTGAACCAGGCCTTTCTCTTCCTCGCGCTTCTGCTGCTACTCTGCAGCGCCAGTCAAGGTAACACCAGTTCAGTTCAATCTCGACGGAGCATGTTCTTGCTGTGGCTAAGTAGCTAGCTAGGTCTGCGGTGGTGTGACAATGGTGTTTGCATGGACAGGTGACGAACTGGGAGCGGATGCGGCGGGCTGGTCGTCGTGCCGGGCGGCGTACCTGGTGGCGAGGCAGACGGCGAGGGGGCGGATCGTGGAGGAGCGCTTCCGGGCAACAACATCGGCGCCACCGAGTGAAAAATACTTGATTGCGGTTTTCTTCTTTTTTAAGGTCCTAGCTGCAAATATTAGAAACTTTGGTTGTATATTTTCATTTAGGTGTTGTAATAACTCTCATTTGTAGTAGAATAAAGTGGCATTTGTTTTTACCGGTCAACCCAGATTCACCGCATCTAAAAAGTCAGATCAACCGCCTGCCACACCCAGGCCCACATGGCCTTTTAAATTTATTCGGTATACCAGTGGCGCACCTAGAAAGATAGTAATGGCGCATTTTAGGTGCGCCATTGTTGTCTCGAAGAGTAATGGCGCATTAAATATGCGCCATTACTAAAGGTCACTAATGGTGTGCTAGTAATGGCGCACCTAATGTTCTCCATTAGTAGCCAAAATAGATGCGGCATTAAAGGCCTTTTTTCCAGTAGTGACGCCTTCTACTTTATCTTTTTCAAGTTTTACGTGGCTGCTAGGGGTTTCGAGAAAAGAACCATTTTCTATGCTACGAAAACAAGCCACAACACCATTCCCGCAATCTTTTCTATTACACTCCTGTTGGGGCCCTCCGTTGTAAACGCCTTCGCATCGCTAATGTTAGAGAGGCAGACACCCCCAGCCACTTATATGGTACAAGCCATATGTCAAGCGTCGAACCAGTCTCGCGTAAACGCGTAAGGTCGGTCGGGGCCGCTTCATCGGGACATTACCCCAATGCTAAACGAGACCCAAACCCAAGATCTACGCTATGGCGATGCAAGTAACGGATGGAGATAGGTCACATACCATCATGTAGTCTGTTTAGCGGGAAACGTTCCCACGTGAACGGGGTTGATGTAGTCGTACTGGCAATCCCCGATGCCACACAGATCCACGATCACTCCAGTAGCCACCCAGTCCTTGTAGACCAATGAAGGTATTGTGTCCCCGTCGGAATGTTGTCGGTGAAGACGCCGCGATACAACCACAACGATGAAGTAGCACCACAAGTGTAGTACCTCGCGGGATTAAACACATACGACGTACCCAACGTTCCCTCCGGCCTCCGAACCAGGAGAGCAGCAGAAAGAAGATGGATTCGGATCCCGATTCCAGCAGCACGACGACGTGCGTATGGTGGATAAATCTCCAACCAAGTGTAGACTCCAAACAAGGGGAGTCCACTCGAGGAAGGAGAAAGGAGGAAAAGAGAGATTAGAGAAACTTGTCTCAAATCAAAAGTTATGAAGAAAAGAGCACCCCTGCCCCTCCTTATATAGGCCAAGGAGGGGTGCACACCTCCCTCCCTCCCCGGGATGGGACTAAACCCCCAAGGGGGTTGGTGCGCCTACCAGGGAGGAGTGGGCCCTCCCTTGGCGCATGGCTCAAGGGGGAGGCTCCTCCTTCCCATAATGGGCCTCTTTAGGCCCATATGGCTTTTCTTCCATTTTTAATTATATTTAATTATATTTTAATATTTAATTATGTTATTTAAATAATAAAACATATTTAAACATTATTAAATAATATTTTGAACCTTTCCAAATACCCAGAACCATTTCTGGCCTCAACCGGAACAATTCCGGTGTTCTCTCTTATTTCTCCAGTGATCCCGAATCAATCCTTATTGCGTCGAATACCCTTAAGTTTGACACCTTACGGTCCGGGAAACAGCAGACATGATCAGACACTCTCTGACCAATGAATAATTGACACGTCCCAAACGTATCTTTAATTTCTGCTTGTTCCATGCACTTTTATGTGACACTGCTACATGTTTTGCTACACTTTTATATCATTTTACACATATTTCGACTAACCTACTAACTCAGTGCACCTAGTGCCAGTTCCTGTCTGCTGATGTCTTTAGTTGAAGTGATTTTTCCCTAATATAAAATTCAAGAAAAATTCCAGAAAAAACAAAATAAAAATCAGCGTTGATGTGCGAGAGATGATAATGGCTTCTCGCCCTTCGTTGGTTACCCCAAGTGGAAGGTGAGATGTAGGATAGCAGCAAATTTCCCCTATGTAGACGATAAGGTTTGTCTCCCGTAGGACTACGAAAGCGACAAGTACGTGACAACGACGCTAGAAATTAGGCGGTTGGCGTGGACCTGCACACAAACACAAATAACTTTGCCCCCACTGAAGTTTAGAGAGGTTATCAATCTCTCCGGCTTTGTTGTTTACAAAGGATCAAATGCAAGGGATAAAGGATAATGGTAATTGCAACTAGAAAGTAAAAGCAGAAAATAAATTGAGCGTGTAAACAGTAATGAGAATATGGACCGGGGTCCCGTGAAGTTCACTAGTGATGTCTCTCTCCCAAAAGACGATAAAACTGCTATGCCACATAAACAAATAACAGTTGGGCAATTGACAGGATTAAAAACGCACCGCAATGCTAACTATGCTACAAAGAAAGGAAGAGGCTCAAAAGCATGGGCGGTACGCCAAAATAAGTAGACCGAAATCCAACTGCATCTACTACTAACCATCCACCTTGAGATATCTATCCAGAACATCTCGCTGGTATTAAGTTGCGAGCCCCACCCAAAGTGTAAACCCAAAACAACAGACAACTGCATTAAAAGAACTTTGCGTAAAGTAAACAATCCTTGCAACCGCGGTTACAAGCACCGTTGTTTTCCCCCTTGTGGCAACAACACATCCCCTAGACTCATGTTTCTGTCACTCAAGCTAGTCATCAGGGGGCATGAACCCACAATCGAGCATAACATTCCATCTTGGAGTCACTACCTACTACTTGGCGAAAGCAATAAACAACAACAGAGAACATGCAAGAATTAATCAAGAACAAAAATATAAAAGATAAGAACCAAATATATTACTCAATCACAAACTGAACATAGTCTCATAATCCATCAGATCCCAGCAAACTCAGCATAGCAATAGAAGAAAGAATTACATATGTGCCTTGATCATGTAGGGCACCTCAAAAGGTCTAATCCATGAAGAACAAAGAGGGTAGGAGAACATCACATAGCTACTGATCACGGACCCATGGTCCAAGGTAGACTACTCACGGATCATCCGAGAAGCATCCATGGTGGAGGAGAGGCTCTCGGAGGTCAATCCTCCCTCCGGCAGGGTGGCGGGAAGAGGTTTGCTGGCGCTCCTGATCTTGGTAGCGCGGGGGCGGCGTAACAGAGGCGAGATCGCAAAAAAGGGTTCTGTCTTCCGAGGTTTCCCGTCACGGAGAATATATAGGCGAAGGGGGGCAGCGAGGGGGGCCACCAGGGGTCCAAGCGGCCCCACCCTAGGGCGCGCCGGGAGGGCGCCTGGGGCCCTGGTAGTGGCCCTCTAGGCCACACCTTGGTGATTCCGGAAGCTTCCGATATGCTGATTTTTTATTGTATTTTTCCGGAATTTTTGGAGCATTTTTAATACGGGGGAAACCTTAAATAGAAAAATAGTAGAAAACAGGAACTGGCACTGGGGTGCACAGAGTTAATAGGTTAGTACAAATATGATCAAAAGTGTATGAAAGTGTATCTAAAACATAGCAATATCACACAAAACATGCATGGAGCAAGCAGAAATTATAGATACGTTTGGGACATATCAACATCCCCAAGCTTAATTCATGCTCGTCCTCGAGTAGGTAAGTGATAACAAGCATAATTTCTGTGTTGACATGCGAACAACCATATAAGAACTTTGAAAGTAAAGCAATCAAGGTATGTAATTCAATTCAATTCATAACAGGCAAGAGTCTATATTAGCATTGAAACAAGTAACAAAAGAACATTAAGGTGCAAGACCTCTCGCTGTCCGTGACTTGAATGTCTCCAGATGGTGTTTGCGTGCAAGAAGGTTGAGATGGGAATACGAGAGTAAAATATTTTTTGAGTACTCAATCTACTAAAGTTTCACACTTAGTATTCTTTGAAATCTTATCTTGACTCGTCCCCAGAGCACTAGCTAGGTACAAGTCAAATTGATCCACTCCATTTCGATATTTTGAGCACTCATGCAATGGATGAGCGTAAGCACGAGAGTTGACACTTAGGATGGCAAAGAGAGAGATATGGTGGAGGAGGAAGACAAAAAGGTGAGAAATGCTCACATAAATGAGGACAATCATAGGCAAGAAGGAAAAATGATAGATATGATGTGAGTAGTAGGGATTTCCATGCAACGGATGCACATATGAGCTAAGAAAAGCTCTCCAATGGAACTAGTGGGGGTGCATCCAACTTGTTCGCTCGATAAGACCTAGAGCTCGTTTGAGGAAGCTCATCCTAGGAATATGCAAGCCAAGTTATATTCATATATGATCATCTCTGTGGAGTACAAGATATAGAGGGAGTACGAGTGTGGATCTTTCAAAAGGAATAGTAGTGTTGCCCCTTTATCTCTTTTTATTTTTATTTTCTCTTTTTTCTATTTTTGTGGTGGCCTCAATGGCTCTTTCTATTTAACTCTCATTTGTCCTCTTTAGGATCTTTTAAATTTGTCCTCTTTGGGATCTTTTTCTCACTTAAGGGCAACACTCCATTTTACAAGAAGTATAGAAGATCTTCACACTTTACAAGGTACTCAACATAAAGAAGATATAACTATCATGATGTATGAAAATGTATGCCTCTGCCAGTGTAGTAGGAACATGTATGACATGAAGATCAAGTCATGAGAAGGTGGATGTTGCATGGCAATATATCTCGGAAAGGCTATGGAAATGCCTTGGTAGGTAGGTATGGTGGATTTTTTGAGGAAAGATATAAGGAGGTTCATGATGACAGAGCATATCATGCCAAGGGTTTGGATGCACCGGTGAGGTGGACCCCAACTCTCGGAGTGAGAAGAGGGCAATGCACGGTACCGAAGAGGCTAGCAAATATGAGGAGGTGGAAGTGTCAACTTTCAATACTTACCTTAGTCCGAAGAACTCATGCACTTATTATCAGTAACTCTCAATCTAATAAGGAGGTTCACAAACAGACAAGTACCCCGAGGAGGAGCGTATGGGGGTTTGGTTATCCTTGCGCATCCTCGACTCATGGTACGTGAGTGCACTCTAATATCTGATCCCTCCAAAGATTAGTGCTCCATCTAGTAGCTAGAGTTCTCAACTAGTTTTTGTAGTTTTTGAAAATAAACACGGATTGCCCAAAATATGACACGTATGACTAATAGGCTAGAGCTCTTGACACAAAAAAAGTCAAACATTACACACAACAATACCTCAAATCTATTGCAAGTTACTACTACAATTAAATAGTAACCTCAATTACCTACTTCCAGACAAGACACAACTCAGTTCAACAACCAACTCTCTTAACAAGATAAACATGAAAACTAAAGAGAGTTCCAACAACAAAATAAACTAAAACTAAATCTCTTGAAAAATATAAGCATGAAAACTAAGAGTTATACATGGAAGCAGCTATGAAATCATAAAGAACACAAAACAGAAGAAAGATAAGCATGAAAATCCTATGATGTGTTCTAGTTTAAAGTGGATCATGTTTCTCTCCCACACAAAGTAAGCTGGTTTCTAACTTGTTATGAACACCAAACAAAACTAAAGAAATCTAAAAAGGAAACCTAAGAGCGAGACGCTCCAAGCATAGCACATAACGCATCAAGTGAAAAAAAAATAGTGGAATGGAGGACGAACTGATGATAGTCGATGGATATGGGGATGCACGGGGGCATCCCCAAGCTTAGACGCTTGAGTCTCCTTGAGAATTTATTGGGGATGCATGGGGGCATCCACAAGCTTGAGAGTTTGACACTCCCGGATCTTCTTTCATCATCTTCCCTCGCACACTTGAAAACTCCCTTCATACATAACTCATCATAAGTTGATTAGAGAGGTTAGTACCCTTAATAAAATAATTTTCCTCTACTGTCAATAAAGATATTATTGAAGAGCTACTGTTTCTCGAGATTGCCAAAAAGTTTTAGAAAATAAAAAGAAAGCTGAAGGTTTGCAAAAGTAAGGAAAGAAAAAACGTGGCAGAATCTGTGAAAAACAGAACAGCAGGTAGTAAATATTTTTTTCGGGGTACTTCTGCAACTCAAATCAAAAAAACTCAAAACAGACTCTCGAAAGTAAATTGTATGGATCACGCCGTCAAAACAATTCAGATCAAAAAGATGATCTGCTGATTTTAGGCTAATTTTTCCGTCCAAGGACATAATCTGTTTTCTCGACAGCATGTCACAACTTTTGAATTGTCTTGCAATCGGAGGCTAAACTTGGCACAAAGCTTGAAAATAAAGATAGAATGATGTTGCCATAGTAGTAACAATCATCAAGACCACTAAAAACAAAAGTAAAAACATCTTGGGTTGCCTCCCAATAAGCGCTTTATTTTACGCCTTTAAGCTAGGCATAAAGCAAAAAAGAAGAATCACGTTGTATCAATCGAACCATCATCAAGATCATGAAAAAGTTCTTCAATTGTACAACTAGTTTTAAGAGGTATTTCAAATAAAGACCTAATGAAGATACTTCTAGGGGTAAAACCAAAAGGCGAAAAATCAATGGGAGGTTCATTTATAATTTTATCTAAGAGGGGTATTTTTTCGAAAGTTTTCACGGTTTCAACTCCCTTGGCAATGAGTGGATTAGTTTTAGGTCGGGGAACCTTAGGGACATAATTGAAGTTAGGTTCCATTCTTGCCGGAGTTTCTACCATTTTTGCTTTGATTGAGGAGAAAGTAGTTCCTAAAGTGTCAATGATTTCCACAATCTTATCTATCCTAGAGGGGTCCATATCATGGGATTTGATGGTCTCCAAAGTTTTGATAATTTTATGCATGGAGCTATCAAGTCTATTCAAATTCCCTTGAATCTTGCGATCCAACTCATTTATCCTACTTATACTTTGTATTTCTAACTCTATCTTTTCATGTTTTTTCATAATGTGAGCTAGAGTGATATCCTCTTGTATGCTAGCAATAGGGATATTTACAACTAGATTTTCAATAACATTAAGAGACTCCCAAATTGGGGCTTCTAGGAAATTCCCATTCATAGCAGTATCTAGAATGAATCTATTCCAAGGAGTAATGCCAACATAAAAATTTCTAAGAAGGATAGTAGTGGATTGCTTCTTGGTGGATCTTTTCTAAGAATCATTAATTCTATACCAAGCATGTTTTAAACTTTCACCACCTTTCTATTTAAAGGTAAGCACTTCTTTCTCAACAAAAGCAAAAGGACCAGACATAATGACAATTACTAGAAAAGTAAATAATTTTTTTGTAATTTTTGATAAAGCACACTAAAAACTGAAAGGTAAACTAACAAGACTAAAAATCAATGGTAAAAGATAGTGTGCATCTCCCCTATCCTGTAGATTGGAGTCCCCGGCAACGGCGCCAGAAATTTTCTTGATGTGCGAGAGATGATAATGGCTTCTCGCCATTCGTTGGTTACCCCAAGTGGAAGGTGAGATGTAGGATAGCAGAAAATTTCCCCTATGTAGAGTATAGGGTTTGTCTCCCGTAGGACTCCGAAAGAAACAAGTAGGTGACAACGGCGCTAGAAATTAGGCGGTTGACGTGGACCTGCACACAGAAACAAATAACTTTGCTCCCAACGAAGGTCAGAGAGATTGTTAATCCCTCCGGCCTTGTTGTTTACAAAGGATCAAACGCAAGGGATAACGGATCATGATAATTGCAACTAGAAAGTAAAAGTAGGAAATAAATTGAGCGTGTAAACAGTGATGAGAATATGGACCGGGGTCCTGTGATGTTCACTAGTGATGTCTCTCTCCCAAAAGACGATAAAACTGCTATGCGAGGTAAACAAATCACAGTTGGGCAATTGACAGGATTAAAAACGCACCGCAATGCTAACTACGCTACAAAGAAAGGAAGAGGCTGAAAAGCATGGGTGGTACGCCAAAATAAGTAGACCGAATTCCAACTGCATCTACTACTAATCATCCACCTTGAGATATCTATCCACAACATCTCGCTGGTATTAAGTTGCGAGCCCCACCCAAAGTGTAAACCCAAAGCAACAGACAACTGCATTAAAAGAACATTGCATAAAGTTAACAATCCTTGCAACCGCGGTTACAAGCACCGTTGTTTTCCCCCTTGTGGCAATAGCACATTCCCTAGACAAGTGTTTCAGTCACTCAAGCTAGTCATCAGGGGGCATGAACCCACAATCGAGTAGAACGTTCCCTCTTGGAGTCACTACCTACTACTTGGACAAAGCAATAAACAGCAACAGAGAACATGCAAGAATTACTCAAGAACAAAAATATAAAAGATAAGAACCAAATATAATACTCAATGACAAATTGAACATAGTCTCATAATCCATCAGATCGCAGCAAACTCAGCATAGCAACAACAGAAAGAATTACCCATGTGCCTTGATCATGTAGGGAAGCTCACAAGGTCTAATCCATGAAGAACAAAGAGGGGAGGATAATATCACATAGCTACTAATCACGGACCCATGGTCCAAGGTAGACTACCAACAGATCATCAGAGAAGCGTCCATGGTGGAGGAGAGGCTCCCGGAGGTCAATCCTTCCTCAGGCAGGGTGCCGGGAAGAGGTCTTCTGGCGCTCCCGATCTTGGAAGCGCGGCGGCGGCGGAACAGAGGTGAGATCGCGAAAAAGGGTTTTGTCTTCTGAGGTTTCCCGTCACGTAGAATATATAGGCGAAGGGGGGAGTCAGGGGGGCACCAGGGGTCCAGGCGCCCCCCTGGAGCGGCCCCACCCTAGGGCGCACCGGGAGGGCGCCTGGGGCCGTGGTGGTGGCCCTCTAGCCCCACCTTGGTGATTCCGGTACACTTATTTTTTATTGTATTTTCCCGGAATTTTTGGAGCATTTTTAATACGGGGGAAACCTGAAATAGAAAAACAGCAAAAAAAAGGAACTGGCACTGGGGTGCACTGAGTTAATAGGTTAGTCCAAATATGATCAAAAGTGTATGAAAGTGTATCTAAATCATAGCAATATCACAAAAAACATGCATGGAGCAATCTTACATTATAGATACGTTAGGGACGTATCTAGCGTCAAGGAAGCTTTCGGAAACACCGAAGGAGAGAAGGAGGGGGCCACACCCCCCCCCCTCCTAGGCGGCCAGGTGGCGCGGCCCCACCCTTGGGAGGTGGGCCCCACCTTTGGTGCCCCCTTCGGCCTATTTCCACCCCTCATTGCAGAAACCCTCGAGGAGGAGCCCGTATCGCGAATTACCTCTATGTTCCTCCGCCGCCGCGCTTCCAAGATCGGGAGCGCCAGAAGATCTCTTGCCGGCACCCTGCCGGAGGGAGGATTGACCTCCGGGGACCTCTCCACCACCATGGACACCTCCCGGATGTTCCGTGAGTAGTCTACCTTGGACCATGGGTCCATGATTAGTAGCTATGTGATGTCGTCTCTCCACCCTTGTTCTTCAATGTTTAGACCTTGTGAGCTTCCCTACATGATCAATACACCTATGTAATTTTACTTCTGTTGCTATGCTATGTTTGCTGGGATCTGATCGATTATGAGGTTATGTTCGGATCGTGATGATTTATATATTTTGTTTAACTTTATATTTTTGTTCTTAGTAATTCTTGCATGTTCTCTGTTACTTTTTATTGCTTCGGCCAAGTAGTAGATAGTGACTCCAAGAGAGAGCGTTATGCATGATTGGGGGTTCATGCCCCCCGATGTCTAGCTTGAGTGACCGAAACATGAGACTAGGGGATGTGTTGTTGCCACCAGGGAGAAAACAATGGTGCTTGTAACCGCGGTTGTAAGGATTGTTTACCTTACACATAGATTGTTAATAGAATTGTCTGTTGCATTGAGTTTACACTTTGGGTGGGGCTCGCAACTTAATTCCAGCGAGATGTTCTGGATAGATATCTCAAGATGGATGATTAGTAGTAGATGCAGATGGATTTCAGTCTACTTGTCTTGGCGTACTTCCCATACTATTGAGCACTCTTACTTTCAAGTAGCATAATTAGCATTGTTGTGTGTTTATAATTTTGTCAATTTCCCAGCTGTAATTTGTTCACCCAGCTTAGCTGTTTATCGTCTTTTGGGAGACAGACATCAGTAGTGAACGTCATGGGACCCCAGTCCATATTTCCACCACTGTTTACACCTTCACTTTACTTTATTGTTTTTACTTTGAGTTGCAATTATCACTATCATTACCTCTTGTGTTTTCTCCGTTTTAAACGACAAGGCCGGAGGGATTGACAACCCCTATGTACTCGTTTGGAGGAAAGTTATTTGTTTCTGTGTGCAGGTCCACGTCAACTCTCGCATCATCAAGCGTAATATCTGGCTCCGTTGATACCTACTTGTCGATCCTTGGAGTCCTCCTGGATTCGATAAACCTTATAGTCCTCGTGTATAGGAAATTAGTCGCTATCTACATCTTTACCTTCCACTTGGGGTAACCAACGAGGAGCACTACTTTACTACCATCAAGCTAATTTCTGGCACCATTCCCGGGGACTCCAATCTTCAATATAGGGGAGTTGCACACTATCCTTTATCTTTGCTTTTTAGTCTTGTCAGTTTACTTTCTAGTTTTTGCTTTTACTTATGTGTCTTATATGAAAAACCAAAAAAATAGTTGCTACCTTTTATATTTGTTTTTGTCTACCTACTAATGCTATCTTCACCGTTGGTGTGGAACCTGTTGGGGCACACGGTACGCTACGCTAGCGCTAAATCAAAATTTTCTACCGCGCACAACCAAGATCGTTGCTACTGGAGATGAACTATGTGATTAGGGTTTACCACAAGACGCACAGTCACGGCAGCGGAAGGAGAGTTGGCGATGCGCGTCGGCGGCTGCTCCTCGAATCCCTCGAACCGATCCCTCGTACCGATCCCACGAATGGAGTCCCGCGATCCGATCCCGCCAACAGTTCGTCCAAGCGTCGCAGGTGCAGCGCCTCCAAGGGATGCGCACGTACAAGGAGGAGCGCCCGGCGGCGGACTGCTAGGTCCGGCGGCTTGGCCTGGAGGTGGAGTGGAGGCTAGGGTTGTTAGGTCCGTCATGTACCCCTTCGGGGTTCGCCCTAGCCTTTATATAGGCGCCCGTGGAATGGCATCAACCCTTGAGGCAATCCATACCCTCCACCCATAATCCATTCGGATCACATCCGAATGGGATCCTTTCCCCTTAAGCGTGCGACCCTATAGGTTCACGTACACATGGACGCGTCCAGAATCACATCCGGTTCGATAGTCGGTAGTGGTTCCTAGAAGAACGTGCCGACTCCCATATATGCGTAAAGTCATAAGACGAACCATTACAAAGTGTCATATGCAACATTCCTTTTGCCTCATGATATATGTTGTCAAGCTCAAGGCGAGTACTTGTCACCCTTGTGATAGCTTGACCTCTCTTCTCGAAACCGTGATACAGATTCCTGAACCGGGTTAACACTTAACCCATGTCGCATGGCCATGCTTTCTGGATCTTATCACTCGAGAGGGCCCAAAGAATATCTCTCCAAAGTGGAGGGGGAAATCCCATCTTGATCAACCATGTCTCGCGGCATGTATCATGACTCACCCATAAGCTACCTTTATAACTACCTAGTTATGGTGTAGCGTTTGACAGTCCCTAAGTGAGTCATTCCTCATCCCGAGAACATGCGAGGACCTCAGGTCTAGGACATGGCATATACATTGTATTGAGACTATCAGATGACAATATCTCGCTGCGTTTCAAAGTGGGTCTCTGTCCAACTCAGTGATCCCATCACTAAGTTCATACTATCGGTAGCATCTCCATGCTCATGACTTGTGAAACATAGTCATCAATCGAATCATATACTAGTCAAGGATATGTGTCCGCATAACCTTATCAACTAGGGACCATTAGAACAATCATCATAGAATATATAGTCTCACAAAAAAGTCACATACTTATTGATACATATCAGTGATGATGTTCAAGGACAATACAAATAACTCATGAATACATAAGGAGAAAACATCATAACATGATTGCCTGTAGGGCATATCTCCAACAGAACCACCCAAATATGGTAGGGTGGACATGTTTCACTTGGATCAGAACCCCAACTTAGGTAAGTGCTAGGGTTTTTATTGTGCCTTTGCATCATGCAAAAATTCAAAAGAAAATTCAAAAATGGGGAAAAGAAAAGCCCTGAGAAATTAAATCAAAAGGCCAGATAAAAATTTCTTCCAAAAATTCCTCTGGTATTTTTGAAAAGTCTTATAAATATGCATGATCACATCTAAAGTGAAGTGGGTCCCACTGCATGCACCAAGATTTGTCAAAAATTCCAAATAGGGCTTGGAAATTAATAAATACCCTATTTGAATTTAAATTCAAATTATTTGAATTTTAAAAGTGCTCAAAATTTATGAGTGACTAGCTCTATATTTTATGAGGCCACATAAAAATTTGGGGCATTTTATAAAATGCCTTGGTATTTTTACCAGAGCAAAACAAAAGAAACAGAAAAGTTTAAAAAGAAAAGGAAAGCAAGAGCTTACCAGATGCTCACAGGAGAGGCCCACTCACCTGTGCCACGGCCCAGCCCACCGGGGGCGCCTTGTCTTCTTCCTCCCCGCCGAGCCAAGCTGCTCGGTGGAGGGCAGAGCAAGGCCACGGCGACACGGCGACGCCCAGCCTCTTCTAGGACACCCCCTGCCTCCTTCTCTCGCCACGCAGACGCCCACGTCGCCCGGCTCCTCTTTCCCCTCGCAGAGACGAGCTCCCGTTCTTCCTCCTCGCCAAATCCCTCACGCGACCGTAGCCTAGCCAGAGCACGGCGACGCCCCGACGCGGCGACTGAAGCCCTCGAGCTCCGTCGACTTGTCCAACACGTCCGCAGCCGTCGTCTACGTCGAGCCACTGCGCCAATCGAAGCTCAGCGCCCCTGGAGACGTCGCCAGCATCAATTCCTCGCCGCCGGCCGCCGAGGAGCTCAATGGCGATTCCGCCACCGTCCGGTGCCCTCCGACCTTGTCGTCCTCTCCGTTCGCTCCGGGGTGATCTCCCGCGTCTTTCCCCTCTTCTAACGCTCCTCCCCGCGGCCCCTAACGCCGACTACCTCACGGCTATGCTACGGCCGCCGCCCGATCACGTCGCCGGCGAGGCTCCTCAGTTCCCTTGCCCCGCCGTGCGCACAGGTCGACGCGGGCGACCACGGGGAGCATCTAGGTGCCCTCCCCGTGCCATTTGGTGGCCGGGAGCACCTCCCGTGTGTGCGCCGCCGTGCACTGGAGTCGTCGGCGTTGAGCCGCCGGTGAGCCCGTTTAGTTTAGGAGTTAACCCCCCCCCCCCTTAATCCCCCTTAGAGACACTGACAGTGGGGCCCAGAGCCCCCTAATCCCTGGTTAGTTTAAAACTAACCGGGTTAGTTAACCAGTGAGGCTGACCAGTGGGACCCCCCTGTCAGGCCAGCCCATGACGTCAGCCTGGTGTCACTCTGACACAGTAAAGCTTTTAAATCTTTTTATATAATTCCAGAAATTACAGAAAATGGCCAAAACTTCAATAATTCATAGAAAATTCATTTTAACTCCAAATTGGACAAATAATATGTCTAAAATTATCAGAAAAATACAAGGATTATGAATATGCAACTTGTTTCTATGTTTGACCAATTTAAAATGGGTGAACAGTAGCAAACATGCATATGGATCCTTTTCAAATTCAAATTTGGAGTGAATTTGCAAATGACTTTGCAACACATTTATTTCAGATGGATTCATCCACACATCAGAGACATTACTTCAAATATACCACATCACTTCATGATCAAACTTTTCAAATGAACTTTCATGCATTCAAATGCATTTGAAATTCATCGATAAATCAAATGGAGTTTGAATTTGCATTTCAAATGCAATATACTCCTTTTAAATGGAATGCTCAACACATCAGTACCATGAACATCACCATTTCAATCTTATTCATGTGATTGTGCATTGTACATTATGTTGATCCTATGATTGTGATGTTGCTGATAGAAGTGGAGCCGGAACTCGAGATCACCCCCTTCGTTGAAGACCCCGTGACTGAACGTCGTCAGCAAGGCAAGCAAACCCCCATTGATCATGTCGATAAAATCCGACTTCCCTCTCATGTCTCGCTTATGCATTGTTTAGGATGATCACCATGATAACGTTTCTACCGCATAGTTGAACCCATATCCTTTGCATGACCTATCATCTTGTCACAGTAGTAGGCAAACCACAATCCTAGCAGATGTAGGAATTGGTTGATATCATGTGACCCCTGCAACTGTTACTGCTCATTGCATGCTTAGTGGTACAACGAAGTTGCTTTTGATGTGATTCGGGATGATGATAAACATGGTGTCGATGAAAGTGAAATGTGTTGGCGAATCTACCTTAATACAAGGTGAACGATGAGAGCCTGTGTAGGAGTACACAGTGGGTTGTCTCGTTGAACATCGCCTTAAGTCCGAGTTCTTTTGTGGTGATCCAAGAAGAAGAGTACAACCACACATTGGGCTCACTGACCCCTCTCATCCTAGTACCTCACCCCGTTCGAACCCCAGAAGTCGCAGTAGTTCGGAGTTCTGGTAGGGTTGTGGCACGGTCTGCGAAGTGGATGAACGGCTTTTCAAGACCGGCTTGGGACCCTGCACACATCGTTTCAGGCTGTACTGGAACCTCGGCCGTACTTCCATACGGATCCCCCTCAGATAGGCGACTCTCTGGACTAGACGGAGCTGTGGGCGAAGTGTTGTGGTGGCATCCTCGTTGTCGCCTCTCGAACGGTGACATGCAAAAGGCGGTAAATGATGACACGTGTGTGTAGCGGTACACCCCTGCAGGGTTAACAAAACTATTCGAATAGCCGCGTCCGCGGTTATGGACTGCTTGGAAAGCTTAGCTTCATTATTAGAAAATTTGAACTGGATACTTCTAAAATACACCAAGATAAGTGTGAGTGCTATGGTGTGCTCCTCGTGGGGAAGTCGAGGAAGTAACCATAGTGGTGTATTCGTTGGAGATGTAGTGGACTCGTGTACGCTTCTTACCTCAAGTCTGGTACTCGTAGTTCAGAACTAGCCAAGTCAAAGCTGGCACTTCTGCAAGTGAAACCCCACCTCCCTTTACCTTGATACATGTGCATGAGTAGTATAGCTCCTATGTAAGTCTTGCTGAGTACGACTTTGTACTCACGTTTTCTTATTCTATGTTTTAGATGAACCCACCGACCCCGATGGTGACTTCTAACCGAAGCTCAAAGAATGAAGACTCAGACCAAGACCAAGCTAGTGTAGTCGCAGTCAGACAACTGGTTCCCTCGTGGAGGGATTTTTTTAGATAAGGCTTGTCTAAGCCATTTGTTAAACTTGTCTATACTCAGACCTACTTTGCTTCCGCTTGTCTGTTGTAATGTTGGATCACATGCTTGTGATCTCTGTGTGCACTCTGTAAGAGTTATCAATAAAGATGTATACTTTGTAGAGAATTGCAATGATACTTGCTGTTCATACAAGGCATGTGTGCTGCGTGTATGTTTATAACATGCATGTCTTTGTATGGGTTTTCGAGGCCTTAGTTGTGATCTGGCTGGCGGTCTTTTATACACCAAGTGGCCCTTATATGTGCGCAGCTTGGGGCATCGCGATGCGATTGTTCGAGACTCTGTCTCGTGCACACTTTGATGTATGATCGAGCCCGCCCTAGACCCCGACTAAGTGATCGGGCTGGAGTAAGTCTATGTAAGAGTTATGAGATAGTCGACAGTATGGTTGAGGCGACTTGTCTGTGAATATGGGAGTTCATCACCCATATCATTTAGACTTGTGTGCGGACGATGAGGACCCATCTCAGTTGATCATCCGGCCTGGATGGGATGCCCCTCACGTACGATGCTTTCCGGGAACGTTCTGTGCTTGGCCTTGTCTGCTTAGACAAGTGGGTACGGTTCTCGGCTCTCCATATGACTATGTCGTAGCGGGACTTGCATACGCTAACCCCGGGTCCCGACAGACTTGGTATCAGAGCAGGACTGACTGTAGGATTATCAGCCTTGGCCGAAGTCGAGTCTAGCACTCTATAGTTATATAGTTACTCCGGGTATATAAGGGAACAACGTAAGGCTTATTTTTTCTCCTTACCCTCATCGATCTGAGTTCTGAGTCACGCTAACCTTTTCTACAGGATGATAGGACTAGGCTCATCTATGTCTTACTAGAACATCTCGTTGTTTGCTTCCTTATAGCCGTAGGATTGTTGTGGTTGTCCAGAGTCTCCATGTTTTGAGTTCCTTGAAGAAGTTTTGTCCAAATTTCTTCGAGGTTATTTCATTTTCCATCCCAGTGTAGCCGTTATGCTGCCGGATTTGTTCCGTGTTTCTTTGATTCATTGCCTTAGCATTATTATATTTTCCTCCTTAAATCATATCCTTTTATCCTTGCCTCCATCGTACAAACCTGTTCTGATTGTTGATTTTTATCACACAGGATGTCAGGTGGAACTCGTAGTGCTGTTCTTCGGAATCAAGACCGTGATCGGAATCGAAATGATGATGAACTTCCACCCCCGCCTTCTGCGGCGGAAATCATGATGGAAGCCGAGCGGAATAGACGTGATCAAACACGCCTTCTGGAGCTCATCGAGCAGAATACCTCACGTCATTGCAATGTGGTTGTCAGCATTCAGGACTTCATCCTCCTCAAGCCACCGGTATTCCGATGTTCTTTTGAGCCCCTTGAAGCTGATGATTGGCTCCGTTCTATCGAGCGTAAGCTTGATACAGCACATGTTGCTCCCGATGACAGAGTTATTTTCGCGGTATACTTCTTGGAAGGTACTGCTCTTCAGTGGTGGGAGAACTATGTTGCAATGCAGCCAGATGGTCATGTAGTGACTTGGCAGGAGTTCTGTGTTGCCTTTCGAGGGTACCACATTCTGGATGAGTTGATGGAGCGCAAGAAGGAAGAGTTCTGCAATCTAAATCAAGGAGAGATGTCCATTCATGAGTATGTGAGGGAATTCAACCATCTTGCTCGTTATGCCCAAGATGAGATCACCACCGATGCCAGAAAGAAGGCAAGGTTCCGCAAGGGACTTAGCCCCATCCTTCGTCATGATCTCAACCTCCTTGAGTTTGCCACCTTTGAGGATTTAGTCAACAGATCCTTCAGAGACGAGCATGGCAATGAAGTTTTTGAGAAGTCTCGCAAGCATGCTCTTGAGCTTGCCCCTTCTTCCAGTTCACGCCCTCAGAAGCGCATGATCTGGATTCCTAACAGTTTGATCCACCAAAACAACCCACCAAGGCCATCCCTTGTGCCACCTCGTCCACCAGCTCCACCAAACAACCCAGCTCCCCGCACTATCTTTGGAGCCTGCTTAAGATGTGGCCAGCCTGGTCACTATTCTCGTGAGTGCCCCGTCAACCAAAATGCTCCACCCCATGCCAAAGGAAACCCCACTGTTCGTGCCAAACCACCTCCGAAGGTTCCCACCGCTAAGCCATCCACCTCAGAAAATCTTGGACGTGTGAACCAAATCTCAGCTGAGGAAACTGATAGTACTTCTGACGTCATTCTTGGTACGCTCCCAGTCAATTTTGTTCCCACTTCTGTCCTTTTCAATCCAGGAGCATCTCACTCATTCATGTCGGAGAGTTATGCACTTCGACATGATGTATCCTTTGAAGAAATGTTCACCCCTATGATCATTCAAACTCCTGGTCCAAAATGGCAAACTAATAGAGTAAGCCATGGCAATCAAATTGCAATTGAGGGTTTAGTATTCCTTGCTTCACTCATAGCCCTCAAGTCTTCAGACATTGATGTCATCCTAGGCATGGATTTGTTATCAAGGCAGAATGCTTTTCTTGGTTGTAAATCCAAGTCAGTTAGACTTACACATCCTTCAGGCCAGACAATAGCTTACTCCTCACCAATAACAAGAACCCAGGTGCATTCTTTGAATGTGCTTCCCCTTCCCGACCTTGAAGATGTTCCGGTGGTTCGTGACTTCCCGGATGTCTTTCCTGAAGAGCTGCCGGGAATGCCACCCGACAGGTGTGTAGAATTCATTGTAGATCTTGCCCCAGGAACCGCATCAATTTCTATACGCCCATACAAAATGGCCCCACGTGAGTTAGCTGAGCTTAAAAACCAACTGGAAATTTTGTTGCAAAAAGGCTTCATCCGCCCTAGCTCATCGCCATGGGGTTTCCCCGTTCTGTTCGTAACGAAGAAAGATGGAACAGAAAGGATGTGCGTGGACTATCGCCCGCTAAATTTAGCGACGATAAAGAACAAGTACCCACTGCCCAGGATCAATGATCTTTATGATCAACTTGCAGGATCCTCTGTCTTCTCCAAGATGGATTTGAGATTAGGTTATCATCAAATCAAAATCCGAAACGAGGACATTCCCAAAACGGCTTTTACTACTCGTTATGGTCTTTACGAGTACACCGTCATGTCCGTTGCTTTAACCAATGCCCCCGCCACTTTCTCACGCATGATGAATTCGATCTTCATGGAGTACCTAGATAAATTTGTTGTAGTTTATCTTGATGACATTCTCATCTACTCGAAGAACGAAGAAGAATATGCCGGACACCTAAGGCTGGTATTGATGAAACTTAGAGAGCATCGCCTGTATGCTAAATTATCCAAGTGTGAATTTTGGCTACCAGAAGTGACCTACTTAGGCCACGTGATTTCTGCAAAAGGCATTGCTGTGAATCCCGAGAGAGTTCAGGCCGTCCTTGACTGGACTCCACCTGCATCGGTTAAGCAAGTTAGGAGTTTTCTTGGCCTAGCCAGCTATTGTCGTCGCTTCGTCGAGAACTTTTCTAAAGTTGCAAAGCCTCTAACTGAACTCCTCAAGAAAGATAAGAAATTCCTATGGACTCCCAAGTGCGAGAAAAGCTTTCAAGAGCTAAAAAGAAGATTGACTTCTGCACCCGTACATGCACCTCCAGACACCAAAAAGGATTTCGAGATCTATTGTGACGCATCACGGCAAGGGTTAGGATGCATACTTCTGCAAGATCGACATGTGGTAGCTTATGCTTCACGCCAGTTGCGGCCACATGAAGAGAACTATCCTACCCATGACCTTGAACTCGCTGTCGTAGTTCATGCCCTAACAACTTGGCGACATTACCTCCATGGTAATCGTTGTGAGATCTATTCCGACCACCAAAGCCTCAAATACATATTCACCCAGCCAGATCTTAATCTCAGGCAAAGACGCTGGATTGAGTTGATAAAAGATTACGACGTAGGAATTTCTTACACCCCAGGCAAAGCCAATGTCATGGCTGATGCACTAAGTCGTAAGTCGTATTGTAACAACCTCATGTTACAACAGTATCAACCACTTCTTCATGAGGAATTTCGAAAGCTTAATCTCGAGATTGTTCCTCGTGGATCTCTTTTCAACTTGGTGGCGAAACCAACCCTTGAGGATCAAATCATAGTTTCCCAAAGGCGTGCACGAGGTGTTCGCCGGATCAAGGAGAACATTGCTAGCGGAGTTGCTAAATGTTTCTCCACAGATAGTAAAGGAACGATATTCTTTGAAAATCGTTTGGTAGTACCTAAGAATAGGGAACTAAGGCAACTCATCCTCAAAGAAGCCCATGACACAACCCTCTCGATTCATCCCGGTAGCACAAAAATGTACCGAGATCTACGCCAGAGATTTTGGTGGACTAGAATGAAGAGAGACATTGCTCGATTTGTTGCCGAATGTGATGTTTGTCGTCACATTAAGGCAGAACACCAAAGACCTGCTGGTACACTTCAACATTTGCCTATTCCAGAGTGGAAATGGGACAAAGTCGGTATGGACTTCATCACCGGCTTTCCAAAAACCCAAAAAGGAAACGATGCCATCTTCGTTGTCATAGATAGGCTTTCCAAAGTTGCTCACTTCCTTCCCGTTCGCAAGTCTATAACTGCTAGCCAGTTAGCGGACTTGTACGTCTCTAGAATTGTGTCTCTTCACGGTGTTCCTTTGGAAATCAATTCTGATCGTGGTAGCCTTTTCAACTCTAGATTCCGGGGAAGCTTTCAAAATGCTTTGGGAACTCATCTCTCCTTTAGTAAAGCTTTCCATCCTCAGTCTAGCGGTCAAGTCGAAAGGGTCAACCAAATTCTTGAAGACATGCTCCGAGCTTGTGTTATCTCATTCGGAAAGAATTGGGAGAAGTCTCTGGCATTCGCCGAATTTGCTTATAACAATAGTTTCCAATCTAGTCCGAACATGGCTCCTTTTGAACTCCTTTATGGAAGACGATGTCGAACACCTTTAAACTGGTCAGAACCCGGTGAAAGACAACTCTATGGACCGGATATCATCAAGGAAGCAGAAGAGCAAGTTCGCATTGTTCGTGATCGTTTGAAAGCCTCCCAGTCTCGTCAGAAAAGCTACTATGATCGTCATCATAGGCAAGAAAGCTACAATCTGGATGAGAAGGCTTACCTTCAGGTTACTCCTCTGAAGGGAACCCAATGATTCGGTATCAAAGGCAAGTTGGCCCCACATTACATCGGACCTTTCCGCATTCTTTCTAAACGTGGAGAAGTTGCCTACCAACTTGAACTACCCCCGCACCTTTCCCGAGTACATGATGTATTCCATGTGTCACAACTCAGGCGTTGCTTCAAGGACCCCATCCGCGAAGTCGACCATGAAACGCTTGATCTACAAGATGACCTTTCTTTTCGAGAATACCCTGTTCGTGTTCTTGATTCAGCAGAGCGTGTCACTCGCCGACAGAAGATCAAGTTTCTCAAAGTGCAATGGTCACATCACTCCGAGAAAGAAGCAACGTGGGAAAGAGAAGACCGTCTCCGTGTCGAATACCCATCCTTCCTCCCGCAGACTTCTGAATCTCGGGACGAGATTCTTTTGAGTGGGGGCGAGTTGTCAGAACCCCAACTTAGGTAAGTGCTAGGGTTTTTATTGTGCCTTTGCATCATGCAAAAATTCAAAAGAAAATTCAAAAATGGGGAAAAGAAAAGCCCTGAGAAATTAAATCAAAAGGCCAGATAAAAATTTCTTCCAAAAATTCCTCTGGTATTTTTGAAAAGTCTTATAAATATGCATGATCACATCTAAAGTGAAGTGGGTCCCACTGCATGCACCAAGATTTGTCAAAAATTCCAAATAGGGCTTGGAAATTAATAAATACCCTATTTGAATTAAAATTCAAATTATTTGAATTTTAAAAGTGCTCAAAATTTATGAGTGACTAGCTCTATATTTTATGAGGCCACATAAAAATTTGGGGCATTTTATAAAATGCCTTGGTATTTTTACCAGAGCAAAACAAAAGAAACAGAAAAGTTTAAAAATAAAAGGAAAGCAGGAGCTTACCAGACGCTCACAGGCGAGGCCCACTCACCTGTGCCACGGCCCAGCCCACCGGGGGCGCCTTGTCTTCTTCCTCCCCGCCGAGCCAAGCTGCTCGGTGGAGGGCAGAGCAAGGCCACGGCGACACGGCGACGCCCAGCCTCTTCTAGGCCACCCCCTGCCTCCTTCTCTCGCCATGCAGACGCCCACGTCGCCCCGCTCCTCTTTCCCCTCGCAGAGACGAGCTCCCGTTCTTCCTCCTCGCCAAATCCCTCACGCGACCGTAGCCTAGCCGGAGCACGGCGACGCCCCGACGTGGCGACTGAAGCCCTCGAGCTCCGTCGACTTGTCCAGCACGTCCGCAATCGTCGTCTACGTCGAGCCACTGCGCCAATCGAAGCTCAGCGCCCCTGGAGACGTCGCCAGCATCAATTCCTCGCCGCCGGCCGCCGAGGAGCTCAATGGCGATTCCGCCACCGTCCGGTGCCCTCCGACCTTGCCGTCCTCTCCGTTCGCTCCGGGGTGAGCTCCCGCGTCTTTCCCCACTTCTAACGCTCCTCCCCGCGGCCCCTAATGCCGACTACCTCACGGCCATGCTACGGCCGCCGCCCGATCACGTCGCCGGCGAGGCTCCGGCAGCTCCCTTGCCCCGCCGTGCGCACAGGTCGACGCGGGCGACCACGGGGAGCATCTAGGTGCCCTCCCCGTGCCATTTGGTGGCCGGGAGCACCTCCCGTTTGTGCGCCGCCGTGCACTGGAGTCGCCGGCGTTGAGCCGCCGGTGAGCCCGTTTAGTTTAGGAGTTAACCCCCCCCCCTTAATCCCCCTTAGAGACACTGTCAGTGGGGCCCAGAGCCCCCTAATCCCTGGTTAGTTTAAAACTAACCGGGTTAGTTAACCAGTGAGGCTGACCAGTGGGACCCCCCTGTCAGGCCAGCCCATGACGTCAGCCTGGTGTCACTCTGACGCAGTAAAGCTTTTAAATCTTTTTATATAATTCCAGAAATTAAAGAAAATGGCCAAAACTTCAATAATTCATAGAAAATTCATTTTAACTCCAAATTGGACAAATAATATGTCTAAAATTATCAGAAAAATACAAGGATTATGAATATGCAACTTGTTTCTATGTTTGACCAATTTAAAATGGGTGAACAGTAGCAAACATGCATATGGATCCTGTTCAAATTCAAATTTGGAGTGAATTTGCAAATGACTTTGCAACACATTTATTTCAGATGGATTCATCCACACATCAGAGACATTACTTCAACTATAGCACATCACTTCATGATCAAACTTTTCAAATGAACTTTCATGCATTCAAATGCATTTTAAATTCATCGATAAATCAAATGGAGTTTGAATTTGCATTTCAAATGCAATATACTCCTTTTAAATGGAATGCTCAACACATCAGTACCATGAACATCACCATTTCAATCTTATTCATGTGATTGTGCATTGTACATTATGTTGATCCTATGATTGTGATGTTGCTGATAGAAGTGGAGCCGGAACTCGAGATCACCCCCTTCGTTGAAGACCCCGTGACTGAACCTCGTCAGCAAGGCAAGCAAACCCACATTGATCATGTCGATAAAATCCCACTTCCCTCTCATGTCTCGCTTATGCATTGTTTAGGATGATCACCATGATAACGTTTCTACCGCATAGTTGAACCCATATCCTTTGCATGACCTATCATCTTGTCACAGTAGTAGGCAAACCACAATACTAGCAGATGTAGGAATTGGTTGATATCATGTGACCCCTGCAACTGTTACTGCTTATTGCATGCTTAGTGGTACAACGAGGTTGCTTTTGATGTGAGTCGGGATGATGATAAACATGTTGTTGATAAAGTGAAATGTGTTGGCGAATCTACCCTAATACAAGGTGAACGATGAGAGGCTGTGTAGGAGTACACAGTGGGTTGTCTCGTTGAACATCGCCTTAAGTCCGAGTTCTTGTGTGGTGATCCAAGAAGAAGAGTACAACCACACATTGGGCTCACTGACCCCTCTCATCCTAGTACCTCACCCCGTTCGAACCCCAGAAGTCGCAGTAGTTCAGAGTTCTGGTAGGGCTGTGGCACGGTCTGCGAAGTGGATGAACGGCTTTTCAAGACCGGCTTGGGACCCTGCACACATCGTTTGAGGCTGTACTGGAACCTCGGTCGGACTTCCATACGGATCCCCCTCAGATAGGCGACTCTCTGGACTAGAACGGAGCTGTGGGCGAAGTATTGTGGTGGCATCCTTGCTGTCAGCTCTTGAACGGTGACATGCAGAAGGCTGTAAATGATGACACGTGTGTGTAGCGGTACACCCCTGCAGGGTTAACAAAACTATTCGAATAGCCGCGTCCGCGGTTATGGACTGCTTGGAAAGCTTAGCTTGATTATTAGACAATTTGAACTGGATACTTCTAAAATACACCAAGATAAGTGTGAGTGCTATGGTGTGCTCCTCGTGGGGAAGTCGAGGAAGTAACCATAGTGGTGTATTGGTTGGAGATGTAGTGGACTCGTGTACGCTTCTTACCTCAAGTCTGGTACTCGTAGTTCAGGACTAGCCAAGTCAAAGCTGGCACTTCTGCAAGTGAAACCCCACCTCCCTTTACCTTGATACATGTGCATGAGTAGTATAGCTCCTATGTAAGTCTTGCTGAGTACGACTTTGTACTCACGTTTTCTTATTCTATGTTTTAGATGAACCCACCGACCCCGATGGTGACTTCTAACCGAAGCTCGAAGAATGAAGACTCAGACCAATACCAAGCTAGTGTAGTCCCAGTCAGACGACTGGTTCCCTCGTGGAGGGCTTGTTTTTAGATAAGGCTTCTCTAAGCCATTTGTTAAACTTTTCTGTACTCAAACCTACTTTGCTTCCGCTTGTCTGTTGTAATGTTGGATCACATGCTTGTGATCTCTGTGTGCACTCTGTAAGAGTTATCAATAAAGATGTATACTTTGTAGAGAATTGCAATGATACCTGCTGTTCATACAAGGCATGTGTGCTGCGTGTATGTTTATAACATGCATGTCTTTGTATGGGTTTTCGAGACCTTAGTTGTGATCTGGCTGGCGGTCTTTTATACACCAAGTGGCCCTTAGATGTGCGCAGCTTGGGGCATCGCGATGCGATTGTTCGAGACTCTGTCTCGTGCACACTTTGATGTATGATCGAGCCCTCCCTAGACCCCGACTAACTGATCGGGCTGGAGTAAGTCTATGTAAGAGTTATGAGATAGTCGATAGTATGGTTGAGGCGACTTGTCTGTGAATATGGGAGTTCATCACCCATATCATTTAGACTTGTGTGCGGACAAGTGGGTACGGTTCTCGGCTCTCCATATGACTATGTCGTAGCGGGACTTGCATACGCTAACCCCGGGTCTCGACACATCGCTACAGGCGAGAAGGTCTCGTTGTAGTCAATTCCTTGAACTTGTCGAAACCCCTTCGCGACAAGTTGAGCTTTATGGATTTGAACATTTCCATCCATATCAGTCTTCTTCTTAAAGATCCATTTGCACTCAATGGTTCTTGCAGCATTTGGCAGATCAACCAAGTTCCAAACTTGATTGTCATCCATGGACTTTAACACGGATCTCATGGCCTCAAGCCATAACTCGGAATCTGGATCCACCATCGCTTCCGCATATGTCAAAGGCTCATCGTTGTCCAACAACAATACATTGCTTCCATTACGCAGCCTTTCTGAACTTCGTGGTGCGGGTGCTACTTCAACCACGGGTTCACTGACTGGCTCTGCCATAATGGCATCACTTGTCGTGTCTTCCCCGAGTGGTTTATCTCGAACCTATTCGAGTTGCACCGTCCTCCCACTAGCCTTCCTATTGAGAAACTCTTTCTCAAGGAAGGTACCATGTCGAGCGACAAACACTTTGCCCTCTTGTCGGTTGTAGAAGTAATACCCTAAGGTTTCCCTTGGATATCCCACGAATATGCACTTATCCGATTTGGGTGCGAGCTTGTCCGACTGAAGTCGCTTGACAAAAGCTTCACAACCCCAAATCTTTAGAAAAGACAAACTTTGACGCTTCACAGTCCATATCTCATATGGTGTCTTATCTACGGATTTAGATGGTACTCTGTTTAGTGTGAAAGCTGCAGTTTCTAGAGCATGACCCCAAAATGACAACGGTAGATCTGACTGACTCATCATCGATCGAACCATGTCCAACAAGGTGCGATTTCTCCGTTCCGATACACCATTTCTTTGAGGCATTCCAGGAGGAGTGATTTGTGGAACTATTCCTCGACTCTTGAGATGATCATCAAACTCTTGACTCAGATATTCACCTCCACGATCTGATCGTAGAAGTTTGATCATCTTGCCGAGTTGATTCTCTACTTCATTCTGAAACTCCTTGAACTTTTCAAAGGTTTCCGACTTGTGCCTCATCAAGTAGATATATCCATATCTTCTCAAGTCATCGGTGAAAGTCACGAAGTACTAGTAACCACATCTAGCAGTCGTGCTCATTGGTCCACACACATCAGTATGTATGAGTTCCAACAAGTCGAATGCCCTCTCGCAACTCTTTGCAAAAGGTGTCTTGGTCATCTGGCCGAGTAGGCACGATTCGCATGTCTCGTATGATTCAAAATCAAAAGAATTTAAAAGTCCATCATCATGGAGCTTCTTCATGCGCTTTTCACAAATATGACCAAGCCGACAGTGCCAAAAGTAAGTTGTATTCAGATCGTTAGGTTTAAGCCTCTTGTAATTTATATTATAGACAGATTCACCTTCAAGATTCAAAATGAATAACCCATTCACAACGGGCGCCAAGCCATAAAACATCTTATTCAAATATATAGAACAACCATTGTCCTTAATAATGAATTCATAACCTTGTATCATCAAACATGAGGCAGAACTAATGTTTCGACTTAACGATGGAACATAATAACAATTATCAAGCTCCATTACAAATCCAGAAGGTAAATTAAGTTGCATGGTGCCGACGGCTAATGCAGCAACTCTTGCTTTATTCCCGACGCGAATGTCAACTTCTCCTCTTGCGACATCTCTACTTGTTTTTAGTCCATGCATCGAGTTGCAAATGTGAACAACCGATCCGGTATCATATACCCAAGAACTATTAGAAATATCCGCAAGATAAATGTCTATAACATATACAACAAGTGTACATGTAGAAGACGTACTCCCACTGCTGTTTCCCTTGTTGGCGAGCCACTTGTTGAAGTTCCTCTTCCGGTGACCATTCTCCTTGCAATAGAAGCAAATGGTCTCCGCGTCAGGTCCAGGCTTAGGCGCCAGGGCTGGAGTCGGGATTACATCCTTGTCCTTTCCCTTTGCGTTAGCCTTCTTCTTGGTCCATGACTTCTTGAACTTGGCCGTGTTCTACACCATCAACACTTGATGTGTGCCCTTCTTAATGTCCTTCTCTGCTATCTTAAGCATCCCATGCAATTCAGTGGGCTTCTTTTCCATGGCATGCATATGAAAGTTCGTAATGAACGAGTTATAGCTTGGTGGATGCCCAAGACGATCCAAAGCTTGCATGTATCCCATCATTTTGATGACATGCGGCTTAGTGGATCACCCTCTTTCAGCTTGCAATCCATCAGGGATCGCCAGACGTTGAACCTTTCAGTCCTAGCCTGAACCTGAAACATGCCCTTAAGACTCTCGATCATATTGAAAGCCCTAATGTCTTCGAACTGCTGTTGCAGCTCGGGATCCATAGAAGCTAGCATGAGGAAGTTGATCTCAGTAGACTCATGCTTGAGTTTCTGATAGGCATTCTTAGCAGCAGCGGTAGCATTATCAGTTGGTTCCTCTGGAAGCGGTTCCTCTAGAACATTTTCCTTTTTATCATGCTTGAGAACAATTCTCAGATTTCTATACCAGGTGGTAAAGTTTGTTCCATTCAGTTTATCTTTCTCAAGGATGGATTTCAACGCAAAATTGGTAACTGGAGCAGGTGGTGCCATTAATCTACAACATAAAATGCAAAATACTAAGACATGTATTCATGAAGAGCAATTCATATTAAACGCTTTAATAAAATTACTCCCACTAAGTTCAACATCCCTCTAGTTGACACTAAGTAATTCAGGATCCGATGGGGCGAATTGACTAGTGAGCTTTTGCATCATTGCTAGCCGACTCGACCTACCGGTAAGCAACTCCTTGCTAATCGCATCAACCATACGACTCATATTTGTTGATGCGCATCACATACACACCAACACCTATGCCCCGAAGCCCAAAACTGTTTTGATAGCCTCGACAAGTTAACCAAGTGCTATGCATGTAAGTGTCCGACACAAACCCATCACGCCAAGGAGATCTAGCAGCACCCTAATTTTATAGGCCTACTACTAAACATACATGACATGTGATGTGCAGCAATTGGGGAGGCTAATTTTACTTGACATTCTTTGAGGTATCATCCTACTTATAACATCTACCATGTCAAAGAAGGATGCATAAATGGATAAACTTTCACAGGCAGTTTATACAAGTGATATGGTATAGCCCGTTTATCATAGCGCATGGTGATATCCATCTCCATGTGCGCGAACCTCCCATGGTGATCTCCATCTCCATGTACGGTTTTCCTTGTGGTGATCTCCATCGCCACGCGATGGTGTCAACCGCCAAGTGTTACATAAGTTACTATGCTATTACAAACTAATAGTTGTGAAAGTAAATTACATTACATGGCTCCACAAGTTGACACGCAGGTCATTAATACAATAATGAGACAACCATATGTCTCCAGCCGGTTGTCAAAACCATGACACGCAGGCCATGAATAATAACATACACAATGGGCTATACCAAACACATTCATACCCTGCAAAACCAAGTTAGACGTTATACCGCCGTATAAACCTCTTTTAGCACTACCGCTGGTAGGTCACGGAGCTCAATCGGAGTTCATATGACCAAGATATGGCCTCTGAATCGAACCTGCTCACAGATTTCTGGACAGCGCAGATCATATCTACGCCGTGTCCTGATCCGTGTCCCGGATCAATCACCTAGTGATATCCGCATGCCACAATAGGGTTTACGGCACACTGTCCATCCCAATGGCGGATAACCGACCTCTAGGGATAAGTTGTGGCACGACCTAAGTAGCTCACAGGACAGATAATGAAATCAAGAACCTCAAACATACATGCAAAACCGATCTGATCTACACATCTCTATATGCAAATCCATCACGAATTCACCACCAAATAGCAGAGGTTGTGATACTAGTTTTGGGGCACACGGTACGCTATGCTAGCGCTAAATCAAAATTTTCTACCACGCACAACCAAGATCACTGCCACTGGAGATGAACTATGTGGTTAGGGTTTACCACTAGACGCGCAGTCACGGCAGCGGAAGGAGAGTTGGCGATGCGCGTCGGCGGCTGCTCCTCGAATCCTTCGACCGATCCCTCGTACCGATCCCACGAACAGAGTCCCGCGATCCGATCCCGCGAACAGTTCGTCCAAGCACCGAAGGTGCAACGCCTCCAAGGGATGCGCATGTACAAGGAGAAGCGTCGGGCGGCGGACTGCTAGGTCCGGCGGCTCGGATTGGAGGTGGAGTGGCGGCTAGGGTTGTTAGGTCCGTCCTGTACCCCTTCGGGGTTCGCCCTAGCCTTTATATAGGCGCCCGTGGAATGGCCTCAACCCTTGAGGCAATCCGGACCCTCCATCCATAATCCATTCGGATCACATCCGAATGGGCTCCTTTCCCCTTAAGCGCGCGACCCTATAGGTTCACATACACATGGACACATCCCGAATCACATCCGGTTCGATAGTCGGTAGTGGTTCCTAGCAGAACGTGCCGACTCCCATATATGCGTAAAGTCATAAGACGAACCATTACAAAGTGTCATATGCAACATTCCTTTTGCCTCACGATATATGTTGTCAAGCTCAAGGAGAGTACTTGTCACCCTTGTGATAGCTTGAACTCTCTTCTCGAAACCGTGATACAGATTCCTGAACCGGGTTAACACTTAACCCATGTCGCATGGCCATGCTTTCTGAATCTTATCACTCAAGAGGGCCCAGAGAATATCTCTCCAAAGTGGAGGGGCAAATCCCATCTTGATCAACCATGTCTCGCGGCATGTATCATGACTCACCCGTAAGCTACCTTTATAACTACCCAGTTACGGTGTAGCGTTTGATAGTCCCTAAGTGAGTCATTCCTCATCCCGAGAACATGCGAGGACCTCAGGTCTAGGACATGGCATATACATTGTATTGAGACTAACAGATGACAATATCTCGCTGCGTCTCAAAGTGGGTCTCTGTCCAACTCAGTGATCCCATCACTAAGTTCATACTATCGGTAGCATCTCCATGCTCATGTCTTGTGAAACATAGTCATCAATCGAATCATATACTAGTCAAGGATATGTGTTCGCATAACCTTATCAACTAGGGACCATTAGAACAATCATCATAGAATATATAGTCTCACAAACAAGTCACATACTTATTGATACATATCAATGATGATGTTCAAGGACAATACAAATAACTCATGAATACATAAGGAGATAACAACATAACATGATTGCCTCTAGGGAATATCTCCAACAGAACCACCCAAATATGGTAGGGTGGACATGTTTCACTTGGATCATCTTCGATCAATTTGTGCTCACGCTAAAAACCCAATCGACTTGGTTGAGGGAAAATCTTCGGATGAGCATGCTCATTATACGCGACACCGTTTATCTCAGAAAGGGAAACACTGATGGGATCGAATACAAACTTCTCATTGCTATTCTGAATCTTTGTGCCACATTTATGATTTCACTTGTTTTTCTAAAATAGATCATAAAATGGGATACTATCTTCCTATGCTAAAGGTGTTTATGATTACTTATATGTTGAAAAGATTGAAGAGTTTGTTGCTTTTAAGGGTGTTATGACATTGCTTCTTTGATTGAAAAGGATTACAATACTATTCACAAGTCCTAAAACCTTGAAGTTCTTGCTTATTGCTTTGAGAATTATATTTGCAATGATTATATTGAGGATTTTAAAAACAAAATGTTTGCTGCCCAAGAAGAGGCCAATGATTGCTATGATGAGGAATCTCATGATTCCGAGGATTCACTTGATACATCCCTTTCTGATGAACTTGATACTTGCTTTGTTGATGTCCATGATGCCACTATTTATGAAGCTTACGAACATGAACTTGCTATAGTTCCGTATGTTAAGCATGAAATTGTTGCTATTGCACCCACACTTTTTTTTGATAGAAAGACTGTAAGGGAACCTGATGGCGTGGAACTGGATAATGGCTTCTCTCCTTCGTTGGTTACCCCAAGTGGAAGGTGAGATGTAGGATAGCAAAAAAAATCCCCTATGTAGAGGATAGGGTTTGTCTCCAGTAGGATTCCGGAAATGAGAAGTAGGTGGCAAGGAAACAATGGCACCGAATAAAATAAAAGTTGCTTCCTTGACCTGGAACTGCACACACACAAGTAACTTTTCTCCCAACGAAGTTCAGAGAGGTTGTCAATCTCTCCGGACTTGTTTTTTACAAAGGATCAAACGCAAGGGATAAAGGAAAATAATAATTGCAACTAGAAATTAAGAAAAAAGTAAATTGAGCGTGTAAACAGTGATGAGAATATGGACCGGGGTAACGTGATGTTTACTAGTGATGTATCTCTCCCAAAAGACGATAAAACTGCTATGCAAGGTAAACAAATGACAGCTAGGCAATTGACAGGATTAAAAACGCACCGCAATGCTAACTATGCTACAAAGAAAGGACGATGCTCAAAAGCATGGGAGGTACGCCAAAATAAGTAGACCGAAATCCAACTGCATCTAGTACTAATCATTCACCTTGAGATATCTATCCAGAACATCTCGCTGGTATTAAGTTGCGAGCCCCACCCAAAGTGTAAACCCAAAGCAACAGACAACTACATTAAAAGAACTTTGCGTAAAGTAAACAATCCTTGCAACCGCGGTTACATGCACCGTTGTTTTCCCCCTTGTGGCAACAAGACATCCCCTAGAGTCAAGTTTCTGTCACTCGAGATAGTCATCAGGGGGCATGAACTCACAATCCAGCATAACGTTTCCTCTTGGAGTCACTACCTACAACTTGGCCGAAGCAATAAACTGCAGCGGAGAACATGCAAGAATTACTCAATAACAAAAATATAAAAGATAAGAAACAAATATATTACACAATCACAAACTGAACATAGTCTCATAATCCATCATAAGAGTTCACTTATGTGAGTAGTTACTTTAGTTCTTGAGGACATGGGAGAAGTCTTGTTGTTAGTATTCATATGATGTTGAAGTAATATGTGTTATTTGATATTTAAGTTGTGGTGTTATTTTGCTAGTGGTGTTATGTGAGTCGAACACATAACACTTCGCTTTGTTAAGGACCTAGGGGAATACATTGTGTATAAAGGATGCTTATGGTGGGTTGCCGGAGTGACAGAAAACTGAACCCCAGTTCGCACAATTTTGCACAAGGGAATGATGGATCCTTGATCTTATTGTTGTGGTTAGGCTTTTGCCTTAATTTCTACCTTCTATTTGCGGATGCTTTCAAGGTGTTTAATCATAAGAGTGCACTTGTCTTAGTCTAGAGGGTGTACTAACATAGATCCACCCACTCAACACTTATCAACACAAAACATAGTATCAATACGAATATGGAGAAAGCACATGACTACCTCTCCCGTGTGTCCTCAAGAACGCTTTAGTCTTTATAAGTTCAGTTGCTAGGCTTATCCTTTTCTCATAAGGATTGGGCCACTTGCTGCTCCTTAGTACTATTTACTTTGCTTGTTTTTACCTTCTTGTTGCTTATACCGAAACCCCCTAAAAAGTAATGTTGTGATGCTTGCAGTTATTCCTTATCCAAAGTCACTTGTCAATATCTTCTCCTCCTCATTGGGTTCTACACTCTTACTTATCGAAAACACTACGATAGATCCCCTAGACTTGTGGGTCATCAGCCGCATGATAGTTGGGCTTTGCCCTTATTATTTCCACATGACGCGCTAGTATCATTGCATATCCTGCTACACTGGCAGAGGCATACATTTGCATACATCATGATAGTTTTCATTCTTTCTTTATGTTTCAGTACTTCTTGTAAAGTGTGAAGATCTTCTATATTCTCGTAAAATATAGAGTGTTGCCCTTAAGTGACGAAAAGATCCCAAAGAGGACAAATGAGATATAAATAGAAAGAGCCAAAGAGGCCACAAAAATATAAAAAAAAAGAAAAAAAGAAAAAAAAGAAATAAAAAGAGAGAAGGGGGCAACACTACTATTCATTTTGAAAGATCCACACTCATACTCCATTGCTATATTTGTACTCCATAGAGATTATCATTCATGCATAACTATGTGGGGACCCTTACACTATAGAACTTGGTTTGCATATTCCAAGGATGAGCCTCCTCAAATGAGCTCTAGGTCTTCATGAGCAAGCAAGTTGGATGCACCCCCACTAGTTCCATTGGCGAGCTTACCTTAGCTCTCATGTGCATCCGTTGCATGTCAATCCCTACTCCTCACATCATATCTATCATTTGGCCTTCACTCGCCTATGATTGTCCTCATTGATGTGAGCCTTTCACACCTTTTTGTCTTCCTTCCCCATCATTTCTTTCTTTGCCATCCTAAGTGCTAACATATCTTGCTCGCGCTCATCCATTGCATGAGTGCTCAAAGTCTAAAGGGAGAGGATCGGTTTGACTTGTACCTGACTAGTGGCCTGGGGATGACTCAAAATAAGACCCCGAAGGAGACCAAGTGTGAAACTTTAATAGACTGAGTTATCAATTAACTATATATATTTTTACTCTCTTAATCCCATCTCCCATTGCTTGCACGCAAACACCATTTGGAAACATTCGAGTCACGGGCAGCGAGAGCTCTTGCACCTTTATGTTTAGACTTTGATAGAATTAATACTAAGACTCTTGCTTGTTATTATCTTGACTTGAATTTCATATCTTACTTGATTTACTTCGAAGTTCTTATATGTGTGTGTTAGCATGTAAACGCATAAATTATCTGTGTTATCATTTACCTACTCGAGGACGAGCAGGAATTAATCTTGGGGATGTTGATACGTCCCAAACGTATCTATTATTTCTGCTTATTCCATGCACTTTTATGTGACACTGCTACATGTTTTGCTACACTTCTATATCATTTTACACATATTTTTACTAACCTAGTAACTCAGTGCACGCAGTGCCAGTTCCTGTCTACTGATGTCTTTAGTTGAAGTGATTTTTCCCCAATATAAAATGCCAGAAAAATTACGGAAAAGGAAGCTTCCGGAACCACCCAAGGAGAGCCGGAGGGGGGTCACCCCCTCCCAGGCGGCTGGCACGGTCCCACCACTGGTTGCGCCACCATGGAGCTTGGGAGGTGGGCCCCACCTCTGGTGCCACCTTCTGCCTATTTCTACCCCTCATTGCAGAAACCCTTGAGGAGGAGCCCGTATCGTGAATTATCTCTCTGTTCTGCCGCCGCCGCGCTTCCAAGATCGGGAGCGCCAGAAGGGCTCTTCTCGGCACCCTCCCGGAGGGAGGATTGACCTCCGAGGACCTCTCCTACACCATGGATGCCTCCCGGATGTTCCGTGAGTATTCTACCTTGGACCATGGGTCCATGATCAGTAGCTATGTCATGTCTTCTCTCCACCCTTTTTCTTCAATGTTTAGACCTTGTGAGCTTCCCTACATGATCATGGCACCTATGTAATTTTCCTGTTGTTGCTATGCTGTGTTTCTGGGATCCGATGGATTATGAGATTATGTTCAGATCGGATGTTGCCACCTGGGAGAAAACAACGGTGCTTGTAACCGCGGTTGCACGGATTGTTTATCTGACGCATAGATTGTAAATGCAATTGTCTCTTGCTTTGAGTTTACACTTTGGGTGGGACTCGCAACTTAATACCCACGAGATGTTCTGGATAGATATCTCAAGGTGGATGATTAGTAGTAGATGTAGATCGATTTCAATCTACTTGTCTTGGCGTACTGCCCATACTATTGAGCACTCTTACTTTCAAGTAGCATAATTAGCATTGCGATGCGTTTATAATTCTCTCAATTTCCCAGCTGTAATTTTTTCACCCATCTTAGCTGTTTATCGTCTTTTGGGAGAGAGACATCACTAGTGAACGTCATGGGACCCCGATCCATATTTCCAACATTGTTTACACCTTCACTTTACTTTATTGTTTTTACTTTCAGTTGCAATTATAACTATCATTACCTCTTGCGTTTGATCCTTTGTAAACGACGAGGCCGGAGGGATTGACAAACCCTCTGTACTCCTTGGGAGCAAAGTTATTTGTTTTTTTGTGAAGGTCCACGGTAACTCTCGCATCATCAAGCGTAATCTCTGGCGTTGTTGAAACCTACTTGTTGATCCTTTGAGTCCTCCTGGAATCGATGAACCTTATAGTCCTCGTTCAAGGGAAATTAGCTGCTATCTACATCTTTACCCTCCACTTGGGGTAACCAACGAGGAGCACTACTTCAGTGCGATCACTAATCAATTGGACCTGGTTAAAATCCTTGATAGCCCCTGCGCTTCCATTGAATGAACTTCATCGATGTAGGATCCGTTAATGTTGAGTCATGTTCCCTTTGTCCTATGGTACTTTGCTTGTCCAAGGTATGATCGTCGGTATCCAATATACCTTGTTCATCCTCGTTACCGACAAACATGTGTACTCGTTTCCGTGATATTACAACCCCGTGACCTAGTCACATGATTGCAATCTTTATGATGTAATATCACCGAGTGGGCCCAGTGTAAGGCCCGATATGCGGTATTGTTTCAAATCTAGATGTTTCCATCCAGATCCAGGGAAGAAGCACATATCGGTCCCACCGCGACATATGACAATGCCATATGCCCCGGATTTCCAACATGATATCACAACATTACAGCTACAAGGATACAACATCTCATACAATCGGCATACAACTGCCTTAAATACGTTACATCAGTGGAAGATACATGTCTGAGTACAGACTATAATCAAATGCCTAGTGGCAAAGGTAAAACACACCATTCCCACGTCCACACGGGTCCAGGATCTCCGCCGGGATCCGCCTAACTAGTCGTCGTCGAGTCTCCGCGAAGGCGTCCAGAACAAGGGTCGTCGATCTGCTCTGTAGTCCAAGATCAGTTGCATAACGTGCGTAAAAGAGAGAAGAAGGGGTGAGCTACATCAACAAGTCTTGTAACTAACTTCTCACGGTAAGATGGGGGTAGTGGTTGAGTTTTAAGCCGTACTAGCATTATATAAGTGACTAACGTTCTACTTAGAGTAAGATCAGGAGCCAAGAATTCGATGAGGAATCGCCTCCAACAAGTCTTTCTATCAACTACTTACGCAAACATAACACCTATCATATCATTGTCCTCATCTTCGCATCCCGACGAAGACGAAGAAGTCAAGGCACACACATGGTCATCCAGTTTTACTTATGATTCAGTTGATGTCATCTATGAACAAGGAGTAGGTCTCAGGTCGTCCATAACCGTGGACACGGCTTCTCGAAAAGATTTAACCCTGCAGGGGTGTACCAACTGCCCATTACAAGGCTCCGCACGCATGCCCATCTCTCTCAGTTGCTACCCATCACATGCAACCATTTTATGATTTAGTCCCAATAGATCCAGAACGACAGGTCCCTCTAGCTAACAACGCACAAATTTGGGAGGCCCCCGGGGAGTCGACATCCAATCCCAAAGCCGAACGCGCTCTCGGATCAGACTCTTCCGTCTGGACGATGTCGGGGTAACTAACCCATCACTGTGGGTATCCCCCTAGCTTCCAGGTGTGGACCAACAAAGGAACTTTGTCTCCGCTGGCCCGAGTAGTTTAAAATATGCGAGGGATCCAACTTTGCACACACACGGGGTTTCAAATGGTAAATCAGCTTGGGCCACCCCTAGAAATGTTTGAAGCTAGGTAGGTAATAAAAGGGGACCCCATGGTTTCCCACAATACCCGGAACTCGGGTCCTAGGTGACTCGAATATAACAAAGCATTGGGGGGAGATAGCCTAGACCTTCAATCCTTCGTCGAGTATAGTCAACATCATATTAATCATATCATCCACAACAATATAATAGTGTGATCGCCCAATCCAAGGAGTAACAGGATAACATAAGTAGCATTCTAAGCATGCATACTAAGCAGTGGTTAAGCAAGCAAGGTACATGGCCAAAAAAAGGTTTGTTGGGATGTGGGGGACATGGTTGTTTGGGTTTATGTGAGAGGAATAAATTTTCAATGGTATAGGAGGATCAAGCCATCGTTCTATCCTATAACTAGGCACAAGTGAGCTGAAAGTTATAATCATGATATATGCTCCCCCTTACCTGATGTGAAGACAAAACCGAAGGTGTAGTCGATCGCAAGCTCGCAACGTCTCCGAGAGTAACTGCGGGAGCACACAAGAAGAAAACAGTGGAAAGGCAATCGACGGGAAAACATCTATTACTATGAAGCAATCACGAGAAAGAAACATCAAGAAGGCAACACGAGACAACGCGATGCGATACGGATCTACTGTCGAGAGAGGTTATTAACAGGTTATTAACAGGTTAAGTGGAGTATTCGTCACACACGATGATAATTCACGTTATTAAGGTTTAAATTGTTTAGCTACACAACATGAGCAATGGTTGTTAATATGGCATCTCACTCAAGCATTGAATATCACACAATCATGGCAAGAGGTGAAGATAAAGTAAACTATCTATGCTAGTCACTTTAAGTGGGGGGTAAAACCTATACATGGAAACTATTACAGGCCCCATGATAATTATTGCATTTGGTACTGTTCTGACCTAAACCATATTTTATATTTTTATTAGCAAGAAAGAGCAGCACATTCATGATCTAGACGAAATTCTAGTCAAGTTATATATAAAGAACATTTTTATCAGAGCAACAGTTAAAAAGTTATGGCCTATTACATTTTACAGTGGCATAGCATGTAAATAGCAGTGAAACAACATGTAGACAAGTTCAAACATGGAAAATGACAACATTTTATTAATATACAAAAAATTCTAAGCAAGTTTCATGTAGGAATCACATGCAACCATTTTATGATTTAGTCCCAAGAGGTCCAGAATGACAGGTCCCTCTAGCTAAAAACGCACAAATCCGGGTGGCCACCGGGGAGTCGACACCAATCCAAAAGCCGGCCACGCTCTCGGATCGGACTCTTCTGTCTAGATGAGGTCAGGGTAACTAAACCATCATTGTGGGAAGCCCCCTAGCTTCTAGGTGTGAACCAACTAAGGAACTCTGTCTCCGTTGGCCCGAGTAGTTTAAAATCTGCGAGGGGATCCAACCTTGCACACACACGGGGTTTCAAATGTTAAATAAGCTTGGGCCACCACTAGAAATGGTTGAAGCTAGGTAGGTAAGAAAAGGGGACCCCATAGTATCCCACACGCGGTTAGGCACGCTCGTCAAGAGACACAATACCCGGAACTCGGGTCCTAGGTGACTCGAATGGAACAAAGCATCGGGGAGGGATAGCCTAGACCTTATATCCTTCGTCGAGTATAGCCAATATCATATTAATCATATCATCTACAACAATATAATAGTGTGATAGCCCAATCCAAGGAGTAACAGGATAACATAAGTAGCATTATAAGCATGCATACTAAGAAGTGGTTAAGCAAGCAAGGTACATGGCCAAACAAAGGTTTGCTGGGATGTGGCGGACATGGTTGTTTGGGTTTATTTAAGAGGCATAAATATGAAGTGGTAGGATCTAGCAATCGTTCTATCCTATACCTAGGCACAAGTGAGATGAAAGTTATAAGCATGATATATGCTCCCCCTTACCTGATGTGAAGACAAAACCGAATGTTTAGTCGATCGCAAGCTCGCAACGTCTCCGAGAGTAACCGCGGGAGCACACAAGAAGAAAACAGTGGAAAGGCAATCGACGGTAAAACATCTATTACTATGAAGCAATCACGAGCAAGCAACATCAAGAAGGCAACACGAGACAATGCGATACGATATGGATCTACTTTCGAGAGAGGTTATTAACAGGTTTAAGTGGAGTATTCGTCACACACGACGATAATTCACGTTATTAAGGTTTAAGTTGTTTAGCTACACAACATGAGCAATGGTTGTTAACATGGCATCTCACTCAAGCATGGAATATCACACAAGCATGGCAAGAGGTGAAGCATGAAGTAAACTATCTATGCTAGTCACTTTAAGTGGGGGGTAAAACCTATACATGGCAACTATTACAGGTCGCATGATAATTATTGCATTTGGTACTGTTCTGAACTAAACCATATTTTATATTTATTATTAGCAAGCAAGAGCAGAACATTCATAATCTACACGAAATTCTAGTCAAGTTACATATAAAGAACATTTTTATCAGAGCAACAGTTAAAAAGTTATGGCCTATTACATTTTACAGTGGCATAGCATGTAAATAGCAGTGAAACAACATGTAGACAAGTTCAAACATGGAAAATGACTACATTTTATTAATATACATAAAATTCTAAGCAAGTTTCATGTAGGAACCATCGCAATCCGAGCTCGCAAGATTGCAATATAATCTGCCAATTAAATAAGCCCATGAAAGCAAAAAAAACATTACTGGGCCTAAACAAGGGAAGGCGCTAGATAATAAATCTCGCCCAGGGCGCAACACTACGGTTAGGCTAATGGGCCGATCCCAACACGCAGGAAAAAAAGGAGCGGGAGCGTCTCCTTGGCGGGCTGAGCCGAGCTGCAGGGGTGGGCGAGGCATAGCTATCCTTCGCCACGGGCCGAGGGGATGCAGGCCCAGAGCGCGGCTCATGTTGGGCCTTGCGAGGCTGGAGTGGGCTGCGGGGGCGAGACGGCCCACAGAAGCAGTCAACGCGAGCGGCGAGCTCGCACGGAGCCTCGTCCTCCCGATGAGCAAGGGCGGCGGCGCCATTGGCCGGCGACGGCTGCCGGCGAGGAGGCGCAGGGCGATGTGGGGGTGGCCGAGGCTGGCCGGGGTCGGCCGGATCCGGCGCCAATAATGGGTGGCGGGGCAGCACGACGCGGATCGGCTAGGGCTCGTGAGCTCCCTTGCCATGGCATGGCGTGGCGGCGACGCCTTGAGCTGCACTGGGACGAGAGGGAGGGAGGTGAGAGGAGGAGTGGAAGGAGATCAGTGCGGGGAGGCGCTAACCGACGTGGAGGATGGCGATGGCGGCCGGGCGCGGCGCACGGCGGCGGCAGCGTGAGGTGGCCGCAGAGCGGCGACGGTGAGGTGGTCTGGTGCAGCCAAAATCGGGCCTGGCGGCGGGCCGAGGCGGAGGAGAGGCCCGACGGGGCCCGGTTCGCTGGAGGGCCACGTGGAGGCGCTGGGAGCCCTAGATCTTGCAGATCAACGGTTCTGGTTGGCTGGGATCTAGGGTTTCGGGGAAGAGGTGGTATGTGGAGCAGATCTGAGTATCTCCAGGGGGTGGCTGCAAATATTTCAGAGGCAAATATTAAATAGGTTGGCTGGATTGGCAGAAGATGAAAATACCCCTGATTTTGTACCAGCTCATACGTCACGCGTTTCTGACCGCCATGGCTCCGAACGGACTCCAATTCGGACAAAACCTCGAACCACGCACTCAGCGCAGCGAGCTGGTCACTTCTACCTCACTTTGATACCGTTTCGAGAACATTTTCCGGCACCCAATAAAATATTCCATTTATTAAATAAACGGGTTTTTCGTTCCGATGGCGGTGACTGGTCCTGTGCCGGAAGTTGCGGCGGTGCTCGGGTGAAACCCGGTGTCGCAACAGTCGTGTGCCGTGGTGGTAAGGGGTCGGTCAGGCATACCCATACGAGAAGCGGGGGGGGGGGGCGGGGGTATTCACCGATTGGTAAATCGGTGAAGCAAATGCTGCAAACAATTCTAGCAATCAACAAAATAAGGCAACAAACAATTTTTTTAATGTGGGTGAAAATCCCGAGCTATTACACCCAGAGTACCTATCCGTCACTCGGATGGACAAATCCCTCTTTGATCTATCTTCATACTCATCAACATATCTATTTCAGAATACCCAAAGTACACCTTTAGGGCCATCATATTTCAGTCAGGTGGTGGATGCAAATCAAAGCATCCTTATAGATAGCAATTATGTATGATCATTACGGTCAAAGGATGGTCACTACGTTATTGTTATCACAATGTTGAACTTATGTGACTCGATCACATTGCAACACTTCTGGTGGGTGTATGTCCATCATATCATTCTCCCAATGATACGACCCCGTTATCAATAGGCGATTATGTCCTCATGATCAGGAAACCTAGGTCATCCGATTTTCCAATGAACTAGTATACTAGAGTTAACTAGGTACCTGGTTGTTTTATACCACACGTGTATTAATGTTTCCACTTAATACAGTTATAGAACTGTATAAAACTTATTATGAACTAATGGAATATGCCAATAAACATATTTTTATTTCCCTCTAGGGCACATTCCCAACATTATTTTAGCAAAAGGACCATGAAATAGAAGTTGATTAAAATGACCTCTAAACGGGATGAGATTTGGCATGTCGTCATCATTTCACGAACATGGTGTGTGATAAAAATTTGAGAGTATTATGAAAAAACTGGTCGCACGTATTGTATAAACTGCATTATTTGAATGTTGGTCAAACACTAGAAATCCCCGTTGACCGTCTAAAAAACCAACCGGAAAAAATCTCCTAGCATAGCGCACAATCATGGTCGTTGGATGTAACCTTAGCGATGAATGGTAGTCGTCGGATCTCAGTGCGATCCGCGAGGAGCTGGTTCTGCAACCTAATTGGCTGGCTTTAATTTATCAAAGTACAGGCACACTGTTTATAACGAAGAAGCGTTTGGGATACGAAGACATAAGTGCCGTCCGCGCCTCCTAATGAAGGCTTCCGTCCGACGCTATCTATAGTCAATCCACCACAACTAGATTTCCCCACCTCCGGTGATTCAAGCACATAGTCCATTCCCCAACCCATCAATCGGCATGGCTCCGACTCGCTATGAGAGGGCTCGTAGGGCCGCCTATGCCACCGCCCGGGTGCCTGCCGGAGGCGATGGCTCCGACAATGATTCCCTACGCGCGTTCGGGGCGAGGCATCGTCTAGTGACTGATTCCTCCATTATCCTGGCCGGCGTGAGCATCGCCAATTTCCCGACTATTTCCATCATTCAGGTCGGTCATGCCCGATTGGCGACCCCTTTTCACTCCAGCACCCTGGCCGTCTCCCCCCTCTCCATACCGCGGAGGCCTCTCTGGACCATCTCATCGACGTTCAGGAGGCCAACTGGTCGGCGGCAGCCTCTCTAGACCAGCATCTAATCGATGTTCAGGAGACCAACAGGGCGGCGGCATACGCCGATGCCGCGGCGGCCTCTTTGGACCAGTAGCTCATCGATGTTCAGAAGGCCAATAGGGTGGCGGCCTTTCTGGACTAGCTGGACTAGTAGTATTTGATTAATTAGGCGCTGGTCATTTGTAATTCTAGTAGATCTGGAGTAAGAGCTATGTTAAATCTAGTACCTTGTTTAATTATTGAGCTGGTTCAATTTGGCAAGTGTGAGATTGGCTGATGACTTAGTTGTTTTGTCAAATTAACAGCTGACTCTTAATATATTCAATGGCATGGATGTTTTCTATAATCACGTTAATTCGCACCAAATTTCGAAGGTTCCCATAAGGATTTATTTTTAGTTTAGTTTGCGATTCCACTTCTCCCGGCAGCCCCCTCCCCACCTACCCAAAAAATTTGCCAGTCGCGTGAATATCTAAGATGCCCCCTCCTTCCTTCCACCACCAAAGGCCGCATACCCCCCCCTTCTTGTTCAAACCCTCCCTTGGTCCTCCTAGCGTTGCGGCCTATACAGCTCGGGAAACTCCAGCGAAGTGCTACACGGCGCAGTCCCCTTCCGCATACCGGGAGCGGCGGCCTACACGGCGCAAACCTCCGTTTCGTATACCATGCGCATCGGCCTAGACTGTGTACATGCTCTTTGCTAGTCGCACCTCTAAGGTTCACCGCTTGCCCTGTTCCGGTAAGATCCTGTCCTCCCTCCTCATGCACATGCTCTTACTCCACCATTGATCCTGTATGACCCGACCACCAAATCATGGAGGAGACACTTGCGGTGGATGCCACCCTCACCGCACCCACACGCCATTGCGTGTTTTCCTTGTATCCAGGTCCAGCAGTCGTATGCTACGACAGTGTGGAGGGCAGCCACGACGAGGAAACCTAGCCTCCTTCCAATGGGAAGGGTCCCATTTCCATCTCCATCGGCGACGAGTAGCTAGTTTTTAGCTTCCTAGATACATATGTTTAGTTAGATATGCCACAGAGTTAAATTATCTTCAGATCACACTTTCCACATGCGTTGCTCATGCCTTGCATCTATTTTCTTCTCCTTTCGATTGCATATGAAAATTATTATTTTGTATAATGTTATCACGCAATGTGATACCAAAGTTAATTAGTGATCATTAACACATGAAAACCTATCCATTTCCTATATTTGTTAGGCATGTTGTAGTTACTTAGCTGGACTTTCCATGTCTTGAATTTGTTGGATTGTATGGTGTATTATGTATCCACGAAACTGTTATCATTGACTGCATGCCAATTCTTAAATTATCTAATCATTATGTACTTTATGCAATTTCAGGATAGTAATGGGTGACTCTGAGATTTACAATCGAGGTATGCACTTGGTCTATATGGCTTATATCCCATTAGTGTACAATTGAAGGATAAATGACACTTCTCGTGTTCTAATATTTACATTTTGCCTGTAGCTCCCTTTGTCAGAGGATTAGATCCACTGTTCGACCCATTTTGCATCTGGGGAAATGAGGTGAACATGAATATCAATCAAGTCAAGAAACTTAGAAAAATTGTAAGGATAAAGAAACTGGCCACGAAAGACAAAAAACTCTTTGTCTGCACGATGAAGAAGACTTCAGTCTCCTATAGGATGGTACTAATTTACATCCCTACCTTATTTTCCCCTACACACACAATTTTCATACTGAAAACTATATTTATGCATATCTTTGCATTCAGTCTTTTCCGAAGCAGTTCACCGATGATTATCTATCAAACCACATGTATGGTTGATGACCCTCAAATGTAGGGTATCGTTTGTAGCGTTTTCGATAAATAATAGTGTCGAACCCAACGAGGAGCAGAAGGTATTGGTAAGTGACTTTGGTAAAGAAATAACTGCAGGAACTGAAAGATAACTTTTTACGGGTTTTTTATATAAGCAACAAAAAGGTAAAAGAGAGCAAAGTGAAAGGTGCTGAGGAGTAACAAGTGACCCAATCCTTTCGAATAAAGGAGAGGCCTAGCAACTGAACTTATAGAGGCTAAAGCGTTCTTGAGGACACATGGGAGAAATAGTCACGTGCTTTCGCCGTACTGCGCATCGGTACTATGTGTTGTGTTGATAAGTGTTGAGTGGGTGGATCTATGCTAGTACACCCTCTAGACTAAGATGAGTGCACTCCTATGATTAAACATCTTGCAAGAATCCGCAAATACAAGATAGTAATTAAGGCAAAAGCCTAACTATAGCAATACGATCGTTGATCCATTGTTCCCTTGTGCAAAAGCGTGCGAACTGGGATTTAGGTTTCTGTCCCTCCGGCAACCCACCGTAAGCATTCTTTATACACAATGCATTCCCCTAGGTCCTTGATAAGGAAAAGTGTTGAGTGTTTGACTCACACAACAGTACCACTAGGAAAATAACAACACAACTTAAATATCAAACAACACATATTACTTTAACATCATATGACTACTAGCAAATAGACTTCTCCCATGTCCTCAAGAACTAAAGTAACTACTCACAAGACATAAAAGAGATCATGATCTGTGGGGATAAATAGATGATCAAAAATCTGGACATAACGATATTTCTCCAACAAAACCCAATAGCATCCATCACAAGGCAGCAATCAACACCGGTAGAGTAGAGAGGATAGATAGTACGGATTACAACACAAGTTGAACTTGCGAGGTGAGATTGGATGGTGGTGGAGATGGTGCAGGATGTTGGGTATGATGTTCATGATGATCTCGATGATGCCCGTGACGATGGTGATGACGATGGCGATGATCTCCCCTTCCGGGAGGTGTTCTCCCCTGCGGAATCTGCCCGCCGGAAATGTCTTTTCTCCTCTGTAGGTTTCCTCCATGGAGCGGCGGCGGAACTCAAGAAAACTCTCCCTTTTTAGGGTTTTTGGATGATGTGTGATATATAGGCCAAAAGGGGGAGCCGGGAGTGGCCCCAGGGGTTCAGATGCCCTCCTGGCGCTGCCAGCGTGGAGGTCGTGCCAGGTGGCTGCTTTGGCACACTGTGGCCCCCCTCTGGCACCTCTTTTGCGTGTCTCCGTCATCCTTCTGGAAAATGGCCTCCGTCGATTTTCAGGTAATTTCGAGGTATTTTCCTTCAGCAACTCAGCGTCCACTTTTACCGCCGAATTCTGGTCTGCTGCTTCGGCATTGGAAAGTTGCAAACTGTTTAAATTAAGCCAAAACAACATAAGAATAGCATCATATCATGAAATATATCAATGAATAAGAAAGGATTACTATATAAAATAGTGATGCATTTTGGACGTATCAACTCCTCCAAGCTTAGACCTCGCTTGTCCCCAAGCGAATACCGAGCTCGGTAAACCTGTCCGCAAGTTTAGAGAGTGAAGTGTCCATAAATAGAATACGGACATGAAGCATCAAGGTTTCCTCATCAAACTCAAACATCCTCAACAACAACCTCAACTCATAAGGTCCTTATGAGAAATTAATAACAATTATAACCAAAAGTAGGGCTGAGAAAACTCATTAAATTATGGCAAACATATCCTTGGTCAAAGGACAACTAATAACTTTTTACTTTTGCTCTTTCACCTTTTAATGAAAAAATTTGAAGATTTTGAAAGAACATGTTATTAGTCATGAAGTGCAAATGCTAACACAAAGGAAGATGTTTGTTTGGCAAAGCTTTCGCAAACAACTTACTTATCAAAAGATAATGTCAACAATGATGTGGCATGGCAAAACTTAATGCAGCATTATATGGATGAATCCTCATCAGCATAAAGTGTCTGTTCTCTTTAAGGAAGAAAGGAAGTGGGAAAACTGACTCAACGTAAAAGTAAAAGAAAAGCCTTGTTTAAGGCAAGTAGGGAAAACTTATGTGCTATCCTTAAATCAAACAGAATGAAAAATAAACTTTGGGAGGTGCATAGTTTGTCAACGAATGCTAATAGATAGCTCAATTATTTCTCAAGATGGACAAGTTTCGAGGAACGTCTCCCAAGTGGGGACGATCACATCCCCTTAATGTCCTTTGTTTATCACTGCCAAAGTTTCTGATTTCTCATAGACCAAGCGTGAAGGAGGGTTTGTTTGTTATATTATCTTCGAGCTGGGCGACTCATGCCAGTTCCTCCTCGTATTATGGGTTTGCAGATTAGACATGCAATCCCGGGGTAAAACTTGTCCAACTTAAGAAGATCATGAATTACCTACTACTTCCTCATGAGCTAAACAAGAGGCACAAAATAGAATATTTTGAACATTTAAGGATAACACATAAATTATATACTTATAGGAGTGGTAGGGGAATACCACGAATAGGAAGGTATGGTGGACTCATATGGAAGATATTGGTTTCAGGGCATGGATGCACAAGAAGAAATCTGCTGGGCAAATAGTTTGGCTAGCAAAGGCTTTGAGAGAACAGATAATTGATGCTAACTTAGATGCAAAATATATAAAGCATAAACATTAAGGTAAGCATAACACATCAAGTTGTCTTCCTTGTCAACAAAACACTTCAAGCATAATAACATAAAGGTTTTGGCTATGTCGCTACTTGAGAAAACATGCAAGTTGTCAAGACCAAAGGTATGTTTGCCAAAATAAAATAAAGTTTTCAAAGCAATGCCTGATATAAGGTCAATACTCCCCATAAGAATCATCATATAAGGTCGATTGCGTGAAGAGAATACCGAGTGCAGCGAAGGAACCAATAGACATCTCATTAATATTCCATCATAGACGACTCCACACTCACGGATACAAACTCTCCACAAAAGGAGTGATAGACCTCAATGCAAACACCTATTTCATATAATAACTTTCCTAGAAATGATACGACTCTACTTGACTCTAAAAGACTAAGATAAAGATAAAGATACTGGTCACTCCCCCAAGATTGGAACAAGCTGAGGGGATGCCATTACCCAAGGAGATTTACTCCTGCTTTCTGGTCATGTTGATCACGTAGTCCTCGGCGAAGCACTTCCATGGAAGGGGTTCTCCAGTCTCATAAGAGAAGTCGGTCTCTGGAATCCTGCATGCAGCACCCATACCCATGCGCATAAACTTTAGTTCATACTCATAGTTCTGGTGGTGAAGATCATAAATTTGGCTTTGGAGCTCTTCAATTCTTTCTTCTGATGCGGTTATGCTTTTCCACATCTCCTTCATCTCCTTCTTGTAGAACACCCTCAGATCGTTGATGAGGTCGAAGTTGGCTTCAACACCACGCTCGACCATCTTCTTGTACTTGAAGACTTCTTGCTCCACTTCCTCTAGCCTGGCCTTGATGCTCCCCTCCTTGACAAGTTCCTTCAGATCTTCTTGGTGGAGAGCACCATCCTCCAACCGGACGGTTTGAGGGTGCTTCTTCACCTCAGCGAGGTAAGGGTTGATGACGTTGACGACGAACTTGTCCTTGGGGGATCTTGGGGAACCATGGAACCTAGGTCTAGCTAAAAGATTTCCTGGCAGAAAAATCTCGAGAAGAAAACACGCGAAATCGAGAGATACAGTGCCGGGGCTATCCGGGCAAATATATAGCAAAAATTTCTGCAACAATAGGAAGGTAACGAGCCAAAGTGGAGTCGGAGACGGGCTCCGGGGTGCCCAGGCGGCCACCCGGCGCGGCCAGGAGGTAGGCCGCGCCAGGGGGGGCGCCTGGGCCCCTGGAGTTCCTCTCTGGCTCCAATTAGGCTCTAAATTTTCTATATTTTGCAAAAACCCGTAATCTGGAACTTTTATGGCGGTTTCGCAACATTTCCTTAACATAATACATACCTTTTCTTATTCTGCTTCTACTGGTGTCTGGAACGGGGATGCAACATATTCTTCGTGAGTAGTTGTGTGTATTATCTTTACATCAACGTTGACGGGATCTCCCGCCATGTAATGCTTGAGTCTTTGCCCATTCACAACTTGAGGTTTGGTGCCATCAAATTTTTTAATGTTGATTGCACCAGAGCGGTATACTTCCTCGATATGAAATGGCCCTTCCCATCTGGAAAGTAGTTTACCTGGAGAAAACCTGAAAAGGGATCTAAACAATAAAATTTTATCACCAACATGAAATTCACGTTTCAGAATCCTTCTATCATGCCACTTCTTTACCTTTTCCTTGAACATTTTAGCACTCTCGTAAGCTTCACTTCTCCACTAATCTAGAGAGGTCAAGTTCATGAGACGCTTTTCACCGGCTAACTTTGGGTCAGTATTAAGCTCTCTAACAGCCCAGAAAGCTTTTTGTTCTAATTCTAATGGCAAATGGCAAGCCTTGCCATAGACCATCTTATACGGGGACATGCCCATGGTGTTCTTGTAAGCAGTTCTATATGCCCACAAAGCATCTCCCAACTTCTTTGACCGGTCCTTCCTAGAACTGTTTAGTGTCTTTTGCACGATCATCTTGATCTCTTGTTAGTGAGCTCAACTTTACCACTAGTTTGAGGATGGTACGGTGAAGCAATTCTATGATTGACATCGTACTTGGCTAGGGCTTTTCTAAAAGCTCCATGCGTGAAGTGTGATCCTCCATCAGTCATAAGATACCTAGGTACACCAAACCTAGGGAAAATTACATCTTTGAGCATTTTCAAAGATGTCTTGTGATCAGCACTCTCAGTGGGAATTGCTTCAACCCACTTGGTTACATAATCAACAGCTACTAAAATGTGAGTGTACTTGTGTGAAGGACGGAAAGGACCCATAAAATCAAAACCCCATCAATCAAAAGGCTCAATCACTAGTGAGGAATTCATAGGCATCTCATTCCTCCTACTAATATTACCAACTCTCTGACACTTATCACAAGATAAAACATAATTTCTATCATCTTTAAAGAGAGTAGGCCAATAAAAACCTGATTGGAGAACCTTATGTGCGGTCCTCTCATCGGCGTGATGTCCTCCATACGGACTATCGTGACATTGCTTGAGAATGTCCTTCTGCTCATGTTCGGTATGCATCTTCTCACGATCCCGTCCAGACCTTATTTGAAAAGATGAGGGTCATCCCAGAAGTAATGCCTCAAATCATGGAAGAACTTCCTCCTTTGCTGAAATGATAAACTGGAGGCAAATACATTGCAACGATAAAATTAGCATAATCTGCAAACCAAGGAACGGAGAGAGATTGTACTTTAACAACGGCAAGTTGTTCGTCTGGAAAACTGTCGTTGACTGGGATGGGGTCATGCGGTATATCTTCCATCCTTGAAAGATTGTCCGCCACCGGATTGTCTGCTCCTTTCCTATCAACAATCTGTAAATCAAATTCCTGAAGGAGGAGTACCCACCAGATGACTCTTGGTTTGGCATCCTTCTTCGCCATAAGGTACTTAAGAGCAGCATGGTCAGTATGAATAATAACTTTTGAATCAACAATGTAAGGCCTAAATTTATCATAAGAAAATACTACTGCTAAAAACTCCTTCTCAGTAGTAGCATAATTCGTTTGCGCACTATCAAGGGTTTCGCTAGCATAATGTATAACATTCAACTTCTTATCAATCCTTTGTCCTAAAACAGCTCCGACAGCAAAATCACTAGCATCACACATAATCTCAAAGGGCAAATTCCAGTCAGGTGGTTGTACTATAGGAGCGGTTATCAAATCTTTCTTAAGAACTTCCAAAGCCTCCTTACAATCTTTATCAAATACAAAAGGAACATACTTCTGGAGAAGATTAGTGAGGGTCTCGAGGTCTTAGAAAAGTCTTTAATAAATCTTCTATAGAAACCAGCATGACCGAGAAAACTATGAATACCTTTAATGTCCCTTGGATAGGGCATCCTTTCAATAGCTTCAATCTTCGCCTTCTCCACTTCAATTCCCCTCTCAGAAATCTTGTGAGCAAGTACGATCCCTTCGTTAACCATGAAGTGGCATTTTTCCCAGTTTAGAACTAAGTTTGTATCCTCGCATCTCTGCAAAACTTTATTAAGATTGTGGAGACAGTGGTCAAAGGAAGTTCCATAGACGGAGAAATCGTCCATTAAGACTTCCACAATCTCCTCACAGAAACCATGAAAAATTGCAGACATACATGTCAGAAAAGTAGAAGGTGCATTGCATAAACCAAAAGGCATACGCATGTAAGCATAGGTACCGTAAGGACATGTGAAAGTGGTCTTCTCTTGTTCGGCAGTGTTGACATGAATTTGAGAAAAGCCAGAGTACCCATCAAGATAGCAAAAGTGGGTGTTTTTAGACAACCTCTCAAGCATCTGATCAATAAAGGGTAGCGCGTAGTGGTCCTTCCTGTTTGCCTTATTCAACTTCCTGTAATCAATATACACTCTATATCCAACAACAACTCTTTGAGGTATTAGTTCATTTTTATCATTAGGAACAACAGTCATTCCTCATTTCTTAGGAACACAATGAACTGGAATTACCCACCTACTATCAGCTATAGGAAATGATACCTGCGGCTAGAAGCTTGAGAATCTCCGTCCTAACCATGTCCGTCATCCTTGGGTTCAGCCGTCATTGATGATCAACAACTGGCTTAGCATCGGGCTCGAGATTGATAGTGTGTTGGCAAATCGATGGACTAATCCCATTAAGGTCATCACGGGTATAGCCCAAGGCAACACGGTGTCTGCGAAGTGTCTCCAATAATCGCTCTTCTTCAAATCCTGAAAGGTTAGCATTCATAATAACAGGATATATTTTCTTTTCATCTAAATAAGCGTACTTGAGTGTATCGGGTAGTGGTTTGAGGTCAAACACCGGGTCTTATTTTGGTTGTGCTAGGATCCCCAACGGCTCAACTGGAAGGTTGTGCTTCAAGATAGCATCTTGTCTTGCAAATACTTCGTCTAACTCATTTCTTTCCTGCATATGCATATCATTCTCATGGTCTTCCATATATTGCTGCAAAGGATCATTAGGATGAATAGCAATAGAAGAAATATTTTCAATAATTTTATCATAACTAAGTAAATCAGTACCACGAGGTTGCTTGGAAAATTTAGAAAAGTTAAATTCATATGGCTCACCATTGAATTCAACAGAAACCTTACCTTTTTTACAATCTATAATAGCACCACAAGTGTTGAGGAAAGGTCTACCAAAGATAATAGGGCAAAAACTATCTTGCACTGAACCAAGTACAAGAAAGTCGGTAGGATACTTTACCTTTCCACATAGAACTTCAACATCTCTCACAATTCCAATGGGAGAGATATTTTCTTTATTTGCTAGATAAATGGTAGCACCGATCTCTTCAAGTTCACAGGGTGAAATCTCACCCATGATCTTTTGATAGAGTGAATAAGGAATAGCGCTAGCACTGGACCCCAGATCGCAAAGCCCGTAATAGTTGTGATCTCCTATTTTGACAGATACAACTAGTGTACCTGAAATTGGGCTCTTATTCTTGGTTGTGACAATGTTAGTTGAAACAACACAAAAATTTATCTTGGAATCTGAAAGATCATTAGTAACTAAATCTTTAACCATCGCAACTTGAGATCGACCTTGATCAGGCCCTCAGGTTCGTCAATTCTTCTCCCACTTTTATTTATTATGCCTATCACAAAAGAGTGCTCTCTCATCCTTGTAGGAAAAGGAGGCTTTTCATAAAAGACTGCAGGCAGAATAGGGTCAGCAACATGAATATCAACAGGTAACTCTTTAAATGGTTTATGATACTGATCCTTCTCTTTCTTAGAAGAGTCAATGTGAGAGGCAAAGTTCTTGCAAAAATCAATCATAAGCTGGGAATCAAGACCAATCTTAGAACAAAAGGTATTAAAATAATCGGTTTTCACATAGCTCTCAATGTAATCATGCCCATAATTCATAGGGGGCTCAATACCTTTATCGATTTCCCAGTCTTCAGTATTCTTTTGGATCCTCTCAATGAGATCCCATTTTTCTTCAACGCTTCTTGTTTACAATACCCCACTAGAGGAGGCATCCAGCATTTCATTATCCTGACGAGAAAGCCTGGCATAAAAATTTGTAAGTATAATGTTTTTGGGGAGTTCATGAATAGGACATTTGAACATTAGGGACTTTAGTCTGCCCCAAGCTTGAGCGATGCTCTCTCCGTCACGAGACCAAAAGTTATAGGTGTATTCCTGTCTCGATGAATTTCATGAAGAGGGTAAAACTTTGTATAAAAGAGAGACATAAGCTCTTCCCAATTAAGTAGATGTGAGTTATCAAGGATCTTATACCAATCTGAAGCTTTATCTGTAAGTGATATGGAGAATAATTCCTTCATTTCGAAATCCAGTGACACACCTGCAAGCTTAAATAATGAACATAGTTGCGATAAATATAGCAAGTGTTCACCTGAATGTCTATCTCCTGCATAACGATTAGCTAAGACAAAATTGATAATACCAGACGGTATTTTGTAAGGCACAATTTCAGTAGGGGTAGGAGTGACCACCACAGTTGTCGGGCGTCTCCCCATAAATAATGATCCAAGAGTAGAGGTGTCCATAGGACAAAAAGTAGCAACAGCAAAATAAAAAAAGAAGTATAAAAACTTCCTTACCGGCTTTACTTACTAATAGCGCTACGCTCCCCGGCAACGGCGCCAGAAAACAGTACTTGATGACCCTCAACTGTAGGGGATATTTTGTAACGCTTTCGATAAATAAGAGTGTCGAACCCAACGAGGAGAAGAAGGTATTGGTAAGTGACTTTGGTAAAGAAATAGCTGCAGGAACTGAAAGATAACTTTTTAGGGGTTTTTTATATGAGCAACAAAAAGGTAAGAGCGAGCAAAGTGAAAGGTACTGAGGAGTAACAAGTGGCCCAATCCTTTCGAACAAAGGAGAGGCCTAGCAACTGAACTTATAGAGGCTAAAGCGTTCTTGAGGACACACGGGGGAAATAGTCACGTGCTTTCGCCGTACTCCGCATCGGTACTATGTGATGTGTTGATAAGTGTTGAGTGGGTGGATCTATGCTAGTACACCCTCTAGACTAAGATGAGTGCACTCTTATGATTAAACATCTTTCAAGCATCCGCAAATACAAGATAGTAATTAAGGCAAAAGCCTAACCATACCAATACGATCGTTGATCCATTGTTCCCTTGTGCAAAAGCGTGCGTACTGGGGTTTATGTTTCTGTCACTCCGGCAACCCACCGTAAGCATTCTTTATACACAATGCATTCCCCTAGGTCCTTGATAAGGCAAAGTGTTGAGTGTTCGACTCACACAACACCACTAGGAAAATAACAACAGAACTTAAATATCAAACAACACATATTACTTCAACATCATATGACTACTAGCAACTAGACTTCTCCCATGTCCTCAAGAACTAAAGTAACTACTCACAAGACATAAAAGAGACCATGATCAATGGGGATAAATAGATGATAAACAATGTGGACACAATGATATTTCTCCAACAAAACCCAATAACATTCATCACAAGGTAGCAATCAACACCGGTAGAGTAGAGAGGATAGATAGTACGGATTACAACACAAGTTGAACTTGCGAGGTGAGATTGGATGGTGGTGGAGATGGTGCAGGATGTTGGGTATGATGTTCAATCTCGATGATGCCCGTGACGATGGTGATGACGATGGCGATGATCTCCCCTTCCGGGAGGTGTTCTCCCCTGCGGAATCTGCCCGCCGGAAATGTCTTTTCTCCTCTGTAGGTTTCCTCCATGGAGCGGCGGCGGAACTCAAGAAAACTCTCCCTTTTTAGGGTTTTTGGATGATGTGTGATATATAGGGCAAAAGGGGGGAGCCGGGAGTGGCCCCAGGGGTTCAGATGCCCTCCCGGTGCGTCCAGGGTGGGGGCCGCGCCAGGTGGCCGCCTGGGCACCCTGTGGGCCCCCTCTGGCACCTCTTTTGCGTGTCTCCATCATCCTTTAGGAAAATTGCCTCCATCGATTTTCAGGTAATTTGGAGGTCTTCTCCTTCACCAACCAAGCATCCACTTTTTACCGTTGAATCCTGCGTCTGCTGCTTCGGCATTGGAAAGTTTCAAACTGTGTAAAATAGCCAAAACAACATAAGAATAGCATCATATCATGAAATATATCAATGAATAAGAAAGGATTACTATATAAAATAGTGATGCATTTTGGAAGTATCAATGGTCAAGAGGCAAGAAAGGTTTTTGTACAACACCCGCGCTATAATATTGAAGCCTTCCTGAAGAGGGCAAACGATGGGAGGGCAATCATAAACAGGCGCTGGACTAAAGTTGCAATGGCCTTTAACATTCTTGAAGGCTCAATTTTCGCATTCCACTTCGACAGTTTTCCAAACGAGATTCATCTGTCTATCTACCTACTATGATGCTATACTTTGCAAAGGTTGTTTCTGTATTGCGGCCTGGTGACTATCCGTTGGTTGTTACCTTAGATTTCGTGTTTCTATAATGCGGTCTGTTGTACTAGCTGCTGGATGTACTATGATTCAGTAATTATGAAAATCCTGGTGACCATTACAAGCATATGAAATATACTGTGTTATATATAAATATATGAATGTGCTTATATCATCAATTAAAAAATATCCTAAAATATTTAAGATAAATACAATGCTAATTAAACTTTGTGCAATTGGATCATTGCACACGATTCTGCATACAAGTTCGTCACTGATAGCTATGTACATCGCACACATTCGATAAGAAATGAGCGTTGGGGATTTATTTATAATTCCACACCATATTTTGTGCACAACCGTTTATAATGTCCAGCGTACAACACACACAGTTTGGACGAAAAGAATGTTTGAGATTTAATTCTGAAACCACACGAGCATTTGTGCACAAACGTTTGTGTAGGTGTCAACAACACAAACGTGTACTATATACAAACTGGATGGGATAGCTTTGGGTATCCCATGCAGTTCCTGGCACACCAGCGTTTGGGATAGTATAACTCAACACAAACGTAGTATCTATATTAAACGTATGTAATAGGATAATTATCTCAGACGGACATTCGTGGATATGTATTTGCGATACGAAGGTCATCTCAAACATTCGAGTTATCTTGTGCGTCTACGTGGACTATCCATAGGCCACGGTTTCTGGCTATCGTTTGGAATAGCCCCCCCCCATATCACAATCGAAGGCAAGGCGACGGTTCCGATTCCCGTAGGCGATAGGGGTCAAAAAAACGTTTGGATAGCTATCGCGCGCACTAGTGTGGTGTCAACGTACATCCTTTCCCCTAGAAATGGATCAATTTTTATTCATAAGTGGTACCTTGTGATGGAAATTCGTCCACCATTGAATATGGGAGACAACATTTTGCTCTATCTGTATGAAGGCATTGAAGGCCTTTTCATGTTCATTCAAGACGTTCTATAACGCATATCCTAGGCAATACTTTCCTCATATCCTTGTTACTGAGTAATGTATTATTTGTATCACTGTATGTTATGTATATGTGAACTCAAATGTTGTTAAGTAATCCTTGCTACGTATTATGTTAATTAGATTTTCTTCTCAGAAATAGTAATTTCTAGTAATGTGCATATAGATATGATAAGGACGAAGTTCATTTTATACAAACTAATATCGCCTATGTCGGGCTTCTCCACCGCCTCCACCACCACGGCCACCACCTCCTCCGCCATGTCAGGCTCCACCAACAGGGCCAACAATGTAGTAGAATTCATGGAATCGGCCTTGGCTGTCGGGGTAGTAGGCGCCCATGTCATAGGACCACTGTGACTAGTCGTCCACACTGTACAGCTCGGGAGGCGTGGGCGCTTGCACGGGCACGGGCGCGGGCATTTGCTGCTTAGCCTCTGCCTCCATCTGCGCAACCATCTCCAGTGTTCGGTCGAACTCCGCCCAAAGGGGGGCAAGGCGAGCCCATATCTACTCGTCATCCTCAAAAAAGGACATGAATGGCTGCCTATTCCGGGGCGCCGTGGAAGAAGTGTTTGTGCTGGATAATAGATGGAAGATGAAGTTGCGGTAAACAGGTTTAGATTAAGACATGTACACCGATGGCCGCTATCTTATAGGGCCCCTCATGTGAGCTCGCCATTAAAGACATGTACATGAATTGGTTTATAATTGAGCGGCTGGAGCATGGTCAAAGGCTGTTGATCGTGATCGGTTCTCACGGAACCTTCAGGGTGCAAATATTATGAAGGTGGACGATGGGCAGAGGGCGGTCAATGTCTTACAGTGAGAAGATCTGACAAGGGATGGTCGCACACCTCATGACAAATTACGCGTGTCACTTGATGTAAATCTCATGAAATCACTCGTAAAATCGTTGTTTCCAAATTTTACGTGACAATATTGAACGTCCTAAAAAAATGTACCTACCCAATGACAGCAAAATACGTCGACCAAAATCCATCTAGGCCATCACCGAAGTTGTTCACGATGCAAGCCCGATGGGGGGTTTGGGTCGTGATGGTACCCGTCAATAAAAATTGTTTCATATGACAATTTTTTCTTCCGTCAAGAGGATTTTTGTCAAAAGAGATCTCTGATTATGTAGTGCAAATGTTGGTTGTATTTCTGAACTAATTATGCAGTGTTAACGCAAGTTGTGTTTCATATGTGCTATGGAACATCATCTTCCTATGTTGTACTTGTACACTCAAAAATACTCCTAATTCAGTATCTTTCTGCCATTATATTGGGGTACATTGTCAAGCATCATATTTCATTGTATATTAACAAATTTTCTTTTTGTCTTTATTAAGGAAGTTAATTATTTCTTCTAGAAATGAGATCATTATACACAAATGTTAAATAATATTCAAAAGCGGTATGATTTAAAGTCATACCAAGGGAATCACATAATCAACACGGGCATGTAGGAAAAGAAATCACTGTATTTTAATTTGAGAATATCGACCATACTTGATTAGATTAGTTTCAAAGTAAGCGCGTGTGTGTGTGTTTTGTTTTTTAATCTTACGAAAATGTACATCTACTTTCATTATACACTACAAAATAGTACCAACAATACACGAATTTGTAAGAGCAAAGTTATACCCCCATGAGTTTTGGATATTGTTGGGCAAAACAGTAGAGGAACTAACAAGTTTTCTAGTGTAAAACAGATGGTTAGGTTCCTGAAGTTATAGATTGGTGATAAAGCTTCAACGAAGATTTACACTTTTACTGAAGCATATCCTCTGGAGTGAAGCACATCACGGATGTCGACCCCTAAAAAGATAAGGAATCCTGAAGCACGTCTCATCGAAGAAGATGACCAAGATGACGCAAGACTTAGTTCTTTTTGCGTAGTTCTTTTTCACTTCTTTGAGTCGTAAGAAAAACCGTACTATCAAGAGGGGTTTAGTAAATGTACTCCGAAGGTTTTGATGAAAAGAATCAGATCGAATCCAAACCAGTGAGAAACCAGAGTTGAGAAATCTCATGTGCGCTAGGTAATGCTTCACCAGCGAAGACTTAGTTCTTTCGGCTCCTGAAGCAGAACCAAGTCCGTGAGTCAGCTTTACTTGGACCGCAAGTAAAGTTGCGCTTTGATTGGAAATATGACCGTTGGGGACAGGTGTCAAGCTGTCACATCGGGTCACTTCAGTCATTTCGCACCTTGGGATTGCCACCTATAAATACGCCACCCCCGCCCTCATTGGCCGGCGGCTGCTCCGAGATTATTTTCCTTACAGTGAAGGAGAGAGAGCAACCCCACCGAAGCAAACCAAAAATCCATCCACCGAAGTATAAGTCCTATTGATCTGAGTTGATTCATTATGACTTAGGAAGAAGTTGCTAGCCTTTTTATCTTGGAGAACTGCAATTCTCCTAAACGGTTAGAGAGTTGTTCTTCAGAGAGCGAAGAGTTATTGTCGCCTCGAAGTCCAGTTTGTCAAAGGTTTCGGTGATTTCCTCAATAATCAACCACGAGTGAAGAACTGACCAAGCTCAAGGAGATTGATGCAGTGAAGATACGGACGGAGAGAGGTTAGCTCCTGTGTTCAATCACAAGTCCCTCCAACCAGACGTAGCACTTTGCAGAGTGTGAACTGGTCGAACAAACATCGCCGAGTCAAGAGTTCGTTTTACTTTCCGCACTTACATTCAGTTTATCAATTGCTTCAGTGTTCTGCTTCAATGCAATTGACTCGATGTTTTTGATTCGCTATGTTTTGCTTCAATCCTGTTCTACTTCAATGTTTACCTTCTGTTGAATCTCTTCGGTTGCTGAGTTATGCTTCACTTCAAAGTTTCATGCAAAATTTTGAAGTGATCATTCACCCCCTCCCCCTCTGATCACATACTTGGACTAACAGAATTATAGTGTATTGGTACAGATATGAGGCCAACACGTCTGAAAGCTTGAGGTTCCTCGGTTCGAACCTCGCACACAACATCTTTTCTAGTATTTATTGTTCCTTCTTCAACCTGACGAACATACCTTTTTTCCCTATAATGTCATCGTGACGCTTTGTCCATGTCCCGTGACATGGGGAACCGTCGTAGAAATTCTACATACCCAGTGACGGCCAAATACATCGTCTAAGATCAGGAGAGACTATCACTGAAATTGCTGGGGTCGCTGGGACGAAAGGGAAAATTCCTGGTGACGGTCTCCGTCAAAGAAAATTAACTTTGATAACGTGTTTTCTTCCGTCACGTGGAATTTCGTGTAAAGTCGCCGTAAATTTTGTAGTATATCTATAGAGAACTTACATTTCTGCACTAGCCTTTAAAACCATCTAAGAGAAAAGGAATTTCATTTGACAGTCATCTATTCAACCACCACCACGCCTCCCCGCCTTTCTAGTCAGTGTTTAAGGGATCTTTGATCCTTCAAACTTTCATACATAAGCAAACACAATGGGTGAGGCAACGAGACAATATTGACAAATCACTCGTGGAAAGATCTTGGCAAGATAGAGGTTTAGCTCGAATGCTAGTGCTAGCGGTAGCAATGAGAAAATACCAACAAATCACTCGTGTAGAGATCTTGGCAAGATGAGGTTCTGGTTTTTTATGATTTATGTGCTATGTGGTCTTTTTATGAAATTTTTGAATTTAGTGGCTTTTAGCTAAAAATATTTAGTTGATTGTTGGATTAGATGAAATGTTGATTTACTTAAGTTGGTGTTGAAATGTGTTGCATTTGTTAGCAAAAAACTTTTTAAGCGATTATGTTTTAGGAGAAGGGCTAGGTGCCAAAAAAATTAACCCCTCAAGTTTTTAGGGGATTACAATTTAGGGGGAGGATGCACAGTTTCACTTACTATATACATAATGCAACCTGGTTCCTAGCTAGTCATAGAAGGAGACAATGATTCTTTCCCGCTTTGATTGGCCAACGTGGCTTCTACCGTGGAAGGGAAGAAGACATTTTCAAATTCTTTAACCAACAAAAGAGTTGCCCACTTAACTAACAAAAAATTGGATGAAAACCATCATAAATTTTTCTACTCATGCGAATTATTCCTAAATTATGGAGTCTCATGACCATCCAACAAACACGCCTGACACGAAACCACTGTAACTCCCATGCACTTGGGTCACAACATCACCACTGAAAACCCAACGGCCCACTAAAACTTGAGAGAATTTCTTATTTGGCCCTATATAAAAGTTTGCTTCCTTGTTTGACCTAAAAAGGTATTTCTTCCCTATATGACCCTAGGGGTGAATTTTGTTCCTAATTTTGACACTTCCGTTAGTTTTGCCCACAAACAGTGATATTTTCAAGATGAAAAGACTATTCTACCTTTGGTGGTGTACCACACTAGAAAAAGGTGAACCCCACTTTTCTCTGTATATTTATATTTGTTTATGAGTTTAACAAGTGATTTATTTTTTTATATACTCCCTATAAAGTAATATTGACCGATTCGTTGTGCACTGTGAACAAACTCACGTAGAAGATGTTTTTCTGGATTCAAATCACGAAAAAAGTTGATCACGCTATGGATCGATCTTGCCCTCTACACATAAAAGCTAGCTAGCTTTGTACAGTATAGCTGGCTAGAAACACATCGAATACACAGACCGGCGAAGGTTAAGCCGCGTGCGCTGCTGTGCCTACGACACACATGATCTGCACACCAATCGGACCACCGTGCCGGCGCCGTGCTCTGCTAGTCTGCTGCATGCCGAGCGACCATTCAGCATGGATGATATGGCTATTGCTGGCGCGTCGTAGCGACCTCAAGCGCATTCAACAAGCTGAAGTATTTGCTAGAGTTTGGCAACTACAGGCGTTCAAATGGTGCTACTACATCATAAAGTAATAAACGTAGTGCAACACTACGATTTTTGAGTACTTAAACCGGATGATGGATATTGTGTGATGCAATATGCGTATATATGCACGGAAGCATTAACATACAATTATTCACAAAAGGAAGAGCATTGAAATACAGATTAAACTATTTCCTTGTATCAGACACAATATATTGGACTACTTTTCCCTTAATCCTGTAAAATCTTTTCTTTACATATAACACTAGGGGTAAAATGGTCTTTTCATATCGTAGTTAACACCCTTTGATGGAAAAATAGATGGAAATGTCAAATTAGGAACAAATTTTACATCTTGTGTCAAACTTTAAGATAGGGTCAAATAAAGAATTCTCACTTAGAATTTGCATCCTATACCACTGTATCATGAGAGCACATGCGCCTCTCCATTTTCACCACCCTTCTTTCCATTCACTTGCTAGACTTCCTCTTGCGGATGTTGGATTGAGGAGGAGCGTCATCTTTCTTGCATTTGTCCCTTCGGTGCATTTTGCCTCAAGAGAATTCCTATCATTTTTTCGGATTTGGCATCCAAATTTGATAGGTATTCGAGAAGCTTGATGGCGAACAAATCTCCGAGATCAGGCAACAACATTTCGGCCACAACAACATCATCACCCAGATGAACATCATCACCCATGAGAGCCATATACCCGATGGACTCAAACGACATAGTTATCGAGGATTTCATCGTCGTGCTCGTGGCAACAACGTCAGGATCACGCCCACATGTGCTAACATACTAGTCACAGACAAAGGTAAATCATTTCCCTCACACGAGGTAGTTGTTGTGCATTTCTTGAAGCAGTTGTCGTCCACCAAGAGGCTCATAGGAGCAAGCGCCAACACACCGGTTGCATCGACATCATCATCCAGAGGAATCACTAACACAACATCATCAACAACCATAGGAACCACTGACACGTTGCACTCAGACGCCTCCGTCTGCTCAAAGGATAGAGGCAGAACATGTCCCTCACACGAGGTCGTAGATGAGTCCACCTCCAAATGTACCACGAACAAAGGCGAATAAGGGTCAGGCATGGCTCCCGAAGCTCATGCATGACCTGCAGCACCGGATCCATGAGCACGATGATGGACTCGCCCTCGATGATAGGCGACACAGGGGGCAAGGTAGACATCGATGATGAATTGTCCCCATCACAAGGGGAGAAACATCCATATAGATCTGCACCCATGTCCTCTTTAGAGCTAACACCAGCCACACAAGAAGGACGTGTCGGTGAGCATTGTAACACAGCCGACACAAGGAAGAGTCTACATAGTGCAGTCTCCGCCCACTCTAGAAAGCTTCCAACCTGCACTAGCAAGCCATGCAACAACTCAGAATGATATGCCAGAGTGGAGTGAAGAATCACATCAGACATAGTTGCCGGGCCAGTGATAGTTGAAACACTGACGCCGAAAACCCATGACGGAGTATCATGGAGGGGAATGTGGTACTCATCGGACCCTCACTTGAAGCAGGAGTTTGACGACGATCAGAGCTGAGACGGGGCATGTGTGACACGACAAGACATGCCAGTGAGCCGAGAGAACGCCAAACATTGTGACACTCACGCGAACGATGATCATTCTACAAAAAAGAAGAGCATTTGAAAGGATCTCAACAATCCGCCTCCCGACGTGCAGGGACGACACATCTGTAACAACGACCATGAAGCTAGGCAGGAATGAGCTGATGACCCAATGGTGGAGCTAGTGACGCCGAACGACATGGGTCATCACGCCAAGATCGCACCTCCTGCCATCCAGCACTCGCGTCCGCCTCATGCCCCACGCACATCCCACCGGAGCCAGACCTGGGCACTGGGAACCCGGCTCGAAAAAGCCCGACCCGACCCAGACCGACCATGCCTATGGGTCGGGCTCGGGCCTCATTTTAAGCCCGAAGGCTGTGTCGGGCCGGGGCTCGGGCTTGATGAAATTGCAATTTAGGGAAGGCATGTCGCTATTATTTTATTCACTGATGAGCCGGGCTCGGGCCTGAAATCTATGCTTGACGGTCGGGACGGGCCGGGCCTTGGTTTCCTACTGTGGGCTTTATTAGACCCGGCCCCAAGCCCGGCCCGGCCCAAAAAATGCCTAGGTTTAACCGAAATATTTGGCAGCATCAGCCGGTGTCTGTGTGTTAGCTTCTAGCTATCAAATCGAACTCAGGAATGGGGAATTTGTTTTGTGTCTGTGCTGTTCCTCCCAACCACCCTCACATCATGTTTGAATTACATATACAGCTAAGATATTCCTGGCCGCATCCACCTACTTCTCGTCCAAGCCAACAAGAGAGAGAGCGACCTCAGTATTTAAAGAGAGAGCCGTTACACCCTTAGCGGGCCAAGTATGGGCTAGCAAGCCACTGGGGAATCCTACGATTATGAGTGGGCCGGCCTGTGGGCCCACGAGTCGAATGCTCCTCTTCCCGCCGCTGCTTCTGTTGATCTCTATCTACTGGGCTGCTGACATCCCCCCGTTCTTCAGACAAGGCTTGACCCCAAGCCTTTGCTCGAGGAAAGGATTGACGAAGCGCATCACGATCCTCCCAGGTAGGAGAAGAAGAACCACCCCACTCAACGAGAACTTGAGCAATGGTACGATTGTCCAGCACACGAAGACGATGGATCTTGCTATCGTCAGGCAATTGAAGACAATAGGCGACAACCCCAATACGCTCCAACACAGTGTAAGGGCCAAAAATTCGAAAGGAGAGCTTCTAATTGGCACGACGAGCGACTGTACTCTGAACATAAGGTTGAAGTTTGAGGAAAACTTGATCACCCACAGAAAACTGACGATCTGTACGTTTCTTGTCAGCCTGCACTTCCATACGTTGCTGAGCACACAACAGGTGATGTCGCACTGACGCCTGCACAACCTCCCGGGCTTCATGCCTCTACTGTAAATCCACAAGAGCCAATGTATCATCCACGGAAATTCCAAAGTATCTCGGTTGATGACCATATAGAACCTCAAAAGGAGATTTATCAAGAGAAGAATGCCAATTGCCGTTGTACCAGAATTCACACAATGACATCCATTTATGCCACCATTTGGGATGAGCAGCGATAAAACAATGTAAATAACACTCCACTTGTTGGTTGACACATTCAGTTTGACCGTCTGTTTCAGGGTGGTAAGAAGAACTCATGTAAAGTTGAGTACCTATTCTGTGAATCAAGGCCTTCCAGAAGAGACTGGTAAAAATAGGATCTCTGTCAGAAATGATGCATTGGGGCATGCCATGGAGCTTATACACATGATCCAGAAAGATATCAGCAATCTTGGAAGCGGTATAAGGATGTTTGACTGGAATAAAATGGCCATATTTTGTAAACTTGTCGATGAAAACCATGATGCAATTAAACTGATCAGACTGGGGTAGACCAGATATAAAATCCATGGACAAAGTTGCCCAGGCATGAGAAGGAACCGGCAGCGGAGAAAGAAGTCCCGGATAATTAACTCGTTCTGGCTTGGTCTGCTGACACACCACGCAGGACTGAAAAAAATCCCTGATGAATAACTTCATTCCAGAACAAATAAACAGAGCACGAATTCTCTTGTAGGTCACCGGAAAACCAGAATGACCACCCATGGGACTAGCATGGAAAGCTGCACAAATGGTTGTTTGCAGGGAACTATTGTGCCCAATCCAAATGGAATTCTTGTATCTGATCAAACCATTAACCAGAGAAAAATGAGGTTTAGAATCAGGTTCTAAAGCCAATTGTTGCAGAATTTCCTTGGCTTTAGGATCTTAATGATAGCTGGTAATGATGTCTTCCAACCAAGTAGGCTGAGAACAAGAGACAACATACAAAGCTGAATCTTCATCACCCTTGTGTGGCCTACGAGAAAGCGCATCAACAGCTGTATTGTCTGTACCCTTTTTGTAAGATATTTTGTAGTTAAGCCCCATTAATTTGGTGAAAACCTTCTTCTGCCAAGGAGTGTGTAACCTCTGATCAGACAGATGAATGAGGCTTTTCTGATCTGTTTTAATCAAAAACTCTTGGAATTGCAAATAGGAACGCCAGTGATCAATAGCCAGTAAAATAGCCAAATACTCCTTTTTATAGATAGATAAATTCCTGTTCTTAGGGCCCAAAGCCTTGCTAACATAAGCCAAAGTATGACCCTCTTGCATGAGAACAGCTCCTATGCCAGTGTCACAGGCATCAGTTTCGACCACAAACTGTTTGGTATAATCTGGAAGAGCTAGCACAGGGGCTTGAATTAAAGCTTGCTTGAGAGTGCTAAATGCTTCTTGTGTAACAGATGTCCACAGGAACACTGATCCCTTTTTGAGGAGAACAGTGAGTGGTTGACTGATGAGGCCATAGTTCTTGATGAACTTCCTGTAATAACCTGTCAAACCCAGGAATCCTCTGACCTCTTTGACATTAACAGGAACACGCCAATTCTGGACAGTGAGGATTTTATCAGGATCAGTAGAAACCCCCTTATCACTGATGACATGGCCCAGATAAGAAATTTCTTGTTGTGCAAAAGCACATTGCACTACTAGGGAAATAGCTATACATGGAAAGCTTATTAGTGGCGCATGTAGAAAGCGATGCGCCACCATCTGTTATGGGTGGCGCACTGGAAAATAATGCGCCACCCATAAGGTCTTATGGGTGGCGCATTATTTTCCAGTGCGCCACCCCTAAGAGTGGGCCAGCCTGGATGACCTTATACGTGGCGCATCTACCAATATGCGCCACCCATAAGGTCCTTAGGGGTGCCGCATCCGTGAAATGCGCCACCCATAAGAGCTTAGGGGTGGCGCATTTCACAGATGCGCCACCACTGACTTCCTATATGCGCCACTAAAGGCCTAGAGCTGCCCTTATCTACTCCACCCCACCTACCACCTCTCATTCACTCCACACAATTCTCAAACTAGATCCACTCTTCTCACCCTAGATCTATTCGGTTTTCTCCTCCTCCCCACCTCATTTCTTCCATTTATCCATCGATACTTGGCATTACATCTATTTTGTTTCATATTGAAGTAAGTGGACCTCCTCCCAAACTCTTTTGTTCCATTTATGACCCATATACTTGCCTTTATTAGCTTGGGGTTTGTTGTATATGTGAATCTTGGATTTGATGTATGTGTGAAGCTTATGGTGGTTTGATGTATATGTGTATCTTGGGTGGCAAATGTTTTGCCGAAATGTCGATTCATTTCCGTTTCGGCAAATTTCTAGCGCACTCTCCGCATGCTCCCATGCATTATTAGGGAAGGTCATGCCGAATTTTTCCGGCGACGACTGTGATATATAATTGTGTTGCTCTCTCCGTGCACGCAGGTGATCGACCATGGTCCGCGAGATGCTGAGCGATATCACCGTGGCTAGGTGGATGCAATGTGCGACAAACGACATGCTAAGGAATAATAGGTCGGATATAAGATGTCCGTGTCGGAGATGCAAACTGCAGTGCGTGACCGAGCCTGATTCCGGAATATTGCAAAGACACCTGAAGCGTAATGGTTTGATGGATGGCTACACACGATGGATAAGTGATGAAGCTGGTGAGGAGGAGGACATCAATGGTGGGGCGCCAGTAAATGAGGAAGGGCAACCAGAAAACAGCGGCGGGCGAGATGACGAAGAGCATCCCGTACATGATCATGAAGAAGATGCCGAAGCGGATCATGTAGATCAAGATGCCGGACATGAAGATCAAGATGTCGGACATGATGATTCAAGCTGGGTGCGGTACCCTCATGTTCAAGAGCTGCTTGTCAAAGAGGCGTTGAACGCAAGAGGTGCAGCTAGAGAGAAAGCCAAGATGGCGCAACTCGAGAAAGCCACGATTATGAAGTTGTACGAAGGATGCAACGACGAGGATACCCGCTTGAATGTAACACTTGGGGCTATGGAGATGAAGGCAAAACACAAATGGACCGACGAAAGCTTCGATGATAACATGGAATTCTGGCACGGTCGTCTTCCGAAGGGCAACACGTGCCCAACTAGTATCGCTGAGGCCAAGAAAGTCCTTTGCCCTCTCGATCTTCTGCACGTTAAATACCACGTCTGCATAAATGATTGCATGATCTATCGGGGTGAGGACGAAGATAAAACCACATGTTCGGTGTGCGGTGTTAGTCGATACAAGAGAGGGAAGAAAGTTCCTAGAAAAGTGGTATGGTACTTTCCGATCACTCCTCGTCTGTAGAGGTATTTTGTAGATCCCGAGGAAGCAAAGCTCATGACCTGGCACGCGGATAGAAAGAAGCTAAAAGAGGATGACCCGAACCCGGATCCGGAAAAGGAGGACATGCTGAGGCACCCTTCAGATGGTAGCCAATGGACTGCGTTGGACCTCGAATACCCAGATTTTGGGAAAGAACCAAGGAACCTCAGGATTGGTGTGAGCGCCGATGGAGTCAATCCGTTTGGCGGCCAGAGCAGCACACACAGTACCTGGCCCGTGTTTGTATGCATATACAACCTTCCCCCCTGGAAGTGCATGAAGAAAAAGTACATAACAATGTGTATGCTAGTTCAAGGGCCGAAACAACCAGGTACGGACCTCAATCTATATCTGCAGCTGTTGAAAGAGGAGCTAGAAACGTTATGGAAATACGGATTCAATACGTGGGATGCCGCGGCAAAAGAATATTTCCCAATGAAAGCCGCGGTGATCACGACGGTGCACGACTATCTCGGATACGGATATTTCTCAGGGCAGGTGGTCCAAGGATTCTGTGCATGCGTTAGGTGCATGGATAATACAACGTACCGCCAGCTACCAAAATATCCCGGATCTTCAAAAACCGTGTTCCAGGGGTCTCGGAGGTGGCTTCCCAAGAAACACGCGTGGAGAAAACAGGGACATCTGTTTGATGGAAGCGAGGAGCTCCGAGCACCCCCAGCTCGAAGGAGCGGCAAAGAAATCGACAACTTGCTGAAAACTTGGAAAGAGTGCCCCGCGTCGGGAAAGAAAAAAAAGAAGACTCAGCCGTTGATGAGGGTATGGAAAGCGAGGTCTGTTTTCTGGGATTTGCAATACTGGAGTCTACTCCGCAGTCCTCATAGCCTTGATCTAATGCATATCACAAAGAACGTGTGCGAGAGCTTGTTTGGCACGCTCCTCAACATGCCGGAGAAGACCAAGGACGGGCCAAAAGCAAGGAATGACTTGAAATTTATGGGCATCAGGAGGGAACTTCACCCCCCTAGTGACGACGATGATGAGCCGGAGGAGGAAGAGGATACGGAAACGCAAAACTCTCGCAAACGAAAAAGGATGACCAAGAAGAAGACCGGTATTGATCACTGCCCCCGGCATGCTTCACTCTGTGCGAGGAGGAGATCAAGCGGTTTAGCCACTGCCTCATAGGAGTAAAATTTCCGAACGGCTACGCGGGGAAGATAAGCAGATACCTAGACGAGGCGAAACAGCGTTTCAGCGGGATGAAATCTCACGACTGTTTCGTGCTGATGACGCAGATTCTCCCGGTTGCGATGCGAGGGATAATGGACGAGCACGTCCGTAAAACGTTGTTTGGCCTTTGCAACTTTTTTGACGTCATCTCCCGGAAGTCGATTTGCGCTACGCAACTCAAAAGGCTACAGGAGGAGATCGTGCTCATACTATGTGAGCTTGAGATCTATTTCCCGCCCGCGTTCTTTGACATTATGGTGCATCTGCTGATCCACGTCGTGGAGGATATCTTCCAACTCGGGCCTGCGTTTCTGCGCAGCATGATGCCGTTCGAAAGGATGAATGGGCACATCAAAAAATACGTTCGTAACAGGTCCCGTCCAGATGCAAGCATAGCGAAGGGCTTTCTAACCGAAGAGTGCATCTCTTTTTGCACGAATTATCTCAACACCGAGAACCCTGTTGGTCTGGCCGTCAACAAGCACTTTGGCAGGACCGATGGGTGTGGTCACCACGAGGGAAGCCGCGCAATGCATGTCAACTTTGACGGTCGAGACATCGACTTTGAAAGAGCAAGCCTAGTCGCGCTAAAACACATCCAGCTGGTCGATCCTTGGATAGTAAAGCACAAGGATTTAATCAGGAAGAAGTACAGTGACCAGGGCCTGCAGATAACGGACCGAGATCCACGGCTAATCAAAGAGCACAACTCCGGTTTCATGACTTGGTTCAGGGACGAGCTTCGTGCTAATCCCCCGCGAAGGAACGCTTCCGAGGACGAAAAGATGATATTCACCTTGTCACAGGGTGCCGCACGCAACCTGATGACCTATCAAGAGTATGATATCAACGGCTACACATTTTACACGGAGGAAAAGGACAATAACTGCGATTACCAGAACTCAGGGGTAACGGGGATATTCTACACCGATGACGTCAAGGAAAGATTCTATGGAAGGATCGAGGACATATGGGAGCTCGACTACTGTGGAGAGAAAGTGTCGATGTTCCATGTGAGATGGGCCAAGAGCGTCGTAAAAGAAGACCGGTACTTCACCACCATGGTTATACCCGAAGCCAAATCCAAGTCTACGGGCACAAACGTCACCGCGAAAAATGAGCCATGGGTACTGGCTAGCCAAGTGGACCAATGCTTCTTCATTACCGACCCATCAAAGCCGAGCCGCGTTGTAGTGAGGAGAGGCAAAAGAAACATCATCGGAATGGATGGAGTCGCCAACGAGAAAGACTTTGACAAGTACGGCGACCCGAAGATGGAGGATGACTACGCCGCTCAGGATACATACACCACAACCCTACCGAAGAAAGGTCTCCTCTCGTTCAAGAGGAAAAGTGAAGGCGTCCCGGGCCTAAATTATTCAACCACGACAAAGAAGGGCAAGAAGAAGATCGTGAGGAAACGATACCTAGATAGCTAGCTCATAATTTAAGAAAAATATTTTGTAATTCATGATCACTTTGTGTATGCATGGATTTAATATGCACTTTGTAATTGATGATCACAATCTTATGTTTCCAAATGCCGCTACACCTTGTGTTTGTGGAATTGGTTCGGCGACGACACGGTTAAGGCATGGTACGTGGATCGATATGATCACAATCGAAGTACTCCCTCCGTTTCTTTTTACTCCTCATATAAGATTTGGTCAAAGTCAATCTTAATAAAGTTTGACCACTTTTATACACAATTGAAGCATCATGCCTAACTCCTTAAAAATATTTAGTAGCGATAAAAAAACTAGCAGCGATAAAAAACCAGATAGATAGCTAGTCCAATTAATAAAAAAAATTAAAAAACTCTTATGGGTGGCGCATCTTTCATAAATGCGCCACTAAATGTGCTTAGGGGTGGCGCATTTAGCCAGAATGCGCCACCAAGAGGTTCCTTATGCGTGGCGCATTTCGGCGGAATGCGCCACGCATAAGGAACCTCTTGGTGGCGCATTCTGGCTAAATGCGCCACCCCTAAGCCTTAACCTCCACGGCCCCCTCCCCCTTGCTGGTCACAGTACCCATTCGTCCTCGCCGCCGACGCCGAGCCCTAGCCGCCACCGTCCTCGCCGCCGACGCCGGAGCCGCCACCGTCCTCGCCGCCTACGCCGGAGCCGCCACCGTCCTCGTCGCCGCCCGCGCCCGCAGCCCGAGCCCGCAGTCGCCGTCGTGCCTCTGCCTCGCCTCCGGCCGCCGCCTCCTTCCCTCCCCTCCGTCCTGCAACTGCACGGGCAGGTACTCCCCCTCCCTCTCCCCTGCTCCGCCTCCCTCTCCCCTGCTCCCCCTCCCTCTCCCCTGCTCCTGCAACTGCACGGCTAGCATAGCAAACAACGAAATTTTGTTTGTGAATGGAAATTTTGTGAATGGAAATTTGGAAATTTGGAAATTTTGTGAATGGAAATTCATGATCACGTCCTGCAATATATCATTTTGTGAATGGAAATTTGGAAATAAGAAAATTTCATATTTCCTAGTTCCTGGTGATTTGAGGTGTTCATATCCAGCAGTACTAGTATTTTCAACAGCGAAAACAGGGCAAGTGAGATGAGAATCACGATTTCTAGATGCAGAGGCATATATAGGGTCACCACATGAATTATGGATCACTGCTGATGCATAATGAACACCCATAACAGCACAAGATGCCATGATGTTTGTCCACTGAACTTTGGAAATTTTGGAAAGATCTACTGAACTTTTTTACCATATGAAAAAAGGCAAGCAAGTGTTGAATTTGTTGTTAACAGAATTAAAAGAGAGAGGAGAATTTTGTCAATGGAAATTTGGAAATTCATAAATCACAAGAAATGCATGGCCTAAATATAGGAAAAGAGAACTGAATTTCTTTTTTAACATGAAACATGTAATGGTGTGCGTTTAATGTTGATAAAGTTTTAAAGTCAACGAATGAATCAGCGGTCACTTCAAATGCAAACCTGATTCATTCCTTCTCGAAACCTAGTTTGTTGCTGAATGATGGCCTAGTTTGTAATAAAACTATGTGAAAACTTTTGAAAAACACTCTCAAAATTAATCACACCTCTAGATGTCATATCATGCCACCTTGTCAGGTTTTGTGCTTCTCTGGCTTATTTAAAAAAAATTAGAATTGAATAACCACTAAGCTTCAAGTTAGTGCCCGAGTCCCGCCCACGTGGTGCTTGATAAAGGTGATGCTTCACCGAGTGTAATAGTTTTGCCGAGCAATTTTCTCTATGCACTCGGCAAAGATCTTGTTTTCCGTGTGCTCAATAAGATGCAACATGATATTCGTTGCGCGTTGCATCATTTCATACTACTGTTATTATTGTGTCATCGTTGGTGTTTGTGGTTCATTTGGGATTATTTTTGTTTTGACTCATGATGAGAATAAGCCATGTGGTTTTCTGTAGTGCCAGGGTATGAGTATGTATTTATATCTTGGCAACATGAGTAGGGTGATTTACCATCCATCCATCCATCCATCATGCTGGAACTGAATGACTTAGTTATAAGATATTTCAACTGAATATGAAAAAACCCAAGCAAGTGCCAATTTGCAATGCATTGTTTATCATATGAAATTTACCTATATATATGATGTTTGAATATCTATTTTAGTGCATTGTTCTACACTATATATGTGATGGTTGTGCCTACATGTAGGCATTTTTTATGTGCAGGGACTCTCATTATCCCCTTTCTCCCGAAATGTTGATTAACTTCCGTTTCGGTTGAGAATGGGGCACTCTCATGTTAAGAAAAAGAGCAAAGGTCATGCCGAATTTTTCCGTGAATTCGTGCATGACCTTTGCTATTTTTCTTAACATGAGAGTATTTGCATTTATTTATTATGCTAATTAATTAAGTAGTTGCATTTCTTAATATTGTACTAGTGCAAACATGTCGACCGGAGCCGACGCCGGTCCTTCTTCTCAGCCGGGAGAAAAAAGAAAGCAATTTTGGGAATACTCCCAGGAGGAGGTCGAGGAGCAGAGAGAAGAGGAAGTACCTCCGGGCGAGGAGGAGTATGAGGAGGAGATAGAGTCGGAGTCCGACTCATCGGATGATGACTTGGAGGAGGCTGGTACGACAGACGGCGAGAGGAACATCGGCGAGGATGATGGGACCGGTGGCTCCAACACAGATGGTACCCAGTCGAAGAAGAGGAATTGGAAACCGACCAAGGTCGGCGTCATCAGGCAAGAGTTTACTGTTGTGACCGCCGTCGGGATTCCTAAAGAGCCCGAACGTTTTTCGGAAGGGTACGGCCGTCAAGTCGCGGCGATCCTCTGCAACACCGTGCCGATCACCACGATTAACCTCAGGAGTCGTGAGAATATTCATTATTGTCAGCTTCTTATCAACAAGTTGCACGGACGATACAAGTTTCCGGAGCCGTACGATAACACCAAACTCAGAGGGAACAAAGTAAACACATGGGCCCTCAGGAAGATGAGCAAGGCCTTGTCCAGTTGGAAAACCCGGGTGAAGAGGGCAATTTTTGAAAAGAACAAAACCTGGGAGGAGCTCAAGGAGAAAGAGCCGTTGATCGACGAAGCTACCTACAACCTTTTCAAGGCTAGGTGTGAGTCCGAGCAAGCCAAGGCCGCGAGTGCAAAGGGCAAGGCCATGCGGTCGCAGGTCATAGGTAACCATCGTCTCGGAGCCGGTGGTTACAAAAGTTCCAAGCCTAAATGGGACAAGGAGGATGCCGAGTACGCCGCTGCGGGCATACCTAACCCCTTCCAGCAATACAAAGATGATCCGCAGACCGAATTCTTTGTGAGGACCCGGAGCTATAAGGACAAAGCAACCTTGAAAATAATTATCGATCCTAAGATTCAGGAGTTTACGACTGCCGTGGTAAGTAGTTTACCACGCGACCTTGTCGATTGAATTCTCGAGTGAAGTTCACAATTTATTAACGTTTCACATTCTTTTTGCAGCAAGCGGAAATGAAAATCGCCTCATCGCAGGAGTCGTCGGTTAGGGCGGCCGGCCCGTGGGACAACGCCTTCAACAGGGCGTTGAACAAGGTCAAGAAGGTTGACAACGTGACGGCGAAGCCATCGTCAGCCGGCCGTGTGGTCGGCTTTGGTGCGGACCTAAATTGGTCCGAATATTATGGAAAATTGGCGGAGCAGTCCGGTTCGAGGGGGCGCAAGGCGAGAAGGACCGAAGAAGATGTCGCTTATGTTCGTGGACTGGAGGAGAAGGTGAACATGCTTCCGCAGCTTGTCCAGGACGAAGTGGCAAAGACGATGAACGCTCTCCTTCCAGATATGATGCAGTCGCTCGCGAATTGGCAAGCGCGTGGTGGACAAGGGCCCATACCAGTCCCCAGCATGGTCGACAGCAACTCGGGCCCCGCGGCGCCTGCAGTCCCGACTCCGGCCATAGTGGTGGCTCCCGCACCGACTCCCGGCGTATTGGTGACTCCGGCCGCCAACACCGCGGCGGCGACGCCGGACGTGATGGTAACTCCTCCGGCCACGATCGAGCAACCGGGGCATAACAATAATGCACCCGGCGGCAGCACAAATAGGGGGACCGACGCCACGGGAGGCAGCGCGCCCTCCGTCTCTTGCATGCCCGGTCATCGGCGGGGTCTCTTCACTAGCCGACCTCGACGCCCTCAAGGTAACTATAAGCGTCTGCAACTCAAACGAGGACTTCATCTCCTTGCAACTCAAACGAGGACTTCACCTCGACGCCCTTTTTTAGTGGAATCTCTCTGATGCATATATATATATCTGTTTCGCAGGAGGACACTCCATGCATTCTATTACAAGTCGTGGACGGCGAGTTGAAGGATGTTGCCAAAGGTAAAATCATTCAACCACAAAATCGAATCATGCACAATATGCCGATGGCACCGGAGATGCATAGGGTTCAAATCTCTCTCGTGATTTCGGGCTACGAGAGAGTTGAACCTCCCATTCAACCCCCCGGATACGATGAGGATGAGCCGGCAGTCCTCAGTGACTGTTTCAACCAAATATGCCTATGGCCGAAGAGCCAAATGCGTTTAATGACGGGGGAAAGGGGCACCACACCTAGGACAACACTGCTAGTCATCGTGTCGGCGCCACATGATCCCATCGGAGCACAACAAGAAGACGATGATCTTGATGATGATATCAGCGCCGACCAGTTCATCAATACTTTGTATGATGCTGATGACTTATTCATGCCTCCTGCTGAAGGAGCCTGTCAGCATGACGAGGAAGCTCGCGGTCCAGCTGATCCTGCGGCGAAGCCTGCTTGCTCCACGCGTCTCTTCGCTGCTTCTCAGGACATGTCTCCGGCAGCTTGCGCCTTCACCGAGCCTCAAGCAGATGCCACAAGATCTATTCTCAGCCCGTCCACACTCCATAAGGCGGCCACTGAGCAGATAAAGGCCGGTGACTGCTCAAAATCAGAAAAGAAGAAGGGACGGAAAAGAAAGAAGAGCATCACTTCTAGTAGCCAACCTTCGATGCCGATCCGGGCTCAGGACGGGCCACCAAGACCCAAGGATCTCTCGTTTGAAATCCATGTGGCTGGTAGGGCGATGCTACCTAAGGACATGCTGGACCTTGCAACTTCGGATATGCAGAGTGTGCATCATAGTATTATGGCATTAGAGAAGATTCTTCTTCGAGAAGAGAATCCCTCGTACCCGGTTTTCATGGCCAAGGTGCCACTCAACATGGGCTTCATCAACACTATCCCCGCGGATATGATAATCCTACGGTTTTCGGAGATCTTCAATTTGTACCATCTCAAGCGGCTGGACCATAGCCTTATCCGTCTGTTCTCGCTCAGCCTTTCTATGAGTATCAGGAGAGATAAGACCCCGAGCGTCGCGATATTGGACCCCTTCTACATGCGTGAAAGCATCTTGATGGACGACGGGGACGCGGCTCTCGCGGCGGGGTACATCACAGACTTCATGCTACGGAACGCCGACAAAGATTCATTTCTTATGACCTACTCTCCCAAGTAAGTCATTCGCTCGGGGTCCATGATCGTGAAACCACGACCATCATGTTGACCATGAACTAGTTATCAATGTAGAGGCTAACTAGGAACTCTGGGGTTTCTATACCACACCTGCATCATTGTTTCACTGATGCAGTTCTAGCACAGTATGAAACTGGATATGAACTTGCTTAGATATATTGGAATAATCATATATTATTTGCCTCTAGAGCATATATCCAACACTCACGTCCCTCTCCTCTCTTCCACAGCGCCAGCAGGCGGCCGGAGCCGCCGTCACCATGGTCGTCGGCGCCATGGACCCGAGCAGGAGCTCGCCCACGCCCGGCCTCGCCGTCCTGTGCCGCCGCCACCTCGGATCCGGCGGGATCCGGTGGATCTCCGCCGCGCCGGTCTCGTCCACGCCTCTACACCGCCACGAACCGCCTCGTCGCCAGCGAGCTCCCGCCGCCGCCGCCCATGCGGGAACGGGACGCCGATCCAGCGGCGTTGACCCACCGTGGGCCGGCCAGCGTCCGCGGCCCAGCCGGCCTGCCAGGCTCGCGGCCCACCAGCGCCAAGCCAGCCTCCCACCGCTGCTGTTGGGCCTAGCCCATGGGTGAGGCCCAGTGCCTTTTTTTTCCTGTTGTTTTTCCTTTTTCCAGATTTTTGGCTAAGTCCCTGGTAAACTGTGTGCTGATCTGTTTTTGCGACGTAATTTGCGAGTAAACCGTAGCCCGGATGACGTTGCGCCCAAAAGGAAAATTGCTTAGAATTGTGTGTACTTCAGTTCATCTTTTTTGAGAATTTTGATTTGAGGCCATCTTGATGTTGATAATCTGTGTTGAAGTGTGCATCAGGTCGTTAAACTGCTACTAATTGCTGTTATGTGCTGCTGTTGTTATTTTATTGCAACTTTGGGTGATGATTGTGACACATCCATGAGGCCTATTGCATTGATTCTTTTTCCTATGTGTTAAGCATCATGTGTACTTCATGTCCATGCTTTAACTTGTCATATTTGGGTGCTCTATCTATATTAAATCTTGCTCCAAAGTGGTGACACTGATGTTAATGTGCTGCTGTGCTGAAAACTGTTAATTTGTTGCAACTTCGGGTGACGGTTGCGTCGCAACCGTTTATCGGAATTGAGTGATTCCAATAGCATATTGTTAAGCATCATGTATACTTCCATTATATGTATTGTATTGCCGTGATATGCTTTCTGGTCATATAGTTATTGAGCTCCAAAGTTGCTATGCTGCTGTTTTTGACAGCCACCTCTGTTTTTCTCTAAGTCTGTAACGTTCCGATGCCATGTTGCATGCTTAATATCTTTTGATCTATGATGCATATTTGCATGATTCCTTTTGCCATGCCTTCCCTGTCATGTCTACTTTAGTTCCATATCATTTTTGAGCATGTTTGCATTGATTATCATGTTTATGCATTGCTCTAAAGTGTGCTTCCTGATGTTGACAGATTGTGCCCGTAACTTATTTTGTTTGTATCTTTTTAACCGTAACTCTGTTTGGGGTGTTCTTTATATGTAACTTGATTAGTTTTTCATGTACTTTGTGTTTATGATATTGTTTTCTGTTGTTAACCAACCTAAAATATGGTTTAGGGCAGAACAGTACCAAATCCTTTAATTGTCGTGCGGCACTTAGTGTATGCCATGTTTAGTTTGTGCCTCACTTAAATTGACTACCATAGATAGTTTATCTTATGCTTCACCTCTTGCCATGTTTGTGTGATATTCCATGCTTGAGTGATATGCCATGTTAACAACCTTTGTTGATCACCTGTAGCTAAACAACTTGAACCCTTGTAAATGTGCGGTATCGTCGTGTGTGACGAGTACTCCACTTAACCTGTTAGTAACCGCTCTCGACGGTAGGTGCGGTGTCTCGTATTTCCTTCTTGTTGATGCTTGCTCGTGTTTTCTTCGTAGTAATAGATGATTGCTCGTTGATTCCTTTCCAGTGTTTACTTCTTGTGTGCTCCCGCGGATACCTTCGGAGACGATGCGAGCTTGCGATCAACTACACCTTCGGAACCCGACTTATCAACAGGCAAGGACTATACATTACTTATGATCCATTCTATTTCAACCAGCGGATTGCATGCTAGTCTAGGTTAGGTTCGATGTTTGATCCTACCACATGTTTGCAGCCTCTTTCAAACCGATACAGCCATGTCCCCTCCCAGCAAACCTTGTACTGCTATGTTACTATTGCTCGTTGCTCAGCCCCTGCTTAGTATGCATGCTTAGGATGCTACGATGTTACCCTGTTACTCCTTGGTTTGGGCTATCACATTATTATAATATTGTTGATGATATGATTATTATAATGTTGACTATATTCGACGAAGGATGGAAGGTCTAGGCTATCCCGCCCCGACGTTTTGTTCCATTCGAGTACCTAGGATCCGAGTCCCGGGTATTGGTTTTAAGACTGAGCGTGCCTAACTGCGTGTGGGATTTTATGGGGTCCCCTTTTCTTACCTACCTAGCTTCAAACGTTTCTAGTGGTGGCCCAAGCTGATTTACCATTTGAAAACCGTGTGTGTGCTTGGTTGGGCCCCCAGCTGTTTTAAAAAAACTTGGGCCAGTGGAGACATGGTTTCTCTGTTGGTCCACCCGATCATCTTAGGACCCGGTTTCCCATGTGTGATTAACCGGCTATCCGACCTGCGTCATACGGAAGAGTCCGATCCGAGAGCGTGGCCGGCTTTTGGATTGGGTGTCAACTCCTCGGGGGCCACCCGGATTTGTTCGTCGTTAGCTAGCGGGACCTGTTGTTTCGGATCTCTTGGAACTAAATCATAAAATTGTTTCCTGTGATGGGTAGCAACTGAGAGAGATGGGCGTGCGTGCGGAGCCTTGTAATGGGCAGTTGGAACACCCCTGCAGAGTTAAATCTTTTCGAGAAGCCTTGTCCACGGTTATGGACGACTTGAGACCTACTCCTTGTTCATAGACAACAACAACTGAGATAATCTTAATAGAACTTGATCAATGTGTGTGTGCCTTGACTTCTTCTTCTTCGTCGGGATGCGAATAGGAGGACAAGGATAGGATAGGTGATATGTTTGCGAAAGAAGTTGATAGCAAGACTTGTTGGAGGCGATTCCTCATCGAATGCTTGGCTTCTTACCTTACTCTCTAGATCGTTAGCCACTTCATAAATGCTAGTGCGGCAGCAACCTCACCACTTACCCCATCCTTACCGTAAACTACTAGTTGTCCTAGAATGACAAGTGATGAAGTCCTTGCTGGGTCAGTTGACCACTACAGTTGGATGCTGAGTACTTCTGTACTCATGATACTACCCCCAAACTCTTTTCAGGGTTCTTGATCGACAACAGGTATGGTGATCGACGTTTCACGTGGAGACTCGACGACGACTAGTTAGGCGGATCTCGGCGGAGGGCCTGGACCCGTGTGGTTATGGGTCGATGATTTTATCTTTGCCAGTAGGCATTTGATTGTAGTCTGTACTCAGACATGTATCTTCCGTTGTTGTATTGTATTTGAGGCAGTTGTATGCCGATTGTATGAGATGATGTATCCTTGTATCTGTAATGTTGTGATATCATGTTGAAATCCGGGATATATGACTTCATCATATGTCGCGGTGGGACCGATTTGTGCTTCGTCCCCGGATCTGGGTGGAAACACCTAGATCTGGAACAGTACCGCATATCGGGCCTAACAACTTGGTATCAGAGCCTTACTGACCGTAGGATCCCTTCTCTGGCCGAAGTCGAGTCTAGACAAAATCTATTTTGTAGCTACTAAGTTAGTTATCGGAGAGTAGAAATCTTTTTACTCCTTACCTTTGCTCTGGTCAGGACAAGTGCCGTAAGTGTTTTACTCTCGCCTTATCCTCTTCAAACTCTAGGATCTCGAGTGTGTGGAGTATCGGAACCGTTACAATGCCTTGCTTGCAGCGTATTGTCTCGATTCCGATCTCAGGTTTGGGAATTCCTGTAGTACCTTTAGTTTTTCTGACTCTGGTAAACATCTTGTTCGTCTGTTGACTTCAGTCCTCTTGCCCAGTATCCTCACGATTTGAGTGATAGTACTTCCCTTGATCGTCGTTTTGAGTGTCGTTCTTCCTCTTGATCTCCCGATGGTTTCGTTTTTCGACGTTGTCATCTCTCTGCGGAAGTTTATCTCGACCGAAGTTTGACGTCGACATGGAGCAGAGTCCCTTGTTGGTGGTGTTGAAGATCGTCGACTCTCTTTTCTCTCCCCCTTCACCTCTCCCCCAGATCGTCCTGGATCTCGGGACGAGATCCCTTGTTGGTGGTGTTGTATTGTAACAGCCCAGATTTCAAAAAAATTAAAAATTTTGTTTTCGGTGTGAATTGTTTGATTGTCTGATTTGTTTGCAGTGTTTGCATCCCCGATTTATCGATCGGCGATTATTTCCCCCCCCCCCCCCTCTTATCTCGTACCGGACGGAGACTGACCCTTGCCACCTTGACACTCGACCTTTGCGACACCGGGTTTCACCCGATCACCGTCGCGAAAACCGCACGAGACCAGCCGCAGCCAACGGAACGAAAAACCCTGTTTAATAATTAAACGGGTTATTTTATTGCGCTCCAGAAAGTGTTCTCGGAACGGTTCCAACGTGATGTGACCGCCGTCGGCTCGACGCGCTGATCGCGCAGATCGAAGTTTTACCCGAATCGGAGGTACTGCGGACCCCCGGCGGTCAGAAACGTAAACACCGCTCGCGCGAGAGAAAAACCGGAGATGTTTTTGCAAACTGCGAGCCACCTGGGCTATATAAAGACCACCACACTCCCACCTCCTTCTAGGGTTTCCCTAGCCACAAAATTGCAGCCACCCCCTCAAAATCCCCTCCAAATTCTGCCCCAAGTCCTCCTAATGACAAAACCCAGCTCCCAGATATTCCAGGCCGTTAGATCTGCAGATCAAGTGTCCAGAAGCAGCCACGTAGCCCCCAGCCGCCCTAGGCGAATCCGGGCCCCGCAGGGCCTGGAGCACCGCCGCAGCCCGTTTGGGCCCACTCCGCCGCCGCGGCCAGCCCGCCTCGCGCCGCCTCCCGATCTATCGCGCCACCCAACTCCGGTGGTCGCCGCGCCGCTGCTGCGCCTCCCGGTGAGGGCCTCCGCGCGTGCCCCTCTTCCTCCCTCTCCACCTCACTGTTCGGGTTCGCAGCAGAAAACACAAATTTTTCTAACTAGCGTTCCCTTAACCCAAGATCTAGCTAGCCGTATTACCGTAACAGATAGTAGTGCGGAAATAACATACCTCGGGGTGTAGTCCGTTGCGCGGGAAATGTTCCCGCAAACGTGGTTGATGTAGCCGATCAAGTTTCACAGCCCCCTGGCTGTGTTGAGCACCCGGATGGGTGTAGTGCCACACGTGCAGCACCTCGTAGTACTCGCACACGTACGAGACTCGATGACGACCTCCGTTCTCCGATCCAGCGGAGGGGGCGGAAGCAGACCTCCGGACGGAGCTTCGGCAGCACGACGGCCTCCGATTCTAGCAGAGAGGTCTCAATTCCACTACAGGCTCACACTAGGGAGCCCACCGTGGAAGAGACCAGAGAGGGGAGGAGACCGGAGAAAACCGATCTCAATTCGGAGTTATATTTATTTTCTCACGAATTTCTGTGTATTAATTATGTGCACCCTGCCTGTCTTTATATAGGCTGGGGAAGGGAGTCAACCCACCTCCCCTAGCAATGTGGGACTAAACCCTTTGCTAGGGGGGAGTTGGCCGGCCAAAGGGGGGAGAGGGGGCGCACCCCTCATGGGCCCTAGGGCCCATGGCGCCTCCCCCCCCCCCCTTTTTCTTTTCTTTTTTCTTTTCCCTTTAATTCCTTAATGGGCCTTTTTCTCCACTAAGGCCCATAGCACATATTAATTAGAAATAAAATGGTTTTAATTATTAATTCAATTAATTAATAACTAAAACATATTATTTCATCTCCCGGTGCTCCGGAAACTCTTCCGGCTCACTCCGAACTTGTTTCGGTTCAATACGGTACTCCTCCGATATTGTCTCCTTTATTCCCTGGTTGCTCCGATGGTTCCGAAAAGGTCTCCGATTTCATCGAGCCCTTAAGTGTGTTACCCTACGGTCCGAGAACACTCCAGTCATGACCGAGCAGAGGCAACAGTCAATGATCATCAGCGGGACCTGGATGCCCATAATGACCCCTGTGCATTCCGGATATCAACACCGATTGGACCTTACGCCGTATAGCATTCCCTTTGTCAGCGATACTGGATTGTTCCGAGATTCGATCAATGACATCCTATGTCTGGTTCAATCTCGTTCCGAACTAAATCCTCATTCACTCGTTCCCGTGATATTCATCCCCGTGACCTAGTCACACGCTGCGCAGCTTCATGGATGGAATCTCACCGAGTGGGCCCCGAGTATCTATCCATTATATGGATTGACAAATCCCGCTCTTGTAAACAATACTCCTCAACGTATCTCCACGGAATACCTAAGATACAACCGTTATGACCCGCATATTTCAGTCAGGTGGTGGGATGTAAGTCAAAGCATCCGGGAAGATAGTGATTATGCACGTACTCACGGTCAAAGGAACGGTCTACCACGTTCTGTAATTACAACACTGAACCTTCATAAGATTTGATCATGCTGTAATGCTTACTTTGGGTAATGTTCATCACGTCACTTAACCCGTGAGGTGACCTCATAGTCAAGAGACTTAATTGTCCATGATCGCGAAACCACGACCATCATGTTGACCATGAACTAGTTATCAATGTAGAGGCTAACTAGGAACTCTGGGGTTTCTATACCACACCTGCATCATTGTTTCACTGATGCAGTTCTAGCACAGTATGAAACTGGTTATGAACTTGCTTAGATATATTGGAATAATCATATATTATTTGCCTCTAGAGCATATATCCAACAGTCTCCCACTTGCACTAGAGTGCTAATAATCTAGCCGCATTTTTCCGATCATAAACATCTTATCACATAAGTGTTTCATTGATCATGCACGCTCATGGAAGAGGGTTCGTCAACGAACTGCACCAATTCAGATTCGTATGTTTCCATTGCAACTGGCATAGGTCAAAAGCTCTTTTGACATACCACTCATTATCATATAATGGTTGGATATAAGTTTCGCGGGAGAGTGAGACTATTATTTCACAGTATCCTCCAATGATCTCTTGGTTCAGTCTTTAGAAGACTCATCCTTAGTCATATATACTGGGAAATACACTCAGCCAGAAGTCCAATACTTCTAACGCTAAACTTTTATCCATACGTCTACTTTCTTAAGTAGTATTATGTTTGTAGTACCGTGAATTTTGCTCACATTTCTTTCATGTCTTTGGTGATGTCTCTAATTCCATATAGACCCATAATATGGCTTGCAATTGTAATCTTGCATTACATTCAAGTCTATTATCCTTTCTATATTTTAGAGAATAGTCCTCAGTATGCCTCTCTATACTGAATGCATGGACTTTATTCAGATTCTGTGTTTTACTCCTAAAGCACATCGGAATCTGTTCTTCTACCAAGAACTTTTGAGTCATTCTGTTGTTGGATTCACAACGCATGTTATATGGTGGAATCATATGTCAAGAACATATGAGATCACATGTCCAGTACATGATGCATCTCTATTCTTCCATCAAGACATTGCTTGTGATATTTGGATTTCATCCATTATATAATTTCTATCCACAAGAACCTGTTTCTTGTCTAGAAGATTATTCCAACTTTCACTTCGTTTCATTATCCGTATCTTAATCTACTCATATAGATTTCAACGTGTAATGTGTTAGTATTTCATATAAAAGAAGATTCTTGCAATCTTGTATTTTATTTGCCTTATGCTCTATATGCACATATGTATATGAGACGATTCTCTATATACACAATCAATGCATATCCATATATATATACATATGAGATCATTCTTCACACATATCAATGCATATATGTTTGAGACAATGATCCTGCTCCTACTCAAATATATCCATCTTATACTCATATATTTGTGGTTCAGCTTTCATCAAGTCATTCTATTGTTCACTATGTCTCACATAATGACAAAGCTTCCAAAGCTCCCACTCAGAAAATGCCCTCTGCATTCCAAGTTTCTGGGAAGTCTTCAAAGCTCCCACTCAGTTTCATGAAACTGCAGGCCCACTCAATATTTTGGTCATCACAAAATCACTTGATCAAATCAAGGTTGAGGGTTCCTGTCTTGAGGTACTATAGTCCATCCTTTTAACGAAGTAACCTTCGTCTTGCCCATTACAATTCCCTTTCAAATCCAAATTTGACTGAGATGCAATTTCAGGCTATGGTCCATCGTAGTGTAAATGAAATATTTTATTGATTAAAGCATTCCTACGTTTCCGTAGTCAATCACCATTGAACTTTGGTCATAACCAAATAATGCCTTATTCCCATTACATTTTTCTCAATGACTCTCCAGTTTTTCGAGAATATGAAATAACCAATTTATTTCACAGGACGTGAGCCATCCTTAATGTAATTCAATATTATTTCATTTCTCCTCGTGTTCTAGGCTACCATCATTCCTTTGTGTCTTCAAGCAATATTATTCCCTATTGTTTTATTAAGAAGACTCATGATTATTGTTCTGTACAGAACGTATTCATGATAACCTTCTAAATTCAACAATGGCTTCAACTCATATACCAAGATCAATCATCTTTGGCATATCCTTTCTTATGCAGTGTCATTACAGCAGAACATGCTTCCGTTGCAATACTCTGATATTCTGAAGGCAAGGTCCAATACCCCGGTCAAAGTTTTCATTATCTCCCATTGGATTCGTGTCGAGAGACTTTTCTCGTATTACCAATTAAGCAACACACATATTGCTATTCGGGGAGAATATGTAATTTCAATTGCTCGTAGTTTTATTACAAAGAAATTCTTTCTTTTAAGAAACCTTATAACACCATCAGTTATGGAGCTATCATGTCTCGTTTAGAATCAGGATGGTTTCCTATTCATGAAGTGGGTGTTTTAACTTAATGAATTAAACAATCTTATTCGACAATAACTATAGTGCTAGGGGAAAGAACGTTTAGACCATACTACGGTTTAGTATGACTACGAATGGTTTAAGTAGTCTAGCACTTTCAACTTCCATCGTAGTTTGTGGTACAACTTCCACAAGTCTCCCATTATGTCAATATCAATACTTATCACTTCGGATCGTAGCGTCGTGATATGTATCCTTGTATTCTCACTTCTCACTGTGATTCCCGAATCTCAGCTTTATGATCTCAATTGAATACAACTTTCAATTAATCATATGAAGTCTTTAATGATAACTCACATGCCCATTCTACATCATTTATGTATAATGATTGGCACAAGTTCTACTTGCTAGAACCTTGTCATGATCATATTTATTGCAGAGGTTCATAGATCGTGTATCTAATCCATCTCATGCAATCAAGTTATGATTCTTCATTCGATAATGAACTCACAAGTTAATAGATCATACATTTAATGAATTCATCAGTTATGAAGTCACCTCATGCAATCAGATCTTGACTTGTTATAATCAAGACAACTTTATCATTAAACATTGAATATTTCTTGACAATAATAGTAGTATTATAAATGCTTTCTATCATATCATAAATCAAGACGTAATCAAAGTATAAGCACACTTTTATTCATAGAGATGGAACAACTGACTTGTCTCATTACATGAATAACTTTGTCTCGCGAGATGCAAGACACACAACTAAGTGTTCATACTATAATGATTACATAAGATTTATCTAATACTCTAAGTATCTCCTATGATAGATGTCTCGGTGGAATCCATGTTGGCCATCAACTGACTTGATATCCATCAATCCTTGATTTCACCTTTTCCCGTCCATGCAATGGCAGGTCCTGTTTTCATAAAACAGAATAAGTATCAAATACTCATTTACTGCATCTGTTGTATAAGGGAGTAAACATTTATAAAGTATATCAAGTATATACCTTCTCCATCGACAACTTCTCCTTCAATGGGTTTGACCTCCAGGTACTGAAGTCTATCCATGAAGTCAGAGAACTCGAGGCTTTCACCTCTGCCGACATAGCCATGGACATGGTCTGTATAGCTCGGTGGAAGCGAGTGTAACACCGTGTATATCGCAGACTCATGTGTGGTATCATAGTCAAAGTCATCTACGAGGCTCAGATGTATCTCATGCATCTTGGCCAAGTGTGCCTTCAGGCAAGAGCCTTCTTCCAGCTTTGTAGAGAGAAACTCACTTTCTAACTCAAATCTGGCTACTCTAAACTGATGTAAGTTTGATGACTTCAGCTCATCGATCATATCGTATGTATCCAAATCAGCATACTCCTCACGCAAAGGTTGCGGAATGCTGGTTTCTATGATACCCTTAGCTATGGCATATGTCCTTCGACGATATTGATAATCAATCGCCGCTTGTGCATCCATGTCGTTTTCTGGAGGGTTTCCCACATGCCTTTTAGTTAAGAATGAAAGGTTGATTCTTTTGAGCACGGCTCTAAGGCGTAAGTACCAACTAATGAAGTTTGACTCATTTTCTTTAAGTCTTTCACCATGTAAGAAGGAAACCATTTCAAGGTACTGGGTGTTATCCATTTTCTACAAACATAATTGCAAGGAACACAATTAAGACTAGTTCACAACAAGAGAGTTCATATAATCATATGAGCTCACACCAAAACATTTCATCCCTAAGAAGTTTTAGTGATTACATGATCCAGATTCACCGCCCGACCTCGAATATCACACGGCCGACGGGTCAGTTTCAAAGGTAGACAACAACTTGTGCGATCACATTATCTTATATATACTGTGACTCATGCTCGATCTTTCGATCTCTAGTATTCCGAGGCCATATCTGCATATGCTAGGCTCGCCAAATTAACCTCCATGTTATATGCTGCTCAGCAAGGCCATATTTTCATATGCCAGGCTTGCCGAACCCAACCTCATGCGAACTCCATTGAATATGTAGGACAACTCCGGTATGTACGGAGCATCAGGCCATATGGGAGAACCTTCCAGGTGGTGCACACTTCGGTAGAATACTTGTGTTTGGCTTTGTTAAGGGATCATCTTATCACATGCTACCGTCGTGTATCTTATACTAGCAAGTTTTAAGATGTCTGGGCTATGGCAACACTAAGTCTACAGTGTCTCCATTTTAGTTTGTTTTATGATGACGATTACTACTCACTAGTAACACATAGCAAAGCTATCACTACATCACAAACAAACAAACGATAGCCCCCACTTTGCAATACAAGGTTTAGACGGTCTAGTTGTATATTGCAAGTTTTACGTGGCTGCTAGGGCTTTCATAGTTTAAACAAGTTTTAACCTACGAGTCAACCACAACGTCAACCATACGATTGTCTCTATTACACCCCGCACGGGGCCCTCCGTTGCAAATGCCACATCCGCTAAAGTAGAGAGACAGACACCCCCCCCCTAGCCACTTTATACGGTACAAGCCGCATGTCAAGCATGGAACCAGTCTCGCGTAAGAGTACGCGTAAAGTCGGTCGGGGGCCGCTTCATCAAACAATGCCGCAGATATGAACAAGTGCACGTGAGAGGGTAACAATCATACAATCAACGCCCACATCCCCGATGTGTTCTATCCGTACAGTAATACTAAGCATAGACCTAGCTCTGATACCACTGTTGGGGTTCGCAGCAGAAAACACAAATTTTTCTAACTAGCGTTCCCTTAACCCAAGATCTAGCTAGCCGTATTACCGTAACAGATAGTAGTGCGGAAATAACATACCTCGGGGTGTAGTCCGTTGCGCGGGAAACGTTCCCGCAAACGTGGTTGATGTAGCCGATCAAGTTTCACAGCCCCCTGGCTGTGTTGAGCACCCGGATGGGTGTAGTGCCACACGTGCAGCACCTCGTAGTACTCGCACACGTACGAGACTCGATGACGACCTCCGTTCTCCGATCCAGCGGAGGGGGCGGAAGCAGACCTCCGGACGGAGCTTCGGCAGCACGACGGCCTCCGATTCTAGCAGAGAGGTCTCAATTCCACTACAGGCTCACACTAGGGAGCCCACCGTGGAAGAGACCAGAGAGGGGAGGAGACCGGAGAAAACCGATCTCAATTCGGAGTTATATTTATTTTCTCACGAATTTCTGTGTATTAATTATGTGCACCCTGCCTGTCTTTATATAGGCTGGGGAAGGGAGTCAACCCACCTCCCCTAGCAATGTGGGACTAAACCCTTTGCTAGGGGGGAGTTGGCCGGCCAAAGGGGGGAGAGGGGGCGCACCCCTCATGGGCCCTAGGGCCCATGGCGCCTCCCCCCCCCCCTTTTTCTTTTCTTTTTTCTTTTCCCTTTAATTCCTTAATGGGCCTTTTTCTCCACTAAGGCCCATAGCACATATTAATTAGAAATAAAATGGTTTTAATTATTAATTCAATTAATTAATAACTAAAACATATTATTTCATCTCCCGGTGCTCCGGAAACTCTTCCGGCTCACTCCGAACTTGTTTCGGTTCAATACGGTACTCCTCCGATATTGTCTCCTTTATTCCCTGGTTGCTCCGATGGTTCCGAAAAGGTCTCCGATTTCATCGAGCCCTTAAGTGTGTTACCCTACGGTCCGAGAACACTCCAGTCATGACCGAGCAGAGGCAACAGTCAATGATCATCAGCGGGACCTGGATGCCCATAATGACCCCTGTGCATTCCGGATATCAACACCGATTGGACCTTACGCCGTATAGCATTCCCTTTGTCAGCGATACTGGATTGTTCCGAAATTCGATCAATGACATCCTATGTCTGGTTCAATCTCGTTCCGAACTAAATCCTCATTCACTCGTTCCCGTGATATTCATCCCCGTGACCTAGTCACACGCTGCGCAGCTTCATGGATGGAATCTCACCGAGTGGGCCCCGAGTATCTATCCATTATATGGATTGACAAATCCCGCTCTTGTAAACAATACTCCTCAACGTATCTCCACGGAATACCTAAGATACAACCGTTATGACCCGCATATTTCAGTCAGGTGGTGGGATGTAAGTCAAAGCATCCGGGAAGATAGTGATTATGCACGTACTCACGGTCAAAGGAACGGTCTACCACGTTCTGTAATTACAACACTGAACCTTCATAAGATTTGATCATGCTGTAATGCTTACTTTGGGTAATGTTCATCACGTCACTTAACCCGTGAGGTGACCTCATAGTCAAGAGACTTAATTGTCCATGATCGTGAAACCACGACCATCATGTTGACCATGAACTAGTTATCAATGTAGAGGCTAACTAGGAACTCTGGGGTTTCTATACCACACCTGCATCATTGTTTCACTGATGCAGTTCTAGCACAGTATGAAACTGGATATGAACTTGCTTAGATATATTGGAATAATCATATATTATTTGCCTCTAGAGCATATATCCAACACTCACGTCCCTCTCCTCTCTTCCACAGCGCCAGCAGGCGGCCGGAGCCGCCGTCACCATGGTCGTCGGCGCCATGGACCCGAGCAGGAGCTCGCCCGCGCCCGGCCTCGCCGTCTTGTGCCGCCGCCACCTCGGATCCGGCGGGATCCGGTGGATCTCCGTCGCGCCGGTCTCGTCCACGCCTCTGCACCGCCACGAACCGCCTCATCGCCGGCGAGCTCCCGCCGCCGCCGCCCGTGCGGGAACGGGACGCCGATCCAGCGGCGTTGACCCGCCGTGGGCCGGCCAGCGTCCGCGGGCCAGCCGGCCTGCCAGGCTCGCGACCCACCAGCGCCAAGCCAGCCTCCCACCGCTGCTGTTGGGCCGAGCCCATGGATGAGGCCCAGTGCCTTTTTTTTTGCCTGTTGTTTTTCCTTTTTCCAGATTTTTGGCTAAGTCCCTGGTAAACTGTGTGATGATCTGTTTTTACGACGTAATTTGCGAGTAAACCGTAGCCCGGATGACGTTGCGCCCAAAAGGAAAATTGCTTAGAATTGTGTGTACTTTAGTTCATCTTTTGTGGGCATTTTTATTTGAGGCCATCTTGATGTTGATAATATGTGTTGAAGTGGGCATCAGGCCGTTAAACTGCTACTAATTGCTGTTATCTGTTGTTGTTGTTATTTTATTGCAACTTTGGGTGATGATTGTGAGACATCCATGAGTCCTATTGCATTGATTCTTTTTCCTATGTGTTAAGCATCATGTGTACTTCATTTCCATGCTTTAACTTGTCGTATTTGGGTGCTCTATCTATATTAAATCTTGCTCCAAAGTGGTGACCCTGATGTTAATGTGCTGCTGTGCTGAAAACTGTTAATTTGTTGCAACTTCGGGTGACGGTTGCGTCGCAACCGTTTATCGGAATTGAGTGATTCCAATTGCATATTGTTAAGCATCATGTCTACTTCCATTATATGTATTGTATTGTCGTGATATGCTTTCTGGTCATATAGTTATTCAGCTCCAATGTTGCTATGCTGCTGTTTTTGACAGCCACCTCTGTTTTTCTGTAAGTCTGTAACGTTCCGATGCCATGTTGCATGCTTAATATCTTTTGATCTATGATGCCTATTTGCATGATTCATTTTGCCATGCCTTCCCTGTCATGTCTACTTTAGTTCCATATCATTTGTGAGCATGTTTGCATTGATTATCCTGTTTATGCATTGCTCTAAAGTGTGCTTCCTGATGTTGACAGATTGTGCCCGTAACTTGTTTTGCTTGTATCTTTTTAACCGTAACTCCGTTTGGGGTGTTCTTTATATGTAACTTGATTAGTTTTTCGTGTACTTTGTGTTTATGATATTGTTTGCTGTTGTTAACCAACCTAAAATATGGTTTAGGGAAGAACAGTACCAAATCCTTTAATTGTCGTGCGGCACTTAGTGTATGCCATGTTTAGTTTGTGCCTCACTTAAATTGACTAGCATAGATAGTTTATCTTATGCTTCACCTCTTGCCATGTCTGTGTGATATTCCATTCTTGAGTGATATGCCATGTTAACAACCTTTGTTGATCACCTGTAGCTAAACAACTTGAACCCTTGTAAATGTGCGGTATCGTCGTGTGTGACGAGTACTCCACTTAACCTGTTAGTAACCGCTCTCAACGGTAGGTGCGATGTATCGTGTTGCCTTCTTGTTGATGCTTGCTCGTGTTTGCTTCGTAGTAATAGATGTTTTCTCGTTGATTCCATTCCAGTGTTTACTTCTTGTGTGCTCCCGCGGATACCTTCGGAGACGATGCGAGCTTGCGATCAACTACACCTTCGGAACCCGACTTATCAACAGGCAAGGACTATACATTACTTATGATCCATTCTATTTCAACCAGCGGATTACATGCTAGTCTAGGTTAGGTTCGATGTTTGATCCTACCACATGTTTACAGCCTCTTTCAATCCGATACAGCCATGTCCCCTCTCAGCAAATCTTGTACTGCTATGTTACTATTGCTCGTTGCTCAGCCCCTGCTTAGTATGCATGCTTAGGATGCTACGATGTTACCCTGTTACTCCTTGGTTTGGGCTATCACATTATTATATTGTTGTTGATGATATGATTATTATAATGTTGACTATATTCGACGAAGGATGGAAGGTCTAGGCTATCCCGCCCCGACGTTTTGTTCCATTCGAGTCACCTAGGATCCGAGTTCTAGGTATTGGTTTTAAGACTGAGCGTGCCTAACCGCGTGTGGGATTTTATGGGGTCCCCTTTTCTTACCTACCTAGCTTCAAACATTTCTAGTGGTGGCCCAAGATGATTTACCATTTGAAAACCGTGTGTGTGCTTGGTTGGGCCCCCAGCTGTTTTAAAACAACTTGGGCCAGTGGAGACATGGTTTCTCTGTTGGTCCACCCGATCAGCTAGGACCCGGTTTCCCATGTGTGATTAACCGGCTATCCGACCTGCGTCATATGGAAGAGTCCGATCCGAGAGCGTGGCCGGCTTTTGGATTGGGTGTCGACTCCCCGGGGGCCACCCGGATTTGTTTGTCGTTAGCTAGAAGGACCTGTCGTTTCGGATCTCTTGGAACTAAATCATAAAATGGTTGCCTGTGATGGGTAGCAACTGAGAGAGATGGGCGTGCGTGCGGAGCCTTGTAATGGGCAGTTGGTACACCCCTGCAGGGTTAAATCTTTTCGAGAAGTCGTGTCCACGCTTATGGACGACTTGAGACCTACTCCTTTTTCATAGACAACAACAACTGAGATAATCTTAATAGAACTTGATCAATGTGTGTGTGCCTTGACTTCTTCTTCTTCGTCGGGATGCGAATAGGAGGACAAGGATAGGATAGGTGATATGTTTGCGAAAGAAGTTGATAGCAAGACTTGTTGGAGGCGATTCCTCATCGAATGCTTGGCTTCTTACCTTACTCTCTAGATCGTTAGCCACTTCATAAATGCTAGTGCGGCAGCAACCTCACCACTTACCCCATCCTTACCGTAAACTACTAGTTGTCCTAGAATGACGAGTGATGAAGTCCTTGCTGGGTCAGTTGGCCACTACAGTTGGATGCTGAGTACTTCTGTACTCATGATACTACCCCCAAACTCTTTTCAGGGTTCTTGATCGACAACAGGTATGGTGATCGACGTTTCACGTGGAGACTCGACGACGACTAGTTAGGCGGATCCCGACGGAGGGCCTGGACCCATGTGGTTATGGGGTCGATGATTTTCTCTTTGCCAGTAGGCATTTGATTGTAGTATGTACTCAGACATGTATCTTCCGCTGTTGTATTGTATTTGAGGCAGTTGTATGCCGATTGTATGAGATGATGTATCCTTGTATCTGTAATGCTGTGATATCATGTTGAAATCCTGGATATATGACTTCGTCATATGTCGCGGTGGGACCGATATGTGCTTCGTCCCGGATCTGGGTGGAAACACCTAGATCTGGAGCAATACCGCATATCGGGCCTTACAGCCGGCCTGTCGGCCCACAAGTCGAATGCTCCTCTTCCCGCTGTTGCTTCTGTTGATCTCTGTCTACTGGGCTACTGACACTGTGGGACCAACACATCACCCTCGTTGATGTCTTCATTGCCGTCAGCCAAGGATGCCCATGACACAGGTCATCCCGACACCCACCTACGAGCGCCGAATCCGAAGGAGAGTGCCCGTGCCAAAGAAGGAATCCACCGGAGCCAATCCCATGCGAGGTAGTCGACCGCTCATCTATGTCGAGGGCGTGGGAATCACTAGAGCTTGGACGCATTGTCGGCTCCTCCTCGATGGCAAGGGTCCTGATGACCGAGCAAGGGATCACCACACGCAACAGCAACCCAGCCCGCAGGACCTACGAAGGGGGTGCGGGGATGATCAGCGGTAGCATCAGCGGCTAGTGGGGGTCCCTGGAGGCATTAGATGGTGAGACGGAGGTGGAGGCCGAGATTGTCGTCTACGAGAATTGCGGTAAGAGCATGCCCGCATACGTCGTCGGTGGTGCCGCTACAATGGGCATACAAGCGACCGGCGCAGTCCAGACGACCACTAGCGACCGGGGCTGCTTTGCGGGAGGCAAGAGCAGCAACGACAAGCGTGGAGGCAACATTTGAGCAGTCGACGATGCCAGTGTTGACGGCACAAGCGTGAGCGCCAAGGGCAGCATAGTAGAAGCACAGAGGGGAAAAGACACACAATCAAGAGAGGACATCAAGAGCATCCCTGATTGAGAAAAGAGAGAGGATAAGTGTCCATATTAGTTTTCTTGATTCTTCAAACTGATATTACTAATGATGATTGCCCCGACATTTTGTGTTGGGACCTTAATCCCTCTTGGGGGTTGTAGCAACAAATCTACATACAAATTGTGCTTGCGGGATATTCACGCTAATCCCAGGAACACCCCTACGCAGATCTCCAACCAAATCAAAATTCTTCTCAAGGCCATCTGGAAAGAAAAAGGCGTCATCCCCAAGGTAAAAACTTTTTCTTGGCATCTCTTAAGAAAAGCTCCCCCCACTGGTGCTAGAGCTGCCAGGTTCTCCATCCACATTTCCAAATTTTGCTCTAATTGTGGCCAGCTTGAAGATGATTTTCACCTCTTTTTCCTTTGTAACTTTGCTAGAATTGTATGGTTCTCCCCCCTTGGTGCATCAGACCCGACTTATTTATTCAACCCAATGCTACCTTGCACTCCGTTAAATTCGAGACATCCCCAAGCTTCCATCCCTAATATTTTAAATTTACTTTGGTGTATTTGGAAGGCTAGGAATGACTCCCTATTTAACAGAAAACACACCAAACCTCATCGCATTAGTGCGGCTGTGGATGCAATTCAGAGTTTTGTTGATCTTGCGGTTGCTGTTGATAAACCCCTACCCTGCAACAAAATTCAAACTCTATTACCTTGCCTAATGATTCGGTTGCAAGGCTTCCTGAGCAGGGTTTCACTATCTCCACTAATTTGATCATCAACGGGCCTAAGATTTTCTCTGATATGGCGTTCCAGAGGTCAAAAATCCCAGGCTATGCCTCTAGCCATGTGGGTACAGGAATTGGATTGTACATTTCCTTCTTGCAGAACTCCAGGAATATCTCCATCTATGTCCAAGCTAGCGCTCCTGCTACCTCCTCTCCCTTGGAAGCTGAAGCTCAGGCATTACTCCTGGCGGCAATGGTTTCTGCTCAGCTGAGGCTGCAGCAGCCTACCTACCTCACTGACTGCCTCTCTCTGACAAAGATGGCGGAGATATCTATGACTCTCAAGCTAACTGGAAGATCAGGCCTGCCCTCGCAGATTTCTTAGCTGCTACTCCTACTGCCAATGCCTCTATCTTCCATGTTAAAAGGAACCTCAATGGTGTGGCTCACAACATTGCACACCAAGGTTTTAGGCCTGAATTTTGTTGCTATGTAGATTTGCACAACCATGATAGCTGTATCAATGTCTCTTGGCAATCATCTCTTAGCCCTCGCGGTTATGTAATCTCTGTTGTACGCTGCTTTTAAATTCAATAAAGTTATTTTTTACGTTCAAAATAATAATATTTTAAGGTCTTGCACATCGATACAATGATGTTGTTTTCTTTGTGAAGACATTCTATCCTATTTTGTTTTATCTTGTTTAAGACATTTACAGTTCTATTTCAACGTCTGTTTTATCATGAAAACAAGAGAACTTGTGCAAGATCAAGATAAAAAAGTGCTCAATCAGCCTAGTATAACAAACACTTGATTTGAACCAAACACACCACTTTTTTCCCACTTGTAAAGGATACACTGATTTACATAGTGCTCCGTAAAATGCAATGCAAACAAGAAGGATGCATCCAAATTATAAGGAAAACAGTGAGAATAAGAAAATAACAGAGGAAATGCACTTGGAGCATGTTCGGGGTTCCAGCAGTCATATTACAAAGACAGGCCACATACAAGACGTTTTCTCTTGTTTTCACGAGTTTCGGGCTATAAATAAAAACTACTACTTCTGATGTCTGTCTAGGATAAGAGGGCTCAAAAAGAGGAATTTAATTGCTACTCCTTTTACACAACCAAGAAAAGCAACAGCACTTTTTTCTTGAGCTTCAGGCTTTCAGCCAATGGCGACATGCCAGAATGTTGGAGCTGAGCTTCACTGAGAATCCTTTAGAGCTGAGCTTCACTGAGAATCCTTTGGAGCAAACATCACCCTCACAAAGAACTGACCATAGTCAAAGACTGAGTCATCAGGAGAAATAACAGCTCCGACATGTTCATCCTGAAAAGTCCACTGGAACACTGAACCGTTCACTTTTAGAAAAACATGCAGTTCTTCACTTGCTTTCACTGCGACAATGTGTTGGAACAGTTTTTCATCACCAAATAATTTGTCATCAAACAGCACAACTCCATGATGAGGATAGTCAGCATATCCGGTGCTAAAAGCAGTGAACAACACATGCTGAGGATGGTCGACCTTTGCATATACTTGTATTACAGCCTCAACACTTTTTGTAAGGACTTTGAATTTTAAGTCCAAATTGCAATTATCACCAGAAATCCGTTCATAAAACATGATATTAGCTTCAGCTAGGACATCAATCTCAGCATAGGCAGAAAGTAGTTGCTTGTCATCTGATTCATCCCCTTCCTTCTTTACCCAAAGATCAACTTCTACTAAAGCCTTATCTGATACATACATTCCTCGACAAGGGCTACAAAGTGGTACGACAAAGGAATTCTAGAATTTAACAGCTTGTTAGAACTAATAAGAAATCCACTTCCACATGCATTAGCATGTACTCCCTCCGTTCCAAAATAAGTGTCACAAATATATTTACATATGGATGTATCTAGATGTAAAACTAAGTCTAGATACATCCGTATCTAAACAAATCTACAACACTTATTTCAGAACGGAGGACGTATCAACACAACAAACTCGGTTTTAGCATGCTCATGTTCAAATTAACTATTGGGTGATACTCACACCATCTTCAGGGTGTTTTTTTTTACATTTGCGTCTATATGTAAGACATGCATGTGACTTTAATGCAATTGATCCTTTGAACATGGAGAAATAAATTAACATGACCTCACAGATCTTTTAATAGATGCGAGCAATGAAGGAGACAACAAAGAACCAAACTTACATAAAAATCAGTGTTGAACATAATTGTTCAGCAACCAACCATTTCGGATACAAAAACAAGCATAATATCTTCAGGAGGAAAGAGTCTCTTAATTACCTGCTTCTCAATTGTGACAGCATCACCCCTGGGACGATTAAAGACATAGTTTCGTCGCCGGTCCAAGTAATCCCGTATGGCGAATATTCCATACACACTAATGGGATACGAGGGTTCAAAGCTTGATAGACGCATGGAGAAGAACTGTAGCATATGCCTTGGTGTGCGATATCCAAGAGTTGATGGAGCTGAAATTATTTAGTGAAACAAAAAAGTTGGTAACAAAATACATAGACAGCACAACAGCAGATGAATTAATTAGTAGGAATGAATGGCAGGAAAATGGCGTTTACTGGTAGAAGTGTCATGGGTCCTGTAAACACGATGGTGGCAGGATTTGGCCCCAAGGATGCATAAACCTGTTGCCTCGGGTAACACTTTCATGGGACAGGGGGGGTAAGGAGTATCATCATCATCTCCTCGCACAGCTTCGAGTGTTCTATAGTTCGTTTGAAGAACCTATCTGTCCATCTGCGATCTATGTCATCTACCTCGCTCTCGGAGTAGAGCTTTCCTGAAGGTTTGATGTAGAACAGGTCAGCACATAAAAAAAAATTGTTTCACTAATGTAGCACAGGACAGCACTTGATCATTTTTTTTGTTTCATCTGGTGAGAGAACTAGCTACCTGGACAGTTTGTGGTCTCCTCATGTATTATCACTTGGCCAATGCCATCGTCTTCAGAATCGCTGCCCTCTTGTGTGCTGCAGTCATCGACTATTTCCCCTCCTACAGAATCAATCAAATGTAAATGTAGGATATATGGATAGTTAGTTGATTATGGAACACACCTGTAGGGAGGATTGGCTACCTTGTCCATCGTCAACATCGTCGTCATCGCTGCCCTCCACCCGTGCGCTCCAGTTGCTCCAGGCGTCATCGCTGTCCTCCTCCCGCGGGAACATGAGGTCCAAGGCACGCCTGGCGATTTCACATGGATCTGAATACGCTGCGCAATAACAATAGATAATCAATTAATTGATCAACGACTCGTTGAATTGGCGGAAACAAGATCAATATGAGGAATTCCAGCGAAGCATGAACAGAGCAAGAGTGAAGATGCACGATATACGCACAAGTGCCCATGAACGCCGGCTGGTCGTGAAGTTCCGCAACCTCCACCTCCTTCCGGCAATCGCCTGGATCTTCCGGGTAATCCCAATCGGCCTGATCGGTGCAAGCCTCGGGGTAGTGGGCGCCGTGATATGAAAGGTTCCTGGATCCAAGGTAGAATTGCTCCTCCGTCGATGCCATCAACACGATAGGGTTCCTTGGCGACGGCGGCGGCGGAGTGTTCGGCCGGGACGCGAATCGCGATTGCGTCTGTGGGGAATTGAGATGGTTTTTTCTCTTTCGAGTTTTTTTTAGGGGTTTCTTTCGAGTTTATTTAGTCTCTTTCAAGGTGTATGGAACGGATTGGATTATAACGAAGTTGGTGCTTGGATAGGCCCCAAGGCCCATCTTGGTTGGCCTCAACTGTTGTTTTCATCATGGTGGGGTAATGAGGTGGGCCGTTCCATCGGCTATTAGGGCTACGCGTGGTCTGTTAGGCTAGCTGCCTACAAAATTAAACTGTGTACTAATTCTCTGACACGCTTCTAAAAAAACTAATTCTAACACTGCCACCCTCTATCAAAATATAAGAAGTTTTTTATGTTTAAATTGAACTAAAAAATCTTACATTTTGATACGCAGGAAGTACATAATTCTAATCTAAAAGTTATTAATTTGAAAAACATAAAATCATAACTTTTGCTCAAACTAAAAATAAATAAAAACGCAACTTAAGTGCCACCACATGTGTACATAATTCTGTTGAAAACAGAACCAAAACGAAAATTTAATGTAAAAAAACTGGAGTAGAAGTGTATTATCTTAATATGTACACATGCCACATTATCAAAGGCACACCACAATATGCATAAAAATAAGCTCTTTATTATTAGTTCATCTCATGCACACATCCATCTCACCACATTTGCCACCTTATTAGAGGTTCAATCAGCATGCGTAAAAAAATTTCCATTATATTATGCCATTTATATTCAAATTTTTTTAACAATACAATAATAAAATACAGCACATAACATGTATTTTTTTACTTTTACTTTATATATATTATTAATTCAGTTCTTTCTATTACATACATCCAAATCATTTAAAATATATTGTAATAGATTTCCGTAGCAACGCGCGGGATTATCCTCTAGTTCTTATAAAAGTATGAATCAAGTTCAATGAAAAATACAACAAGGGAATTGTCGAAAAGAATAACAATAGACTCATATTTCTACTTATAAAGGTTTGAGTTGGTGATGAATTTACATGTGGTATTGTACGAATAAACAAATGAACTTTCACCCACACTCACATGTGGAGCTTTGTAATAAATAAATGCACTTCTACTCACATGTGAAACTAGCAACCTTCAATAAAACAAATGTTCTTTTAACTTTGTCCAAGATCTATATCGAATAAACAAATACACTTCTATCCCATTGTGAGAATAGCACTTTTATAAATACACAAATGTAAGTACGCTACCTAACTCATAAGTCATGATCATAATCCTGATTTTAGTTTCTCCTCCTTGCCAGTCTTCTAGCTCTATAGCATAGCAGAAGAGAGCAAACAAATTGTAACTTCCGATCTTGCCACTTCAACATATTCATGTCCATTCTTCTATGTTATAAATTCAAAATGCTATCCAAATATAAATCTTGCAAATGACCTACTAAGGTCCCTTAAGATTTTTCAACGACTGTAACATTGATCTTTCGTTGTATTTTTGCTCTCTTTTAATCGTGAATCATGAAACAATTGCAAGACACCATCATCTTTTAATAATTCACTAAGCCAGTGGTAACTTCTCTTCTTTCTATAGTTTTGTAGCAACGCACGGGCATCGTGCTAGTGATGTGAAAAATCTCGATTATGCTTTATGGAAGTGAGTAGTTGCATATTTTGAAAAGTGCAACTTTAGTTATTACAAAATTGCAATTAGCATATAATTGAAATCATGTTTATGTCATGTAAAAAAATTCACTTGATATGAGTGGGAAGTTGCACATTTTAGAAAAGTGCAACTTAAGTAGAGTGCGAATTTCTGGAGGTCGAGCTACACGTAGCCCTTTATTTTAAAAAAATCGTAAAACATATTTAAAAGTTCTAAAAAATTCTGAAAAAAATCTATGGGAACTTATATGTATTCCGTATGAACATGTCAAATTTGGCTTGAAAATATTGTAATATGAAGTCTGCACAAAAAAAAACAAAAAGGTCCATTTAAAATCAAATGTTTGTCTTTTTTTCATACGCCACATGTGAAAGTATAATGGTATGAAAATTTGCACATATGTCATATACGTGTGTATATATATTCATAAAAAAATTCAATGCTTTTTGAATAATATAAAATATATTTTATGACTTGTTCAAACTAAAGGGCTACGTGTAGCTCGGTCTACGTTAGCATTATCCGAACTTAAGTACCACTAGTAGAGAAAAGTTTATCTTCAACTTCAATTAGTGGAGCGCCATTTTTAATGCATACGAAGACTACTATTTTTTAAAGAATAGTGATGGCGTGACGGTTTTTCGTACTCTAGTTTTATGTGGTTACTACTGGCGTTGGAAAATTAAGAAACGTTATCACTACAAACTAGATCGTCGATGCCGCGCGTTGCTGCGCCCGTCTATTTTTTTCGATGAAATGATAGGAAATATTTTATAAATGTAAGAGAAATGAAATATGAAGTTCAATTATATAAACATATAACGTTGAGTAATAAAGAATAGTGACGTTGCAAGAAAATGGATGTAGTAAAAAACTAAAATAATAATCACAATTGACACAAATTGTACATATGCTAATAAGATATGGTGACATCAGAAGAAAATACCCTCCACAAAGGTATATTTAACATAAACTATATATTGTTTAAATGGTCTGCCCTCATGCTCATATTGTGCCCTGGTAGAATGCAACGGGAACAATCTCCTAGAAGCTCCATTAATTACATCATATTGAATAGAAACACTTGAATAGAATCATACACCCAACGGCCAGCCTGCAATGGCGTTGTGTGATCTTGGTTAACGCTCGGCTGAGAAGCTAAGTTAGACGTACAGGGAGCATAAACGTCGCAGGATCGAGGACTGCGCAAGCACAGGACGAACGATTGGGGAGACCGAATCTGAGGCACACAGGTGTAGCCCATCGTCTCCAGGACAATAATGTCGGGGTCGACAGATCCGGGGACAACCGAGCGTCGTGATCATTAGATGTGGTGCCATATCCACTCGAAGCCACCTCACAGAGGAAAGGCATCACTTTCATTGAGAAATGTGGATTCGTGGTCATGATCAGTTTATTCAGATGATGATATATTTATAAGAATCTTCACAAGCCTACCTTGGGAGCATCGGTCCAATTCCAAGAACGAATAACTTCTCCGTCTAACCACAGTGGTAGTTGATAATCTATTTAATAGCTCACCTTGGAGTAAAAAGTTAAAGTGGGAAGAAGACCATCTTCCATAGTTGTCTTTAATATGAAATGAAGTGCATTATGAAGCTATAATGTACATGTGAATTTACAATGCGGTGATTTGGAGAGAGACATGCTACAAAAGCTGAATAGTTTTAGATATTCTTGTAAAGTATCCTAGCCTTTTACCGTGGAGGCTTCATTACTGAAGTTTTCAGCTTGCAAACAAAAACAATATTATTTTTACACGGTGAGATCGACAAAGGAGTCGCAATTTCATTAAATATGAACCAAGTAATTTGAAAAAAATACCACATTATTTACCTTAAGCCATCTTTAAGATCTTTGAGTGTTTGTTGCGGATAAGCCTTTTCAAGCACACTATTACCTGCAATGCCGAGGATACAAAAAATACAAAATATTGCAATTAGGTGAGATCTTAGTAGGCTGCAAAATTATAGAGCTAAGAAAGTTGGCACACCTTACTGTTTAGTACTACTCTAATTGGCATAAATATCAAGAGCTCTTCTATACCTAATAATAAAGGGAGGTGCGTTTCTCCCCTTTTTTTCGTCCGTCACGTATATTTTATAGAAAAGTCCCTGCTATTTCTGGAAATTAACCCGCACTACAATAAATAAGTGAAAAAAAAACGTTTCGCTGCTCCACTTGGCCCGTCTAACGCTGCACTTTGAAAGAAATTCGGCCCATCTGGGATTTTCACCTCACTGAAACAGGATAAACAAAAACGCTTCGTCGTCACATTTGGGCCTTAGCCTTTTTCCGAACTGCTGGGCCAGTTTCGTCATCGCGCGCACACACACAATTATATTGTACGAAAAAAAATATTTCACTTTTTTAAAAATTGTTTGCAATTGAAAAAATATATTATTTAATAATAATTCACACTATAAAAAGTTTATGTGTGACCAATTTAACACATTGAAGTGTGCCAATATTTTAACGCATCTTTAAAGTGTGAACTATTTAATAAATATGTTATAAGTTTTTACACATTTTTATATATGATTTTTTTTAAATATATTATTAATGGAAATCTCTTATAAAAAATGATGCGAAAAATAATAAAAATATATGAAAATGTTCCAAGGAGGGCAAATAGTTTTAAGTGCGAGCATTTTTTTAAAATTTTTACAAAATTTGAGTGTGAATGGTTTTAAAATTTTTTTGCTACGAACCTTTTAAAAGTTTAATGCACAAAATATTTATTTTTCAGGCGAAAAATAAAAGTAAGAAAAAAGAAAAAAATACTAAAAAAATATTTGTGAGATTGAATGTGGAGCAATTTAAGGAACGATTCTTCATAATTTAAGTAATAAGAAAAAAACATATGCGAAAACCATGTATTTGGCCCAGTTGAAATTAAAAATTCAACATTAAGAAAAAAAATAGGGTTATAGGCTAGCCGGTAGTATGTTGCTTCCAAACTAAAAAATAAATTTATTTCGATTACCAATAATAAAATTAATTTATTTTCTCTATTATTCCTTCATTATTAGTTCTATACATGATCACTCTACTATTCTTTTTGTTAGGACTTATGATAAAAAATAAACAAAACACTTGTGAGATGTACCACATGAAAAATTGGTGGTCAATGGAGCTTTCTGGATACATATGGATATGTTGTAGCTCTTTTCTGCGTCGAACTAGCCGATCGATGAGGCTACCAGTAACAATAATTACATCATCACATAGGCAAGGCTCGACACATCCTAACATGGTATACTAGGAAGTAGAATTGGGGAGGAATGGACGATGGTGAATAATACATTCGTTGGATCGCGGTTGGGTTGACCATCATGTATCTCATTCGACAGGCCAAAATCAGACCGTGTACAGTAATCATACACACAGGGTACACGACTGAGATTAGGGTGCCACGATGATAATATCACAGCACAACACTAAACACTAAAGGATAAACAAATATATTACAATAGAGGGGGTCACGCGGACCCGAATACATAAGTCATACAAGTCATAATATCTGAGTACAGACATAGTTAGTCAAGTTTTGCCTTAAGAAGGCTAGCACAAACCACATCAGAGATACAGAACGAAAAGGCGAGGCCTCCTGCCTGGGATCCACAGTACTACTCCTGGTCAACGGGGAACTCGACATCGTAGTAGGCGCCTCCGGGGTACTCCTGCTCTTGGGCTCCAACGTCGGCTGCAGTGGCCGATCAGGCAAAACAGTAAAGGAAATAAAGCAGGTGAGTATCTAGTATACCCGTGAGTCTTACGTCCGCTACTAAGCATTATGCATGATATCAACGGAATGAAGAGGCTATATATAGTGGACTGAAAGACAGAAATACAGAGCAAGGGAAAGAAGCTAGGCCTATCGAAGACTAGCATCTTCCGACGGTGTCTTGCAGCATGAGGTAGAAATTAGCCAACAGTTGATATAAAGCAGTAAAGTAACAATGAAGCAGAAGTTGCTGCAACATTGAATAATAATAAGTTGTAATAATTAACAATGCCTCCGAGATCACCTCCTCGACATCCCCGCGAGGAAAAGAACTCGGAACCATACAGTTTAATAATAGTTTCTAGTGGTAAGATCCAGCTTCAGCATAAAGCGTCCTGTTACCGTGGACACGGCTATCGATAGATCAATCTTCCCTGCAGGGGTGCACTTGTGTTACGCTACACGCACGGATCTCCAGGGTGGCGGGAACCTTGTTAGGGAACGCTCCACCGAGGCTATCCGACACTTCATAGCCCATCTTTCAAACTCAACAGAGAGGTCATCCGCCGGACTATATCCTATGTACGTGGGGCTTTGGACCCTAACCCCGACGTACTCCTTCACGGTGCGTGACTGGCCGGTGAAGTTAAATCAAAGCAAATACAAATCACACGCCGCGGCAAATAAGACAACACCACTTCCCGGCAATCAGCCCGCGGTACTGCTGACGTCTGAAGAGTCCTCGGACGACACTAAGAAGCGGAGGAGCCCATAACTCGTAGTTCCCACGGGTAGGTAGTGCGTACATGGCATATAGCCAACTCAAGACATTCACTGAACCATTTAGCATTTTAATTAACCTGCGTGACAACCGTTATCGTTGCCTCGGCTTAACCGACCCGCGGACAAGGACAGCAGCCAGGACCACCAGTACATTGGTGCCTGCCCTGTCGTCCCACCAAGTCACTGCGGTTACCAACAAGGTGAACCGTCTCCTTACCTTGTCTCGCGTGTGCTCCGGGAGGAGCTCGACTTTCGTGGGTTGGTAACTCTCGCGGCCAACGATCAGGGGCCAAGCACACCGGTACACTGGTCGTGCCCTCCCTGTCGTCCCGTCGCAATACCTCTCGCGGGCACCGTTGGGTCGCCCGACTTCTTACCTGAAGGACAACCGTTACTCAAGACACTATGGCGGTAAGACAAAGTCAGCCTCGAGTGGAGTACAAAGATTACTCCTTGATAGCTCACACTTGAGGTGACTAGGCATAACCCAGGTAGGGCCTGAGGCGGTGTCTGCATTGTACCGTACCTGTGCAGTTATAATAATTGTATCTGCGTTCACTCCCCTGAGTGACCACGGCCCTCTATCTAATCCTAGCTAACAATGCGCAGGGCTCACTGCTGAATAATGCATAATAATAATAGGCAGCATAGGATAAAGGAAGGCACATCAAGGGGCGACAAAAATCAGGCTATGCAATTGAATAGGATTGTAAACGTAGCAACGGCAGTAACAATGCCTAGTGCAAGAAATGTACGGAAAGATAGGCGATATCTGGGGAAGAGAATGGCTCTGCTTGCCTGCAAGCTCGACGGTAGTAGTAGGGTCGTCGACGACGTAGTCGTACTCAGCAGCGGTGTAGTCGACGGCAGCAGCGGGGTCTACCGGAGGTTAAAGGGGGGAAGAAACAATAAATACACAACAATAATAGCAATACAAATGCAAGACATAACAGATGAAATGTAAACGGGGTTCTAACGCGGTGTAATGCAATATACTCGGAGCGGGAATTCATCTGGGTATGAAATACCGGCTCCGGGTGATTACCGGACAGGGTGTCCGGAGGGGGAAGGATCAAGCCGGAGGTGTCGTGGTTACCGGACAAACATAAGGGGGGTGTATCCGGGTTAGTTGAACCATTCCGGACAACATCCGTGTTCAGAATAAATTCATCCGGGCACTCTATCAGTACCGGACAATTTACCGGACAGTTGGTCCGGAGGGGGAATGTTCGATGTTCGTTGTGTTAGAGGGGTGTGGTAGATATACGGATAGCGTATTCATATTCGTTATATTTTTCTGATCAATTTTCATGTATAAAGTTTTTGAATCCGAGTTACGGTTTAAAAGTTATTGAATTTCAAAGTTTTAAATCATTTAAATGATTTCTGGATTTTCTTTTATTATTAAATTTAAACATTATCCAGAAGGGGTTGACTGGTCAAACCTGACCAGTGGGTCCCACTGGTCAGCCTCTGTTATTTATAAAATGATTTAATTTAATCTATTAATCCAGTGGACCCACATGTCATGCACTGATTATTTATAATCTAATTTAATTAATCTAATAATCTAGTGGGACCCAGCTGTAAGTGACACATGTGTTAATTAACAGTTATTTTTAATTAAACAACTGCATGGGCCCACATGTCATACACACATGGGGGTTATCTCTGTTTAAATTTTTAATTAACAAGGGATTAGTTGCAAATCAGTGGGGTTTATCCCTAACCAAAATCTGTCCGGCCCCACTGGGCAGTGGGCAAGCCCACTGGAGGTTAACCCAGCCGGGCACGGCGGCGAGGCAGAGCACGCCGGCGAGGCCATCGGGGTACTCCGGCGACCACTCGGCGAGCGGGAGGCTGGAATCGAACGCGCCACGCCTAGCGCATCTACTGGGGCTCGAAGCGCGGGCTGCGAGGGACCATGGCGTCGGCTATGTCCACGGCCGCGGTGGCCGGAGCCTGTGGTCACGGCGGCGGCACTACGGGGCATGGGGAGGAGAGGGAAAAGGCCATGGAGCTTCGGGTGCTCACCGCGAGGGCAGAGGAGTGATTGAAGGGGCCGGGGAAGGTCGGGGTGGAGCTCCACCTCACCAATGGCGGAGCGGCCCGAGGTGGAAGAAGGCTTCCGATTCGCGAGCTTCAGACGATCCCGGCATCGATTGCAAGCGCTGGAGGAAGTAGTCAAGCGCGGGGAAGGTCGTGGACAACGTAGTGGGGGCAGGCGTCGCCGTTGGCCGCGGGTACTCGCCGGCGGCGCCCACGGCAGAGCACAGGAGCTTACGGGGAGAGGAGAGGGAGACTCGGGGGAAGGGGGAAAAGTGGGCAGGGGAGGAGCGCCAGGGGGGGGGGGGGGCTCGGCCTTATCTCCATGGGGGGGGCAGGTGAGGAGGGGGAGCAGGTGGGATGGCGCATGGCCACGGTGGCCATGGCCGTGCCGTCCGTGTACAGGGTGGGGGAGGGGGCAGGTGAGAGGTAGGTGATGGGGTAGGTGGGCTGGGGTGGGCTTGCGCCCTAGGCGGGTTTTAGGTTTTTTTCATTTTCCTTTGTCTTTTCTTTTCTGATTTCTCTTTTGGTAATTTATTTTCCAGCTTAGGCATTTTTGTAAAATGTGTTAGGTGTCCCAATATTAGTATAACATTATATGTCAGTGCCACAAAAGTTTTTGTAACAAAATAAATTCATTTGCTATTTATTTTAAATATTAAATGCCCAAAGTAGAGGTTTTAACCTACTGTTTGAATTGTTTACAATTTTCTGCAACTCCAAAAATTACCAAAGTTGGTCCCACATGATTGTAATGATTTCAGGCAATTTACAAAAATAGTTCCATGATTTTTGGAACAACTTTATTTGAGCACTTTTGTTTTAATTTCCATTTGAGGTAGTTTCAACTAGGGTTGGTTTCATGATGAGCAAAATGCATTGGGCTTTCTGTTTTGATTAACAACCAGCATGGTACGTTGTGTATCCTAGAGTGTTTAACGGTTCAAATCGTTTTTTACTTTATTATTATCACTCTTTTATAATTGGTTTATGTCTAATTAAGATGATCTAGAAAGTTTTAAATATGAGTATGCATTCGTCTCTAAGGAATCTTTTCTAAATACACACAAAGTATTGTCCGACATGTATATTAGGTTAGTGAATGTAGTATTTGCTCAAGTCTTCGAATAAAAATTCCATTAATGGTTAATAAAGCATTGGTTCAACTCTTCGAATACCTTACACACGTACAATCATCCAGAATAACGTTGTTTACTTATTCGCACACCAGAGGCAAACCAGGGGCTATTCGGTAATAAATTTAATGGCTTCTTGATGATTTATTTAAGATTTCGGGGATCAGTTCGTTCATGGAGGCTTAGTGCTTCTAAGAATTTTAATTTTGATTCAAAATTAAAGAAAGAATATGAATCTTAGCTGCATTGATATCTTTTACTTTTATCAATTTTCCCAAACTATAACACAATCTATATTTTTTTAAGTACGGTTTGTATTCGACAGTTGTAAGCAAAGGAATGTGTTTTATTTTGCCTATATTCATGCGTGTCCTTTACTTTTTGCTATGTTGGTATACGTACAATGGAATACATGATCTCATATTTGCTTATAATTAAAATGGCTAGCTGGTATTTGCTCCCTTAATTTATGTTCATTTTTTTTATAAAAAAAATATTATGCCTTTTTAAACCTCAACAACTGTGGTCTTATGTAAGCAAACAAGGAACAGTCCATAAGGATAACAAAATGATGTTGGCAAATTCGTTCATAGCATACAATTGTTTTCCTTTGAATAAAATGAAGCATCTGATTTGTTATCTTGCGTTGGATTGATATTTCATTGAAGTAAGATGCAACGCAAAAATATAAATCTTCAGTGTAAAACAGTTTTTGGTCAACCAATTAAAATCAATGTCTCTTCAAAATTTTTTGGATTGACTTTTGATTGCCACATTAGTTGGTTGCTTAATTAATGATAATTATTTTATTAAAGAGGGGGAATTTGGGTTGGATGAGCATATAATACACTAAAGGAAGACAATTCACCTTGGGGTGTAAAAATTGTAGCTCCTAGCCTAACAACAAGGCAGCGAGCTTTTCAAAATGGGTGTAGCCATCTTCCACCGAGGAGGCGTGCTGTAAAGGCACGTCGTTCATGGTCTGTTGTAGGCATGCTCTTTCCCACCACGCCACAGGTACGCATACGCCTTTATTAGCGGAGAAATAGTTTTCTTCACAACTTTTAATTTTAGAGGGCATTTATTTTCTGTACATTACAAGGTTCAGTACGTATATGTTCTATTGTTCAATTAGTTCTGAAGGCATTTTGCACATTTTTCATTTTGTTTCAGTTAGTTAGGAGTTGTTTAGTTTTGGTTAAAAATCACTGTTAACTGCTACAGAAAATATATATTAGGAAATCACATTTCTGCACATATACACCACTATCCCATTTCATAAAAAAAGACCCTATCATGGACATATATTATATTCCAGGTTCACAAAAAGGTTGGTTCTTATACTATGATTTTTTTCACATGTATATCTGCACACTCAGGGTTGTCATCTGTAATATCTTAGGTTGAGCCATGTGTCCGTGGAGTTTTTGTTGGATCAGAACTAACAATTGAAGTTTCCTAGAAAAATATTAACCACATTGCCTACTGTTAATTTTCTTTGTCGACATTTTTTTTAGAAAATGCAAAACGCTTGCGCTTAATTATTCATATGAAGAACACTACATTTATTTATCTTGATGGACAATTATTTACTAAAAAAATTCTCATGAATAATATAGATGGTGATACCGTATTTGTTAGATTTCGATAAAAAATAGGTTTATACAATCCTTATTTTCTTATTTAGATTAACGTGCACTTCATCTTTTGTACATCCTTTAGCTTCAATCGTGATAGGATCAAAGCATCATATGCTAAGTTCAGTTATGTCTTTCCTAAATGGAATATGCAATATGAGATAGTGATTACTTTAAGTTTGTAAATATGTGGTATGTTAAAAATCACTGTTAACTGCTACAGAAAATATATATTAGGAAATCACATTTCTGCACATATACACCACTATCCGATTTCATAAAAAAAGACCCTATCATGGACATATATTATATTCCAGGTTCACAAAAAGGTTGGTTCTTATACTATGATTTTTTCACATGTATATCTGCACACTCAGGGTTGTCATCTGTAATATCTTAGGTTGAGCCATGTGTCCGTGGAGTTTTTGTTGGATCAGAACTAACAATTGAAGTTTCCTAGAAAAATATTAACCACATTGCCTACTGTTAATTTTCTTTGTCGACATTTTTTTCAGAAAATGCAAAACGCTTGCGCTTAATTATTCATATGAAGAACACTACATTTATTTATCTTGATGGACAATTATTTACTAAAAAAAATTCTCATGAATAATATAGATGGTGATACCGTATTTGTTAGATTTCGATAAAAAAATAGGTTTATACAATCCTTATTTTCTTATTTAGATTAACGTGCACTTCATCTTTTGTACATCCTTTAGCTTCAATCGTGATAGGATCAAAGCATCATATGCTAAGTTCAGTTATGTCTTTCCTAAATGGAATATGCAATATGAGATAGTGATTACTTTAAGTTTGTAAATATGTGGTACGATGAAGCCGACATACTCACATTTGCACGTTTTAAGTTGTCTGATTCAATAATTTTCACAATTTCATCGGCTTTAAATTCTCAATTATTACTGTTTATGACCACCTTTTCATTCTCAATGCATCCATAGTTATTCATGGTTCACCTTTTTATTATCCACCTAAATGATCAACGTGCTGGGTTGAGATTGATTTCCTTGCTTATAGGTCCTGAAGGTTCCGCGTTGGAACAAGTCCACTGTTGATCGAAGACCAAGAACTGTTAAAAATACAGAAATGGCATAAAAAAAACTTGGAATGCTTGATGTTTTGTTAGCCGAGAGAAGAGAAGATGTAAACCTGGATGGCCTGTACCTTTCCTTAATTGTCATTCATTTTTTTTATCAGCATAACTAAAGGTTAGCAAAGAGTGTACAGAGCACTGGATTTAGGTTTCTACGCATGACGTGCTTTCTTAATAAAAGTTACTTTGGTATCTCCTTTCATGTTTAGCTTAATGTCCACAATAAAAAACTGGATATGTTACCATGCATTTTATGTTTGCTAGCTCGCTCTCATACCTGTTGATGCCTTTTCTCTTATTTAAAAAACAACTAAACGTATTTTCTTGACGGGCTCGGCGCGCCGCTGCGCCTCTTCCTGCTAGTTATTCAAAATCTTACACGGTGAGCTCCTTAGCAAAGAAATTATAGCAAGCAATCACTGGGAATCAGCCTCCAATACCGAGTTTCAAATCAACAAATCTGCCATAAAAAAAAGCTAGATGTCATGTCCATCAGACATCATGACATCAAAACGGGAGCTTAGAATTAAGGATTAAGGTCCAGAATTAATGAATATATGCAATAAAAGGCTAACATATTCATCGGCAAATGATGCCATTCCTAGAGATTATCATACACATTGAAAACTACAGTAATATTATTTTCCAATGTTGCCGAGTTCAGTCCAGGTCCCAAATACTCTTGTTCGACACTTCCTAGCAGGGGGTACAACAACCATGACAGTCAGTTTCCTACTTGTGTCTACTCCTCACTATCAGTGTCCTACTTCTTTCCTACTTGCAAGGTTCAAGGGAAGTAAATTACCTGCAAACACCAAGAACTTTTCTCATGTCTCCAAAGGCTGCAAGTACCTTCTCATAAAAGAATAAATCAAGTGACGTCACAAATATTTTGCAGGTAGTACACTATCTATCTCCTTACACGAGTGGTTGCCCGGCCACCCTCCTTACAGCTGGATAGAGATCCAGTGACATGCCCATGGCATGTCACCGGTGAACAGTACCGTAACATGCGGCCATGCATCGGCCCTTCAAATGTCATTCAACGACCAACAATCATCCACAATAAAATATTGTTACTTGTTTCACTAGTAAATCTGCTACTATTTGTTATTTGTACGTAAAAGGAGGCACAATCTCATATAAAACGGAGGCACGATCTCATACAAAACGGAGACATGACTATATAAAAAACGGAGGCACTTCCTCATACAAAACGGAGGCACGACCTCATATAAAACAGAGGCACGACCTCATACAAAACGGAGGCACGACTTTTTATAAAACGGAGGCACGACATGTATGAGGCCGTGCCTCCGTTTTATAAGAAGTCATGCCTCGGTTTTGTATGAGGTCGTGCCTCTGTTTTATATGAGGTCGTGCCTCCGTTTTGTATGAGGTCGTGCCTCCGTTTTATAAGAAGTCGTGCCCCTGTTTTGTATGAGGGCGTGCCTCCGTTTTATATGAGTTCGTGCCTCCGTTTTTTATGAGGAAGTGCCTCCATTTTCTATATAGTCATGCCTCCATTTTGTATGAGGGCGTGCCTCCGTTTACGTACATATAACAAACAGTAGCAGATTTACTAGTGAGACAAGCAACAATATTTTATTGTGGATGGTTGTTGGCCGTTGGATAGCGTTTGGAGGGCTGATGCATGGCCGCATGGTACGATACTGTTCATCGGTGACATGCCATGGGCATGTCACTGGATCTCTGTCCCTTACAGCTGGCCCACAACTAAAGATGAAGCACAAGCAAGAATTGACAACAGCAGCTGAGAACAACCAGAAGACGAAATCCAACGGATAGAGATGCAAAAGTGAATCTTTATTATTTCACACGAGCATGAGTTTGAGGAGAATTTTGTGTGACAGTAGTGTATTTCTGCTATTTCTAATACGGGAATTTGAGTAGATAAAATCTGAATTATCAAGACATTTTTGTAGCAGCAAATTCTAAACATGCAATTTTAAGTCTAAATTCAACCACACCATCAAATAGTTTTCTACTGTACATGTTATTCTCTTCTCAATATAATGTTGTATGCAGCTTCAGATAGGACACTGATCAACTGATCAACTGGTATGAAATAATTAGGTATAAATCAGGGCAGCGAATGTCGCTAGCTTTATATAGCAATCCTCGATATCAAATCTACACCCACGTTTTATAAATTCATCACATGTAGATACAAGCATAATAGACTTCCTAAACCTTATACACAATCACCTGATAGTGAGGAGACAACTCTTATCTTCAGTTGTGGAATTTTGAACATGAGTAAACATAAACCCTTCCTTATAGCCAAATATGGGATAGCCACGAGAGGATGATTTTGTTTACCATGTGGGCAACCAACGGCGTGAGGGACATAATTGTGCATATAAACTGGTCTGTGGCCTAGGCCCGACCATTAGAGATTATGAGTTGCTGAACTTAAAAAATGCCAGTACCAAGCACCAAGATATGCCCAAATATATCCACCACAACCAGCGCGAACATCATCTGCATGCACACACTTTTTAGTGAGAGGATATCAGGAAAATATAGCAAAACCTAGCTGACCAGAAAATTGGTAGGGAACATACATGTACCCCAAGGAAAAGGAAACGATGGCACATCACCCACCATGATTGCGGAGAAACTGAAGGATGATTGTCTTCAAATCGCAGCCGGGCAGTTTGTTCACACGAAATAGTTAAACCATGTCACTTGCATGGAAACAAGAGGTTTCTATTTGCGCATGTCTTTGCCGTGTTGTTATTTCCATGACACGCAGCTCTGCTGCATGATGAGTTTCACATTTAGTAATCACCGGCCCATCACTAAATCTATCAACGAAAGCTTCAACGGGAGTATATATTTGTTGTCGGACAACTGCAGAGGTACCACCCCTTAAGACTAAGATGCATCGGGAACTCAACTAAAAGCAACCGATTCTCCGAGATGGTCTCACCATCTGACGAAGTCGATGTGTCCGGTGCCGGTCGTCAAGGGTGACCTGTAGATCCCCTCCTTGGCGCTCACACCATCCAAACGAACCTAACCCGCAGATCCCCAAACTCACAAAAAAGGCATACATGTAAGAACCCAGTCCCAATGAAGTAAGAGCAGAGCCGAGGAGGAGCGTGTAGAGGGTCCTCACGTTGGCTCAGCAGTTTCCTCCTGTATCCGCTGCCTTCCCTCCTCCTTCCGAGCGATCGAGCCATCCCCTTCGTCTTCTCAATCTCTCTCGCAGGAACCGTCAGCGCCCGTCTTCTCTCGCACCGAAACCATTTCAAATCGCAGCCATCGACGCTCCCTCCCCTTTTCTCCTTCTCTCGACGCGATCGATCCGATCGGGTTCTGCCTCTCTCTACTTTTTTTGGGAATGTTGCGCGGAAGATGAGCATTGGTCGAACTCTTTAGCGAGTGCTGTAATGGGCTGACTGAAGGCCCAGTTTACCACAGGCCTGCGTTTCGGCCTCCAGAGCAGCAGCCCATAGGACAGCTGGGCCATATTTAGTACAATGCGAAAAAACTGGTTCTACAGATGAAATCCAACGGCCAAAAACTCCTAGATCGCGAAATGGACGACCGAAAACACGAATCGCTGTGAGAGCTTGCTTTAGGTCCAGTTATACGGTCCTAATAAATGCCAATTGTACTGGACTAGAAAATAATATTGATGTCGTAGTTAAATATTACATGTCATAGATATATCATATTGTGGTGGCATTGTTTAAAAGTAAACGCCATCAAAGTTACAAAATCCACGAATTTTTGTTTCAAAATTTTATTCGTATTCTTGTATATTTTTAAAAAGGTGCAATTTTATGTTTAAATTTTTTATTATTATTCTTGTAATTATAAAAAAGGAACAATTTTTTGTTTCAAAAATTTATGATTATTCTTGTATATATTATTAAAAAGGTACTACAACTTTTTGTTTCAAATTTTTATGCTTACTCTTGTATATTATTTAAAATGTGCAATTTTTTTGTTTCAAAATTTTATGCTTATCGTGTATATTGTTAAAAAGTACAATTTTTGGTTTTTTAATTTTTTAGGCTTATTATTATATATTATTAAAAAGGTAAAATTTATGTTTCTATCTTTTATGTGTATTCTTATATATTATTTGAAAGGTACAGTTTTGTAAAAAATATTTATGCTTATTCTTGTATATGAACAAACTCATTTTTTTCAAATTAATTTGGTTTTCATTTTCTTTCATGTTTTTTATATTTGTGTCTTTTTTCTTTCTTAATTAAAAAATACTTATTCTTACATATATATATATATATATATATATGATGGGCTTATTCTAACAACACCCCTTAAGAGTCTTATTCTAACAACGATCTCTTATTATAACAACACCTCCCACCCGCCCGTACCTACAAAAACCTGATAAAAAAACGGAACGAATAAACCCACCAACCCACTGCTCTCCCTCTCCCGTGCTCTCCACCGCACCCCCACCCACCCACGACTATCTCCCGTTCTCCCCACCGCAACCCACCCACCACCCGCCGCCGGGCTGCCTCCAGAGCGATGGCCGGCGCGGCCTCCCCGCGCCTCCTCGCCCCTGCCTCCACAGCAATGGCCGCCGCGGCCTCCCCGCCCCCGCCTCCACGCCGACGACCGTCGCGGCCTTCCCGCGCCTCCCCTATGCGCCTTCCATGGCGGGATCCGGCCTCCACTGACCCTGGCGAGGCGTCGGCCACTGGATCCCGGCGAGGCGTCGAATATCGGATATGGGCGGCCACCAGATCGATCTCACGTATCCCGGCGGCCACAGCCCCTCCCCCCAGCGGCGCGCGTGGATCTCGAAGGGGCAGCGCCGTGGAAGCCGTTGGGCATGGATCGATCCCCGCCCCACCTCGTCGGCGCCACACCCCGGCGCTCCTCTCCGGCCGACTACCACCCACACCAGCCCCGACGATCCTCTCCGGTCAACTACCACGTCGCCGGCGCCCCAACCAGGTGCTCCACGCCGCCAGCATCCCCGGCGAGTTACGCGTTGACATCTCCGGTCGACCTCTTCTCCAATATGCCTTGGCACCACTTGCCCCCTATTTATGTATACTTGAGATTTTGTGTTGCCGATGCCAATGATTTGGCGAAGAAAAAGAGGAAGATGCAACGTAATCGCGTTGTACTGGCGGTTAATTTTTGCGGAGAACACGAGCCAGGGATCTGACATTCTACCCTTGTTTGTTGTTTTGCTTGTCGCAGGTCGAAAACACTAAAAAATTCACAGTGCAGCTGCTCTCTTGGTCTAGGTGGATGGAGGGGATACAACTTGTGTTCACAAGAGTTTTTTTGTACTTTTATTGGAGAGAATCAAAATGTAGCATTTTTGTTTTTTATTGAAGAGAATCAAAATGCAATGTGTTTTCATTGTTTGAGAAAAGAGTGCAGTGTGGTTCCTTGTTACTTGTTATTGCTGTTCGGTTTAATGTTGTTCGAAGGAGAAGATCAAAAACAACAAAGAAAGAAAGAGCATTGAACACATTTAGAAAAAAATATATGATGCAGTAGTTGTATATAAAAATAGTGGTTCGATCTGTGAAAAAAAAAGTGCAGCTCACTACTCCCATCTTTTGTAGTCCAGTGCACATGACATCTGTATACAAAAAATATTGCGGTTCACTTTCGTAAAATATGCGGTTCACTTCCAGTAGTATTGTATCATTATAGTTCGTAAATTTTTTGAAAAAAAATGCAGCTCACTTGTCTCGCCCTTGCGGTGCACGCTCGTTGATAAAAAATTATGTTGAAAGTTAAAAAAATAAGTGCAGTTCTCTTTGTCGATAAATGAAACCGGTCTCTGAATGATGCAGTTCGCTTCCCCGATTTCGGATCTGCGAAAAACACGTGCAATTCTGTTTTGCGATAATGCAGTGCGCTTGTCTGTCGGATGCAATCGGGTGCCCCGCGGATGCAGTTCACTCGCCGGTTTTTTGTTCCGCGAAAAGCACGTGCGTTCTGTCTGGCGATAATGCAGTGCGCTTGCCCGGCCAAATGCAGTTCACCTCGTCGATTTTGGCTCCACGAAGAACAAAGTTCCGCGATTTACTAAAATCGACACAACTTTTAAACCGTAAGGAATTAGAGGAAGTGTTTTACATACAAATGGAGCGCCTCGACGAGAGCTATCCAAACGTGTATCAATTGCATCGATCGGACGAACGAATCGAAATTTTTTTACGCAAAAACGTCCGCTGTCCACAAAAGGGCAGCACCACCGTTTTCTAAATTGCTTCAAAACGGTGCAGAATCTCGAAAAGTGTTCAACATATGGATTAATCTACTACTCCAAACGAATCCAACGGTGTATCATACACATCGATCGGACAAGCGGTTAAAAAGTTCTACTCCCTACAAGATCCGCTGGTGAAAAACAGAGTGTGCGCATTTTTTTGCGGCTAGATTTCTCTCAAATCCGTAGCGAATTAGATAAAGTGTTCTACATATGGATGGAGCGCCTGATCGATAGCTTTCCAAAGGTGTATCATACGCATCATTCCGACAAACGGTTGAAGAGAAATCGCGAAAATACTCCTGCTGCGAAAGTGGGCCGCCGCACCGTTTTCGAAACTGCTCTTAATCCGTGAGGAATTAGAAGAAGTGTTCAACATATGGAAGATTCTCCATTTCAATAGGAATCCAATGGTGTATCATACGCTCAATTCCGACAAACGGTTAAAAAGTTGAAGCGAAAACGGTGCATGCGATTCTGTTTTACCCGAGTTGCAGTGCTCCGAATTCAGAAGTACGGTTCTCTTTTGCGATACGATGCAGTCTGGAATATTGTCAGAATATTATTCTGACATCGATGTCAGAATAGACCGGCCGTATGTGTGTGTGTGTATATATATATATAGCTATTTATCACCCAGGGTACAAAATAATTTATTCATCACCCAAGGTAATTTTATGAACCTTTCATAAAAAAATTACATTTGTAATACAAATAGTTACATTAATATGAATTCACTACATAAATTTTGACATAAAAAACAAAAATATAGCTCATAAGATCAATTTTTTTTACATTTTATGTATATTTACCCCATTATTTTTACGTTTGTAATTTTACATAACATAAAATATATTTTATGGTGATTATATTTGTTTACGTTTTCTTTTTACGTATGAAACAAGATCAAATTTACGAAATGTAAAATTACGGTGTATTAATGTCAAATCAGAGGGGGGTGAAGAATAATTATTCCTCACCCGGGGTGACGAATAGTCTATATATAAGCTATTTATATATATATATATATAAAATCATTGATGGTGTGGCTCACTAAAGCTCACACCAGCAACTAGGTTAAAAGATAGTCACTACGGGCGGTGTTCTCCCCATTCGATGCAAACACGTTATCTTCCCGAGCCCTTGCCGCCGTGGTTGATCCATCAACGCATTTGGACGCACTCCATCTAGGGTTTTCTCGCCCCAATCCGCGCAGTTTACACGAGGAAGGAGTCCATGTCTCAAGATGTTGGGTAAAAACCCATGTCTCTCTTGCGGCGGCGCACCTTGGCAGCTCATCCTGTTTCTTCGCTGGAGGAATCGAGCAACAGCCGTGGGTTACTCATTTCATGCATGTATTTAGTTGCAGATCCTCCTCCCCTTGTTGACAAATAGGCAAATAAATCTCCCCCGTGGTTGGTTGGGGGTCCCTTGTGCTTGGGAAAATACGCCCTAGGGCGTGTTTGGTTTTGCTCCAACGTGGGTATTCCACGGGGTTAGTACACCACGTTTTTTTTGAGACAGTAACTGTAGAACAATTGTTCTAGGGTATATTTTCCATTTTCTCCAACATCAAAGTAAAATACAATGGTATGATACAATGATAAAAAAAGAGGGATGAGCCTAGGAATCTAACTTAGTCTATTCCTTTCTTAATCATTAAAACAAAATTAATCTAGATTAACATCAATCCACTCTTGAAGGTTTTCTCTGAATTTAGCCTTAATTCCGTGTTGAAGTAGATCGAAGTCCAGGGAAAGTTTCCTTCTTCATTCTTGCACTGAAGGCCTTTCCTTTCTCAAGATCATACCATTTATCAGGTTCCAAATATGCCAAGATCCTAGGATGATGATTTCCAGACCAAACTCTTTTGGAACATGTTGAAGGGCAAGGTGAGTTTCTTCATACAGTGAGGTTCCTCTTTGTTTGAATGGAATCAAGGATATCCAACATCTGTGCGCAAAGTTGCAGTCCCAAAGTAGATGCAGAATTGTTTCTGGAGATTGACTTATGCAACAGGCACAGTCATAGCATTCAGGTGGAAACCTTTTCTTTGCAGGAGTGATCTAGTGTTAATTTTGTTGTGCATGATCAACTAGAAGAAAATTTTGTGCTTCAATCTGTTTGCAGCTTTCCAAGTTTTGAGGATGAGATCTGAGATTTTGTCCCCAACAATGATTTGTTTGTAAATTGTCATGGAAGAATATTTCTGTTTATTGTGACTCAACCAAATATATTTAGAATGTGATGGAGGTGTCATAAGAGCTGGAATTTGTTGGAGCTGAGTCCATGCTTGAGTGGACAAAGGGGTGTGGAAACTCTCCTCCCAATCAGTGGTGTTTTTGACTGCTTCCACTGTAATTTTAATATCTTTGGCAAAGGAGAACATGTTTGGAAATGTCAGGTTTAAACTTCCATCTATCCAGGAATCAAACCAGAAAGAAGTAGTATCTCCCTTTTTGCTTTGGATTGAGGCATGTTGCTTGTAAATTTTCATCAAAGGAATTTGGGCTTTCGACCAAAAAGAATGAGTCAGATGATCATCAGGCAGAGTGTTATTATAACCTCTTTCCCGAAGTATCATGAGCTAAGGAAGATTTACCTTCTTCAGAAACTTGTGGATGTTTTTGTTGAGCAAAGCTTTGGTGTGTGTTCCAATGTCAATGATACCAAGACCACCTCTATCTTTGGTTTTACATACTTTTTTCTAAGATATAAGAGGTGATCCACCTTGATCAGAACCATACTTTCTACAAAAAAATGATCTGAGATACTTGTTAATTTCTTGAATGACTCCAGCAGGCAACATGAGGGAGCACATATAGGAGGTGGGTGATGGCACTGAAGTAGTGCTCCTCGTTGGTTACCCCAAGTGGAAGGTCGGATGTAGCCTAGCAGCAAATTTCCCTTGGCAAAGATACCAAGGTTGAGAACGACCAGTAGGACTCCAAGGTCGACAAGTAGGTGGTGAAGCGAGCAACGTGCCATTTGAGAAATATTGCTCCCTTAACCTGGACCCGCACACACAACAAATAGCTTTGCTCCCAACGAGTACAAAGAGGTTGTCAATCTCTCCGGCCTTGCCGTTTACAAAGGATCAACGCAACAGATTATGGTAGTGATAATTGCAACTGGAAATTAAAACAGGAAGTAAATTGAGGGTGTAAACAGTGATGGAAATATGGACCGGGGTCCCATGATGTTCACTAGTGATGTCTCTCTCCCAAAAGACGATAAAACTGCTATGCGAGGTAAACAAATCATAGCTGGGCAATTAACAGGATTAAAAAAACACCGCAATGCTAACTATGATACAAAGAAAGGAAGAGGCTCACAAGCATGGGTGGTACGCCAAAATAAGTAGACCGAAATCCATTTGCATCTACTACTAATCATCCACCTTGAGATATCTATCCAGGACATCTCGCTGGAATTAAGTTGCGAGCCCCACCCAAAGTGTAAACCCAAAGCAACAGACAACTGCATTAAAAGAACTTTGCGTAAAGTAAACAATCCTTGCAACCGCGGTTACAAGCACCGTTGTTTTCCCCTTGTGGCAACAACACATCCCCTAGACTCATGTTTCTGTCACTCAAGCTAGTCATGAGGGGGCATGAACCCACAATCAAGCATAATGCTACCTCTTGTAGTCACTACCTACTACTTGGCCAAAGCAATAAACATCAACGGAGAACATGCAAGAATTACTCAAGAACAATAATATAAAAGATAAGAACCAAATATATTACTCAATCACAATCTGAACATAGTCACATAATCCATCAGATCCCAGCAAACTCAGCATAGCAAGAGCAGAAAGAATTACATATGTGCCTTGATCATGTAGGGAAGCTCACAAGGTCTAATCCATGAAGAACAAAGAGGGGAGGAGAACATCACATAGCTACTGATCATGGACCTGGTCCAAGGTGGACTACTCACGGATCATCCGGGAAGCATCCATGGTGGTGGAGAAGCTCCTGGAGGTCAATCCTCCCTCCGGCAGGGTGCCGGGAAGAGGTCTTATGGTGCTCCCGATCTTGGAAGCGTGGCGGCGGCGGAACAAAGGCGAGATTGCGAAAAAAGGGTTTTGTCCTCGAGGGTTTCGGGTCAAGAGATAAATATAGGCGAAGGGGGTAGCCAGGGGGCCCACCAGGGGTCCAGGCGACCCCCTGGCGCGGCCCCAACCTAGGGCGTGTCGGGAGGGCACCTGGGGCCCTCGTGGGTCCCCTCCGACCCCCCTTCGGGACTTTGGAATGTTCCCGTACGCTGATTTTTTATTAGACTTTTCCGGAATTTTTGGAGCATTTTTAATACGGGGGAAACCTGAAATAGAAAAACAGCAGAAAATAGAAACTGACACTGAGGTGCACTGAGTTAATAGTTCAGTCCAAATATGATCAAAAGTGTATGGAAGTGTATCTAAGACATAGCAATATCACACAAAACATGCATGGAGCAAGCAGAAATTATAGATACGTTTGGGAAGTATCAACATCCCCAAGCTTAATTCCTGCTCGTCCTCGAGTAGGTAAGTGATAACAAGCATAATTTCTGTGGTGACATGCTACCAACCATATAAGAAATTTTAAGTAAAGAAATCAAGGTATGTAATTCAATTCAAGTCATAACAAAAAAGAGTCTATATTAGCATTGAAACAAGCAACATAAGAACATTAAGGTGCAATAACTCTTGCTGACCGTGACTCGAATGTCTCCAGATGGTGTTTGCGTGCAAGAAGTGAGGGATGGGAATACGAGAGAGAAAAATATTTATTTGTTGAGAACTCAATCTACTAAAGTTTCACACTTAGTCTTTTTTGGAATCTTATCTTGAATCATCCCCAGACCACTAGCCAGGTACAAGTCAATTTGATCCACTCCCTTTCGATATTTTGAGCACTCATGCAATGGATGAGCGTAAGCACGAGAGTTGACACTTAGGATGGCAACGAGAGGTATGGTGGAGGAGGAAGACAAAAAAGGTGTGAAAGGCTCACATCAATGAGGGCAATCATAGGAGAGAGAAAGCCAAATGATAGATATGATGTGAGGAGTAGGGATTGCCATGCAACGGATGCACATATGAGCTAAGAAAAGCTCTCCAATGGAACTAGTGGGGGTGCATCCAACTTGCTCGCTCAAGAAGACCTAGAACTCATTTGAGGAGGCTCATCATTGGAATATACATGAAGGTCCCCACATAGCTATATGCATATATGATCATATCTATGGAGTACAAGGTATAGAGGGAGTACGAGTGTGGATCTTTCAAAAGGAATAGTAGTGTTGCCCCCTTCTCTCTTTTTATTTCCTTTTTCTCTTTTTTCTCTTTTTTGTATTTTTTGGTGGCCTCAATGGCTCTTTATATTTAACTCTCATTTGTCCTCTTTGAGATCTTTTAAATTTGTCCTCTTTGGGATCTTTTCCTCACTTAAGGGCAACACTCTATTTTACAAGAAGTATAGAAGATCTTTCACACTTTACAAGGTACTCAACATAAAGAAGATGTAGCTATCATGATGCATGCAAATGTATGCCTCTACCAGTGTAGTAGGAACATGTATGACATGAAGATCAAGTCATGAGAAGGTGGATGTTGCATGGCAATATATCTCGGAAAGGCTATGGAAATGCCTTGATAGGTAGGTATGGTGTTTGTTTTGAGGAAAGATATAATGAGGTTTATGATGACAGAGCGTATCATGCCAAGGGTTCGGATGCACCGGCGAGGTGGACGCCAACTCTCGGAATGAGAAGAGGGCAATGCATGGTATCGAAGAGGCTAGCAAATATGAGGAGGTGGAAGTGTCAACTTTCAATACTTACATTAGTCCGAAAACTCATGCACTTATTATCGGTAACTCTCAATCTAATCAAAAGGTTCACAAAGAGACAAGTACCCCGAGGAGGAGTGCATGGGGGTTTGGTTATCCTTGCGCATCCTCGACTCATGGTACATGAGTGTACTCTAATATCTGATCCCTCCAATTATTAGTGATCCATCTAGTAGCTAGAGTTCTCAACTAGTTTTTTTAGTTTTTGAAAATAAACATGGATTACCCAAAATACGACACCTATCACTAATAGGCTAGAGCTATTGACACCAAAAGTTCAAATATTACTCACAACAATACCTCAAAACTATTGGAAGTCACTACTACAATTGAATAGCGACCTCAATTACCTACTTAAAGTCAAGACAAAACTCAGTGCAACAACCAACTCTCTAAACAAGATAAACATGAAAACTAAAGAGACTTTCAGCAACAAACTAAACTAAAGCTCTTGAAAAATATAAACATGAAAACACAAAAGCTAAACACGACAAGAACTAAGACAAGATAAAGAACACACAACAAAAGAAAGATAAGCATGAAAATCCTATGATGTGTTCTAGTTTGAAGTGGAGCGTGTCTCTCTCCCACACAAAGAAAGTTGGGTTCTAACTTTTCATGAACAACAAACAAATCTAAAGAAAACTAAAAAGTAAACTAAAGAGCGAGGCGCTCCAAGCATAGCACATAACGCATGAAGTGATAAAAATATAGTGAGACGAAGGACAAACAGATAATTTTTTATGGAGAAGGGGATGCACGGGGGCATCCCCAAGCTTAGACGCTTGAGTCTCCTTGAATATTTATTGGGGATGCATGGGGGCATCCCCAAGATTGAGCATTTGACACTTCCGGATCTTCTTTCATCATCTTCCCTCGCACACTTGAAAACTCCCTTCATAAATAACTCATCATAATCTAATTAGAGAGGTTAGTACCCTTAATAAAATAATTTGCTTCTACTGGAAATAAAGATTTTCTTGAAGGTCTACTTTTTCTCAAGACCGCCAAAAAAAATGCAAAGAAAAAGCTAGTGCAAGACTTGCAAAAGTGAGGAAAGGCAAAACGTGGCAGAATTTGTGAAGAACAAACCAGCAGGTAGTAAATAATTTTTTCGGGGTACTTCTGCAACTCAAATCAAAAACTTAGAACAGACGCTCGAAAGCCAATTTTATAGAGAACCTTGTCAAAAAAATTCAGATCAAAAAGATGATATGGTGATCTTAGGAGAATTTTTCCATCCAAGGACACAATCTGTTTTCTGGACAGCATGTCACAACTTTTGAACTTTCTTGCAATCGTAGACTAAACTTGGCACAAAGCTTGAAAATAAGACAATGATGTTGCTACAGTAGTAAAAATCATTAAGACCACTAAAAATAGAAGTAAAAAACATCTTTGGTTGCCTCCCAACAAGCGCTTTCTTTTACGCCTTTGAGCTAGGCATGAGGATTATAGAAGATGCTCTCACAAGAATAAGAATTGAAGCAAAAGAGAACATCAAGAAGCAAGTATGAAGCACATTTAAGCCTAACCCACTTCCTATGCATGGATAACTTATAAGAAAATAAATCATGAAAGCACAAAGTAACAAGCATAGGAAGGTAAAAAGAGAACAACATGAAAACTTTCATCAAAAAGAGAGGTGTTGTTGTAACATGAAAGTTTCTACGACCAAACTTTTCTCTCTCAAAATAATTTTCAGTAGTATCATGAACAACATCAAGAATATAACTATCACATAAATCATGTTGTTCATGACCTACAAGCACATGCGTATAGTTTTCAATATGGTCTTTAGGGTCATAAGATAAATGCAACCCGTCACATTGAGCCTTGATAAGAGCACAATTCTCCGGAATATGAGTTGGAGATTTCAAAAGGATAATAGGACAATCAAGTGTGGGTGCAATAGCAACAATTTCATGCTTAATTTAAGGAACTATAGAAAGTTCATCTTCACAAGCATAATCCATATTGGCATCATGGCCATCAACAAAGCAAGTATCAAGATCTTCAGAAAGGGATGTATCAAGTGAGTCCTCAAAATCAAGGGATTCCTCATCATAGCAATCATTAGCCTCTTCTTGGGAAGCAAACATTTATTTTTAAATCCTCAATATAATAATTGAAAACATAATTCTCAAAGCAATAAGCAAGAACTGCAAAGTTTTCAGATTTGTGAATAGTATCGTAATACTTTTCAATCAAAGAAGCAATCTCATAAGCACCCTTAAAAGCAACAAACTCTTCAATCTTTTCAACATCAAAGTAATCATAAAAACCTTTAGCATAAGAAGATATGAACTCATTTTCATTAAACTCACATTGGAAAGGAAGGTGTTTACGGTCTATATTAGAACAACAAGTAAAATCATAAATGTGGCATAAACACTCAGCATAGCAATAAGAAGTTTGTATTTGGTCCCATAAGTGTTTCCCTTTATGAGATAGACGGTGTCGCGTATAATGAGCATGATCGTCCAACGATTTTCTCTCAACCAAGTTGGTTGGGTTTTTAGCACAAGCACAAATAGATCGGAGTTGATCCAAGTGAAAAATGTCCAACCTACCATATTTGGGTGGTTCCACACCCATGGTGATGATAACATTAGTAGGCAGAGAAAGACAAAGGCAATAGGTAGCAACTAATTTTTTTCTGTTTTTCATAAAGACACAAAAGCAAAAGCAAAAACTGAAAATTAAACTAACAAGACTAAAAAGCAAAGATAAAAGATAGTGTGCAACTCCCCTATCTTAAAGATTGGAGTCCCTGGTAACGGCGCCAGAAATTGGCTTGATGGCACTGAAGTAGTGCTCCTCGTTGGTTACCCCAAGTGGAAGGTTGGATGTAGCCTAGCAGCAAATTTCCCTTGGCATAGATACCAAGGTTGAGATCGACTAGTAGGACTCCAAGGTCGACAAGTAGGTGGTGAAGCGAGCAACGCGCCGTTTGAGAAATATTGCTCCCTTAACTTGGACCTGCACACACAACAAATAAGTTTGCTCCCAACGAGTACAGAGAGGTTGTCAATCTCTCCGGCCTTGCTGTTGACAAAGGATCAACGCAACATATTATGGTAGTGATAATTGCAACTGGAGAGTAAAAACAGGAAGTAAATTGAGGGTGTAAATAGTGGTGGAAATATGGACCGGGGTCCCATGATGTTCACTAGTGACATCTCTCTCCCAAAAGACGATAAAACTTCTACGCGAGGTAAAAAAATCACAGCTGGGCAATTGACAGGATTACGGGCGCAAACCAATGCTAAATATGCTATGAAGAAAGGAAGAGGCTCAAAAGCATGGGCAGTACGCCAAAATAATTAGACCGAAATCCAGCTGCATTTACTACTAATCATCCACCTTGAGATATCTATCTAGAACATCTCGCTGGTATTAAGTTGCGTGCCCCACCCAAAGTGTAAACCCAAAGCAATAGACAACTGCATTAAAAGAACTTTGCGTAAAGTAAACAATCCTTGCAACCGCGGTTACAAGCACCGTTGTTTTCCCCTTGTGGCAACAACACATCCCCTAGACTCATGTTTCTGTCACTCAAGCTAGCCATCAGGGGGCATGAATCCACAATCAAGCATAACGCTCCCTCTTGGAGTCACTACCTACTACTTGGCCAAAGCAATAAACATCAACGGAGAACATGAAAGAATTACTCAAGAACAAAAATATAGAAGATAAGAACCAAATATATTACTCAGTAAATATCTGAACAAAGTCTCATAATCCATCAGATCCCAGCAAACTCAGTATAGCAAGAGCAGAAAGAATTACATATGTGCCTTGATCATGTAGGGCAGCTCAGAAGGTCTAATCCATGAAGAACAAAGAGGGGAGGAGAACATCACATAGCTACTGATAATGGACCCATGGTCCAAGGTGGACTACTCACGGATCATCTGTGTGACGCCCCCAAAAATCAGACCGTGTACAGTAATCATACACACAGGGTACACGACTGAGATTAGGGTGCCACGGTGATAATATCACAACACAACACTAAACACAAAAGGATAAACAAATATGTTACAATAGAGGGGGTCACGCGGACCCGAATACATAAGTCATACAAGCCATAATATCTGAGTACAGACATAGTTAGTCAAGTTTTGCCTTAAGAAGGCTAGCACAAACCACATCAGAGATACAGATCGAAAAGGCGAGGCCTCCTGCCTGGGATCCACCGAACTACTCCTGGTCTACGGGGAACTCGACGTCGTAGTAGGCACCTCCGGGGTACTCCTGCTCCTGGGCTCCAACGTCGGCTGCAGCGGCCGATCAGGCAAAACAGTAAAGGAAATAAAGCAGGTGAGTATCTAGTATACCCGCGAGTCTTACGTCCGCTACTAAGCATTATGCATTGTATCAACGGAAAGAAGAGGCTGTATATAGTGGGCTGAAAGACAGAAATCCAGAGCAAGGGTAAGAAGCTAGGCCTAACGAAGACTAGCATCTTCCGACGATGTCTTGCAGCATGAGGTAAGAATCAGCCAACAGTTTATATAAAGCACAAAGTAACAATGCAGCAGAAGTTGCTGCAGCATTGTGTAATAATAAGTTGTAATAATTAACAATGCCTCCGAGTTCACCTCCTCGACATCCCCGCGAGGAAGAAATCCCGGAACCATACAGTTTAATAATAATAGTTTCTAGTGGTAAGATCCAGCTTCAGCATAAAGCGTCCTGTTACCGTGGACACGACTATCCGAATAGATTAATCTTCCCTGCAGGGGTGCACTTGTGTTACGCTACACGCACGGATCTCCAGGGTGGCGGGAACCTTGTTAGGGAACGCTCCACCGAGGCTATCCGACACTTCATAGCCCATCTTTCAAACTCAACAGAGAGGTCATCCGCCGGACTATATCCTATGTACGCGGGGCTTTGGACCCTAACCCCGACGTACTCCTGCACGGTGCGAGGCTGGCCGGTGAAGTTAAATCAAAGCAAATACAAATCACACTGCCGCGGAAAATAAGACAACACCACTGCCCGGCGCAGGCCGCGGTACTGCTGACGTCTGAAGAGTCCTCAGACGACACTACGAAGCGGAGGAGCCCATAACTCGTAGTTCCCACGGGTAGGTAGTGCGTACATGGCATATAGCCAACTCAAGACATTCACTGAACCATTTAGCATTTTAATTAACCTGTGTGACAACCGTTATCGTTGCCTCGACTTAGCCGACCCGCGGACAACGACAGCAGCCAGGACCACCAGTACATCGGTGCCTGCCCCGTCGTCCCACCAAGTCACTGCGGTTACCAACAAGGTGAACCGTCTCCTTACCTTGTCTCGCGTGTGCTCCTGGAGGAGCTCGACTTTCATGGTTTGGTAACTCTCGCGGCCAACGACCAGGGGCCAAGCACACCGGTACACTGGTCGTACCCTCCCTGTCGTCCCATCGCAATACCTCTCGCGGGCACCGTTGGGTCGCCCGACTTCTCACCTGAAGGACAACCGTTTTCAAGACCCTATGGTGGTAAGACAAAGTCAGCCTCGAGTGGAGTACAAGGATTACTCCTTGATAGCTCACACTTGAGGTGACTAGGCATAACCCAGATAGGGGCCTGAGGCGGTGTCTGCATTGTACCGTACCTGTGCACTTATAATAATTGTATCCGCGTTCACTCCTCTGAGTGATCACGGCTCTCTATCTAATCCTAGCTAACAATGCGCAGGGCTCACTGCTGAATAATGCATAATAATAATAGGCAGCATAGGATAAAGGAGGCACATCAAGGGGCGACAATGACAGGTTATGCAATTGAATAGGTAAGCAACGTAGCAGCAGCAGTAACAATGCCTAGTGCAAGAAATGTACGGAAAGATAGGCGATATCTGGGGAAGAGAATGGCTCTGCTTGCCTGCAAGCTCGACGGTAGTAGTAGGGTCGTCGACGACGTAGTCGTACTCAGCAGCGGTGTAGTCGACGACAGCAGCGGGGTCTACCGGAGATTAAGGGGGGAAGAAACAGTAAATACACAACAAGCATATACAAACAGATGCATGACATGATAGATGAAATGTTAACGGTGTTCTAACGCAGTGCAATGCACATTGCTCGGAACGGAAATTCATCTGAGGATGAACTACCGGCTCCGGATGATTACCGGACAGGGTGTCCGGAGGGGAAGGATCAAGCCGGAGGTGTCATGGTTACCGGAACAACATAAGGGGGGTGTATCCGTGCTAGTTGATCTATTCCGAGAAACATTCGTGCTCGAAATAAATTCATCCGGGCACTCTAACAGTACCGGACAATTTATCGGACAGTCGGTCCGGAGGGGGAATGTTCGATGTTCGTTGTGTTAGAGGGGTGTGGTAGACATACGGATAGCGTATCCGTATTCGTTGTATTTTTCTGATCAATTTTCATGTATAAAGTTTTTGAATCCGAGTTACGGTTTAAAAGTTATTGAATTTCAAAGTTTTAAATCATTTAAATGATTTTCTGAATTTCTTTTATTATTTATTCAACATTATCCAGAACATTATCCAAAACATTATCCAGAACGATGCTGACATGTGGGACCCACATGTCAGCCTCTGTTATTTATAAAACATTTAATTAAATCAGAAAATGCCTCTTGACCCACCTGTCAGTGACTCAATTTTTATTATTAGATTAATTTTAAATCATTAAGTTAATTATGTAAAGGGGACCCACCTGTCAGTGTCTGGGGGGGGGGGGTTATTTTTCTGTTAATCTTTCCTGTTAAGTTAACTAAGTAATTAACCGGGGGGGTCCACTGTCAGTGGCCCATTAGGGGTGGGATTAACCCCTAACGATAGATCTGACGAGGGGGGCCCGTCTGTGATCCTCACCGGAGGGCTCACCGGAGCCCGTCGCCGGCGAGGTCGACGGCGCACGCGCTACAGGCTACGGGAGAGGGCGCGGTTAGTACCATTCGACGCGGACGACCACGGGGAGGAGTTTGGTGGCGGTGCGGTGGCTTGGGGTCGCCGGATTCGTCGCCGGCGACAAGGTAGGCGGTGGCTACGCTACGGACCTCGTCGGAGTCGTCGATTTCGAGGGAGGCCTAGAGCATGTGGTACACGGTTGAGCACCTGGGAACGCTGCGAGGAATACGACGCGGAAGAAATGCCATTCGCGTGCTCCAGGCCACGGTGGAGGGCTCGCCGGCGGCGAGGCGCTTCTCCCCTAATGGCAGATCGGCCCATGGGGCACGGGAGGGGGAACGGGGCGTTGCCGGTGGTAGGGGAGCTCACCAGGAACGTGTAGAGTCTGGCAGCGAGCTCGGGGGAGGCGCGACGAGGCCGGAATCGACGATGAGGTCGCGGCGGCCGGAGCGAGGAATGAAGACGAGGGCGAGGCGAGGGAGGGCTCCCGGCTCGATTCCTTGCTGGACTTGATGAAGACGACGACGGTGAAGAGGTTGGACACGGTGGCGTAGGTGGTAGTGGCCGTTGGCCGCGTGCGGCCACGGCAATGGCGACGGCGGCGCTCGGGAAATTTTCCCCGACGATGGCGAGAGGAGGAGAGGAAAAGGAGGAGGGGCGTGTCCAGGGAGTGTGTGGGGGCGTGCTTATCGCGTCCGAGGCGTAGGGGAGGTGGGGGCGGCCGGCAGAGCTCCCGGCCACGGCGAGCTCGCCACGGCGACGGGGCAGGTGACGGAGGGGACGGGGGCAGGTGGAGAAGGAGGTGGGCCGGGTGGTGGGCCTCGCCCCAGGCGAGGAATTACCATTTTGTTTTTATTTGCCTTTTTCATTTACTGTTACTGCTAGAAAAAATTAATTTAAATGCTAATTTTTTTTATAAAAGGTGCCAGTGGTTTCTAAATTAGGTGTATGTCACATGTAGGTGACACAAAAGGTTTGGTGCATTTTAAAACTCAGTGGGTATTTCCTTTAAATATTTTAGGATTAAAAAGGGCCTTATAAGCTATTGTTATAATTGTTTGGGATTTTCCATAACTTAATAAATACCCAAAGTTGGTCCAACATGATTATAATGGTTTTAGGCAATTTACAAAAATAGTTTCATGATTTTTGGAACAACTTTATTTGAGCACTTTTGTTTTAGTTTTCATTCAAAGAAGTTTCAACTAGGGTTTGGTTTGTTAGATGAGCAAGGTGCATTTGGCTTTGGGTTTTGATCCCAAGGGCTCAAGTACATGGTGCATGGGGTGTTAATCAACCACAACAAGGTTTGATCATTAGCATCACAAAGTTTTATCAAGGAAAAGGGAGATCAATCAGTGATAATCCAACAGTGATGATCAACAGTGATGATGATTACTGTTACAGAAACTGAGGGTGTTACAATCTGGGAAGCGTCCATGCTGGTGAAGAAGCTCCCGGAGGTCAATCCTCCCACCGGCAGGGTGCCGGGAAGAGGTCCCCTGGTGCTCCCGATCTTGGAAGCGTGGCGGCGGCGGAACAGAGGCGAGATTGCGAAAAAGGGTTTTGTCCTCGGGGGTTTCGGGTCAAGAGATAAATATAGGCGAAGGAGGGCAGCCAGGGGGGCACCAGGGGTCCAGGCGGTACACTAGCGCAGACCCAACCTAGGGCGTGCCGTGAGGGCGCCTGGGCCCCTCGTGGGTCCCCTCCGGCCCCCCTTCGGGTCTCTGGAACGTTCCCGTACGCTGATTTTTTTTGGATTTTTCAGAATTTTTGTAGCATTTTTAATATGGGGGAAACCTGAAATAGAAAAACAGCAGAAAAGAGAAACTGGCACTAAGGTGCACTGAGTTAATAGGTTAGTCTAAATATGATCAAGAGTGTATGAAATTGTATCTAAAACATAGCAATATCACACAAAACATGCATGGAGCAAGCAGAAATTATAGATACGTTTGGGACGTATCAGTGGGTAAAGTTGAAAAGATTGATCTAATCAGAATGAGTCTACCATCATATGAAAGCATGGTTGAACATCCTAAAAGCCTTCTATCAATTCTTTGCATCATATTCATGAAGTGCTCAATCTTTCGCCTGCTGATACCTATAGGGAGACCCAAGTATGTGAAAGGGAATGAACCCAATCGACAATGAAGTGTACTGATGGGATACTGAACTCTGTCCTCAGGAACATTGATTGGGACCAGGAATGATTTGTGATAGTTTACTTTCAGTCCATTATAGTCACAAAATAAATGTACTCCCTCCGTTCCAAAATAACTGTCTCAACTTTGTACTAAGGCTAAGACGGTTATTTTGGAACAGAGGGAGTAGATTTTTTTGATTTGTTCTAGTTGACCCCCAGATGCAGGCATGATGAGAAGGGTATCATCAGCATATTAAATAACTGGAAAATCAGGACATGAGCTTGAGACCAAGGGGGGCTCAATGAGACTAGCTTGCATTGCAGCATTGCATATAGACTGGAGGAGATCTGCAACCAACACAAAAATAAGGGGGGAGTGAGGATCCCCTTGTCTCACTTCTCTTTTGTAGTGAAATATTTTCCCTGAAATGCCATTTAAAAGTACCAAGGAGGTTCCAGAAGAAAATATTATCTTGATCTAGTTACACCAAATTTTGCCCAAACCTTTAACTTCAAGGATTTCCGAAATTGTACCGTGTTCAATGATGTCAAAGGCTTTCTTAAAGTCTAACTTCAGCACAACAACCTGGTTTTTGGAAGCATGGCAGAGATGGAGATATTCAAAGGCCCAGGCAACACAATATTGAAGAGACCTATTTTTTATGAAACCATACTAAGTATCATGTACTAATGAAATAATGTGCTTTTGCAGTCTACTTGCTACAAATTTGGTGATGATCTTTATGGTGCAGTTGAGCAGAGAGATAGGTCTAAAATCATTTGATGTAGTTGGGGCTCAATTTTTGGATCAAGGTGATGAAGGATGCATCGATGCTCTGTAAGTTAATATTCCCAGCATGGAAATCAGCAATCATCCTATAAAAATCTTGGCAAATAATGTCCCAGCATTTTTTGATAAAATCTCCATTAAATCCATCAAGCCCAGGGGATTTGTCAGAAGGCATTAATTTAACCACTTCATCAATTTCAACAGTAGTGAAGGGGCCCTCTAATTCTTACAGATTTTCCACTCTTTTTAAAATGTTGGTGAATTCCATAAGATCGGAAGTTGGGGAGCTAGTGCCCAATCTAGCTTTAAAGGACTGCCACATCAGGTTTGCTTTCTCATCTTGTTCAGTTAGGACATTGCCAAAGCTATCAGTCAAACTGGCAATGAAGTTGTTTATGTGATTAATGGTGGCCTTGGTCTTATAGAACTTTGAGTTTTGATCCTCCAATTTAACCCATCTAATGGTTGATCTTTATTTCCAATAAATTCTTTGAAATTCCAGAATTTTATCCAGCTGTTCTTTGAGGATCTCCTTGCCATTGTCTTCAATATCACTAAGAGGCCTAAATTCTTCTAGAAAATCCTACATATGAATAACCTCATTAGCGGCCTTGATAGTGGAGGCCAGAATAGAAATTGATTTTGCGCAAATTTTCAGGCCTTTTCTCAATCTTTTAAATTTGGCAGTGATGATCTTGGCACTATCTATCTCTTGAACAGATTTATTCCAAATATTGCTGACCACTTGTTTGAAATCCTGATGTTCCAACCAGAAGTTTTCAAATCTAAAAAGTCTGGATTTTGGGATAGAGTTTCCAATAGAAATACAACAAGGTGCATGATCAGAAGTGGTTTTGGCTAGAGTACTGACATAAGTATTTGGGTAGGATGTGGTCCAATGTTCAGAGGTAAAGACCCAATCCAACTTTTCAAGGAGGGGAGCTAGTTGCATGTTGCTCCAAGTGAAATTTCTGTTTTTGAGTGGTATCCCCACAAGAGCGAGATTATGGATGGTTTCATTGAACTGCATCATGTTGTGAATATCACCTGAACCTCTATTCCTATTGTGAGGGTATCTAATGCAATAAAAATCTCCCACAATCAGCCAGACAGTAGAATCAGTCATCTGATTGTTACTGAACCACTCAATGAAATTAATTATTTTTGCTACATCACAAGGTCCATAAATATTTGTGAGAAACCAGGAGTGGTTGTTCTGCAGTGAGGTGATTCTTATTGAAATGAAGAATTTGTTTTTGAATAAACATTCTCCTTGAAATAACCTATCATTCCAGGCAACCAAGAGCCCTCCAGAAGCTCCTACTGAAGGGACAAACTCAAATTTGCTAAAATTCCTGGGTAATTTTTTTATATATGACGAATAAAAAGACTCTCTCTTGGTTACTTGAATACAAACAATTGAGCTATTGGATTCAAAGAATTTATTAGAAAAAACCAACCATTTTTATTGTGTATTGATGCACCTTATATTCCAATTCAAAATATTCCAAGAAGGGCACATTTGCAGAATAAGATCAGTCTTTGATAACAGGTCCACATAAATATCATACTGAGGGCATGATTAAACATGGTCCACTTGAGTGAAAAAGGGGAGCAGGGAATATTACATTCCAAGTGAGCAGCAAAATACATGACTGATACGTCTCAAACGTATCGATAATTTCTGCTCGCTCCATGCATGTTTTGTGTGATATTGCTATGATCTAGATACACTTTCATACATTCTTGATCATATTTGGACTAACCTACTAACTCAGTGCACCCCAGTGCCAGTTCCTGTTTTCTTGTTTTTTCGATTTCAGTTTTCCCCCATATAAAAAGTGCTCCAAAAATCCGGGAAAAATCAGATAAAAAATCAGCGTGTCGGAAGCCTCCATAAGCCCGAAGGTGGGCCAGGGGGCCACCACCAGATGCCCAGGTGCCCCCCTGGCGCGTCCAGGGGCCTGGCCGCGCCAGGGGGGCGCCTGGACCCCTGGTGGCCCCCCTGGCTGCCCCCTTCGCCTATTTACTCTCTGTCACCGGAAACTTCCGAGGACAGAAACCTATTTCGCAATCACGCCTTTGTTCCGCCGTTGCCGCGCTTCCAAGATCGGGAGCACCGTCAGGACCCTTCCCGGCACCTTGCCGGAGGGAGGATCAACCTCCGGGAGCTTCCCCTCCACCATGGACGCTTCCCGAATGTGCCGTGAGTAGTCTACCTTGGACCATGGATCCGTGATCAGTAGCTATGTGATGTTCTCCTCCCCTCTTTGTTCTTCATCGTTTAGACCTCGTGAGCTGCCCTACATGATTGAGGCACATATGTAATTATTCTGCTGTTGCTATGCTGAGTTTGATGGGATCTGATGCATTATGAGATTATGTTCAGATCGTGATAGAGTAATATATTTGGTTTTTATCTCTTCTATTTTTGTTCCTAAGTAATTCTTGCATGTTCTCCGTTGCTGTTTATTGCTTTGTCCGAGTGCTAGGTAGTAACTCCAAGAGGGAACGTTATGCTCGATTGTGGGTACATGCCCCCTGATGACACGCTTGAGTGACAGAAACATGAGTCTAGGGGATGTGCTGTGGCCACAAAGGGGAAAACAACGGTGCTTGTGACCGCGGTTGCAAGGATTGTTTACTTTATGCAAAGTTCTTTTAATGCAGTTGTCTGTTGCTTTGGGTTTACACTTTGGGTGGGGGTCGCAACTTAATACCAGCGAGATGTTCAGGATAGATATCTCAAGGTGGATGATTAGTAGTAGATGCAGATGGATTTCGGTCTACTTATTTTGGCGTACTGCCCATGCTTATGAGCCTCTTCCTTTCTTTTGTAGCATAGTTAGCATTGCGGTGTGTTCATAATCCTGTCAATTGCACTTCTGTAATTTGTTTACCTCGCATAGCAGTTTTAGCGTCTTTTGGGAGAGAGACATCACTAGTGAACATCACGGGACCCTGGTCCATATTCTCATCATTGTTTACAAGCTCATTTACTTTTCAGTATTTAATTTTAGTTGCTATCATCATTATCATTATGCCTTGTGTGTTTGATCCTTTGTAAACTACAAGACCGGAGAGATTGACAACCTCTCTGAACTTCGTTGGGAGCAAAGTTAATTGTATTGTGTGCAGGTCCGCGTCAGGTGCGCCGCTGACACTTACTTATCATTGCCGGAGTCCTACGGGAGACAAACCGTATCCTCTACATAGGGGAAATTTGCTGCTATCCTACATCTCACCTTCCACTTGGGGTAACCAATGAAGGGCGAGAAGCCATTACCACTTCCACGCCATCAAGCAAATTTCTGGCGCCGTTGCCGGGGACTCCGAGTGCTAAGATAGGGGAGTTGCCCACTACCTTTTACCTTTACTTTTTAGTCTTGTTAGTTTACTTTCCAGTTTTTGCTTTTGCTTTTGTGTCTTTATGAGAAACCAAAAAAATAGTTGCTACCTTTTATCATTGCCTTCGTCTGCCTACTGATGCTATCTTTACAATGGGTGTGGAGCCACCCAAATATGGTAGGATGGACATGTTTGACATGTTTCACTTGGATCGTCTTCGATCAATTTTTCTCGCGCTAAAAACCTAACCGACTTGGTTGAGGGAAAATCAATGGATGAGCATGCTCATTATACGCGGCACCGCCTATCTCAAAAAGGGAAACACTTACGGGATCAAATACATGTTTCTTATTGCCATGCTAAACTTTTGTGCCACATTTATGATTTTACTTGTTGTTCCAATATAGATCATAAACACCTTCCTTTCCAATGTGAGTTTAATGAAAATGAGATCTTATCTTCTTATGCTAAAGGCGTTTATGATTACTTTGATGTTGAAAAGATTGAAGAGTTTGTTGCTTTTAAAGGTGCTTGTGAGATTGCTTCTTTGATTGAAAAGTATCACGATACTATTCACCAGTCCGAAAACTTTGCAGTTCTTGCTTATTGCTTCGAGAATTATACTTCCAATACTTATATTGAGGATTTTAAAAATAATATGTTTGCTGCCCTAGAAGAGGCTAATGATTACTTTGATGAGGAATCCCATGATTCCGAGGACTCACTTGATACATCCCTTTCTGAAGAATTTGATACTTGCTTTGTTGATGGCCATGATGCTGATACGTCCCAAACGTACCTACAATTTCTGCTTGCTCCATGCATGTTTTGTGTGACTTTGCCATGTTTTGCTTGAACTTTCATACACTTTTGAGCATATTTGGACTAATCTATTAACCCAGTGCACCCAGCTGCCAGTTGCTGATTTCTGTTGTTTTTGTATTTCAGGTTTTCCGGCCATTAAAAGTGCTCCAAAATTTCCGGAAAATTATATAAAAAATCAGCGACACGGAAGCTTCCGAAATCACCAAGGCAGAGGAGGGGGGCCACCACAGAGACTCCAGAAGGGTCCCTGGCGCGGCCCCACCCTAGGCCGCGCCGGGCACCCTCCTGGCTGCCCTGTGGGTCCCCTCGATGCCCCCCTCCACCTATATTTAGCCCTCGGGGTGGAAACCCTTAATCAAGACCCCTTTTCTCCAGAAGCAATTTCGATCTCCGCCACCATCGCCGACAAGCTTCGGGGGACCAGAATTTCTGTGCCGGCACCCTGCCGGGACGGGGAAGTGCCCCCGGATTCATCTCCATCGACGTTGCTTCCTCCCTCCATGAAGCGGGAGTAGTTCTCCCTCGGGGCTGAGGTTTCTACCAGTAGCTATGTGTTCTTCTCTCTCTCCCATGATGTGATCTTCGTTGTGATCATAGACTATGTTAATGTTGTTGGGAGTTGCTACTAGTGAAAGTACGAAGCCTAGGCCTTGTTTCCACCATTGCAATACCGTTTGTGCTCACTTTTGTCACTTGCTACCTTGCTGTTTTTATTTATTCAGATTTACACTACCTTGCTTTGCCACCCATATCACCCATATTTTACCATCTCTTCGTCGAACTAGTGCACCTATACAATTTTCCATTGTATTAGGTGTGTTGGGGACACAAGAGACTTCTTGTATCTTAATTGCAGGGTTGCTTGAGACAGACCATCTTCAACCTCTACTTCCCTGAGTTCGATAAACCTTAGGTCATCCACTTGAGGGAAATTGCTGCTGTCCTACAAACCTCTGCGCTTGGAGGCCCAACATAGTCTACAAGAATAGAAGCGTGCGTAGACATCAAGCTATTTCTGGCGCAGTTGCCGGGGAGGTAGTCTACAAGAATAGAAGCGTGCGTAGACATCAAGCGTTTGGGTTCTTTCACAAACGAAAAGATTGATGCTAAATGGGAACTCCTTGAAAGAATTCAACGCAATACTGAAGATTGGGAGATCGACAAAGGTAAAGAGTCAGGTATAAATTATGAGTATGATTGCATTAAGTCCTTTGTTGAAACTGCAAGTTTTAATAAGTTTAGTGCTAAGTTTGGGCTTGATTCTCAACTCCTTGTTGATTTCCTCAAATCTTTTGCTTCACATCTTAATATGCCTAAGGAGAATTGGATCAAGCATCATGAACCTTTTAAAGAGATTTGCAAAGAAAATGAAATTGTTCATGATGATTGCAACATGCATGATCCAATTCATGAAAATGAAGTTTTATATAAGCATGTTAATTTTTGTGGAGTGTATAGACCTTGTGAAAGGCCTATGATTGAAGAAAAGAAGTATTGTAAGCAACATAAGCATGAAAGAACAACCACTTGGGTCAAAGATTTAAATGAAATTGCCAGAGAATTGTGTGACCTTTATCCTTTTACTTGTGAACTTTGCTTCATAGAGGGTCACTTTAATTTTCAATGCATGAACTTTCAAAGCATAACTGTTAATCAGTTGTGTGATAACATGATCACTTCTGATCTTTATGATGAACTTATGTTATTTTTGATGTGTGAAGATTTATCAGAAAAGACTTCTTGGCTAGATGTTAATACCTTAGGAATTAGCAACACTTTGAAAAATTTCCATCTCTATTGTGTTGTTAATTGCCATGAAAATGATTACATAAGTAAGATTAAAAAGGAGGGAACTTTACCAAAGTATAAAAATGTCTCTCATATCTCTACTAATAAAAAGGAGGGTTTCTCCCAAGTTTCCCCTATTGTTTCTAATAAACCAGGATATGTGGAGAAACATCATATCCAACCACTCCCTCCTAAGGTGAAGAAGAAGAAAAAGAAGAGGAGGAGGAAGAGGAGCAAGAAGGAAGAAGAATGGGTATCAACCTGGCCTGAGCATATCCCTCGCATCAATTTTTATCCTAACGGACATAAATTTTTGGAGGACGGTGAGCTTGATTGCATTCATTATTATCCTGATGTTAAGTCTGTAGGCACTATTGAAGATGATTTTGATATGATATGCATGTTACTTTTTGTGATTGGGAAAATGATGATAATGCTACTTATGATCTTGAAAATCTTTTTGGTACCAACTCTGAGAGTGATGATATGGAAAGCTCTAAGCTTGGGGATGATAGGATTGCAAGTCCTCTACCCATTAGTGATGTGGTAATTGATAATTCTTTTGCTAGTAAGAATAAAGACATCATGTTTACAAATATAGTTGCTAGCAATGATAATGCTCTTCTCTACTATGATAATGTTATAACTCCTATCTATAGTGATTATAAAGGTACCTATGACATAAGGAGAAATTATCCTTATGAAACTTGTCATAATCATGGAGGGAATTACTCCCTTGTTGAACACCATCTTCCTAATACATAATTAATCTATAGTGTTCAAGTTGTTTATGATATTCCTACTCCCACTATTACCAATGAGAAAGATTATGCTTATGTGGAGAGTAAGAGTACCCTTTTGCATTTGGATCATGGTAACAATGCTTTATGTGATACTTATATTGTTGAGTTTATTCATGATCCCACTGAAAATTATTATGAGAGGGGAACATATGCTTATAGTTATTTCAATAATATCAAGTTCTCTCTCTTTATGTTGAAGGTTTTGAAGTTGCACTTATTTTGCCTTCCTATGTGATGGTGGAGAAGTTAATAGGTTTAGTTGGGTTGCCTTCCCTGTTAACCGCGCCAACCCCCACAAGTCTAGGGGATCAATTGTAGCTTTTCGATAACTAAGGATGTCGATCCCAACGAGGAGCAGAAGGTGTTGATAAGTGACACTGGATAAGGAAAGACTGCAAACACTCAAAGGTAAATATTTAGGGGTTTTTGGTTTAAGCAACAGAAAAGTAAAAGACGGGCAAAGTAAACAGGGTAACTGAGGAGTAGCAAGTGGCCCAATCCTTTTACAAGGATAAGCCTAGGAACTGAACTTATAAAGGCTAAAGCGTTCTCGAGAAAACACGGGAGAGATAGTCTAGTCACTTTCACCATACTCTGCCAAGTAATATGTATTGTGTGATAAGTATCGGTGGGTGGATCAATGCTAGTACACCTTCTAGACTAAGATAAGTGTACTCTTATGATTACACACCTTGCAAGCATCCGCAAATACAAGGTAGTAATTAAGGCATAAGCCTAACCACAGCATTACGATCAAGGATCCATAACTCCCTTGTGCGAAAGTCTGCGAACTGGGGTTCAGGTTTCTGTCACTCCGACAACCCACCATAAGCATCCTTTGTGCACAATGTTTCCCTCTAGGCCCATTAAAGGTGAAGTGTTATGTGTTCGACTCACATAACACCACTAGAGAAATAACAACACAACTTAAGTATCACACAACACATAATACTTCAACATCATATGACTACTAACAACTAGACTGCTCCCATGTTCTCAAGAACTAAAGTAACTACTCACAAGACATAAAAGAGATCATGATCAGAGGTGATAAATAGGTGATGAACAATCTGGACACAATAATATTTCTCCAACAAAACTCAATAGCATTCACCACAAAGTAGTAATCAACACCAACAGAGTAGAGGGGATAGATAGTACGGATTACAACACAAGTTGCAATTGTGAGATGAGATTGGATGTAGATGGAGATGGTGCTGATGTTGGGGATGATGTTGATGATGATCTCGATGATGCCCGTGACGATGATGATGATGATGGCGACGATCTCCCCTTCCGGGAGGTGATCTCCTCGGCGGAATCTCTCCGCCGGAGATTGGTTTTCTCCTCTGTAGGTTTCCGCACCGTGGCGGCGGCGTCTCGCGAAAGCAGCTCCTGTTTAGGGGTTTCTACCCCCAGGGGTTATATAGGCGAAAGGGGGCACCGAGAGGGGCCACCAGGCACCCAGGAGGGTGCCTGGCGCGGCCAGGAAGGGGGGCCGCGCCAGGCACCCTTCTGGCTGCCTGGTGGGTCTCCTCACCTTCTCCTTCGGTGACTCCCAGTCATTTGGCATAAAAATGCTCCCCGTAAAATTTCATCGTATTTGGACTTGATCTGCTTCAGCAACTTGGTTTCCACTTCTTCACCGCTGAATCCTGGTTCTGCTGTTTCGGCACCGGAAAGTTGTAAACTGTGTAAAATAAGCCAAAACAACATAAGAACAACACTTTAAAGTGGAAAATATCAATGAATAAGGTGAAATCATAATATAAAATAGTGATGCTTTTTGGACGTATCAACTCCCCCAAGCTTAGACCTCGCTTGTCCTCAAGCGATTACTGAGCTCGGTAAACCTGTCCACAAGTTTAGAGAGTGAAGTGTCGATAAAAAGAATACGAACAATAAGCATCAAGATTCCTCACCAAACTTAAGCATCCTCAACAGCAACCTCAACTCATAAGGTTCTTATAAGAAGTAGTAACAATTATAACAAAGTAGGACCTGGAAAACTCATCAAATCATGACAAACATAGCCTTGGTCAAGGAACAAATAATAGCTTTTACTTTTTCTCTTTCTCTTTTGATTAAACAGTTGAAACTTTTGAAAGAACATGCTATTAGTCAAGAAGTGCACATGTCAACACAAAGGAAGGTGTTTACCAAGCATAAGCTTTTGTAAACAACTCACTTATCAAAAGATAATGTCAACGAAGATGTAACATGCTAGATCTCAATGCAACTTTATATGCCAGCATCTTTATTAACACCAAGTGTCTGCTCTCTCTCTTTAGAAAGGAAGGAAGAAGGAAGGACTGACTCAGCACAAAATAAAGATAAACCCCGTGCAAAAGGGTAAGCAGGGAAAACTCATGTGCCATCTCTAGATCAAACAGAATAAAAACAAGCTTTTGGGAGGTGCATGATCCTTCAACGAATGCTGATAGATAACTCACTCACTTCATGATTTGGACAAGTTTCGAGGAACGGCTCCCATGTGGGGACGATCACATCCCCTTGGATTCCTTTGTTTATCACTCGAAAAAGGGCGAAGCAACTTGTGTGTTTAGTATTTATCTTTTACGAGATGGGCACTCATGCCAGTCCCTTCTCGTATTAGGGGTTTGCAGATTAGACATGCAATCCCAAGATAAAACTTGTCCAAATTAAGAAGATCATGGGTTACCCACCACTTCCTCATGAGCTGAATCAGTGGCACAAAACAGAAGATTTTGAACATCTAAAGATAGCACATAAATTATATACTTTAGGAGTGGTAGTGGAATACCACAAGTAGGTAGGTATGGTGGACTCAAGTGGAAGATGTTGGTTTCAGGGTATGGAAGTACAAGCAGAATTCCGCTTGGTACAGAGTTTTGGCTAGCAAGGCTTTGAGAGAGCAGACAAATGATGACAACTTAGATACAAGCAGTACAAAGCATAAACATTAAGGCTAACATGAAACATCAAGTTGTCTTCCTTGTCAACATAACACTTCAAGCATAATAACACAAAGGTTTTGGCTATGTCGCTACTTTGAGAAAAACATGCTTGTTGTTATGACAAAAGCTATACTTGCCAAGATTAAATAAAGTTTTCGAAGCCATACCTAATATAAGGTCAAAACTCCCCATAAGAATCATCTCATGATGTCGATCGCGTGAAGAGAATACCAAGTGTAGCGAAGAAACCAATAAACTTCTCATTAATATTCCTTCATAGACGACTCCGAACTCACTGATACAAAGCTCTCCACAAAAGGAGTGATAGACCTCAAAGCAACACCTATTTCATAAAGTGACCTCCCTAAACATGATAAGACTCTATTTGACTCCTAAAGACAAAGACAAAAGATAAAAGATACCAGGCACTCCCCCAAGCTTGGAACAAGCCAAGGGGATGCCATTACCCGAGGAGTTTTACTCCTCCTCTTCCTGCTCCTGGTTGTTGGGGATGAACATGCTTTCCCTGGCGAAGCGCTTCCACGATAAAGGTTCTCCAGTCTCGAAGGACATCTCGGTCTCCGGGATCCTTCACTTAGTAGCCAAACCCATACGTGAGAACTTGAGTTCATACTCACAGTTCTGGTTCTGAAGATCATAGATCTGTGCTTGTAGTGCGTAGAGCTTGTCTTCTAATGTAGACAAACTCGACAGCATCCCCTTTGTCTCCTTCTTGTGGAAAGCCTTCAACTCGTTCATCATGTCGAAGTTGTCTTCAACACTACGCTCCACCATCTTCTTGTACTTGAAAACCTCTTGTTCCATCTCCTTCAGCCGATCTTCGGTGCTCCCCTTTTTGACTGGCCCCTTCAGATCTTCCTTGCGGAGGACACCATCCTCAACATGAAGGACCTGAGGATGCTTCCTCACCTCTGCGAGGTAAGGGTTGATGACGTTGACGACGAACTTGTCCTTGGGGGAACTTGGAGAAGCCATGGCACCTAAATCTGCTAAAAGTTTTCCTGGAAGAAACAACCGAAAGAGAAAACACACGAAATCGCGAGGTACGGTGCCGGGACGATCCGGGCAAATATATAGCAAAAATTTCTGCAATAGAAGGAAGGTTCCGAGTCTAGGTGGAGTCGGAGGCGGTGTCCAGGGGAGTCAGGAGGGTACCCGGCGCGGCCTGAAGGGGGGGGGGCGTGCCAGGGGGCCTCCTGGCCTCCCTGGAGCTCCACTCCGGCTCTAATAAGGCTTGGAATTTTCCTAATTTTGCAAAAACTTTGAAAAATAAACTTTTATTGACGTTCGTGGTGTTTTCTTACCATAATTCATACCTTTCCCGATTCTGCTCCTGCCGGAATCCGAAACTGGGCTGCAACATGTTCTTCATGAGTACTTGTGTATATCATGCTTGCATCCACATTGATTGGATCACCTGCCATATAATGTTTGAGTCTTTGTCCATTCACAACTTGAGGCTTGGTTCCTTCGAAATTATTGATCTTGATAGCACCGGACTGATATACTTCTTCAATATGAAAAGGTCCTTCCCATCTGGAAAGTAGTTTACCTGGAGAAAACCTGAAACGAGATCTAAACAACAAAACTTTATCACCAACATTAAATTCACGTTTCAGAATTCTTTTATCGTGCCACTTCTTTACCTTTTCCTTGAACATTTTAGCGCTCTCGTAAGCTTCACTTCTCCACTCATCTAGAGAAGTCAAGTTCATGAGCCGCTTTTCACCAGCTAACTTTGGGTCAGCATTCAGCTCTCTGACAGCCCAGAAAGCTTTGTGCTCTAACTCTAATGGTAAATGGCAAGCCTTGCCATAGACCATCTTATAAGGAGACATGCCCATGGGGTTTTTGTAAGCAGTTCTATACGCCAACAAAGCATCTCCTAACTTTTTTGACCAGTCCTTTCTAGAACTGTTTACTATTTTCTGTAAGATCAACTTGATCTCCCTGTTGGTGAGCTCAACTTGCCCACTAGTTTGAGGGTGGTACGGTGATGCAATCCTATGATTGACATCGTACTTGGCTAGAGCTTTCCTAAAAGCTCCATGTGTGAAGTGTGACCCTCCATCTGTCATGAGGTACCTTGGTACTCCAAACCTAGGAAAAATTACATCCTTGAGCATTTTCAAAGATGTCTTGTGATCAGCACTCTCAGTGGGGATTGCTTCAACCCACTTGGTTACATAATCAACAGCAACTAAGATGTGTGTGTACTTGTGTGAAGGAGGAAAAGGACCCATAAAATCAAAACCCCAGCAATCGAAAGGTTCGATCACTAGTGAGTAATTCATAGGCATCTCATTTCTCCTGCTAATGTTTCCAACTCTCTGACACTTATCACAAGATAGAACGTACCTTCGGGCGTCCTTAAAAAGAGTAGGCCAATAAAAACCTGATTGTAAAAATTTATGTGCGGTCCTTTCACCAGCATGATGTCCTCCATAGGGACTGTCGTGACATTGTCGAAGAATGTCTTGTTGCTAGTGTTCTGGTATACACCTTCTTACGATCCCGTCCGCACCTTCTTTATAAAGATGTGGATCATCCCAAAATTAGTGCCTCAAATCCGTGAAGAATTTCTTCCTCTGCTGAAATGTAAAACCTGGAGTCAAAAACTTTGCAACGATAAAATTAGCATAATCTGCAAACCAAGGATCGGAATGAGATTGTACTTTTACAACAACAAGATGTTCATCTGGAAAACTGTCGTTGACTGGAATAGGATCGTGCGGGATATCTTCCATCCTTGAAAGATTATCCGCCACCGGGTTGTCTTCTCCTTTTCAATCGACAATCTGCAAATCAAATTCTTGAAGAAGGAGTACCCACCTAATGAGTCTTGGTTTGGCATCCTTTTTCTGCATAAGATACTTAATGGCAGCATGATCAGTATGAATAATAACTTTAGAATCAACAATATACTGCCTAAACTTATCACAAGCAAACATCACTGCCAAGAATTCCTTCTCGGTAGTAGCATAATTCTTTTGAGCACTATCAAGTGTTTTGCTGGCATAGTGGATGACATTCAGCTTCTTTTCAACCCTTTGTCCTAAAACAGCTCCAACAGCAAAATCACTAGCATCACACATAATTTCAAAGGGAAAATTCCAGTCAGGTGGTTGTACTATAGGAGCGGTTATCAAGGCTTTCTTAAGAACTTCAAAAGCTTCCTTACAATCTTCGTCAAATACAAAAGGAACATCCTTCTGGAGAAGATTGGTGAGGGGTTTCGAGGTCTTAGAAAAGTCCTTAATAAATCTTCTATAGAAACCAGCATGACCTAGAAAACTACGAATACCTTTGATGTCCCTTGGATATGGCATCCTTTCAATAGCTTCAATATTTTCCTTGTCCACTTCAATTCCCCTTGCGGAAATCTTGTGTCCAAGAACTATCCCTTCGTTGACCATGAAATGGTACTTCTCCCAGTTGAGCACCAAATTTGTTTCTTCACATCTCTGCAAAACTTTATTAAGATTGTGGAGACAGTGGTCAAAGGAGCTTCCATAGACGGAAAAGTCGTCCATGAAAACTTCTACAATCTCCTCACAGAAACCATGAAATATTGCAGACATACACCTCTGAAAAGTAGCAGGTGCATTACATAAACCAAAAGGCATACGCCTATAAGCATAAGTACCGTAGGGACACGTGAAAGTGGTCTTCTCTTGATCCGCGGTGTTAACGTGAATCTGGGAGAAGCCAGAATACCCATCAAGATAGCAGAAGTGGGTGTTTTTAGACAACCGCTCGAGCATCTGATCAATAAAGGGCAAAGGATAATGGTCCTTCCGGGTGGCCTTGTTTAACTTCCTGAAATCAATACACATTCTATATCCAATAATGGTCCTCTGAGGTATTAGTTCATTTTTATCATTAGGGACAACAGTCATACCTCCCTTTTTTGGAACACAATGAACGGGACTTACCCACTTACTATCAGCTATAGGATAGATGATACCTGCGGCTAGAAGTTTGAGAACCTCTGTCCTAACCACGTCCTTCATCGTTGGGTTCAACCGTCGTCGGTGATCAACAACCGGTTTAGCATCGGGCTCGAGATTGATAGTATGTTGGCAAATGGATGGACTAAGACCCTTGAGATCATCAAGAGTATAGCCAATAGAACCTTGGTGTCTGCGAAGTGTCTCCAATAATCGCTCTTCTTCATACCCTGAAAGGTTAGAATTGATAATAATAGGATATACTTTCTTTTCATCTAAATAAGCATACTTGAGCGTATCGGGTAGTGGTTTTAGGTCGAATACCGGGTCTTCTTTTGGTTGCGAGAGGATTCCTAAAGGTTCAACCGGTAGGTTGTTCTTCAGGATAGCAGGTTGTCTTAAAAATATGTCTTCTAGTTCATTCCTTTCCTGCATATGTATATCATTCTCGTGGTCCTCCATAAATTGCTGCAAAGTATCGTTAGGAGGAATAGCAATGGAAGCAATTTCTTCAATAATTTTGTCATTACTTGACAAGTTAGTACCACGAGGCTGCTTAGAAAACTTAGAGAAATTGAATTCATACGGCTCACCGTTGAATTCAACAGAAACTTTACCTTTCTTGCAATCTATTATAGCTCCACAAGTGCCGAGGAAGGGCCTACCAAAGATAATAGGGCAAAAACTATCTTACACTGAACCAAGTACAAGAAAGTCTGTAGGATATTTTACCTTCCCGCAGAGTACTTCAACATCTCTTACAATCCCAACTGGAGAGATTGTTTGTTTATTTGCAAGATGGATGGTGACATCTATGTCCTCGATCTCACACAGCTGAATCTCGTGCATGATCTCTTGATAAAGTGTGAAGGGGATAGCGCTGACGCTGGATCCCAAATCACATAGCCCATAGTAATTATGATCTCCTATCTTGACAGATACAACATGTGTACCTGAAATTGGGCCTTTGTTCCTGGCTGTGACAATGTTAGTGGCAACAGCACAAAAACTAATAGTGGAACCTTCAATATCACTTATTACCAGATCCTTGACCATTGCAACTTGAGGCTGGACCTTGATCGTGTCCTCAGGTTTGTCAGTGGTCCTTCCATTTTTATTTAAAATACCTGTAACAAAAGAGTGCTCCTTTATCCTGGAGGGATAAGGAGGCTGTTCATACACAACTGCAGGTAAAACAGGATCAGTAACATTAATCTCAATGGTTGACTCCTTGAAAGGTTTATGATGTTGACTCTCCTTCGTCCTGGAAGAATCAATATGAGAAGCAAAGTCTTTGCAAAAGTCAACCATTAGCTGGGAATCAAGACCAATTTTAGAGCAAAAGGTATTAAAGTAATCAGTCTTTACATAACTCTCAATGTAGCTATGCTCATAGTTTATAGAGGGTTCAATACCTTTATCAATTTCCCAGTCTTCAGTATTCTTCTGGATCCTTTCTATAAGATCCCATTTTTCTTCCATACTTCTGGTCTAGAATACCCCACTAGAGGAGGCATCCAACATCTCCTTGTCCTGACGAGAAAGCCTGGCATTAAAATTTGTAAGTATAATTTCCTTGGGGAGCTAATGGTTTGGGCATTTGAGCATCAGGGACTTCAGTCTCCCCCAAGCTTGAGCGATGCTCTCTCCGTCGCGAGACCAAAAGTTGTAGATGTAATTCCTGTGTTGGTGAATTTCACGAAGAGGATAAAACTTAGCATAAAAGAGAGACATAAGCTCTGGCCATTCAAGCGAATCAGAGTTATCGAGTAGCTTATACCAATCTGAAGCTTTATCTTTGAGCGATATGGAGAATAGTTTCTTCATGATGAACTCCATCGTCAGACCTGCAAGCTTAAATAAAGAACATAATTGTGATAGATATAGCAGGTGTTCTCCCGGATGTCCTTCTCCTGTATAACGATTAGCCAAGACATAATCAACAATACCAGATGGTATTTTATAGGGCACAATTTCAGTAGGGGTAGGAGTGACCACCACAGTCGTGGGGCGGCTCCTTACCAGCAATGAACCAACAACAGAAGAGTCCATAAGGACTGAAAGTAACAACAGAAAATAAAAGTTTCCTTACCGGCTTCACTTACCAATAGGGGACTAAAAGCGGAGAAGTTAATAGGTTTAGTTGGGTTGCCTTCCCTGTTAACCGCGCCAACCCCCACAAGTCTAGGGGATCAATTGTAGCTTTTCGATAAATAAGGATGTTGATCCCAACGAGGAGCAGAAGGTGTTGATAAGTGACACTGGATAAGGAAAGACTGCAAACACTCAAAGGTAAATATTTAGGGGTTTTTGGTTTAAGCAACAGAAAAGTAAAAGACGGGCAAAGTAAACAGGGTAACTGAGGAGTAGCAAGTGGCCCAATCCTTTTACAAGGATAAGCCTAGGAACTGAACTTATAAAGGCTAAAGCGTTCTCGAGAAAACACGGGAGAGATAGTCTAGTCACTTTCACCATACTCTGCCAAGTAATATGTATTGTGTGATAAGTATCGGTGGGTGGATCAATGCTAGTACACCTTCTAGACTAAGATAAGTGTACTCTTATGATTACACACCTTGCAAGCATCCGCAAATAAAAGGTAGTAATTAAGGCATAAGCCTAACCACAGCATTACGATCAAGGATCCATAACTCCCTTGTGTGAAAGTCTGCGAACTGGGGTTCAGGTTTCTGTCACTCCGGCAACCCACCATAAGCATCCTTTGTGCACAATGTTTCCCTCTAGGCCCATTAAAGGTGAAGTGTTATGTGTTCGACTCACATAACACCACTAGAGAAATAACAACACAACTTAAGTATCACACAACACATAATACTTCAACATCATATGACTACTAACAACTAGACTGCTCCCATGTTCTCAAGAACTAAAGTAACTACTCACAAGACATAAAAGAGATCATGATCAGAGGTGATAAATAGGTGATGAACAATCTGGACACAATAATATTTCTCCAACAAAACTCAATAGCATTCACCACAAAGTAGTAATCAACACCAACAGAGTAGAGGGGATAGATAGTACGGATTACAACACAAGTTGCAATTGTGAGATGAGATTGGATGTAGATGGAGATGGTGCTGATGTTGGGGATGATGTTGATGATGATCTCGATGATGCCCGTGACGATGATGATGATGATGGCGACGATCTCCCCTTCCGGGAGGTGATCTCCCCGGCGGAATCTCTCCACCGGAGATTGGTTTTCTCCTTTGTAGGTTTCCGCACCGTGGCGGCGGCGTCTCGCGAAAGCAGCTCCTGTTTAGGGGTTTCTACCCCCAGGGGTTATATAGGCGAAAGGGGGCACCGAGAGGGGCCACCAGGCACCCAAGAGGTTGCCTGGCGCGGCCAGGAAGGGGGGCCGCGCCAGGCACCCTTCTGGCTGCCTGGTGGGTCCCCTCACCTTCTCCTTCGGTGACTCCCAGTCATTTGGCATAAAAATGCTCCCCGTAAAATTTCATCGTATTTGGACTTGATCTGCTTCAGCAACTTGGTTTCTACTTCTTCACCACTGAATCCTGGTTCTGCTGTTTCGACACCGGAAAGTTGTAAACTGTGTAAAATAAGCCAAAACAACATAAGAACAACACTTTAAAGTGGAAAATATCAATGAATAAGGTGAAAACATAATATAAAATAGTGATGCTTTTTGGACGTATCACTATGCTAATATCTTTATGCTTCAATGAGTTATTTCTCTACAAGATCCCTTTGCATAGGAAGCATGTTAGACTTAAATGTGATTTTTATTTGCTTCTTGATGCTCTCTTTTGTGCTTCAACTCTTATTCCTATGAGAGCATCATTAAAATCTTAAGCCTATCTTTATGGCTATAAAGAAAGAGCTCTAGGGAGACAACCCTTGTTATCTTTACTTTGAGTTTTTACCTTCTGTTTTTAGTGGTCTTGATGATTGTAACTACTGTAGCAGCATCATTGTATGTTTATTTTCAAGCTTTCGTGCCAAGTCTAGCCTCCGATTGCAAGAAAGTTCAAAAGTTGTGACATGCTGTCCAGAAAACAGATTCTGTCCTTGGACGGAAAAATTAGCCTAGAATCACCAGATAATCTTTTTGATCTGATTTTTTTGACAGCGTGGTCCATACAATTGAATTTCGAGCGTTTGTTCTGAGTTTTTTGATTCGAGTTGCAGAAGTACCCCTAAAAAATTCTTTACTACCTCCTGTTCTGTTTTTCACAGATTCTGCCACGTTTTGTCTCTCATAACTTTTGCAAACCTTAAGCTTGCTTTTTCTTTGCAAAAACTTTTTGGCAATCTTGAGAAACAGTAGCTCTTCAAGAATATATTTATATACAGTGGAATTTTTTTATTTTAGTAGGGCACTAACCTCTCTAATCAGTCTACGATGAGTTATGTATCAAGGGAGTTTTCAAGTGCGCGATGGAAGATGATGAAAGAAGATCTTGGAGCGTCAAACGCTCAAGCTTGGGGATGCCCATGTGCACCCCCAATAAATATTCAAGGAGACTCAAGTGTCTAAGCTTGGGGATGCCCCCGTGCATCCCCTTCTTCATCAACAATTATCAGTTCGTCCCTCGTTGCACTATATTTTTATCACTTCATGCGTTATGTGCTATGCTTGGAGCGTCTCGCTCTTTACTTTTCTAGGTTTGCTTTGCTTTGTTTGCTGTAGTAACAAGTTAGACCCCAACTTACTCTTTTGTGTGGGAGAGATACACGCTCCGCTTGAACTAGAACTCCTCATAGGATTTGCATGCTTATTTTCTTAGCTGTGATTTGTTCTTTTTCTTTTCTTAGCTGCTGCCCTGTTTAGTTGTAGTACTTTAGTTTTCTTCTAGAGCTTTTCTTTTGTCTTAGGTTGAACTTTCTATAGGTTTCATGTTTTATCTTGTTAGAAAGTTTGCCTGTTGCACTGAGTTTTGTGTCTTGACTAGAAGTAGGTAGTTGAAGTTGCAGTTCTCTTTGTAGTAGTAACTTGCAATAGTTTTGAGGTATTGACTAGAGTAATGTTTGAACTTATGGTGTCAAGAGCTTTAGCCTATTAGTGATAGATGTCGTATTTTGGGCAATCCATGTGTTTTTTGAAAACCAAAAACCCCTATTGAGAACTCTAGCTACTAGATGGATCACTAACCTCTGGAGGGTTCGAATATTAGAGTACACTCACGTACCATGAGTCGAGGATGCGCAAGGATAACCAAATCCCCATACACTCCTCCTCGGGGTACTTGTCTCTTTGTGAACCTCCTGATTTGATTGAGAGTTACCGATAATAAGTGCATGAGTTCTTCAGACTAATGTGAGTATTCGAAAGTTGACACTTCCACCCACCTATACTTTTTCTAGCCTCTTCGGTACCATGCATTTCCCTTTCTCACCTCGAGAGTTGGCGCATACTTCGCCGGTGCATCCAAACCCTTGGCATGATACGCTCTGTCATCATAAGCCTCCTTATATCTTTCCTCAAAACAACCACCATACCTACCTACAAGGCATTTCCATAGCCTTTCCGAGATACATTGCCATGCAACATCCATCTTCTCATGACTTGATCTTCATGCCATACATGCTACTTGCTTGATCGATGAGCCGCATGCTAGTTGGGCCTTGCCCTAATCATTGGTACATGACGCGCTAGTATCATTGCATATCCTACTATCCTGGCAGAGGCATACATTTGCATCATGATAGTTATATCTTCTTTATATGAGTACCTTTGTAAAGTGTGAAAGATCTCCTATATTCTTGTAAAATATAGAGTGTTGCCCCTAAAGTGAGGAAAAGATCCCAAAGAGGACAAAATCAAAAGATCCCAAAGAGGACAAATGAGAGTTAAATAGAAAGAGCCATTGAGGCCACCAAAAAATACAAAAAAAAGAAAAAAAGAGAAAAATAAAAATAAAAAGAGAGAAGGGGGCACACTACTATTCCTTTTGAGAGATCCACACTAGTACTTCATCCTCTATCCCTTGTACTCCATAGAGATCATCATCATGCATATAGCTATGTGGGGACCTTCACACTATAGAACTTGGCTTGTATATTCCAATGATGAGCCTCCTCAAACGAGCTCTAGGTCTTCTTGAGCAAGCAAGTTAGATTCACCCCCACTAGTTCCCTTGGAGAGCTTTTAGCTCACATGTGCATCCGTTGCATGGCAATCCCTACTCCTCACATCATATCTATCATATGGCCTTCTCTCGCCTATGATTGTCCTCATTGATGTGAGCCTTTCACACCTTTTTTTCTTCCTCCTCCACCTTCTTTCTGTTTCTCCTTTTAGGTGTCAACTTTATTGCTCACGCTCATCCATTGCATGAGTGCTCAAAATATCGAAAGGGAGCGGATCAGTTTCACTTGTACCTGGCTAGTGGTCTGGGGACGAGTCAAGATAAGAATCCAAAGGAGACCAAGTGTGAAACTTTAGTAGATTGAGTTCTCAACACAAAAATACTCTTTCATCTCGTATTCCCTATCCCCTTTCTTGCACGCAAACACCATTTGGAGACATTTGAGTCACGGACAGCGAGAGCTCTTTCACCCTTTGTTCTTTTGTTGCTTGTGTCAATACTAATATAGACTCTTGCTTGTTAAGACTTGAATTGAATTGCATGCTTTGGTTGCTTTACTTAAAAAGTCCTTATATGGTTGTGTGGCATTTCACCACAGAAATTATGCTTGTTATCATTTACCTACTCGAGGACGAGCAGGAATTAAGCTTGGGGATGTTGATACGTCCCAAACGTATCTATAATTTCTGCTTGCTCCATGCATGTTTTGTGTGACTTTGCCATGTTTTGCTTGAACTTTCATACACTTTTGAGCATATTTGGACTAATCTATTAACCCAATGCACCCAGCTGCCAGTTGCTGTTTTCTGCTGTTTTTGTATTTTAGGTTTTCCGGCCATTAAAAGTGCTCCAAAAATTCCGGAAAAATTATATAAAAAATCAGCGACACGGAAGCTTCCGGAATCACCAAGGCAGCGGAGGGGGGACACCACAGGGACTCCAGAAGGGTCCCTGGCGCGGCCCCACCCTAGGCCGCGCCGGGAACCCTCCTGGCTTCCCTGTGGGTCCCCTTGATGCCCCCCTTCGCCTATATTTAGCCCTCGGGGTGGAAACCCCTAATCTAGACCCCTTTTCTCCAGAAGCAATTCCGATCTCCGCCGCCATCGCCGACAAGCTTGGGGGGACCAGAATTCCTGTGTCGGCACCCTACCGGGTCGGGGAAGTGCCCCCGGATTCATCTCCATCGACGTTGCTTCCTCCCTCCATGAAGCGGGAGTAGTTCTCCCTCGGGGCTGAGGTTTCTACCAGTAGCTATGTGTTCTTCTCTCTCTCCCATGATGTGATCTTCGTTGTGATCATAGACTATGTTAATGTTGTTGGGAGTTGCCACTAGTGAAAGTATGAAGCCTAGGCCTTGTTTCCACCATTGCAATACCGTTTATGCTCACTTTTGTCGCATGCTACCTTGCTGTTTTTATTTATTCAGATTTACATTACCTTGCTTTGCCACCCATATCACCCATATTTTACCATCTCTTCGCCGAACTAGTGCACCTATACAATTTTCCATTGTATTAGGTGTGTTGGGGACACAAGAGACTTCTTGTATCTTAATTGCAGGGTTGCTTGAGAGAGACCATCTTCAACCTCTACTTCCCTGAGTTCGATAAACCTTAGGTCATCCACTTGAGGGAAATTGCTGCTGTCCTACAAACCTCTGCGCTTGGAGGCCCAACATAGTCTACAAGAATAGAAGCGTGCGTAGACATCAGATGCCAATATGGATTATGCTTGCGAAGATGAACTTGATATAGTTCCTTACGTCAAGCATGAAATTGTTACTATTGCACCCACACTTGATTTCCCTATTATCCTTTTGAAATCTCCAACTCCGGAGAATTTTCCTCTTATCAAAGCTCAATGTGATGGATTGCATTCATCTTATGATCCTAAAAACCGTGTTGAAAACAATACACGTGTGCTTGTAGGTCATGAACAATATGATTTATGTGATAGTTATATTCTTGATGTTGTTCATGATACTACTGAAAATTATTTTGAGAGAGGAAAGTTTGGTTATAGAAACTCCCATGTTACAAAAACTCCTCTCTTTATGTTGAAATTTTTGAAGTTGTTCTTGTCCCACCTTCCTATGCTTGTCTCTTTGTGCTTCTTTGATATATTTTCTTACAAGATGCCAATGCATAGGAAGTGGGTTAGGCTTAAATGTGTTTCATATTTGCTTCTTGATGCTCTCTTTTGCTTCAAATCCTTATTGTTATGAGAGCAACTTTTAAAATATTTTTTCCTAATTTAAAGGCGTAAAAGAAAGTGCTTGTTGGGAGGAAACCCAAGATGTTTTTACTTCTGTTTTTAGTGGTCTTGATGATCGTTACTACTGTAGCAACATCATTGTATCTTTATTTTCAAGATTTGTGCCAAGTTATAGCCTCATATGACAAGTGAAGTGAAAGTTGTGACATGCTGTCCAGAAAACAGATTCTGTCCTCGTGACGGGAAAAATCGGATCAAATCACCAGTTTGTCTTTTTGAGCTGAATGTTTTACACAGAGTTCTCTATACAATCACGGAACTTTTGTAGGTTCTGAGTTTTTTGATTTGAATTGCAGAAGTACCCCTAAAAAATTCTTTACTACCTGCTATTCTGTTTTTCACAGATTCTGCCACGTTTTGTCTCTCCTAACTTTTGCAAACCTTAAGCTTGATTTTTCTTTGCATTTTTTTTGGCAATCTTGAGAAACAGTAGCTCTTCAAGAATATCTTTATACCCAGTGGGGAAAAATTATTTATTAAGGGTACTAACCTCTCTAATTAGCTTATGAATAGTTATGTATGAAAGGAGTTTTGAAGTGTGCGATGGAAGATGATGAAAGAAGATTCGGGAGTGTCAAGCGCTCAAGCTTGGGGATGCCGCCATGCATCCCCAATAAATATTCAAGGAGACTCAAGCATCTAAGCTTGGGTATGCCCCATGCATCCCCTTCTCCATCAACAATCATCAGTTCGTCCTTCGTCTCACTATATTTTTATCACTTCATGCGTTATGTGCTATGCTTGGAGCGTCTCACTCTTAGGTTTTATTTTTAGTTTTCTTTAGCTTTGCTTGCTGTTCATAATAAGTTAGACCCCGTCTTACTTTGTGTGGGAGATAAATACACTCCACTTTCAAAATCTAGAACACATCATAGGACTCTTCATGTCTATCTTTTTGCTGTTGTGTGTTCTTTATCTTTCCGTAGCTACTGCCATGTTTAGGTTTAGTCTTTGTTTGTCTTTAGGAAGAGCCTTGACTTTTGTTTAGTTTATTGCTGGAACTCTCTTTAGTTTTCATGTTTATCTTGTTAAGAGAGTTGGTTGTTACACTGAGTTGTGTCTTGTTTTGAGAGTAGGTAATTGAGATTACTATTTAATTTTAGTAGTAACTTGCAATAGTTTTGAGGTATTGATGTGAGTAATGTTTGAACTTTTGGTGTCAAGAGCTCTAGCCTATTAGTGATAGGTGTCGTATTTTGGGCAATACGTGTTTATTTTCAAAACCTACAAAAATAGTTGAGAACTCTAGCTACTAGATGGATCGCTAATCTTTGGAGGGATCGGATATTAGAGTACACTCACGTACCATGAGTCGAGGATGCGCAAGGATAACCAAACACCCATACACTCCTCCTCGGGGTACCTGTCTCTTTGTGAACATCCTCATTAGATTGAGAGTTACCGATAATAAGTGCATGAGTTCTTCGGACTAATGTAAGTATTGAAAGTTGACACTTCCACCTCCTCATATTTGCTAGCCTCTCCTATGCCGTGCATTGCCTTCTTCTCACTCCGAGAGTTGGCGTCCACCTTCGCCGGTACATCCAAACCCTTGGCATGATACGTTCTGTCATCATAAACCTCCTTATATATTTCCTCAAAACAGCCACCATACCTACCTATCAAGGCATTTCCATAGCCTTTCCGAGATATATTGCCATGAAACATCCACATCTTCATGACTTGTTCTTCATGTCATACATGTTCCTGCTACACTGGCATCAGCGTACATTGCATACATCATGATAGCTACATCTTCTTTATGATTTGAGTACCTTGTAAAGTGTGAAAGATCTTCTATACCCTCTTGTAAATTAGAGTGTTGCCCTTAAGTGAGGAAAAGATCCCAAAGTGGACAAAATAAAAGATCCCAAAGAGGACAAATGAGAGTGAAATAGAAAGATCCATTGAGGCCATAAAAAATACAAAAAATAGAAAAAAGAGAAAAAGAAAATAAAAAGAGAGAAAGGGGCAACACAACTATCATTTTGAAAGATCCACACTAGTACTCCCTCTTATCCTTGTACTCCATAGATATGATCATGCATATAGCTATGTGGGGACCTTCACACTATAGAACTTGGCTTGCATATTCCAAGGATGAGCCTCCTCAAAAGAGCTCTAGGTCTTCATGAGTGAGCAAGTTAGATGCACCCCACTATTTCCATTGGAGAGCTTTTCAGCTCATATGTGCATCTGTTGCATGGCAATCCCTACTCCTCACATCATATCTATCATTTGGCATTCTCGACTATGACTGTCCTCATTGATGTGAGCCTTTCTCACCCTTTTCGTCTTCCTCCTCCACCATATTCTCTCTTTGCCATCCTAAGTGTCAACTCTCGTGCTTACACGCATCCATTGCATGAGTGCTCAAAATATCGAAAAGGAGTGGATCAAACTGACTTGTACCTGGCTGGTGGTCTGGGGACGAGTCAAGATAAGATTCCAAAGAAGACCAAGTGTGAAACTTTAGTAGATTGAGTTCACAACACAAGAATATTTTTTCTTCTCGTATTCCCTATCCCCCTTCTTGCACGCAAACACCATTTGGAGACATTCGAGTCACGGACAACGAGAGCTCTTGCACCTAATGTTCTTTTGTTGCTTGTTTCAATGCTAATATAGACTCTTGAATGTTATGACTTGAATTGAATTACATACCTTGATTATTTTACTTTTCAAAGTTCTTATATGGTTGCTAGCATGTCACCACATAAATTATGTTTATTATCATTTACCTACTCGAGGACGATCAGGAATTAAGCTTGGGGATGTTGATACGTCTCAAACGTATCGATAATTTCTGCTCGCTCCATGCATGTTTTATGTGATATTTCTATTATCTAGATACACTTTCATACATTTTTGATCATATTTGGACTAACCTACTAACTCAGTGCACCCCAGTGCCAGTTCCTGTTTTCTGCTGTTTTTCTATTTCAGTTTCCCCCCATATAAAAAGTGCTCCAAAAATCCGGGAAAAATAAGATAAAAAATCAGCGTGTCGGAAGCCTCCAAAAGCCCGAAGGTGGGCCAGGGGTCCACCACCAGGCGCCCAGGCGGCCACCTGGCACGGCCAGGGGCCTGGCCGCGCCAAGGGGGCTCCTGGACCCCTTTTGGCCCCCTGGCTGCTCCCCTTCGCCTATTTATTCTCCGTCACCGGAAACTTTCGAAGACAGAACCCTATTTCGCAATGTCGCCTCTGTTCCGCTGCCGCCGCGCTTCCAAGATTGGGAGCACCGTCAGGACCCTTCCCGGCACCTTGCCGGAGGGAGGATCGACCTCCGGGAGCTTCCCCTCCACCATGGACGCTTCCCGGATGTTCCGTGAGTAGTCTACCTTGGACCATGGGTTCGTGATCAGTAGCTATGTGATGTTCTCCTCCCCTCTTTGTTCTTCATGGTTTAGACCTCGTGAGCTGCCCTACATGATCGAGGCACATATGTAATTCTTCTATTGTTGCTATGCTGAGTTTGATGGGATCTGATGGATTATGAGATTATGTTCAGATCGTGATAGAGTAATATATTTGTTTTTTATCTCTTATATTTTTGTTCCTAAGAATTCTTGCATGTTCTCCGTTGCTGATTGCTTTGGCCAAGTGGTAGGTAGTAACTCCAAGAGGGAACGTTATGCTCGATTGTGGGTACATGCCCCCTGATGACACGCTTGAGTGACAGAAACATGAGTCTAGGGGATGTGCTATGGCCACAAGGGGGAAAACAATGGTTCTTGTAACCGCGGTTGCAAGGATAGTTTACTTTACGAAAAGTTCTTTTAATGCAATTGTCTGTTGCTTTGGGTTTAAACTTTGGGTGGGGCTCACAACTTAATACCAGCGAGATGTTCTGGATAGATAACTCAAGGTGGATGATTAGTAGTAGATGCAGATGGATTCGGTTTACTTATTTTGGCGTACTGCCCATGCTTATGAGCCTCTTATTTTCTTTTGTAGCATAGTTAGCATTGCGGTGCGTATATAATCCTGTCAATTGCCCTTCTGTAATTTTTTTACCTCGCATAGCAGTTTTATCGTCTTTTGGGAGAGAGACATCACTAGTGAACATCACGGGACCCCGGTCCATATTATCATCATTGTTTACAAGCACATTTACTTTTAAGTATTTACTTTCAGTTTCTATCATCATTATCATTATCCCTTGTGTGTTTGAACCTTTGTAAACAACAAGACCAGAGAGATTCACAACCTCTCTAAACTTCGTTGGGAGCAAAGTTAATTGTATTGTGTGCAGGTCCGCGTCAGGTGCGCCGCTGACACCTACTTATCATTGCCGGAGTCCTACGGGAGACAAACCCTATCCTCTAAATAGGGGAAATTTGCTGCTATCCTACATCTCACCTTCCACTTGGGGTAACCAACAAAGGGCGAGAAGCCATTACCACTTCCTAGCCATCAATGACTAACTAGTGTCTAGAGCTGCAGCAGGTGAAGAAGAACTTCAAGACTTCTTTGAGATTTTGATACCTTTGTCCTTGCCACCCTTTTTCTGACTCTTAGTTTCCAGGATCTCTTCATTTGTATCCTTGGCATTAACCTTGCAATAAGCCGCGTTAATATTTTTAACAATTTTGTTCTTAACCAGAGAAGGAATTGCACTTCATGTTGATGGTACGAATTCTCGCCCCCTCGTTGGTTACCCAAAGTGTAAGGTTGAGATGTAGATAGCAGCAATTTCCCTCGGTGAAGATACCAAGGTTGAGGGTCGACCAGTAGGACTCCAAGATCTACAAATAGGTGGAAAGGAAACAATGGCACCGTTTTTAAGACAAAAGTTGCTTCCTTGACCTGGACCTGCACACACAACAGATAACTTCGCTCCCAACGAGTTCAGAGAGGTTGTCAATCTCTCCGACCTTGTTGTTCACAAAGGATTAAACGCACGGGACAATAATGATAGTGATAGCAACGGAAAAGTAAATAAAGCAGAAAATAAATAGCGGGTGTAAACAGTATTGGAAATATGGACCGGGGTCCTATGATGTTCACTAGTGATGTCTCTCTCCCAAAAGACGATAAAATAGCCATGCGAGGTAAACAAATTACAGCTGGGCAATTGATAGGATTATGTGCGCAAACCAATGCTAACTATGCTATAAACAAAGGAAGAGGCTCAAAAGCATGGGCGGTACGCCAAGACAAGTAGACCGAAATCCATCTGCATCTACCTACTAATCATCCACCTTGAGATATCTATCCAGAACATCTCGCTGGTATTAAGTTGTGAATCCCACCCAAAGTGTAAACTCAAAGCAACAGACAACTACATTAAAGAACTTTGCGTAAAGTAAACAATCCTTGCACCCGCAAGTACAAGCACCGTTGTTTTCTCCCTTGTGGCAACAGCACATCCCCTAGACTCATGTTTCTGTCACTCAAGCTAGTCATCAGGGGGCATGAACCCACAATCATGCATAACGCTCCCTCTTGGAGTCACTACCTACTACTTGGCCAAAGCAATAAACAACAACGAAGAACATGCAAGAATTACTCAAGAACATAAATATAAAAGAGGAGAATCAAATATATTACTCAAACACAATTTGAACATAGTCTCATAATCCATCGGATCCCAGCAAACTCAACATAGCAACAACAGAAAGATTACATATGTGCCTCGATCATGTAGGGCAGCTCACGAGGTCTAAACCATGAAGAACAAAGAGGGGAGGAGAACATCACATAGCTACTGATCATAGACCTATGGTCCAAGGTGGACTACTCACGGTTCCTCGGGGAAGCATCCATGGTGGTGGAGAAGCTCCCGGAGGTGGTTCCTCCCTCCGGAAGGGTGCCGGGAAGAGGTCTCCTGGTTCTCCCGATCTTGGAAGCGCGGCGGCGGCGGAACAGAGGAGAGATCGCGAAAAAGGGTTCTTATTTCGGGGGTTTCGCGTCACGGAGCATATATGGGCGAAGGGGGCAGCCAGGGGGGCCACCTGTGGTCCAGGCGGCCCCCTGGCGCGGCCCCACCCTAGGGCGCACCGGGAGGGCGCCTGGCGCCCTGGTGAGTCCCCTCTGGCCCCCTTCGGTGATTCCCGAATCTTCCGAAGCGCTGATTTTTTTATTGGATTTTTCCCGAATTTTTGGAGCACTTTTAATATGGGGAAACCTGAAATAGAAAAACAGCAGAAAACAGGAACTGGCACTGGGGTGCACTGAGTTAATAAGTTAGTCCAAATATGATCAAAAGTGTATGGAAGTTCATCAATATCATAGCAATATCACACAAAAGAAGCATGGAGCAAGCAGAAATTATAGATACGTTTTGGACGTATCAACATCCCCAAGCTTAATTCCTGCTCGTCCTCGAGTAGTTAAATGATAACAAAAATAATTTCTGTGGTGACATGCTACCAACCATATAAGAACTGTTAAGTAAAGCAATCAAGGCATGCAATCCAATTCAAGTTATAACAGGCAAGAGTCTATATTAGCATTGAAACAAGCAACATAAGAACATAAAGGTGCAAGAGCTCTCGCTGTCCGTGAATCGAATGTCTCCAAATGGTGTTTCCGTGCAAGAAAGGGGATAGGGATATACGAGAAAAAAGTATTTTTGTGTTGAGAACTTAATCTACTAAAGTTTCACACTTGGTCCTCTTTGGAATCTTATCTTGACTCATCCCCAGACCACTAGCCAGGTACAAGTCAAAATGATCCACTCCTTTTCGATATTTTGAGCACTCATGAAATGGATGAGCGTAAGCAAGAAAGTTGACACTTAGGATGGCAAAGAGAGAATATGGTGGAGGAGGAAGTCAAAAAGGTGAGAAGGGCTCACATCAATGAGGACAATCATAGGCAAGAGAAAGCCAAATGATAGATATGATGTGAGGAGTAGGGATTGCCATGCAACAGATGCACATATGAGCTAAGGTAAGCTCTCCGATGGAACTAGTGGGGGGTGCATCCAACTTTCTTGCTCAAGAAGACCTAGAGCTCATTTGGGAGGCTCATCATTGCAATATACAAGCCAAGTTCTATAGTGTGAAGGTCCCCACATAGCTATATGCATGAATGATAATCTCTATGGAGTACAAGATATAAGAAGGAGTACAACTGTGGATCTCTCAAAAGGAATAGTAGTGTGCCCACTTCTCTCTTTTTATTTATTTTTTCTCTTTTTTCTATTTTTTTCTATTTTTTTGGTGGCCACAATGGCTCTTTCTATTTCTCTCATTTGTCCTCTTTGGGATCTTTTGATTTTTCCCTCTTTGGGATCTTTCCCTCACTTTAGGGGCAACACTCTATATATTACAAGAAGTATAGAAGATCTTTCACACTTTACAAGCTACTCAAATCATAAAGAAAATGTAACTATCATGAAGTATGCAAATGTATGCCTCTGCCAGTGTAGTAGGATATGCAATGATACTAGCGCATCATGTAGCAATTATTAGGGCAAGGCCCAACTAGCATGCGGCTCATCGATCAAGCAAGTAGCATGTATGACAGGAAGATCAAGTCATGAGAAGATGGATGTTGCATGGCAATGTATCTCGGAAAGGCTATGGAAATGCCTTGTAGGTAGGTATGGTGGTTGTTTTGAGGAAAGATATAAGGAGGCTTATGATGACAGAGCGTATCATGCCAAGGGTTTGGATGCACCGGCGAAGTATGCGCCAACTCTCGAGGTGAGAAAGGGCAATGCACAGTACTGAAGAGGCTAGAAAAAGTATAGGTGGGTGGAAGTGTCAACTTTCGAATACTCACATTAGTCCAAAGAACTCATGCACTTATTATCGGTAACTCTCAATCTAATAAACCTTTGGCTCCGATCATCGTCTCCGGCGCCTCCTCCTCTTTGCATACATAGCCATCTCATGGCAGTCTATGCAGCCCTCCAGATGGGTTTGGATCTGGCTCCCGGCGTGGAGTTCGCTGAGGAGGTTCGATGCACTTGTTTCTCTTCGGTACATCCGAATCAGCACTCTGGCCACTACACAATGGTGGTTGAGTTTGGACGTACCTCTTTCAAGTTGACTGAGGATTCGGCGGCGGTAGCACTGGAAAGTATCACTGGCGGCCGATGCGATGCACTTATAGTGTCCATTCTACGCGATCATGTGTTTAGCTTCACGGTAGAGAATAAAAAGGTTGGATTCCTCCTCACTGGTCGACGTAAATTTGTCTCTCCTTAGTATATTTGCTACTTTTATCTTTGGAACTATGGAGGACCTCAATGGACATATGAGTTCAAGCTATGACAGAAGCAATGCAATGAAGAATGGACTCTTGTTAGTCCGTCTAAAAAAACGGGTTCAAGCGGGTTTGAATGCTCTGCGTTCATTTCCTAAGAAATCCGCGATGAAGGTTGGACCTCCTAAGGGTAGATCTTTACGTTTTGCCACCATCATTGATTATGAGGCATGCAAGAGCTACAACTTTTGGGTGCAACCTGAGGTACGTAAAGAAATCGTTCAAGCGGGCTATGAGTTGCTCCATGATGAGTGCCCACCTCCCTCGCCACCGCCGGTGGTGCACTGGACGACGGCGGCGCCGATAATCCAATTTGGAACAGTTCCGCTTTCCACGAGGGAGGATTTCCAATCCCGAATCTTCTGGATCAGATAATGTGCAACGAATTTTGTTGCCTTCCTTGGAGCGATGTGATGCACCGGTTTTGGAGGAACAAACCGTAACAAATTTGGCAAAATCTCAATAGGAGCAGCAGCGAGATTCGGTCACGAGGGATGGCTCTTTAATGCAACCTCGGGACGCCTTTGAAGCCCTGTTCGATGACATGGTGGCCCGGATCATGACATGTACAATCTGCAAAGTGCAGGGCCACTTGTCATCGGCGTGTCCCTCTACTAGGGTGTGCATGGCGTGCAACCGTGTGGGCCACCGCCGAAGGGACTGTGATGTGATTGCACGTCAGGAGGGTCGCGTCTGGAGACCTGTTTCCACGCATCTTCACATTGAGTCCTCACCGGTTCATATTGGGACCAGCGCCCCTCCTCCTTGCCTTGTCGATTCACACTCCTCCAACGAGAAAACCCCCGTCGCCTCTTGCGCTCTGCCGCCCAGCTTCGAATCACCGCTGCCTAGATCGAAGAGCACACCAATGGAAGTATACGAGGTCGACCCCAACCGCTTCCTCCCGGCCGGACACGTCATCGTCGACGGCGGGCCGACTCGCCTCCCTCGCACTTTCGTCACGGCGGGAAGAAGACCAGAGAGGCGCCATGACGAATATGTCGTAGCTGAGGTAATGCCGCCGCCCCTGCCTTCCCAGATGGGTCAAGTTCGCGAGGAGGTGGCTGACTTTCTCCTAGCTCGAGGAGTCGTGGTGCGCTCATTTCAGCCATGGTTCCTGGGGGTTGGCTTTTTTCCGTTGCGGGATGCAGCGGTAAGGTACACGCTTACTCAGCATGCTCCCTTCGAGCTTGGGGATGACAAATTCGTCCGGTTCTTCAATCACAACCAGGGCGAGGGATTCCGTGGTGCGGATGATTTCCACACTAGATGGATTATGCTCATAGGGGTGCCGCTTGACTACTGAAACACCCAGAATCTGACTAAAGCCATTAACACTTTTGGGAAGTTTCACTCCTGGAACTCTGAGGATCCCTATCTGGTGCGTTCGATGATTCATGCTTCCTTCCCCTCTACTGCGCTTGTACCACGGGACATTGTATTTGGAGATTATGTGGAATGGGGTGGTAATAGAGTTAACTGGACCACGGCGTGTTATGTGCTGGGAGCAGACTGGGCAAATCAAATGCCGCCAGACGAGGATCAGATGCCCCTCAATGGAAATCCTCACCCTATGTCTGGGCAGTTCCAGCCGGACAATATTCCCTGGGTGCTGCCACTTTTTCCTGGGATTGGTTGGAATGATGTTCCTGCACCTCCACCTGAGAATCACCAAGCTGATCATAATGAGGCCCCATGCTGGGGGCATGCCGTATGGGGGGAAGATGCCCCAAATGATGAGATGCAGCAGGAGGAACCTGGGGTACCGGATCAGGACGAACAGTCCATGGTGCTTGATCACCCCGATCTGTCTGAATCCGTGGAGCAGCCCATGTTGGAAGTTATTCATATCCCTGACGGTGTGGAACAAGCTCATGCACCGGTTCAGGAGGAGTCCAACCTTGCTCTGGTGGTTTATCATCCACCACCAATTCCGCAGCAGCAGATCTTTGTTGGTATGATCAACATTGTGGCGGGCCCTCCTCTTCCTCCGGAGATGATCTGGAGCAGAGCCTTCTCCAGCCTGCTTCCTGAGATAAGTGTCATGCAGATCCCTAAGCCGCTATCTTTTGTTCCTGTATTGCCTCTGGTTTGCTCGAAACGTTCTTGGGCGATGGCTTTTGATGAGGAAACCATGGAGTTTTCCATATCATACATTGAGGAGGAGGATAACCTGGTGGCACCTTCTTTCTCTCCTGCTCTGCCTCTGGAGGAGGTACCACAGGTCACACATTTTACCAGCCCTCCTCTGCAAAAATTGGCAGCAATTCGACGCAAGAAGAAGAGCACTCCGGTGGTGGAAACCTCTGTTGGCCGTTGCACCAGAAGCACGCTCAAGAGGGATGGGTTCAAGGCGGGAAACTTTGCCGAGCTACCAATGGCCATTCAAATGGTGCTTGAGGAGCCTGTGGAAGACCCAGCCCAAGGCCCAGCACAATAGGAGACGCCAACTGTGCCACCAACGCCCATCAGGGTCATACAAGCCATTGGGGCAGATCTTCAAATTGATCCATCTTTGTTATCTCAAGAGAAGCTTATGGCGAACTCTTCTTCTGATGTGACCCCCGGCAAGGATGCAAATGTTTACTGCATCTTTCTATCTTTGGGTTTGGCAAGCCTCTAAATTGGCCAGTTGTTATGAAACTTTGGGGCAATACTTTTTTGGGCTTAGCCCCTGCTTTTGGTTTGGGTTATTAGCTGTAATGTTTACAGTTAATCTTATTTACTACTGTTGGGTTCTCTATGGATAGTATAACTACTCGAAACTGGAAAGTTCTTTGTCGGAATGTTAGAGGCCTCAACTCTAAAGCTCGACAAAGAGCAGTTAGAGAGAAAATCGAGGAAAGTCAGTGTGCCATCATCCGCTTGCAGGAAACTAAATGTGCCACAATTGATCGCAATTTTATTCAGGCTCTTTTTCCTAGGCGTTTTGATCAATTTTCTTTTGTTCCATCAAGGGGAGCCTCTGGAGGTATTCTCAGAATTTGGAACTCTAGCATGTTTGAGGGATTGTTAGTGGAGTCTCAAACCTTTGGTCTGGTGATTAATTTCACTTCCAAACATAATGCTGAGACCTGGACATTGGTCCATGTTTATGGTCCTTGTGAGCAACATAGCAGGGATAATTTTGTGGACTGGCTTTATCACTTATCTATCCCTTTTGATGCTAACTGGATGCTACTTGGTGATTGCAACTTCATCAGATCAATGGAGAACAGGAATCTGCCTGGAGGTGACATGAATGACCTGTTCATCTTTAATGAAATCATTGGTCATCTGGGGCTTCTGGAGCTGCCTTTAAAAGGTAGAAGGTTCACTTGGTCTAATATGCAGGATAATCCTCTCTTGGAACAACTTGACTGGTTTTTTACCTCCTCCAATTGGATTACATGCTATCCTTCATCTCAAGTGCTTCCTTTGGCTAAAACTGCTTCTGACCATGTGCCCTGTGTGGTTGTAATTAGTACATCCATTCCTAAGGCCAATATTTTCAGATTTGAGAATTACTGGGTGGAGATGACTGGTTTTGTGGACTGTGTGAAAAACTCTTGGGAGGTACCATCTTCTAAAACCCATTATGTGGCCATTATAGTGGACAAATTTAAGAGGCTTAGGAAGGTTTTGAAGCACTGGAAAAGAGGACTCTCCTCCCTTACAATGTTGATTTCCAAATGCAATAGAGTGATATTCATTTTGGATTGTTTGGAGGACATTAGACCACTATATGTTCCTGAAGCCAATTTGAGGAAAATTGTGAAAGTGCATCTAGAGAAGCTTCTGTTCTGGCAACACTTATACTGGAAAAAAAGATGTACTCAAACATATGTGAAAGTGGGTGAGGAGAATTCTAAATTCTTCCAAGCAATGGCTTCAGAAAGGCACAGGAGGAATTCCATTGCCTCTCGGAACTTGTCTGATGGAACTGTCTGTGATCATCATGATACAATTGCGGCTACTTTCTGGTCAGCTTTCAAAAACAGGATGGGTGTGTCCAAAGGCATTGTCATGAGCTGTGATCTTCATGCCTTATTGTCTCATGTGGAGGATTTGGATTCCCTTGTCGATCCTTTTGGTAAAAAGGAGATGGATGACACTGTGAAATCCATGCCCACTGATAAATCACCAGGGCCTGATGGCTTCAATGGTAAATTTCTTAAAACTTGCTGGCCTATCATTTGCAATGATTTTTATAACTTGTCTGCTGAGTTTCACAATGGCACTGCCCACTTGGAAGGTCTCAATGGCTCTTACATCACCCTAATTCCTAAGAAAGCTAGCCCTGAAACTGTGAATGATTTCAGACCTATTTCTCTCACTAGTGTTGGTATCAAGTTCCTCACTAAGATGGCTGCAAATAGACTACAAAAGGATATTAGAAGGTGCATTCACAAAAATCAGTATGGCTTTATCAAGGATAGATCTATTCAGGACTGCATTGCTTGGACTCTGGAATATCTGCATCATTGCCACCAGTCTAAGATACCACTTCTGCTGCTCAAAATTGACTTTGAAAAGGCTTTTGATTCCATTGAGCACTCTGCTATCCTTGAGATTCTCAAACATAAAGGGTTTCCCTTGAAATGGAGGATCTGGGTGCAGCAGCTGTTGGAGAGTGGGTCCTCATCTGTCCTGCTTAATGGAATTCCTGGGAGACAGTTTAAATGCAGAAGAGGAGTTAGGCAGGGTGATCCTTTGTCACCCCTACTCCTTGTCCTTGCTGCTGACTTGTTGCAATCAGTGATCAATGATCTTCTCCAAAAGGGACTTCTCAGCTTAACTATTCCTTGTCATGACACTGATTTCCCTGTAGTGCAATATGCTGATGATACCATATTGGTGCTGCCTGCTGATGTCCAACAAGTTTTGGTGTTGAAAGAGGCTCTACAGAGTTTTTCTTAGACAACTGGCCTAGACATCAACTACAACAAATCATCAATGATCCCCATTAACATTGATGAGGTTACTCTCTACCAATTGGCTGCTACTTTTGGGTGTCAAATGGGGAAATTGCCCTTCACTTATCTGGGCCTTCTAGTTGGAACCACTAGACCTAAAATGGTGGATCTTCTTCCTATGGTTGACTGCATGGAGAGAAGACTTACTGCTAGCTCTTGCTTTCTTACTCAGGGAGGAAAATTACAGTTATTGAATTCAGTCATCTCCTCCATGCCCATATATTTCCTTTGCTCTCTGCATAAACCCATTGGTATAATTAAACAACTAGAAAGGATACAGAGACAGTGCCTGTGGAGGAAATATGGTCAGGACTTTGGTAAATCTCTGGCTGCTTGGGAGCTGGTTTGCAGACCCAGAAACAAAGGGGGTCTGGGTATCTTAAATTTGCAACTGCAGAATCAGGCACTGCTTATGAAGCATCTGAAGAAATTTTATAACAAAGAGGAGGTGCCCTGGGTGGCTCTCATCTGGAATTCATACTATCATCAAAGAGTACCCCATGCAACTGAGCTCTGTGGTTCCTTTTGGTGGAGGGATGTAGCCAAATACATGGATAGTTTTGTGGCCGTTTCCAAGATCCAGATTGGCCCTGGGGATTCTGTTTTGTTGTGGCAGGATCAATGGATAGAACAGATGAATAGATCACTAGCTAATAAATTTGCTAGATTGTTATCCTATGCTAAAGATCCTCTGATTTCTGTCCAGGAGGCTTTGGGTAAAACTGAGCTCACTGAACTGTTCAATTTGCCACTTTTTGCTCAGGCCTATGAGGAGCTCATGGAGCTAACCTGATACTTCAAAATCACACTTCACAGTTGGTTTCAGGTTGCTGGACCTGGAGGCATAGTTCTAAGGAACCCTATACTGCAAAGAAATTTTACACCATGGTTCATGCTCCTATCCAATCCAACCCTCTTCTCAACTGGATCTGGAAATCTTGCTGCATCCTCAAAACTAAAGTTTTTTGCATTGGCTAGTGATTATGGATCGTCTAAACACCAAGGACATGATCATCAGAAGGCACTGGAACATTGAGGATGGGCCAGAATGTGTGTTATGCCCCACTCAACACATGGAGACCCGAGATCATTTGTTCTTCCAATGTAACTCCAATGCTAGGATATGGACATATCTTCAGATTGACTGGTCATTGGGGACTGATATGGTGCAGGTAGCAACAAAGGCTAGAGAGGCTTTTCAGAAACCTTTCTTTGCTGAGGTTGTGTTCACTGCCTGGTGGAATATCTAGATGGTCTGGAATGCCAAATACTTCAAACACGAGAGGCCATCCTTTGGAAAGTGGAAAATGGGCTTCATCCATGACCTCACTTTGCTTAGTTATAGGATCAAATCTAGGTTTAAAGATGAATTACTTAGATGGATTGACTTTCTTCCCCCTTGAGGGCCCATTTTTTTGAAGCTTTGTTGTAAATTCTGTAAATATTGTGTGGCATTAATAAAATGCTGGGGGGTGTTCTACCCTTCAGTTTTAAAGCTTCAAAAAAACTCTCAATCTAATAGGAGGTTCTCAAAGAGACAAGTACCCCGAGGAGGAGTGTATGGGGGTTTGGTTATCCTTGCACATCCTCGACTCATGGTACGTGAGTGTACTCTAATATTCGATCCCTCCAAAGAGTAGTGATCCATCTAGTAGCTAAAGTTCTCAACTAATTTTGCAAGTTTTGAAAATAAACATTGATTTCCCAAAATACGACAGCTATCACTAATAGGCTAAAGCTCTTGACACCAAAGTTCCAAACATTACTCAAAGCAATACCTCAAAACTATTGCAAGTTACTACTACAAAAGAATAGCAACCTCAATTACCTACTTCAAGTCAAGACGCAAAACTCAGTGCAACAGGCAAACTCTCTAAACAAGATAAACATGAAAACTCAAGAGAGTTCCAGAAAAAAACTAAACAAAAGCTCTTTAAAAGATAAACATGAAAACTAAGAGCTAAACATGGCAGCAGCTATGAAAAAGATACAGAACACACACATCAAAGATAAGCATGAAAAATCCTATGTTGTGTTCTAGATTTTGAAAGTGGAGCGTGTTTCTCTCCCACACAAAGAAAGTTGGGTTCTAACTTGTTATGAACAGCAAACAAAGCAAAACAAAACTAAAAATAAAACCTAAGAGCGAGACGCTCCAAGCATAGCACATAACGCATGAAGTGATAAAAATATAGTGGAGCGAAAGACGAACTGATAATTGTTGATGGAGAAGGGGATGCACGGGGGAATCCCCAAGCTTAGACTCTTGAATCTCCTTGAATATTTCTTGGGGATGCATGGGGGCATCCCCAAGCTTGAGCGCTTGACACTCCTGAATCTTCTTTCATCATCTTCCCTCGCACACTTGAAAACTCCCTTCATACATAACTCATCATAATCTGATTAGCGAGGTTAGTACCCATAAAATAATTTTTCCTCTACTGGAAATAAGGATATTCTTGAAGAGCTACTGTTTCTCAAGATCGCCAAAAAGTTTTTGCAAAGAAAAAGCAAGCTTAAGGTTTTTAAAACGAAGAAAAGGCAAAACAGGGCAGAATCTGTGAAAAACAGACCAGCAGGTAGTAAAGAATTTTTTAGGGATACTTCTGCAACTCAAATCAAAACACTCAGAATATACGAAAGTTCCGTAATTGTATAGAGCACTCTGTGTAAAAATTTCAGCTCAAAAGGATGAACTGGTATTTTTCTGTGATTTTTCCCGTCACGAGGACAGAATCTGTTTTCTGGACAGCATGTCACAACTATTACTTCCTTTGTCATATGAGGTTATAAGTAGCACAAAGCTTGAAAAGTAAAGATACAATGATATTTCTACAGTAGTAGCAATCATCAAGACCACTAAAAACATAAGTAAAAACATCTTGGGTTGCCTCCCAACAAGCGCTTTCTTTTACGCCTTTAAGCTAGGCAAAAAGATTACAGAAGATGCTCTCACAAGAATAAGAATTTTGAAGCAAAAGAGAGCATCAAGAAGCAAATATGAAACACCTTTAAGCCTAACCCACTTCCTATGCATAGGCATCTTGTAATAAAACAAATCAAAGAAGCACAAAGAAACCGGCATAGGAAGGTGGAACAAGAACAACTTTAAAACTTTCAACATAAAGAGAGGAGTTTTAGTAATATGGAAATTTCTACAACCAAACTTCCCTCTCTCAAAATATTTTCAGTAGTATCATGAACAACATCAAGAATATAACTATCACATAAATCATGTTGTTCATGACCTATTAGCACACATGTATAGTTTTCAACACGGTCTTTAGGATTATAAGATAAATGCAACCCATCACATTGAGCCTTGATAAGAGCACAATTCTCCGGAATATGAGTTGGAGATTTCAAAAGGATAATAGGACAATCAAGTGTGGGTGCAATAGCAAAAATTTCATGCTTAACATGAGTAACTATAACAAGTTCATCTCCGTAAGCATCATCCATAGTGGCATCACGACCATAAGCATAGAAGGCATCAACTTCATCAAAAAAGGATATTTCAAAAGAATCCATAGGATCATAACACTCATATAAGGTAAGAGTCAAAGAGTTACTCTCATTAGAAGGTAGACATGGATGGCTCCATTCTTCCTCCTTTTGTTCGTCACTCTCCTCCTCTTTTTCATCCAAGGGGCTTTCAGGTTCAACAATTTCTTCTTCCATAGAGTCCTGCAAAACATTAGTCTCTTCCTTTGGGGGAGAGATTCTCTCAAGATGATCAGTAATATAATAATTTGCATCGTAATTTTTCAAACAATAGTTAAGTATAACAAGACTCTCAGATTTGTAAGGGGCATCATCAAATTTTTAAGAAGAGAAGTAATTTCATAGGCACCCTTATAAGCAACAAATTCTTCTATTTGCTCTGCATCATCAAAGTCATAATTTCTCTTAGCATAAGAAGCTAAGGTTTCATCATCATTGTATTCACATTGGAAATCAAGGTGTTTGTGCCTTATAAAGCAACAAGATTCATCCCTGCTGAAAGATATATTATATATTGAGCACAAGTTTCTAGCATACTCATACAACTGGTGTATTTGTTTCCATAAGTGTATCCCCTTTTGTGACAAGCGGTGTTCCTTGTACCACTTTTGTTGATCCTCGGTGAATCCTCCATGCCAATAAGATCTGGTTTCAAAGAAGTCAGACATTGATTGGCAAGTAAGGAACTAGACATACTATTTTTTTTTGGATTCTTGATAAAGGACACGAAGATAAAAATTGAAAGGTAAACTAACAAGAATAAAAAGCAAAGATAAAAGATAGTGTGCAACTCCCCTATCTTGAAGAGTGGAGTCCCTGGCAACGGCGCCAGAAATTGCTTTTGATGGTATGAATTCTCGCCCCCTCGTTGGTTACCCAAAGTGTAAGGTTGAGATGTAGATAGCAGCAATTTCCCTCGGTGAAGATACCAAGGTTGAGGATCGACCAGTAGGACTCCAAGATCGAAAAGTAGGTGGCAAGGAAACAATGGCACCGTTTTTAAGACAAAAGTTGCTTCCTTGACCTGGACCTGCACACACAACAGATAACTTCGCTCCCAACGAGTTCAGAGAGGTTGTCAATCTCTCTGGCCTTGTTGTTCACAAAGGATCAAACGCACGGGATACTAATGATAGTGATAGCAACGGAAAAATAAATAAAGCAGAAAATAAATAGCATGTGTAAACAGTATTGGAAATATGGACCGGGGTCCTATGATGTTCACTAGTGATGTCTCTCTCCCAAAAGACGATAAAATAGCCATGCGAGGTAAAAAAATTACAGCTGGGCAATTGACAGGATTATGTGCGCATACCAATGCTAACTATGCTATAAACAAAGGAAGAGGCTCAAAAGCATGGGTGGTACGCCAAGACAAGTAGACCAAAATACATCTGCATCTACCTACTAATCATCCACCTTGAGATATCTATCCAGAACATCTCGCTGGTATTAAGTTGTGAATCCCACCCAAAGTGTAAACTCAAAGCAACAAACAACTACATTAAAGAACTTTGCGTAAAGTAAACAATCCTTGCACCCACAAGTACAAGCACCGTTGTTTTCTCCCTTGTGGCAACAGCACATCCCCTAGTCTCGTGTTTCTGTCACTCAAGCTATTCATCAAGGGGCATGAGCACACAATCATGCATAACGCTCCCTCTTGGAGTCACTAACTACTACTTGGCCAAAGCAATAAACAGCAACGGAGAACATGCAAGAATTACTCAAGAACATAAATATAAAAGAGAAGAAACAAATATATTACTCAAACACAATCTGAACATAGTCTCATAATCCATTGGATCCCAGAAAACTCAACATAGCAACAGCAGAAAGATTACATATCTGCCTCGATCATGTAGGGCAGCTCACGAGGTCTAAACCATGAAGAACAAAGAGGTGAGGAGAACATCACATAGCTACTGATCATAGACCCATGGTCCAAGGTGGACTACTCACGGTTCATCGGGGAAGCATCCATGGTGGTGGAGAAGCTCCCGGAGGTGGTTCCTCCCTCCGGAAGGGTGCCGGGAAGAGGTCTACTGGTGCTCCTGATATTGGAAGCGCGGCGGTGGCGGAACAGAGGAGAGATCGCGAAAAATGGTTCTTCTTTCAGGGGTTTCGTGTCACCGAGAATATATGGGCGAAGGGGGGCAGCCAGGAGGGCCACCAGGGGTCCAGGCGCCCCCCTGGCGCGGCCCCACCCTAGGGAGCGCCGGGAGGGCGCCTGGGGCCCTGGTGGGTCCCCTCTGGCCCCGCTTCGGTGATTCTCGAAGCTTCCAAAGCGCTGATTTTTTATTGGATTTTCCTGAATTTTTGGAGCACTTTTAATATGGGGGGAACCTGAAATAGAAAAACAGCAGAAAACAAGAACTGGCACTTGGGTGCACTGAGTTAATAACTTAGTCCAAATATGATCAAAAGTGTATGGAAGTTCATCAATATCATAGCAATATCACACAAAAGAAGCATGGAGCAAGAAGAAATTATAGATACGTTTTGGACGTATCACATGCTAAGAAGTTCCTATTCTGACAGGTATCTTGTTTGAAACCTTTAGCAGTGTAAAGAAACCCGGTACTCCTTCTTACCTCAGTTTCCACCATTGGGACTATATTCTTTCTTTTCCCTTTGGCATGCAGAGCAGTTGTGGTGGAAACCATTTCCGAAGTTTTCCCAGAGTTTGCTGTCTTGCCCTGAGGACTAGAGCAAAGGTCCAGATTCAGATACAGATGGCCCAAGATCATTGCGGTGTATTTGTGAAATTTTATCAGTGCATTACAAAGGTTCACTGATAGGACATTCACGAGGAATAAATAAATCATCTGTTCTTCATTATCAGTTCCATCCACAATAATTTGCCAAATTTTGGATTGGAGCGAACGGGCATGTAGCCTAGTGGTTGCAGCAAACCTAGTAGCACACCATGTCCTGGGTTCGACTCCTTGTGGGAGCGAATTTAAACAGGTCTGGAATTTCTTGAAATAAAAGACCGTGGGGTTGTTGCCTCACAATAAACATTAAAAAACATTTGGGATTGCAGAAATTTGTAAATCCACTCAAATCTATCAAGGGACAAAAGTTTCCTGGATATAAAATGGGCCCATTCAAAAGGTACCTTAACCTATAAAGCATCATCAGAATTGTTGGAAAAGAATTCCTTCCAAGCTTCACTGACTTGAGGCCCAGAGAAGGATTCTTGTTCCTGGAAAAATAAATAGGGGTGAGAATATTTTCCTTTTCCCAGGAAAACAGGAGGAGCAGATATCATGGAGCTTCCACTAGATTTTGAATATACCACCTCAGTATGCATATTCTTGTTGTTTACTTCAGGTTCATCTATAATAATTTCTGCATCAATAGAGGAGTTGTAATTGGGATCCACTTCAGTGAGACCATTCTCAATTGGGTCAGCAGGTTGCAAAACTGGGTTGAGGGGGTCATCCAATTAATAGTTGGGGTCAACATTATCATTCCTGATGTGCATAAGCTCCAAAACAGGCTCATGAGTATCCACTATTTCCTAAATAATTTGCAATTATGGATTACTAGAGATGTTCACCAAAGTGAAAGGGATAGGGTTGGAGCTTACAATGGCAGCAATAGAGTGATCTCTCCCCCTACTATGGTTCCCAGAAAAGTTAACATCTAACTACAAAGTTGGTTGGTGGGCCTCAATGGGTTGATCAAGGTCGAAGTCTTGCAACCCATCAAAGATCGGGCCCAAAGGACTCAAACAAGCATTTCCCTCCACCAAACCTTGCACTTCAGCATCTTCAGAGTTATCGACTGAATTGGAACCCAAGGAAAGAGTCAAATCACTTTCAGAACTTATCTGGATGGCACAGTTTCCTATTGCAATTTCAACTTTCTCTTCCAATGGCTGCATCAGATCAGCCGAAACTGGAAATTGACCTAGTACTAGCTCTTGGTCAATCTCATAATTGTTTGCAGGAGCAGGCAAGTGTCCCCATGATACGTCCCAAACGTATCTATAATTTCTGCTTGTTCCATGCTCATTTGGGTGACATTGCTATGTGTTTTGCTACACTTTCATACCTTTTTACACATATTTGGAGTAACCTAATAACTCAGTGCACCCAGTGCCAGTTTTTTTCTGCTGATGTCTGTGAATTGCAGGTATTTACCCATATACAGAGCCCAAAAAATTCCAATAAAAATATAAAAAAAATCAGCGCAATAGAAGCTTCCGAAAGACCAAAGTAGAGCCGAAGGGGGGCTACCCCACCTCCCAGGTGGCCAGGGGGCGCTGATAACCCACAAGTGTACGGGATCGCAACAGTCTTCACGGGTAGGTATAACCCAATTTATTGATTCGACACAAGGGGAGCCAAAGAATACTTATAAGCCTTAGCAGTTGAGTTGTCAATTCAACCACACCTGAAAAAGCACTAGACAAGATATTTAGTAGCAACAGTGTGTTGATGGGTGTAGCCTTTAAGACTTCCCCAATCACCAACACCGCAAAGTAGTAATAAAGTAGTAGCAGAAGTAAAGAGAGAAAAAGTAACAACGAAGGAAATAAAGATGAAAGATGGGCCGGGCTTCAAGATTTCACTACTGGTAACTCTCCAGCAAAAAAGAACAAGGTGCTGGGTGAACAAATTACAGTTGGGAAATTGACAAAATTACGCTAATTCTAGCCAAATAACAAACTAGAGCATCCTAGTCTAAGTACCAAACGTAGGCATGTGTTCCGTATGTAGTTGTACGTGCTTGTCATAAGAACTTGCACAACATCTTTTGTCCTACCATCCCACTATAAACGGGGCCAAAAGGAACTTATGGAGATTAATGTGCTCCTGTCAAAGAGCACCGGAACAAAGAATTAACACTCTATGAACACATGCAATCCTGAAGTTATAGCCCATCCCGTTTGGTGTCCCAAGCTGTCACCATTGGGATCGCCGGTTCCGGACTATAACAAGTGCATACAACTATATATAAGATCTAGAAAAACAATTATAATCATGCAACCATAACAGGCCCAGATCTGAAATCATGCTACTTGTGCACTAGTAACAAGCATTAAGAATAACAAATTGCAGCAACAATAATTCGTATACTTCATAGGACTGAAAAACAATGTAACAATTCATCGGATCCCAACAAATAAAACACCAATTACATAATATGGATCTCAATCATGTAGGGCAGCTCATGAGAACTTTGTATTGAAGATCTATGGGGAAAATATACCACATAGCTACTGCCAAGAACCCGTAGTCCAAGGAGGAACTACTCACGATCCATCATGGGGTGAAGAAGAGTTGATGAAGATGACCCCGGGGGCCAAGGCCCTCTCCGGGAGGGTGCCAGAGCAGGATCCTGGTGACCCCCGAAGCTAGGTTTCGATGGCGGCGGAGATCGGGAGCGCTTATGGAAAAAGGAGTTGGATATCTGTAAGGCCCCCGATGCGGTACTATCTCGAGTTAGTCGCTTTCGCGTCCGACCTGAGATAGAAGCGCATAAGTGGCCACCGATGCACGATACTTGCATTCGTATCGCTCTCGGATTATCGACAACAGGTAAATGAAGCATGAACAATAACTAAGACATAGAATATATAAGTCCAGGGCATACACTCGCCACTGGTATTTATTACATCATCTCAGAGATCATAAGATCCAACAGTACGTCATAACATCATGAAGAAGACATACACGACCGAGTACGGTCAAGATCCAAATGGCCCCAGAGAGGGCTGCACACAAAACATATCATGCTTATGGTCGTGATGCCACTATGGATGATGCTTACGGAGATGAACTTGCTATAGTTCCTCATGTTAAGCATGAAATTTTTCTATTGCACCCACACTTGATTGTCCTATTATGTTTTTGAAATCTCCAACTCGTATTCCGGAGAACTTTGCTTTTATCAAGGCTCAATGTGATGGGTTGCATTTATCTTATAATCCTAAAGTCCGTGTTGAAAACTATACACGTGTGCTTGCAGTTCATGAGCAACATGATTTATGTGATAGTTATATTCTTGATGTTGTTCATGATACTACTGAAAATTATTTTGAGAGAGGGAAGTTTGGTTGTAGAAACTTCCATATTACTAAAACTCCTCTCTTTATGTTGAAAGTTTTGAAGATATTCTTGTTCCACCTTCCTATGCTTGTCTCTTTTTGCTTCTTTGATTTATTTTCTTACAAGATTCCTAGGCATAGGAAGTGGGTTAGGCTTAAATGTGTTTCAAATTTGCTTCTTGATTCTCTCTTTTGCTAAAATTCCTATTCTCTTGTGAGAGCATCTTTTATAATCTTTATGCCTAGCTTAAAGGCGTAAAAGAAAGCACTTGTTGGGAGGCAACCCAAGATGTTTTTACTTCTGTTTTTAGTGGTCTTGATGATTTTTACTACTGTAGCAGAATCATTGTATCTTTACTTTTTAAGCTTTGTGCCAATTATAGCCTCATATGACAAGGGAAGTGAAAGTTTTGACATGTTGTCCATAAAACTAATTATGTCCTCGTGATGGGAAAAATCGTAGAAAAATCCCAGTTCATCTTTATGAGCTGAATTTTTTACACAGAGTGCTCTATACAATCACCGAACTTTCGTATGTTCTGAGTTTTTTTATTTGAGTTGCAGAAGTGCCCCAAAACAATTATTTACGACCTGCTGGTTTGTTTTCACAGATTCTGTCCTGTTTTGCCTTTTCTTCGTTTTGCAAACCTTAAGCTTGCTTTTTATTTGCAAAAACTTTTTTGCGATCTTGAGAAATAGTAGCTCTTCAAGGATATCCTTATTTCCAGTAGAGAAAAATTATTTTATTGTGGGTACTAACCTCGTTAATCTGATTATGATGATTTATGTATGGAGGGATTTTTCAAGTGTGTGAGGGAAGATGATAAAAGAAGATCAAGGAGGGTCAAACGCTCAAGCTTGGGGATGCCCCCGTGCACCCCCAAGAAATATTCAAGGAGACTCAAGCATCTAAGCTTCGGGATGCCCCCATGCATCCCCTTCTCCATCAACAATTATTAGTTCGTCTTTCGTTCCACTATATTTTTATCACTTCATGCGTTATGTGCTATGCTTGGAGTGCCTTTCTCTTTATTTCATTTTTAGTTTTATTTAGATTTGATTGCTGTTCATAACAATTTAGAACCGAGCTTTCTTTGTGTGGGAGAGAAACACGCTCCACTTTACCCTAGAACACAACATAGGATTTTCATGCTTATCTTTGCTGTGTGTGTTCTTTATCTTTTTCGTAGCTGATGTCATGTTTAGCTCTTAGTTCTCATGTTTATCTTTTTAAGAGATTTTGTTTAGTTTGTTGCTGGAACTCTCTTGAGTTTTCATGTTTATCTTGTTTAGAGAGTTTGCCTGTTGCACTGAGTTTTGTGTCCTGACTTGAAGTAGGTAATTGAGGTGGCTATTCAATTGTAGTAGTAACTTGCAATAGTTTTGAGGTATTGCCTTGAGTAATGTTCGAACTTTTGGTGTCAAGAGCTTTAGCCTATTAGTGATAGATGTCATATTTTGGGAAATCCGTGTTTATTTTCGAAAAACCTACAAAATTAGTTGAGAACTTTAGCTACTAGATGGATCACTAATCTTTGGAGGGATCGAATATTAGTGTACACTCACGTACCATGAGTCGAGGATGCGCAAGGATAACCAAACCCCCATATACTCCTCCTCGGGGTAATTGTCTCTTTGTGAACCTCCTAATTAGATTGAGAGTTACAAATAATAAGTGCATGAGTTCTTCGGACTAATGTGAGCATTCGAAAGTTGACACGTCCACCTACCCATATTTTTCTAGCCTCATCGGTACCGTGCATTGCCCTTTCTCACCTAGAGAGTTGGCGCATACTTCGCTGGTGCATCCAAATCCTTGGCACGATACGCTCTGTCATCATAAGCCTCATTATATCCTTCCTCAAAACAGCCACCATACCTACCTATCAAGGCATTTCCATAGCCTTTCCGAGATACATTGCCATGCAACATCCACCCTCTCATGACTTGATCTTCATGCCATACATGTTTTTGCTTGATCGATGAGCCGCATGCTAGTTGGGCCTTGCCCTAATCATTGGTACATGACGCGCTAGTATCATTTCATATCCTGCTACACTGGTAGAGGCATACATTTGCATACATCATGATAGTTTCATTTTCTTTACGTTGAGTACTTTTGTAAAGTGTGAAAGATCTTCTATACTTCTTGTAATATATAGAGTGTTGCCCCTAAAGTGAGGAAAAGATCCCAAAGAGGACAAAATCAAAAGATACCAAAGAGGACAAATGAGAGTTAAATTGAAAGAGCCATTGAGGCCACCAAAAAAATACAAAAAAATAGAAAAAAGAGGAAAAGAAATATAAAGAGAGAAGGGGGCACACTACTATTCCTTTTGAGAGATCCACAGTCGTACTCCATCTTATATCTTGTACTCCATAGAGATTATCATTCATGCATATAGCTATGTGGGGACCTTCACACTATAGAACTTGGCTCGTATATTCCAATGATGAGTCTCCTCAAATGAGCTCTAGGTCTTCTTGAGCAAGCAAGTTGGGTGCAGCCCCACTAGTTCCACTGTAGAGCTTACCTTAGCTCATATGTGCATCCGTTGCATGGCAATCCCTACTCCTCACATCATATCTATCATTTGGCTTTATCTCGCCTATGATTGTCCTCATTGATGTGAGCCTTTCACACCTTCTTTGTCTTCCTCCCCCATCATTTTTCTCTCTTTTCCATCCTAAGTGTCAACTTTCTTGCTTACGCTCATCCATTGCATGAGTGCTCAAAATATTGAAAGGGAGTGGATCATTTTGACTTGTACCTGGCTAGTGGTCTGGGGATGAGTCAAGATAAGATTCCAAAGAAGACCAAGTGTGACACTTTAGTAGATTAAGTTCTCAACAATAAAAACTATGTCTTACTCTCTCGTATATCCCTATCCCCTTTCTTGCATGCAAACACCATTTGGAGACATTTGAGTCACGGACAGCGAGAGCTCTTGCACCTTTATGTTCTTATGTTGCTTGTTTCAATGCTAATATAGACTCTTGCCTGTTATGACTTGAATTGAATTACATGCCTTGATTGCTTTACTTAAAAAGTTATTATATGGTTGGTAGCATGTCACCACAGAAATTATGCTTGTTATCATATACCTACTCGAGGACGAGCAAGAATTAAGCTTGGGGATGTTGATACGTCCAAAACGTATCTATAATTTCTGCTTTCTCCATGCTTCTTTTGTGTGATATTGCTATGATATTGATGCACTTCCATACACTTTTGATCATATTTGGACTAACCTATTAACTCAGTGCACCCCAGTGCCAGTTCCTGTTTTCTGCTGTTTTTGTATTTCAGGTTTTCCCATTACTTAAAGTGCAAGAAAAATTCCGGGAAAAATATAGGAAAAATCAGCATACAGGAAGCTTTGGGAAGAGCCCAAGTAGGTCCAGAGGGGAGCCAGGGGTGGCCCAGGGGGCCACCTGGCGCGGCCACCCCCTAGGCCGCGCCAGGGGGGCGCCTGGGCCCTCTGGTCCACCTCTGGCTACCCCCTTCGCCTCTATATCCCTCTCATCCCAAAACCCTCGAGGACAGAACCCTTTTTCGCGATCTCTCCTTTCTTCCGCCGCCGCAGCGCTTCCAAGATCGGGAGCACCAGGAGCCCTCTTCCCGGCACCCTGCCGGAGGGAGGAACCACCTCCGGGAGCTTCTCCACCACCATGGATGCTTCCCGGATGAACCGTGAGTAGTCCACCTTGGACCATGGGTCCATGATCAGTAGCTATGTGATGTTCTCCTCCCCTCTTTGTTCTTCATGGTTTATACCTCATGAGCTTCCCTACATGATCGAGGCACATATGTAATCTTTCTGCTGTTGCTATGCTGAGTTTGATGGGATCTGATGGATTATGAGACTATGTTCAGATTGTGTTTGAGTATTATATTTGATTCTCCTCTTTTATATTTATGTTCTTGAGTAATTCTTGCATGTTCTCCGTTGCTGTTTATTTCTTTGGCCAAGTAGTAGGTAGTGACTCCAAGAGGGAGCGTTATGCATGATTGTGGGTTCATGCCCCCTGGTGAATAGATTGAGTGACAGAAACATGATTCTAGGGGATGTGCTGTTGCCAGAAGGGAGAAAACAACGATGATTGAACTTGCGGGTGCAAGGATTGTTTAGTTTACGCAAAGTTCTTTAATGCAGTTGTCTGTTGCTTTGAGTTTACACTTTGGGTGGGATTCGCAACTTAATACCAGCGAGATGTTCTGGATAGATATCTCAAGGTGGATGATTAGAAGGTAGATGAAGATGGATTTTGGTCTACTTGTCTTGGTGTACTGCCCAAACTTTTGAGCCTCTTCCTTTCTTTATAGCATAGTTAGCATTGGTTTGCGCACATAATCCTGTCAATTGCCCAGTTTTAATTTGTTTACCTTGCATGTCTATTTTATCATCTTTTGGGAGAGAGACATCACTAGTGAACATCACGGGACCTCGGTCCATATTTCCACCACTGTTTACACCCGCTATTTATTTTATGCTTTATTTCCTTTTCTGTTGCTATTGCTATCATTATTATCCCGTGCGTTTGATCCTTTGTAAACAACATGGACGGAGGGATTGACAACCTCTCTGTACTCGTTGGGAGCAAAGTTATTTGTTGTGTGTGCAGGTCCACGTCAACCGCCTAATTGCTGGCGCCGTTGTCACCTTCCTGTCATTGTCGGAGTCCTACTGGAGACAAACCTTCGTATCTTCACCGAGGGAAATTTTCTGCTGTCTACATCTCAACCTTCCACTTTGGGTAACCAACGAGGGGCTAGAATCCATCAATGAGGTCGGGATGACTAACCCTCGCCCGGGAAGACACCCCTAGCTCCCTGAGGTGGGCCAACAGGATATACCATCCTCCTGGCCCGATTTGTTTAAAATCCACTGGAGCGCTAACCAGTTACACACACGGTTTCAAAAGGTAAATCAGCTTGGGCCACCACTAGAACTGTTTGGAGCTAGGTAGGTAAGACAAGGGGACCCCATAGAATCCCACACACGATTAGGCACGCTCGTTAAGAAACACAATACCCGGAACTCGGATCCTAGGTGACTCGAATGGAACAAAACACCCGGCGGGAACAGCCCGGTCTCCCATCCTTCGTCGAATATAAGTTAACATCATATTAATAAATATCAACCAATTTCTGATAATAGCATGATATTCCACCAAGTAGCAATGGGTATAAGCAGCAGGTAAAGTGCCTACACGTACTAAGCAATGGTTAAGAAAGCAAGGTACATAGCCAAACAAGGTTTTTCTAGGATGTGGGGGCATGGATGTTTGGGTTTAATTGAGAGGCACAAGTATATGGTGGTAGGATCAAACAATCGTTCTAAATACAGCTAGGCAAGCAAGCTGAAAGCTATAAGGAATGATATATAAACCCCCTTGCCTGGGTAAGTAGTCGACGGAGCAGACGTATCAGGGTCCTCGGGCTCGGTGTCGGACAACTCCACGTAGGTCTCCTCGGCAAGCTCAGGCTCTAACGTGCGGTACCGGCCAAGAAAAACAGCACATGTAAGCATTGGGATCAAGATGCACAAGCATGGTTGCATGTTCAATTTTATATCATGGTGTGACCCTAGCTAGTCAATTTAAATGAAGGTGGTGACGACACATCAACAACTCCATATGCATTTGTTAAGTTATTATGGCTTTGGTCATAGCCTTAGCATTTGGTGTAAGTGACATGGCAACATGACATGGCGAGATCATAAAAACAATGCATGAACAACGTGAAGTAAACTACTCGATTCCGGAGACTGAAAGGTGTCGACAAGGGTAGACACCCGGGGAAGTATCAAAAATGAAAAGAGAAAGGAAAAGAAAGGATTTGCATGGAAAACTCCCACACCTTGCCACATGTGTTGTCAAACACACATGGGCCCCATGCATCCTCTTTGACTTCCCATGACTAAAACACTTGTGGTGGAACCACAAATGATTTCAAAGGAATAAGAAAGAGCAAAAGAAAAGAAAGGAAAAGCAAAAAAATGAGGATGACCAACATCTTCATTTGTAAGTTGCTCAAGCCCCTGTTCTGACCTCACCATGGTGATCAGTAGCTTCTCCTACCCCAAAAACATATATGGGATGCCCCAAATTGTCCAGGGGTCACTCAAACATGTAAACCAGGGGGAATTTGAATTTGAAATCAAATTCAAGTTCAAACAGAATAGAAAAAAGGAAAAGAAGGGAAAGCCCCAGCTGGGCTGGCCTCGAGCAATCTGGCCCAGTTCCCTCTAAATCCACTACACTAGTGGGCTAAGCCCACAACCCACTTGGGCAACGCCTCACTGACACGAGGTGCCCACCTGTCAGCCCCTCAAATAAAAGAAAAAGAGGGGGTGAGCCAGGGATTCGAACCCAGGTCTCCCAGGTACAATCCGCTCTCCCTAGCCACTGCACCCTGAGTCATTTTCTGAACGAAAGGGGGCAACAGTCAGGTTGATATCTCCCTGGCGGTCACTGCACCCTGACAGAACACCGAACCCCGACGCCGGCCACTGTTCCGGTGAGCGTGGCCTCACCTGCAGCCACACTTTGAGCAAACTGCCATGGGGGAACTCGAGGTGGGACCTTCCTCTACATAGGCACACAGGACATGGTCACCAGCTCCCCTCTGCCTCGCCGGAATTCGGCCGGGAACAACACGGCGACGAGCACGCTTGCATCTTTAGACACCTCGCAACGGCCATAACTTCAGGCGACCCGTGCGTCGAGCACACGGAGACTCCGGCCATGGGTTTGCTTGCAAACGCGAGAGGACAGCACCACGAACACATGGGTGCCCTAGCCCGGACCTAAACCTCACCGGAGGGGAGACCAGGTTCGCCTGAATTCCTGGCGGATCTGACAAACAGACGGGCTCAGTTTCATACGCGGGAAACTCCAACTAGCTACGCAAAAAATGGAGGCCCTTGGGCGCCAAAGACATGTTCTGGACGATCCTAGAGCACGCGGAGGTCGTCCGAGACGCACCACGGGCACGGTGATCACGAATTCCCCGCCGGCGACGAGCTACGCGGCAGACATCCTACTGCTAACGCGAACAGAGGAACTACACGCACCTACGTGCAAAGGGGAGGCTTGATCTCACCTTGTGGGTCACACAGCGTGTCACAACCTTCCGGAGAGGAAGGAGCCGGACTTGAAGACGATGATGCGGTGCAGGGGCTCCACGGCTCCACGACAAATCCGCGCACCTCTTCGCTACCCGCGACCGGGAACGGGTCAAAATCTCACAGGAGGGGGTGCGTGCCAGCGCACGTCCAAGAATTCGAGCGCACGGCAACGAATTGGAAGGAATTGGCCGGCGGCCATGGCGGAACAAGGGAGGACCTGCGGGGTCAAACGAGGCGGCGGAGGCGGTGGAAACCCAAGGGGAAAACGGGTCCTCTAGGGTTCCAGGACGTCTTAGGGGCGCGGGTTATAAAGGAGGGGGATCCTGGCCACGTCGACGGGCGTCGACGTCGATGCCTCCCGCCGGCTGTGAGAGAGAGGGGGGGGGGGACCTCGGACACGCTGGAAAGACGATGACCTGGGGGCCTCCGATCTGAATCCAACGGCCACACGCGCGCCTGCGTACCGCTTCGGTGGCACAGGCTGGATGGGCCGCGGGGATGTGGGAAGAGGCCTGCTGGGCTGGGCCTGGCAGGTCCTCTGTCTCCATAAAAAAGGAAAGGGGATTTTCTATTTATAAAAAACAGAGAAATCCTAAGAATTGTTGGGGGCAAACTGACGAGGGGGTGACCCCACGACTCCTGCGTGTGAGGATACCTGGTGCATACGAAGACAGAAGGCCCGATAGAAGCCTCGACGGGCCCACGACTGGCCCACTCGAAGCACCGACGTAGAAGTTCGCGACCAACATGGAAGTAAAGACTTGGCGTCCAAGCCAAAGCTAGTTTAGGAAATCACCCTTGTAACGTGAGATGGACTCCCCGAGACCCAGCTTAGTATATAAAGGCTGGGAGGGGTGACGGCTCAGGACATCGAATCTGCAATCAACACCTCCGGCCTTGAGAGAACTCGCCTTGACCTCCACTGTAATCGCCCCCCGCATAATACAATCGAGCAGGAAGTGCTTCTACTGTTAGCCGACGAGTATCGCCAACCTGTTCCTTCTCTACGATATAACCCAGGGTCCCTGACCATGGGATTTTCCAAGGCTAATCCTCGTCAATTGGTGTCGTCTGTGGGAGCAACACAGGTTGGAATCACGATCTCGGCGGTCCCATCTTCAGCAAGTCACAACTCAAGGACTCGAGCAAGATCCGATCCACTCAAAGAACTCATGTTCATCGCAAACCTCTCCATCCCACACCAAGATCGCTCGGCCCGCAGCTGGGCCAAGTTCGATCTTTTGGCGATTACCAAAGTCGTCACCGGCGAAAAAGAACTTGACGATCCAGAAGGCAAGCGCAAGCCACGACCACGAAGCCAGCCAAGACGCTAGAACAAGTACAAGAAGTCTGCATAGAAATCCCACTCGAAGAACCGCAACGTGTCACAGCAGCTTTGGACTCCACTCGAGCACCCGCCGCCACCCGGACACCCGCCATGGGACACGACTACGACTCCGAAACTCTGTCCGGCGAGTACTACGACCCAGATCAAAGACCAGATGAGTTCGCCAAGTTTATTCGGAACCACTCGATCAACGACGGAATAGAGCTCGACCCAAGGTTCCACTCCCGTTCAGAAGACCACTCGCAGTCGTTCCTAGTCACAAGAAGAAGAAAGCATTCCGGCTCCAGCAAGCTCACAGCCAAAGAACAGCTGGATGGACCCTGCACAATCCACTATTTCTAAGACGACTAGGGGCGCCTTAGAGCAGGCCACACCCTAATAGATTGTCGTCTGTTCACCGAACTCTCCAAAAACCTCAAGGAAGAAAAGCAACGCGAAGCCAAGCGGGCTCGAAGAACCGCGCAGTAGCCAGCACCCAACTTAGAAGAGAAATACCCTCCGTCTCATGGACGGGTCTGCATGATCCAAGAAGGACGACCCTCAAAAGCGAAACAAGACGCTCACACCCTACAGACTCGAGCAGCCGAGGACGTCAAAACAGCAGAACCCTACCATCTGTATGGCACAGAAACCAATATTACTTTCTCACAAAGCGATCACTCACCCGCAATTCCAAGGCCAGGGCATGCACCACTAGTCCTCGAAGCCCAAGTCGGCGGTTATGACATGGACAGAGTTTTCATGGAAGGGGGCAGCAGTTTGAGCATAATCTTCACCAGCACTTTTTGCAAGATGATGATCCCGCGATTAGTCTGGAAGAAGTCAGGTGTCACACTCTACGGTGTAGTTCCAGGCGAAGCATTCTCCTCCCTCAGAACAATTGAGCTTGATGTCGTCTTCGGCAGCCAGGGCAACTTCGCAAGAAAAGTCCTCGAGTTCGAAGTGCTCGACTGGTAGTCCCAATACAACGCCATACTCGGGCGGCCCGCATTCGCCCAATTTATGGCGGTCCCGCACTATGCGTACCTCAAGCTCAAGATGCCAGGACCCTCAAGGGTCATCACGATCAATGGAAGTTTTATCAAATCATACCAATGCGACCGGGATTTTCACGAAGTTTCCGACACGTTTGGAGCTCAGCAGCAGCTCGAAGAAATAGCCATGGTGACAGACAAGAGAATTTTTCCACTGGCAAGCAAAAGCGAATCAAAAGAATTTACTGGCGACTTCAGCATCGACAGTGAAATAGTCATCCATCAGGTGCACCCAACAGACCCGGACAAGACGGTCCGAATCTACACCCATCTCCCATAAGAACAAGCAACTGCCCTCATGGCTTTCCTCCGTGAGGAGTGGAAAATTTTCTCCTAGTGCCCGGCCGATATGCCCGGAGTACCACGAGAATTCGCAAAGCACACACTACACATACATCTAAACACCAAACCAGTAAAGCAGGCATTGCGCAGATTCTCAGAACCCAAGCGCAGAGCCATCAGAGAGGAGGTCAATCGACTACTCGACGCACAATTCATCCGGGAGACGAAGAAGGCCACCTGGATCGCAAACCCATTCTTAGTACCTAAAAAGGACACCGACGTACTACGCATGTGCGTTGACTACGGGCCCGTCAACAAACACTGCCTAAAGGACCACTTTCCTCTGCCAAGGATAGACCAAATAATCGACTCTACCGCAGGATGCGACCTCCTATCCTTCCTCGATGCCTACTCAGGATACAACCAAATTAGGATGAAGGAAGAAGAACAAGAACACACCTCGTTCATCACACCCTATGGCGTATTCTGCTACCGGACAATGCCTTTCGGACTGAAAAACGCCGGAGCCACGTACCAATGGCTGATGCAAGCATGCTTAAGAGACCAAATTGGCAAAAACGTCCAAGTCTACGTCGACGACATCGTCATAAAAACTTACAGCGCAAACACACTACTCGACGACCTCCGCGAAACCTTCGCAGCACTCAACAAATACAGAATCAAGCTCAACCCAAAAAAGTGTGTGTTCGGCGTCCTAGTTGGAAAACCGCTCGGATTCATGGTCTCTGCCCGAGGAGTCGAAGAAAACCCTGAAAAAGTCTAAGCAATCGGCAAGATGCAAGATCCAGTGAAAATCAAAGGCGTACAGCAACTCACGGGAAGACTCGCAGCACTGAGCCGCTTTATCAGCAGGCTAGGAGAAATGACTCGACCATTTTACCAGTTGCTCAGAAAAGGAGAGAAAATCGACTGGACTGAAGAAGCTCGCAACGCATTCGCAGACCTAAAAAAAACCCTCTCGACACCACCAATCCTGGCAGTGCCCAAGGAGCGATGTAAGGCCTGATATGCGGTACTGTTCCAGATCTAGATGTTTCCAGCCAGATCCGGGGACGAAGCACATATCGGTCCCACCCCGACACATGACGAAGTCATATGCCCCGGATTTCCAACATAATATCACAACATTACAGATACAAGGATAAAACATCTCATACAATCGGCATACAACTGCCTTAATACAATACAACATCGGAAGATATATGTCTGAGTACAGACTACAATCAAATGCCTAGTGGCAAAGAGAAAAATCATCGATCCCCATAACCACACGGGTCCAGGCCCTCTGCCGGGAACCGCCTAACTAGTCGTCGCCGAGTCTCCACGTGAAACGTCGATCACCGTACCTGTAGTCGATCAAGAACCCTGAAAAGAGTTTGAGGTAGTATCATGAGTACAAAAGTACTCAACATCCAACTGTAGTGGTCATCTGACCCAGCAAGAGCTTCGTCACTCGTCATTCTAGGAAAACTAGTAGTTTACGGTAAGGATGGGGTAAGTGGTGAGGTTGCTGCCGCACTAGCATTTATGAAGTGGCTAACGATCTAGAGAGTAAGATAAGAAGCCAAGTATTCGATGAGGAATCGCCTCCAACAAGTCTTGCTATCAACTACTTACGCAATCATAACACCTATGCTATCCTTGTTCGCCTCTTCGCATCCCGACGAAGAAGAAGCAGTCAAGGCACACACACGTTGATCAAATTATGTTAAGATTATCTTAGTTGTTGTTGTCTATGAACAAGGAGTAGGTCTCAAGTCGTCCATAATCGTGGACACGGCTTCTAGAAAAGATTTAACCCTGCAGGGATGTCCCAACTGCCCATTACAAGGCTCCGCACGCACGCCCATCTCTCTCAGTTGCTACCCATGATAGGCAACCATTTTATGATTTAGTCCCAAGAGATCCGGAATGACAGGTCCCTCTAACTAACAACGCACAAATCCGGGTGGCCCCCGGTGAGTCGACATCAACCTCAAAAGACGGGCGCGCTCTCGAATCGGCCTCTACCGTCTGGACGAGGTTGGGTTAGCTACCCAAACTGATGTGTGCAGCCCCCTAGCTCCCTGGGGTGGACCAACTAGAGAAACCATGTCTCCGCTGGCCCAAGTTGTTTTAAAGAATATCTTCCAGGAGCGACCCAACAGACACACACACGGTTTTCAAATGGTAAATCATCTTGGGCCACCACTAGAGATGTTTGAAGCTAGGTAGGTAAGAAAAGGGGACCCCATAAAATCCCACACGCGGTTAGGCATGCTCGGTCTTAAAACCAATACCCGGAACTTGGATCCTAGGTGACTCGAATGGAACAAAGAGTCGGGGCGGGATAGCCTAGACCTTCCATCCTTCGTCGAATATAGTCAACATTTATAATAATCATATCATCCATAACAATAAAATAATGTGATATCCCAAACCAAGGATTAACAGGGGGTAACATCGTAGCATCCTAAGCATGCATACTAAGCAGGGGCTGAGCAACGAGCAATAGTAACATAGCAGTACAAGGTTTGCTGGGAGGGGACATGGTTGTATCGGTTTGAAAGAGGCTGTAAACCTGTGGTAGGATCAAACATCGAACCTATCCTAGACTAGAATGCAAACCGCTGGTTGAAATAGAATGGATCATAAGTAATGTATAGTCCTTGCCTGTTGATAAGTCGGGTTCCGAAGGTGTAGTTGATCGCAAGCTCGCATCGTCTCCGAAGGTACCCGCGGAAGCACATAAGACGATAAACACTGGAAAGCAATCAACGAGCAAGCATCTATTACTACGAAGCAAACACGTGCAAACATCAACAAGAAGGCAACATGAGACATCGCACATACCGTCGAGAGCGGTTACTAACAGGTTAAGTGGGGCATTCCTCTCACACGACAATACCGCACGTTTACGGTGGTTCAAGTTGTTTAGCTACAGGTGATCAACAAGGTTGGTAACATGGAAAAGCACAGAAGCATGACATAGCACACAAACATGGCAAGAGGTGAAGCATAAATAAACTACCTAAGCTAGTCAATTTAAGTGGGATGAAATCCTACACATGGCAAACTATTGCGGACCCCACGATAAAAATGGAATTTGGTACTGTTTTGGCCTAAACAATATTTTATTATTTTTATTAGCAAGCAAGAGCAGCGTAAACACAATCTACATGCAATTCTAGTCAAGTTATATATAAAGAACATTTAATCGGAGCAACGGTTAAAAAGTTATGGCAATTATAGTTTATAGTGGCAAGGGTTGTAATTAGCAGGTAAACAACATGTAAACAAGGTCAAACATGGCAAAATAGCACATTTTATTAAACTAGACAAAATTCTAAGCTAGTTTCATGTTTAAAGCGCCGCGATCCGAGCTACGGTTTAAAAGATATAGCTACCGCCACATCACAACAATTAACAGATATTTATTAAGCCCAAAAATAAATAAAACATGCACTGGGTCGAATCTAGTGTTACTCGGCCGGGCCAACTATGCAGCGCAGCAAAAAAAAAGAAAAAGAAAAAAAACGGGGGTTCCTCACCTTGTGGGCTCGGCCAAGGAAGCAGCCGGCGAGGGATAGTGGGCAACGCCCAGGGGGCGAGCTGGGCCGCGATGGGCGTGGCCAGCCCACGCGAGCGTGAAAGGCCCAGCAGGGGCGCGCTTGAGGCTTGGTTCGTTCCGATCGAGTCTTCAATGGCGGCGGCCGTTCTGGCGACCCTCTGGCGCGGCGGCGCGACGGTTGGTGGGAGGAGGCGGCGGTCCGGCGGGATGGAGGTGTCGCGGTTGTGGATCCCGTCCTGGGAGCTCGTCGGCGGGGTGAAGGGCGGCCGCGGCGAGGTCCAAGGTCGCCTCCATGGAGCTCGGGTCGCCGGCGATCATGGAGACCGCGGCTGCAGTGGCTCCCTGCGCGCGACAGAAGAGGTGAGGGAGGGGAGATAGGAATAGGAGGAGGGAGCGGGCGACCTTCAGGTGCAGCACGGCTGCGGTGGCCGGCCGGCGGCACGCCAGCGCGCGACGGCGCGTCCAGGGGCTCCACGGGGGCGGCTCGGATGGGCTTCGGCGGGCCCACGGCGACGGAGGCTCGGCCCTGCGGGGCCCGGATCCCTGGGTTGCAGCTGGTGGAGGTGGGAGACGCAATCCGGACCGTCCAGATGTGGATCCAAAGGCTGGAAACGCCCCAGATCTAGGGTTTCGGGATTGGGACTGATTTGGAGCAGATTTGGGCAAAGTGGAGGGGGGTGGCTACAATTTTTGGCTAGGGAAACCCTAGAAAGAGGTGGGAGAGTGGTGGTTTTTATATAGCCCAGGTGGCTGGCAGTTTGCAAAAACATCCCCGGTTTTTCTCTCGCGCGCACGGTGTTTACGTTTCTGACCGCCGAGGGTCCGCAGGACCTCTGATTCGGGTAAAACTTCGAACTGCGCAATCAGCGCGTCGAGCCGGCGGTGTTCACCTCGCGTTGGAACCGTTCCGAGAACACTTTCCGGAGCTCTATAAAAATATCCCGTTTACTTATTAAACGGGGTTTTTCGTTCCGTTGGATGCGGCTGGTCCCGTGCGGTTTCCGCGACGGCGATCGGATGAAACCCGGTGTCGCAAAGGTCGAGTGTCAGGGTGGCATAAGGGTCGATCTCCGTCCGTTACGAGATAAGAGGGGGGAAAATAATCGCCGATCGATAAATCGGGGATGCAAACACCGCAAACAAATCAGACAATCAAACAATTCACACCGAAAACAAAAATTTTAATTTTTGTGAAATCTGGGTTGTTACAATACAACACCACCAACAAGGGATCTCGTCCCGAGATACTGGACAATCCGGGGGAGAGGGGGAGAGAAAAGAGAGTCGACAATCTTCAACACCACAAACAAGGGACTCTGCTCCATGTCGACGTCGAACTTCGGTCAAGATAAATTTTCCGCAGAGAGACGGCAACGTCGGAAAACGAAACCATCAGGAGATCAAGAGGAAGAACGACAACGAAAGCTGGATCAAAGGACAGTGCTTTTCGACGCAAGTCGTGAAAACACCGGACAAAAGGATGGATGGCAACGGGTGACCAAGATAATATCCAAGACGGGAAAAACTAAAGGTACTACAGGAATTCCCAACCTGAGATCGGAATCGAGACAATACACCGCGAGCAGAGCATTGTAACGGTTCTGAAACTCCACACACTCGTGATCCTAGAGTTTGAAGGAGATAAGGCGAGACTTAAAACTCTTACGTCACTTGTCCTGACCAGAGCAAGGATAAGGAGTAAAAAGATTCCTACTCTCCGATAACTAACTTAGTAACTACAAAATAGTTTTTTTCTAGACTCGACTTCGGCCAGAAAAGGGATCCTACAGTCGGTAAGGCTCTTATACAAGGTTGTAAGTCCCGATATGCGGTACTGTTCCAGATCTATATGTTTCCAGCCAGATCCTGGGACGAAGCACATATCGGTCCCACCGCGACACATGACGAAGTCATATGCCCCGGATTTCCAACATGATATCACAACATTACAGATACAAGGATACAACATCTCATACAATCGGCATACAACTGCCTTAATACAATACAACAACGGAAGATATATGTCTGAGTACAGACTATAATCAAATGCCTAGTGGCAAAGAGAAAAATCATCGATCCCCATAACCACACGGGTCCAGGCCCTCCACCTGGATCCGCCTAACTAGTCGTCGCCGAGTCTCCACGTGAAACGTCGATCACCGTACCTGTTGTCGATCAAGAACCCTGTAAAGAGTTTGGGGGTAGTATCATGAGTACAGAAGTACTCATCATCCAACTGTAGTGGTCATCTAACCCAGCAAGGGCTTCATCACTCGTCATTCTAGGACAACTAGTACTTTACGGTAAGGATGGGGTAAGTGGTGAGGTTGCTGCCGCACTAGAATTTATGAAGTGGCTAACGATCTAGAGAGTAAGATAAGAACCCAAGCATTCGATGAGGAATCGCCTCCAACAAATCTTGCTATCAACTACTTACGCAATCATAACACCTATCCTATCCTTGTTCGCCTCTTCGCATCCCGACGAAGAAGAAGCAGTCAAGGAACACACTCGTTGATCAAATTATGTTAAGATTATCTTAGTTGTTGTTGTCTATGAACAAGGAGTAGGTCTCAAGTCGTCCATAACCGTGGACACGGCTTCTCGAAAAGATTTAACCCTGCAGGGGTGTAACAACTGCCCATTACAAGGCTCCGCACGCACGCCCATCTCTCTCAAGTGCTACCCATGATAGGCAACCATTTTATGATTTAGTCCCAAGAGATCCGGAACGACAGGTCCCTCTAACTAACAACGCACAAATCCGGGTGGCCCCCGGTGAGTCGACATCCAACTCAAAAAAATGGCCGCGCTCTTGAATCGTCCTCTACCATCTGGACGAGGTCGGGTTAGGTACCCAAACACATGTGGGTAGCCCCCTAGATCCCTGGGGTGGACCAACTAGAGAAACCATGTCTCCGCTGGCCCAAGTTGTTTAAAAGAATATCTGCCAGGAGCGACCCAACAGACACACACACGGTTTTCAAATGGTAAATCAGCTTGGGCCACCACTAGAGATGTTTGAAGCTAGGTAGGTAAGAAAAGGGGACCCCCTAAAATCCCACACGCGGTTAGGCACGCTCGGTCTTAAAACCAATACCCGGAACTCGGATCCTAGGTGACTCGAATGGAACAAAGCGTCGGGGCGGGATAGCCTAGACCTTCCATCCTTCGTCGAATATAGTTAACATTTATAATAATCATATCATCCATATCAATATAATAATGTGATATCCCAAACCAAGGAGTAACAGGGGGTAACATCGTAGCATCCTAACCATGCATACTAAGCAGGGGCTGAGCAACGAGCAATAGTAACATAGCAGTACAAGGTTTGCTGGGAGGGGACATGGTTGTATCGGTTTGAAAGAGGCTGTAAACCTATGGTAGGATCAAACATCGAACCTATCCTAGACTAGAATGCAAACCGCTGGTTGAAATAGAATGGATCATAAGTAATGTATAGTCCTTGCCTGGTGATAAGTCGGGTTCCGAAGGTGTAGTTGATCGCAAGCTCGCATCGTCTCCGAAGGTACCTGCGGAAGCACACAAGACGATAAACACTGGAAAACAATCAACAAGCAAGCATCTATCACTACGAAGAAAACACGATCAAACATCAACAAGAAGGCAACACGAGACATCGCACATACCGTCGAGAGCGGTTACTAACAGGTTAAGTGGGGCATTCATCTCACACGACGATACCGCACGTTTACGGTGGTTCAAGTTGTTTAGCTACAGGTGATCAACAAGGTTGTTAACATGGCAAAGCACAGAAGCATGACATAGCACACAAACATGGCAAGCGGTGAAGCATAAATAAACTACCTAAGCTAGTCAATTTAAGTGGGATGAAATCCTAGACATGGAAAACTATTGCGGACCCCACGATAAAAATGGAATTTCGTACTGTTTTGGCCTAAACAATATATTATTATTTTTATTAGCAAGCAAGAGCAGCATAAACACAATCTACATGCAATTCTAGTCAAGTTACATATAAAGAACATTTTAATCGGAGCAACGGTTAAAAAGTTATGGCAATTACAGTTTATAGTGGAAAGGGTTGTAATTAGGAGGTAAACAACATATAAACAAGGTCAAACATGGCAAAAGAGCACATTTTATTAAACTAGACAAACTTCTAAGAAAGTTTCATGTTTAAAGCGCCGCGATCCGAGCTACGGTTTAAAAGATATAGCTACCGCCGCATCACAACAATTAACAGATATTTATTAATCCCAAAAATAAATAAAACATGCACTGGGCTGAATCTAGTGTTACTGGGCCGGCCCAACTATGATGCGCAACAAAAAATAAGAAAAAGAAAAAAAACGGGGGTGCCTCACCTTGTGGGCTCGGCCCAGGAAGCAGGCAGCGAGGGATAGTGGGCAACGCCCAGGGCGTGAAGCAAGCCAGGGGCGGGGGCGAGCTGGGCCGCCTGGCTGGGCCGCGATGGGCGTGGACAGCCCACGCGAGCGTGAAAGGCCCAGCAGGGGCACGCTTGAGGCTTGGCTCGTCCCGATCGAGTCACCAATGTCGGCGGCCGTTTCGACGGCCCTCTGGCGCGGCGGCGCGACGGTTGGAGGGAGGAGGCGGCGGTCCGGCGGGATGGAGGCGGCGCGGCTGTGGATCCCGTCCTGGGAGCTCGTCGGCGGGGTGAAGGGCGGCCGCGGCGAGGTCCAAGGTCGCGTCCATGGAGCTCGTGTCGCCGGCGTTCATGGCGACCGCGGCTGCAGCGGCTCCCTGTGCGCGACAGGAGAGGTGAGGGAGGGGAGATAGGAATAGGAGGAGGGAGCGGCGACCTGCAGGGGCGGCACTGCTGCGGTGGCCGGCCGGAGGCACGCCGGCGTGGGACGGCGCGGCCAGGGGCTCCACGGGGGCGGCTCAGATGGGCTTCGGCGGGCCCACAGCGGCAGAGGCTCGGCCCTGCGGGGCCCGGATCCCTGGGTTGCGGCTGGTGGAGGTGGGAGACGCAATCTGGACCGTCCAGATGTGGATCCAAAGGCTGGAAACGCCCCAGATCTAGGGTTTCGGGATTGGGACTGATTTGGAGCAGATTTGGGCAAAGTGGAGGGGGGTGGCTACAATTTTTGGCTAGGGAAACCCTAGAAAGAGGTGGGAGAGTGGTGGTCTTTATATAGCCCAGGTGGCTGGCAGTTTGCAAAAACATCCCCGGTTTTTCTCTCGCGCGCACGGTGTTTAAGTTTCTGACCGCCGAGGGTCCGCAGGACCTCCGATTCGGGTAAAACTTCGAACTGCGCGATCAACGCGTCGAGCCGGCGGCGTTCACCTCGCATTGGAACCGTTCCGAGAACACTTTCCGGCGCGCTATAAAAATATCCCGTTTACTTATTAAACTGGGTTTTTCGTTCCATTGGCTGCGGCTGGTCCGGTGCGGTTTCCGCGACGGTGATCGGATGAAACCCGGTGTCGCAAAGGTCGAGTGTCAGGGTGGCAAGGGTCGGTCTCCGTCCGATACGAGATATGAGGGGGGGAATAATCGCCTATCGATAAATCGGCGATGCAAACACCGCAAACAAATCAGACAATCAAACAATTCACACCGAAAACAAATTTTTTAATTTTTGTGAAATCTAGGTTGTTACAAGAGAGAACCTCTCTACCTCTACATAGAGGCATGCAACATCGTAGCCAGCACGGCGCTCGTCGTCAAGCGTGCGGAAGAAGGCAAAACCCAGAGCATACAAAGGACAATCTACTACCTCAGCGTGATCCTCACAAAATCTCAGCAGCGGTACCCGCACTACCAGAAGCTCGTATATGCCATCGTCATGACTTCAAGGAAAGTAACACATTACTTCGACGAGCACCTCATCACGATTGTGAGCAGTGCACAACTCGTAGACATCCTTAACAACCCCGGAGCAACAGGTTGAGTCGCCGAGTGGAACATCGAGCTCAGCCCCCGCGAACTGCAGTTCAAACATCCAATGGCAATCAAAGCCCAAGTACTCCCAGACTTTCTGGTCGAAGGTGCAAACACCTGGCCCTCCAGACCTCTCCAAATCATGGACGATATTCTTTGATGGATCAAAACGACATCAAGGAGCCGGAGCAGGAGTCGTATTAATCTCGCCCAAAGGAGCCAAACTCAGATACGTGCTCCAGATCAACTTCATCAATGCCTCGAACAACGAAGCAGAATATTGGGCACTATTCCATGGCATGCGTATGGAAAAAGCTTGCGGCGCCACCCGACTCTCAATCTTCGGCGACTCCAACCTCGTCGTCCAGCAAGAAATGAGGGTCTGTGAAGCAGTCGTAGAAAACATGATAGCTTACTAGAAGCTCTACAACACTCTAGAAGGAGGATTCGACGGCTACGAGCTAAACTACGTCCCCAGAGCAAATAAAACAGAAGCATACGAGCTCGCAAACATTGGATCAACTCGAGGACCAGTTCCCCCAGGCGTTTTCCTCGAAAGCATCAGCTAGAGATCAATCAAAACCAAGGCACTCGCGGCAGAAATAGTCCCAGAGGACGACGACACGAGTGAACCAGCGCATGTGGCGGCCGCGAACCCAACTGCTGATACAGGCGACAAAGCAGTCGAGGAAGCAGAACCATCCGCACCCGAAGGTCCAGCTTGGACAAAACCATTCCTTAGATTCCTAATCCAAGGAACGCTACCACAAGATGTTATAGAAGCCCGACGCATCAGTTGGCGATCTAAAGCATTCACAGTAATCAACGGAAAGCTCTACAAACGTAGCATTTCCTAGGTCCTGCAAAAGTGCATCGAGGAGGACGACGGCAAGGCCCTGTTACTCGAGATCCACGAAGGCACTTGCGGGCACCACGCGAGCCGTCACGCACTAGTGGCCAAAGCTTTCCAAGCAGGTTTCTACTGGCCAACCGCAATGCGAAACGCGGAAGACATCGTGTGACGCTGCATCGCCTATCAAAAATTCGCCAGCAGGCCACACGCTCCAGCATCTGAACTCAAAACCATACCACTATCCCGGCCTTTCGCCACTTGGGGACTCGACATGGTGGGCCCACTCAAGAAATCCTCAAAACGAGGCCGAACACATCTCCTGGTAGCAGTGGACAAGTTCACCAAGTGGATCGAGGCAGTACCAATCACCAGCTCAACAGCCCTCACGGCAGTTAACTTCATCAAATCCATCATCTTCCGATTCGGTGTACCACATAACATCATCACAGATAACGGTACAAACTTCACAGAAGCAGAATTTCAGAACTTCTGCCAAGAATTGGGCATCAAGATCAACTACGCATCGGTCACGCACCCACAGTCCAACGGCCAGGTGGAAAAGGAAAATGGCTTAGTATGCGGTGGAATAAAAAAGCGGCTCCTCGTACCACTCTGTCGGGACCCGGGGTTAGCGTATGCAAGTCCAGTTAAGGCATAGTCATAAGGAGAGCCGAGAACCGTACCCACTTGTCTAAGCAGACAAGGCCAAGCACAGAACATTCTCGGAAAGCATCGTACGTGAGGGGCATCCCATCCAGGCCGGATGATCAACTGAGATGGGTCCTCATCGTCCGCACACAAGTCTAATGATATGGGTGGTGAACTCCCATATTTAAAGACAAGTCGCCTCAACCATACTATCGACTATCTCATAACTCTTACATAGACTTACTCCAGCCCGATCACTTAGTCGGGGTCTAGGGCGGGCTCGATCATAACACAAAGTGTGCACGAGACAGACTCTCGAACAATCGCATCGCGATGCCCCAAGCTGCGCACATCTAAGGGCCACTTGGTGTATGAAAGACCGCCAGCCAGAACACAACTAAGGTCTCAAAAACCCATACAAAGACATGCATGTTATAAACATACACGCAGCACACATGCCTTGTATGAACAGCAGGTACCATTGCAATTCTCTACAAAGTGTACATTTTATTTATAACTCTTATAGAGTGCACACAGAGATCACATACATGTGATCCAACATTACATTACAAGCGGAAGCAAATTATGTCTGAGTACAGACAAGTTTAACAAATGGCTTAAGAAGCCTTATTTAAACACAAAGCCCTCCACAAGGGAACCAGTCGTCTGACTGGGACTAGACTAGTTGGTCTTCAGTCGTCCAGCTCGATGAAGAAACCACCTTCGGGGTCAGTGATGTCATCTAAAACATAGATTAAGCAAACGTGAGTACAAAGTCGTACTCAGCAAGACTTACATAGGAGCTATACTACTCATGCATATGTATCAAGGTAAAGGGAGGTGGGGTTCACTTGCAGAAATGCCAGCTTTGACTTGGCTAGTCCTGAACTACGAGTACCAGACTTTGAGGTAAGAAGCGTACACGAGTCCACTACTTTCACCAACCAATACACCACTATGGTGCCTTCCTCGACTTCCCCACGAGAAAGCACGCCATAACACTCACACTTATCTTGGTGTGTTTTAGAAGTATCCGGTTCAAGTTATCTAATAATCAAGCTAAGCTTTCCAAGCAGTCCATAACCGCGGACGCGGCTATTCGAATAGTTTTGTTTACCTTGCAAGGGTGTACCGCTACACACACATGACCATCATTTACCGCCTTTGATCTCGACACCGTTTAAGAAGTGTCGGCGAGGATGCTCACCACAACTGTTACCTCAGAGCCGATCTAGTCCGAGAAAGCCGCCTACTTGGGTTGGTTACCACAATCGTGAACCCGGCCGGTTTACCGAAGTGGACCCAAGTGATGTGTGCGTGGTGCATAATCCGGTCTCGGATGAGCCGTTCTCTCACTTAGCAACCAGGCCACAGACCTACCAGAACTCCGAACTATTGCGACATCTGGACATCGAAAGGGATGAGTTAGTAAGTTGAGAGGGGTCAGTGAGCCCAATGTGTGGTTGTACTCTTCATCTTGGATCACCACACAAGAACTCGTACTAGGGCGGTGTTCAACGAGACAACCCACCGTGTACTCCTACACAGCCTCTCATCGTTCACCTTGTATTAGGGTCGATTCACCAACACTTTTCTACCAACATCAACATGATCATTCCCATCCCGACTCACATCACAGTAACAACATGGTATCATACTAAGCATGCAATAAGCAGTAACATTGCAGGGGCCACACGATATCAAAGAACTCCTACATTTGCTAGGATTGTGGTTTACTTACTACTGTGACAAAATGATAGGTCATGCAAAGGAATGGGTTCATCTATGCAGTAGAAACGAAGCATGGTGATCATCCTAAACAATGCATAAGCGAGACATGAGAGGGAAGTGGGATTTTATCGACATGATCAAAGGGGGTTTGCTTGCCTTGCTGACGAGGTTCGGGTTTGGGGTCTTCAACGTAGGGGGTGACCTCGGGTTCCGGCTCCACGTCTATCAGCAACATGCCAATCATAGGATCAACATAATGTACAATGCACAACCACATGAATAATATTGAAAGGGTGATGTTCATGGTACTGATGTGTTGATCATTCCATTTAAATGGAGTACATTGCAAATTGAATTGCAAATTCAAACTCCACATTTGAATTCAAATTAACCAAGTTGTATATGACATAGTTTGATCATTTTAAAATAATTCCAAATGTGTATGATATACCTCTGATGTGTGATTGAAATGTAGCATGTTGCCATGGTTCAAGTTGCAAAAATATTTGATTTGAATTTGATTTAATTCCATTTAAATCAAATAGAAAATGCTACTGATCACATTTTAAATTCAACTCAATCAGAGTTGAAAGTTGCATATTTGGAAATATAATTTTCTCCTGATCATTTTTCATATATTATTTGTCCAATTTGGAGTTAATATGAATGTTCTATGAATTTCCAAAGTTTGGGGTATTTTCTGGAATTTCTGGAATTCTTTTAATTCATTTTGATTTTCTGGAAATTCATAAAAAGATTTATTGCGCAAGTGCTGACGTCAGGGGGGGGGGGGGGACTGACATGTGGGGTCACTTTGTCAGTGACTGGGTTAACTAACCCATGGATTAAATTAATCCAGTGGCTTAATTAAGCCACTGGGCCCACTGGTCAGTGACCCAGGGGGTCACTAACTGGGTAATTAGTGGCTAACCCACCGGCGGCTTGACGCCGGTGACTGGAGCCACGGCGGCGACTCGCCGGAGTGAGCTAGGGGCCACGGGAGGGCAAACGGAGGGCACCGGCTTGCTCCTGGAGGTCGTCCGCGTCTTTTGGAGGCAACAGGGGGTCGCGGGGAGGTCGGGAGCGACGACGGCGATGACTCCGGCGGAAGCAGAACCACGGCGAGGTCGTAGTCGACGTTGTAGCGCACGGTTCGGGCTGATCTCGCGTGCGTTCGAACGCTGGCATGCTCAGGAGCCAAACACACGCTCTGGTTGAGACGAAGGGGCACAGGGGCGACCTCGAGCTCATCCATGGCGGCGACATGCTTCGGCAACCATGGCGGATCCGGCTAGAGTGAGCAATCCAGGGGGGAGACAGAGGGGTTTCGCTTGCAAGCTCACCCTGAACTCAGTAGAGGTGGTGGCGAGGGCTGGGGTGGTTCAACGGCGGCGGAATCGACGAAGTCCTTCACGGCGGCCGGCGGGGACTCGAGGAAGAATTCGGCGTCTACGCGGGCTCCGGGATCGATTCCTTCTGCAAGTCGGTGAAGACGACGACGACGATCTCCCTGGACACCTTGGCTTGGCTTCTCGACGTCAATGGCCACGCGGGAGCGCTGCGGTGCTCCGGCGAGTTCTCGGGTGGCGACGGAAACGAGCACGGGAGGAGGAGGAGGAAGCTCTGGAGGAGGAGAAAGAGTTCACGGCGTCTCCAGGCGCGTCCAAGTGCGAGAAGAGACCACGGGGAGGGCTGGAAGCTCCTCGACGACGACGTGTCGTCACCAGCTAGCTCGGTGGCATTCCGCCGAGCAGCTTGGAGGCGCGGGAGGGGGAAGAAGACGCCCCTGCCCCTGTGGGCCGGCTGGGCTGGGGTGGGCCTGCTTCGCCTGGGCGCCAGGTAAGGTTTCTGTTTTCTTTTCTAATTTTCTTTCTGTCATTTGTTCTGTTTGGCTAAATAAAATAGCTAAACATTTTTTTAAATGCTGAAAAATTTTATGTGGCCTCATAGTAATAAAGACTAGCCACTTATAAAATTTCAACATTTTTAAAATTCAAATAATTTGAATCTTAAATCAAATAGGGGTATTTCTTTAATTCCAAGGCACTGTTTGAATATTTGAAAAATCTATGAGCATGGGATGGGTCCCACATCACTTGATATGTGATCATACTCATTTATAAGACTTTTCAAAAATCTAACATGAATTTTTGGAGAAGATTTTTATCTGGCCTTTTGAATTAATTCATCTGGGGGGTGTTCCTTCTCCCATTTTGATTTTGAATTTGATTTCCAAGATTTCTTTTTTGAAAATTTGACATGATGCAAGGTTACTTGATCCTAGCACATTACCTAACAGAGGGTTCTGACAACTCGCCCCCACTCAAAAGAATCTCGTCCCGAGATTCAGAAGTCTGCGGGAGGAAGGAGGGGTACTCGGCACTGAGACGGTCTTCTCTTTCCCACGTAGCTTCTCTTTCAGAGTGGTGTGACCATTGCACTTTCAGAAACCTAATCTTCTGACGACGAGTGACACGCTCTGCGGAATCAAGAATACGAACGGGGTATTCTCGATAAGAAAGGTCATCTTGAAGATCAAGCGTTTCATGGTCGACTTCGCGGATGGGGTCCTTGAAGCAACGCCTGAGTTGGGACACATGGAATACATCATGTACTCGGGAGAGGTGCGGAGGTAGTTCAAGTTGGTAGGCAACTTCTCCACGTTTAGCAATAATGCGGAAAGGTCCGATGTAACGTGGGGCCAACTTGCCTTTGATACCGAAACGTTGGGTTCCCTTCAGAGGAGTAACCCGAAGGTAAGCCTTCTCATCCATATTGTAGCTCTCTTGCCTATGATGACGATCATAGTAGCTTTTCTGACGAGACTGGGCTGCTTTCAATTGACCGCGAACAATGCGAACTTGCTCTTCTGCTTCCTTGATCATGTCCGGTCCAAAGAATTGTCTTTCACCGGTTTCTGACCAGTTTAAAGGTGTTTGACATCTTCGTCCATATAGGAGTTCAAAAGGAGCCATGTTCAGACTAGATTGAAAACTATTGTGATAAGCAAATTCGGCAAATGGAAGAGACTTCTCCCAATTCTTGCCGAATGAGATAACACAAGCTCTGAGCATGTCTTCAAGAATTTGGTTAACCCTTTCAACTTGACCGCTAGACTGAGGATGGAAAGCTGTACTAAAGGAGAGATGAGTTCCCATAGCATTCTGAAAGCTTCCCCAAAATCTAGAGGTGAAAAGGCTACCACGATCAGAATTGATTTCCAAAGGAACACCATGAAGGGATACAATTCTAGAGATGTACAAGTCTGCTAACTGGCTAGCAGTTATAGACTCGCGAACCGGAAGGAAGTGAGCAACTTTGGAAAGCCTATCTATGACGACGAAGATGGCATTGTTTCCTTTCTGGGTTTTTGGAAAGCCGGTGATGAAGTCCATACCGACTTTGTCCCATTTCCACTCGGGAATAGAAAAAGGTTGAAGTGTACCAGCAGGTCTCTGATGTTCTGCCTTAATGCGACGACAAACATCACATTCGGCAACAAATTGAGCAATGTCTCTCTTCATCCTAGTCCACCAAAATCTCTGGCGTAGATCTCGGTACAATTTTGTGCTACCGGGATGAATTGAGAGGGGTGTGTCATGGGCTTCCTTGAGGATGAGTTGCCTTAGTTCCTTATTCTTAGGTACTACCAAACGATTTTCAAACAATACCGTTCCTTTGCTATCTGTGGAGAAACATTTAGCAACTCCGCTAGCAATGTTCTCCTTGATCCGGCGAACACCTCGTGCACGCCTTTGGGCAAATATGATTTGATCCTCAAGAGTTGGTTTCGCCACCAAGGTAGAAAGATAGCCATGAGGAACAATCTCAAGATTGAGCTTGCGAAAGTCCTCATGAAGAAGTGGTTGATACTGTTGTAACATGAGGTTGTTACAATACGACTTACGACTTAGTGCATCAGCCATGACATTGGCTTTGCCTGGGGTGTAAGAAATTACTACGTCGTAATCTTTTATCAACTCAATCCAGCGTCTTTGCCTGAGATTAAGATCTGGCTGGGTGAAAATATATTTGAGGCTTTGGTGGTCGGAATAGATCTCGCAACGGTTACCAAGGAGGTAATGTCGCCAAGTTTTTAGGGCATGAACTACGGCAGCGAGTTCAAGGTCATGGGTAGGATAGTTCTCTTCATGTGGCCGCAACTGGCGTGAAGCATAAGCTACCACATGTCGATCTTGCAGAAGTATGCATCCTAACCCTTGCCGTGATGCGTCACAATAGATCTCGAAATCCTTTTTGGTGTCTGGAGGTGCAAGTACAGGTGCAGAAGTCAATCTTCTTTTTAGCTCTTGAAAGCTTTCCTCGCACTTGGGAGTCCATAAGAATTTCTTATCTTTCTTGAGGAGTTCAGTTAGAGGCTTTGCAACTTTAGAAAAGTTCTCGACGAAGCGACGGCAATAGCTGGCTAGGCCAAGAAAACTTCTAACTTGCTTAACCGATTCAGGTGGAGTCCAGTCAAGGACGGCCTGAACTCTCTCGGGATTCACAGCAATGCCTTTTGCAGAAATCACGTGGCCTAAGTAGGTCACTTCTGGTAGCCAGAATTCACACTTGGAGAATTTAGCATACAGGCGATGCTCTCTAAGTTTCATCAATACCAGCCTTAGGTGTTCGGCATGTTCTTCTTCGTTCTTCGAGTATATAAGGATGTCATCGAGGTAAACCACGACGAACTGGTCCAAATAATCCATGAAGATCGAGTTCACCATGCGTGAGAAAGTGGCGGGGGCATTGGTTAAACCAAAGGACATGACGGTGTACTCGTAAAGACCATAACGAGTAGTAAAAGCCGTTTTGGGAATGTCCTCGTTTCGGATTTTGATTTGATGATAACCTAATCTCAAATCCATCTTAGAGAAGACAGAGGATCCTGCAAGTTGATCATAAAGATCATTGATCCTGGGCAATGGGTACTTGTTCTTTATCGTCGCTAAGTTTAGCGGGCGATAGTCTACGCACATCCTTTCTGTTCCATCTTTCTTCGTTACGAACAGAACAGGGCAACCCCATGGCGATGAGCTAGGGCGGATGAAGCCTTTCTCCAACAAAGCTTCCAGTTGGGTTTTAAGCTCAGCTAACTCACGTGGGGCCATTTTGTATGGGCGTCTAGAAATTGGTGCGGTTCCTGGGGCAAGATCCACTATAAACTCTACACATCTGTCGGGTGGCATGCCCGGCAGTTCTTCAGGAAAGACATCCGGGAAGTCACGAACCACCGGAATATCTTCAAGTTCGGGAAGGGGAAGTACATTCAAAGAATGCACTTGGATTCTTGTTCTGGGTGAGGTATAGTTGACGGTTTGGCCTGAAGGGTGGGTGAGTTTCACGGATTTGCCTTTGCAATCCAGGTAGGCATTCTGTCTTGATAGCCAATCCATGCCAAGGATGACATCAATGTCTGAAGACTTGAGGGCTATGAGTGAAGCAAGGAATGCTAAACCCTCAATTGCAATCTGATTACCATGGCTTACTCTATTAGTTTGCCATCTTGACCCTGGAGTTTGAATAATCATTGGGGTGGACAATTCAACAAAAGATAACTCATGGTGAAGTGCATAACTTTCCGACATGAATGAATCAGATGCTCCTGGGTTGAAAAGAACGGAAGTAGGAACAAAATTGACTGGGAGCGTACCAAGAATGACGTCAGTGGTGTCGTCAGTCTCTTCGGCGGCGATTTGGTTCACACGTCCACGAGTGGCGGGAGGAGCGGGTTTGGCGGTGTAGACCTTCTGGGGTGGCTTGCCACGACCATTGTTGTTGTTGTTGCCTCCGGCACGGGGTGGAGCATTCTGATGCTGGAGCTGGTTCTGGGGACACTCGCGAGAGTAGTGGCCTGCCTGACCACACTTGTAACAGGCTCCGAAAACAGTGCGTGGAGCTGGGTTGTTTGGTGGAGTTGGGTGGAACTGGGTGGGTGGACGAGGAGCCACATAGGATGGCCTCGGTGGGTTGTTCTGGCGGAACATACTGTTTGGGATCCAGATCTTGCGCTTCTGGGAGCCAGAACTGGATGAACCATCATCTCTGGGGTGTTTGCGGAAATCGTTGGGGGTGTTCATGTCCTCTGCTTTGATGGCCTTGTTGACAAGGACCTGGAATGTGGCAAAGTCATGAAGGTTGAGCTCACGACGAAGTCCAGTGTTGAGGCCACGACGGAACCTCTCTTGTTTCTTGGAGTCGGTGGAGACTACTTCGGTTGCATAACGAGCAAGTCGGTAGAACTCACGACTAAACTCATCAACGGTTCTTCTGCCTTGAGTGAGGTTGCAGAAATCCTCACGCTTGCGGTCCATAAGACCTTTGGGAATGTGGTGTTCGCGGAAGGACGTGCAGAACTCCTCCCAAGATGCAGGTGGTCCAACGGGACGCATATTCAGAAAGTTCTCCCACCAAGAGCTAGCTGCACCTTCGAGGTGATAGGTGGCATAGCTGACCTTGTCACCAGTTGCAACACGGCCTGCTTGGAGCTTCCTTTCGATGCTGCGAAGCCAGTCATCGGCGTCAAGGGGCTCGGTGGAGTAACTGAAAACCGGGGGATGAAGCCGGATGAAGTCGTTCAGGGACACCAACTCATTGCGCTGCTGAGTGGTGTTGCGAGCAATGACTTCCAGTAGGTGGTGAGAGTCACGGCGGTTCCTCTCGACCTCCATCAGAACTTGTGCCATCGTGGGTGGGGGTGGAAGGTTGCCTTCCTCTTGGTCATTCCCACGACCTTGGTTCCGACCAACCTGGCCACGGGTTCCTTGAGACATCCTGAAGGGAAAACCAAAGTCAAACAGAGTTGATTGGGAGAGTCTAAACAAGGTATTGAAATACTGGAAGGATTACAGAGCAAAGGAAGTAATCATCTGGACAACATGGTGATAAAGCATACAAGCCATATATTCACAAGCTGTCATACAAACCATACATCGTTTTAGTACAAGCACTAAGCTAATACAAACGTGATGAAGATGATATATCCTTCAGAGGCACTCTGACTTCCTATACATTATTTATCTAAGCCTCTGGAACTTAGACACCTTGTCTACAATATACTAAGATACTACTACATCATCACTAAGTAAGACCACAGGCGGTCTCACTCATCTCCATCTCCATAGTAGTCCTCATAAAAGTTACCCGCGTATCCCGGTAGCTGGAGGTGACCATCGGAAAACACGGAGGCTTGTGGACCCTGATATCCATTTGGGCAAGGATGGGGCCTAGGTCCAGCGTAGGGTGGAAGCAAAGGACCACGGGGTGGAAAAATTCCTCCAATCTCGGGCCAAGCAACTCGAGAAGGCATCTGGGTCCTCACTGGATAGATCGCATCATGCTCAACTGATCCCACGCTCACAAAGGGTGCCAAAAGTGTCAGTACTCGATACAGACGAACACGGGTGGCGTGGAGCTCGAAACGGAGAGCGCGTGCATCACGATCTCTGTCACTAGCAAACCTAGCAGTCACCTGGAGTGCTGGATCCTCTGCGGAGTGATCTGAGTAGAGTCCGGTGTAATATCCCTCTTCTCCTGGAAGTGCAGCAGGGATATAGCGGAAAGAAGTCTCTCTCAGCAAAGTGTGCTCCTCTCTCAGCAGTGTCATACATGAGTATGCAACATCCTGCACAGCCATGTTCTCGGTAACACCAATGCCATGTCCAAAGTGGATAGGCTGAGTGACTCCACCGTGGTGCGGATAGATCCGGACAATGCAGTGGAACTGCGTCTGGTTGAAGTCGTGAAACTGCTCCTCGATGGTGTACTCAGGGTACCACCGATATCCCACGTAGGACATCATCTCGATCAACGTGGCGGGATGGCCACGCACACCGAGGCACCTGGTCAAACGAACAATCTGCCGAGGGGGAAGATCTGCCATCTGAAACAGAAAGGAGTTTGCAAATGCATCAGATTATGAGATAAACCTGGAATGACTCGGACAACATAACGGCTGTAATTGTAAGAAATGACAATTTCTTCCAACATGGAAACAACACTTACATACGATGTAATAAAACAGGGAGCAAACCACTATAACAAACCGAGCACAACTTTCCTACGGCTATGAGGAAGCAAACAACGAGATGTTCTAATCAGACAGAGGAGAGCCTAGTCCTATCTTCCCGTAGAACAAGATGAGGGTGACTCAGAACTCAGAACGAAGGGGGTAAGGAGAAAAAGAAGCCTTACGTTGTTCCCTTATATACCCCAGAGTAACTATATAACTATAGCAAGCTAGACTCAACTTCGGCCAAGGCTACTAGTCCTACAGTCAGTCCTGCTCTGATACCAAGTATGTCGGGACCCGGGGTTAGCGTATGCAAGTCCAGTTAAGGCATAGTCATATGGAGAGCCGAGAACCGTACCCACTTGTCTAAGCAGACAAGGCCAAGCACAGAACGTTCTCGGAAAGCATCGTACGTGAGGGGCATCCCATCCAGGCGGGATGATCAACTGAGATGGGTCCTCATCGTCCGCACACAAGTCTAATGATATGGGTGGTGAACTCCCATATTTAAAGACAAGTCGCCTCAACCATACTATCGACTATCTCATAACTCTTACGTAGACTTACTCCAGCCCGATCACTTAGTCGGGGTCTAGGGCGGGCTCGATCATAACACAAAGTGTGCACGAGACAGAGTCTCGAACAATCGCATCGCGATGCCCCAAGCTGCGCACATCTAAGGGCCACTTGGTGTATGAAAGACCGCCAGCCAGAACACAACTAAGGTCTCGAAAACCCATACAAAGACATGCATGTTATAAACATACACGCAGCACACATGCCTTGTATGAACAGCAGGTACCATTGCAATTCTCTACAAAGTGTACATTTTATTTATAACTCTTATAGAGTGCACACAAAGATCACATACATGTGATCCAACATTACATTACAAGCGGAAGCAAATTATGTCTGAGTACAGACAAGTTTAACAAATGGCTTAAGAAGCCTTATTTAAACACAAAGCCCTCCACGAGGGAACCAGTCGTCTGACTGGGACTAGACTAGTTGGTCTTCAGTCGTCCAGCTCGATGAAGAAACCACCTTCGGGGTCAGTGATGTCATCTAAAACATATATTAAGCAAACGTGAGTACAAAGTCGTACTCAGCAAGACTTACATAGGAGCTATACTACTCATGCATATGTATCAAGGTAAAGGGAGGTGGGGTTCACTTGCAGAAATGCCAGCTTTGACTTGGCTAGTCCTGAACTACGAGTACCAGACTTTGAGGTAAGAAGCGTACACGAGTCCACTACTTTCACCAACCAATACACCACTATGGTGCCTTCCTCGACTTCCCCACGAGAAAGCGCGCCATAGCACTCACACTTATCTTGGTGTGTTTTAGAAGTATCCGGTTCAAGTTATCTAAATAATCAAGCTAAGCTTTCCAAGCAGTCCATAACCGCGGACGCGGCTATTCGAATAGTTTTGTTTACCTTGCAAGGGTGTACCGCTACACACACATGACCATCATTTACCGCCTTTGATCTCGACACCGTTCAAGAAGTGTCGGCGAGGATGCTCACCACAACTGTTACCTCATAGCCGATCTAGTCCGAGAAAGCCGCCTACTTGGGTTGGTTACCACAATCGTGAACCCGGCCGGTTTACCGAAGTGGACCCAAGTGATGTGTGCGTGGTGCATAATCCGGTCTCGGATGAGCCGTTCTCTCACTTAGCAACCAGGCCACAGACCTACCAGAACTCCGAACTATTGCGACATCTGGACATCGAAAGGGATGAGTTAGTAAGTTGAGAGGGGTCAGTGAGCCCAATGTGTGGTTGTACTCTTCATCTTGGATCACCACACAAGAACTCGTACTAGGGCGGTGTTCAACGAGACAACCCACCGTGTACTCCTACACAGCCTCTCATCGTTCACCTTGTATTAGGGTCGATTCACCAACACTTTTCTACCAACATCAACATGATCATTCCCATCCCGACTCACATCACAGTAACAACATGGTATCATACTAAGCATGCAATAAGCAGTAACATTGCAGGGGCCACATGATATCAAAGAACTCCTACATTTGCTAGGATTGTGGTTTACTTACTACTGTGACAAAATGATAGGTCATGCAAAGGAATGGGTTCATCTATGCGGTAGAAACGAAGCATGGTGATCATCCTAAATAATGCATAAGCGAGACATGAGAGGGAAGTGGGATTTTATCGACATGATCAAAGGGGGTTTGCTTGCCTTGCTGACGAGGTTCGGGTTCGGGGTCTTCAACGTAGGGGGTGACCTCGGGTTCCGGCTCCACGTCTATCAGCAACATGACAATCATCGGATCAACATAATGTACAATGCACAACCACATGAATAATATTGAAAGGGTGATGTTCATGGTACTGATGTGTTGATCATTCCATTTAAATGGAGTACATTGCAAATTGAATTGCAAATTCAAACTCCACATTTGAATTCAAATTAACCAAGTTGTATATGACATAGTTTGATCATTTTAAAACAATTCCAAATGTGTATGATATGCCTCTGATGTGTGATTGAAATGTAGCATGTTGCCATGGTTGAAGTTGCAAAAATATTTGATTTGAATTTGATTTAATTCCATTTAAATCAAATAGCATATGCTACTGATCACATTTTAAATTCAACTCAAACAGAGTTGAAAGTTGAATATTTGGAAAGATAATTTTCTCCTGATCATTTTTCATATATTATTTGTCCAATTTGGAGTTAATATGAATTTTCTATGAATTTCCAAAGTTTGGGGTATTTTCTGGAATTTTTGGAATTCTTTTAATTCATTTTGATTTTCTGGAAATTCATAAAACGATTTATTGCGCAAGTGCTGACGTCAGGGGGGGAGCTGACATGTGGGGTCACTTTGTCAGTGACTGGGTTAACTAACCCGTGGATTAAATTAATCCAGTGGCTTAATTAAGCCACTGGGCCCACTGGTCAGTGACCCAGGGGGTCACTAACTGGGTGATTAGTGGCTAACCCACCGGCGGCTTGACGCCGGCGACTGGAGCCACGGCGGCGACTCGCCGGAGTAAGCTAGGGTCCACGGGAGGGCAAACGGAGGGCACCGGCTTGCTCCTGGAGGTCGTCCACGTCTTCTGGAGGCAACAGGGGGTCGCGGGGAGGTCGGGAGCGACGACGACGACGACTCCGGCGGAAGCAGAACCACGGCGAGGTCGTAGTCGACGTTGTAGCACACGGTTCGGGTTGATCTCGCGTGCGTTCGAACGCTGGCATGCTCAGGAGCCAAACGCACGCTCTGGTTGAGACGAAGGGGCACAGGGGCGACCTCGAGCTCATCCATGGCGGCGACATGCTTCGGCAACCATGGCGGATCCGGCTAAAGTGAGCAATCCAGGGGGGAGACAGAGGGGTTTCGCTTGCAAGCTCACCCTGAACTCAGTAGAGATGGTGGCGAGGGCTGGGGTGGTTCAACGGCGGCGGAATCAACGAAGTCCTTCACGGCGGCCGGCGGGGACTCGAGGAAGAATTCGGCGTCTACGCGGGCTCCGGGATCGATTCCTTCTGCAAGTCGGTGAAGACGACGACGACGAACTCCCTGGACACCTTGGCTTGGCTTCTGGATGTCAATGGCCACGCGGGAGCGCTGCGGTGCTCCGGCGAGTTCTCGGGTGGCGACGGAAACGAGCACGGGAGGAGGAGGAGGAAGCTCTGGAGGAGGAGAAAGAGTTCACGGCGTCTCCAGGCGCGTCCAGGTGCGAGAAGAGACCACGGGGAGGGCTGGAAGCTCCTCGACGACGACGTGTCGTCACCAGCTAGCTCGGTGGCATTCCACCGAGCAGCTTGGAGGCGCGGGAGGGGGAAGAAGACGCCCCTGCCCCTATGGGCCGGCTGGGCTGGGGTGGGCCTGCTTCGCCTGGGCGCCAGGTAAGGTTTCTGTTTTCTTTTCTAATTTTCTTTCTGTCATTTGTTCTGTTTGGCTAAATAAAATAGCTAAACATTTTTTTAAATGCTGAAAAATTTTATGTGGCCTCATAGTAATAAAGACTAGCCACTTATAAAATTTCAACATTTTTAAAATTCAAATAATTTGAATCTTAAATCAAATAGGGGTATTTCTTTAATTCCAAGGCACTGTTTGAATATTTGAAAAATCTATGAGCATGGGATGGGTCCCACATCACTTGATATGTGATCACACTCATTTATAAGACTTTTCAAAAATCTAACATGAATTTTTGGAGAAGATTTTTATCTGGCCTTTTGAATTAATTCATCTGGGGGGTGTTCCTTCTCCCATTTTGATTTTGAATTTGATTTCCAAGATTTCTTTTTTGAAAATTTGACATGATGCAAGGTTACTTGATCCTAGCACATTACCTAACAGAGGGTTCCGACACACTCGAAACAGGCAGCAGGCAACTGGGTAGAAGAACTCCCCACAGTCCTCTGGAGTTTTCTCACCACCCCAACACCTCAACCCAGTACACACCCTTCTTCATGGTATACGGGGCCGAAGTTGTGCTACCACACGACCTAAAGTTCGGAGCTCCCCGAATCTCAGGATATGAAGAAGAAGAGGAAGAAGAAGCACTCCAGGATGATAAAGACATCGCGGACAAAGCAAGGGACACAACCATAGCAAGGTCAGAAGGATACCAAGACAAATTACGCACATACCAAAGCAGCCATTTGCGAACAAGAACTTTCCGAAAAGGTGATCTTGTCCTGCGACTAATTGATGACCCTCAACTGTAGGGGATCGATTGTAGTGTTCTCGCGGGTAAGTTAACCCAATTTATTGATTCGACACAAGGGGAACAAATGGGTATTTATAAGCTTTGACAGTTGAGTTGTCAATTCAACCGCACCTGAAATATGCTTTCTTGCAACAAAGTATTAATAGCAACTGTGATATGATAGCAATAGTGATGATAGAGAAAGTGAAACAGCGAAAAGTAAGAACTAGTGACCAGCAGGATTAAAATACTGTAGGCTAGGGAGATGGATGGTCAGGCGCTGCATGAATAAGAATGAACATGTAATAGATTCTAACACGGGGCAAGGCACACAAAAAAGCAATGATCATCTAGGAAAATATCAAACATTAGGCATGTATCCCATAGGTAGTTGTGCGTGCTTGCAATAAGAACTTGCACAACATCTTTTGTCCTACCATCCCGCTACGAACGGGGCCAAAAGGAACTTATGGAGATTAAGGTGCTCCTGTCAAAGAGCACCGGAACAAAGCAATGAACTCAATGGATACATGGAATCCTCAAATTATGGACCATCCCCTTTGGTGTCCCAGGCTGTCACCTTTGGGATCGCCAGTTCCGGACCATAATAGTGTTGGGAATGTGCCCTAGAGGCAAATAAAATATGTTTTATCGAGCATATTCCATTAGTTCATAATACGTTTGATACTATGCTATAACTGTATTAAGCGGAAACATTAATACAGGTGTGGTATACAAACAACCAGGTCCCTAGTTAACCCTAGTATACTAGTCCATTGGGCGATTGATGATCAAGGTTTCCTGATCATGAGACAAAGCGTCTGTTGACAATGGAGTCGTATCATTGGATAATGATATGATGGACATACACCCACCAGAAGTGTTGCGATGTGATCAAGTCACATAGTTCGACATTGCGATAACTATAACGTAGTGACCAGATCCTTTGACCGTAATGATCATACGTAAATTGTCATCTATGAGGAGACTTTGATTTGTATCCCACCGCCTGACTGAAATATGCTGGCTATAACGGTGCACTTTGGTTATTCCGAAATAGATGGTTGATGAGTATGCAAATAGATCAAAGCGGGATTTGTCCATCCGTGTGACGGATAGGTACTCTGGGCCCACTCGGTGATGTTACATCATAAAGTTTGCAAACGTGTGACTAGGTCACGGAGTTGTAATATCACGGGAACGAGTAAACTTGTTGGTTGAGAACGAGGACGAACTAGGTATATTGGATACCGATGATCAAACCTCGGACAAGCAAAGTACCATGGGACAAAGGGAACAGGCACACGGTTAACGGATCCAACAGCGATTGAAGTTCATTCGATGGAAGCGCAGGGGCTATCAAGGATTGTAACCAGGTCCAATTGATTAGTCATTGATCAATGAGAATTGTCTCGATCATGTCTGCTGTTTCCCGGACCGTAGGGTGTTACACTTAAGGGTACTCGACGCAGTAAGGATTGATTCGGGATCACCGGAGAAATTGGAGAGAACACCAGAATTGTTCCGGTGATGACCGGAATTATTCTGATGAAGGCCGGAAGTTGTTCTGGGTATTTTGAAAGGTTCAAAATATATTTAATAATGTTTAATTAATGTTTTATTATTTAATTATCTGAATTAAATATTAAAATATAATTAAATATAATTAAAAATGAATTAAAAGGCATATGGGCCTCATAGGGCCCATTAGGGGAGAGGGAGTCCTCCCCCATGGGCCATGGCGCCATGAGGGGGCCCACCCCCCTTATTGGTGCGCCACCCCCCTCCCCTTGGGATTAGTCCCACATGGGAAGTTGAGGGGAGGTGGCACCCCTCCTTGGCCTATATAAGGAGGGGCAGGGGTGCCCTTTTAATCAATGAATTTTTGAGAAAAGTTTCTCATCTCTCTCCCTCCTTTCTCCTTCCTATGAGCGGACTCCCCTTGTTTGGAGGCTGCTCTGGGTTGGGGATTTCTCCACTATACGCACGCCGTCGTGCTGCTGGAGTCGGGATCCGAATCCATCTTCCTTCCGCTGCTCTACTGGTTCGGAGCCCGGAGGGACGTCGGGTATACTGTATGTGTATAATCCCGCGAGGCACTACACTTGTGGTGCTACTTCATCGTCGTGGTCGTATCGCGAGGTCTTCATCAGCAACGTTCCGACGGGGACGTAATCCCGTCATCGGTCCACAAGGATCGGGTGGCTACAGGAGTCATCGTGGATCTGCGCGGCATCGGGGATTGCCGGTACGACTACACCAACCACGTTCATGCGGGAACGTTTCCCGCTTAACGGACTACATACTGGTATGTGATCTATCTCTATCCGTTACTTGCATCAGCATAGCATAGGTCTTGGGTTTGGGTATCGTAGGTCAAGGAAAAATTTGTGTTTTCTGCCCCGAACCCCAACAGTGGTATCATGAGCAAGGCTATGCGTAGATGTATTGTACGGATAGAACACATCTAGTATGTGGGCATAAATTCTCAATTGTTACCCTCTCACGTGTACTCATTTCGCATTGCGGCAATGTTTGATGAAGCGGCCCCCGACCGACCTTACGCGTTTACGCGAGACTGGTTCCACGCTTGACATATGGCTTGTACCATATAAAGTGGCTGGGGGTGTCTGTCTCCCTGCATTAGCGATGCGAAGATGTTTGCAACGGAGGGCCCCGACAGGGGTGTAATAGAGACAATTGCGGGATTGGTGTTGTGGCTTGTTTTCGCAGGATAGAAAGCGGTTCTTTTCTCGAAACCCCTAGCAGCCACGTAAAACTTGCAAAAGATAAAGTAGAAAGGCATTTTCAACTTTAATTTGCATGTCAGGGGGGAATCATAGCATGTATGATTTATGTTGCATCCTGTTTTGCTAATATGTTAGATATACGACGGTAGCATAATAGGATGATCCCTCACTAAAACCAACATAGTGTCCTTACCCTAGTGAGCACCACCTGGAAAGTTCTACATTATGGAGGCACCACGTGTCACACGTGTGTCAAACATTTTTTCGTTCACATGAGGTGGGTGTAGCAAGCCTGGCATATGTATATGATATGGCCTTGCATGACACAGCAACAAATCACATAGGGTGTGGTGGCGAGCCTGGCATATGTATATGATATGGCCTCGGGACACAAGAGACCGAAAGGTCGAGCATGAGTCACATGGATGATGTGATTGGCATGATGGCCTACCTTGAACAACATACTGATGGCCGTGATGATCGGGGGAGGTATGGTGTTCAAGGATCGTGTAATCACTTAGAATAAACTATGAGGGATGTTTATCTGAGTGGGAGTTCCAGAATTGTTTTTGAAACATGAACTCCATATTATGAACTTAATCTTCATGTCTTTGCAAATATCATTGTAGATAATGTCATACCAATGTTTAGAACTATGGCTTTTTTTAGTATGATAGAACTTAAGGTAAATGGGTCTTACTTCATTGATGTGTACCAACACCATTAGAGACATACTCATTAGTAATGACTTGCTAAACATAATACGAAAAACTGCTAGGAGATACACCTGTTAACTCCGTATTCAAGGAAGATGATGATGAGTATCGTACTCACCGTCACTTATGAATGACTGTCCAATACACCATACTTCATTCTATGAGTCTGAATTGTGAATGCATGTTAACCAACACGTATGACGTGCTAGGTGAACTTAAAAGCACTTGGTCACAAATCAGAGTAATGGAATATGAGTATATGGACGGGGTTTCTTTCAACCATGGTGGAAGGAACAACCTGCTGAGAAAGTCACTTGGAAAATGTATAAGATACATGGAACACCTTGTGTATAACTTGGACTACTGAATGACTGGTTACTTTGCGATAACTGGGGAGTTACATCCGCTTCCTCCTAGTTACAAAGACCATGTCTGGACTATGTCATGAAGGAGAATCGTTCACCTGTCATGAGGTCATGGTTAAAGTTGTGAACCTTAAGAGTAGAACCAATGCAGGAATGGTCATTGACGGAGAAGGTATATTTGATATACGAGTTATAAATGTTTTCCCCACGAAACACTAATTGCGGTTGATTAAGTATTTGATGCTTGAACTTACTGCTTGAGAGTGGCTTGGAAGGGATGAGGTGACAATGTGTGCTGACGGTAATCAAGATAGTTGATGGTCGACAACACTCTCCCTCTACATCTATCAATTGATTAATATATGAATAAATTTTATGATCGTTTGAATGAGGACTTTATTAGTGTGTCTTGCATCTCGCGAAGACAATTATTCATATTAGTGAGAAACAAGTCAGTTGTTCTCCTTTTATGAATGATATCTATTATGGTCACATTACGATTATGAATGAGCTATTCTTATATTGATGATAGTTGTTTGATCATTTATAAGAAATATTGCAATGCCAAGAAATATCCAGGCTTAATAATGACACTACAGTTTAAGTCATGAATGGTATGATGATGTCTTAAGATACTTGATCTCTTGACATATACAAACCATGCCTTTGAGGTGAGATGACTAAAACCTCGCATTCTGGTAAAACGGAATGTGTACTGATTGTTGAGTATCATACATTGTGATGTATCGTATGTCAGCATGTGGTGAATTTCATTATTTCATGAACTTCGTATGTGGACTTAGATGAATATATGTATTCACTAATGAAACATGAGTCTGAAATAATTTGATATGATCAAAAGGGATTTCAGATTAAAGATGGATATTAAATTAACAAGAAAGACAAGTCTCTACGATTTGATCAAAGTGATAAATGTTTTGAGTTAGTCTTGGGCATAAAGACTTGTGTGAAAGTTGTTCCACAAATTGCAATGTCTTGAGACACTTCAATATGATTGACGTGCCTGAACATTGTGATCATATTCTATAGAAAAGTGTATGGTCTAAGTTATCTCTTACCAAGTTACGTTATTATTGTTTAGAGTTATTAATTTAATATGCAAACACTCACTTCAGCATAGGGAACCATCTGAGTTCGTGGAAACCAACACTATATATGTCATGGTGTGTTGTGGTTTCTAGGAAGCTTGATTTATGTAAGATAAATTATCTTTGTAGTGTATCCTTAGACAACTATGGATGCATCTTCCACAAATAGAACCAAAAGGAGAAAAACTTGTATTGCTATGTTTGGTGTTTGTCAAGAATTGTTCTTGATAAATGTGGTAATGGAAGAAAAGTGAAAGTTCAACCAAGGTAATTGACCTTGCCTCCAAATGTCAGAGTAGTGCAACGGAATATGTTCTGGAAGCAAAACTCTACAATAAGAGGAGAAACTAATGATAATGATCATGATCTTCTGATGGGAGCTTTTACTAAGAAAGGTAGGATTCAAGAATATATATTTGCCCCTGGTGCAAAATGATATTCATGATTCACTTGTCATGTTAATGGAACAAGACATTCCTACGAACTACAAAGAAGCGATGGTGGACCTAAGTACGAGATATGACTACGAGTCATGAAATCCTATGTTGAGTTACATTTAAGATTGCTTGAATATTATCAAGTAAGGAGGTTACTTGATATTCACAATAACTTCAGAGTTATGAGGAATAAATGTGAACATCAAAGGGACGTCAAGATTTGTTTGTCACAAAGATTGTTTCTGACAAATTCAATGGGTTGACTACAATGTGTAGCAATGCTTGAGTCAAAGGGATATTCACTACGATTGATCCAGGATTGTTATCAATACCGTGACTTCCTCAAATCCTGTATTTGAAGAAGTGTTGTAATTGGTACAACCAGAAGGTTTTGGAAAAACACATGGATACTAGTGTCTCGTAAACTGAATTCTTGATTTGATGAATGATCAAAGGATTTTGGACTTAGCCAAAATATCGAGGAAACATGCATTTGCATGAAACTGAGTGGGAGCTGAATAGTTTCCTGAAACTTGATATATGTAGACGACATATTTTGAGTGGGAGCTATGGGAGTATTATCCTAGCCTTATATGTAAATGACATATTTGAGTAGGAGCCATGTGGTTAGTATCCTGAACTTAAATATGTGTCTGACATATCTAAGTGGGAGCCATGTGGATGTTATCCTTGTCTTATATGTGGCTGACATATTTGAGTGGGAGCAATATGAGTGTTATCCTATAACTTAATATGTGCATGACATATTTGAGTGGGAGCATGATAACATTCTCATATATGGATAACATATTATGAATGGTGCAGTTTGTGTTAATGATTATTTGAATCGTTCATAAATGAAGATGAATAAAGTATTAAGCATTGAAGATCTATTAAGATAGATATGTGTTTAATAACATTGAGTCGTAATACTTTCCTGGATAAGATTCTGAAGGAGTTCAGAATGGGACAAGTCAAGAAGTGGTCCTTACTTGTATATCCAAGAGAAGTATTGAGTTAATCTCAGTACAAGAACAATGGTTAATGGTAAATGAAAGAAATGGATGTGCTGGATCCTCTATGCCTTTGTCATAGGTTCTTTCATATAAAACCAGAGTTATGTACTCGACGTAATGTGACCCAAGTTCTTAGTAGTAAGAACATGTTGTGATATGATTTATGAGTAAATCATTGAACAAAGAGTTAAGTTTATCCTTCAGTGTCTGGAGAGAACTGAGGATACATCTCAAATTTGTAAAGGATAGTGGACTTGACCATAAATGTTATGCTGGTTCAAGTTTTGACACTAACCTAGAAAAAATTGAGATATCATACTAATGAATGCCTAAGTTGAAAGAAACATGGTTAGACATCAAAGTTGCATACAATGCACTAAGGATTGAATCTACATTGATGTGGCTGCTTTAGAAGTAGCAGGAGTTATATTATGGCCTAAGAAGTTCGACTTCTGATTGAGTGAGTTTCAAGTGTGCATGACTATGGGAGAGTCCGCTGACCAACCATATGTCATTGCTATGACACAGCAAACGAAGTCTCATTTCACCGCCAAATATATATACCTCATCATTATAGTGGATAATGAAGGAATGTCAAATTAGGTGACATTTTGATTTGCAAAAGGACATACGGTTCTGAATGGTACCCAGACCGTTGATACAACCTCTTCCACGGGCAAGCATGATCTATAAGGAGTTATGATCCAGAGAAAATGCAACTAGTTTATTTGTACTCTAGTGCAAGTGGGAGACTGTTGGGAATGTGCCCTAGAGGCAAATAAAATATGTTTTATCGAGCATATTCCATTAGTTCATAATACGTTTGATACTATGCTATAACTGTATTAAGCGGAAACATTAATACAGGTGTGGTATACAAACAACCAGGTCCCTAGTTAACCCTAGTATACTAGTCCATTGGGCGATTGATGATCAAGGTTTCCTGATCATGAGACAAAGCATCTGTTGACAATGGAGTCGTATCATTGGATAATGATATGATGGACATACACCCACCAGAAGTGTTGCGATGTGATCAAGTCACATAGTTCGACATTGCGATAACTATAACGTAGTGACCAGATCCTTTGACCGTAATGATCATACGTAAATTGTCATCTATGAGGAGACTTTGATTTGTATCCCACCGCCTGACTGAAATATGCTGGCTATAACGGTGCACTTTGGGTATTCCGAAATAGATGGTTGATGAGTATGCAAATAGATCAAAGCGGGATTTGTCCATCCGTGTGACGGATAGGTACTCTGGGCCCACTCGGTGATGTTACATCATAAAGTTTGCAAACGTGTGACTAGGTCACGGAGTTGTAATATCACGGGAACGAGTAAACTTGTTTGTTGAGAACGAGGACGAACTAGGTATATTGGATACCGATGATCAAACCTCGGACAAGCAAAGTACCATGGGACAAAAGGAACAGGCACACGGTTAACGGATCCAACAGCGATTGAAGTTCATTCGATGGAAGCGCAGGGGCTATCAAGGATTGTAACCAGGTCCAATTGATTAGTCATTGATCAATGAGAATTGTCTCGATCATGTCTGCTGTTTCCCGGGCCGTAGGGTGTTACACTTAAGGGTACTCGACGCAGTAAGGATTGATTCGGGATCACCGGAGAAATTGGAGAGAACACCGGAATTGTTCCGGTGATGACCGGAATTGTTCCGATGAAGGCCGGAAGTTGTTCTGAGTATTTTGAAAGGTTCAAAATATATTTAATAATGTTTAATTAATGTTTTATTATTTAATTATCTGAATTAAATATTAAAATATAATTAAATATAATTAAAAATGAATTAAAAGGCATATGGGCCTCATAGGGCCCATTAGGGGAGAGGGAGTCCTCCCCCATGTGCCATGGCGCCATGAGGGGGCCCACCCCCCTTATTGGTGCGCCACCCCCCTCCCCTTGGGATTAGTCCCACATGGGAAGTTGAGGGGAGGTGGCACCCCTCCTTGGCCTATATAAGGAGGGGTAGGGGTGCCCTTTTAATCAATGAATTTTTGAGAAAAGTTTCTCATCTCTCTCCCTCCTTTCTCCTTCCTATGAGCGGACTCCCCTTGTTTGGAGGCTGCTCTGGGTTGGGGATTTCTCCACTATACGCACGCCGTCGTGCTGCTGGAATCGGGATCCGAATCCATCTTCCTTCCGCTGCTCTACTGGTTCGGAGCCCGGAGGGACGTCGGGTATACTGTATGTGTATAATCCCGCGAGGCACTACACTTGTGGTGCTACTTCATCGTCGTGGTTGTATCGCTAGGTCTTCATCAGCAACGTTCCGACGGGGACGTAATCCCGTCATTGGTCCACAAGGATCGGGTGGCTACAGGAGTCATCGTGGATCTGCGCGGCATCGGGGATTGCCGGTACGACTACACCAACCACGTTCATGCGGGAACGTTTCCTGCTTAACGGACTACATACCGGTATGTGATCTATCTCTATCCGTTACCTGCATCAGCATATCATAGGTCTTGGGTTTGGGTATGGTAGGTCAAGGAAAAATTTGTGTTTTCTGCCCCGAACCCCAACAAATAGGTGCATACAAATCATAGATAGGATCTCAAACATAAATAAACTCATGAAAACATAAGTGTTTCAGATATGAAAACACGACACTCGGGCCCAAAGTGACAAGCATTAAGAGCAACAAGTTGCAGCAAAGATGATAAACACCAAAGTAGATGATAGGCAACATGCCCCCAACAATCTGACGAACTATTACATGATCGATCTCATCCAATCCCTACCATCCCCTTTGCCTACAGCAGGGAATTACTCACACATGTGAAGAGAAGTCATGGAGGAAGGATGGAGTGGTGATGGTGATGAAGATGGCGACGATCTCCCCTCTCCGGAGGCCAATTCAGCCTCCAGATTAGCCATCCCGAGGAAGAACAGAGGGTGGCGGCGGCTCCGCGACGGGTGGAAAAGCGACTTATGTTTCGGAGTTTCCCCGTCACGGCAATAAATAGAAATCGAAGTAGGGAACCAGGGGAGGGGGAGTTGCCCAGGCGGCCAGGGTGCACGACCCGACCCCTGGCCGCGCCAATAGGCTGCCCTCTGGCCCCCCTTCTGGCTCCGGGCTCCTTCAGGTGCGTGGATTTTTTGGTATTTTTCTGGGAATTTTCTGAGATGTCCAAAAATCCATTTTCCTGCGCACAATAAAACCATACAGGCAGCTCTGCTGAAAACAACGTCAGTCCGGGTTAGTTTAGTTCAAATCATGCAATAATGAGGGAAAAACAATAGCAAAAGTGTTTGGAAAAGTAGATACGTTTGAGACGTATCACTAATACAAGAAAAATTCCACAAACTTGCCCCGTAGTGGCAGGGACCCTTCATAATCTCGGAGGTCATAGGAGGAGGAGCATACAGGTCGAAGAACACGAAGACCGACGAAGATGTGAGAAATCCGTGGACCGTGGCAAACTTGCGCTTGTTCTACCCATAGCCTACCAAAGGCACTCTCGGCAGTATCGTCAGCAGCACCGATCGGTTACCCATGTAAAAACTCACAGCAATAAATGAAGGTGTTGCCCAAATAATACTACTTAAAGCACTCGGGGAATCGAGCACAAGACTCCCCCTGAGAGATTGTATTTTCACTTACGCGACATTACTTAAAGCACTCGGGGGCTCGAGCACAAAACTCTCCCCAAGAGACGCTATTTTCGCTTACGCGGCGTTACTTACAGCACTCGGGGGCTCGAGCACAAAACTCCCCCTGAGAGACGCTATTTTCGCCTACGCGACGTTACTCAAAGCAATCGGGGGCTCGAGCTCAAACTCCCCCTGAGAGACGCTATTTTCGCTTACGCGACGTTACTCAAAGCACTCGGGGACTCGAGCAAAGACTTCCCCCGAGAGACATCTCTTCACCCGCACCGTTCTGAATAAAAGCTTCACTCAAAGTTTTCGCACCAGCACAACCTATTTCCCAAAGATAAAGGACAAAGCAATTTATTAAGTCTTCACCTGATCACAAGTGATCACCTAAAGACTCGGGGGCTACTCCCATCGGGAGCGCTGCCGCGCACCCGATGAAAATTTGGAACAACAACACAACCATAAGAAGGGCCAGCATGAACGAATGAATCTCAAAGTCTACGTCCGACTCTACAAGTTGAGCGTCGCCTCGGGGGCTACTCCCATGGGGAGCGCTTCCGCGCACTCGATAGTACTACAAAGGTACTCGAAGACAATTTTCCATTAAACAAGGACCTGAAAGGACAAGGTACTCGAAGACAAGTTTTCCATTAAACAAGGACCCGAAAGGACAGGGTACTCGGAGAAAATTTTCAGTTACAAAGGACTCGATGACAATCCATTACATCTCAGAGATACATCAGTACAAAGATTCCACCACATACCAAAGTTTACAAAGGGACCCGAGCAGTTACCAAAAGGACTAAAGCACCAATCATCCCAAGGAATTATAACTTCTACATGCGTGCTCATGCTGAGATAATTGGCACTTTCGGCCCACACCTTGAAGAGAATCACCACAGAGAAAGTAAGAACTAAGCCTGCGAAGAAGCAACTCGCCTCCTTCCTGAGCCTGGTGACCTTGCCTACCGACGCGCCCGCTTGACGGGCGGTTTAACGTCAAGCTCCTCCCTAGAACTAGAAGAGCAAGCACCACCAGCCGAGGGGTCGGCAGAAGATGAAGCCACAGGAGAAGTAGTTGAAGCATCCCTCGACCCTCCAGAGCTGTCGGTGCTTGTTTCCTCCTAGTATGGATCAAGACGATTCCCACCAGCATCAAAAGCATGAACAGTGAGAGTATCTTCGCCCTCAAACCGATAGCAAAGGCTATCCTGAGCGCGCAAGTTTAGCCGAGAGAAAGACCTCCAACCAGGCCCTAAGAGAAGAAAGAAAGAGCTATCAACTTCAAGATCTATCCATACAGGAGAACGAGGACAACCTTTAAGGCGGATCCAAAGGCCCTTCAGACTAAGCTCGGAAACAAGCGAAGGAAAAGAAAAAGGAAGAGGGGTCCGGACAGCGGATGGACTAAGAATGCCAAGCAGAAAATCATAGCGCCAAACACCCTCCCCCTCAGAAGAAGAGGGGGCCGCAGGCGTTCCACCACGCCCACGACAGGACGAGCGAGGGACACGACCACCACGACCCCGCCGACCACGACCTCGGCGAGCCATGTCGCAAGAAGCACCAGCTCAGGAGCGTCGAGGAACTACGGAAGAAGGAGCAAAGAGGAGCGAAGTGATTGCGCCAACCGAGCAAAAGTAAAACAGATACTTATAGCCCGGACTAGGGGCAAGCAAGGAAAACACGCAGAAACCCAGACGGCGCCTTCATTAAATCAAAACCGGAACGCGTGTTGATACAGAATCCAAGACATGACGCCTCTTCGCATCCAACGAATATTTAAAGGAGACATCAAATCTCGCGTGTTTCCCATACACGCATCGGAAACCCAAAAGGCCACAACAACGAATAACGTCATTATGGCCAAGCAGAGGATGTGACGGTTCACAAACCTAGCCTCCTTCATCAAGCATGTCACCAAAGGCATCATCACAACGCCTCACATTACGGCAGCTCGGGCAAAAAATGATTCACAACAAGCAACTGCAAAAATTGAAGTGGAAAGATTCCCCGGCTCTCTTCTCCAAGCTTTTCGACTTTGTTCCAAATTTTTTTGTCTGACTCCCATCGGGAGCGCCTTGTCCTTGCTAAAAATAGAGCAAGGTCCAAAACCTCGAGAGTTCGGGTGCTCCCTCATCCAGAAGACGAAGACATGATCGAGTGACCACTCGCACCAACAAAACGACGCGCCTCCAGAGTTCGGTGCTCCCTCGCCCGGAAGATGACGAAGCGTTCGAGTGGCTATTCGCAACACTCTATTAATACCCGATAGGGCAATCCGCCCACGCACTTGATGACTTTCCGAGTGGATGCATCCTAATCAACTCCTCGCCTGAGCTCGAAAAAATTCCGCGAGTGACTACTAATAGTCCGCTTGATCTGTTTATTCCAAGTGTGTGCATCTCAAATTAGGCTCCACGCCTCTGTAAAAGAATGATGCCTGGGCTATGACTCGTCGTATCCCAAATGCCGCGCAAACTTAGCGCGTAGGTAGGACCCCGCTGTGCAGTCGGACGGGCCGGGACTTGCCACAACGCTACTTCACTCTCGATGTTTTCCATGCGCTTGCATGAAGAAAGATGAGCCGATAATGGATGCGTTAAGGCTGTTTGCTCAGACCGGTAGCATTGATCATGTAAGTCCTACAGCGGCATGGACTTTGCTAGGCACCGGTCGTTCCCAAGTTCGTGTCGAGGGACACGGGCTTGATTGGGCTACTGAGGTATTTGCCACTAGTGCAATTCACCAAGGCTCGACCAGTCGATTACCTTGGGCCCTTTCAGCTTATCATCCCTCGAATAAAACATTGTCATGGTTAAAACTGCCAACGACTCGCAGCCGCGCTGCACATATGAAAGCAAGCGATGACATATTCCAGTCCCTGCGCGACTCTTCGAGTCCCCCAGGCACTCGGGGGCTACTGACGAGGGGGTGACCCCAGGACTCCTGCTTGTGAGGATACCTGGTGCATACGAAGACAGAAGGCCCGATAGAAGCCTCAACATGCCCATGACTGGCCCACTCGAAGCACCGACGTAGGAGTTTGCGACCAACATGGAAGTCAAGACTTGGCGTCCAAGCCAAAGCTAGTTTAAGAAATCATCCTTGTAACCTGAGATGGACTCCCCGAGACCCAGCCTAGTATATAAAGGCTGGGAGGGGTGACGGCTCAGGACATCCAATCTGCAATCAACACCTCCGGTCTTGAGCGAACTTGCCTTGACCTCCACTGTAATCGCTCTCCGCATAATACAATCGAGCAGGAAGTGCTTCTCCTGTTAGCCGACGAGTATCGCCAACCTATTCCTTCTCTACGATATAACCCAGGGTCCTTGACCATGGGATTTGCCGAGGCTAATCCTCGTCACAAACCACAACAGATAAAAACATATAAAAATATGTTTTTGGACCCTTGCAATATTTCCCATTTTATAAAAATGTCTTGCCCAATTTTTGAGCCACTAAAATGTGGGGCTATTTGAAATTCAAATTCACTTTGAACTGTGGCCCACATTTTTGGAGGGGGCAAAAATGGTGCAAGGTTTTTGAAATGCTTGGGAAGGGGAAAGGTTGAGCTATGCCAACTTTGGGGTTTAGGGGAGGACACATGTGCATGGATAAATTCATCCAACACCTTTATTTAGCCATCCAAATTGAATTCAAAAGCAATTCAAATGAACCTAAAACTCCTTGGCATTTAAAATCATCACATGGAATTACATCCTCTTGCATCATAACAAGTTTCAAAGCCATTGATGAAAGAAAAATGACAACTTTGAATATAAAATTGCTTCTGGGCTGTTACAGCTCTCCCCTACCAACGCAGGATCTCGTCCCGAGATCTAAGCCTAAAACAACTCTGGATAATCCGAACGGAGATGATCTTCACGCTCCCAAGTTGCTTCTTTCTCCGAATGATGTACCCACTGCACCTTCATGAACTTGACGGTCTTGTTGCGAGTCTTTCGCTCGGACGTCTCAAGAACACGGACTGGACGCTCTGAGTAGTAAATGTCCGCACTCAGCTGGATCTCGCCCAAGTCAACAGCCTGCTCTGGCTCCTTGAAGCACTGCTTTAGCTAGGACACGTGGAACACGTCTTGCACCATGGATAGACTCTCTGGAAGCTCAAGCCGAAAGGCGATAGGTCCTTTAGTCTCAAGGATGCGGAAAGGTCCGAAAAATCTTGGAGGAAGCTTTTTGTTGATGCCAAAGCGGTGAGTTCCCCTCAAAGGAGACACTCTCAGGTACGCCCAATCACCAACCTAAAAATCTACACCACGGTGCCTCTTGTCATAATAGGCCTTCTGCCTTGATTGTGCTGCCATGAGGTGCTCTCGGAAAATCTCCAATTTATCCTCTGCCTCCTGGATCACATCTGGACCGAACAATTGCCTTTCTCCTGTCTCGGACCAGTTCAGAGGTGTCCTGCACTTGAGGCCATACAATACCTCAAAAGGTGCTGCCTGCAGACTTTCCTGATAGTTGTTGTTGTAAGAAAACTCAACATACGACAAGAATTCCTCCCATTTCATGCCAAAGGAGATGACACATGCTCGAAGCATGTCCTCGAGGATTTGGTTCCGGCGCTCGAACTGCCCACTGGTCTGAGGGTGGTAAGCGGTACTGAACAACACTGTCGTACCAATCGCCTTTTGAAAAGCCTGCCAGAACTTGGTGGTGAAAAGACTGCCTCTATCAGAACTGGTCTTCTTGGGAATGCCATGCAAAGATACAACTCTTGCGGTATACAAGGCCGCCAACTGAGTTGCTGAAATGGAGTCCTTCACTGGAAACAAGTGGGCAACTTTGGAAAGATTGTCAATGACGACAAAGATGGCATTGTTCTTCTGCTGCGACAAAGGGAAGCCTGTGATGAAATCCATCTCTATGTGATCCCATTTCCACTCCGGAATCTCAAGTGGCTGGAGAAGCCTTGCAGGCTTCTGGTGTTGTCCCTTCACTCTCCTGCACACATCAAGTTGAGACACGAAACAGGCAACATTCCGCTTCATACGAGTCCACCAAAAGCTTTGCTTGAGATCTTGATACATCTTTGTACTGCCAGGGTGAATTGATAGCTTGGAATCATGGGCCTCCTTCAAGTTGACCTCTCTGAGATCTCCCTCCTTGGGAACAACAACTCTCTCCTCAAAGAACACGGTGCCGTCATTATGCACTAAAAAGCAACCGTACTTGGGGACTGAGGCAGCAATACCTTGTTTGATCTTTTGAATCATTGAGCTGCCAGACTGACCTCCACGGATATTCTCATGGATAGTGGGCTCTACCACAAGGTTGGCAAGGTAGCCTTCTAGAACTAGCTCAAGATTGAGCCTGCGAAAGGACTCACACAAATCAGGGTGGATCTTCTGCACTTGGATATTATTGCAATCTCCCTTGCGGCTCAGCGCATCAGCTATGACATTCGCCTTCCCAGGCGTGTACTGAATATCAACTGTCTACTCAGTAATGGTTTCTAGCCATCTTATTTGCCTCAAGTTCAGATTTGGATGAGTGAACAAGTACTTCAGACTCTTGTGGTCGGTGAACACATCCACCTTCCTCCCTAAGAGGAGGTGTCGCCTAGTGATCAAGGCTTGCACAACTGCTGCAAGCTCCAAGTCGTGCGTGGGATAATTCCTCTCACTTGTCTTCAACTGCCGTGAGGGATAGGCCACAATTTTCTTGCCTTGCATCAAAACGCCGCCTAGCCTCTGCAATGAGGCATCACAAAACACCTGAAAAGGCTGTGACTCATCTGGCGGTGTGAGAATTGGAGTTGTGGTCAACTTCTTCTTCAACTCCTCGAAGGTTGACTGGCAAGCCGGTGACCAAGTGTATCATTTGCCTTTGCACAACAATTATGTCATTGACTTTGCTATTTTGGAGAAATTCTGCACAAACCTCCTGCAATAGCTGGCGAGGCCGAGAAAACACCTTAGCTGCTTCACATACTTCGGCGGAGCCCATTCATGAATAGTGCGGACTCGCTCTGGATCAACCGCAATACCCTTAGCGGAAATGACATGGCCAAGAAAATTGACCTTGTCGAGCCAAAACTCACACTTGGAGAACTTGGCATAGTACTGCTGCTCTCTCAACTTCTGCAGCACCAAGCGAATATGTTCCTCATGTTCAACCTCCGACTTGGAATACACAAGTATATCGTCGAGGTAGAGGATGAAAAAAACATTGAGCCACTCTTGGAACAAATAGTTCATAGCTCTCATGAAGGTTGGAGGGGCGTTTGAGAAGCCAAAAGTCATGACTGTGAACTCATATAGCGCATATCGTGTGTTGAAAGCGGTCTTGGGAATATCTTCTTCTCGAACTCGAATTTGGTGATAGCCCATCCGCAAGTCAATCTTGGAAAAGACCTTTGCCCCATTCAACTGTTCGAACAGATCATTGATGCGGGGTAAAGGGTACTTGTTCTTGATGGTCTTTTTGTTTATGCCATGATAGTCCTGGACCAAGCGGCTAGACCCATGTTTATTCTCCACAAACAAAGCTGGGTCACCCCAAGGGGAAGTGCTTGTTCGGATGAAACCGCCTACATCCAACTCTGTCAACTGCTTCTTGAGCTCAATCAACGCTTCTGAACACATGTTGTACGGATGCCGAGAAATCGGCTGTGTACCAGGCTCTAGCTCAATAACGAACTCAATAGCTCGAACAGGGGGAATACCTGGCAACTCCTTGTAAGGACCGATATGCGGTACTATTCCAGATCTAGATGTTTCCATCCAGATCCGGGGACGAAGCACATATCGGTCCCACCGCAACATATGACGAAGTCATATGCCCCGGATTTCCAACATGATATCACAACATTACAGATACAAGAATACAACATCTCATACAATCGGCGTACAACTGCCTCAAATACAATACAACAGCGGAAGATACATGTCTGAGTACAGGATACAAGCAAATACCTACTGGCAAAGAGAAAAACATCGATCCCATAACCACACGGGTCCAGGCCCTCCGCCGGGATCCGCCTAACTAGTCGTCGTCGAGTCTCCACGTGAAATGTCGATCACCATACCTGTTGTCGATCAAGAACCATGAAAAGAGTTTGGGGTAGTATCATGAGTACAGAAGTACTCAGCATCCAACTGTACTGGTCATCTGACCCAGCAAGGACTTCATCACTCGTCATTCTAGGAAAACTAGTAGTTTACGGTAAGGATGGGGTAACTGGTGAGGTTGCTGCCGCACTAGCATTTATGAAGTGGCTAACGATCTAGAGAGTAAGATAAGAAGCCAAGCATTCGATGAGGAATCGCCTCCAACAAGTCTTGCTATCAACTACTTACGCAAGCATAACACCTATCTTATCCTTGTCCTCCACTTCGCATCCCGACGAAAAAGAAGCAGTCAAGGCACACGCACGTTGATCAAGTTACATTAAGATTATCTCAGTTGTTGTTGTCTATGAACAAGGAGTAGGTCTCAAGTCATCAATAACCGTGGACACGGCTTCTCGAAAAGATTTAACCCTACATGGGTGTACCAACTGCCCATTACAAGGCTCCGCACACACGCCCATCTCTTTCAGTTGCTACCCATCACAGGAAACCATTTTATGATTTAGTTCCAAGACATCCGAAACGACAGGTCCCTCTAGCTAACAACGAACAAATCCGGGTGGCCCCCGGGGAGTCGACACCCAATCCAAGAGCCGGCCACGCCCTCGGATCGGACTCTTCCGTATGGCTAAGGTCGGGTTTAGTCTCACCTAAATAGCAGGGGACTTACCTAGCTCACCAATGTGGACCAACAGAGGAACTCTGTCTCCGCTGGCCCGAGTTGTTTTAAAACTGCTGGGGGCCCAACCAAGCACACACACGGTTTCAAATGGTAAATCAGCTTGGGCCACCTCTAGAAACGTTTGGAGCTAGGTAGGTAAGAAGAGGGGACCCCATAAAATCCCACACGCGGTTAGGCACTCTCAGTCTTAAAACCAATACCCGGAACTCGGGTCCTAGGTGACTCGAATGGAACAAAGCGTCGGGGCGGGATAGCCTAGATCTTCCATCCTTCGTCGAGTATAGTCAACATTATAATAATCATATCATCAACAACAATATAATAATGTGATAGCCCAAACCAAGGAGTAACAGGGTAACATCGTAGCACCTAAGCATGCATACTAATCAGGGGCCGAGCAACGAGCAATAGTAACATAGCAGTACAAGGTTTGCTGGGAGGGGACATGGCTGTATCGGTTTGAAAGAGGCTGTAAACATGTGGTAGGATCAAACATCGAACCTAACCTAGACTAGCATGCAAACCGCTGGTTGAAATAGAATGGATCATAAGTAATGCATAGTCCTTTCCTTTTGAATAGTCGGGTTCCGAAGGTGTAGTTGATCGCAAGATCGCATCGTCTCTAAGAGGTACCCGCGGAAGCACACAAGACGGTAAAAACTGGAAAGCAATCAACGAGGAAGCATCTATTACTACGAAGCAAACACGAGCAAGCATCAACAAGAAGGTAACACGAGACATCGCACCTACCGTCGAGAGCGGTTACTAACAGTTTATGTGGAGTACTCGTCACACACGACGATACCGCACATTTATACTGGTTCAAGTTGTTTAGCTACACAAGGTGAGCAAAGGTTGTTAACATGGCATGTCACTCAAACATGGCATAGCACACAAACATGGCAAGAGGTCAAGCATAAGGTAAACTATCTATGCTAGTCAATTTAAGTGAGGCACAAACTAAACATGGCATAACACTAAGTACCCCACGACAATTAAAGGATTTGGTATTGTTTGGACCTAAACCATATTTTAGGTTGGTTAACAACAGCAAACAATAGCATAAACACAAAGTACACGAAAAACGAAACAAGTTACATCTAAAGAACACTCCAAACGGAGTTACGGTTAAAAAGATACAAGCAAAACAAGTTTGGAACACAATCTTCCAACATCACGAAGTACACTTTAGAGCAATGCATAAACAGGATAATGAATGCAAACATGCTCACAAATGATATGAAACTAAAGTAGACATGGCAGGGAAGTCATGGAAAAAGTAATCATGAAAATAGGCATCATGAACAACTAGTTATAGCCCATGCAAAATGCAATAAAACATTACAAGCCAATCCATTCCCAAAATGACATCGATATCTGAACTGGGCAGAACGATGAGTGAGGCTGGGAAGTGGCAACCATGAATAGTGATCCTCACGAATGGAGCAAGGATGGAAGAAGTGAACTTGGAACCGGGTGAAAAAATAGGCAGGAACGTGGGCAAGTCCTCCAAGGTGAGAACCTGGTCGTGAGCGAATCTTTGAGAAACAAAGGAGTGGGAAGCTCCGGAATCGAACAACACAGTCGCAGGAACAGAATTAACAAGCAACCTACCAATCACAATCTCTGAAGAGTGATGAGCATCTGTCATCATCACGTTGTTAACTCGAACTGGATGTGGCTGAGCCCTCACCATCGCATTGCTCGGAGTAGAGCGAGGTGGGGGTGGTGGGAGCCGAGCAAAGCGTGGGTCAGTGCACTTGTCTGAGTAGTGCCCCTGTACTCCACACTTGTGGCAGATCACGACCGAATTGGGATGGGGATGCGGCCTGGGTGGCCTCGCGTGTGGTGCTGTAGAGAAAGGGACCCGCTGAACTGGGACGGGAGGGCGGGAAAAAGTGTGGAAAATTGCCCCCCTCGGCTGGAACTGCTGTCTCTGTGGTGGCGCCTCTGTGACCCAAGTCTTTGCCTTTTTGTGGACCATCGCTGTGGAGTTGTACTCTCTCTGACGCTTTCTGTCTGTGTCCCACTCGGCTCTGGCTAACTCCTGGCGGATAGCTGAAACCACGAACTGTGAGAACAGCGCAGGGTTGCACTGGGTGAGCGCATACTTGATCTCCGTGCTGAGACCACCGCGGAACTTGGCAATCTGCTTGGCCTCTGTAGAGACCTCCTCAGGAGCGTACCTGGCGAGCCTGACGAAGGCCAGGTTGTACTCCTGGACTGACCTCTCACCCTGTCTCAGAGCCAGGAACTCCTCTTGCTTCCTGTCCATCAAGCCACTCGGAATATGCATTGCTCTGAAGTCTCTGACAAAGTACTCCCAAGTGATCACCGCATCACCTCTGTTGGACATGTAGGTAGTGTACCAGTTGCCTTCTGCACCCTGAAGCTGGAAGGAGGCGAAGGTGACGTAGTCGACTGGCCTGACGGTGTTCATGCTGAAGTTCTTCTTGATCTCTTCCAGCCAATCATCCGCCTCCTGCGAGTCTCGTGCCTCTGAGAACCTAGGGGGGTTGATAGCGAGGAACTGCTGCAAGGTCGTGTGCGATGGTCGATCATTCCTCTGGGCGGTCTGGTTCTGGAGCATCTGCAAGATCACAGCTGTGCCCTGAGCCACTGTGGCCACTGCCTCCCCAAGGATAGGGTTCTCCGGCGGCGGCATGTTCCCTCTTGGCATCCTGTATACATGAACACTTATGAGAACATGGCAGAAATATTGTTGAAATCAGAAGATAAAACAACAAAACTTCCTCACGAGGTATGAGAAGTCGAAAGCTGAAAATTCCACCAAGGTTAACCCAGAAAGTTCAAAGGCTAGGTGCTACTAGAATACCCAAACCGAGATCATCCGAATCCAAGATAATAATCTGCTAGCAAGCACACAATAATATATACGAGTGGTTGAAGACCTGAACATTGAGACATCTGCCCTGAGCGGCCCGCCGAGGCGGTCTCCTATAGGGGAGGAATCACATCCGGAGGATGCCAACCATCCCTGTATAGGAGTTTCACTTGAGGTACGCCGTAAGCGAGGTGGAGCTGTCAACCCCAAGTGGCGGCTCAGTGTTCTCAACGTACGCCAACCCTTCTTGTCGCTAGCAAAAGATTATAGAGGAATCAGAGCCTCATGTAAACGAGAACCTAGATTGGTTTTGAAAGGATAAGTTGCAGAGAGAAAAAAATAGCGTTTCACTTCCTCACGGAAAAAGGGGTGGGAGGGTTGGGTAAGAAGAAAAAGAAAGAGTTACTACTCTCCGATTTTTTCCTTAGTAACTACAAAATAATTTCTAGACTCGACTTCGGCCAGTAAGGGGTCCTATAGTCAGTCCTGCTTTGATACCAAGTTGTAAGACCCCCGATGCGGTACTATCTCGAGTTAGTCGCTTTCGTGTCCGACCTGAGATAGAAGCGCATAAGTGGCCACCGATGCATGATACTCGCACTCGTATCTCTCTCGGATTCTCGACAACAGGTAAATGAAGCATGAACAATAACTAAGACATAGAATATATAAGTCCAGTGCATACACTCGCCACTGGTATTTATTACATCATCTAAGAGATCATAAGATCCAACAGTACATCATAACATCATGAAGAAGACATACCCGACCGGGTACGGTCAAGATCCAAATGGCCCTAGAGAGGGCTGCACACAAAACATATCGTCCACCCACGGATCGTCGAAACCGAACTGTAGGTCTACGAGGCGAAGTCGTCGTCGTCCTCCTCCTCCTCTGGCGGAACCTCCACGAAATACTTGCTGGTGCTCGTGTCGAATTAGTAGTCTGAGGGCCCAAACGTTTGTACATAGCGTGAAAGAAAATGCAAGAGGTGAGTATATATCAATGCAGTATAACTAACTTCTCACGGTAAGGAAAGGAAGTGGTTGAGGTTGCAGCCGCACTAGCATATATGAGTGGCTAACGATCTAGTTAGAGTAAGGGAAGATCCAAGAACTCATTGATGATCGCATCAATAGGTCTTTATCCACCTACTTACGCAAAACATAACACAACCTTGTCCCCTCTTTGTCGTCCCGGACGAAGAAGAGCAATCAAGGAAACTCACACATTTGCAATTTTATAAGCATGATTAAGTTGATGTTATTCTATGAACAAGGAGTAGGTCTCAAGTCGTCCATAACCGCTGACACGGCTTTTCGAAAAGATTTAACCCTGCAGGGGTGTACCAACTGCCCATCATAGGCTTCGCACGTACGCCCAGTTTCCTCTTGGCGGGTGAAGGCGCCTGAAACTCCGGAATGTCAGATTCCCTCTAACTAACAACGCACAATTCTGGGTGCCCCCGATGAGTCGACATCCAACTCAAAAGACGGCCGCGCTCTCGAATCGGTATTTACCGTCTGGATGAGGCCGGGATGACTAACCCTAGCCTGGGCAGACACCCCTAGCTCCCTGAGGTGGGCCAACAGGATATACCATCCTCCTGGTCCGGTTTGTTTAAAATCCACTGGAGCGCTAAACAGTTACACACACGGTTTCAAAAGGTAAATCAGCTTGGGCCACCACTAGAACTGTTTGGAGCTAGGTAGGTAAGACAAGGGGACCCCATAGAATCCCACACACGAAACACAATACCCAGAACTCGGTTCCTAGGTGACTCGAATGGAACAAAACACCCAGCGGGAACAGCCCGGTCTCCCATCCTTTGTTGAATATAAGTTAATATCATATTAATAAATATCAACCAATTTCTGATAATAGCATGATATTACACCAAGCAGCAATGGGTATAAGCAGCAGGTAAAGGGCCTACATATACTAAGCAATGGTTAAGCAAGCAAGGTACATAGCCAAATAAGGATTTGCTAGGATGTGGGGGCATGGCTATTTGGGTTTAATTGAGAGGCACAAGTATATGGTGGTAGGATCAAACAACCATTCTAAATACATCTAGGCAAGGAAGCTGAAAGCTATAAGGAATGATATACAAACCCCCTTGCCCGGGTAAGTAGTCGACGGAGCAGACGTAGTAGGGTCCTCGGGCTCGGTGTCGGAACAGCACGGCGACGAGCACGCTTGCATCTTCAGACACCCCGCAACGCCCATAACTTCGGGCGACCCATGCGTCGAGCACACAGCGACTCCGGCCATGGGTTTTCTTACAAACGCGAGAGGGAAACACCACGAACACGTGGGTTCCCTAGCCTGGACCTAAACCTCACCGGAGGGGAGGCCAGGTTCGCCTGAATCCCTAGCGGATCTGACAGACATACGGGCTCAGTTTCAGACGCAGGCAACTCCAACTAGCTACGCAAAAAAAGGGAGGCCTTTGGGCGCCAAAGACACGCTCTGGACGATCCTAGAGCACGCGGGAGGTCGTCCGAGACGCACCACGGGCACGGTGATCACGAATTCCCCGCCGGCGACGAGCTATGCGGCAGACATCCTACTGCTAACGCGAACAAAGGAACTACACGCACCTACGTGCAAAGTGGAGGCTTGAGCTCACCTTGTGGGTCACGCACCGTGTCCCAACCTTGCAGTAGAGGAAGGAGCCAGACTTGAAGACGACAATGCGGTGCATGGGCTCCACGGCGACGTCCACGGCTCCGCGACGAATCCGCGCACCTCTACGCTACTTGCGACCGGGAACGGGTCAAAATCTCACAGGAGGGGGTGCGTGCCAGCGCACGTCCAAGAATTTGAGCGCACGAAAACGAATTGGAAGGAATTGTCCGGTGGCCATGGCGGAACAGGGGAGGACCTGTGGGGTCAAACGAGGCGGCGGCGACGGCGGAAACCTGAAGGGAAAACGGGTCCTCTAGGGTTCCAGGACGGCTCAGGGGCAAGGGTTATAAAGGAGGGGGCTCCCGGCCACGTCGATGGACGTCGACGTCGATGCCTCCAGCCGACTGTGAGAGAGAGAGAGGGGGGGGACCTCGGACACGCTGGAAAGACGATGACCCTGGGCCCTCCGATCTGAATCCAACGGCCACACGTGCGCCTGCGTACCGCTTCGGTGGCACGGGCTGGACGGGCCACGGGGAAGTGGGAAGAGGCCTGCTGGGCTGGGCCTGGCAGGTCCTCTCTCTCAAGAAAAAAAAGGAAAGGGGATTTTCTACTTATCAAAAACAAAGAAATCCCAAGAATTGTTGGGGGAAAACCACAACAGATGAAAACATATAAAACAATAATTTTGGACCCTTGCAATATTGCCCATTTTATAAAAATGGCTTGGCCAATTTTTTAGCAACTAAAATGTGGGGCTATTTGAAATTCAAATTCACTTTGAACTGTGGCCCACATTTTTGGAGGGGGAAAAAATGGTGCAAGGTTTTTGAAATGCTTGGGAAGGGGAAAGGTTGAGCTATGCAAACTTTGGGGTTTAGGGGAGCACACATGCACATGGGTAAATTCATCCAACACCTTTATTTAGCCATCCAAATTGAATTCAAAAGCAATTCATATGAACCGAAAACTCCTTGGCATTTAGAATCATCACATGGAATTACATCCTCTTGCATCGTCACAAGTTTCAAAGCCATTGATGAAAGAAAAATTACAACTTGGAATATAAAATTGCTTCTGGGCTGTTACAATATCTCTGGTTTTCGTGTCAGGGGAAATAAATTGGGTAAAAGGGGAAGTCTGAGGCGGTGCCCAGGTCACCTAGGCGGGTCTATTGCGCTGGTCCCCCATGGATGCGCCAGGAGGGCGCCTGGGGCTGTAGGCCTCCCCTTTACTTCATCCTCCGGCTGGAGGACTCTTCTGACGTAAAATAATTTTGGTATATTTTGGTAATTTTCTGAGCAACTTCCTTTTTGGACTTTTTCTGAATTGCAAAGACAAAACAGACAGAAACTAGCACTGGCCTCTATATTAGTAGGTTAGTCCAATAAATGATTCAAAAGCATGGCAAAAGGATGTAGCAATGACACAAAAAGGGCATGGAAGAAGCAAAAATTATGGATACGTTTGAGACATATCAGCATCCCCAAGCTCAATTACTGCTCGTCCTCGAGTAGGTGAATGATAAGAATATAATTTTTGGTGTGACATGCTACTTAGGAGTAAAGGAAATCAATTTAATGTAATGAAGATACATAAGTCAAAGACAAAGTGATATAAAGCAATAGTCTATAGTAGATATTAAAGAAAGCAATGAAAGAACATATAGACAATTGAGATTTTGTTGTCCGTGAATCGAATGTCTCCAGTCTGAGTTCCTGTGCCAAGAGTGGGGAAGTTTTAGAGCATAAAATACTGAATAGTTGTTGAGAACTCAATCTACTAATTTTCACACATGGTCCCTTTGGAATCTTATTGTGACTCGTCCCCAGACCACTAGTTAGGTACAAGTCAAACTGATCCTCTCACTTTCGACTTTGAGCACTCATGCAATGGATGAGCGCGAGCAAGATACGTTGGCACTTAGGATGGCGAAGAGAACAAATGATGGGGATATGAAGTCAAAAAGTGAGAAAGGCTCGGACCAATGAGGATAATCATAGGAAAAAAATCCAAATGACAGATATGGTGTGAGGAGTAGGGATTGCCATCCAACATGCGGATGCACAAAGAGCTATAAGTGTACTTTGAAGCACAAGTGTGGAACAAAGGATAGTAGCGCTGCCCCCTCTCTCTTTTTTATTCTTTTTTTCTTTTTCACCTTTTTTTGTATTTTTTCCACCTTGGGATCTTTTATTCGTTTCCTCACTGTAGGGGCAACACTATATAAGAACATAAACACACTTTTATTTACTTAAAACTCTGAATCAAAAAGTAATGACTCTATATGAATGCCTCTGCCAGTGTAGCAGTATGTGCAATGATCAAGCGCAACATGAAACAAAAATATGAATAGCGAGCAAAGGCCAACTACATGCAGGCTATGAGATCAGGCAAGGCAATATGACAATGAAGGATAAGTCATATGAACATGAAGAACGATGGATGTTGCATGGCAATATATCTCGGAAAGGCTATGGAAATGCCTTGATAGGTAGGTATGGTGGCTGTTTTGAGGAAGATATAATGAGGCTTATGTATGACAGAGCGCATCGTGCCAAGGGTTTGGATGCACCGGCGAAGTTTGCACCAACTCTCAAAATGAAAAAGGTCAATGCACGGTGCCGAAGAGGCTAGCAAAATATGGATGGTGGAAGTGCCAACAATCGAATACTCGCATTAGTCCGAAGAACTCATGCACTTATTATTGGTAACTCTCTATCTAGTTAGGAGATTCACAAAGAGACAAGTATCCCAAGGAGGAGTGTATGGGGGTTTGGTTATCCTTGCGCATCCTCGACCCATGGTGCGTGGGGGTACTCTATATATTCCAACCCCGCAAAGATTAGTGATCCTTTTAGTAGCTAGAGTTCTCAACTATTTTTTTAGTTTTCGAAAATAAGGCACGGTTATCCAAGATACGACACCTATCACTAATGGGCGAAAGCTCAATTGCATAAACTTTCATCATTACTCAATCAATGCCTCAACACTATTGCAAGATATCCAAAGCTAGACCTAGGGATCTAGATTACCTATACACCACATATAAATCATACCATGAGACATATAAACCATTGCAACAGAAACAACTATCTGAACAAATTTAAGCAAAGCATGAGAGTTCTAAGATTTCTACAAAACAAATTAAATGCTCTCAAACAAGATCTAAGTGAAGCACAAGAGCTAACAAGAAGGCAGTAGATAAATTTAACACTCAACAGATATAAGTTAAGCTCTAGAGTGTTCTATGATAAAGCGGAGTGTGTATCTCTCCCAATAAAGCATGCTAGGGTCCGACATTGTAATGACTAGTAAACAAAACAAAACAAAACTAAAAGAAAATATACAGACGCTCTAGGAACAACAGATATCATGCGAAGTAATAAAAGTATAGTATTGAGAGGGACGACCTGATAATTGTTTTATGAAGAAGGGGATGCACGGGGGCATCCCCAAGCTTAGATGCTTGAGTCTCCTTGAATACTTGTTGGGGGTGACGGGGCTTCCCCAATCTTGAGATTTTTCCTCTGGTTTTCCTTCACATAAAATTTCTCATAAACTTATTAGAGAGGTTAGTACACTAATAGATAATCTGTCAAAACAGGATAGATTGTAAAGATTGTTTTTTCAGTTGCACTTCTGAAGCTCAAATAAGAAAACTCAAAACATATGAAAGGTTAACAATTGTATAGATCATGATGTTTAAAAAATTCAACTCAAAAAGATGAACTTGAGATTTTTATTGATTTTTGCAATGAAGCAAACATAATCTGTTTTCTGGACAACATGTCACAACTTTTGCTTCCCTTATCATAAGAGGCTAAAACTTGGCACAAAACTTTAAAATAAAGACACAATGGTGTTGCTACAGTAGTAAAAACATCCAAGACACAACAAAAGAAAAAGAAACCTAATCTGTTTTGGGCTGCCTCCCAGAAGCGCTTCTTTAAAAGCCATTAGCTAGGCATGAGTGTTACGATGCTCACAAAAGAATTAAAGTGTAAGCACAAAATAGAGCATCAAATGAGAAAATATAGACCACATTTAAGTCTAACATACTTCGTATTCCTGGGCATCTTCTAAGAAAATAAATCAATGAAACACAAAGTATTAAGCATAGGAAGGTAAAATAAGAGCACCTTCAAGATTTTCAGCATGGAGAGAGGTGTTTTCCTAACATGAAAATTTCTACAACCAAATTTTCCTCTCTCATAATAATTTTCAGTAGCATCATGAACAAACTCAACAATATAACCATCACATAAAGCATGTTGTTCATGATCTACTAGCACATAATCATATAAACTTTCTAAGCAAAACTCCTCATCATTAGGAACATCCATAGTAGGCAAAAATAGAGGATTATCATAGGACTTATCAAAATAGCAAGGGTTATCATAAATAATAGTATAAAAATCATCCTTTCAAGTCTCATTTATAGGGGCATCATGGCCAAAAGCATAAATTTCATCAAAAAGGGATATTTCAAAAGAATCCATAGGATCATAGCAATCAATATATCATTCATCCTCCTTCGGTAAACATGGAGGGCAATCATATAAAGTAAGAGTCAAAGAGTTACTCTCATTAGTAGGTAGAGATGGGTAGCTACTTCATTCTTCCTCCTTTTGTTCGTCACTCTCCTCCTCTTTTTCATCCAATGAGCTTTCAGTTTTCGTAATTTCTTCTTCCATAGAGTACTACAAAGAATTAACCTCTTCCTCTTGTGGAGAGAACCTTTTGAGATAGTTAGTAATATAAGCATTATCATTACAATTCTCAAAGAAATATTTAAGTATATCAAGACTCTCCGATTTGTAAGGGGCATCTTCAATATTTTCAACAAAGGAAGCAATTTCATAGGCACCCTTAAAGAAAAAAAATCTTCTATTTGTGCTACATCAAAGAAATCATAATGTCCCTTAGTATAAGATACCAAGTTTTCATTATCATTACACCAACATTGGAAAGGAAGGTGTTTAAACATCAAGAAGCAACAAGATTCATCACAGCAAAAAGATTTATCATAATCAGAGCATAAGTTTCTAGCATAATTATCAACTTGAGATATAAGTTTCCATATAAATATCCCATTTTCAGACAGGCGGTATTCCTTATAATATTTTTGTTGATCCTAAGTGAATCCACCTTGCCAATAAGATCTTTCATAAAAAGTAAGAATTGCAAGCAACCAAAGTAATGAGAAAAAGTGTACTTCTCAAGTGAACTTATAAGTAAAGCTATGCTCCCTGGCAACGACGCCAGAAAATAGTCTTGATAACCCACAAGTGTAGGGGATCGCATCAGTCTTCACGGGTAGGTATAACCCAATTTATTCATTCGACACATGGGGATCCAAAGAATACTTATAAGCCTTAGCAGTTGAGTGGTCAATTCAACCACACCTGAAAAATCACTAGACAAGATATTTAGTAGCAACGGTGTGTTGACGGGTGTAGCCTTTAAGACTTCGCCAATCACCAACACCACAAAGTAGTAACAAAGTAGTAGCAGCAGTAAAGAGAGCAAAAGTAACAACGAAGGCAATGATGAAAGATGGACTGGGGTTCAAGTTTTCACTAGTGGTAACTCTCCAAGCAAAAAGAACAAGGTGTAGGGTGAACAAATTACAGTTGGACAATTGACAAAATTGCACTAACTCTAGCCAAAGAACAAACTAGAGCATCCTAGTCTAAGAACCAAACGTAGGCATGTGCTCCGTATGTATTTGTATGTGCTTGCCATAAGAACTTGCACAACATCGTTTGTCCTACCATCCCGCTACAAACGGGCCAAAAGGAACTTATGGAGATTAAGATGCTCCTGTCAAAGAGCACCAGAACAAAGCATTAACACTCTATGAACACATGTAATCCTCAAGTTATAGCCCATACCCTTTGGTGTCCAGAGCTGTCACCATTTTGATCACCGGTTCCGGACTATAACAAGTGCATAATATCATAGATAATATCTAGAACAACAATTATAATCATGCAACCATAATGTGCTCATATCTGAAATCATGCTACTCATGCACTAGTAACAAGGATTAAGAACAACAAATTGCAGAACCAAAATTCATAAACTTCTTAGGACTGAAAAACAATGTAAAAATTCATCGGATCCCAACAAACACAACACCAATTACATCATATGGATCTCAATCATGTAGGGAAGCTCATGAGAACTTTGTATTGAAGATCTATGGGGAGAAGATACCACATAGCTACTTCCAAGAACCCGTAGTCCAAGGAGGAACTACTCACGATCCATCATGGGGTGAAGAAGAGTTGATGAAGATGACCCCGGGGGACAAGGACCTCTCCGGTAGGGTGCCGGAGCAGGATCCTGGTGACCCTCGAAGCTAGGTTTCGATGGTGGCGGAGATCGAGAGCGCTTCTGGAAAAAGGAGTTCAATATCTCGGGTTTTCACGTTGGGGGAAATAAATAGGGCAAAAGGGGAGTCCGAGGCGGTGCCCAGGTCACCCAGGCGGGTCCATGGCGCGGGTCCCTATAACAGCCCAGGATTTTCACCCAAATTAAAAAAATTGTTTGTTGTATTATTTTCTACTTGCTAGAAATGTTTGTAGTATTTGCTTCGCTGATTTATTAACTGGTTATTATATTTCCCCCTCCTTCTCGTACCGGCATGTGTGACCGAACTTTTCCACCATGGCCCACGACCTTTTGCGACACTGGGTTTCACCCGAGTACCGTCGCAACTTCTGGCACAAGACCAGCCATCGCCATCAGAACGAAAACCCCATTTATTTAATATATGGATTATTTTATCGGGCACATCTCGACATTCTTAGTTTTGAGCGAAACGTTATAGACGATGTGGTTACCATGTTGTGATTATGTGTTTCGATTGTCATGTGATTCCGACTTCGTCGGGTAAGTAAACGATCGGAGGTGGGAGGCAAAGTAGCCGGTATAACACCAGGGTCGTTTGTGTAAACCTGCCAGCCAGCCAGCCTATAAATAGACCACCACTATCTCCCACCCATTCTAGGGTTCCTCCCCTTGGAAAATTGCAGCCAACCCCCTACAACACCTCAGGCCTGCCCCCAAAATAGCCCCAAATTCCGAAACCCTAAATCCCAATTAACCCTAGCCGTCAGATCCAGGGATCAATGGCCCGGATGAAGGCCACGTCACCCCTAAGGCTCCTCCCACCACCAGCCAGCTCCAGCTGCTGCCGGGCCGCGCTCGGGCCCCGCGGGCCCGAGATCTGCCGCCACGGGCCGTGAAGACGCCTCACCACATGATGCGTGAGAGATGCTAATGGCTTCTCGCCCTTCGTTGGTTACCCCAAGTGAAGGTGAGATGTAGGATAGCAGCAAATTTCCCTCAGTGAAGATACCGAGGTTTATGTCTCTAGTAGGACTCCAACGTCGACAAGTAGGTGGTTCGGCAAGTGATGCGCCGTCTGAAAAGAATCACTTGCTTCGCCTGGCCCTGTACACAAATACAAATAACTTTGCTCCCAACAAAGTTCAGAGAGGTTGTCAATCTCTCCAGCCTTGGTGTTTACAAAGGATCAACGCAACATATAATAGTGGTGATAATTGCAACTGGAAAGTAAAAGCAATAAGTAAATTGAGGGTGTAAACAGTGGTGGAAATATGGACCGGGGTCCCATGATGTTCACTAGTGATGTTTCTCTCCCAAAAGATGATAAAACTGCTATGTGAGGTAAACAAAACACAGCTGGGCAATTGACAGGATTACGGGCGCAAACCAATGCTAACTATGCTACAAAGAAAGGAAGAGGCTCAAAAGCATGGGCAGTAAGCCAAAATAAGTAGACCAAAATCCATCAACATCTACTACTAATCATCCACCTTGAGATATCTATTTAGAACATCTCGCTGGTATTAAGTTGCGAGCCCCACCCAAAGTGTAAACCCAAAGCAACAAACAACTGCATTAAAGGAACATTTCGTAAATTAACCAATCCTTGCAACCGCGGTTACAAGCACCATTGTTTTCCCCCTTGTGGAAACAACACATCCCCTAGACTCATGTTTATGTCACTCAAGCTAGTCATCAGGGGGCATGAACCCACAATCAAGCATAGCGCCCCCTCTTGGAGTCACTACCTACTACTTGGCCAAAGCAATAAACAACAAGGGAGAACTTGCAAAAATTACTCAAGAACAAAAATATAAAAGAGAAGAACCAAATATATTACTCAATCACAATCTGAACATAGTCTCATAATCCATCAGATCCCAGCAAACTCAACATAGCAATAGCAAAAAGACTTACATATGTGCCTTGATCATGTAGGGCAGTGATACGTCCAAAACGTATCTATAATTTTTGCTTACTCCATTCATCTTTTGTGTGATATTGCTATGATATTGATGCACTTCCATACACTTTTGATCACATTTGGACTAACCTATTAACTCAGTGCACCGAGTGCCAATTCCTGTTTTCTGCCGTTTTTGTATTTCAGGTTTTCCCATTACTTAAAGTGCCAGAAAAATTCCAGGAAAATATAGGAAAAATCAGCGTACAGGAAGCTTCGAGAAGATCCCAAGTGGGGCCAGAGGGGATCCAGGGGTGGCCCAGGTGGCCACCTGGCGCGACCACCCCCTAGGCCGCACCAGGGGGGCTCTTGGGGCCCCTGGTCCACCTCTGGCTGCCCCCCTTCGCATGTATATCAACAACGCTTGGTGCTGCCAAAAAACTACTCGATGAGATGATGACCAACTATTCCCAATGGCACACCGAAAGAGCTCCAACAGGTAGGAAGGTAAACTCTGTTGAGTAGATCTCCTCCCTAAATGAAAAAGTTGACTTGATTATGTCTCTACTTACCAAGCAATTTCCTATTGATCCTCATGATGTTCCTTTAAATTCTTTGATTGCTCAAGATCAAGTAGATGTGAACTTTATCTCTAGAAACAACTTCAATAACAATCCTTATAGGAGTAATTTTGGTAGCAATCCTAGACCGTTCCCCTACAACAACTATGGGAACAACAACACTTATCCTAGCACAAAGAACTCCACTTCTGAACTAGAGAGTATGCTTAAAGACTTCATCACTACCCAAAAAGCCTTCAACAAGAGTGTAGAGGAAAAACTAGACAAATTAGATAATCTCTCGTCGAAAGTGGACAATTTAGCCCATGAAGTAGAATTTCTTAAAATTAGAACTTCTCCTCTTGAGGAGAGGAAGGTCACTCCTGTGAACGCTATTCAAGTGCAAATTAATGAAAACATTAGGATGATGGCTAAACTTAAAGAGAGATGGGATAGATAAAAGGAGCAAGAAGATAGAATTAAGAGCCTTCCTAAACACCATACCGTTGATACTATCCAAGTTGTTGAGGATATCCAAACTCTTAGCACCCAATGCACCCCTAGTCCCGTAGGACCTATTAATGGTGATGCTATGACCTCAACCGTAGAAGAAGAAACTCCTATAATTATAGAAGCTACCAAACAAGTGAGCCTAAAGGACACCACTACCACTTTAATTGATAGTAGTGACCTTGATTTTGATAATTTCACCCTTCCTGAAGTTATTAGTTTCCTTCACAAGATGTCTAGAGATCCCCACACTAGCACACTTAATCTTGCCTTCACGGAGCATATCACTAATGCTCTCGTTAAAGCTAGGGAGGAGAAGCTTAGGGTAGAAGCCTCCATACCTAGAAATCAAGAAGATAGTTGGGATCCTATGATTAAAATTAAGTTGAATAACTTCTCTTTCTATGCTTTATGTGATGTTGGAGCTAGTACCTCCGTTATGCCCAAAAGAATGTGTGATATGTTTGAATTAAAACCTTTTGATCCTTGTTCTTTTGGTGTTCGTCTTGTTGACTCTTCCGTAAAGAAACCTTTGAGGGAAGATTGATGATGTTCTTATCATTGTCAATGACAATTATGTTCCCGTTGATTTTACTATTATGGACATTGAATGTGAACCATCATGTCCAATTATTTTGGGACGCCCTTTTCTTTGCACCGTTGGTGCTGTCATTGATATGAAAGAAGGGAATATAAAATTCCAATTCCCTCTCAAGAAAGGGATGGAACACTTCCCTAGAAAGAAGATTAAGTTACCTTTTGAGTCTGTTACACGGGCTAGCTATTCTCTTACTCTTGATAAAACTTGATTTTCTCTTTTTGCATCATGCCTAGCTTAAAGGCATAAAAGAAAGCGCTTTTGGGAGGCATCCCACAACGAATTAGGTTTATTTTGCTTTTGTTGCATCTTGATGTTTGTTACTACAGTAGCAACATCATTGTATCTTTACTTTTCAGCTTTGTGCCAAGTTTAGCCTCCGATTGCAAGAAAGTTCAAAAGTTGTAACGTGCTGTCCAGAAAACAGATTTTGTCCTTGGACAGAAAAATTCGAATAAAATCACCAGATCATCTTTTTGATCTGAATTGTTTTGACAACGTGCTCTATATAATTGGCTTTCGAGCGTCTGTTCTGAGTTTTTTTATTTGAGTTGCAGAAGTGCCCCAGAAAAATTATTTACTACCTGATGGTCTGTTTTTCACAGATTCTGTCCTGTTTTACCTTTTCTTTGTTTTGCAAACCTTAAGCTTGCTTTTTCTTTGCAAAAACTTTTTGGCGATCTTGAGAAACAGCAGCTCTTCAAGAATATCCTTATTTCCAGTAGAGAAAAATTATTTTATTGTGGGTACTAACCTCGCTAATCAGATTATGATGAGTTATGTATGAAGGGAGTTTTCAAGTGCGCGAGGGAAGATGATAAAAGAAGATTCAGGAGGGTCAAACGCTCAAGCTTGGGGATGCCCCCGTGCATCCCCAAGAAATATTCAAGAAGACTCAAGCATCTAAGCTTGGGTATGCTGTCGGGGGGATTACTCACAGCTAAGACCCGGCCAGAAGATAGCACCCAAAAGGAAGACTCAGCCAGAAGACAGGTCCTGGAGACTAGAGTCGGCTGACATGAGTCACTTCCATGAGTCGGCTGACCTGAGTCACCTCCATGAGTCGGCTGACATGAGTCGGCCTGATGGGGACTCTCCTCTACAGGAGTCGGCCAGACAGGGGGCTCTCCTCTACAGGAGTCGGCCAGACAGGGGACTCTCCTCTACAGGAGTCGGCCAGACAGGAGACTTTCCTCAACACGAGTCCACTTTACTTGGAAGATTACAAGACTTAGAGTAGGACTCGGATTGATATCCGACTTGTCATACAAGACGAGACTAGTTTGTATCAGAATAGGACTCTACATGTAAGCCACCCCCTTCCACCTATATAAGGAGGGGTACGGCACCCATAGAGGCCAAGTTCCACCAGAGTAGGCTATCGTCACCAGAGTAGGCTTTCGCCACCAGAGTAGGCTTTCGCCACTAGAGTGGGCTCTCAACATGAGAGTAGATTCTCTCCATGAGAGTAGGCTCTCGACATGAGATTAGGCTTTCGCCATGAGAGTAGGCTTCCGCCAAAGTAGACTTTCGCCAAAGTAGGCTTTCGCCTGAATACAATTGTAAGAGAGTCGGCGACATGCCATCGACTCCCTGTGAGCAAAGGAATAAGACCTAGCCACAAACAACATGTAGGGTCTTTACCGGACGATGTTTCCCGGGGCCTGAAGTTGTATAAAATCGCGTTTTCTCTCCCTCTGTGATGTTCTTCTTCCTCGTACACTCGTAGCAAAGGCCCCCATGCATCCCCTTCTCCATCAACAATTATCAGTTCGTCTTTCGCTCCACTATGTTTTTATCACTTCATGCGTTATGTTCTATGCTTGGAGCGTCTTGTTCTTTATTTCCTTTTTATATTTCTTTAGCTTTGTTTGCTGTTCATAACAAGTTAGAACCCAGCTTTCTTTGTGTGGGAGAGAAACACGCTCCACTTCACCCTAGAACACAACATAGGATTCTCATGGTTATCTTTGCTGTGTGTGTTCCTTATTCTCATGGATAGACCTTATCACATAACTGGTTAACAGTTATGTTTTGAAAGTTCATGCATTGAAAATTAAAGTGACCCTCTATACCACAAAGTTCACAAGTAAAAGGATAAAGGTCACACAATTCTCCAGCAATTTCATTTAAATCTTTGACCCAAGTGATTGTTCTTTCATGCTTATGTTGCTTACAATACTTCTCTTCTTCAATCATAGGCCTTTCACAAGGTCTATCCACTCCACAAAAATTAACATGCTTATATAAAACTTCATTTTCAGGAATTGGATCATGCATGTTGCAATCATCATGAAAAATTTTATTTTCTTGGAAAATCTCTGTAAAAGGTTCATGATGCTTGATCCAATCCTCCTTAGGCATATTAAGATGTGAAGCAAAAGATTTGAGGAAATCAACAAGGATTTGAGAATCAAGCCCAAACTTAGCACTAAACTTATTAAAACTTGCAGTTTCAACAAAGGACTTAATGCAATCATACTCATAAATTATATCTGACTCTTTACCTTTGTCCCAATCTTCAGTGTTGCGTTGAATTCTTTCAAGGAGTTCCCATTTAGCATCAATCTTTTCGTTTGTGAAAGAGCCCATAGAGGAAGCATCGAGCAAGTCTTTATCCTGTCGAGAGAGCCTTGCATAAAAATTAGTAATAATGATATCTTTGGGGAGCCCATGGTTAGGACATTTTAGCATTAAAGTTTTCAGTCTCCCCCAAGCTTGAGCTATACTCTCTCCATCATGAGGATAGAAATTATAAACATAATTACTATTCTCATGAACTTCATGAAGAGGGTAAAACTTGGAGTAAAAGAGAGACTGGATCTCTTCCCAATCCCGTAGATGAGAATCATCTAGTAGCATATACCATTCCAATGATTTTCCTTTCAGTGACAAGGCAAATAATTTCTTCATGACTTCACCTCTTGTCAAACCTGAAATCTTAAACAACTCACAAAGTTATGTAAGTTTCGAAAAATGAATACTAGGATTTACTGTTCCATCATAACAATCATTCCTAATTATTTCGATTATCCCAAGTGGTATTTGGAACGGGATACATTCAGTAGGTGGAGGAGACTTCTCTACCATGGGTGTGGTAAAGCGGCCTTCCCCAAGCGACAAACTAAGAGTGTGGTTTTCCATAAACATAACTAGTGAAAATAAAAACAAGAAACGAAAAGATTTAGTTACAAGATCTAAAGATATACCTTCAATGCTTACCTCCCCGGCAACGGCGCCAGAAATAGCTTGATGTCTACGCACGCTTCTATTCTTGTAGACTATGTTGGGCCTCCAAGCGCAGAGGTTTGTAGGACAGCAGCAATTTCCCTCAAGTGGATGACCTAAGGTTTATCGAACTCAGGAGGGTAGAGGTTGAAGATGGTCTCTCTCAAGCAACCATGCAATTAAGATACAAGAAGTCTCTTGTGTCCCCAACACACCTAATACAACTAGGAGTTGTATAGGTGCACTAGTTCGGCGAAGAGATGGTAAAATATGGGTGATAGGTGTAGCAAAGCAAGGTAATATAAATCTGTAATAAAAAGTGCAGCAAGCAAACATGTAACAAAAGTGAGTGCAAACGGTGTAACAATGATGGAAACAAGGCCTAGGCTTCATACTTTCACTAGTGGCACCTCTCAACAACATTAACATAGTCTAATCACATGATATTCCCCATAAAACATGCAAGGGAGACGTACTCAGAGGTCATTCCTTTGTGGTCAAGAGAGGACGAGAATTGTGTAGGGCTACAGAAGCACACCTCAGAGTTCGTAGTTCTCATCTATGGATTTCCCAATGTCACCGCGGCCATCCAAAGAGAGTACCACAATCACCACAACATATCTAAAGGATAGTCAAAGACAAGCACCAAGAGACTCTCAATCTTCAATCCACACACAAAAGAGGAAATCACTCATGAAAATATTCTTCTAACCCATGTCCAATAGACCGCTGTCACCATGGTCTCGGGGATTATACTAGATAACATCAAGTGAGTACATCAATCCAATACATAGAAGAAGGGGAAACATCATGGGATCATCCTAGATTAACATAGCCTATGATCACAATCAAGATCACATCATGGGAGAGAGAGAGGAGACCACATAGCTACTGGTAGAAACCTCAGCCCCGAGGAGGAACTACTCCCGCATCATGGAGGGAGGAAGCAACATCGATGGAGATGAATCCGGGGGCACTTCCCCGTCCCGGCAGGGTGCCGGCACAGGAATTCTGGTCCCCCGAAGCTTGTTGGCGATGGCGGCGGAGATCGGAATTCCTTCTGGAGAAAAGGGGTCTGGAATCAGGGTTTTAGCGTCACGAGTAAAAATAAGGGCCAAAGGGGGGCACCAGGGGGGCCACCAGTCGCCTAGGAGGCCTCCCGGCGCGGCCAAGCCCTGGGCCGCGCCCACTGGCCGCCTGGGCACCAGGTGGGGCCCCTCTGGCCCCCCTTCGGGCGTAAGGAAGCTGCTGGAACACTGATTTTTTATATATTTTTCCTGGAATTTTCTGAGCACTTTTAATAATGGGAAAACCTGAAATACAAAATAGTAGAAAACAGAAACTGGCACTGGGGTGCACTGAGTTAATAGGTTAGTCCAAATATGATCAAAAGTGTATGAAAGTGTATCTAGAACATAGCAATATCACACAAAACATGCATGGAGCAAGCAGAAATTATAGATAAGTTTTGGACGTATCAATCCCCTACACTTGAGGGTCATCAGCATCTCACAAGGTCTAATCCATGAAGAACAGAGAGGGGAAGATAATATCACATAGCTACTGCTCATGGACCCATGGTCCAAGGTGGACTACTCATGAATCATCTTGGAAGCATCCATGGTGGTGGAGAAGCTCCTGGAGGTCAATCCTCCCTTCGACAGGGTGCCGGGAAGAGGTCTTCTGGTGCTCCCGATCTTGGAAGCCCGGCGGCGGCGGAACAGAGGCGAGATCGCGAAAAAGGGTTCTTTCTTTGGAGGTTTCGGGGCGAAGGAAATATATAGGCGAAGGGGGCAGCCGGGGGGGGCACCAGGGGGTGCAGGCGCCCCCTGGCACGACCTAGGGTGGGGCCGCTCCCCTTGGCCGCCTAGGCACAAGGTGGCCTCCCGGGCCCTCCTTCGGGGCTCCGGAAGCTTCCGTTGCGCTCATTTTTTATCGGCTTTTTCTGGAACTTTTGGAGTACTTTTAATACGGGAAAAACCTGAAATAAAAAGATAGTAGAAAACAGGAACTGTCACTTGGGTGCACTGAGTTAATAGGTTAGTCCAAATATTATCAAAACTATATGAAAGTGTATCTAAAACATAGCAATATCACACAAAACATGCATGGAGCAAGCAGAAAATATAGATACGTTTGCGACGTATCACCACCGCGCCAGCCGACGTCGGCAGCCGCGCCTCTGCCGCATCGCACCGCCCGATGAGGTCCACCTCGCCGCACCCTCTCCCGTGTCCTCCCCCTCACCTCCTTGCCGTCGCTCTGCCACAGGCCACCGGAGCCCAAGCTGGAGCGCCGTCGCGCCATGGCCATGAGGCTCGAGATGCGCCGCCACGGAACCTCTCCGTTGACCACCTACGGCCCGGATCCGGCGCCCCGAGGCCACCCGGCGCCCAGATCCGCTCGCCCCGCGTCCACACGCCTCGCCGGAGGAGCCCCACCGCGACGGGGCTGGAGCCACTCATCGTCGGCGCCAGGGAGACGAGCACGAGCGCCCCAGCGCCCGCTCACCCCTGCACGTGGGTCGGCCGGTGCCTCGTGGCCCAACAAAGCCCAGCATCCCGCGACCACCTCGTCCCAACCGAGTCCTCCTCCTTGGGCGAGCGACTACTATGCGTCGCTCACTCCGACAACTGGGCCATGGCCCGCTAAGGATAGCTCGCTCAGCCGCCCCTTTTTCCCTCTGCGCTGTTGGGCTTGGACCATTTCGGTTTGATGTTGTGTAGCGCCCGAGCGACATTTAGTTATCTACAGCTCTCCCTTGTTAGGCCCGATTGCTAAGAATTTGGCCCAGTAGACCCCTTTATTTATTTTTCTGGTTAATTAAATGGCAGATTGTGTTGGTATTTTGCGATGCGAATATCTTTTTAACCGTTAGTCGGATGGAGACGATATCTACATGAAACTTCCTTAGATTTTTGGGTAGTTTAATAAAATGTTGCCTTTTGCCATGTTTGCACTTGTCTTCATGTTCTTTACCTTCTATTTACAATATATGCCACTGTAAATATAATAGGCCATGACTTTTTAACCGTTGTACCGATAAAAAAATTTTTATAAGTAACTTGATTAGAATTTCATGTAGATTGTGATTGTGCTATTTTTTGTTGTTGTTAACCAATATAAAATATGGTTTAGGGCAGAACAGTACCAAATGATTAAATTGTCGTTGGTACTTGGTGAAATGCCATGTTTAGGATTGTGCCTCACTTAAATTGACTAGCATAGGTAGTTTACCTTATGCTTCACCTTTTGCCGTGTTTGCCTGATATGCCATGCTTGAGTGAGATGCCATGTTAACAACCTTGCTCATGTTGGTAGCTAAACAACTTGAACTATGATAAACGTGCGGTATCGTCGTGTGTGACGGATACCCCACTTAACCTGTTAGTAACCGCTCTCGATGCTAGATTCGTATCGTATCACGTTGCCTCATGCTGCCTTATTGATGTTGCTTGATCGTGATTGTTTCATAGTAATAGATGCTTGCTCGTCAATTTCCTTTCCATTGTTTCCTTCTTGTGTGCTCCCACGGTTACTCTCGAAGATGATGCGAGCTTGCGATCAAATACACCTTCCGCTTCGTCTTCTCATCAGTTAAGGGGGAGCATATATACTGCTTATAAATTTCAGCTCACTTGTGCCTAGGTATAGGATAGAACGATTGCTTGATCCTACACCTCATATTTATGGCTCTCAAATAAACCCAAACAGCCATGTCCTCCGCATCACAGCAAACCTTGTTTGCCCATGTACCTTGCTTGCTTAACCACTGCTAAGTATGCATGCTTAAGATGCTACTTATATTTCTCCTGTTACTCTTTGGATTGGGCTATCACACTATTATATTACTGTGGATGATGTGATTAATATAATGTTGACTATACTCGATGAAGGATGGAAGGTCCATGCTATCCCGCCCGATGCCTTGTTCCATTCATGTCACCTAGGACCCGAGTTCCGGGTATTGTGTCTCTTGACGAGCATGCCTAACCGCGTGTGGGATTGCTTAGCGGCTTCTCGCCCTTCGTTGGTGAGCCCCAAGTGGAAGGCGTGATGCAGTGCAGCAGCGAGTTTCCCTCGGTGAAGATACCAAGGTTTGTCTCCCGTAGGACTCCGAATATGATAAGTAGGTGTCAGCGGCGCGACTGACGTGGACCTGCACACAGACACAGATAACTTTGTTCCCAAGGAAGTTCAGAGAGGTTGTCAATCTCTCCGGTCTTGTTGTTCACAAAGGGTAAAACACAAGGGATAATGATAGCAAGTAAAAGCAGAAAAGTAAAGATAGTTTGGAAACAGTAATGAGGATATGGACCGGGATACGTGATGTTCGCTAGTGATGTCTCTCTCCCAAAAGACGATAAAACTGCTATGCGAGGTAAACAAATTACAGAAGGGCAATTGACAGGATTATGAACGCACTGCAATGCTAACTATGCTACAAAAGAAAGGAAGAGGTTCAAAAGCACGGGCAGTACGCCAAAATAAGTAGACCGAAATCCATCTACATCTACTACTAATCATCCACCTTGAGATATCTATCCAGAACATCTCGCTGGTATTAAGTTGAGAGCCCCACCCAAAGTGTAAACCCAAAGCAACAGACAACTGCAATAAAATAACTTTGCGTAAAGTAAACAATCCTTGTGACCGTGGTGACAAGCACCGTTGTTTTCCCCCTTGTGGCAACAGCACACACCCTAGACTCATGTTTCTGTCACTCAAGCGTGTCATCAGGGCGGCATGAACCCACAATCTAGCACAACGCTCCCTCTTGGAGTCACTACCTACTACTTGGCCAAGGCAATAAACAGCAACGGAGAACATGCAAGAATTACTTAGGAACAACAATATAAGAGATAAGAACCAAATATATTACTCTATCACAATCTGAACATAATCTCATAATCCATCAGATCCGATCAAACTCAACCTAGCAATTGCAGAAATATTACAAAGGTGCCTCAATCATGTAGGGCAGCTCACGAGGTCTAAACAATGAAGATCAAAGAGGGGAGGAGAACATCACATAGCTACTGATCACGGACCCATGGTCCAAGGAAAACTACTCACAAGACATCCGGGGAGCATCCATGGTGGAGAGGAGACTCCCGGAGGTCAATCCTCCCTCCAGCAGGGTGCCGGGAAGAGGTCTTCTGGTGCTCCCGATCTTGGAAGCGCGGCAGCGGCGGAACAGAGGCGAGTTCGCGGAATAGGGTTCTTATCCTGGAGTTTTCCCGTGACGGGGGATAAATAGGCGAAGGGGGCAGCCAGAGGTGGGCCAGGGGCCCAAGGGGTGGGGCCGTGCCGGGTGGCCGCCTGGGCCCCCCTGGCTCCCCTCCGGCCCCTCCCGGGCTCTTCTCGAAGCTTCCGTCACGTTGATTTTTTATCTGAATTTTTCTGGCACTTTTTATATGGGGGAAAACTGAAATAGAAAAATAGCAGAAAACAGGAACTGGCACTGGGGTGCACTGAGTTAATAGGTTAGTCCAAATATGATCAAAAGTGTATGAAAGTGTATCTAGATCATAGCAATATCACCCAAAACATGCATGGAGCAAGCAGAAATTATAGATACGTTTTGGATGTATCAACATCCCCGAGCTTAATTCCTGCTCGTCCTCGAGTAGGTAAATGATAAGAGCATAATTTTTGTGGTGACATGCTAGCAACCGTAAAAGAACTTTGAAAAGTAAAGCAATCAAGGTTAGAGATTCAATTCAAGTCATAACATGCAAGAGTCTATATTAGCATTGAAACAAGTAACAAAAGAACAAAAGGTGCAAGAGCTCTCGATGTCTGTGACTCGAATGTCTCCAAATGGTGTTTGCGTGTAAGAAGGGGATAGGGAATACGAGAAAAAAGTATTTTTGTTGAGAACTCAATCTACTAAAGTTTCACACTTGGTCTTCTTTGGAATCTTATCTTGACTCGTCCCCAGACCACTAGCCAGGTACAAGTCAATTTGATCCACTCCTTTTCGATATTTTGAGCACTCATGCAATGGATGAGCGTAAGCACGAAAGTTGACACTTAGGATGACAAAGAGAGAAATATGGTGGAGGAGGAAGACAAAAATGATGAGAAAGGCTCACATCAATGAGGACAATCATAGGCAAGAGATGCCAAATGATAGATATGATGTGAGGAGTAGGGATTGCCATGCAACGGGTGTACATACGAGCTAGGAAGCTCTCCAAACTATATGTATAAAGATCATCTCTATGGAGTACAAGGATATAAAGGGAGTACTAGTGTGGATCTCTCAAAAGGATAGTAGTGTTGCCCCTTTCTCTCTTTTTATTTATTTTTCTCTTTTTTTCTATTTTTTTGTATTTTTTTGTGGCCTCAATGGCTCTTTCTATTTAACTCTCATTTGTCCTCTTTGGGATCTTTTAATGTGTCCACTTCAGGATCTTTTCCTCACTTAAGGGCAACACTCTATTTTACAAGAAGGTAAAGGAGATCTTTCACACTTTACAAGGTACTCAAAATCATAAAGAAGATGTAACTATCATGTTGTATGCAATGTATACTTCTGCCAGTGTAGCAGGAACATGTAAGACATGAAGATCAAGTCATGAAGAGGTGGATGTTGCATGGCAATGTAACTCGGAAAGGCTATGGAAGTGCCTTGATAGGTAGGTATGGTGGCTGTTTTGAGGAAAGATATAAGGAGGCTTATGATGATAGAGCGTATCATGCCAAGGGTTTGGATGTACCGGCGAAGGTGGACACCAACTCTCGGAGTGAGAAGAAGGTAATGCACGGCACGGGAAAGGCTAGCAAAATATGGGAAGGTGGAAGTGTCAACTCTCAATACTTACATTAGTCCAAAGAACTCATGCACTTATTATCGGTAAATCTCAATCTAATGAGGAGGTTCACAAAGAGACAAGTACCCAGAGGAGGAGTGTATGGGGGTTTGGTTATCCTTGCGCATCCTCGACTCATGATACGTGAGTGTACTCTAATATTCGACCCCTCAGAAGAATAGTGATTCATCTAGTAGCTAGAGTTCTCAACTAGTTTTGTAGGTTTTGAAAATAAACACGGATTGCCCAAAATACGACACCTATCACTAATAGGCTAGAGCTCTTGACACCAAAAGTCCAAACATTACTCACAACAATACCTCAAAACTATTGCAAGCTACTACTAAAATTAAATAGCAACCTTAATCACCTACTTTCAAGACAAAACACAACTCAGTGCAAAAACCAACTCTCTTTAACAAGATAAACATGAAAACTAAAAAGATTTCCAGCAACAAACTAAACAAAAATTCAAGGCTCTTGCTAAAGAAAAACTAAGACTAAAACTAAACATGGCAGTAGCTATGAAAAGATAAAGAACACACAACAGCAAAAGATAGGCATGAAGAATCCTATGATGTGTTCTAGATTTTCAAAGTGGAGCGTGTTTCTCTCCCACACAAAGTAAGAAGGGATGTAACTTGTTATGAACATCAAGCAAAGCTAAACAAAACTGAAAACAAAACCTAAGAGCGAGACGCTCCAAGCATAGCACATAACACATGAAGTGATAAAAATATAGTGAGACGAAGGACGAACTGATGATTTGTTGATGGAGAAGGGGATGCACGGGTGCATCCCCAAGCTTAGACGCTTCAGTATTCTTGAATATTTGTTGGGGATGCATGGGGGCATCCCCAAGCTTGAGCGCTTGACACTCTTGGATCTTCTTCCATCATCTTCCATCGCACACTTGAAAACTCCCATCATACATAACTCATCATAAGCTGATTAGAGAGGTTAGTACCCTTAATAAATAATTTTTCTCCACTGGATATAAAGATATTTTTGAAGAGCTACTGTTTATCAAGAGTGCCAAAAAGTTTTTGCAAAGAAAAAGCAAGCTTAAGGTTTGCAAAAGTTAGGAGAGACAAAACGTGGCAGAATCTGTGAAAAACAGAACAGCAGATAGTAAAGAATTTTTTTGGGGCACTTCTTCAACTCAAATAAAAAAAATCAGAACATACGGAAGTTTTGTAATTGTATAGAGCATACTGTTTAAAAATTTCAGCTCAAAAAGATGAACTGGGATTTTTCTGGAATTTTTCTGGTCACGAGGACAGAATCTGTTTTCTGGACAGCATGTCACAACATTTACTTCCCTTGCCGTAAGAGGCTATAACTTGGCACAAAGTTGAAAAATAAAGATACAATGATGTTGCTACAGAAGTAACAATCATCAAGACACAACAAAAGCCAAAATAAAAACCTAAATTCGTTGCGGGCTTCCTCCCGAAAGCGCTTCTTTAAAGCCATTAGCTAGGCATGATACAAAAAAGAAGAATCAAGTTATATCAAGAGAAAGAGAATAACTAGCCCGAGTAACGGACTCAAAAGGTAACTTGATTTTATTTCTAGGGAAGTGTTCCATCCCCTTTTTGAATGGGAATTGTAATTTTATATTCCCCTCTTTCATGTCAATAACCGCACCAACGGTGCGAAGAAAAGGTTGTCCCAAAATAATTGGACATAAAGGTTCACACTCTATATCCATAACAATAAAATCAACGGGAACATAGTTGTCATTGACAATGATAAGACCATCGTCGATCTTCCCCAAAGGTTTCTTTATAGAAGAATCAACAAGACGAACACCAAAAGAACAAGGCTCAAGAGGCTTCAATTCAAACATATCAAATGTTCTTTTGGGCATAACAGAGGTACTAGCTCCAACATCACATAAATCATAGCAAGAGAAGTTATTTAATTTAACTTTGATCATAGGATCCCAACCATCATCTAGCTTCCTAGGTAAGGAGGATTCTACTCTAAGCTTCTCCTCCCTAGCTTTGATAAGAGCATTTGTGATATGCTCCGTGAAGGCAAGATTAAATGTGCTAGTGTGGGGGTCCCTAGACATTTTGTGTAACAAGCTAAAAACTTCTGAGAGGGTGCAACTATCAAAATCAATATCACTACTATCAAAGGTGGTAGTAGTGTCATCTAGGCTCACTTGTTTGAAACCCTCTACGGTTGAAATCCATCTGCATCTACTACTAATCATCCACCTTGAGATATCTATCCAAAACATCTCGCTCGTATTAAGTTGCGAGCCCCACTCAAAGTGTAAACTCAAAGCAACATACAACTGCAATAAAAGAACTTTGCGGAAAGTAAACAATCCTTGTGACCGTGGTCACAAGCACCGTTGTTTTCCCCCTTGTGGCAACAGCACACCCCCTAGACTCATGTTTCTGTCACTCAAGCGTGTCATCAGGGAGGCATGAACCCACAATCTAGCACAACGCTCCCTCTTGGAGTCACTACCTACTACTTGGCCAAAGCAATAAACAGCAACGGAGAACATGCAAGAATTACTTAGGAACAACAATATAAGAGATAAGAACCAAATATATTACTCTATCACAATCTGAACATAATCTCATAATCCATCAGATCCGATCAAACTCAACATAGCAATTGCAGAAATATTACAAAGATGCCTCGATCATGTAGGGCAGCTCACGAGGTCTAAACAATGAAGATCAAAGAGGGGAGGAGAACATCACATAGCTACTGATCACAGACCCATGGTCCAAGGAAAACTACTCACAAGACATCCGGGGAGCATCCATGGTGGAGAGGAGACTCCCGGAGGTCAATCCTCCCTCCGGCAGGGTGTCGGGAAGAGGTCTTCTGGTGCTCCCGATCTTGGAAGCGCGGCGGTGGCGGAACAGAGGCGAGTTCGCGGAATAGGGTTCTTCTCCTGGAGTTTTCCCGTGACGGGGGATAAATAGGCGAAGGGGGCAGCCAGAGGTGGGCCAGGGGCCCCAGGCGCCCCCCTGGCGCGGCCAGGGGTGGGGCTGCGCCGGGTGGCCGCCTGGGCCCCCCTGGCTCCCCTCTGGCCCCTCTCGGGCTCTTCTCGAAGCTTCCGTCACGCTGATTTTTTATCTGAATTTTCCTGAATTTTTCTGGCACTTTTTATATGGGGGAAAACTGAAATAGAAAAACAACAGAAAACAGGAACTGGCACTGGGGTGCACTGAGTTAATAGGTTAGTCCAAATATGATCAAAAGTGTATGAAAGTGTATCTAGATCATAGCAATATCACCCAAAACATGCATGGAGCAAGCAAAAATTATAGATACGTTTTGGACGTATCAGGGATTCTATGGGGTACCCTTTTCTTACCTACCTAGCTCCACACATTTCTAGTGGTGGCCCAAGCTGCTTTTTCATTTACACCATAGGAGAGGAGTGCAGGGGGCCGCAGGTTCTCAGAATAGGTTCACGTGGGCCAGTGGGATAGTGTTCCTATTGGTCCAAACTTTGCGGAGAGCGGGATCCCTACCTGCTTTGCAGATGTCATTCCAACCTGACGTGAGACGGAAGAGGCCAATTCGAGAGACGACCGACTCTGAGTTGGGTGTCGACTCTACCGGGGGCCACCCGGATTTGTTCGTTGTTAGTTAGAGGGACTATGATGTCCGGATCTCTCGGAACAACTCTTCAATGAGTGTCTTTAACGGGCCTGACTGAGAGAGTCGGCGTAAATGCCAGCTTATAAGGGGCAGTCGGTACACCCCTACAGGGTGAAATCTTCTCAAAAAGCCGTGTCCACGGTTATGGACGACTTGAGACCTACTCCTTGTTCATAGACAACTACAAGTGAGATAATATTAATAACTTGATCAACGTGTGTGTGCCTTGACTGCTTCTTCTTCATCGGGTGATGAAGGGGAGGACAAGGATAGGATAGGTGTTATGTTTGCGTAAGTAGATGATAGCAAGACTTGTTGGAGGCGATTCATCATCGAATGCTTGGCTTCTCATCTTACTCTAAATAGAACGTTAGCCACTCATATATTGCTAGTGCGGCTGCAACCTCATTACTACCCCCATCTTACCGTGAGAAGTTAGTTACAAGACTTTTTGATATAGCTCACCCCTTCTTTTCTCTTTTACGCATGTTATGCAAACGATCTTGGACTTTAGAGGAGCTCGACGACCCTTCTTCTGGACGCCTTCGTGGATACTCGACGACGACTAGTTAGATGGATCCCTGCGGAGAGCCTGGACCCGAGTGGTTACGGGAATGGTGTGTTTTACCTTTGCCATTAGGCATTTGATTGTAATCTGTAGTCAGACATATATCTTCCCCTGATGTAATGTATTTAAGGCAGTTGTATGCCGATTGTATGAGATGTTGTATTCTTGTAGTTGTAATGTTATGATATCATGTTAGAAATCCGGGGCATATGGCAGTGTCATATGTCACGGTGGGAGCGATATGTGCTTCGTCCCCGGATCTGGATGGAAACATCTAGATCTGGAACAGTACCGCATATCGGGCCTTACAACTTGGTATCAGATCCTTACCGACCGTAGGATCCCTTTTCTGGTCGCTGTCGAGTCTAGACAAAACTATTTTTTAGTTACTAAGTTAGTTATCGTAGAGTAGGGATCTTTTTACTCCTTATCCTTGCTCTGGTCAGGACAATTGTCGTAAGTGTTTTATTCTCGCCTTATCCCCTTCAAACTATAGGATCTCGGGTAAGTGGAGTTTCGGAATCGTTACAATGCTTTGCTTGCAGTGTATTGTCTCGATTCCGATCTCAGGTTTGGGAATTCCTGTAGTACCTTTAGGTTCTCCGACTCCGGATAACATCTTGGTCGTCCATTGACTTCAGCCCTCTTGCCAAGTGTCCTCACGATTGAGTGAGAATGCTTCATTTGAACGTCATTTCTCGCTATCGTTCTTCCTCTTGATCTCCCAATGGTTTAGTTCTTCGACGTCGCCATCTCTCTACGGAAAGTTTGTCAACGGAAGTTTGTCGTCGACATGGAGCAGAGTCACTTGTTGGTGGTGTTGAAGATCATCAGCTTTCTTTTCTCTGTCCTCCTCTCCCCCGGATCATCCAGGATCTCGGGACGAGATCCCTTGTTGGTGGCGTTTGTTGAATTATTTTAATTTTCACCCAAATTAAAATTTTATTTGTTGTATTATTTTTCTGCTTGTTAGAATTGTTTGTAGTATTTGCTCCGCCGATTTATTAATTGGTGATTATATTTCTCCCTCCTTCTCGTACCGGCATGCGTGACCGAAGTTTTCCAGCATGGCACACGACCTTTTGCGGCACCAGGTTTCACCCGAGCATCGTCGCAATTTCCGGCACAAGACCAACCATCGCCATCGGAACGAAGACCCCATTTATTTAATAAATGGATTATTTTATCGGGCGGGTCTCGGCGTTCTCAGTTCTGAGTGAAACGTTGTAGACGACGTGGTTACCGTGTTGCGACGCTGTGTTTCGATTCTCGTGTGATTCTGACTTCGTCGGGTAGTTAAACGATCGGAGGTGCCAGGCATAGTAGCCGGTATAATAGCAGGGTCGTTTGTGTAAACCTCCCAGCCAACCAACCTATAAATAGACCACCACTCTCTCCCACCCATTCTAGGGTTCCTCCCCTTGGAAATTGCAGCCACCCCCTACAACACCTCAGGTCTACCCCTAAAATAGCCCCAAATTCCGAAACCCTAGATCCCAATTAACTCTGGCCGTCAGATCTGGGGATTAATGGCCCGGATGAATGCCACGTCACCCCCTAAGGCTCCTCCCACTACCAGCCAGCTCCAGCCGCCGCTGGGCCGCACTCGGGCCACGCGGGCCCGAGATCCGCCGCCACGGACCGTGAAGTCGCCTCACCACCGCGCCACCCGACGTCGACAGTCGCGCCTCCGCCACAGCGCGCCGCCCGGTAAGCTCCACCTCGCCGCATCCCTCTCCTGTATCCTCCCCCTCACCTCCTTGCCGCCCCTCTACAGCAGGGCACCGGAGCCCATGTCGGAGCGCCACCGCGCCATGGCCATGAGGCTCGAGATGCGCCTCCACGGGACCTCGCCCAGATCTGCTCGCCCCGTGCCCACACGCCTCGCCGGAGGAGACCCACCGCGACGGGGCTGGAGCCGCACATCACCGGCGCCAAGGAAACAAGCAGGAGCGCCCCAGCGCTCGCTCTCCCCTACACGTGGGTTGGTGATACGTCCCAAACGTATCTATAATTTCTGCTTGCTCCATGCATGTTTTGTGTGATATTTCTATGATCTAGATACACTTTCATACACTTATGATCATATTTGGACTAACTTATTAACTCAGTGCACCACAGTTCCAGTTCCTGTTTTCTGCTGTTTTTCTATTTCAGGTTTCCCCCATATTAAAAGTGCTCCAAAAATTCGGGAAAAATCAGATAAAAAATCAGCGTACCGGAAGCTTCCGGAAACACCTAGCAGGGGCCAGAGGGGACCCACCAGGGTCCCAGACGCCCTGCCGGCGCGCCCTAGGGTGGGGTCGCGCCAAGGGGGCGCCTGGACCCCTGGTGGCCCCCTGGCTGCCCCCTTCGCCTATATATTCTCCGTGACGCGAAACCTCCAAAGACAGAACCCTTTTTCGCGATCTCGCCTCTGTTCCGCCGCCGCCGCGCTTCCAAGATCGGGAGCGCCAGTAGACCTCTTCCCGTCACCCTGCCGGAGGGAGGCTTGACCTCTGGGAGCCTCTTATCCACCATGGACGCCTCCCGGATGATCCGTGAGTAGTCTACCTTGGACCATGGGTCCGTGATAAGTAGCTATGTGATGTTCTCCTCCCTTCTTTGTTCTTCATGGATTAGACCTCGTGAGCTTCCCTACATGATCGAGGCACATATGTAATTTTATGTTGTTTCTATGCTGAGTTTGCTGGGATCTGATGGATTATGAGATTATGTTCAGTTTGTGATTGAGTAATATATTTGGTTCTTATCTTTTATATTTATTTTCTTGAGTAATTCTTGTATGTTCTCCATTGTATTTTATTGATTTGGCCAAGTAGCAGGTAGTGACTCCAAGAGGGAACATTATGCTCGATTGTGGGTTCATGCCCCCTGATGACTAGGTTGAGTGACAGAAACATGAGTCTAGGGGATGTGCTATTCCACAAGGGGAAAACAACGGTGCTTGTAACCGCGGTTGCCAAGGATTGTTTACTTTACGCAAAGTTCTTTTAATGCAGTTGTTTGGCGGGGCTCGCAACTTAATACCAGCGAGATGTTCTCGATAGATATCTCAAGGTGGATGATTAGTAGTAGATGCAGTTGGATTTCGGTCTACTTATTTTGGCGTACCGCCCATGCTTTTGAGCCTCGTCCTTTCTTTGTAGCATAGTTAGCATTGCGGTGCATTTTTAATCATGTCAATTGCCCAGCTGTGATTTTTTTACCTCGCATAACAGTTTTATCGTCTTTTGGGAGAGAGACATCACTAGTGAACATCGCGGGACCCTGGTCCATATTCTCATCACTGTTTACGCGCTCAATTTACTTTCTGCTTTTACTTTCTAGTTGCTATCACCATTATCATTATCCCTTGCGTTTGATCCATTGTAAACAACAAGGCTGGAGAGATTGACAACCTCTCTGAACTTCGTTGGGAGCAAAGTTATTAGTGTGTGTGCAGGTCCATGTCAAGGAAGCAACTTTTGTCTAAAACGGTGCCAATGTTTCCTTGCCACCTACTTATCACTATCGGAGTCCTGCTAGTTCGATCTCAACATTGGTATCTCGGCCAAGGGAAACTTGCCGCTACGCTGCATCTCACCTTCCACTTAGGGTAACCAACGAAGGGCGAGAAGCCATTATCCTCTCTCGCGTATCAAGCAAATTTCTGGCGCCATTGCCGGGGACTCCGAGTGCCAAGATAGGGGAGTTGCACACTATCTTTTACCTTTGTTTTCTAGTCTTGTTAGTTTACCTTTCAGTTTTTATCTTAGTGTCCTTTATCAAAAATCACAAAAAAAATATGTCACACTTGCTGCTACTATGTGTTCCACTGAAAACACCAAGTTGTGTGACTTCACTAGTCACAACAACAATGGTTTTATCTGCACTCCTATTGCCACACCTGCCACTTCATCTACCTCTTATGAAATTAAACCTGCTTTGCTAAACCTTGTTATGAGAGATCAATTCTCTTGTGCTGGAGATGATGCTGCTTTACACTTGAATAATTTTGTTGAATTATGTGATATGCAAAAGTATAAAGAAGTAGAAGGTGATGTTGTTAAGCTCAAGCTCTTTCCTTTCTCTTTAAGGGGAGATGCTAAAATCTGGTTTCAATCTTTGCCTAGAAATAACATAGATTCTTGGGATAAGTGCAAAGATGCTTTTATAGGGAAGTACTACCCTCCTGCTAAGATTATCCAATTGAGGAGTAATATTATGAATTTTAAGCAATTGGATAATGAACACATTGCCCAAGCTTGGGAACAAATGAAATCTCTTGTTAAGAAATGCCCTACACATGGTTTGACTACTTGGATGGTTATCCAGACTTCTTATGCAGGCTTGAACTTTACCTTGCGGAACCTGTTAGATTCGGCCGCGGGAGGAACCTTTATGTCAACTACACTTGGTGCTTCCACAAAGCTTCTCGATGAGATGATGACCAATTATTCCCAATGGCACACCGAACGCGCTCCAACAGGTTGGAAGGTAAACTCTGTCGAGGATTTTACCTCCCTCAATGAAAAAGTTGACTTAATTATGTCTCTACTTACCAAGCAACCCTCTATTGATCCTCATGATGTTCCTTTAAATTCTTTGGTTGCTCAAGAACAAGTAGATGTGAACTTTATCGCTAGAAACAACTTCAACAACAATGCTTATAGGGGAAATTTTGCTAGCAATCCTAGACCGTTTACATCCAATTATGGGAACAACAACACTTACCCTAGCAACAAGAACCCCTCTTCTGAATTAGAAAGCATGCTTAGAGACTTTATCACTACCCAAAAAGCCTTCAAATAATATGTAGAGGAGAAATTAGCTAAAATAGATAATCTCTCTTTGAAGGTAGAAAGCTTAGCCCTTGATATTGAGATGCTTAAAATTAGAACCTCCCCCCTTGAGGAGAATAAGGCCACTCCTATTAATGCTATCCAGTTACAAATCAATGAAAACATTAGGATGATGGCTAAACTCAAAGAAAGATGGGCTAGAGAAAAAGAGGAAGAGGATAGAATTAAGAGCCTTCCTACAAACCACACAGTTGCCACTATCCAAATTGTTGAGGACACTCAAACTATTAGCACCCAATGCACTCCTAGTCCCGTTGGACCTATTAATGGTGATGCTAATACCTCAACCGTAGATAAAGAAACTCCTATGAACATAGAGGGTTTCAAACAAGTGAGCCTAGATGACACTACTACCACCTTTGATAGTAGTGATATTGATTTTGATAGTTGCACCCACTCAGAAGTTTTTAGCTTGTTACACAAAATGTCTAGGGACCCCCACACTAGCACATTTAATCTTGCCTTCACGGAGCATATCACAAATGCTCTTATCAAAGCTAGGGAGGAGAAGCTTAGAGTAGAATCCTCCTTACCTAGGAAGCTAGATGATGGTTGGGATCCTATGATCAAAGTTAAATTAAATAACTTCTCTTGCTATGATTTATGTGATGTTGGAGCTAGTACCTCTGTTATGCCCAAAAGAACATTTGATATGTTTGAATTGAAGCCTCTTGAGCCTTGTTCTTTTGGTGTTCGTCTTGTTGATTCTTATATAAAGAAACCTTTGGGGAAGATCGACGATGGTCTTATCATTGTCAATGACAACTATGTTCCCGTTGATTTTATTGTTATGGATATAGAGTGTGAACCTTTATGTCCAATTATTTTGGGACAACCTTTTCTTCGCACCGTTGGTGCGGTTATTGACATGAAAGAGGGGAATATAAAATTACAATTCCCATTCAAAAAGGGGATGGAACACTTCCCTAGAAATAAAATCAAGTTACCTTTTGAGTCCGTTACTCGGGCTAGTTATTCTCTTTCTCTTGATATAACTTGATTCTTCTTTTTTGTATCATGCCTAGCTAATGGCTTTAAAGAAGCGCTTTCGGGAGGAAGCCCGCAACGAATTTAGGTTTTTATTTTGGCTTTTGTTGTGTCTTGATGATTGTTACTTCTGTAGCAACATCATTGTATCTTTATTTTTCAACTTTGTGCCAAGTTATAGCCTCTTACGGCAAGGGAAGTAAATGTTGTGACATGCTGTCCAGAAAACAGATTCTGTCCTCGTGACCAGAAAAATTCCACAAAAATCCCAGTTCATCTTTTTGAGCTGAAATTTTTAAACAGTATGCTCTATACAATTACAAAACTTCCGTATGTTCTGATTTTTTTTATTTGAGTTGAAGAAGTGCCCCAAAAAAATTCTTTACTATCTGCTGTTCTGTTTTTCACAGATTCTGCCACGTTTTGTCTCTCCTAACTTTTGCAAACCTTAAGCTTGCTTTTTCTTTGCAAAAACTTTTTGGCACTCTTGAAAAACAGTAGCTCTTCAAAAATATCTTTATATCCAGTGGAGAAAAATTATTTATTAAGGGTACTAACCTCTCTAATCAGCTTATGATGAGTTATGTATGATGGGAGTTTTCAAGTGTGCGATGGAAGATGATGGAAGAAGATCCAAGAGTGTCAAGCGCTCAAGCTTGGGGATGCCCCCATGCATCCCCAACAAATATTCAAGAATACTCAAGCGTCTAAGCTTGGGGATGCACCCGTGCATCCCCTTCTCCATCAACAAATCATCAGTTCGTCCTTCGTCTCACTATATTTTTATCACTTCATGTGTTATGTGCTATGCTTGGAGCGTCTCGCTCTTAGGTTTTGTTTTCAGTTTTGTTTAGCTTTGCTTGATGTTCATAACAAGTTACATCCCTTCTTACTTTGTGTGGGAGAGAAACACGCTCCACTTTGAAAATCTAGAACACATCATAGGATTCTTCATGCCTATCTTTTGCTGTTGTGTGTTCTTTATCTTTTCATAGCTACTGCCATGTTTAGTTTTAGTCTTAGTTTTTCTTTAGCAAGAGCCTTGAATTTTTGTTTAGTTTGTTGCTGGAAATCTTTTTAGTTTTCATGTTTATCTTGTTAAAGAGAGTTGGTTTTTCCACTGAGTTGTGTTTTGTCTTGAAAGTAGGTGATTAAGGTTGCTATTTAATTTTAGTAGTAGCTTGCAATAGTTTTGAGGTATTGTTGTGAGTAATGTTTGGACTTTTGGTGTCAAGAGCTCTAGCCTATTAGTGATAGGTGTCGTATTTTGGGCAATCTGTGTTTATTTTCAAAACCTACAAAACTAGTTGAGAACTCTAGCTACTAGATGAATCACTATTCTTCTGAGGGGTCGAATATTAGAGTACACTCACGTATCATGAGTCGAGGATGCGCAAGGATAACCAAACCCCCATACACTCCTCCTCTGGGTACTTGTCTCTTTGTGAACCTCCTCATTAGATTGAGATTTACCGATAATAAGTGCATGAGTTCTTCGGACTAATGTAAGTATTGAAAGTTGACACTTCCACCTCCTCATATTTGCTAGCCTCTTCGGTACCGTGCATTGCCTTCTTCTCACTCCGAGAGTTGGCGTCCACCTCGCAGATGCATCCAAACCCTTGTCATGATACGCTTTGTACCCATAAACCTCCTTATATCTTTCCTCAAAACAGCCACCATACCTACCTATCAAGTCATTTCCATATCCTTTCCGAGATATATTGCCATGCAACATCCACCTCTTAATGACTTGATCTTCATGTCATACATGTTCCTGCTACACTAGCAGAGACATACAATTGCATACATCATGATAGCTACATCTTCTGTATGTTAAGTACCTTGTAAAGTGGGAAAGATCTTCTATACTTCTTGTGAAATAGATTTTTGCCCTTAAGTGAGGAAAAGATCCCAAAGTGGACAAATGAGATTTAAATAGAAAGAGCCATTGAGGCCACCAAAAAAATACAAAAAATAGAAAAAAGAGAGAATGGGGCAACACTACTATTCCTTTTGAAAGATCCACACTCATACTCCCTCTTATCTAGTGCTCCATAGAGATGATCATTTATGCATATAGCTATGTGGGGACCTTCACACTATAAAACATGGCTTGCATATTCCAAGGATGAGCCTCCTCAAACGAGCTCTAGGTCTTCATGAGCGAGCAAGTTGGATGCACCACCACTAGTTCCATTAGAGAGATTTTCTTAGCTCATATGTGCATCCATTGCATGGCAATCCCTACTCCTCACATCATATCTATCATTCGGCATTCTCGCTTATGATTGTCCTCATTGATGTGAGCCTTTCTCACCTTTTTTTCTTCCTCCTCCACCATATTTCTCTCTTTGCCATCCTAAGTGTCAACTGTCGTTCTTACGCTCATCCATTGCATGAGTTCTCAAAATATCGAAAGGGAGTGGACCAAATTGACTTGTACCTGGCTAGTCGTCTCGGGACGAGTCAAGATAAGATTCCAAAGAAGACTAAGTGTGAAACTTTAGTAGATTGAGTTCTCAACAAATATATATTTTTCTCGTATTCCCATCTCCCGCTTCTTGCACGCAAACACCATTTCGAGACATTCGAGTCACGGACAGCGAGAGCTCTTGCACCTAATGTTCTTATGTTGCTTGTTTCAATGCTAATATAGACTCTTGCCTGTTATGACTTGAATTGAATTACATACCTTGATTGCTTTACTTTCAAAGTTCTTATATGGTTGTTAGCATGTCACCATAGAAATTATGATTGTTATCATTTACCTACTCGAGGACGAGCAGGAATTAAGCTTGGGGATGTTGATACGTCCCAAACGTATATAATCTCTTCTTGCCCCATGCATGTTTTGTGTGATATTGCTATGATCTAGATACACTTTCATACACTTTTGATCATATTTGGACTAACTTATTAACTCAGTGCACCACAGTGCCAGTTCCTGTTTTCTACTGTTTTTCTATTTCAGGTTTCCCCAATATTAAAAGTGCTCCAAAAATTCGGGAAAATTCAGATAAAAAATCAGCGCAGAAGAACCTTCCGGAATCACCTGTGTGGAGCTAGAGGGCCACCACCAAGGGTCCAGGCGCCCTGGTGGCGCAGCCTAGGGCTTAGCCGCGCCAGGGGGGGCCTGGAGACCTGGTGGGCCCCCCTGGCTGCCCCTTCGCCTATTTATTCTCCGTGACGGGATTCTTCCGAAGACAGAACCCTTTTTCGCGATCTCGCCTCTGTTCCGCCGCCACCGCGCTTCCAAGATCGGGAGCGCCAACAGACCTCTTCCCGATACCCTGCCGGAGGGAGGGTTGACCTCCGGGAGCCTCTTTTCCACCATGGACGCTTCCCGGATGATCCGTGAGTAGTCTACCTTGGACCATGGGTCCGTGATTAGTAGATATGTGATGTTCTCCTCCCCTCTTTGTTCTTCATGGATTAGACCTCGTGACCTGCCCTACATGATCGAGGCACATATGTAATTTTCTGTTGTTGCTATGTTGAGTTTGCTGGGATCTGATGGATTATGAGACTATGTTCAGTTTGTGATTTAGTAATATATTTGGTTCTTATCTTTTATACTTATGTTCTTGATTCTTGCATGTTATCCGTTGTTGTTTATTGCTTTGGCCAAGTAGTAGGTAGTGACTCCAAGAGGGAACGTTATGCTCGATTTTGGGTTCATGCCCCCTGATGACTAGCTTGAGTGACAGAAACATGAGTCTAGGGGATGTGTTGTTGCCACAAGGGGGAAAATGGTGCTTGTAACAACGGGTGCAAGGATTGTTTACTTTACGCAAAGTTCTTTTAATGCAGTTTTTTCTTGCTTTGGGTTTACACTTTGGGTGGGGCTCGCAACTTAATACCGGTGAGATGTTCTGGATATATATCTCAAGGTGGATGATTAGTAGTAGATGTAGTTGGATTTCGTTCTACTTATTTTTGGCGTACCACCCATGCTTTTGAGCCTTGTCCTTTCTTTGTAGCATAGTTAGCATTGCGGTGCGTTTTTAATCCTGTCAATTGCCCAGCTGTGATTTGTTTACCTCGCATAGCATTTTTATCGTCTTTTGGGAGAAAGGCGTCACTACTGAACATCACGGGACCCCGTTGCATATTCTCATCACTGTTTACACGCTCAATTTATTTCCTGCTTTTACTTTCTAGCTGCTATCAGTATTACCCTTTATCCCTTGCGTTTGATCCTTTGTAAACAACAAGGCCGGAGAGATTGACAACCTCTCTGAACTTCGTTGGGAGCAAAGTTATTTGTGTCGTGTGCAGGTCCAGGGAAAGGAAGCAACTTTTATCTAAAACGGTGTCGTTGTTACCTTTCCACCTACTTATCACTATCGGAGTCTTACTGGTTCAATACTCAACCTTGGCATCTTTGCCAAGGGAAATTTGTTGTTATCCTACATCTCACCTTCCACTTGGGGTAACCAACGAAGGGCGTGAAGCCATTATCACTACCACGCCATCAAGAAAATTTTTGGCACCGTTGCCGGGGACTCCGAGTGCCAAGATAGGGGAGTTGCACACTATCTTTTACCTTTGCTTTTTAGTCTTGTTAGTTTACCTTTAAGTTTTTATCTTAGTGTCCTTTACCAAAATTCAAAAAATAATTGCTATGGGTTCCACTGAAAACTCCAAGTTGTGTGACTTCACTAGTCACAACAACAATGATTTTATCTGCACTCCTATTGCCACACCTGCCACTTCAGCTACCTCTTATGAAATTAAACCTGATTTTGCTAAACCTTGTTATGAGAGATCAATTCTCTGGTGCTGGAGATGATGCTGCTTTACACTTAAATAATTTTGTTGAGTTATGTGATATGCAAGAGTATAAAAAAGTAGAAGGTGATGTTGTTAAGCTTAAGCTTTTTCCTTTCTCTTTGAGGGAAGGAGCTGAAATCTGGTTTCAATCTATGCCTAGGAATAGCATAGATTCTTGGGATAAGTGCAAAGATGCTTTTATTGGGAAGTACTACCCACCTGCTAAAATTATCCAATTGAGGAGTAACATTATGAATTTTAAGAAATTGTATAAGGAACACGTTGCCCAAGCTTGGGAACGAATGAAATCTCTTGTTAAGAAATTCCCTACACATGGTGACGAGGGGGTGACCCCACGACTCCTCTACGTGAGGGTACCTGGTACGTGTCATGGCTGGCGGCCCACCAGGGGCCCACTCGTGGACACCGACATGACGGAGTAAGACATAAAGACCAAGACTTGAGGCGCAAGACAAGGACTCATATTCGTAGTTGACTAGGACTCATGTAAACCCCTACCTGGCTATCTATATAAAGCGAGGCAGGGACACCTCTCTAGATAGGCTCACATCCTCTCAACCCCCACGCATAGAACCACAACAGAAGCTCTCCACGCATAGGACTAGACAGATCTCTCTCCACCAAAGCCCTCACGGCACCTCTGTACATCATCATCAATACAAGATCAGACAAGCAGCATGTAGGGTTTTCCCTCCGGGGGCCTGAAGCTGGGCAAATCGTGCCCCATGTGTCGCTTGTCCGCCGTCCGAGGATCCAATACACAATCTGTAACCGTAGCCTTGTGCGCACTAGCCTTGGCTCCCCTGTAAATCGCCATCTCCAATCAATAACATCGAGCACGAATGTATCCTCCTGTTAGCCGACGAGCTATCGTCCAACCTGTGCCTCTCATAACTAACCCAGGGTCCCTGACCATGGGATTTGCCGGGGTACATCCCCGTCAATTGGCGTCATCTGTGGGAACTACACAGGTTGGAATTGCGATCTCGGCAATCCCGTTTCCAGCAAGTCACAACTCAAGGGCTTCTTCAACAACTACATCAAGATCTACATCAAGCTCACGGAGAAAACAAGAAAAATTTCGAGCGCGCCACTCGAAGATCGACATAAACAAAATCACTCACGCGCATCCTACAGGACAAAAACAAAGTCTGTGTTGCGGGCACTCGCGACGGCGACTCGGAGCTCATCTCGACAATCCCTTCGGTGGAAAGATGAGAAATCCAATTTTCGAACATCTGTGAAAATTTCAGCAAATTCCAACGGCTGGATCTCTGTCGGCGACCGCCGCTCTGAAGCACTCTCGGAATCTGACGGAACTCTGTGCGACTCCAGAAAATAAATTCCTGACATTACCTAAGACATCCAATTGAAGATCCCTCCGGTGAAAGCATGCGGGATTCAATCCCTCATCAGCACAAAAACTTTCATAAAATTCCAACGGTTAGATCTCCGTCAGCGGCTCTCGCACTGCAACGCGTTTTTGGATTTACGCAAGATCGCGAATTCGGTTTCAATCTTAACCCACAAGGCTTCTACTCCAACTCGACATGCCATGGATGACTCGCCAAGGTTTCTACATCGACTCGTGCCGCTACACCGACATCACCCAACGAGCAATCGAAGGATCCCGTCCGACGCGTCGAGTCCTTCTCGGTCACTCGCCGCACCGTCGACTCCAAGCACACAAATCATCCTGCGTCGAGCTCCTTTGTATGGGCTCTCCCGTACCGAGCTCCATCGCGCAGGAATTGCCGCATCGAGTCCTCTCGTCACTCGCCGGATAAATTCATCACGACGGTTTCGCTGCGCAACTCCGCCGCCTCAACACTCGGAGGCTCGCGGACTCGGGGGCTGAACGTCGCAGTCGCCGTTACATCGACTCCGTCTCGCCACGTCGACCGCTCATTTTCGACTACTCGACTGCTCATCTTCGACATCCTTCGCGACATCCTACAACTAAGTTTTCTTTACACTCTGATTCTATGATTCCAAAACTTTTATACATTCTCGATCAGTCGCCAAAGACGACTATGCAGTCGCACACAAACCTCGAGGGCTTCAAAATTATCCTTTGGATCATGCTCAGTTTTATATGTTGTTTATTTGCATTCGTCAAAGCAGTGAGTCTGGGTACCAAAGGCTGCCCTTGTCTCCGGGTTCAACAAGTCTGGCATCGCGTCCCTATTACCCGGCAAGGGTATGCTACCGGAGGTCCTACTCACAAAAAGACACGCTTAAACCGTGCTACATTATCCACTCGACAAAAGTGCAACCTCTGCAAATCATGCACCTTACAATTCTTTTGTATATCGCGCAAGTACATCTTAATACAATTACACCTTTTTCTCCTTCTCAGCAAATGCTCGAGGGCTGGGCGCCCTCATGACGCGGCGACATCAACCTCCTCGTCCACGACTGATCCCTACAACAACTCACTCCTGCGACGCAAGACCCGAGTCGAGCACTTCCTCGGATGACAATTACTCGACGAAGAAGAAGTCTTGAGTCTATGCTCGACTGCAAGCAGTCGAACATAGCCTCGGGGGCTACTCCCATCGGGAGCGCTGACGCACACCCGACGAGCACTACTCGCGTAGCTGACAAGAACGAAGGAGTTAGCTTAAAAACAACTTGAGCCTATGCGCGACTCTACGAGTCGCACATAGCCTTGGGGGCTACTCGCATCGGGAGCGCTGACGCGCACCCGACAACCGCTCGACAGGGAAACTTCTCCCCATCCGACGATGAAACAAGAAGACGAACCGGACTGTAGTTTCGATGCTTCATCCAAATACTCCCATCGGGAGCATACTCAAGACATCTTCGACTCCTCATCAGCAAATGATCGACACGCACTACGGCGGCTACTGCATTTTTGAGTCACCGTGCGACTCTTCGAGTCCCCCAGGCACTCGGGGGCTACTGACGAGGGGGTGACCCCACGACTCCTCTACGTGAGGGTACCTGGTGCGTGTCATGGCTGGCGGCCCACCAGGGGCCCACTCGTGGACACCGACATGACGGAGTAAGACGTAAAGACCAAGACTTGAGGCGCAAGACAAGGACTCATATTCGTAGTCGACTAGGACTCATGTAAACCCCTACCTGGCTATCTATATAAAGCGAGGCAGGGACACCTCTCTAGATAGGCTCACATCCTCTCAACCCCCACGCAGAGAACCACAACAGAAGCTCTCAATCCCCACGCATAGGACTAGACAGATCTCTCTCTACCAAAGCCCTCACGGCACCTCTGTACATCATCATCAATACAAGATCAGACAAGCAGCATGTAGGGTTTCCCTCCGGGGGCCTGAAGCTGGGTAAATCGTGCCCCATGTGTCGCTTGTCCGCCGTCCGAGGATCCAATACACAATCTGTAACCTTAGCCTTGTGCGCACTAGCCTTGGCTCCCCTGTAAATCGCCATCTCCAATCAATAACATCGAGCAGGAACGTATCCTCCTGTTAGCCGACGAGCTATCGTCCAACCTGTGCCTCTCATAACTAACTCAGGGTCCCTGACCATGGGATTTACCGGGGTACATCCCCGTCACATGGTTTGACTAGTTGGATGGTTATCCATACTTTTTATGCAGGCTTGAACTTTACCTCGCAGAACCTGTTAGATTCGGCCACGGGAGGAACCTTTATGTCAACAACACTTGGTGTTGCCACAAAACTTCTAGATGAGATGATGACCAATTATTCCCAATGGCACACCGAACGCGCTCCGACGGTTAGAAAAGGTAAACTCTGTTGAGGAGATTACCTCCCTAAATGAAAAAGTTGACTTAATTATGTCTCTACTTACCAAGCAACCCTCTATTGATCCTCATCATGTTCCTTTAAATTCTTTTGGTTGCTCAGGAACAAGTAGATGTGAACTTTATTGCTAGAAACAACTTCAACAATAATGCTTATAGGGGTAATTTTTCTAGCAATCCTAGACCGTTTCCATCCAACTATGGGAACAACAACACTTATCCTAGAAACAAGAACCCCACTTCTGAATTAGAAAGCATGCTTAGAGACTTAATCACTACCCAAAAAGCCTTCAACAAGAATATAGAGGTAGATAGCTTAGCCCTTGATGTAGAAATGCTTAAAATTATAACCTCCCCCCTTGAGGAGAGGAATGCCACTCCTATTAATGTTATCCAATTGCAAATTAATGAAAATATTAGGATGATGGCTAAAATTAAAGAAGGTTGGGCTAGAGAAAAAGAGGTAGAGGATAGAATTAAGAGCCTTCCTACACACCACACTGTTGCTACCATCCAAATTGTTGAGGACACCCAAACTATTAGCACCCAACACACTCCTAGTCCCATTGAACCTATTAATGGTGATGCTAATACCTCAATTATAGAATAAGAAACTCCTATGAACATAGAGGGTTTCAAACAGGTGAGCCTATATGACACCACTACCACCTTTGATAGTAGCGACATCTATTTTGGTAGTTGCAACCTCTCAGAAGTTATTAACTTACTACACAAAATGTCTAGCAACCGCGTCCTCCTCCCCGGGAGAGCGACTACTATGCGTCGCTCACTCCGCCAACTGGGCCACGGCCCGCTAAGGTGAGCTGGCTCAGCCGCCTCTTTTTTTCCTCTGCGTTGTTGGGCTTGGCCATTTTCGGTTTGATGTTGTGTAGCGCCCGAGCGAGATTTAATTATCTAGCGCTATCCCTTGTTAGGCCCGATTGCTGCAGATTCGACCCAGTAGACCCCTTTATTTATTTTTCTTGTTAATTAAATGGCAAATTGTGTTGGTATTTTGCGATGCGAATATCTTTTTAACCGTTAGTCGGATAGAGACGGTTTCTACATGAAACTTGCTTAGATTTTAGGGTAGTTTAATAAGATGTTTCCCTTTTCCATGTTTGCACTTGTCTATATGTTGTTTACCTGCTATTGACATGTTATGCCACTGTAATTTAATAGGCCATAACTTTTTAACTGTTGCTCCGATAAAAATGTTTTTGATATGTAACTTGACTAGAATTTCATGTAGATTGTGATTGTGCTATTTTTCTGTTGTTAACCAATATAAAATATGGTTTAGGGTAGAACAGTACCAAATGATTAAATTGATGTGGGGTACTTAGTGAAATGTCATGTTTAGGATTGTGCCTCACTTAAATTTACTAGCATAGGTAGTTTACCGTATGCTTCACATCTTGTCGTGTTTGCGTGATATACCATGCTCGAGTGAGATGCCATGTTAACAGCCTTTCTCATGTTGGTAGCTAATGTAAAACCCTCAGTGTCAAGCATCAATAAAACTTTTGTTAATAATAAACCTCTGTGATTAGCAAGTCTCTAATCACCCTTGATCATGCCTTGTTCATCTTTGAATTCAAACAAACCCAAAATGCCTTTTGATGAATATTAAAAATAAGTGGAAATAAAACCTTGTCCAAAAATTATGCAACCACTTTTGTTAAATCACAAATATTCAGTGGACCATGCCAATGTGGTTTTGGGTATTTATCATGCCACTGAAAAATTCAAACAATTCATAACAGTGGTAAAACAGTGGCATTTAACACCTTTTTAATAAAACAAAAATGCAAAAGATTTTACATAAGCCCCAATCTTTTTGTGTCATCTTAGTTTTGTGCCATACTAATTATGGAACCTATTACATATTTTACAAAATGGCTAAAGCAACTAAAATAATTAAATACAGAAAAGAAAAGAAAAAAGAAAAAGAAAAATAAAAAAAGGAAACTATCTAACGCCCGAGGCACAAACCCCCTCGGCCCACCCTTGGCCCAGCCCAACCCGAAGGGTTTTCCCCTACCCCCGTGCGAGGGGAAACAGGGGCATGGCGTGGCAGCCATCTATGGCGCCATGGCCACCCCTCGGCGCCGTGTCGAGCATCCGAAGCCCCCCGACGCGGATAAGGACCCCCTCTGCCCCGGGGAACCCTAACCCTAGCCGCCACCCTCCATTTTTACCCTCCCTCTCTCGGGATCAAGACCGTTCGCGCACCCGTGGACGCGTCGTCGCCGCCGGCGCAACCAACGAGCCCCCCTCGCCCGTACGAGCTGTCCAACACACTCGTCGTCGTCGACTTCGTCTACCTGCCGAAGGAATTGTGCTCGGAGCCACGACACGCGGTGAATCGACGCCATCTTCGTCCTCTGCCCCGCCGCTCTTCGTTGCAATTCCGGCTACACCGCTCCCCCTCCGGCCTCCTCGAGCTCCTCATCGGCTTCCCGATGAGCTCCCCTACAGTTCACCCCTCGCCGCGATCGTATTAGCCCTGCAGAACGCCGTTCCCCTTTCGCTGTACTCCGGCCGTCGTCGTGGCCGCGCGTTGCGCGCCCCGCGCCCCTCCGTGGCCGGGTCCCCTTGAACTGCACTGCGCGCGCCCACACCTCTGTGTGCACACGAGCCAGAACGCGACCGCGCCCCGCAGCCTTCCCCTCCGGTGCCCTCGGGCTTGGCCGCCGCTGCAACTGCGCGGTGTGCGGGCACGGCAACACCCGAGCCCGATGCCGGCGCCGCTGGTCGGCCTCGCCGCCCGCCCTCTGCTCCTCCGCGCCACGTCGCAGGTAGTGCCCTCCCCCGGCCAGCCTCACCGCCGTGCCCCACCCCCTTGCCGGGTTTGCCTCGCCGCCGGCGTGCAATGGCTAGGCCAGTGGATTTGACCCACTGACCTGTGGGCCAGCACGGGGTTAATTAACCTCTAATCTGAGTTAGGGAAGAGAGATAACACCCCCATGTGTGTATGACAGTGGGCCCTAGGCTTTTTAAAATTAATTAAACTGTTAATTGAACATATGTGTCACTTACACCTAGGCCCCACCTGCCAGGTTTAATAATTAAATGAGTTTATCTTAAATATGAGAGTATGACATGTGGCCCCCACTGCTTTTTAAATTAAATAAAATGTTTTATAAATAATGTGAGGCTGACATGTCGGACCCACTGGTCAGTTGACCGGTCAACCTTATAGGTGGGTCCCCTCTGTCAGGTTTGACCAATCAACCCTCTGTGGATAATGTGAATTTTAAATAATACTCCCTCCATTCCTTGATGTAAGGTGTATAGTTTTTTGAAATAACTTTCATAATATAGGGTGTGAGGGAGTTTGTTTCCAATAGTACCCTTCACCATATGTTCTTTTTATTTTAATTAGTTGCCAAACGTGAGCTGAAGAAAAATAAAGAAATGATCATGCGCTAACAGCTTTAATCACGCAGATTTATTGCCTTGTATTCACATTACTTGGAGCGTTGCATGCCTGGCTATGGATGGAAACCGTGAGAAATTGGCAAGTTTTAGTTTTTTGAAGGAGATTAATTAGGCTTAATAACTGATCTGGAAAGAGAGATTTTCTCACCTTCCTTTTTTCCTCTCTACTCACACGAATCCTCCTAGGGGCTTTTTAGTCTAACCAGAACCAAATATGCTCTTCAAACCCCTGCGTTAATATTCGTGCGAGAAAACTATACACCTTACTTCAAGGAACGGAGGGAGTAAAAGAAATCCAGAAATTGATTTAAAATGATTTAAACTTTAAAATTCAATATCTTTTAAACCGCAAGTCAGATTCAAAAACTTTATACATGAAAATTGATCAGAAAAATATAACGAATACGGATGCGCTATTCGTATGTCAACCACACCCCTATACCGAACATCGAACCGTCCCCCTCCGGACCGCTTGTCCGATGATTTGTCTGGTACTGTTAAAGTATCCGGGTGAATTTATTCTGAACACGAAATTTGTTCAGAATGGATCAACTAACACGAATACACCCTCCGTATGTTTGTCCAATGTTGAAGACACTTCCGGCATGATCCCTTCCCCCTCCGGACACCCTGTCCGGTAATCACCCGGAGCTGGTATTTCATCCCTGGATGAATTCCCGCTCCGAGCAACCTGCATTGCACTGCGTTAGAACACCGTTAACATCAGGGACGGAGCCAGGATTCAAACATAGGGGGGGCGAAGTTTTACCTTCAGCATGAAGACTTATATAAAAGTTCATGCTGAAACAATAAGCTAGATTTTTTTGACACTAGGCTAAAGAATGATTACCTATATCCTAGTAAATCAACGTAAATTTCTGTCAGCTATGAACAATTCAGAATCAATCAAAATTTTCATATAACAATTCAAATATAACAAAATATTTCTACTGTAGGAGGGGATAACAAATTAACAATGTAAAAGCTTGCCTCATGGTTATTATACTCTGTAGCTTCTATATATCAAATCCAGAAATCTTGTACCATATAATTTAATTTTGGAACATAAAGCATGAGAATGAAAGATCCATCGTAACCTAAACAATTTTGCATGTCTCGTCTGCCCCTCATGTTGACTATGCGCCGTGTCAGAACCCTCTGTTAGGTAATGTGCTAGGATCAAAGTCACTTTGCATCATGTTAAAAATTTCAAAAGAAGTCTTTGAAATCAAATTCAAAAGCAAAATGGGAGAAGGAACACCCCCAGATGAATTAATTCAAAAGGCCAGATAAAAATCTTCTCCAAAAATTCATGTTAGATTTTTGAAAAGTCTTATAAATGAGTGTGATCACATATCAAGTGATGTGGGACCCACCCCATGCTCATGGATTTTTCAAATATTCAAACAGTGCCTTGGAATTAATCAAAAACCCCTATTTGATTTAAAGTTCAAATAATTTGAATTTTAAAATTGTTCAAAATTTATAAGTGGCTAGTATATTATTTTGTGAGGCCATATAAAAATTATGAGCATTTAATAAAATGGTTTGCTATTTATTTTACCTAGCCAAAAGAAATGACAGAAAAGAAAAACAGAAAAAGAAAAGGAAAAACCTTACCAGACGCCCAGGAGAGAGCAGCCCAGCCAGCCCAACCGGCCCACCAGGGGCTGCAGGGTCTTCTTCCCCGTCCCGTGCACCCAAGCTCCTCGGTGGAAAGCCACCGAGCCAGCCGTGGATGCCACGTCGCCGCCAAGGACCTTCCAGGCCTCCCCGTGCCTCCTTCCTTCGCCTGGAGACGCCCTGGAGTACGCCATGTCCATTCCCCCCCTCCTGGCTCGCTCTCCACCCCTCCCTTGTCGGTTTCTTCCTCCACCCGAGCGCCACCGTCGCCATACCGTGAAGAACTCGTGGCCACCATCGTCCCCGAGCCACGCCAAGGTGTCCATCGCCTCCGTCGTCCTCGACTACGTCACCGTGCGCAAGGAATCGTCCCGAGGAGCTCCAGAGCCGCCGCCCCATTCGTCGTCTTCAACTCCGGCCGCCGTGAGTCGCCTTCAAAATCCGGCAGCTCCAGTTCCTCCCCAAGCACGCCGTCTGCTCTATCGCCTTCCTGGTGAGCAGCTACGTCTTATGCCTATCCCCGCGCCCCCTAACTCCTCCTCTGTGCCATTCCGCCATGGGAGCCGAGCACAGCCTCCGCCATGGACGAGCTCGAGCTCACTTTCGTGCTCCTTCGCCTGCACCGGGTTGCCCATCGTCTTCCCCGTGCTCTTGCGCGTCTAACGAGCCCACTGTTGCTTCTCCTCGTGCCCCGAATCGACGACTGCGTCTAGCCAGTGGCTCCGCCGCCTCTAGGGCTCGACGTCGGCGTCTCTACGGTGCACCCCAGCGCCCGTGGCTTGGCCCATTTGAAGCGCACGTTCAGTGCCCGGAATCACCCTCCCATGAGTCGCCGCCGTGCTGGAAGGTCGCCGGCGACTAGTCGCCGGCGAGATGACGTGGACGCGATTAACTTAAGCTTAATCCCCCCCCACAGTGACTGCCATGTGGGCCCAGCCACACTAATCCCCCCTGTTAAGTCAAATCTAATTCAAATCAATTTAATTAAACAGTGAGAGGCTGACCAGTGGGTCCCAGCAGTCAGTGGCCCCCTGACGTCATGCTCATGTCACAGTGATGCAATAATGAATTTTCCAGAATAAAAAGAAATCAAGAAATTCCAGAAAAGGTAGAAAATACCCCCAAACTTTGGAAATTCATAGAAAATTCATATTAACTCCAAATTTAACAAATAATATATGAAAAATGATCAGGAGAAAATTATCTATCCAAATATACCATTTTCAACTATGTTTGAGTTGAATTTAAAATGTGACCAGTAGCTTTTGCTATTTGGTTTAAATGGAATTAAATCAAATTCATTTCAAATGCTTTTGCAATTTGAACCATAGCAACATAACATATTATACTTGAACTTCAGAGGCATATCATACACATTTCAAAATGGTTTAACTTGATCAAACAATGTCATTTGTAACTTGGCTAAATTGAATTCAAATTGGAGTTTGAATTTGCAATTCATTTGCAATATACTCCATTTAAATGGAATTGCCTCACACATCAGAAACATATACATCAAGTTTCAACCTTCAACCATGTGTTCGTGCATTGTATTTACTTTGCTTCCTTGTTTGTTGTTTGTCGAGTAGAGGTGGAACCGGAATAGGAGGCTGCCCCCTTCGTTGAAGACCCCGAACCCGAACCTCGTCAGCAAGGCAAGCAAACCCCCATTGATCATGTCGATAAAATCCCACTTCCCTCTCATGTCTCGCTTATGCATTGTATAGGAGGATTGCCATGCTACGTTTCTACCGCATAGATGAACCCATTCCTTCGCATGACCTATCTTTTTTCACAGTAGTAAGAAAACCACAATCCTAGCAAATGTAGGAGTTGATTGATATCATGTGGCCCCTGCATTTGTTACTGCTTATTGCATGCTTAGGGTGATACAATGATGTTACTGTTATGTGATTCGGGATGGTAGTGATCATGTTGATGATGGTGGAAATGTGTTGGTGAATCTACCCTAATACAATGTGAACGATGAGAGGCTGTGTAGGAGTACACGGTGGGTTGTCTCGTTGAACACCGCCCTAAGTCCGAGTTCTTGTGTGGTGATCCAAGATGAAGAGTACAACCACACATTGGGCTCACTGACCCCTCTCAACCTATTAACTCATCCCTTTCGATGTCCAGCTGTCGCAATAGTTCGGAGTTCTGGTAGGTTTGTGGCCTGGCTGCTAAGTGAGAGAACGGCTCATCCGAGACCGGCTTATGCACCACGCACACATCATCTGGGTCCACTTCGGTAAACCGGCCGGGTTCACGATAGTGGTAGCCAACCCAGGTAGGCGGCTTTCTCGGACTAGATCGACTATGAGGTAACAGCTGTGGTGAGCATCCTCGCCGACACTTCTTGAACGGTGTCGAGTACAAAGGCAGTAACCGATGATCATGTGTGTGTAGTAGTACACCCTTGCAGGTTTAACAAAACTATTCGAATAGCCGCGTCCGCGGTTAAGGACTGCTTGGAAAGCTTAGCTTGATTATTAGACAACTTGAACTGGATACTTCTAAAACACACCAAGATAAGTGTGAGTACTATGGCGTGCTTTCTCGTGGGAAAGTCGAGGAAGGCACCGTAGTGGTGTAATTGGTTGGAGAAAGTAGTGGACTCGTGTACGCTTCTTACCTCAAGTCTGGTACTCGTAGTTCAGGACTAGCCTGTTGGGAATGTGCCCTAGAGGCAAATAAAATATGTTTTATCGAGCATATTCCATTAGTTCATAATACGTTTGATACTATGCTATAACTGTATTAAGCGGAAACATTAATACAGGTGTGGTATACAAACAACCAGGTCCCTAGTTAACCCTAGTATACTAGTCCATTGGGCGATTGATGATCAAGGTTTCCTGATCATGAGACAAAGCGTCTGTTGACAATGGAGTCGTATCATTGGATAATGATATGATGGACATACACCCACCAGAAGTGTTGCGATGTGATCAAGTCACATAGTTCGACATTGCGATAACTATAACGTAGTGACCAGATCCTTTGACCGTAATGATCATACGTAATTGTCATCTATGAGGAGACTTTGATTTGTATCCCACCGCCTGACTAAAATATGCTGGCTATAACGGTGCACTTTGGGTATTCCGAAATAGATGGTTGATGAGTATGCAAATAGATCAAATAGGGATTTGTCCATCCGTGTGACGGATAGGTACTCTGGGCCCACTCGGTGATGTTACATCATAAAGTTTGCAAACGTGTGACTAGGTCACGGAGTTGTAATATCACGGGAACGAGTAAACTTGTTTGTTGAGAACGAGGACGAACTAGGTATATTGGATACCGATGATCAAACCTCGGACAAGCAAAGTACCATGGGACAAAGGGAACAGGCACACGGTTAACGGATCCAACAGCGATTGAAGTTCATTCGATGGAAGCGCAGGGGCTATCAAGGATTGTAACCAGGTCCAATTGATTAGTCATTGATCAATGAGAATTGTCTCGATCATGTCTGCTGTTTCTCGGACCGTAGGGTGTTACACTTAAGGGTACTCGACGCAGTAAGGATTGATTCGGGATCACCGGAGAAATTGGAGAGAACACCGGAATTGTTCCGGTGATGACCGGAATTGTTCCGATGAAGGCCGGAAGTTGTTCTGGGTATTTTGAAAGGTTCAAAATATATTTAATAATGTTTAATTAATGTTTTATTATTTAATTATCTGAATTAAATATTAAAATATAATTAAATATAATTAAAATGAATTAAAAGGCATATGGGCCTCATAGGGCCCATTAGGGGAGAGGGAGTCCTCCCCCATGGGCCATGGCGCCATGAGGGGGCCCACCCCCCTTATTGGTGCGCCCCCCCCCCCCTCCCCTTTGGGATTAGTCCCACATGGGAAGTTGAGGGGAGGTTGCCCCCCTCCTTGGCCTATATAAGGAGGGGTAGGGGTGCCCTTTTAATCATGAATTTTTGAGAAAAGTTTCTCATCTCTCTCCCTCCTTTCTCCTTCCTATGAGCGGACTCCCCTTGTTTGGAGGCTGCTCTGGGTTGGGGATTTCTCCACTATACGCACGCCGTCATGCTGCTGGAATCGGGATCCGAATCCATCTTCCTTCCGCTGCTCTACTGGTTTGGAGCCCGGAGGGACGTCGGGTATACTGTATGTGTATAATCCCGCGAGGCACTACACTTGTGGTGCTACTTCATCGTCGTGGTCGTATCGCGAGGTCTTCATCAGCAACGTTCCGACGGGGACGTAATCCCGTCATCGGTCCGCAAGGATCGGGTGGCTACAGGAGTCATCGTGGATCTGCGCGGCATCGGGGATTGCCGGTACGACTACACCAACCACGTTCATGCGGGAACGTTTCCCGCTTAACGGACTACATACTGGTATGTGATCTATTTCTGTCTGTTACTTGCATCACCATAGCATAGGTCTTGGGATTGGGCATCGTAGGTCAAGGAAAAATTTGTGTTTTCTGCCCCGAACACCAACAGTGGTATCATGAGCAAGGCTATGCGTAGATGTATTGTACGGATAGAACACATCTAGTATGTGGGCATAAATTCTCAATTGTTACCCTCTCACGTGTACTCATTTAGCATTGCGGCAATGTTTGATGAAGCGGCCCCCGACCGACCTTATGCGTTTACGCGAGACTGGTTCCACGCTTGACATATGGCTTGTACCATATAAAGTGGCTGGGGGGTGTCTATCTCTCTGCATTAGCGATGCGAAGATGTTTGCAATGGAGGGCCCCGACAGGGGTGTAATAGAGACAATTGCGGGATTGGTGTTGTGGCTTGTTTTCGCAGGATAGAAAGCGGTTCTTTTCTCGAAACCCCTAGCAGCCACGTAAAACTTGCAAAAGATAAAGTAGAAAGGCGTTTTCAACTTTAATTTGCATGTCAGGGGGGAATCATAGCATGTATGATTTATGTTGCATCCTGTTTTGCTAATATGTTAGATATACGACGGTAGCATAATAGGATGATCCCTCACTAAAACCAACATAGTGTCCTTACCCTAGTGAGAACCACCTGGAAAGTTCTACATTATGGAGGCACCACGTGTCACACGTGTGTCAAACATTTTTTCGTTCACATGATGTGGGTGTAGCAAGCCTGGCATATGTATATGATATGGCCTTGCATGACACAGCAACAAATCACATAGGGTGTGGTGGCGAGCCTGGCATATGTATATGATATGGCCTCGGGACACAAGAGACCGAAAGGTCGAGCATGAGTCACATGGATGATGTGATTGGCATGATGGCCTACCTTGAACAACATACTGATGGCCGTGATGATCGGGGGAGGTATGGTGTTCAAGGATCGTGTAATCACTTAGAATAAACTATGAGGGATGTTTATCTGAGTGGGAGTTCCAGAATTGTTTTTGAAACATGAACTCCATATTATGAACTTAATCTTCATGTCTTTGCAAATATCATTGTAGATAATGTCATACCAATGTTTAGAACTATGGCTTTTTTTAGTATGATAGAACTTAAGGTAAATGGGTCTTACTTCATTGATGTGTACCAACACCATTAGAGACATACTCATTAGTAATGACTTGCTAAACATAATACGAACAACTGCTAGGAGATACACCTGTTAACTCCGTATTCAAGGAAGATGATGATGAGTATCGTACTCACCGTCACTTATGAATGACTGTCCAATACACCATACTTCATTCTATGAGTCTGAATTGTGAATGCATGTTAACCAACACGTATGACGTGCTAGGTGAACTTAAAAGCACTTGGTCACAAATCAGAGTAATGGAATATGAGTATATGGACGGGGTTTCTTTCAACCATGGTGGAAGGAACAACCTGCTGAGAAAGTCACTTGGAAAATGTATAAGATACATGGAACACCTTGTGTATAACTTGGACTACTGAATGACTGGTTACTTTGCGATAAATGGGGAGTTACATCCGCTTCCTCCTAGTTACAAAGACCATGTCTGGACTATGTCATGAAGGAGAATCGTTCACCTGTCATGAGGTCATGGTTAAAGTTGTGAACCTTAAGAGTAGAACCAATGCAGGAATGGTCATTGACGGAGAAGGTATATTTGATATACGAGTTATAAATGTTTTCCCCACGAAACACTAATTGCGGTTGATTAAGTATTTGATGCTTGAACTTACTGCTTGAGAGTGGCTTGGAAGGGATGAGGTGACAATGTGTGCTGACGGTAATCAAGATAGTTGATGGTCGACAACACTCTCCCTCTACATCTATCAATTGATTAATATATGAATAAATTTTATGATCGTTTGAATGAGGACTTTATTAGTGTATCTTGCATCTCGCGAAGACAATTATTCATATTAGTGAGAAACAAGTCAGTTGTTCTCCTTTTATGAATGATATCTATTATGGTCACATTACGATTATGAATGAGCTATTCTTATATTGATGATAGTTGTTTGATCATTTATAAGAAATATTGCAATGCCAAGAAATATCCAGGCTTAATAATGACACTACAGTTTAAGTCATGAATGGTATGATGATGTCTTAAGATACTTGATCTCTTGACATATACAAACCATGCCTTTGAGGTGAGATGACTAAAACCTCGCATTCTCGTAAAACGGAATGTGTACTGATTGTTGAGTATCATACATTGTGATGTATCGTATGTCAGCATGTGGTGAATTTCATTATTTCATGAACTTCGTATGTGGACTTAGATGAATATATGTATTCACTAATGAAACATGAGTCTGAAATAATTTGATATGATCAAAAGGGATTTCAGATTAAAGATGGATATTAAATTAACAAGAAAGACAAGTCTCTACGATTTGATCAAAGTGATAAATGTTTTGAGTTAGTCTTGGGCATAAAGACTTGTGTGAAAGTTGTTCCACAAATTGCAATTTCTTGAGACACTTCAATATGATTGACGTGCCTGAACATTGTGATCATATTCTATAGAAAAGTGTATGGTCTAAGTTATCTCTTACCAAGTTACGTTATTATTGTTTAGAGTTATTAATTTAATATGCAAACACTCACTTCAGCATAGGGAACCATCTGAGTTCGTGGAAACCAACACTATATATGTCATGGTGTGTTGTGGTTTCTAGGAAGCTTGATTTATGTAAGATAAATTATCTTTGTAGTGTATCCTTAGACAACTATGGATGCATCTTCCACAAATAGAACCAAAAGGAGCAAAACTTGTATTGCTATGTTTGGTGTTTGTCAAGAATTGTTCTTGATAAATGTGGTAATGGAAGAAAAGTGAAAGTTCAACCAAGGTAATTGACCTTGCCTCCAAATGTCAGAGTAGTGCAACGGAATATGTTCTGGAAGCAAAACTCTACAATAAGAGGAGAAACTAATGATAATGATCATGATCTTCTGATGGGAGCTTTTACTAAGAAAGGTAGGATTCAAGAATATATATTTGCCCCTGGTGCAAAATGATATTCATGATTCACTTGTCATGTTAATGGAACAAGACATTCCTATGAACTACAAAGAAGCGATGGTGGACCTAAGTACGAGATATGACTACGAGTCATGAAATCCTATGTTGAGTTACATTTAAGATTGCTTGAATCTTATCAAGTAAGGAGGTTACTTGATATTCACAATAACTTCAGAGTTATGAGGAATAAATGTGAACATCAAAGGGACGTCAAGATTGGTTTGTCACAAAGATTGTTTCTGACAAATTCAATGGGTTGACTACAATGTGTAGCAATGCTTGAGTCAAAGGGATATTCACTACGATTGATCCAGGATTGTTATCAATACCGTGACTTCCTCAAATCCTGTATTTGAAGAAGTGTTGTAATTGGTACAACCAGAAGGTTTTGGAAAAACACATGGATACTAGTGTCTCGTAAACTGAATTCTTGATTTGATGAATGATCAAAGGATTTTGGACTTAGCCAAAATATCGAGGAAACATGCATTTGCATGAAACTGAGTGGGAGCTGAATAGTTTCCTGAAACTTCATATATGTAGACGACATATTTTGAGTGGGAGCTATGGGAGTATTATCCTAGCCTTATATGTAAATGACATATTTGAGTAGGAGCCATGTGGTTAGTATCCTGAACTTAATATGTGTCTGACATATCTAAGTGGGAGCCATGTGGATGTTATCCTTGTCTTATATGTGGCTGACATATTTGAGTGGGAGCAATATGAGTGTTATCCTATAACTTAATATGTGCATGACATATTTGAGTGGGAGCATGATAACATTCTCATATATGGATAACATATTATGAATGGTGCAGTTTGTGTTAATGATTATTTGAATCGTTCATAAACGAAGATGAATAAAGTATTAAGCATTGAAGATCTATTAAGATAGATATGTGTTTAATAACATTGAGTCGTAATACTTTCCTGGATAAGATTTTGAAGGAGTTCAGAATGGGACAAGTCAAGAAGTGGTCCTTACTTGTATATCCAAGAGAAGTATTGAGTTAATCTCAGTACAAGAACAATGGTTAATGGTTAATGAAAGAAATGGATGTGATGGATCCTCTATGCCTTTGTCATAGGTTCTTTCATATAAAACCAGAGTTATGTACTCGACGTAATGTGACCCAAGTTCTTAGTAGTAAGAACATGTTGTGATATGATTTATGAGTAAATCATTGAACAAAGAGTTAAGTTTATCCTTCAGTGTCTGGAGAGAACTGAGGATACATCTCAAATTTGTAAAGGATAGTGGACTTGACCATAAATGTTATGTTGGTTCAAGTTTTGACACTAACCTAGAAAAAATTGAGATATCATACTAATGAATGCCTAAGTTGAAAGAAACATGGTTAGACATCAAAGTTGCATACAATGCACTAAGGATTGAATCTACATTGATGTGGCTGCTTTAGAAGTAGCAGGAGTTATATTATGGCTTAAGAAGTTCGACTTCTGATTGAGTGAGTTTCAAGTGTGCATGACTATGGGAGAGTCCGCTGACCAACCATATGTCATTGCTATGAAACAGCAAACGAAGTCTCATTTCACCGCCAAATATATATACCTCATCATTATAGTGGATAATGAAGGGATGTCAAATTAGGTGACATTATGATTTGCAAAAAGACATACGGTTCTGAATGGTACCCAGACCGTTGATACAACCTCTTCCACGGGCAAGCATGCTCAATAAGGAGTTATGATCCAAAGAAAATGCAACTAGTTTATTTGTACTCTAGTGCAAGTGGGAGACTGTTGGGAATGTGCCCTAGAGGCAAATAAAATATGTTTTATCGAGCATATTCCATTAGTTCATAATACGTTTGATACTATGCTATAACTGTATTAAGCGGAAACATTAATACAGGTGTGGTATACAAACAACCAGGTCCCTAGTTAACCCTAGTATACTAGTCCATTGGGCGATTGATGATCAAGGTTTCCTGATCATGAGACAAAGCGTCTGTTGACAATGGAGTCGTATCATTGGATAATGATATGATGGACATACACCCACCAGAAGTGTTGCGATGTGATCAAGTCACATAGTTCGACATTGCGATAACTATAACGTAGTGACCAGATCCTTTGACCGTAATGATCATACGTAATTGTCATCTATGAGGAGACTTTGATTTGTATCCCACCGCCTGACTGAAATATGCTGGCTATAACGGTGCACTTTGGGTATTCCGAAATAGATGGTTGATGAGTATGCAAATAGATCAAAGCGGGATTTGTCCATCCGTGTGACGGATAGGTACTCTGGGCCCACTCGGTGATGTTACATCATAAAGTTTGCAAACGTGTGACTAGGTCACGGAGTTGTAATATCACGAGAACGAGTAAACTTGTTTGTTGAGAACGAGGACGAACTAGGTATATTGGATACCGATGATCAAACCTCGGACAAGCAAAGTACCATGGTACAAAGGGAACAGGCACACGGTTAACGGATCCAACAGCGATTGAAGTTCATTCGATGGAAGCGCAGGGGCTATCAAGGATTGTAACCAGGTCCAATTGATTAGTCATTGATCAATGAGAATTGTCTCGATCATGTCTGCTGTTTCCCGGACCGTAGGGTGTTACACTTAAGGGTACTCGACGCAGTAAGGATTGATTCGGGATCACCGGAGAAATTGGAGAGAACACCGGAATTGTTCTGGTGATGACCGGAATTGTTCCGATGAAGGCCGGAAGTTGTTCTGGGTATTTTGAAAGGTTCAAAATATATTTAATAATGTTTAATTAATGTTTTATTATTTAATTATCTGAATTAAATATTAAAATATAATTAAATATAATTAAAAATGAATTAAAAGGCATATGGGCCTCATAGGGCCCATTAGGGGAGAGGGAGTCCTCCCCCATGGGCCATGGCGCCATGAGGGGGCCCACCCCCCTTATTGGTGCGCCCCCCCCCCTCCCCTTTGGGATTAGTCCCACATGGGAAGTTGAGGGGAGGTTGCCCCCCTCCTTGGCCTATATAAGGAGGGGTAGGGGTGCCCTTTTAATCATGAATTTTTGAGAAAAGTTTCTCATCTCTCTCCCTCCTTTCTCCTTCCTATGAGCGGACTCCCCTTGTTTGGAGGCTGCTCTGGGTTGGGGATTTCTCCACTATACGCACGCCGTCGTGCTGCTGGAATCGGGATCCGAATCCATCTTCCTTCCGCTGCTCTACTGGTTCGGAGCCCGGAGGGACGTCGGGTATACTGTATGTGTATAATCCCGCGAGGCACTACACTTGTGGTGCTACTTCATCGTCGTGGTCGTATCGCGAGGTCTTCATCAGCAACGTTCCGACGGGGACGTAATCCCGTCATCGGTCCGCAAGGATCAGGTGGCTACAGGAGTCATCGTGGATCTGCGCGGCATCGGGGATTGCCGGTACGACTACACCAACCACGTTCATGCGGGAACGTTTCCCGCTTAACGGACTACATACTGGTATGTGATCTATTTCTGTCCGTTACTTGCATCAGCATAGCATAGGTCTTGGGATTGGGTATCGTAGGTCAAGGAAAAATTTGTGTTTTCTGCCCCGAACACCAACATAGCCAAGTCAAAGCTGGCACTTCTGCAATTGAACCCCACCTCCCTTTACCTTGATACATGTGCATGAGTAGTATAGCTCCTATGTAAGTCTTGCTGAGTACGACTTTGTACTCACGTTTTCTTATTCTATGTTTTAGATGAAACCACTGACCCCGAAGGTGGCTTCTTCATCGAGCTCGACGACTGAAGACCAAGCTAGAATAGTCCCAGTCAGACGACTGGTTCCCTCGTGGAGGGCTTGTGTTTAAATAAGGCTTCTTAAGCCATTTGTTAAACTTGTCTGTACTCAGACCTACTTTGCTTCCGCTTGTCTGTTGTAATGTTGGATCACATGCTTGTGATCTCTGTGTGCACTTTGTGAGAGTTATCAATAAAATGTATACTTTGTAGAGAATTTCAATGATACCTACTGTTCATACAAGGCATGTGTGCTGCGTGTATGTTTATAACATGCATGTCTTTGTATGGGTTTTCGAGACCTTAGTTGTGATCTGGCTGGCGGTCTTTTATACACCAAGTGGCCCTCAGATGTGCGCAGCTTGGGGCATCCCGATGCGATTGTTCGAGACTCTGTCTCGTGCACACTTTGATGTATGATTGAGCCCTCCCTAGACCCCGACTAAGTGATCGGGCTGGAGTAAGTCTATGTAAGAGTTATGAGATAGTCGATAGTATGGTTGAGGCGACTTGTTTGTGAATATGGGAGTTCATCACCTATATCATTAGACTTGTGTGCGGACGATGAGGACCCATCTCAGTTGATCATCTGGCCTGGATGGGATGCCCCTCATGTACGATGCTTTCCGAGAACGTTCTGTGCTTGGCCTTGTCTGCTTAGACAAGTGGGTACGGTTCTCGGCTCTCCATATGACTATGTCGTAGCGGGACTTGCATACGCTAACCCCGGGTCCCGACAGACTTGGTATCAGAGCAGGACTGCCTGTAGGATTATCAGCCTTGGCCGAAGTCGAGTCTAGCTTGCTATAGTTATATAGTTACTCTGGGTATATAAGGGAACAACGTAAGGCTTCTTTTTCTCCTTACCCCCTTCGTTCTGAGTTCTGAGTCACCCTTACCTCTTCTACGGGAAGATAGGACTAGGCTCACCTCTGTCTCATTAGAACATCTCGTTGTTTGCTTCCTTGTAGCTGTAAGAAAGTTGTGTTCGGTTCGTTAGAGTTGTTGTGCTTCCTGATTTCTTACATCGTATGTAAGTGATGTTTCTATGTTGTAAGAAAGTTGTTTTCTCTTGCAATTACAGCCGTTATGCTGTCTGTTTCATTCCAGGTTTCTTCATAATCTGATGCATTTGCAAATCATTCCACATCATTTGACATTGATCTTATCCTTCAGGATGTCTCAAGGAACCCGTGGCCAGCTTGGTCGTGCCCAAGGTCGTGCGAATGAACCGGAGGAAGGAAACCTTCCACCCCCACCCACGATGGATCAGGTTCTGATGGAGGTTGAGAGGAACCGCCGAGACTCTCACCATTTGCTGGAGGTCATTGCCCGCAACACCACTCAGCAGCGCAACGAGTTGGTGTCTTTGAACGACTTCATCCGGCTTCATCCCCCGGTTTACAGTTACTCCACCGAGCCCCTTGACGCCGATGACTGGCTTCGCAGCATCGAGAGGAAGCTCCAGGCAGGCCATGTTGAAGATGGCGACAAGGTCAGCTATGCCACCTATCACCTTGAAGGCGCAGCTAGCTCTTGGTGGGAAAACTTCCTGAACATGCATCCCGTTGGACCACCCACCACTTGGGATGAGTTCTGCACTTCCTTCCGCGAGCACCACATTCCAAAGGGTCTTATGGACCGCAAGCGTGAGGAGTTCTGCAACCTCACCCAAGGCGGAAGGAATGTTGACGAGTTTAGTCGTGAGTTCAATCGACTAGCTCGCTATGCTACTGAAGAAGTCTCCACCGACGCAAAGAAGCAAGAGAGGTTCCGTCGTGGACTCAATTCCGGACTCCGTCGTGAGCTCAACCTGCATGACTTTGCCACTTTCCAGGTCCTTGTCAACAAGGCCATCAAGGCAGAGGACATGAACACCCCCAATGACTTCCGCAAACACCCTAGAGACGATGGTTCATCTAGCTCTGGCTCCCAGAAGCGCAAGATCTGGATCCCCAACAGTATGTTTCGCCAGAACAACCCACCGAGGCCATCCTATGTGGCGCCTCGTCCCCCAGCTTCGTTCCACCCAGCTCCACCAAACAACCCAGCTCCACGCACTGTCTTTGGAGCCTGCTACCAGTGTGGTCAGGCAGCCACTACTCCCGCGAGTGTCCCCAGAACCAGCTCCAGAATCAGAATGCTCCACCCCGTGCCGGAGGCAACAACAATGGTGTTGGCAAGCCACCCCAGAAGGTCTACACCACCAAACCCGCTCCTCCCGCCACTCGTGGACGTGTGAATCAGATTGCCGCCGAAGAGACTGACGACACCACTGACGTCATTCTTGGTACGCTCCCAGTCAATTATGTTCCTACTTCCGTTCTTTTCGTCCCAAGAGCATCTCATTCATTCATGTCGTAAAGTTATGCACTTCGTCATGAGTTATCTTTTGTGGAATTGTCCACCCCAATGATTATTCAAACTCCAGGGTCAAGATGGCAAACCAATAGAGTAAGCCATGGTAATCAAATTGCAATTGATGGTTTAGTATTCCTTGCTTCCCTCATAGCCCTCAAGTCTTCAGACATTGATGTCATCCTTGGCATCGATTGGCTATCAAGACAGAATGCCTACCTGGATTGCAAAGGCAAATCCGTGAAACTCACCCACCCTTCAGGAAAAACCGTCAACTATTCCTCACCCAGAACAAGAACCCAAGTGCATTCTTTGAATGTACTTCCCCTTCCCGAACTTGAAGATATTCCGGTGGTTCGTGACTTCCCGGATGTCTTTCCTGAAGAGCTGTCGGGCATGCCACCCGACAGATGTGTAGAGTTTATAGTGGATCTTGTGCCAGGAACCGCACCAATTTCTAGACGCCCATACAAAATGGCCCCACGTGAGTTAGCTGAGCTTAAAACCCAACTGGAAGCTTTGTTGGAAAAAAGGCTTCATCCGCCCTAGCTCATCGCCATGGGGTTGCCCCGTTCTGTTCGTAACGAAGAAAGATGGAACAGAAAGGATGTGCGTAGACTATCGCCCTCTAAATTTAGCGACGATAAAGAACAAGTACCCATTGCCCAGGATCAATGATCTTTATGATCAACTTGCAGGATCCTCTGTCTTCTCCAAGATGGATTTGAGATTAGGTTATCATCAAATCAAAATCCGAAACGAGGACATCCCAAAAACGGCTTTTACTACTCGTTATGGTCTTTACGAGTACACCGTCATGTCCTTTGGTTTAACCAATGTCCCCGCCACTTTCTCACGCATGATGAATTCGATCTTCATGGAGTACTTAGATAAATTTGTTGTAGTTTATCTCGATGACATTCTCATCTACTCGAAGAACGAAGAAGAACATGTCGAACACCTAAGGCTGGTATTGATGAAACTTAGAGAGCATCGCCTGTATGCTAAATTCTCCAAGTGTGAATTTTGGCTACCAAAAGTGACCTACTTAGGCCACGTGATTTCTGCAAAAGGCATTGCTGTGAATCCCGAGAGAGTTCAGGCCGTCCTTGACTAGACTCCACCTGAATCGGTTAAGCAAGTTAGGAGTTTTCTTGGCCTAGCCAGCTATTGCCGCCGCTTCGTCGAGAACTTTTCTAAAGTTGCAAAGCCTCTAACTGAAATCCTCAAGAAAGATAAGAAATTCCTATGGACTCCCAAGTGCGAGGAAAGCTTTCAAGAGCTAAAAAGAAGATTGACTTCTGCACCTGTACTTGCGCCTCCAGACACCAAAAAGGATTTCGAGATCTTTTGTGACGCATCACGGCAAGGGTTAGGATGCATACTTATGCAAGATAGACATGTGGTAGCCTATGCTTCACGCCAGTTGCGGCCACATGAAGAGAACTATCCTACCCATGACCTTGAACTCGCTGCCGTAGTTCATGCCCTAACAACTTGGTGACATTACCTCCTTGGTAATCGTTGTGAGATCTATTCCGACCACCAAAGCCTCAAATACATTTTCACCCAGCCAGATCTTAATCTCAGGCAAAGACGCTGGATTGAGTTGATAAAAGATTACGATGTAGGAATTTCTTACACCCCAGGCAAAGCCAATGTCATGGCTGATGCACTAAGTCGTAAGTCGTATTGTAACAACCTCATGTTACAACAGTATAAACCAATTCTTCATGAGGAATTTTGCAAACTCAATCTTGAGATTGTTCCTCATGTCTATCTTTCTACCTTGGTGGCAAAACCAACTCTTGAGGATCAAATCATAGTTGCCCAAAGGCGTGCACGAGGTGTTCGTCGGATCAAGGAGAACATTGTTAGCGGAGTTGCTAAATGTTTCTCCACAGATAGCAAGGGAACGGTATTCTTTGGAAATCGTTTGGTAGTACCTAAGAATAGGGAACTAAGGCGACTCATCCTCAAGGAAGCCCATGACACACCCCTCTCGATTCATCCCGGTAGCACAAAAATGTACCGAGATCTACGCCAGAGATTTTGGTGGACTAGGATGAAGAGAGACATTGCTCAATTTGTTGCCGAATGTGATGTTTGTCGTCGCATTAAGGCAGAACACCAAAGACCTGCTGGTACACTTCAACCTTTGCCTATTCCAGAGTGGAAATGGGACAAGGTCGGTATGGACTTTATCACCGGCTTTCCAAAAACCCAGAAAGGAAACGATGCCATCTTCGTTGTCATAGATAGGCTTTCCAAAGTTGCTCACTTCCTTCCAGTTCGCGAGTCTATAAATGCTAGCCAGTTAGCGGACTTGTACGTATCTAGAATTGTATCCCTTCACGGTGTTCCTTTGGAAATCAATTCTGATCGTCGTAGCCTTTTCACCTCTAGATTTTGGGGAAGCTTTCAGAATGCTATGGGAAATCATCTCTCCTTTAGTACAGCTTTCCATCCTCAGTCTAGCGGTCAAGTCGAAAGGGTTAACCAAATTCTTGAAGACATGCTCAGAGCTTGTGTTATCTCATTCGGAAAGAATTGGGAGAAGTCTCTTCCATTTGCCGAATTTTCTTATAACAATAGTTTTCAATCTAGTCTGAACATGGCTCCTTTTGAACTCCTATATGGACGACGATGTCGAACACCTTTAAACTGGTCAGAAACCGGTGAGAGACAATTCTTTGGACTGGATATGATCAAGGAAGCAGAAGAGCAAGTTCGCATTGTTCGTGATCAATTGAAAGCAGCCCAGTCTCGTCGGAAAAGCTACTATGATCGTCATCATAGGCAAGAGAGCTACAATCTGGATGAGAAGGCTTACCTTCGGGTTACTCCTCTGAAGGGAACCCAACATTTCGGTATCAAAGGCAAGTTGGCCCCACGTTACATCGGACCTTTCCGCATTCTTGCTAAACATGGAGAAGTTGCCTACCAACTTTAACTACCCCCGCACCTTTCCCGAGTACATGATGTATTCCATGTGTCCCAACTCAGGCGTTGCTTCAAGGACCCCATCCGCGAAGTCGACCATGAAACGCTTGACTCCAAGATGACCTTTCTTATCGAGAATACACCGTTCGTATTCTTGATTTCGCAGAGCGTGTCACTCGTTGTCAGAAGATTAAGTTTCTGAAAGTGCAATGGTCACACCACTCTGAGAGAGAAGCCACGTGGGAAAGAGAAGACCGTCTCAGTGCCGAGTATTCCTCCTTCCTCCCGCAGACTTCTGAATCTCGGGACGAGATTCTGTTCAGTGGGGGCGAGTTGTCAGAACCCTCTGTTAGGTAATGTGCTAGGATCAAAGTCACTTTGCATCATGTTAAAAATTTCAAAATAGGTCTTTGAAATCAAATTCAAAAGCAAAATGGGAGAAGGAACACCCCCAGATGAATTAATTCAAAAGGCCAGATAAAAATCTTCTCCAAAAATTCATGTTAGATTTTTGAAAAGTCTTATAAATGAGTGTGATCACATATCAAGTGATGTGGGACCCACCCCATGCTCATGGATTTTTCAAATATTCAAACAGTGCCTTGGAATTAATCAAAAACCCCTATTTGATTTAAAGTTCAAATAATTTGAATTTTAAAATTGTTCAAAATTTATAAGTGGCTAGTATATTATTTTGTGAGGCGATATAAAAATTATGAGCATTTAATAAAATGGTTTGCTATTTATTTTAGCTAGCCAAAACAAATGACAGAAAAGAAAAACAGAAAAATAAAAGGAAAAACCTTACCAGACGCCCAGGCGAGAGCAGCCCAACCAGCCCAACCGGCCCACCAGGGGCTGCAGGGTCTTCTTCCCCGTCCCGTGCACCCAAGCTGCTCGGTGGAAAGCCACCGAGCCAGCCGTGGACGCCACGTCGCCGCCGAGGACCTTCCAGGCCTCCCCGTGCCTCCTTCCTTCGCCTGGAGACGCCCTGGAGTACGCCATGTCCATTCCCCCCCCTCCTGGCTCGCTCTCCACCCCTCCCTTGTCGGTTTCTTCCTCCACCCGAGCGCCACCGTCGCCATACCGTGAAGAACTCGTGGCCACCATCGTCCCCGAGCCACGCCAAGGTGTCCATCGCCTCCGTCGTCCTCGACTACGTCACCGTGCGCAAGGAATCATCCCGAGGAGTTCCAGAGTCGCCGCCCCCTTCGTCGTCTTCAACTCCGGCCGCCGCGAGTTGCCTTCAAAATCCGGCAGCTCCAGTTCCTCCCCAAGCACGCCGTCTGCTCCATCGCCTTCCTGGTGAGCAGCTGCATCTTATGCCTATCCCCGCGCCCCCTAACTCCTCCTCTGTGCCATTCCGCCATGGGAGCCGAGCACAGCCTCCGCCATGGACGAGCTCGAGCTCACTTCCGTGCTCCTTCGCCTGCACCGGGTTGCCCGTCGTCTTCCTCGTGCTCTTGCGCGTCTAACGAGCCCACTGCTGCTTCTCCTCGTGCCCCGAATCGACGACTGCGTCTAGCCAGTGGCTCCGCCGCCTCTAGGGCTCGATGTCGGTGTCTCTACGGTGCACCCCAGCGCCCGTGGCTTGGCCCATTTGAAGCGCACGTTCGAGGGCTCGATTTTGGTGGTCACAGCGCTCGAATCCGTGCCCGGAATCACCCTCCCGTGAGTCGCCGCCGTGCTGGAAGGTCGCCGGCGACTAGCCGCCGGCGAGATGACGTGGACGCGATTAACTTAAGCTTAATCCCCCCCCCCACACAGTGACTGCCATGTGGGCCCAGCCACACTAATCCCCCCCTGTTAAGTCAAATATAATTCAAATCAATTTAATTAAACAGTGAGAGGCTGACCAGTGGGTCCCAGTAGTCAGTGGCCCCCTGACGTCATGCTGATGTCACAGTGATGCAATAATGAATTTTCCAGAATAAAAAGAAATCAAGAAATTCCAGAAAAGGCAGAAAATACCCCAAACTTTGGAAATTCATAGAAAATTCATATTAACTCCAAATTTAACAAATAATATATGAAAAATGATCAGGAAAAAATTATCTATCCAAATATACCATTTTCAACTATGTTTGAGTTGAATTTAAAATTTGACCAGTAGCTTTTGCTATTTGGTTTAAATGGAATTAAATCAAATTCATTTCAAATGTTTTTTCAATTTGAACCATAGCAACATACCACATTATACTTGAACTTCAGAGGAATATCATACCCATTTCAAAATGGTTTAACTTGATCAAACAATGTCATTTGTCACTTGGCTAAATTGAATTCAAATTGGAGTTTGAATTTGCAATTCATTTGCAATATACTCCATTTAAATGGAATTGCCTCACACATTAGAAACATATACATCAAGTTTCAACCTTCAACCATGTGTTTGTGCATTGTATTTACTTTGCTTCCTTGTTTGTTGTTTGTCGAGTAGAGGTGGAACCGGAACAGGAGGCTGCCCCCTTCGTTGAAGACCCCGAACCCGAACCTCATCAGCAAGGCAAGCAAACCCCCATTGATCATGTCGATAAAATCCCACTTCCCTCTCATGTCTCGCTTATGCATTGTATAGGAGGATTACCATGCTACGTTTCTACCGCATAGATGAACCCATTCCTTTGCATGACCTATCTTTTGTCACAGTAGTAAGCAAACCACAATCCTAGCAAATGTAGGAGTTGATTGATATCATGTGGCCCCTGCATTTGTTACTGCTTATTGCATGCTTAGAGTGATACAATGATGTTACTGTTATGTGAGTCGGGATGGTAGTGATCATGTTGGTGATGGTGGAAATGTGTTGGTGAATCTACCCTAATACAAGGTGAACGATGAGAGGCTGTGTAGGAGTACACGGTGGGATGTCTCGTTGAACACCGCCCCAAGTCCGAGTTCTTGTGTGGTGATCCAAGATGAAGAGTACAACCACACATTGGGCTCACTGACCCCTCTCAAACTATTAACTCATTCCTTTCGATGTCCAGATGTCGCAATAGTTCGGAGTTCTGGTAGGTTTGTGGCCTGGCTGCTAAGTGAGAGAACGGCTCATCCGAGACAGGCTTATGCACCACGCACACATCATCTGGGTCCACTTCGGTAAACCGGCCGGGTTCACGATAGTGGTAGCCAACCCAGGTAGGCGGCTTTCTCGGACTAGATCGACTATGAGGTAACAGTTGTGGTGAGCATCCTCGCCGACACTTATTGAACGGTGTCGAGTACAAAGGCGGTGGCCGATGATCATGTGTGTGTAGTAGTACACCCCTGCAGGGTTAACAAAACTATTCGAATAGCCGCGTCCGCGGTTAAGGACTGCTTGGAAAGCTTAGCTTGATTATTAGACAACTTGAACTGGATACTTCTAAAACACACCAAGATAAGTGTGAGTGCAATGGCGTGCTTTCTCGTGGGAAAGTCGAGGAAGGCACCATAGTGGTGTAACTGGTTGGAGAAAGTAGTGGACTCGTGTACGCTTCTTACCTCAAGTCTGGTACTCGTAGTTCAGGACTAGCCAAGTCAAAGCTGACACTTCTACAATTGAACCCCACCTCCCTTTACCTTGATACATGTGCATGAGTAGTATAGCTCCTATGTAAGTCTTGCTGAGTACGACTTTGTACTCACGTTTGCTTATTCTATGTTTTAGATGAAACCACTGACCCCGAAGGTGGCTTCTTCATCGAGCTCGACGACTGAAGACCAAGCTAGAATAGTCCCAGTCAGACGACTGGTTCCCTCGTGGAGGGCTTGTGTTTAAATAAGGCTTCTTAAGCCATTTGTTAAACTTGTCTGTACTCAGACCTACTTTGCTTCCGCTTGTCTGTTGTAATGTTGGATCACATGCTTGTGATCTCTGTGTGCACTCTGTGAGAGTTATCAATAATATGTATACTTTGTAGAGAATTGCAATGATACCTGCTATTCATACAAGGCATGTGTGCTGCGTGTATGTTTATAACATGCATGTCTTTGTATGGGTTTTCGAGACCTTAGTTGTGATCTGGCTGGCGGTCTTTTATACACCAAGTGTCCCTTAGATGTGCGCAGCTTGGGGCTTCGTGATGCGATTGTTCGAGACTCTATCTCGTGCACACTTTGATGTATGATTGAGCCCGCCCTAGACCCCGACTAAGTGATCGGGCTGGAGTAAGTCTATGTAAGAGTTATGAGATAGTCGATAGTATGGTTGAGGCGACTTGTCTGTGAATATGGGAGTTCATCAACCATATCATTAGACTTGTGTGCGGACGATGAGGAACCATCTCAGTTGATCATCCGGCCTGGATGGGATGCCCCTCACGTACGATGCTTTCCGAGAACATTCTGTGCTTGGCCTTGTCTGCTTAGACAAGTGGGTACGGTTCTCGGCTCTCCATATGACTATGTCGTAGCGGGACTTGCTCACGCTGCCGGCCGGTCGATCTTGCGTCCGTGCATTCTCTGGATTGGCACCTTCAGCAATTTGGGACTTGTTCACCACTTGCAAAAATACTAGATACAGATTGGTATCTACATGTGGATGGATTGAGAACTGCCTTCGCTAAGACGGCGCCCCCTGTAGCAGCTGGCGGCGGGCAATCGAGCGTGAGGCGTCGGTTGGTAGCAGCCATGAAAATAGGAACGATATGATCTATGCGTGTGTGCGTTCCTGACTTGTTTCTAAGCTGGGCTTTCCTTTTTTCTTTTACTGGATCTACTGTACATGGGCTGGGCATGGGCTTCTTGTTACGTTACAGAGAAGTGTACATGGGGGGCGAAACAACTCAAGGAGTACCTGTGATTACGGAAAATATAATCCCTATTAAGAGAAAACAACATCGTTAGGGGGGGTCTAGCCCCCCCCCCCTCGTCCCCCTGGATCCGTCACTGGTTAACATTGCATACGTCATGTTATTCATCTGTTTGCTATGATTGCTTTGTATTTACTGTTTCTCCCCCCCCCCCCTTTATTCTACGGTAGACCCCGCGGCTACCGCCGACTACACTGCTGCCAGGTACGACTAGTTCATCGACGACCCTGCCCCTACCGTCGAGCTTCCAGTCCAACAGAGCCATTCTCTTCCCCAGATATCTCCTATCTTTTCCATACTTTCTTGCACTAGGCATTGTTACTGTTGCTGCTACATTACAATCCTATTCAATTTCATAGCCTAATTTTGTCGCCCTTTGATGTACCTTCCTTATCCTATGCTGACTGCTATATCTATACATTATATTCAGCAGTGAGCCCTGCGCATTGTTAGCTAGGATTAGATAGCGGGCCGTGGCCACTCAGGGGAGTGATGCGGATACAAAATATATACAATGCAACAGGTACGGATCAATGCAGACGCCCTAGGGAACCTACAACGGCGAGACTCTGCCGAGTCGCTTCGAGTTTGACTTACGAGTGGACGAACTCGTATTTCACTCTCGTCGGCTCAGTAGCGTAGCATCACTGGGATGATACAAGAATATTCGTCTTTAGTTCATTCCCCTGGTGTCTCGGCACCACCGGGGTGATACAAGAATATTCCTCTTTAGTTCCTTCCGCTGATGTCTCTGTCGAACCTCTTTAAGTGTGCCATCGAGGGTGATTCCTCCTGGTTTCACTTAATGTTAGGCACTCGAATCAACTGGTGTCCTTAAAGGTAAGAGTCGGGCGACCCAACGGTGCCCGCGAGCGGTATATTGTCGGGAGCGACAGGGAGGGTACGACCAACATTACTGGCGTGCTTGGCCCCTGCACGTATCTCGCGAGAGTTACCAAACCACGAAAAAGTCGAGCTCTACCAAGGGCACACGCGAGACAAGGTAAGGAGACAGTTCACCTTGTTGGTAACCGCGCGCTTTGACGGGACGACAGGGCAGGCCCCGACGTTACTGGTGGGCCTTGTTGCTGATCGTTGTCCGTCGTGTTGATAGTCAGACAGCGATAACGGTTGTCTGTGAGGTAATATTAAAATGCTAAATGGTTCGGCGGATGACTTGAGAGACCCGTTGGTCTGTACGCACTACCTACACGTGGGATTACGGTGTGGGCCCTCCGCGTCGTAGTTCGTCCGAAGGCTCTTCAGACGTCAGCAGTACTGCGACCTGATCGCCGGGAAGCCATGGTGTCTTATTGGCTGCAGCAGGTGTGTTTAGATTTTCTTTTGCTTCACCGGCCAGACTCGCACCGTGCAGGAGTGTGCAAGGGTGAGGGACCTAGACCCCTTGGCGCATAGGATATAGTCCGGCGGATGGCCTCTCTGCTGAGCCTAGGATGAACTGCGATGTGTCGGATAGCCTCGGTGGGGCGTTCCCTAACAAGGTTCACGCCACCCTGGAGATCCGAGCGTGCAGGCTGAACAGTAGTGCACCCCTGCAGTGAGTTTAATCTATTCGAATAGCCGTGTCCACGGTAACAGGACGCTTTATGCTGAAGCTGGATCTTACCACTACAAACTACTACTATTAAGCTTCATGGTTCCGGGTTTTCTTCCTCGTAGGGAAGTCGAGGAGGGGAACTTGGAGGCATTATTATTATTAATCATTACAACTTATATTATACAATGCTGCAGCAACTTCTGCTTCCTTGTTAATTTATGCTTTATATAAACTGTTGGTTGTTCTCATCTTGTGCTGCAAGACACCGTCAGAAGATGCTAGTCTTCGATAGGCCTAGCTTCTTACCCTTATTCTGATTTCTACCTTGCAGTCCACTATATACAGCCTCCCCTTTCCATTTGATACAAATGCATAAATTCTTAGTAGCGGACGTAAGACTCGCGGGTATACTAGATACTCACCCTTGATTTATTTCCCCCTTTATGTTTTGCCTGATCGGCCGCTGCAGTCGACGTTGGAGCCCAAGAGCAGGAGTACCCCGGAGGCGCCTACTACTACGTCGAGACCCCCGCTGACCAGGACCAGGAGTAGTTTCGGAGGCTCCCAGGCAGGAGGCCTTTCCTTTTCGATCTGTATCTCTGATTGTTATTTGTGCTAGCCTTCTTAAGCCAAAACTTGACTAACTATGTCTGTACTTAGATATTATGGCTTGTATAACTTATGTATTCGGGCCTGTGTGACCCCCTTATCTTGTAACATATTGGTTTATCCTTTTGTGTTTAGTGTTGTGCTGTGATATTCTCACCGTGGCACCCTAATCTCAGCCGTGTACCCTGCGTGTATGATTACTGTACACTGATTGATTTTGGGGGCGTCACAAGTTGGTATCAGAGCCGACTGCCTGTAGGAAGCCACCCCACCACTACCTGGTCGAAGTTGAGTCTAGTCTTTGAAAAACTAATTTTCTAACTTAATGTTTGGCTTACGGGCCCACATCGATGTCACTACGTGTGATATCTATGGTATTAGGATCCTTTTCTCCTTACCTATGCTCTGGGAATATGCTCTCTTATCCTTGCTGGTAAGTTTTACAAACTCTGATTTAGGATCATGTTCTCTTGATTCCATCCGGCGTTTTGGTGCGTACCCCTTTGATTGAGTCGTGTCGTAGGAGTTCTAATCCAGGTCCCGGACCGCGGATCCCATTCTCATTCTGGGCAGGCCGCGCGTTCTCTGGCACAAACTTCTGTGGCCAACAGTTTTCTTGCGGCGTGATTGACATAGTGGAATCTATGTCGCGTCGTGTAATCCTTACCGCGGTCTGCGCACCGCCTAGTGTGTCCTTTTTCCTTAATTTCTACGACGTTATGCTTCCCGATTTTTGATTGATTCTATGTGTGGATGTGTATGTCTTATATGACTACTCCTATATATCTGTGCCTCCTCTTTGTTGTCGCTTTACCTCTTACTCGTTTCCGGTATCTCGTTAAAATTCTCATCGCTGAAATACCCCTGTTAAATCCTATCAGGATGGCTGGTCGTGGTGGTCGTGGTCTTGGTCGTGGTGCCAACGATCCACCTCCGCCGCCGGACTACATGGCCGCGATGATGCAGCAGTTTCAGATGAACCAAGTGTTTATGCAAGGAGTCATAGATCAGCTCCAGAACCAGAATCAGAACCAGAACCAGCACCAGAACCAACTGTCTGTGGTTACTCTGCGGGATTTCATGCGTCTCAATCCCCCTCTCTTCCACCAACCTGAACAGCCGCTGGCTGCCGATGATTGGCTCCGTGACATCAACCGTCAGTTGGAGTACACTAATGTGAGCGCTGCTGATTACGTCAACTTCGCGTCCTATTTCCTGCGTGGCCCCGCTACTCAGTGGTGGGACACTTACAAGGGCTCGCTAGCTGAAGGGATTGTCGTCACCTGGAATGACTTTAAGACTACCTTCCGTGCTTGTTATGTCCCCTAGGCGATTATGAACCGTATGAAGACCGAGTTCCGCAACCTTGTTCAAGGCAAAAAAAACTGTCGAGGCATATCAGAGGGAATTCCTCCGCCTCTCCCGCTATGCTGCAAGTGACCTCCCCAATGATGCAAGTAGGCAAGAGAAGTTACGTGATGGACTCAATGCAGATCTTCAGCTTGTACTGGCTTTGCACGTCTTCCCCGACTTCGCCACCATGGTGAACCAGACTATCACTCTTGAGACCGCTCAGCTTAGGTTCGGTGGTTCGCCGAAGAGCCCCCGTGATGCTGGCTCATCTTCGGGCACAGCACAGAAGCAACACGTCTGGATTCCGCACGGTGTTATGCGTCCAACTGCCCCTGCACCAAGGCCGTCGTATGTCGCACCCCGTCTGCCTCCGCCCCCTCCGAGACAGCCGAATACTGAGACTGCACCCCTCCGTCCTCAAGATGGCTTGTGCTTCAAGTGCCGTCAGCCAGGCCATATTTCCAGAGACTGCCCTCAGCGACAGAATCAACTGTTAGTTCACCCTGCTGGTCGCGGAAATGGCCGTGGAAACAATGGGACCCTCAACTATAATACTGGGTCCAATACTCATGCTCGTGGTCATGCTTACAACATTGATGTTGAAGCAGCTCAGGCACAACCCGCTACAGTGATGGGTACTCTCCTCGTTAACTCAATACCTACTACTGTTTTATTTGATACAGGAGCATCACATTCATTTATGTCTGGAGAATTTGCATCTAAGCATGGCATATACCACGAAAAGATGCATACCCCCTTAATAGTCCGGACTCCAGGTACCCAGTGTCGTCTTGACATGGTTGCACCTAACCTCACTGTCGAGATCGAAGGATTTGAGTTCATGGTTTCTCCACACATTCTGAAAACCTCCACCATCGACCTTATCCACGCATGGATTGGATGAAAACCCACGATGCCGCACTTTATTTTGGCACCAAGGTCATCCAACTTTTTCATCCTTCTGGCGCGATTTTGTGTCATACTGCCATTGTGTCGATGAATATCGAAGCTCGTATATATGCTCTGAATGCCTTGAATGTCGCACCTCTCGAAGGGATAGAGAAAGTTCCCATCGTTTGTGATTTTACCGACGTATTCCCAGAAGAACTGCCGGGGATACCCCCGATCAGAGAAGTTGAATTCGTCATCGACTTGAAACCCGACACCGTCCCTATTGCCAAGCGCCAGTATAAGATGCCACCTCACCACCTCCTTGAATTGAAGAAGGAGATCGACACGGCCCTCGAGAAAGGCTTCATCCGTAAAGTTCCTCTGCTTGGGGAGCACCTTCGCTCTTTGTCAAGAAGAGTGATGGCACGAACCGTTTGGTCCAAGATTATCGAACTATCAACCAGGCCATGATACAGAACAAGTACCCCCTCCCTCGGATAAATGATCTTTATGATCAACTTGCTGGATCCACGGTGTTTTCAAAACTCGACTTAAGGTTGGGTTATCACCAAATCCGGGTCCGTGATGAGGACATTCCGAAGACCGCATTCATTACTCGCTATGGTTCAAAGGAGTACACTATCATGTCATTTGGCTTGACCAATGCACCAGCCACCTTCTCCCGATTAATGAACTATATATTCATGAAATATCTCTACAAGTTTGTCGTGGTTTATCTGGATGATATATTGATTTACTCCGAGACCGATTCATAACATGTTGAACATCTTCGCCTTGTGCTGGAAAAGCTTCGAGAACACAAACTCTATGCTAAGTACTCTAAGTGTGAGTTCTGGCTTCCCGAAGTAACTTACCTTGGTCATGTGATTTCCAAGGATGGCGTCGCCGTCAACCCCGAACGTATCCAGGCTATTCTTGACTGGACTCCGCCCAGGACTGTCAAGCAAGTCTGAAGTTTCCTCGGCCTTGCCAGCTATTGCCGCCGTTTTGTTGAGAATTTCTCCAAGGTTGCCAAGCCTCTGACTAATCTGCTTCACAAAGGCATCAAGTTTGAGTGGACTGATAAATGTCAGGAAAGTTTCCAAGCTCTCAAGGACAAGCTCACTTCTCCTCCGGTGCTTGCTCCCCCTGATACTCGGAAGGACTTTGTGATATATTGCGACGCGTCTCGTCAAGGATTAGGCTGTGTCCTAATGCAAGAGCGCAAAGTGATTGCTTATGGCTCTCGTCAGTTGCGTGCTCACGAAGAAAACTATCCAACACATGATCTCGAATTGGCAGCGGTAATTTATGCATTGAAGCTGTGGCGACATTACCTCATCGGTAACCGTTGCGAGATCTACACTGACCACCAAAGCCTGAAGTACCTGTTTACTCAGCCCGACCTGAATCTCCGCCAACGGAGATGGCTCGAGACAATAGCCGACTACAACATGGGAATTTCTTACACCCCTGGCAAAGCTAATGTGGTGGCTGATGCCCTGAGCCGCAAAGCCTACTGTAGTGAACTTGAAGTTCAAGTACAACAACCACTTCTATATGAAGACCTTCGCAAGCTGAACATCGAGATTGTTCCGCAAGGATATGTGAATTCTCTGGTTATCGAACCAGACTTATACAACCGCATGAAGTTTGCACATGGATATGACTCTGACATTCAGAACATTAAGCGGTATGTCGAGAGTGGAAAGCCCTCATCCTTCACTATTGCCGATGATGGCACGTTGTACTTCAAGGGTCGGCTAGTGGTCCCCATAAACAGGCCCAACCTGAACTACGCCCCGCGCGTCATGAAGGAAGCTCATGATACTCCCCTGTCAATTCACCCTGGTAGCACCAAGATGTACCAAGACATTCGTCAGCGGTGCTGGTGGTCTAACATGAAACAAGACATTTCTCGTTATGTTGATGAGTGTGACGTTTGCCGTTGCGTGAAAGCCGAACATCAAAGACCTGCTGGAACTCTGCAACCCCTCTCTATTCCTGAATGGAAATGGGACAAGATTGAGATGGACTTTGTCACCGGATTTCCCCGGCCGCAGAAGGGTCATGATACCATCTTTGCCGTCATCGACCGATTCTCCAAGGTTGCCCACTTTCTGCCAGTCAAGGAGACGATCTCTGCTAGTCAGCTAGCAGACTTATATGTTTCCAGAATTGTTTCCCTCCATGGTATTCCGTTGGAGATCAGTTCAGATCGTGGCAGCCTTTTCACCTCAAGGTTCTGGGATAGTTTCCAAGAAGCTATGGGCACTCACCTAAGCTTCAGTACTGCTTATCACCCCCAGTCACAAGGCCAAGTTGAACGAGTCAATCAAGTGCTTGAAGATATGCTTCGAGCCTGTGTCATCTCATTCGGTAAGAAATGGGAGGAATCTCTTCCGTTTGATGAATTCTCGTACAACAACAGCTATCAAGCTACTCTGAAGATGGCACCCTTTGAAGTTCTCTATGGACGTAAGTGTCGAACCCCTCTAAATTGGTCAGAAACTGGAGAACGAACTCTCATTGGTCCGGACATCATACAGCATGCTGAAGATCAGGTTCGCGTTATTCGTCAACACTTGAAAGCTGCTCAGTCCCACCAGAAGAGAAACTATGACCGCAAGCACAAGGAAATGGTGTATCAACCCAGCAAACAAGCTTACCTCCGTGTCACTCCCATGAGGGGCACTCATCGTTTCGGGATCAAAGGCAAGTTAGCTCCTCGCTATATTGGTCCGTTCCGTATCCTTTCCAGGAGTGGACCGGTGGCATACCGTTTGGAATTGCCGTCAAACCTATCTCAAGTCCACGAAGTCTTCCACGTGTCGCAACTCCGTCGCTGCTTCAAGGACCCTATTCGTGAAGTGGAACATGATATTATTGAATTTCAACAGGACTTGACTTATCAAGAACATCCGAGCCGCATTCTCGATCAGTCTGAACGCAAAACCCGCAACAAGACAACCAAGTTCCTTAAAGTTCAGTGGTCGAATCATTGTGAAGATGAAGCCACTTGGGAACGCGAAGATCGTCTTCGTGAGGAATACCCCGATCTTTTCCCCTCTACCGCTTAGATTCTCGGGACGAGAATTCTTGTAGTGGGGGAGATTTGTAACACCCTCAGTGTCAGGAATCAATAAAACTTTTGTTAATAATAAACCTCTGTGATTAGCAAGTCTCTAATCACCCTTGATCATGCCTTGTTCATCTTTGAATTCAAACAAACCCAAAATGCCTTTTGATGAATATTAAAAATAAAACCTTGTCCAAAAATTATGCAACCACTTTTGTTAGATCACAAATATTCAGTGGACCATGCCAATATGGTTTTGGGTATTTATCATGCCACTGAAAAATTCAAACAATTCATAACAGTGGTAAAACAGTGGCATTTAACACATTTTTAATAAAACAAAAATGCAAAAGATTTTATATAAGTCCCAATCTTTTTGTGTCATCTTAGTTTTGTGCCATACTAATTATGGAACCTATTACATATTTTACAAAATGGCTAAAGCAACTAAAATAATTAAATACAGAAAAGAAAAAAAAAGAAAAAAAAGGAAACTATCTAACGCCCGGGGCACAAACCCCCTCGGCCCACCCTTGGCCCAGCCGAACCCGAAGGGTTTTCCCCTACCTCCGTACGAGGGGAAACAGGGGCATGGCGTGGCAGCCATCTATGGCATCATGGCCACCCCTCGGCACCGTGTCGAGCATCCGGAGCCCCCCCCGACGCGGATAAGGACCTCCTCTGCCTCGGGGAACCCTAACCCTAGCCGCCACCCTCCATTTTTTCCCTCCCTCTGTCTGGATCAAGCCCATTCGCGCACCCGTGGACGCGTCGTCGTCGCCGGCGTGGCCAACGAGCCCCCCTCGCCCGTCCGAGCTGTCCAACACACTCGTCGTCGTCGACTTCGTCTACCTGCCGAAGGAATTGTGCTCGGAGCCATGACACGCGGTGAATCGACGCCATCTTCGTCCTCTTCCCCGCCGCTTGTCGTCGCAATTCCGGCCACACTGCTCCCCCTCCGGCCTCCTCGGGCTCCTCATCGGCTTCCCAATGAGCTCCCCTACGGTGCACCCCTCGCCGCGCTCGTATTAGCCATGTAGAACGCCGTTGCCATTTCGTTGTACTCCGGTCGTCGCTGTGGCCGCGCGTCGCATGCCCCGCGCCCCTCCGTGGCCGCGTCCCCTTGAACTGCACTGCGCGCGCCCGCACATCTGCGCGCACACGAGCCAGAGCGCGGCCGCGCCCCGCAGCCTTCCCCTCCGGTGCCCTCGAGCTTGGCCGCCGCTGCAACTGCGCGGCGTGCGGGCACGGCCACACCCGAGCCCGATGCCGGCGTCGCTGGCCGGCCTCGCCGCCCGCCCTCTCCTCCTCCACCCCACGCCGCTGGTAGTGCCCTCCTCCGGCCAGCCTCACCGCTGTGCCCCGCCCCCTGGCCGGGTTTGCCTCGCCGCCAGCATGCAATGTCTAGGCCAGTGGGTTTGACCCACTGACTTGTGGGCCAGCCCGGGGTTAATTAACCTCTAATCTGAGTTAAGGCAGAGAGATAACACCCCCATGTGTGTATGACAGTGGACCATAGGCCTTTTAAAATTAATTAAACTATTAATTGAACATATGTGTCACTTACACCTAGGGCCGACCTGTCAGGTTTAATAATTAAATGAGTTTATCTTAAATATGAGAGTATGACATGTGGCCCCCACTGCTTTTTAAATTAAATAAAATGTTTTATAGATAATGTGAGGCTGGCATGTGGGACCCACTGGTCAGTTGACCAGTCAACCTTATAGGTGAGTCCCCTCTGTCAGGTTTGATCAGTGAACCCTCTGTGGATAATGTTGAATTTTAAAAAATAAAAGAAATCCAGAAATTGGTTTAAAATGATTTAAACTTTAAAATTAAATATCTTTTAAACCGTAAGTCAGATTCAAAAACTGTATACATGAAAATTGATCAGAAAAATAACGAATACGAATACACTATCCGTATGTCAACCACACCCCTCTAACATACCGAACATCGAACCGTCCCCCTTTGGACCGTTTGTCCGATGATTTGTCCGGTACTGTTAAAATATCTTGATGAATTTATTTTGAACAGGAAAGTTGCTCAGAATGGACCAACTAACACGAATACACCCTCCGTATGTTTGCCAAATGTCCACGAGACTTCCGGCATGATCCCTTCCCCTTCCAGACACGCTGTCCGGTAATCACCCGGAGCAGGTATTTCATCCCTGGATGAATTCCCGCTCCGAGCAACGTGCATTGCACTGCATTAGAACACCATTAACATTGCATATGTCATGTTATTCATCTGTTTTCTATGATTGCTTTGTATTTACTGTTTCTTCCCCCCTTTATTCTCCGGTAGGCCTCGCGGCTACCGTCGACTACACTGCTGTCGGGTACGACTACTTCGTCGACGACCCTGCCCCTACCATCGAGCTTCCGGGCAAGCAGAGCCATTCTCTTTCCCGGATATCGCCTATCTTTTCCGTACTTTATTGCACTAGGCATTGTTACTGCTGCTGCTACATTACAATCCTATTCAATTGCATAGCCTGATTTTGTCGCCCCTTGATGTACCTTCCTTATCCTATGCTGCCTACTATATCTATACATTATATTCAGCAGTGAGCCCTGCGCATTGTTAGCTAGGATTAGATACCGGGCCGTGGCCACTCAGGGGAGTGACGCGGATACAAAATATATACAACTGCAATAGGTACAGATCAATGCAGACGCCCTAGGGAACCTACAATGGCGAGACTCTGCCGAGTCACTTCGAGTTTGACTTACGAGTGGACGAACTCGTATTTCACTCTCGTCGGCTCAGTAGCATAGCATCACTGGGATGATATGAGAATATTCCTCTTTAGTTCATTCCACTGGTGTCTCGGCACCACCGGGGTGATACAAGAATATTCCTCTTTAGTTCATTCCCCTGATGTCTCTGTCGAACCTCTTTAAGTGTGACATTGAGGGTGATTCCTCCTGGTTTCACTTAATGGTAGGCACTCGAATCAACTGGTGTCCTCAAAGGTAAGAGTCGGGCGACCCAACGGTGCCCGCGAGCGGTATATTGTCGGGAGCGACAGGGAGGGTACGACCGACTTTACTGACGTGCTTGGCCCCTGCTCGTATCTCGCGAGAGTTACCAAACCACGAAAAAGTCGAGCTCTACCAAGGGCACACGCGAGACAAGGTAAGGAGACGGTTCACCTTGTTGGTAACCGCGCGCTTTGACGGGACGACAGGGCAGGCCCCGTGATAAGTCCAAAACGTATCTATAATTTCTGCTTGCTCCATGCATGTTTTGTGTGATATTGCTATGATCTAGATACACTTTCATACACTTTTGATCATATTTGGACTAACCTATTAACTCATTGCACCACAGTGCCAGTTCCTGTTTTCTGCTGTTTTTCTATTTCAGTTTTCCCCCATATAAAAAGTGCTCCAACAATTCGGGAAAAATCAGATAAAAAATCAGCGCAGAAGAACCTTCCAGATGAACCTAGGTGGGGCCAGAGGGCTACCACCAGGGGCCCAGGCGCCCTGGTGGCGCGCCCTAGGGGCTGGCCGCGCCAGGGGGGCGCCTGGACCCCTGGTGGCCCCCCTGGCTGCCCCCCTTCGCCTATATATTCTCCGTGACGAGAAACCCTCGAGGCGAGAACCCTTTTTCGCGATCTCGCCTCTGTTCCGCCGCCGCCGCGCTTCCGAGATCGGGAGCACCAGCAGACTTCTTCCCGGAACCTTGCCGGAGGGAGCGCCGACCTCCGGGAGTCTCCTATCCACCATGGATACTTCCCGGATGTGTCGTGAGTAGTTTCCTTTGGACCATGGGTCCGTGATCAGTAGATATGTGATGTTCTCCTCCCCTGTTTGTTCTTCATGGTTTAGACCTCGTGAGCTGCCCTACATGATCGAGGCACTTTTGTAATCTTTCTACTGTTGCTATGCTGAGTTTGATGGGATCTGATGGATTATGAGATTATGTTCATATTGTGATTGAGTAATATATTTGGTTATTATCTCTTATATTTTTGTTCTTAAGTAATTCTTGCATGTTCTCCGTTGTTGTTTATTCCTTTGGCCAAGTAGTAGGTAGTAACCCCAAGAGGAAACGTTATGCTCGATTGTGGGTTCATGCCCCCTGATGACACGCTTGAGTGACAGAAACATGAGTCTAGGGGATGTGTTGTTGCCACAAGGGGGAAAACAACGGTGCTTGTAACCGCGGTTACAAGGATTGTTTACTTTACGCAAAGTGCTTTTTAATGCAGTTGTCTATTGCTTTGGGTTTACACTTTGGGTGGGGCTCGCAACTTAATACCAGCGAGATGTTCTGGATAGATATCTCAAGGTGGATGATTAGTAGTAGATGCAGTTGGATTTCGGTCTACTTATTTTGGCGTTCTGCCCATGCTTTTGAGCCTCTTCCTTTCTTTTGTAGCATAGTTAGCATTGCGGTGCGTTCATAATCCTGTCAATTGCCCTTCTGTAATTTGTTCACCTCGCATAGCAGTTTTATCATCTTTTGGGAGAGAGACATCACTAGTGAACATCACGTATCCCGGTCCATATCCTCATCACTGTTCCCACGCTCATTTACTTTTCTACTTTTACTTTCAGTTGCTATCATTATCCCTTGTGTTTGATCCTTTGTGAACAACAAGACCGGAGAGATCTACAACCTCTCTGAACTTCGTTGGGAACAAAGTTATTTGTGTCTATGTGCAGGTCCGCGTAAGTTGCGCCGCTGACACCTACTTATCATCTCCGGAGTCCTACTGAGACAAACCTTGGTATCTTTACTGAGGGAAATTTTCTGTTGTGCTACATCACACCTTCCACTTGGGGTTTACCAACGAAGGGCGAGAAATCACTATCATCACCTCGCACATCACCCGACGTTACTGGTGGGCCTTGTTGCCGATCGTTGTCCGTTGTGTTGTTAGTCATACATCGATAACGGTTGTCTGCGAGATAATATTAAAATGCTAAATGGTTCGGCGGATGACTTGAGAGACCCGTTGGTCTGTACGCACTACCTACACGTGGGAATACGGTGTGGGCCCTCCGCGTCCTAGTTCGTCCGAAAGCTCTTCAGACGTCAGCAGTACTGCGGCCAGATCGCCGGGAAGCCGTGTTGTCTTATTTGCTTCAGCAGGTGTGTTTGGATTTTCTTTTGCTTCACCGGCCAGACTCGCACCGTGCAGGAGCGTGCAAGGGTGAGGGACCTAGACCCCTTGGTGCATAGGATATAGTCCGGCGGATGGCCTCTCTGCTGAGCCTAGGATGAACTGCGATGTGTCGGATAGCCTCGGTGGGGCGTTCCCTAACAAGGTTCACGCCACCCTAGAGATCCGAGCATGCAGGATGAACAGTAGTGCACCCTTGCAGAGAGTTTAATCTATTCGAATAGCCGTGTCCACGGTAACAGGACGCTTTATGCTGAAGCTGGATCTTACCACTACAACTACTACTATTAAGCTGCATGGTTCCGGGTTTTCGTCCTTGCAGGGAAGTCGAGGAGGGGAACTCGGAGGCATTATTATTAATAATCATTACAACTTATATTATACAATGCTGCAGAAACTTCTTCTTCCTTGTTACTTTATGCTTTATATAAACTGTTGGCTGTTCTCATCTTGTGTTGCAAGACACCTTCATAAGATGCTAGTCTTCGATAGGCCTAGCTTCTTACCTTTATTCTGATTTCTACCTTGCAGTCCACTATATACAGCCTCCCTTTCCATTTGATACAAATGCATAAATGCTTAGTAGCGGACGTAAGACTCACGGGTATACTAGATACTCACCCTTGCTTTATTTCCCCCTTTATGTTTTGCCTGATCGGCCGCTGCAGTCGACGTTGGAGCCCAGGAGCAGGAGTACCCCGGAGGCGCCTACTACTACGTCTTGACCCCCGCTGACCAGGACCAGGAGTAGTTTCGGAGGCTCCCGGTCAGGAGGCCTTGCCTTTTCGATCTGTATCTCTGATTGTTATTTGTGCTAGCCTTCTTAAGGAATAACTTGACTAACTATGTCTGTACTCAGATATTATGGCTTGTATAACTTATGTATTCGGGTCCGTGTGACCCCCTTATCTTGTAACATATTGGTTTATCCTTTTGTGTTTAGTGTTGTGCTGGGATATTCTCACCGTGGCACCCTAATCTCAGTCGTGTACCCTGCGTGTATGATTACTGTACACAGATTGATTTTTGGGGCGTCACAGCTAAACAACTTGAACTATGATAAACGTGCGGTATCGTCGTGTGTGACGGATACCCCACTTAACTTGTTGGTAACCGCTCTTGACGGTAGATTCATATCGTATCGCGTTGTCTCATGTTGCCTTCTTGATGTTGCTTGATCGTGATAGCTTCGTAGTAATAGATTATTGCTCGTCGATTGCCTTTCCAGTGTTTCCTTCTTGTGTGCTCCCGCGGTTTCTCTCGGAGACGATGCGGGCTTGCGATCGACTACACCTTCGGCTTCGTCTTCTCAACAGGTATGGGGGAGCATATATCATGCTTATAAATTTCAGCTCACTTGTGCCTAGGTATAGGATAGAACGATTGCTTGATCCTACCACTTCATATTTATGCCTCTCAAATAAACCCAAACAGCCATGTCCTCCGCATCACAGCAAACCTTGTTTGGCCATGTACCTTGCTTGCTTAACCACTGATTAGTATGCATGCTTAAGATGCTACTTATATTTCTCTTGTTACTCCTTGGATTTGGCTATCACACTATTATATTATTGTAGGTGATGTGATCATTATAATGTTGACTATGTTCAACGAAGGATGGAAGGTCCAGGCTATCCCGCCCCGATGCTTTGTTCCATTTGAGCCATCTAGGACCCGAGTTTCGGGTATTGTGTCTCTTGATGAGCGTTCCTAACCGCGTGTGGGATTCTATGCGGTCCCCTTTTCTTACCTACCTAGCTCCAAAAATTTCTAGTGGTGGCCCAAGCAGGTTTTTCATTTGCACCGTAGGAGAGGCGGGCAGGGGCCTGTAGGTTCTCAGAATAGGTTCACGCGGGCCAGTGGGACAGTGTTACTTTTGTTCCAAACTTTGTGGAGAGCGCGATGCCTACCTGCTTTGCAGATATCATTCCAACCTGACGTGGGATGGAAGAGGCCAATTCAAGAGACGACCGACTCTTGAGTTGGGTGTCGACTCTACCGGGGGCCACCCACATTTTTTCGTTGTTAGTTAGAGGGACTATGATGTCCGGATCTCTCGGAACAACTCTTCAATGAGTGTCTTTAACGGGCCTGGCTGAGAGAGCCGGCGTACATGCAGAGCTTATAATGGGCAGTTGGTACACCCCTGCAGGGTTAAATCTTTTTGAAAAGTCGTGCCAACGGTTATGGACGACTTGATACCTACTCCTTGTTCGTAGACAACTACAACTGAGATAATCTTAATAACTTGATCAACGTGTGTGTGCATTGACTTCTTCTTCTTCATCGGGTGATGAAGGGGAGGACAAGGATATGATAGGTGATATGTTTGCATAAGTAGCTGATAGCAAGACTTGTTGGAGGCGATTCCTCATCGAATGCTTGGCTTCTCATCTTACTCTAAATAGAACGCTAGCCACTCATATATTGCTAGTGCGGCTACAACCTCACCACTACCCCCATCTTACCGTGAGAAGTTAGTTACAAGACTTGTTGATATAGTTCACCCTTTTTTTTTCTCTTTTACGCATGTTATGCAAACGATTTTGGACTTCAGAGGAGCTCGACGACCCTTCTTCTGGACGCCTTCGTGGAGACTCGACGATGACCAGTTAGATGGATTCCGGCGGAGAGCTTGGACCCATGTGGTTACGGGAATGGTGTGTTTTACCTTTGCCATTAGGCATTTGATTGTAGTTTGTACTCAAACACATATCTTCCGCTGATGTAATGTATTTAAGGAAGTTGTATGTCGATTGCATTAGATGTTGTATTCTTTTATTTGTAATGTTGTGATATCATGTTGGAAATCCGGGGAATATGACAGTGTCATATGTCGTGGTGGGACCGATATGTGCTTCGTCCCCGGATCTGGATGGAAACATCTAGCACTAGTAGGAAATAGGCTATAGCCGCATCGCTACTACTGGCGAACCAAAAAAATTGTACGCCAGCGGTATTATCACCGGCGAACAAAATGTTTGCCAACAGTATTTTTGTTAACACTGGTGTACATACAAAATTGTACCCCAGCAATACGTGCAGACCGAGTATTGCCGGTGCGACCAAATAGCGCTGGGGTACCAATATAGTTGTTCGCCAGCGGTAGCAAATATTTTTTGGCGTAGAAAATATAAGGTGCGCCAGCGGTCGTGGTCCCTCCGTTTTTTATTTCCTTTTCTCTCCTGCCCTTTCCTAACCCTATCCTTTGCTCCGCTTGCCCACACACCCGTCCACTTCCTCCCTCGCGCGCACGGCGCCGCCGCTCCCCTCCGGCAACCCCTCCTCCCCTCCATCCGCATGGCCTTGAACGTCGTCCCCTAACGTCCTCTCGCTCTGGTCCCCTCCGAGCCTCCTCGTGGCAGTCGCGGCCAAGGAGCCCGAGCTCGGAGGCGGCGGATCTGAAGGCCGTGGCGGCGCAGGATCTGGAAGTGGTCGAGCGGGAGGGAGCGGTGCCCCGCAGGGCGGCGAATCCGGCGGTGGTGGCGACGAGGAATCTTTACCACGCTCGTCGAATCACCCCCCCCCACGCCCTTGACCCCCTTGACTCCCTTTTTCTATTTTGTGATTGATTCATGGTGTGGTTTGCTTCTGACTGTTCTTGCGCTTGATTATACTACTTCCCCTTCAGTATCTTTTACAACTCTGCTTTCAATTTTTTGCTGCCAGGATTGTAAGGGACGAATACCATGGAATTTTCTTATGCCAGCGACCTGTGCCTGGAGGATTCCCATTCAGATTAGAGATGTCTTCAAATTATGCAGTTGAACCAGGCAAGGTACATATAACGTCAACTTCAGACCACTCAATTTCAACCTCCTATTGATGATTTGGTTCTTACATACATGTATTTCGTCCTTACTAAGAAACAAAAAATGCATATTCTTTTGAGAAGAAAGTCTGATCTCTAGGTTTCCGCTCGTATGTGGTGTAGTGAATTTTTCTATAATTTTACTAATGCAGAAACAACCAATCTGTATACCAGCTTTGAAAACACACAGGCAGAAGAAGAAGCAATCACAAAGGTTATGAAGAGATCCATCGATCTGTAGATCCTCATGAAGGTATCGTCCTATCAAAAGATGAATACATTTTTCTTTGTATAACCAATTAGAGCTGCTAATATGTTACTATTGGTCCGAAAATGAATAGGGTATATTCTTATCATTGTTTGAAAACTATTTGTCAGATACTTGACGATTCAGGTTACCTTTGAAACTAACATCTAATGAATTGTTGCCTTCTGTTATCTCCGGTGACTTAGTTCAGTCTAAAAAAAAAATGTTCTTTCGACAAGATGGGCGGGCGGAGCAACACGCGCATTCATGTTCTAGTTGTTCTTATGGTACCCTTTTATTCTTGTTCTTCAGGTTCTTGTTGAGCGCAGCCGGATGCTCTCCTCGTCGACTTGCGCAGCGGTTCATTCTAGACAGAAAATGAAGAAATACAAATGATCATCGTTGCTACTCTTATCTCATTAAAACGCAGTTCACTCAATGGCAGTGGCGACATGGATGATGTATGCCCGATTACCTCAACGAGGTACTCTGTCAAGGATCTCGATCGGATCAACCACAAACCTGTGGCGTCCATGGTACACTCCAAACAGCGAGGTAACTATAATTAACCTCTATGATATACTACCACTTTTGTGATTAATTTGAATCTATACTGAAGTGGGTTATGATAAAAAATATAGAAGAAACATTTAGGAAAAATTTCCATAATATATGAACAGTGTCCACTAGTGTGCAGAGTATTTAGCAGAAACTTGCCTGGTAGTGCACTCGTGTGCAGAATATTTTTTGGAAACTCTCTCATGGACATGATGGTAACCATGGTTTGTCTTTGTACATCAGGGTGCAGACTAATGTAATCATTAGTGTTTATGTTTTCTTCTATTTGTACTCAAATATTATGGTCTTCACCATTAGTGCTTCAACATTATGGTCCAGTGTATTGAAACTGATTATTTCTTAGATTCTTGATCGACTAAGTAGATACTTTTAGAGCCAAATTGACTAAGTGTTGATGCATATAGAAAGACTTTGTTCTAAATACTTGGAAACCAAATTCATTTATTTACTATGAATGCATGTTCTAAATACTCCATCTATACTATTATGACTTAGGATGAAAATAGAGGGACTGTGTTTAGGTTCTTCATGGTTGTCTTCTTGTTCTTCAGGTTCTTGTTGAGCGCAGTGGTAGATCTCCTCGTCGACTTGCGCAGCCAGAAGCTCTCCTCCTCCACGACTTCCAAGACAAGGAGCAACGGTGGAAACTAGAGTCGTGGTTGTCAATGAGCGGCATCTCCGTTTTCTTACATTGTCAATTGATCACAAACTGTCTATAGGCATTTTAAGTCTGTGTGGTGTAATCTGTACTACTAGATGAACTATATGCATGTATTTGGACAAATAGATACTACTGGATGAACTATATGCATGTATGCACAAATAAATACTAATGGATGGACTATATGCATGTATTTGTACAAATAGATTAACAAATATGAGTTTTATTTTTTTAATTCCTAAATACTTACTAGTGGCGTACAAATCAAAGGGTACTCCGGTAGTATTAACTTTTACCGTTGGCGTACGGTTTGTACGCCAGCAGTAACCTCTTTTACCGCTGGCGTAAAAATGGTACGCCAGCGGTAACTGTTACCATTGGCGTCACATCACTGGCGTACGCTTGTCCGCCAGCGCTAACAAAAAAGCGTACGCGAGCAGTAGGCTATTTCCTACTAGTATAGATCTGGAACAGTAGCGCATATCGGGCCTTACAGTCCCTCCTGGCCGCGCCAGGAGGGCGTCGGGTGCCTGTGGGTCTCCCTTTGACTTCGTTCTCCGGCTGGAGGACTCTTCTGATGTAAAAGTTTTTTGGTATTTTTTGGGAATTTTCTGAGCAACTTCATTTTTGGAAATTTTCTGCATTGCAAAGACAAAACAGACAGAAACTGACACTGGGATCTATATTAGTAGGTTAGTCCAATAAATGATTCAAAAGCACGAAAAAAAGATGTAGCAATGACACAAAAAGGGTATGGAACAAGCAAAAATTATGGACACGTTTGAGACGAATAAGGCGTGGCCCAACTCCTGGCCGCGACAGGAGGCCTCCTGGGAGGAGGGCCACACCCTGGTGCCCCCTTCGGCCTATATTTACCCCCCCCCCCCCCGATGAGAAAACCATGAAAAGAGACCCCGCATCGCGATTTTTACCTTTGTTCCGCCACCACGATCCCAAGATCGGGAGCACCAGAAGACCTCTTCCCGGCACGCTGCCGGAGGGAGAATTGACCTCCGGGAGCTTCTCCACCACGATGAGCGCTTCCTGGATGTGACGTGAGTAGTCCCCCTTGGACCATGGGTACATGACCAATAGCTATGTGATGTCTTCTCTCTAATCTTGTACTTCAATTCTTAGCCCTTGTGAGCTTACCTACATGATCAAGGCATCTATGTATTTTTCCTGCTGTTGCTATGTTGTGTTTGCTGGAATCCGATGGATTATGTGATTATGTTCAGATTGTGATGAGTTATATATTTGGTCTCCTTTTATATTTTGTTCTTGAGTAATTCTTGCATGTTCTCCGTTGCTTTTTATTCCTTTGGCCAAGTAGTAGATAGTAACTCCAAGAGGGAGCGTTTATGCTTGATTGTGGGTTCATGCCCCCAATATCTAGCTTCAATGACAGAAACATGAGACTAGGGGATGTGATGTTTCCACCAGGGAGAAAACAATGGTGCTTGTAATCGCGGTTGCAAGGATTGTATACCTGAGGAAAAGTTTTTTAATGCAGTTGTCTATTGCTTTGGGTTTACACTTATGGTGGGGCTCGCAAATTAATACCAACAAGATGTTCTGGATAGATATCTCAATGAGGATGATTAGTGAGTAGATGATGATGGATAAACGATCTACTTGTCTTGGCGTACTGCCCATACTTTTGAGCCTCATACTTTCTTGTGGCATAGTTAGCAGCATTGCGGTGTGTTTATAATTTTGTCAATTGCCCAGCTGTAATTTGTTCACCCAGCTTAGCTATTTTATCGTCTTTTGGGAGAGAGACATCACTAGTGAACATCATGGGACCCCGGTCCATATTTCCACCATTTTTTATACCTCAACCCTTTACTGCTTTTATTTCCTTTTCGTTGCGATCACCACTATTATTTCCCACTTGTGTTTGATCCTTTTTAAACAACAAGACCGGAGAGATTGACAACCTCTCTGAACTCGTTGGGAGCAAAGTTATTTGTTGCTGTGTGCAGGTCCACGTCAACTCCTAGCTAGAAAATTTCTACCGCCGTTGCCACGTGTAACAACCCAGATTTCACAAAAATTAAAAATTTTGTTTTCGGTGTGAATTGTTTGATTGTCTGATTTGTTTGCGGTGTTTGCATCCCCGATTTATCGATCGGCGATTATTTTTCCCCTCTTATCTCGTACCGGATGGAGACCGACCTTTTCCACCCTGACACTCGACCTTTGCGACACCGGGTTTCACCCGATCACCGTCGCAAAAACCGGCACAAGACCAGCCGAAGCCAACGGAACAAAAACCCCGTTTAATAAGTAAACGAGATATTTTTATAGCGCGTCGGAACGGTTCCAGCACGAGGTGAACGTTGCTGGCTCGACGCGCTGATCGTGTAGTTTGAAGTTTTACCCGAATCGGAGGTCCTGCGGACCCCCGGCGGTCAGAAACGTAAACACCGCGCGCGAGAGAGAAAAACCGGGGATTGATACGTCCCAAACGTATCTATAATTTCTGCTTGCTCCATGCATGTTTTGTGTGACTTTGCCATGTTTTGCTTGAACTTTCATACACTTTTGATCATATTTGGACTAACCTATTAACTCAGTGCACCCAGTTGCCAGTTCTTGTTTTCTGCTGTTTTTGTATTTCAGGTTTTTCCAATAATTAAAGTGCCCAAAAAATCCCGGAAAAATTATATAAAAAATCAGCGCTCCGGAAGCTTCCGGAATAACCAAGACATGGTAGGAGGGCCACCACTAGGGGCCCAGGAGGGTGCCTGGCGTGGCCCCACCCTAGGCCGCGCCACCTGCCCTCCTGGCTACCCTGTTGCCCCCTCGGTGCCCCCTTTGGCCCCTATTTATTCTCCCGTCGTGAAAACCCTGATTCCAGACCCCTTTTCTCATGAAGCAATTCCGATCTCCGCCGCCATCGCCAACAAGCTTCGGGGCACCAGAATTCCTGTGCCCGGATTCATCTCCATCAACGTTGCTTCCTCCTTCCATGATGCGGGAGTAGTTCCTCCTTGGGGCTGAGGTTTCTACCAGTAGCTATGTGTTCTTCTCTCTCTACCATGATGTGATCTTCGTTGTGATCATAGGCTATGTTAATCTAGGGTGATCCCATGATGTTTCCCCTTCCTCTATGTATTGGATTGATGTACTCAATTGATCTTATCTAGTATAATCCCCGAGACCAACGTGACAGCGGTCTATAGGACATGGATTAGAAGAATATTTTCATGAGTGATTTCCTCTTTTGTGTGTGGATTGAAGATTGAGAGTCTCTTGGTGCTTGTCTTTGACTATCCTTTAGATATGTTGTGGTGATTGTGGTACTCTCTTTGGATGGCCGCGGTGACATTGGGAAATCCATAGATTGAGAACTACGAACTTTGAGGTGTGCTTTTGTAGCCCTACATAATTCTCGTCCTCTCTTGACCACAAAGGAATGACCTCCGAGTGCGTCTCCATTGCATGTTTTATGGGAAATATCATGTGATTAGACTATGTTAATGTTGTTGAGAGTTGCCACTAGTGAAAGTATGAAGCCTAGGCATTGTTTCCACCATTGTTACACCGTTTGTGCTCACTTTTGTCACATGTTTGCTTGCTGCACTTTTTATTACAGATTTATATTACCTTGCTTTGCCACACCTATCACTCGTATTTTACCATCTCTTCGCCGAACTAGTGCACCTATACAACTCCTAGTTGTATTAGGTGTGTTGGGGACACAAGAGACTTCTTGTATCTTAATTGCAGGGTTGCTTGAGAGAGACCATCTTCAACCTCTACTTCCCTGAGTTCGATAAACCTTAGGTCATCCACTTGAGGAAAATTGCTGCTGTCCTACAAACCTCTGCGCTTGGAGGCCCAACATAGTCTACAAGAATAGAAGCGTGCGTAGACATCAAGCTATTGCTGGCGCCGTTGCCGGGGAGGTAAGCGTTGAAGGTATATCTTTAGATCTTGCCATCTCTATTGTGTTTTTAATTGCCATGATAATGATTACATAAAAAATATTAGAAAGGAGGGAACTTTACCAAAGTATAAAAATGTCTCTTATGTTTCTACTAATAAAAAGGAGAGTTTCTCCCAAGTTTCCCCTATTGTTTCTAATGATAAACCAGGATATGTGGAGAAGCTTTCTCTCCAACCACTCCTTCCTAAGGTGAAGAAGAAGAAAAAGAATAGGAGGAGGAAGAGGAGCAGGAAGGAAGAAAAATGGGTATCAACCTAGCCTGAGCATATTCCTCGCATCAATTTTTATCCTAACGGGAAGAAATTTTTGGAGGACGGTGAGCTTGATTGCATTCATTATTATCCTGATGTTAAGTCCGTAGGCACTATTGAAGATGATTTTGATTATGATATGCATGTTACTTTTTGTGATTGGGAAAATGATGATAATGCTACTTATGGCCTTGAAAATCTTTTTGGTACCAACTCTGAGAGTGATGATATGGAAAGCTCCAAGCTTTGGGATGATAGGATTGCAAGTCCTTTAACCATTAGTGATGTGGTAATTGATAATTCTTTTGCTAGTAAGAATAAATACATCATGTTTACAAATATAGTTGCTAGCAATGATAATGCTCTTCTCTACTATGATGATGTTATAACTCCTATCTATAGTGATTTTAAAGGTACCTATGACATAAGGAGAAATTATCCTTATGAAACTTGTCATAATCATGGAGGTAATTACTCCCTTGTTGAACACCATCTTACTAATACACAATTAATCTATAGTGTTCAAGTTGTTTATGATAGTCCTACTCCCACTATTACTAATGAGAAAGATTATGCTTATGTGGAGAGTAAGAGTACCATTTTGCATGAGGATCATGGTAACAATGCTTTATGTGATGCTTATATTGTTGAGTTTATTCATGATCCTACTGGAAATTATTATGAGAAGGGAACATATTCTTATAGATATTTCAATAATATCAAGTTCCCTCTCTTTATGTTGAAGGCTTTGAAGTTGCACTTATTTTGCCTTCCTATGCTAATATCTTTATGCTTCAATGAGTTTTTCCTCTACAAGATCCCTTTGCATAGGAAGCATGTTAGACTTAAATGTGTTTGCTATTTGCTTCTTGATGCTCTCTTTTGTTCTTCAAATCTTATTCATTATTCCTATGAGAGCATCATTAAAATCTTAAGCCTATCTTTATGGCTATAAAGAAAGAGCTCTAGGGAGACAACCCTTATTATCTTTAGTTTGAGTTTTTTTTACTTTCAGTTTTTAGTGGTCTTCATGATTGTAACTACTGTAGCAACATCATTGTATCTTTATTTTCAATCTTTCTGCCAAGTCTAGCCTCCGATTGCAAGAAAGTTCAAAAGTTGTGACATGCTGTCCAGAAAACAGATTCTGTCCTTGGACGGAAAAATTAGCCTAAAATCACTAGATCATCTTTTTGATCTGAATTTTTTTGACAGCGTGCTCCATACAATTAAATTTCGAGCGTCTGTTCTGAGTTTTTTGATTCGAGCTGCAGAAATACCCCTAAAAATTCTTTACTACCTGCTGTTCTGTTTTTCACAGATTCTGCCAAGTTTTGTCTCTCCTAACTTTTGCAAACCTTAAGCTTACTTTTTCTTTGCAAAAACCTTTTGGCAATCTTGAGAAACAGTAGTTCTTCAATAATATCTTTATATCCAGTGGGGAAAAATTATTTCATTAAGGGTACTAACCTCTCTAATCAGCTTATGATGAGTTATGTATGAAGGGAGTTTTCAAGTGTGCGATGGAAGATGATGAAAGAAGATTCGGGAGTGTCAAGCGCTCAAGCTTGGGTATGCCCACATGCATCCCCAACAAATATTCAAGGAGACTCAAGCGTCTAAGGTTGGGGATGCCCCCGTGCATCCCCTTCTCCATCAACAATCATCAGTTCGTCCTTCGTCTCACTATATTTTTATCACTTCATGCGTTATGTGCTATGCTTGGAGCGTCTTGCTCTTTATTTCCTTTTTAGTTTTCTTTAGCATTGATTTCTGTTCATAACAAGTTAGATCCCATCTTACTTTGTGTGGGAGAGAAACACGTTCCACTTTCAAAATCTAGAACACATCATAGAATTTTTCATGTCTACCTTTCTCGGTTATGTGTTCTTTACCTTTTCGTAGCTACTGCCATGTTTAGTTTTAGTTTTAGTTTTTCTTTAGCAAGATCCTTGGCTTTTGTTTAGTTTGTTGCTGGAACTCTCTTTAGTTTACATGTTTATCTTGTTAAGAGAGTTGGTTGTTGCACTGAGTTGTGTCTTGTCTTGAGAGTAGGTAATTGAGGTTGCTATTTAATTTTAGTAGTATCTTGCAATAGTTTTGAGGTATTGATGTGAGTAATGTTTTAACTTTTTGTGTCAAGAGATCTAGCCTATTAGTGAAAGGTGTCGTATTTTGGGAAATCCATGTTTATTTTCAAAACCTACAAAACTAGTTGAGAACTCTAGCTACTAGATGGATCACTACTCTTCTGAGGGGTCGGATATTAGAGTACACTCACGTACCATGAGTCGAGGATGCGCAAGGATAACCAAACCCACATACACTCCTCCTCGGGGTACTTGTCTCTTTGTGAACCTCCTTGCTAGATTGAGAGTTACTGATAATAAGTGCATGAGTTCTTCAGACTAATGTAAGTATTTAAAGTTGACACTTCCACCTTCCCATATTTTTCTAGCCTCTCCTGTGCCGTGCATTGCTTTCTTCTCACTCCGAGAGTTGGCGTCCACCTACGCCGGTGCATCCAAACCCTTGGCACGATACGCTATGTCATCATAAGCCTCCTTATATCTTTCCTCAAAACAGCCACCATACCTACCTACAAGGCATTTCCATAGCCTTTCCGAGATACATTGCCATGCAACATCCACCTTCTGATGATTTGATCTTCATGTCATACACGCTACTTGCTTGATCGATGAGCCGCATGCTAGTTGGGCCTTGCCCTAATCATTGCTACATGACGCGCTAGTATCATTGCATATCCTGCTATCCTGGTAGAGGCATACATTTGCATCATGATAGTTATATCTTCTTTATGTGAGTACCTTTGTAAAGTGTGAAAGATCTCCTATATTCTTGTAAAATATAGAGTGTTGCCCCTAAAGTGAGTAAAAGATCCCAAAGAGGACAAAATCAAAAGATCCCAAACAGGACAAATGAGAGTTAAATAGAAAGAGCCATTGAGGCCACCAAAAAAATACAAAAAAATAGAAAAAAGAGAAAAAGAAAAATAAAAAGAGAGAAGGGGGCACACTACTATTCCTTTTGAGAGATCCACACTAGTACTTCATCCTCTATCCCTTGTACTCCATAGAGATCATCATCATGCATATAGCTATGTGGGGACCTTCACACTATAGAACTTGGCTTGTATATTCCAATGATGAGCCTCCTCAAACGAGCTCTAGGCCTTCTTGAGCAAGCAAGTTAGATGCACCCCCACTAGTTTCCTTGGAGAGCCTTTAGCTCACATGTGCATCCGTTGCATGGCAATCCCTACTCCTCACATCATATCTATCATATGGCCTTCTCTCGCCTATGGTTGTCCTCATTGATGTGAGCCTTTCTCACCCTTTTTGTCTTCCTCCTCCACCATATTTCTCTCTTTGCCATCCAAAGTGTCAACTCTCGTGCTTATGCTCATCCATTGCATGAGTGCTCAAAATATCGAAAAGGAGTGGATCAAATTGACTTGTACCTGGCTAGTGGTCTGGGGACGAGTCAAGATAAGATTCCAAAGAAGACCAAGTGTGAAACTTTAGTAGATTGAGTTCTCAACAAAAATAATTTTTCATCTCGTATTCCCTATCCCCTTTGTTGCACGCAAACACCATTTGGACACATTCGAGTCACGGACAGCGAGAGCTCTTGCACCCTTTGTTCTTTTGTTGCTTGTGTCAATGCTAATATAGACTCTTGCTTGTTAAGACTTGAATTGAATTGCATGCTTTGATTGCTTTACTTAAAAGTCCATATATGTTTGTGTGGCATGTCACCACATAAATTATGCTTGTTATCATTTACCTACTCGAGGACGAGCAGGATTAAGCTTGGGGATGTTGATACGTCCCAAACGTATCTATAATTTCTGCTTGCTCCATGCATGTTTTGTGTGACTTTGCCATGTTTTGCTTGAACTTTCATACACTTTTGATCATATTTGGACTAACCTATTAACTCAGTGCACCCAGTTGCCAGTTCCTGTTTTCTGTTGTTTTTGTATTTCAGGGTTTTCCAATAATTAAAGTGCCCAATAAATCCCGGAAAAATTATATAAAAAATCAGCGCTCCGGTAGCTAAGGTTTCTACCAGTAGCTATGTGTTCTTCTCTCTCTCCCATGATGCGGGGGTAGTTCCTCCTCGGGGCTGAGGTTTCTACCAGTAGCTATGTGTTCTTCTCTCTCTCCCATGATGTGATCTTCGTTGTGATCATAGGCTATGTTAATCTAGGGTGATCCCATGATGTTTCCCCTTCCTTTATGTATTGGATTGATGTACTCAATTGATCTTATCTAGTATAATCCCCGAGACCAAGGTGACAACGGTCTATAGGACATGGATTAGAAGAATATTTTCATGAGTTATTTCCTCTTTTGTGTGTGGATAGAAGATTGAGAGTCTCTTGGTGCTTGTCTTTGACTATCCTTTAGATATGTTGTGGTGATTGTGGTACTCTCTTTGGATGGCCGCGGTGACATTGGGAAATCCATAGATTGAGAACTACGAACTTTGAGGTGTGCTTTTGTAGCCCTACATAATTCTCGTCCTCTCTTGACCACAAAGGAATGACCTCCGAGTGCGTCTCCATTTCATGTTTTATGGGAAATATCATGTGATTAGACTATGTTAATGTTGTTGAGAGTTGCCACTAGTGAAAGTATGAAGCCTAGGCCTTGTTTCCACCATTGTTACACCGTTTGTGCTCACTTTTGTCACATGTTTGCTTGCTGCACTTTTTATTACAGATTTATATTACCTTGCTTTGCCACACCTATCACTCGTATTTTACCATCTCTTCGCCGAACTAGTGCACCTATACAACTCCTAGTTGTATTAGGTGTGTTGGGGACACAAGAGACTTCTTGTATCTTAATTGCAGGGTTGCTTGAGAGAGACCATCTTCAACCTCTACTTCCTTGAGTTCGATAAACCTTGTCATCCACTTGAGGGAAATTGCTGCTGTCCTACAAACCTCTGCTCTTGGAGGCCCAACATAGTCTACAAGAATAGAAGCGTGCGTTATTTAAGATTTCAGGTTTGTGTGGGAGAGAAACACGCTCCACTTTCAAAATCTAGAACACATCATAGAATTTTTCATGCATATCTTTCTCGGTTATGTGTTCTTTACCTTTTCGTAGCTACTGCCATGTTTAGTTTTAGTTTTAGTTTTTCTTTAGCAAGAGCCTTGGCTTTTGTTTAGTTTGTTGCTGGAACTCTCTTTAGTTTTCATGTTTATCTTGTTAAGAGAGTTGGTTGTTGCACTGAATTGTGTCTTGTCTTGAGAGTAGGTAATTGAGGTTGCTATTTAATTTTAGTAGTAGCTTGCAATAGTTTTGAGGTATTGATGTGAGTAATGTTTTAACTTTTGGTGTCAAGAGCTCTAGCCTATTAGTGATAGGTGTCGTATTTTGGGCAATTCGTGTTTATTTTCAAAACCAACAAAACTAGTTGAGAACTCTTGCTACTAGATGGATCACTACTCTTCTGAGGGGTCGGATATTAGAGTACACTCACGTACCATGAGTCGAGGATGCGCAAGGATAACCAAACCCCCATACACTCCTCCTCGGGGTACTTGTCTCTTTGTGAACCTCCTTACTAGATTGAGAGTTACCGATAATAAGTGCATGAGTTCTTCGGACTAATGTAAGTATTTAAAGTTGACACTTCCACCTTCCCATATTTTTCTAGCCTCTCCTGTGCCGTGCATTGCTTTCTTCTCACTCCGAGAGTTGGCGTCCACCTTCGCCGGTGCATCCAAACCCTTGGCACGATACGCTCTGTCATCATAAGCCTCCTTATATCTTTCCTCAAAACAGCCACCATACCTACCTACAAGGCATTTCCATAGCCTTTCCGAGATACATTTCCATGCAACATCCACCATCTCATGACTTGATCTTCATGTCATACACGCTACTTGCTTGATCGATGAGCCGCATGCTAGTTGGGCCTTGCCCTAATCATTGCTACATGACGCGCTAGTATCATTGCATATCCTGCTATCCTGGTAGAGGCATACATTTGGATCATGATAGTTATATCTTCTTTATGTGAGTACCTTTGTAAAGTGTGAAAGATCTCCTATATTCTTGTAAAATATAGAGTGTTGCCCCTAAAGTGAGGAAAAGATCCCAAAGAGGACAAAATCAAAAGATCCCAAAGAGGACAAATGAGAGTTAAATAGAAAGAGCCATTGAGGCCACCAAAAAAATACAAAAAAATAGAAAAAAGAGAAAAAGAAAAATAAAAAGAGAAAAGGGGGCACACTACTATTCCTTTTGAGAGATCCACACTAGTACTTCATCCTCTATCCCTTGTACTCCATAGAGATCATCATCATGCATATAGCTATGTGGGGACCTTCACACTATAGAACTTGGCTTGTATATTCCAATGATGAGCCTCCTCAAACGAGCTATAGGTCTTTTTGAGCAAGCAAGTTAGATGCAACCCCACTAGTTTCCTTGGAGAGCTTTTAGCTCACATGTGCATCCGTTGCATGGCAATCCCTACTCCTCACATCATATCTATCATATGGCCTTCTCTCGCCTATGGTTGTCCTCATTGATGTGAGCCTTTCTCACCCTTTTTGTCTTCCTCCTCCACCATATTTCTCTCTTTGCCATCCAAAGTGTCAACTCTCGTGCTTACGCTCATCCATTGCATGAGTGCTCAAAATATCGAAAAGGAGTGGATCAAATTGAGTTGTACCTGGCTAGTGGTCTGGGGACGAGTCAAGATAAGATTCCAAAGAAGACCAAGTGTGAAACTTTAGTAGATTGAGTTCTCAACAAAAATACTTTTTCATCTCGTATTCCCTATCCCCTTTCTTGCCCGCAAACACCATTTGGAGACATTCGAGTCACGGACAGCGAGAGCTCTTGCACCCTTTGTTCTTTTGTTGCTTGTGTCAATGCTAATATAGACTCTTGCTTGTTAAGACTTGAATTGAATTGCATGCTTTGATTGCTTTACTTAAAAGTCCTTATATGTTTGTGTGGCATGTCACCACATAAATTATGCTTGTTATCATTTACCTACTCGAGGACGAGCAGTAATTAAGCTTGGGGATGTTGATACGTCCCAAACGTATCTATAATTTCTGCTTGCTCCATGCATGTTTTGTGTGACTTTGCCATGTTTTGCTTGAACTTTCATACACTTTTGATCATATTTGGACTAACCTATTAACTCAGTGCACCCAGTTGCCAGTTCCTGTTTTCTGCTGTTTTTGTATTTCAGGTTTTTCCAATAATTAAAGTGCCCAATAAATCCCGGAAAAATTATATAAAAAATCAGCGCTCCGGTAGGTAAGGTTTCTATCAGTAGCTATGTGTTCTTCTCTCTCTCCCATGATGCGGGGGTAGTTCCTCCTCGGGGCTGAGGTTTCTACCAGTAGCTATGTGTTCTTCTCTCTCTCCTATGATGTGATCTTCGTTGTGATCATAGGCTATGTTAATCTAGGGTTATCCCATGATGTTTCCCCTTCCTCTATGTATTGGATTGATGTACTCAATTGATCTTATCTAGTATAATCCCCGAGACCAAGGTGACAACGGTCTATAGGACATTGATTAGAAGAATATTTTCATGAGTTATTTCCTCTTTTGTGTGTGGATTGAGGATTGAGAGTCTCTTGGTGCTTGTCTTTGACTATCCTTTAGATATGTTGTGGTGATTGTGGTACTCTCTTTGGATGGCCGCGGTGACATTGGGAAATCCATAGATTGAGAACTACGAACTTTGAGGTGTGCTTTTGTAGCCCTACATAATTCTCGTCCTCTCTTGACCACAAAGGAATGACCTCCGAGTGCGTCTCCATTTCATGTTTTATGGGAAATATCATGTGATTAGACTATGTTAATGTTGTTGAGAGTTGCCACTAGTGAAAGTATGAAGCCTAGGCGTTGTTTCCACCATTGTTACACCGTTTTTGCTCACTTTTGTCACATGTTTGCTTGCTGCACTTTTTATTACAGATTTATATTACCTTGCTTTGCCACACCTATCACTCGTATTTTACCATCTCTTCGCCGAACTAGTGCACCTATACAACTCCTAGTTGTATTAGGTGTGTTGGGGACACAAGAGACTTCTTGTATCTTAATTGCAGGGTTGCTTGAGAGAGACCATCTTCAACCTCTACTTACCTGAGTTTGATAAACCTTAGGTCATCCACTTGAGGGAAATTGCTGCTGTCCTACAAATCTCTGCGCTTGGAGGCCCAACATAGTCTACAAACTGCCAGCCACCTGGGCTATATAAAGACCACCACACTCCCACCCCTTTCTAGGGTTTCCCTAGTCCAAAATTGCAGCCACCCCCCTAGAGTTGCTCCAAATTCTGCCCACTAGCCCCCTTGTTTTCAAAACCCTAGCCTCCCAGCAAATTCCAGCCCTCACATCTGAGATCTGGGGATCAGATCATGTCCACGTGGCCTCCCAGCCGCTCCTCCACCTAACCGGGCCCCGCAGGGCTCGAGATCCGCCGCCGTGGCCCGCGAGGCCCATGTTGCGCCGCCTCCAGCCCGTGGCTCCGCCGCCACACCTCGCTGCCGGCGAGAGCCGCCGCACCAGCCGCCGCTGCACTACGGTGAGGCCGCCGCCCCCTCGCACGCCCTTCTCCTCCTCTCCCCTCCTCTCACCCGCCTCGCGTCCCTTTCCCGCAGGACGCCGGTGCCGCCCGAGCCGAGCCTCGGCCGCCATGGACGCCCTCGAGCAGAGCTCGCCGCGACCCCGACGGCTACTGGTGCCCTCCCCGCGACTAGATCCATGCCACGCGCCCCCTTCAGCCGCCCCAAGGCCGTCCTCCGCTTGCGTCGCCGCGCCGCCGGCCGGCCGCCGCCGCCCCGATCGGATCGGGATCGGGCGGTTCGTTGCCAGATGGGCCGCCACACCCCCTCGGCCCAACGCGCGCCCCATGGGCCGGACCCCCTCGGCCAGAAGCCTCTCCAGCGCCCATGTGTGAGAGCGAGCTATCCGTCGCCCAGTCGTCCAGATTGTCCTCGAAGCCCATGGATGAGGCCCCCCTTTTTTTTTCCTTTCGTCTGTTTTTTTTTCTTTTATCAATTTCTGCTAAGTCCCTGGAATTTTGCTGCTGATGCTGTTTTGCAACGTAATTTGCAAGTAAATCGTAGCCCGGATCACGATGCGCCCAAAAGGAAAACTGCTTAGAATTATGTGTACTTCAGTTCATCTTTTGTGAGCTTTTTGATTTGAGGCTATCTTGACGTTGTGAATCACTGTTGAAGTGGGCATCAGACTGTTAACTGCTAATTTTTCCTGTTAAGTGTTGTTGTTATTATTTTATTTCAACTTTGGTTGATGATTGTGACACATCCATGAGGCATATTGCATTGATTCTTGTTGCATAATGTTAAGCATCATGTCTACTTTCATTATATGTATCGCATTGTCATGTTAGCATTCCTGTTGATAGTTATTTTGAGCTCCAAAGGTTCTATGCCACTGTTTTTGACAGCCACCTCTGTTTTTCTCTAAGTCTGTAAGGTTCCGATGCCATGTTGTTTGCTTAATATCTTTTGATCTATGATGCCTATGACCTTGATTCTTGTTTGTACCTGATCACCATCATGTCTAGTTCATACTCATATATTGTTATGTCATGTTGCTGCTCTTTTGCATATAGTTATACCCCTGTTTATACAGCATAAAAACAACAGTTTATGCCCTGTTTTCCTTATTTTCAGTAAGTCCTAGACTAGTAATGTTTTATTGCATTTTGCATGGGCTATAACTAGTTGTTCATGATGCCTTTTTGCATCATTCTTTTTGCCATGCCTTCCCTACCATGTCTAATTTAATTGCATATTATTTGTGTGCATGTTTGCACTCATTATCCTTTTTATGCATTGCGCTAAACTGTGCTTCCTGATGTTGGCAGATTGTGTTCCAAACTTATTTTGCTTGTATCTTTTTAACCGTAACTCCGCTTGGAGTGTTCTTTATATGTAACTTGACTCGTTTTACGTGTACTTTGTGTTTATGCTATTTTTTTCTGTTGTTAACCAACCTAAAATATGGTTTAGGACAGAACAGTACCAAATGTTTCAATTGTCGTGCGACACTTAGTGATATGCCATGTTTAGGTTGTGCCTCACTTAAATTGACTAGAATAGATAGTTTATCTTATGCTTCAACTCTTGCCATGTTTGTGTGATATGCCATGCTTGAGTGAGATGTCATGTTAACAACCTTTTGCTCACCTTGTGTAGCTAAACAACTTGAACCGATTCTAAATGTGCGGTATCGTCGTGTGTGACGAGTACTCCACTTAAATTGTTAGTAACCGCTCTCGACGGTAGGTGCGATGTCTCATGTTGCTTCTTGTTGATGCTTGCAAGTGTTTGCCTCGTAGTAATAGATGCTTGCTCGTTGATTGCTCTCCAGTGTTTACCGTCTTATGTGCTTCCGCGGGTACCTTTCGGAGACGAGGCGAGCTTGCGATCAACTACACCTTCGGAACCCGACTTATCAACAGGCAAGGACTATACATTACTTATGATCCATTCTATTTCAACCAGCGGTTTGCATGCTAGTATAGGATAGGTTCGATGTTTGATCCTACCACATGCTTACAACCTTTTTTCAAACCGATACAACCATGTACCCTCCCAGCAAACCTTGTACTGTTATGTTACTATTGCTCGTTGCTCAGCCCCTTCTTAGTATGCATGCTTAGGATGCTACGATGTTACCCTGTTACTCCTTGGTTCGGGATATCACATTATTATATTGTTGTTGATGATATGATTATTATAATGTTGACTATATTCGACGAAGGATGGAAGGTCTAGGCTATCCTGCCCTGACGCTTTGTTCCATTCGAGTCACCTAGGATCCGAGTTCCGGTTATTGGTTTTAAGAATGAGTGTGCCTAACCGCCTGTGGGATTTTATGGGATCCTTTTTTCTTACCTATCTAGCTTCAAACATTTCTAGTGGTGGCCCGAGCTGATTTACCATTTGAAACCCCGTGTGTGTGCTTGGTGGATCCCCTCGCAGTTTTAAACAACCCGGGCCAGCGGAGACATGGTTTCTCTGTTGGTCCTCACTGGTGAGGTAGGGAAGTCCCCTGTTATATAGGTGAGACTAAACCCGACCTTGGCCAGACGGAAGAGTCCGATCCGAGAGCGTGGCCAGCTTTTGGATTGGGTGTCGACTCCCCGGGGGCCACCCGGATTTGTTCGTTGTTAGCTAGAGGAACCTGTCGTTTCGGATCTCTTGGAACTAAATCATAAAATGGTTGCCTGTGATGGGTAGCAACTGAGAGGGATGGGCGTGCGTGCGGAGCCTTGTAATGGGCAGTTGGTACACCCCTGCAGGGTTAAATCTTTTTGAGAAGCCGTGTCCACGGTTATGGACGACTTGAGACCTACTCCTTGTTCATAGACAACAACTGAGATAATCTTAATATAACTTGATCAATGTGTGTGTGCCTTGACTGCTTCTTCTTCGTCGGGATGCGAAGAGGAGGACAAGGATAGGTTAGGTGTTATGTTTGCATAAGTAGTTGATAGCAAGACTTGTTGGAGGCGATTCCTCATCGAATGCTTGGCTTCTTATCTTACTCTCTAGATTGTTAGCCACTTCATAAATGCTAGTGTGGCAGCAACCTCACCACTTACTCCATCCTTACCGTAAACTACTAGTTATCCTAGAATGACGAGTGATGAAGTCCTTGCTGAGTCAGTTGACCACTACAGTTGGATGCTGAGTACTTCTGTACTCATCATACTACACCCAAACTCTTTTCAAGGTTCTTGATCGACAACAGGTATGGTGATCGACGTTTCACGTGGAGACTCGACGACGACTAGTTAGGCAGATCCCGGCGGAGGGCCTGGACCCGTGTGGTTATGGGGATCGATGTTTTTCTCTTTGCCAGTAGGCATTTGATTGTAGTCTGTACTCAGACATGTATCTTCCGCTGTTGTATTGTATTAAGGCAGTTGTATGCCAACTGTATGAGATGTTGTATCCATGTAGTTGTAATGTTGTGATACCATGTTGGAAATCCGGGGCATATGGCTTCGTCATATGTCGCGGTGGGACCGATTTGTGCTTCGTCCCCGGATCTGGAAGGAAACATCTAGATCTGGAACAGTACCACATATCGGGCCTTACACCACGTTGATACGTCCCAAACGTATCTACAATTTCTTCTTGTTCCATGCTCATTTGGGTGACATTGCTATGTGTTTTGATACACTTTCGTACCTTTTTACACATATTTGGACTAACCTACTAACTCAGTGCACCCAGTGCCAGTTTCTGTCTGCTGATGTTTGTGAATTGCCGGGTTTTACCCATATTAACAGAGCCCAAAAAATTCCAATAAAAATATATAAAAAAATCAGCGCATCGGAAGAATCAAAAGCCCAAAGTGGGACCAGAGGGGGGCCAGGCCCCACCCAGGCGGCCAGGTGGCGCGGTCCCACCCCTGGCCGCGCCAGGAGGGCGCCTGGGCGGGGGCCAGCTCCCCTGGTGCCCCCTTCGGGCTATATTTACACCCCATTCTAGAAACCCTCGAGAGGATCCCCTCATCGCGATTTTCACCTCTGTTCCGCCGCCGCCGCGCTTCCAAGATCGGGAGCACCAAAAGACCTCTTCCCGGCACCCTACCGGAGGGAGGATTGACCTCCGGGAGCTTCTCCACCACCATGAGCGCTTCCCGGATGTGCCGTGAGTAGTCCTTCTTGGACCATGGGTCCATGACCAGTAGCTATGTGATGTCTTATCTCCAATCTTGTGCTTAAATTCTTAGCCCTTGTGAGCTGCCCCCCTACATAATCAAGGCATCTATATAATTTTCATATTGTTGCTATGCTGTGTTTGCTGGGATCCGATGGATTATGAGATTATGTTCAGATTGTGATGAGTTATATATTTGGTTCTCCTTTTATATTTTTTCCTTGAGTAATTCTTGCATTTTCTCCATTTCTTTTTATTGCTTTGGCCAAGTAGTAGATAGTAACTCCAAGAGGGATCGTTTATGCTTGATTGTGGGTTCATGCCCCCCCCCCCCGATGTCTAGCTTGAGTGACAAAAACATGAGACTAGGGGATGTGCTATTGCCACAAGGGAGAAAACAACGGTGCTTTTAACCGCGGTTGCAAGGATTGTTTACCTTACGCAAAGTTTGTTAATGCAGTTGTCTGTTGCTTTGGGTTTACACTTTGGGTGGGGCTCGCAACTTACTATCAGCGAGATGTTGTAGATATCTCAAGGTGGTTGATTAGTGAGTAGATGTTGTTGGATGACGGTCTACTTGTCTTAACGTACGGCTCATACTTTTGAGCCTCTAAGTTTCTTCCAGCATAATTAGCATCGCGGTGCGTTTATAATTCTGTCAATTTCCCAGCTGTAATTTGTTCACCCAACTTAGTTGTTTTATCGTATTTTGGGAGAGATACGTCACTAGTGAACATCATGGGACCCCGGTCCATATTTTCACCATTGTTTACTGATACGTCCCAAACATATCCATAATTTCTGCTTGCTCCATGCATGTTTTGTGTGATATTGCTATGATCTAGATACACTTTCATACACATTTGATCATATTTGGACTAACTTATTAACTCAGTGCACCACAGTGCCAGTTCCTGTTTTCTGCTGTTTTTCTATTTCAGGTTTCCCTAATATTAAAAGTGCTCCAAAAAATCGGGAAAATCAGATAAAAAATCAGCGCAGAAGAACCTTCCGGAATCACCTGGGTGGGGCCAGAGGGCCACCACTAGGGGTCCAGGTACCCTCGTGGTGCGGCCTAGGGCTTGGCAGCGCCAGGGGGGCGCCTGGACACCTGGTGGGCCCCCTGGCTGCACCCCTTCGCCTATTTATTCTCCTTGACTGGATTCTTCCGAAGACATAACGCTTTTTCAGGATCTCGCCTCTGTTCTACCTCCGCTGCGCTTCCAAGATCGGGAGCGCCAGAAGACCTTTCCCGACACCCTGTCGGAGGGAGGGTTGACCTCCGGGAGCCTCTCCTCCACCATGGACGCTTCCCGGATGATCTGTGAGTAGTCTACCTTGGACCATGGGTCTGTGATCAGTAGCTATGTGATGTTCTACTCCCCTCTTTGTTCTTCATGGATAAGACCTCGTGAGCTGCCCTACATGATCGAGGCACATATGTAATTTTCTGTTGTTGCTATGCTGAGTTTGTTGGGATCTGATGGATTATGAGACCATGTTCAGATTGTGATTGAGTAATATATTTGGTTCTTATCTTGTATATTTATGTTCTTGAATAATTCTTGCATGTTCTTCGTTGTTGTTTATTGCTTTGGCCAAGTAGTAGGTAGAGACTCCAAGAGGAAATGTTATGCTCGATTGTGGGTTCATGCCCCCTGACGACTAGCTTAAGTGACAGAAACATGAGTCTAGGGGATGTGTTGTTGCCACAAGGGGGAAAACAACGGTGCTAGTAACCGTGGGTGTAAGGATTGTTTACTTTACGCAAAGTACTTTTAATGCAGTTGTTTGTTGCTTTGGGTTTACACTTTGGGTGGGGCTCGCAACTTAATACCGACGAGATATTCTGGATAGATATCTCAAGGTGGATGATTAGTAGTAGATGCAGTTTGATTTCGATCTACTTATTTTGGCGTACCGCCCATGCTTTTGAGCCTCGTCCTTTCTGTGTAGCATAGTTAGCATTGCGGTGCGTTTTTAATCCTGTCAATTGCCCAGCTGTGATTTGTTTACCTCGCATAGCATTTTTATCGTCTTTTGGGAGAGAGACATCACTAGTGAACATCACGAGACCCTGGTCCATATTCTCATCACTGTTTACACGCTCAATTTATTTCCTGCTTTTACTTTCTAGCTACTATCACTATTATCCTTTATCCCTTGCGTTTGATCCTTTGTAAGCAACAAGGACGGAGAGATTGACAACCTCTCTAAACTTCGTTGGGAGCAAAGTTATTTGTGTCATGTGCAGGTCCAGGGCAAGGAAGCAACTTTTGTCTAAAACGGTGCCATTATTTCCTTGCCACGTACTTATCACTATCGGAGTCTTACTAGTTCGATACTCAACCTTGGCATCTTTGCCAAGGGAAATTTGCTGGTATCCTACATCTCACCTTCCACTTGGGGTAACCAGCCAAGGGCAAGAAGCCATTATCACTTCCACGCCATCAAGCAAATTTCTGGCGCCGTTGTCGGGGACTCCGAGTGCCAAGATAGGGGAGTTGCACACTATCTTTCACCTTTTCTTTTTAGTCTTGTTAGTTTACCTTTCAGTTTTTATCTTAGTGTCAAAAAAAATCTGTCACACTTGCTGCTACTATGGGTTCAACTGAAAACACCAAGTTGTGTGACTTCACTAGTCACAACAACAATGATTTTATATGCACTCCTATTTCCACACCTGCCACTTCAGCTACGTCTTATGAAATTAAACCTGCTTTGCTAAACCTTGTTATGAGAGATCAATTCTCTGGTGCTGGAGATGATGCTGATTTACACTTAAATAATTTTGTTGAGCTATGTGATATGCAAAATTATAAAGAAGTAGAAGTTGATGTTGTTAAGCTTAAACTTCTTCCTTTCTCTTTTAGGTAAGGAGCTAAAATCTGGTTTCAATCTATGCCTAGGAATAGCATAGATTCTTGGGATAAGTGCAAAGATACTTTTATTGGGAAGTACTACCCACCTGCTAAAATTATCCAATTGAGGAGTAACATTATGAATTTTAAGCAATTGCATAATGAACTTGTTGCCCAAGCTTGGGAACAAATGAAATATCTTGTTAAGAAATGCCCTACACATGGTTTGACTACTTGGATGGTTATCCAGACTTTTTATGCAGGCTTGAACTTTACATCGCGGAACCTATAAGATTCGGCCGCGGGAGGAACCTTTATGTCAACAACACTTGGTGTTGCCACAAAACTTCTAGATGAGATAATGACCAACTATTCCCAATGGCACACTGATACGTCCAAATTGCATCACTATTTTATATTGTAATTTAACCCTATTCATTGATATATTCCACTTTAAAGTATTGTTCTTATGTTGTTTTGGCTTGTTTTACACAGTATGCAACTTTCCGGTGCCGAAGCAGCAGAAGAAGAATTCAGCGGTAAAAAATGGACATCAAGTTGTTGAATCAGATCAACTCCAAATTTGATGAAATTTGACGTGGATCATTATTTTGGAGATTCACTGGAGGAGACCCAAGATTGACCGAAGGGGACCCACCAGGGCTCCAGAAGGGTCACTGGCGCCCCCTAGGGCGCGCCAGGCACCCTCCTGGATGCCTGGTGGCCCACCTCGGTGCCCACTCTGGCCTATATTATCCCCCTGGGGTAAAAACCCTAGGAGAGGAGGAGTTTCGGAGTTTCTCCGCCGCCTCATGGCGGAAACCTACAGAGAAGAAAAAACCATCTTCAGCGGGCAGATTCCGCCGGGGAGATCACCTCCCGGAAGGGGAGATCATCGCCATCGTCATCATCATCGTCACGGGCATCATCGAGATCATCATCAACATCATCCCCAACATCAGCACCATCTCCATCTCCATCCCATCTCATCTCACAATTGCAACTTGTGTTGTAATCCGTACTATCTGTCCTCTCTACTCTGTTGGTGTTGATTACTACTTTGTGGTGAATGCTATTGAGTTTTGTTGGAGAAATATCATTGTGTCCAGATTGTTTGCCACCCATCTATCACCTCTGATCATGATCTCTTTTATGTCTTGTGAGTAGTTACTTTAGTTCTTTTAGGACATGGGAGAATTCTAGTTGTTAGTAGTCATATGATGTTGAAGTATTATGTATTGTTTGATACTTAAGTTGTGTTGTTATTTTCCTAGTGGTGTTGTGTGAGTCGAACACTCAACACTTTGCCTTATTAAGGACCTAGGGGAATACATTGTGCACAAAGGATGCTTATGGTGGGTTGCCGGAGTGACAGAAACCTGAACCCCAGTTCGCAGACTTTTGCACAAGGGAGTTATGGATCCTCGATCGTAATGATGTGGTTAGGATTATGCCTTAATTACTACCTTGTATTTGCGGATGCTTGCAAGGTGTGTAATCATAAGAGTGCACTTATCAGTGCACTAGCATATATCCACCCACTCGACACTTATCGACACAATCCATACTACTTGGCGGAATATGGTGAAAGTAACTTGGCTACCTCTCCCGTGTGTCCTCAAGAACGCTTTAGCCTTTATAAGTTTAGTTCCTAGGCTTATCCTTGTGAAAGGATTAGGCCACTCGCTACTCCTCAGTTACCCTGTTTACTTTGCTCGCTTTTTTCCTTTCTATTGCTTAAACCAAAAATCCCTAAATATTTATATTTTAGTGTTTGCAGACCTTTCCTTATCCAGGGTCACTTGTCAATACCTTCTGCTCTTGTGGGATCGACATCCTTATTTATCCAGGGTAGATAGCTTAGCCCTTCATGTAGAAATTATTAAAATTAGAACCTCCCCCTTGAGGAGAGGAAGGCCACTCCTATTAATACTATCCAATTGCAAATTAATGAAAATATTAGGATGATGGCTAAACTTAAAGAAAAATGGGCTAGAGAAAAAGAGGAAGAGGATAGAATTAAGTGCCATCCTACTCACCACACTGTTGCTACCATCCAAATTGTTGAGGACACCCAAACTATTAGCACCCAACACACTCCTAGTCCCATTCGACCTATTAATGTTGATGCTAATACCTCAACTATAGAAGAAGAAACTCCTATGAACATCGCGGGTTTCAAACAAGTGAGCCTAGATGACACCACTACCACATTTTATAGAAGTGACATCGATTTTGGTAGTTGCACCCTCTCAGAAGTTATTAGCTTACTACACAAAATGTCTAGAGACCCCCACACTAGCACACTAAATCTTGTCTTCACGGAGCATATCACTAATAGTCTCATCAAAGCTAGAGAGGAGAAGCTTAGAATAGAAACCTCCATACCTAGGAAGCTAGATGATGGTTGGGACTCTATGATAAAAGTTAAATTGAATAACTTCTCTTGTTATGCTTTATATGATGTTGGAGCTAGTACCTCCATTATGCCCAAAAGAATGTATGATATGTTTGACTTGAAACCTTTTGATCCTTGTTATTTTGGTGTTCTTCTCATTAATTCTTCCGTAAAGAAACCTTTGGGGAAGATCGACGATGTTCTTATCATTCTCAATGACAGTTATGTTCCCGTTGATTTTATTATTATGGACATAGAGTGTGAACCTTTATGTCCAATTATTTTGGGACGTCCTTTTCTCCGCACCGTGGGTGCTGTTATTGACATGAAAGAGGGGAATATTAAATTTCAATTCCCTTTTAAAAAGGGGATGGAACACTTCCCTAGGAAAAATATTAAGTTACCTTTTGAGTCTGTTACACGAGCTAGCTATTCTCTCTCTCTTCTTAAAACTTGATCCTTTTGCTTTATGCCTAGCTTAAAGGTGTAAAAGGAAGCACTTGTTGGGAGGAAACCCAAGATGTTTTTACTTCTGTTTTTAGTGGTCTTGATGATTTTTACTACTGTAGAAACATCATTGTATCTTTATTTTCAATCTTTGTGCCAAGTATAGCCTCTTATAATAAGGGAAGCAAAAGTTGAGACATGCTGTCCAGAAAACAGATTCTGTCAGCTTGACGGAAAAAATCAAAACAAATCACAGTTCATCTTTTTGAGCTGAATTTTTTACACAACATGATCTATACAATTGTGAAACTTTCGTATGTTCTGAGTTTTTTTATTTGAGTTGCAGAAGTACCCCAAAAAAATATTTACTACCTGTTGTTCTGTTTTTCACAGATTCTGCCACGTTTTGCCTTTCCTTAGTTTTGGAAACCTTAAGATTGCTTTTTCTTTCCAATTTTTTTTTCAAAATCTTGAGAAATAGTAGATCTTCAATAATATATTTATTTACAGTGGAGAAAAATTATTTTATTAAGGGTACTAACCTCTCTAATCAGTTATGATGAGTTATGTATGAAGGGAGTTTTCAAGTGTGTGAGGGAAGATGATGAAAGAAGATCCGGACGTGTCAAACACTCAAGCTTGAGGATGCCCCTGTGCATCCCCAATAAATATTCAAGGAGACTCAAGCGTCTAAGCTTGTGGATGCCCCCGTGCATCCCCTTCTCCATCAACAATCATCAGTTTCTCCTTTGTCTCACTATATTTTTATCACTTCATGCGTTATGTGCTATGCTTGGAGCGTCCCGCTCTTAGGTTTAATTTTTAGTTTTCTTTAGCTTTGCTTGCTGTTCATAACAAGTTAGACCCCAGCTTACTTTGGATGGGAGACAAACACGCTCCACTTCAAACTAGAACACATCATAGGATTTTTCATGCTTATCTTTTCTCTGTTGTGTGTTCTTTATCTTCTTTTGTAGATGTTGCCATGTTTAGCTCTTAGTTTTAATGTTTTTTCTTTTTCAAGAGCTTTAGTTTTAGTTTAGTTTGTTGCTGGAACTCTCTTTAGTTTTCATGTTTATCTTGTTAAGAGAGTTGGTTGTTGCACTGAGTTGTGTCTTGTCTTGAAAGTAGGTAATTAAGGTTGCTATTCAATTGTAGTAGTAACTTGCAATAGTTTTGAGGTATTGTTGTGAATAATTTTTGAACTTTTGGTGTCAAGAGCTCTAGCCTATTATTGATAGGTGTCATATTTTTGGCAATCCGTGTTTATTTTCAAAAACTAAAAAAACTAGTTGAGAACTCTAGCTACTAGATGGATCACCAATCATTGGAGGGATCAAATATGAGAGTACACTCACGTACCATGAGTCAAGGATGCGCAAGGATAACCAAACCCCCATACACTCCTCCTCGGGGTACTTGTCTCTTTGTGAACCTCCTGATTAGATTGAGAGTTACCGATAATAAGTGCTTGAGTTCTTCGGACTAATGTAAGTATTGAAAGTTGATACTTCCACCTCCTCATATTTGCTAGCCTCTTCGGTACTGTGCATTGCCCTCTTCTCACTCCGAGAGTTGGCGTCCACCTCGCCGGTGCATACAAACCCTTGGCATGATACGCTATGTCATCATAAACCTCCTTATATCTTTCCTTAAAACAGCCACCATACCTACCTATCAAGGCATTTCCATAGCCTTTCCGAGATATATTTCCATGCAACATCCACCTCTTCATGACTTGATCTTCATGTCATACATGTTCCTGCTACACTGGCAGAGGCATACATTTGCATACATCATGATAGCTACATCTTCTTTATGTTGAGTACCTTGTAAAGTGTGAAAGATCATTTATACTTCTTGTAAAATAGAGTGTTGCCCTTAAGTGAGGAAAAGATCCCAAAGTGGACAAATTTAAAAGATCCCAAGGAGGAAAAATGAGAGTTAAATAGAAAGAGCCATTGAGGCCACCAAGAAAATAGAAAAAATAGAAAAAAGATAAAAAGAAATAAAAAGAGAGAAAGGGGGCAACACTACTATTCCTTGTGAAAGATCCACACTAGTACTCCCTCTTATCTTGTACTCCATAGAGATTATCATTTATGCATATAGCTATGTGGGGACCTTCACACTATTGAACTTGGCTTGCATATTCCAAGGATGAGCCTCCTCAAACGAGCTCTAGGTATTCATGAGCTTGGAGGCGCGGGGTGGGGAAGAAGACTCCCCTGCCCCTGTGGGCCGGCTGGGCTGGTTGGGCCTGCTTCGCCTGGGCGCCAGGTAACGTTTTCTAATTTCTTCTGTTTAATCTTTCCTTTCTTTTTCTGTAATTTGTTTTGGCTCTGATAAAAATACCAAACCATTTTATTAAATTCTGAAAACTTTTATGTGGCCTCATAATAATATAAACTAGCCACTCATAAACTTTCAACATTTTTAAAATTCAAATGATTTGAATTTTAATTCAAAAAGGGATATTTCTTTAATTCCAAGGTACTGTTTGAATATTTGAAAAATCTATGAGCATGGGGTGGGTGCCACATCACTTGATATGTGATCACACTCATTTATAAGACTTTTCAAAACTCTAACATGAATTTTTGGAAAATATTTTTATCTGGCCTTTTGAATTAATTCATCTGGGGGTGTTCCTTCTCCCATTTTGATTTTGAATTTGATTTCCAAGATTTCTTTTTGAAATTTTGACATGATGCAAAGGCACTAGCTAACCCTAGCACATACCTAACAGAGGGTTCTGACAACTCGCCCCCACTCAAAAGAATCTCGTCCCGAGATTCAGAAGTCTGCGGGAGGAAGGTGGGGTACTCGACAGTGAGACGGTCTTCTCTTTCCCACGTAGCTTCTCTTTCAGAGTGGTGTGACCATTGCACTTTCAGAAATCTAATCTTCTGACGACGAGTGACACGCTCTGTGGAATCAAGAATACGAACGGGGTATTCTCGATAAGAAAGGTCATCTTGAAGATCAAGCGTTTCATGGTCGACTTCGCGGATGGGGTCCTTGAAGCAACGCCTGAGTTGGGACACATGGAATACATCGTGTACTCGGGAAAGGTGCGGGGGTAGTTCAAGTTGGCAGGAAACTTCTCCACGTTTAGCTAGAATGCGGAAAGGTCCGATGTAACGTGGGGCCAATTTGCCTTTGATACCGAAACGTTGGGTTCCCTTCAGAGGAGTAACCCGAAGGTAAGCCTTCTCATCCAGATTGTAGCTCTCTTTCCTATGATGATGATCATAGTAGCTTTTCTGACGAGACTGGGCTACTTTCAATTGATCACGAACAATGCGAACTTGCTCTTCTGCTTCCTTGATCATATCCGGTCCAAAGAATTGTCTTTCACCGGTTTCTGACCAGTTTAGTGGTGTTCGACATCGTCGTCCATAAAGGAGTTCAAAAGGAGCCATGTTCAGACTAGATTGAAAACTATTGTTATAAGCAAATTCGGCAAATGGAAGAGAATTCTCCCAATTCTTTCCGAATGAGATAACACAAGCTCTGAGCATGTCTTCAAGAATTTGGTTAACCCTTTCAACTTGACCGCTAGACTGAGGATGGAAAGCTGTACTAAAGGAGAGATGAGTTCCCATAGCATTCTAAAAGCTTCCCCAAAATCTAGAGGTAAAAAGGCTACCGCGATCAGAATTGATTTCCAAAGGAACACCGTGAAGGGATACAATTCTAGAGATGTACAATTCCGCTAACTGACTAGCAGTTATAGACTCGCGAACCGGAAGGAAGTGAGCAACTTTGGAAAGCCTATCTATGACAACGAAGATGGCATTGTTTCCTTTCTGGGTTTTTGGAAAGCCGGTGATGAAATCCATACCGACTTTGTCCCATTTCCACTCGGGAATAGACAAAGGTTGGAGTGTACCTGCAGGTCTTTGATGTTCTGCCTTAATGCGACGACAAACATCACATTCGGCAACAAATTGAGCAATGTCTCTCTTCATCCTAGTCCACCAAAATCTCTGGCGTAGATCTCGGTACATTTTTGTGCTATCGGGATGAATTGAGAGGGGTGTGCCATGGGCTTCTTTGAGGATGAGTTTCCTTAGTTCCCTATTCTTAGGTACTACCAAACGATTTTCAAAGAATACCGTCCCTTTGCTATCTGTGGAGAAACATTTAGCAACTCCGCTAGCAATGTTCTCCTTGATCCGGCGAACACCTCGTGCACGCCTTTGGTCAACTATGATTTGATCCTCAAGAGTTGGTTTCGCCACCAAGGTAGAAAGATAGCCATGAGGAACAATCTCAAGGTTGAGTTTGCGAAAGTCCTCATGAAGAAGTGGTTGATACTGTTGTAACATGAGGTTGTTACAATACGACTTACGACTTAGTGCATCAGCCATGACATTGGCTTTGCCTGGGGTGTAAGAAATTGCTACGTCGTAATCTTTTGTCAACTCAATCCAGCGTCTTTGCCTGAGATTAAGATCTGGCTGGGTGAAAATATATTTGAGGCTTTGGTGGTCGGAATAAATCTCACAACGATTACCAAGGAGGTAATGTTGCCAAGTTGTTAGGGCATGAACTACGGCAGCGAGTTCAAGGTCATGGGTAGGATAGTTCTCTTCATGTGGCCGCAACTGGCGTGAAGCATAAGCTACCACATGTCGATCTTGCAGCAGTATGCATCCTAACCCTTGCCGTGAGGCATCACAATAGATCTCGAAATCTCTTTTGGTGTCTGGAGGGGCAAGTACGGGTGCAGCAGTCAATCTTCTTTTTAGCTCTTGAAAGCTTTCCTCGCACTTGGGAGTCCATAAGAATTTCTTATCTTTCTTGAGGAGTTCAGTTAGAGGCTTTGCAACTTTAGAAAAGTTCTCGATGAAGCGACGGCAATAGCTGGCTAGGCCAAGAAAACTCCTAACTTGCTTAACCGATTCAGGTGGAGTCCAGTCAAGGACGGCCTGAACTCTCTCGGGATTCACAGCAATGCCTTTTGCAGAAATCACGTGGCCTAAGTAGGTCACTTCTGGTAGCCAGAATTCACACTTGGAGAATTTAGCGTACAAGCGATGCTCTCTAAGCTTCATCAATACCAGCCTTAAGTGTTCGGCATGATCTTCTTCGTTCTTCGAGTAGATGAGAATATCATCAAGATAAACCACAACAAATTTATCTAGGTACTCCATGAAGATCGAATTCATCAAGCGTGAGAATGTGGCGGGGGCATTGGTTAAACCAAAGGACATGACGGTGTACTCGTAAAGACCATAACGAGTAGTAAAAGCCGTTTTGGGAATGTCCTCGTTTCGGATTCTGATCTGATGATAACCTAATCTCAAATCCATCTTGGAGAAGACGGAGGATCCTGCAAGTTGATCATAAAGATCATTGATCCTGGGCAGTGGGTATTTGTTCTTTATCGTCGCTAAATTTAGCGGGCGATAGTCTACGCACATCCTTTCTGTTCCATCTTTCTTCTTTACGAACAGAACGGGGCAACCCCATGGCGATGAGCTAGGGCGGATGAAGCCTTTTGCCAACGAAGCATCAAGTTGGGTTTTTAGCTCAGCTAACTCATGTGGGGCCATTTTATATGGGCGTTTGGAAATTGGTGCGGTTCCTGGAACAAGATCCACTATAAATTCTACACATCTGTCGGGTGGCATGCCCGGCAGCTCTTCAGGAAAGACATCCGGGAAGTCACGAACCACCGGAATATCTTCAAGTTCGGGAAGGGGAAGTACATTCAAGGAATGCACTTGGTTTCTTGTTCTGGGTGAGGTATAGTTGACGGTTTGGCCTGAAGGGTGGGTGAGTTTCACGGATTTGCCTTTGCAATCCAGGTAGGCATTCTGTCTTGATAGCCAATCCATGCCAAGGATGACATCAATGTCTGAAGACTTGAGGGCTATGAGTGAAGCAAGGAATACTAAACCCTCAATTGCAATTTGATTACCATGGCTCACTCTATTAGTTTGCCATCTTGACCCTGGAGTTTGAATAACCATCGGGGTGGACAATTCAACAAAAGGTAACTCATGACGAAGTGCATAACTTTCCGACATGAATGAATGAGATGCTCCTGGGTCGAAAAGAACGGAAGTAGGAACAAAATTGACTGGGAGCGTACCAAGAATGACGTCAGTGGTGTCGTCAGTCTCTTCGGCGGCAATCTGGTTCAGACGTCCACGAGTGGCGGGAGGAGCGGGTTTGGCGGTGAAGACCTTCTGGGATGGCTTGCCACGACCATTGTTGTTGTTGTTGTTGCCTCCGGCACGTGGTGGAGCATTCTGGTGTTGGAGCTGGTTCTGGGGACACTCGCGAGAATAGTGGCCTGCCTGACCACACTTGTAGCAAGCTCCGAAAACATTGCGTGGAGCTGGGTTGTTTGGTGGAGCTGGGTGGAACTGGGTGGGTGGACGAGGCGCCACATAGGATGGCCTCGGTGGGTTGTTCTGGCGGAACATGCTGTTTGGGATCCAGATCTTGCGCTTCTGGGAGCCAGAACTGGATGAACTATCATCTCTGGGGTGTTTGCGGAAATCGTTGGGGGTGTTCATGTCCTCGGCCTTGATGGCCTTGTTGACAAGGACCTGGAATGTGGCAAAGTCATGAAGGTTGAGCTCGCGACGGAGTCCGGTGTTGAGGCCACGACGGAACCTCTCTTGTTTCTTGGAGTCGGTGGAGACTTCTTCGGTTGCATAACGAGCAAGTCGGTTGAACTCACGACTGAACTCATCAACGGTCCTTCTGCCTTGAGTGAGGTTGCAGAACTCCTCACGTTTGCGGTCCATAAGACCTTTGGGAATGTGGTGCTCGCGGAAGGACGTGCAGAATTCCTCCCAAGATGCAGGTGGTCCAACGGGACGCATATTCATAAAATTCTCCCACCAAGAACTAGCTGCACCTTCGAGGTGATAGGTGGCATAGCTGACCTTGTCACCAGTTGCAACACGGCCTGCTTGGAGCTTCCTCTCGATGCTGCGGAGCCAGTCATCGGCGTCAAGGGGCTCGGTGGAGTAACTGAAAACCGGGGGATGAAGTCGGATGAAGTCGTTCAGGGACACCAACTCATTGCGCTGCTGAGTGGTGTTGCGTGCAATGACTTCCAGCAGGTGGTGAGAGTCACGGCGGTTCCTCTCCACTTCCATCAGAACTTGTGCCATCGTGGGTGGGGGTGGAAGGTTGTCTTCCTCCTGGTTGTTCCCACGACCTTGGTTACGACCAATCTGGCCACGGGTTCCTTGAGACATTCTGAAGGTGAAAACCAAAGTCAAACAGAGTTGATTTGAAGAGTCTAAACAAGGTATTGAAATACTGGAAGGATTACAGAGCAAAGGAAGTAATCATCTTGACAACATGGTGATAAAGCATACAAGCCATATATTCACAAGCTGTCATACAAACCATACATCATTTTAGTACAAGCACCAAGCTAATACAAACGTGATGAAGATGATACATCCTTCAGAGGCACTCTGACTTCCTATACATTATTTATCTAAGCCTCTGGGACTTAGACACCTTGCTTACAATATACTAGGATACTAATTCATCCTCACTAAGTAAGACCACAGGCAGTCTCACTCATCTCCATCTCCATAGTAGTCCTCATAAAAGTTACCCGCGTATCCCGGTAGCTGGAGGTGACCATCGGAAAACACGGAGGCTTGTGGACCCTGATATCCATTTGGGCAAGGATGGGGCCTAGGTCCAGTGTAGGGTGGAAGCAAAGGACCACGGGGTGGAAAAATGCCTCCAATCTCGGGCCAAGCAACTCGAGAAGGCATCTGAGTCCTCACTGGATAGATCGCATCAAACTCAACTGATCCAACGCTCACAAAGGGTGCCAAAAGTGTCAGTGCTCGATACAGACGAACTCGGGTGGCGTGGAGCTCAAAACGGAGAGCGCGTGCATCACGATCTCGATCACTAGCAAACCTAGCAGTCACCTGGAGTGCTGGATCCTCTGCAGAGTGATCTGAGTAGAGTCCGGTGTAATATCCCTCCTCTCCTGGGAGTGCAGCAGGGATATAGCGGAATGAAGTTTCTCTCAGCATGGTGTGCTCCTCTCTCAGCAGTGTAATACATGAAATCCACGAAGGCACCTGCGGGCACCATGCGAGCAGTCGAGTACTCGTGTCCAAAGCATTCTGAGCCGGGTTCTACTGGCCCACAGCCATGAAAAACGCAGAGGAAATCGTGCGACGTTGTGTCGCTTGCCAGAAATTCGCCAACAGGCCACACGCTCCCGCCTCAGAGCTCAAGATCATACCACTATCCTGGCCGTTCGCCACCTGGGGACTCGACATGGTGGGACCACTCAAGAAATCATCAAAGGGCGGAAGGACACACCTGCTCGTCGCAGTAGACAAGTTCACTAAATGGATCGAAGCAGTGCCCATCACCAGCTCCACATCCCTCACGGCTGTCAACTTCATCAAATCGATCATCTTCAGGTTCGGAGTGCCACACAACATCATCACGGACAACGGCACAAACTTCACAGCCGCAGAGTTCCAGAACTTCTGCGAAGAACTAGGCATCAAAATCAATTATGCATCAGTCGCGCACCCGCAGTCCAATGGCCAGGTGGAAAAAGCAAACAACCTTGTATGCGGGGGAATCAAGAAACAGCTCCTCGCACCACTCGAGCAAGCCGCCGGCAACTGGGTAGAAGAACTCCCCGCGGTCCTATGGAGCCTACGAACTACACCAAACACCGCGACCCAGTACACGCCCTTCTTCATGGTGTACGGGGCAGAGGCAGTCCTACCACATGACCTCAAGTTCGGAGCACCTCGGGTCACTGGATACGAAGAAGAAGAAGCACTACAAGATGAAAAAGATACGGCTGACGAAGCAAGAGACACAGCCCTGGAAAAATCAGAGGGGTACCAGGACAAGCTACGCACCTACCAAAGCAGTCGCTTACGCACTAGAACCTTCAACAAAGGTGACCTAGTCCTACGGCTGATACAAGAGAAGGTCCATAAACTTGCCCCCCAATGGGAAGGACCATTTATAGTCTCAGAAGTCATCGGAGGTGGCGCCTACAGGCTGAAGAACCCGAAGACAGACGAGGACGTGGGTAACCCATGGAACGTAGCAAACTTGCGACTGTTCTATCCATAGTCCCCATCGGTCAGACATGACTGGCAAATCATGTAGCCGCTCGACCGCAATAAAATAAATGTTGCCCAAATACTGCCATCTCAAAGCACTCGGGGGCTTAAGCATAAAATCCCCCCAAGAGACGCTATCGTCTACGCGATCTTAACCAAAGCACTCGGGGGCTTAAGAATAAACTCCCCCCGAGAGACGCTATCGCCTACGCGACCTTCATCAAAGCACTCGAGGGCTTAAGCATAAAATCCCCCCGAGAGATGCTATCGCCTACGCGATCCTAACCAAAGCACTCGGGGGATTAAGAATAAAATCCCCCCGAGAGACGCTATCGCCTACGCGATCTTAACCAAAGCACTCGGGGGCTTAAGAATAAAATCCCCCCGAGAGACGCTATCGCCTACGCGATCTTAACCAAAGCACTCGGGGGGCTTAAAGATAAACCCCCCCCCCCCGAGAGGCGCTATCACAACTCAAGCAATCATAACCACAAACACTCGGGGACTCGAGCACAAAAACTCTCCCCGAGAGACGCTATCGTCGCTCACGCGATCTCTACATCAAAGCACTCGGAGGCTCGAGCACCACGTCCTCCAAAGAACCACTCGCGCAGTCTGAATCTTAGAAGGCCCAAGCAAAAAAAAACACCCGGCCAGCCCCACCTGCTGAGAACAAGGCTCGAAAGACATGGCCACAATCAGATGGAGCACCAAGTACTCTGAAGAAATTTTGAAGGGAGCACAGGACACAGACTCCTTTTAGTCTTCATCCTATCGCCAACGATCACCTAAAGACTCGGGGGCTACTCCCATCGGGAGCGCTGACGCGCACCCGATAAAGGACATAAATTAACGGAAGAACGACAAGGGAAAAAAAATCTAAGCCTAGGTTTGACTCTACAACTCAAACGTAGCCTCGGGGGCTACTCCCATCGGGAGCGCTGCCGCGCACCCGATAGAACTCACTAGAAAGTTAAAGTCAGTGCATCGTGGGAGGAGTCGAAGACATTCCACACCATCATAAGAATTCGAAGACATTTCGCGCTATCATATGGAGTTGAAGACATTCTGCACCATCAGAAGGAGTCGAAGACAGTGCATCTAAGGAGTCGAAAATATTGCAAGATCTCAACCACAGCTTGAATTCAACCATAAAGGTATAAAAGGACTCAACTACATTTGGATAGAAGGCAACTCCTGTTACAAGAGGGAATTACCCAAGGAATTAAGACTTCTACATGTGTGCCCATGAGGGGTAATCGACTCTAGTACAAGGGCATCACCACAGACAAAGGAAAAGGAAGCTAGCGGAGGATGTCAATGACATAACAAAAGGGCGAAGCTCGACTTATTTGTCGATGCTCCACCAGCTTCTTCTCCTGCTCCACCAGCTTCTTCTCCTGCTCCACCAGCTTCTTCTCCAGCTGCAGCTGCACGCCTTCTTCTCCAGACGCACAACTTCTTCTCCGAGTTGCTAGCGAAGATGAGGTCGGCTCCAGTTCTACAAGGTCGCCTGGCGCACCCGCTTGATCTACGGCTTGACGTCGACGTCTTCTTCGGAGCGGATGGAGACGGCACCACCACCTGAGGAGTCGCCAGAAGACGGAGCTTTAGAAGATGCAGGCGTAGAACTCCTCGACCTTGTGGAGCTGTCGCTGGTCGACTCCTGCCAGTGCGTATCCATGTTGTTGCCGCTCGGGTCGAACGCGCGGACAGTGACGGTGCTTTCGCCATCAAAACGACAGCTGAGCATATCGCCATCTCGCAACTTCAACCGCCGAGCAAACACACTCCAACCAGAGCCAAGAAAAATCAAGCGGGAGATATCAACCTCCAAGTCAACATAAAAAGGAGATCGACAGCACCCATGAAGATGCACAAGCAAGCCATCCAAGCCACGTTCAGAGACAATGGCGGAAAAAGCAGAAGGAAGAAGAACGCGATTGGCGCCTTGGCCATGAATGCGCAAAAGAAAATCATAGCGCCAGAAAACCTCCTCCAAGGGAGAGGAGGAAGGCACCGGCGCCGTACCATGGCGACCACCACGGCATGAGCGTGGTGCACGGCCACCACGACCACGACGAACACGGCCACGACCAGCACCTCGCCTAGGAACCATGAGAAGAAGAAGAGAAGAAGGAAGAGGCAAAGCAGCAAGCTGGATAGAGGCGAAACGCTGTGGAAGCAAAAGGCTTATTTATAGAACAAAAACCTTCCAGCACAGAGAAGCCAACACGGCAGCAACAATTAATTCAAAGACCAAACGTCGCAGACATCTCAGATTCCAAGACCAAGATGCTTTCCCATGGGACGCACTGTGCGCGAGACGCGTCAATTCACGCGCGTTTCCAACGCGCGTATCGGAAACTCAACCAGCGCCTGCCGCACGCCACATCGGTCATCATTATGACCAGTCATGAAGACGTGATGGTTCACCAGCGGAGCATCCCTGACAACCGTCAAACAGAGGCATCGTTATCCTGACAAACGGCGAAGAATACCAACAGACATCAAGAATGATTTCTTAAACACATTTTTCAAATATGTTTAAACTCCCATAGGGAGAGCACATCATGAGAGTCCCAGGTGCTCCCTCACCCAAAGGTCAGCAATGTGCTCGAGTGATCACTCGCACTCACGAGAGTCTCGGGTGCTCCCTCAACCCGACGCAAGACAAACATGCATTCGCCAAGATCATACGGCGCTAAGAGTCTCAGGTGCTCCCTCACCTCAAGAACTGAAACGGCATTCGAGTGACTACTCGCGAAATACCCCCCGTCTGAGCACTCAAAACAAGCTCCACGGGTGAATGAGTGAACAACTCGCTTGATGTTTTGTTCCAAGTGGGTGCAATACTATTAGGCTCTACGCCTCAAAAACACACATTCCTGGAACACGATACACTGTGCCCAGATGCCACGCAAGATTAGCGTTTAGGTAAGACCCCGCTGCGAAGTTCGGCCGAGCTGGGACTTGCCGAAGAGAGATTTCAATCCCAACCTTTTCCATGCGCTACGCATGATAGAAAAAGCCTGGCGGACGCGCCTTAGGCTATGCACATTACTGACGGCAAATGAACACCGTAGACCTGAAGCGGCAGAACTTTTTCTCGACACCAGTGTTCCAAGCTCACGTCGAGGGACGTGGGTTTGATTGGGCTACTGCGGTATTTTCCACTAGCGCAATTCACCAAGGCTCGACCAGTCGACTCCTTGGGCCCTTTCAGCTTAGCATCCCTCGAAACAGGTTTTGTCATGGCCACCAGGCTGCCAGCGACCCGCGGGTGTACCACGCATACAAACGATCGAGAAATGGATGTACTCGAGTCCCTGCGCGACTCTTCGAGTCCCCCAGGCACTCGGGGGCTACTGACGAGGGGGTGACCCCACGACTCCTACGGATAAGCCTACCTGGTGTCCCTGAAGACAGAAGGACCGTGAAGATACAACCTCGGCCCGCTAATTGGCACCGACGTAGGAGTCTACGACTCACAAGGAAGGTGCGAAGACCTACCGTACGGAGCAAGCTAGGGTTAGGAAAGCTTACCTGTAAACGTAGATGAACTCCCCGAGACCTAGCCTGATATATAAGGGCTAGGAGGGGCGACGCAAAAGGAACCAATATCATCTGTAACCCTAGCCTTGAGCGCTCCAGCCTTGGCATCCACTGTAATGGCATCTCTCCCATCAATAATATCGAGCAGGAGCGTGCCTTCCTGTTTGCTGACGAGCTATCGTCCAACCTGTGCCTCTCATGACTAACCCAGGGTCCCTGACCATGAGATTTGCCGAGGTTGATCCCCGTCAGTGATCGACAAGGTTGCCCGGTCGGGTTGAGGAGAAGAGTTTGGTACGTGGGCTCAATATTGAGCAAACAAGATTGTGACGCCCCTAAAATCAATCCGTGTACAGTAATCATACACGCAGGGTACACGGCTGAGATTAGGGTGCCACTGTGAGAATATCACAGCACAACACTAAACACAAAAGGATAAACCAATATGTTACAATAAAGGGAGGGTCGCACGGACCCGAATACATAAGTTATAAAAACAATAATATCTGAGTACAGACATAGTTAGTCAAGTTTTGCCTTAAGAAGGCTAGCACAAATAACATCAGAGATACAGATCGAAAAGGCAAGGCCTCCTGCCTGGGAGCCTCCGAAACTACTCCTGGTCCTGGTCAGCGGGGGTCTCGACGTAGTAGTATCCGCCTCCGGGGTACTCCTGCTCCTGGGCTCCAACGTCGACTGCAGCGGCCAATCGGGCAAAACAAAAAGGGGGGAATAAAGAAAAGGTGAGTATCTAGCATACCCGTGAGTCTTACGTCCGCTACTAAACATTATGCATTGTATCAAACGGAAAGGGGAGGCTGTATATAGTGGACTGCAAGATAGAAATCAGAATAAGGGTAAGAAGCTAGGCCTATCGAAGACTAGCATCTTCTGACGAGTCTTGCAGCATGAGAAGAGAATCAGCCAACAGTTCAATAACATGAATGTAATAACAATGCAGCAGAAGTTGCTGTAGCATTGTATAATAGTAAGTTGTAATAATTAATAATAATAATGCCTCCGAGTTGCCTTCCTCGACTCCCTGCGAGGAAGAAGACCCGGAACCATACAGTTTAATAGTAATAGTTTCTAGTGGTAAGATCCAGCTTCAGCATAAAGCGTCCTGTTACCGTGGACACATCGAATAGATTAATCTTCCCTGCAGGGGTGCACTGGCGTGACTCTACGACGCTCGGATCTCCAGGGTGGCGTACACCGTGTTAGGGAACACCCCACCGAAGCTATCCGACACAAAGTAGCCCATCCTTCGGAAATCAACAGAGAGGTCATCCGCCGGACTATATCCTATGTACGCCGGGCATTGTACCCTAACCCGAACGTACTCCTGCATGGTGCGTGACTGTCCGGTGAAGCAAAATCAAAGCAAATACAAATACACCGCTCGAGCAAGAGAAGACAACACCACTTCCCGGCAATCATCCCGCGATACTGCTGACGTCTGAAGACCCTCGAACAAGACTACGATGCAGGGGAGCCCACACTCCTTATCCCACGTGTAGGTAGTGCGTACAAGCCAAAAGGCTACTCAAGACATCCGCTGAACCATTTAGCATTTAAATTAACCTGCGTGACAACCGTTATCGTTGCCTTGACTTAACCGACCCGCGGTCAACGACGGCAGTCAGGACCACCAGTACATCAGTGCCTGCCCTGTCGTCCCACCAAGTCACTACGGTTACCAACAAGGTGAACCGTCTCCTTACCTTGTCTCGCGTGTGCTCTTGGTAGAGCTCGACTTTCGTGGTTTGGTAACTCTCGCGAGATACGAGCAGGGGCCAAGCACGCCAGTAACGTTGGTCGTACCCTCCCTGTCGTTCCCGGCGCAATACCGCTCGCGGGCACCGTTGGGTCGCCCGACTTCTTACCTTAAGGACTACCGTGCTCAGGTACCTAGAGCGGCTATACAGAGTCATCAACGAGTGGAATACAAGGATTACTCCTTGATAGCTCACACTTGAAGGTGGCTTGGCAGAGCCGAGCTAGGGGACCGTAGGCGGTGTCTGCATTGTACCGTACCTGTGCAGTTGTATATATTGTATCCGTGTTCACTCCCCTGAGTGGTCACGGCCCGCTAACTAATCCTAGCTAACAATGCGCAGGGCTCACTGCTGAATAATGCATAAGTAATAATAGGCAGCATAGCATAAAGGAAAGGTACATCAAGAGGCGACATAATCAGGCTATGCAATAGAATAGGATTGTAATCGTAGCAGCAGCAGTAACAATGCCTAGTGCAAGAAATATACAGAAATATAGGCGATATCTGGGGAAGAGAATGGCTCTGCTTGCCTGGTAGCTCGACGGTAGGGGCAGGGTCGTCGACGAAGTAGTCGTACCGGGCAGCGGTGTAGTCGGCGGTAGCAGCGGGGTCTATCAGAGAATAAAGGGGGGAACAAACAGTAAATATGAAGCAGTCATAGCAAACAGATGAATAGCATGACATATGCAATGTTAACGGTGTTCTAACGCAGTGCAATGCACGTTGCTCGGAGCGGGAATTCATCCGGGGATGAAATACCAGCTCCGGGTGATTACCAGACAGGGTGTCCGGAGGGGGAAGGGTTCATGCCGGAGGTGTCATGGACATCCGACAAACATAAGGGGTGTGTATCCGTGTTAGTTGAACCATTCCGGACAACTTTCGTGTTCAGAATAAATTCATCTGGATACTTTGACAGTACGGGACAATTCATCGGACAGACGGTCCGGAGGGGGACGGTTCGATGTTCGGTGTGTTAGAGGGGTGTGGTTGATATACGGATAGCGTATTCGTATTCGTTATATTTTTCTGATCAATTTTCATGTATAAAGTTTTTGAATCTGACTTACGGTTTAAAAGATATTCAAATTCAAAGTTTAAATCATTTTAAATCAATTTCTAGATTTTCTTTTACTAAATAAATAAACATTATCCTGAATAATACTGACATGTGGGGCCACCTTGTCATAGGCTGAGGCATTTGACTGGTCAAACTGACCAGGGGTCCCACCTGTCATTGGGACATTTAATAAATGATTTTAATTAATCTAATGACCAGTGGGGCCCAGGTGTCATAGGTACATGTTTTAATTAACCAGCTAAACTAACCTAAAGGGTTATTTAGGGGCTGGTCCAATCTGTCATAGAAAGTGGGGGTGTTATCTCCATTTAACTTAACATGATTTAATTAACAGGGGCCTGGCCCACCGGTAAGTGACTCACATGAGGGTAATTAGCAACTAACTAATCATCTGACGAGTAGGTCCCACTAGACAGCGACCCAGACCATCGTCGGCGAGACAGAGCTCGCCGGAGCTTGACCGTGCGCTCGATTCCGGCGATCAATCGGGACATGGTTTGCATCAGTGGGTTCCTGGGAGTGAGCCGCATCCATTCCAGCCACTAGCGCGAATCGAGGTGGCCCAAGGGGACGACGGCAAGCCTCACAGCGGCAGCCGGAGTACGGGGTGACGGGGAACGGCGTTGGGAAGTTCCATTTTGAGCGCGAACAGGGGGGGAAAGGAGATTAGCTCACCATGAGCTTAACGGTGCACTCGGGGAAGCCCGGGATGGTCAGCACTCGTCGGAAACCTCGTCGGGGAGCGGCGGCTGTGGAGGAGGAAACCGGCCGATTCGCGGCGTACTTGGTGTCCCGGCGATGACTGGCTGCTTAGGAAGACATGGACGACCACGACGCAGCTCCCGGAAAACCTGGCGCAGCCCGAGGTGGTTCGTGGCCGCATCCACGGTGAGGTGGCGGCGACGATCATGGTCTTTTTGCGCGGGGAGCGACGTAGGAGAGCACTAGGGGGGCACGAGGGAGAAATAGGGCAGCTAGGGTTCGTCCACGGCTCAGGGGTGGCCTCGGGGTCTTTATCCTCGCCGGGGGCGCGGGATGACCGCCACGCCGACAGCAGTGGCCGTGAACCCGGCGGATGTGTGCCACGCCCCCCACCCTGTACGGTAGGAAGAAGAAGGGGGCGGGGTGGGCTTGCTGGGCTTGTGGCCCAGGGGGAGGAAGGGAGGGGACTGGGCCTCGGGCCAGATTAGGCTAGGTTAGTTTAGTTTTTTTTCTTTACTGTTTTAATTTATTTTGCTTTGAAATGATTTTTGCCACATGTGCAACTTGTGGGTATATTTATGTTGCATATATTAGAGGTGCCACAAAAAGTTTGGTGGACAAAGAAAACCATTTAATATTTTTGTTTTATTAGAAATGGATTAAATGCCACTTGTTTGCTACTGTTTGAATTGTTTGATTTATTTGGTAGCTTAATAAATTCCCATACCCACATGGACATGGTCCACTGGTTTTTAGGGACTTTACAAAAATGGTTTCACAATTTTTGGGCAATGTTTTATTCATCACTTATTTTTAATATTCATCCAAAGGCAATTTCAGTTTGTTTGGAATCAAAGATGAACAAGGCATGATCAAGGTGATTAGAGATTTGCTAATAACAGAGGTTTAATCATTAACAAAAGTTTTACTGATGCCTGACACTGAGGGTGTTACAAATCTCCCCCACTACAAGAATTCTCGTCCCGAGAATCTATGCGGTAGAGGGGAAAAGATCGGGGTATTCCTCACGAAGACGATCTTCGCGTTCCCAAGTGGCCTCATCTTCAGAATGATTCGACCACTGAACTTTTAGGAACTTGGTTGTCTTGTTGCGGGTTTTGCGTTCAGACTGATCGAGAACGTGGCTCGGATGTTCTTGATAAGTCAAGTCCTGTTGCAATTCAATCATATCATGTTCCACTTCACGAATAGGGTCCTTGAATCAGCGTCGGAGTTGCGACACGTGGAAGACATCGTGGACTTGAGAGAGGTTCGGTGGAAATTCCAATCGGTATGCCACGAGTCCACTCCTGGAAAGGATACAGAACGGGCCAATGTAGCGAGGAGCCAATTTTCCTTTGATCCCGAAACGATGAGTGCCTCGCATCGGGGTGACACGGAGGTAAGCATATTCGCCAGGTTGATAGACCATTTCTTTGTGCTTGCGATCATAGTTGCTCTTCTGGCGGGACTGAGCAGCTTTCAAGTTTTCACGAATAACGCGAACCTGATCTTCGGCATGTTGTATGATGTCCGGACCAACGAGAGTTCGTTCCCCAGTTTCTGACCAATTCAGAGGGGTTCGACACTTACGCCCATAGAGAACTTCAAAGGGGGCCATCTTCAGACTAGCTTGATAGCTATTGTTGTACGAGAATTCAGCAAATGGAAGAGATTCCTCCCATTTCTTACCGAATGAGATGACACAAGCTCTAAGCATATCTTCAAGAACTTTATTGACTCGTTCGACTTGTCCTTGCGACTGGGGGTGATAGGCGGTGCTGAAATTCAGGTGAGTTCCCATAGCTTCTTGGAAACTATCCCAAAATCTTGAGGTCAAAATGCTGCCACGGTCTGAACTGATCTCCAATGGAATACCGTGGAGGGACACAATTCTGGCAACATACAAGTCTGCCAACTGACTAGCAGAGACCGTCTCCTTGACTGGCAGAAAGTGGGCAACCTTGGAGAAGCGGTCGATGACGACAAAGATAGCAGCGTGGCCATTCTGCGATCTGGGAAAACCAGTGACGAAGTCCATCTCGATCTTGTCCCACTTCCATTCAGGAATAGAAAGTGGTTGCAGAGTTCCAGCAGGTCTTTGATGTTCTGCCTTGACGCGACGACAAACGTCACACTCGTCAACATATCGAGCGATGTATTGCTTCATGTTAAACCACCAATACCGTTGACGAAGGTCTTGGTACATCTTGGTACTACCAGGGTGAATCGACAAAGGAGTATCATGAGCTTCTTTCATGACGCGCGGGGTCAAGTTTAGATTGGGCTTACTCCTAGGGACCACTAAACGATTCTTGAAATACAACGTACCATCATCAGCAACAGTGAAGCAAGATGGCTTTCCTCTAGCGATATACTTCTTGATCTTCTCGACATCAGAGTCACATGTCTGTATCCACTTGATGGTGCTGTCGAGGTCCGGCTCAACAACAAGGTTATTCACATATCCCTGAGGAACAATCTCAAGGTTTAGCTTGCGTAGCTCTTCATACAGAAGTGGTTGTTGTACTTGAACTTCAATTTCACTACAGTAGGCTTTGCGGCTCAAGGCATCAGCCACCACATTAGCTTTGCCAGGGGTGTAAGAAATTCCCAAGTTGTAGTCGGCTATTGTCTCGAGCCATCTCTGCTGGCGGAGATTCAGGTCGGGCTGAGTAAACAGGTACTTCAGGCTTTGGTGATCGGTGTAGATCTCACAACGATTACCGATGAGGTAATGCCGCCACAGCTTCAATGCATAAATTACCTCTGCCAATTCAAGATCATGTGTTGGATACTTATCTTCGTGAGCACGCAGTTGACGAGAGCCATAAGCAATCACTTTGCGCTCTTGCATTAGGACACAACCTAATCCTTGACGAGACGCGTCACAATATATCACGAAGTCCTTGTGAGTATCAGGCGGATCAAACACTGGGGGAGAAGTGAGCTTGTCCTTGAGGGCTTGGAAACTTTCCTGAAATTTATCTGTCCACTCAAACTTGACGCCTTTGTGAAGCAGGTTAGTCCGAGGCCTGGCAATCTTGGAGAAGTTCTCGACGCAACGGCGGCAATAGATGGCAAGGCGGAGGAAACTTCGGACTTGCTTGACAGTCTTGGGGGAGTCCAGTCCAGGATAGCCTGAATACGTTCTGGGTTGACGGCGATGCCATCCTTGGAAATCACGTGACCAAGGTAGGTTACTTCGGGGAGGCAGAACTCACACTTAGAATACTTAGCGTAGAGTTTGTGTTCTCAAAGATTTTCCAGTATAAGGCGAAGATGTTCAGCATGCTCCTCTTCATTCTTGGAGTATATTAAGATATCATCCAGATAAACCACGACAAACTTGTCGAGCTATTCCATGAATATATAATTCATCAACCGGGAGAAAGTGGCTGGAGCATTCGTCAAGCCAAAAGACATGACAGTGTACTCGTATGAACCATAGAGAGTAATGAAAGCGGTCTTCGGAATGTCCTCTTCACGGACTCGGATCTGATGGTAACCCAACCTCAAGTCGAGTTTCGAAAACACCGTGGATCCAGCAAGTTGATCATACAGATCGTTGATCCGAGGAAGCGGATATTTGTTCTGGATGGTGGCTTGGTTGATGGGTCGGTAATCTTGGACCAAACGATTTGTTCCATCGCTCTTCTTGACAAAGAGCGAAGGTGCTCCCCAAAAGAGGAACTTGGGCGAATGAATCCTTTGTGAAGCGCTTCGTCGATCTCCTTCTTCAGTTCAAGGAGGTGGTGAGGTGACATCTTATAGGGATGCTTGGCAATAGGGACGGTACCAGGCTTCAGGTCGATGACGAATTCCACCTCTCGGATCGGGGGTATTCCCGGGAGTTCTTCTGGCAAGACGTCTGGAAAATCACGAACGACTGGAACGTTCTCAATCCCGTCAAGAGGTGAGATATTCATACCATTCATCATATATATATCTGTGTTTCCGCATCTTGGGTAATTCGGGTTGTGTGGTTAACAATCTCGCCGGAGGGGTGAAAAAGTTAGACAGAACTGGTGCCACAATACAGTGCGGCATCGTGGACTTTCAACCAATCCATGCCTAGAATGAGGTCTATGGTGGAAGACTTAAGGAGGATGGGGGAAGTGAGGAACTCAATTCCTTCAATCTCGACGATGGTTTTGGGCACTATCTTGGAGGTGTGGCAATGGCCTATCGGAGTGCGGACAACCATCGGTGGATCCATCTTTTCTACCATGAAGTTATGCGACAATGCAAATGCTTCTGACATGAATGAATGCGATGCTCCCGAATCAAATAAAACAGTAGCAGGTACTGAATTAACAAGGAGGGTACCCATCACAGTAGCAGGTTGCTCCTGAGCTTCTTCAACATTAATGTTGTAAGCATGTCTGCGAGTGTGAGCAGAAGACCCAGTGTTATAGTTGGGGGTCCTGTTGTTGCCACGACCATTTCCGCGGCCAGCAGGGTGAACTACCAGTTGATTCTGTCGCTGGGGGCAGCCTCTGGAAAAGTGACCTGGCTGATGGCACTTGAAGCACAGGCCATCTTGAGGACGGAGGGGTGCAGTCTCAGTCTTCGGCTGTCTCGGCGGAGGCAGAGGCAGACGGGGCGCAACATACGACATTCTTGGTGCAGGGGCAGGTGGACGATACACACCATGTGGAAGCCAAACGCGTTGCTTCTGTGTTGTGCCCAAAGATGAGCCAGCATCACGGTGATGGATTCTCGCCCCTTCGTTGGTTTCCCCAAGTGTAAGGTTGAGATATAGTGCAGCAGCAGTTTTCCCTCGGTGAAGATACCAAGGTTTGTCTCCAGCAGGACTCTAGAGATGATAAGTAGGTGTCAGCGGCGCAACTGACGCGGACCTGCACACAGACACAGATAACTTTGTTCCCAACGAAGTTTAGAGAGGTTGTCAATCTCTCCGGTCTTGTTGTTTACAAAGGATAAAATGCAAGGGATAATATAGCAAATAAAAGCGGTAAAGTAAATGTAGCGTGGAAACAGTGATAAGGATATGGACCCGGATACGTGATGTTCGCTAGTGATGTCTCTCTCCCAAAAGACGATAAAATTGCTATGCGAGGTAAACAAATTACAGAAAGGCAATTGACAGGATTATGAACGCACCGCAATGCTAACTATGCTACAAAAGAAAGGAAGAGGTTCAAAAGCATGGGCAGTATGCCAAAGTAAGTAGACTGAAATCCATCTGCATCTACTACTAATCATCCACCTTGAGATATCTATCCAGAACATCTCGCTGGTATTAAGTTGCGAGCCCCACCCAAAGTGTAAACCCAAAGCAACAGACAACTGCATTAAAAAGAACCTTGCGTAAAGTAAACAATCCTTGTAACCGTGGTTACAAGCACCGTTGTTTTCCCCCTTGTGGCAACATCACATCCCCTAGACTCATGTTTCTGTCACTCAAGAATGTCATCGGGGAGGCATGAACTCACAATCTAGCACAACGCTCCCTCTTGGAGTCACTACCTACTACTTGGCCAAAGCAATAAACAGCAACGGAGAACATGCAAGAATTACTTAGGAACAAAAATATAAAAGATAGAAACCAAATATATTACTCTATCACAATCTGAACATAATCTCATAATCCATCAGATCCGATCAAACTCAACATAGCAATAGCAGAAATATTACGAAGGTTCCTCGATCATGTAGGGAAGCTCACAAGGTCTAAACCATGAAGATCAAAGAGGGGAGGAGAACATCACATAGCTACTGATCACGGACCCATGGTCCAAGGAAGGCTACTCACGGGACATCCGGGGAGCATCCATGGTGGAGAGGAGACTCTCGGAGGTCAATCCTCCCTCCGGCAGGGTGCCGGGAAGAGGTCTTCTAGTGCTCCCGATCTTGGAAGCGCGGGGGCGGCGGCGGAACAGAGGCGAGTTCGCAGAATAGGGTTCTGCTTCTGGAGTTTTCCCGTGACGGGGGATAAATAGGCGAAAGGGGGCAGCCAGAGGTGGGCCAGGGGCCCCAAGCGCCCCCCTGGCGCGGCCAGGGGTGCGGCCGCGCCGGGTGGCTGCCTGGCCCCCCTCTGGCCCCTCCCGGGCTCTTCTGGAAGCTTCCTGTACGCTGATTTTATCTGTATTTTTCCCAGAATTTTTCTGGCATTTTTTATATGGGGGAAAACTTAAATAGAAAAACAGCAGAAAACAAGAACTGGCATTGGGGTGCATTGAGTTAATAGGTTAGTCCAAATATGATCAAAAGTGTATGAAAGTGTATCTAGATCATAGCAATATCACACAAAACATGCATGGAGCAAGCAGAAATTATAGATACGTTTTGGACGTATCAACATCCCCAAGCTTAATTCCTGCTCGTCCTCGAGTAGGTAAATGATAACAACATAATTTCTGTGGTGATATGCTAGCAACCATAAAAGAACTTTGAAAAGTAAAGCAATCAAGGTTAGAGATTCAAATCAAGTCATAACATACAAGAGTCTATATTAGCATTGAAACAAGTAACAAAAGAACTTTAGGTGCAAGAGCTCTCGCTGTCCGTGACTCGAATGTCTCCAAATGGTGTTTTCGTGCAAGAAAGGGGATATGGAATACAAGAAAAAGTATTTTTGTGTTGAGAACTCAATCTACTAAAGTGTCATACTTGGTCTTCTTTGGAATCTTATCTTGACTCGTCCCCAGACCACTAGCCAGGTACAAGTCAATTTGATCCACTCCTTTTCAATATTTTGAGCACTCATGCAATGGATGAGCGTAGGCACGAGAGTTGACACTTAGGATGGCAAAGAGAGAATATGGTGGAGAAGGAAGACAAAAAGGATGACAAAGGCTCACATCAATGAGGACAATCATAGACAAGAGATGCAAAATGATAGATATGATGTGAGGAGTAGGGATTGCCATGCAACAGATGCACATACGAGCTAAGAAGCTCTCCAATAGCTATATGCATAATGATCATCTCTATGGAGTACAAGGATATAGAGGGAGTACTAGTGTGGATCTCTCAAAAGGATCGTAGTGTTGCCCCTTTCTCTCTTTTTATTTCTTTTTCTCTTTTTCTATTTTTTGTATTTTTTGTGGCCTCAATGGCTCTTTCTATTTAACTCTCATTTGTCCTCTTTGGGATCTTTTAATGTGTCCACTTTGGGATCTTTTCCTCACTTAAGGGCAACACTCTATTTTACAAGAAGGTAAAGGAGATCTTTCACACTTTACAAGGTACTCAAAAACATAAAGAAGATATAACTATCATGAAGTATACAATGTATGTCGCTGCCAGTGTAGCAGGAACATGTATGACATGAAGATCAAGTCATGAAGAGGTGGAAGTTGCATGGCAATGTAACTCGGAAAGGCTATGGAAATGCCTTGATAGGTAGGTATGGTGGCTATTTTGAGGAAGGATATAAGGAGGCTTATGATGACAGAGCGTATCATGCCAAGGGTTTGGATGTACCGGCAAAGGTGGACACCAACTCTCGGAGTGAGAAGAAGGCAATGCACGGCACAGGAGAGGCTAGCAAAATATGGGAAGGTGGAAGTGTCAACTTTCAATACTTACATTAGTCCGAAGAACTCATGCACTTATTATCAGTAACTCTCAATCTAATAAGGAGGTTCACAAAGAGACAAGTACCCCGAGGAGGAGTGTATGGGGGTTTTGTTATCCTTGCGCATCCTCGACTCATGGTACGTGAGTGTTCTCTGATATTCGACTCCTCAGAAGAGTAGTGATCCATCTAGTAGCTGGAGTTCTCAACTAGTTTTGTAGGTTTTTGAAAATAAACACGGATTGCCCAAAATACGACACCTATCACTAATAGGCAAGAGCTATTGACACCAAAAGTTCAAAAATTACTCACATGAATACCTCAAAACCATTGCAAGCTACTACTAGAATTAAATAGCAACCTCAAGTACCTACTTCTCAAAACAAGACACAACTCAGTGCAACAACCAACTCTCTTTAACAAGATAAGCATGAAAACTAAAAAGAGTTCCAGCAACAAACTAAACAAAATCCAAGGCTCTTGCTAAAGACAAACAAAGACTAAAACTAAACATGGCAGTAGCTATGAAAAGATAAAGAACACACAACAGCAAAAAGATAGGCAGGAAAAATCCTATGATGTGTTCTAGATTTTGAAAGTGGAGCGTGTTTCTCTCCCACACAAAGTAAGAAAGGATCTAACTTGTTATGAACAGCAAGCAAAGCTAAAGAAACTAAAAACAAAACCTAAGAGCGAGACGCTCCAAGCATAGCACATAACACATGAAGTGATAAAAATATAGTGAGACGAAGGACGAACCGATGGTTGTTGATGGAGAAGGGGATGCACGGAGGCATCCCCAAGCTTAGACGCTTGAGTATCCTTGAATATTTGTTGGGGATTCATGGGGGCATCCCCAAGCTTGAGCGCTTGACACTCCTGGATCTTCTTTCATCATCTTCCATCGCACACTTGAAAACTCCCTTCATACATAACTCATCATAAGCTGATTAGAGAGGTTAGTACCCTTAATAAATAATTTTTCTCCACTGGATATAAAGATATTCTTGAAGAGCTACTGTTTCTCAAGAGTGCCAAAAAGTTTTTGCAAAGAAAAAGCAAGCTTAAGGTTTGCAAAAGTTAGGAGAGACAAAACGTGGCAGAATCTGTGAAAAACAGAACAGCAGATAGTAAAGGTTTTTTAGGGGCACTTCTGCAACTCAAATCAAAAAACTCAGAACATAAGGAAGTTTCGTAATTGTATAGAGCATACTGTGTAAAAATTTCAGCTCAAAAGTATGAACTGGGATTTTTCTGGAATTTTTCTGATCACGAGGACAGAATCTGTTTTCTGGACAGCATGCCACAACTTTTACTTCCCTTGCCGTAAGAGGCTATAACTTGGCACAAAGTTGAAAAATAAAGATACAATGATGTTGCTACAGAAGTAACAGTCATCAAGACACAACAAAAGCAAAAATAAACACCTAAATTCGTTGCGGGTGCCTCCTGAAGCGCTTCTTTAAAGCCATTAGCTAGGCATAATGCAAAAAGAAGAATCAAGGGTATCCAAGATCAGAATCATAAAACCCCTCAAATTGATTTTCAATAAGCTCATTCTTCTTCTTACTAGGAAAGATATACTTACCTTTCTCCATACCGCGTAAGCGTATGTGCCTATTACCAATATCAATGAAGCCTTTCATAGCACGGAGGAAGTCTCTTCCGAGCACAATGTTACTTTGGTTTGGCTCCATGATGAAGAAATCCATTGGTGCAGTCCTATGAAGGAATTCAACTTGGACTTCTTTTACCTTTCCTTTAATCTCTGAAATATCTCCATTAGAATGTTCATGATAAGATGATAATATATCCATATCCAGTTTCAAAGAATCATAAACTATTTTTGGCATAGTAGAAACTGTGGATCCAATATCACAAAGAGCAAGGAAGCTTTGCTTAGAGATGCTAATCCTAACAAAGGGCTCCCAATCATCATCTATCTCCAACATTTCTTTCTTGTTGGACTTAAGTTCCTCTAGTTTACTCAAGTCTAGAGCATCTAGTCTTTTTTCAATAGTGGCAAGTCTATCTATGACAGTATCAACACTGCGATCATAAACAAAATAACTAGATAGACTATGCAAAATATCAAGAGCCCTATATTCATCACACTCTAGAAAATCTCCTTCAGCTATAATGTCAAGAGAGTGTTTACACCACTTAAAAAGACCATGGTAAAAATTTCTAAGAACAATTTTTATAGATATCCAAGGCATAACTATTTTATGTGCTTCAGAAATTCGGTCCCATGCCTTCTTCATATTTTCTCCATCTCTTTGAAGGAAATCGAGAACTTCCGATTCCCGCAAAGCACCTAGTCCTAACATGTTCATTTAAACAAGGAGGACTACTAACAGCAAGGTAAATATATTTTTTGTAGTTTTTGATAAAAGACACAAAGATAAAAACTGAAAGATAAACTAACAAGACTAAAAAACAAAGGTAAAGGGTAGTGTGCAACTCCCCTATCTTAGCACTTGGAGTCCCCGGCAACGGCGCCAGAAAACTTGCTTGATGGCTTCTCGCCCCTTCGTTGGTTTCCCCAAGTGTAAGGTTGAGATGTAGTGCAGCAGCAGTTTTCCCTCGGTGAAGATACCAAGGTTTGTCTCCAGAAGGACTCCAGAGATGATAAGTAGGTGTCAGCGGCGCAACTGACGCGGACCTGCACACAAACACAGATAACTTTGTTCCCAACAAGTTCAGAGAGTTTGTCAATCTCTCTGGTCTTGTTGTTTACAAAGGATAAAATGCAAGGGATAATGATAGCAAATAAAAGCGGTAAAGTAAATGTAGCGTGGAAACAGTGATAAGGATATGGACCGGGATACGTGATGTTCTCTAGTGATGTCTCTCTCCCAAAAGACGATAAAATTGCTATGCGAGGTAAAAAAATTACAGAAAGGCAATTGACAGGATTATGAACGCACCGCAATGCTAACTATGCTACAAAAGAAAGGAAGAGGTTCAAAAGCACGGGCAGTACGCCAAAGTAAGTAGACCGAAATCCATCTGCATCTACTGCTAATCATCCACCTTGAGATATCTATCCAGAACATCTCGCTGGTATTAAGTTGCGAGCCCCACCCAAAGTGTAAACCCAAAGCAACAGACAACTGCATTAAAAAGAACCTTGCGTAAAGTAAAAAATCCTTGTAACCGTGGTTACAAGCACCGTTGTTTTCCCCCTTGTGGCAACAGCACATCCCCTAGACTCATGTTTCTGTCACTCAAGCATGTCATCGGGGAGGCATGAACCCACAATCTAGCACAACGCTCCCTGTTGGAGTCACTACCTACTACTTGGCCAAAGCAATAAACAGCAACGGAGAACATGCAAGAATTACTTAGGAACAAAAATATAAAAGATAGAAACCAAATATATTACTCTATCACAATATGAACATAATCTCATAATCCATCAGATCTGATCAAACTCAACATAGCAATAGCAGAAATATTACAAAGGTGCCTCGATCATGTAGGGCAGCTCACGAGGTATAAACAATGAAGATCAAATAGGGGAGGAGAACATCACATAGCTACTGATCACGGACCCATGGTCCAAGGAAGACTACTCACGGGACATCCGGGGAGCATCCATGGTGGAGAGGAGACTCCCGGAGGTCAATCCTCCCTCCGGCAGGGTGCCGGGAAGAGGTCTTCTGGTGCTCCCGATCTTGGAAGCGCGGCGGCGGCGGAACAGAGGCAAGTTCGCGGAATAGTGTTCTGCTTCTGGAGTTTTCCCGTGACGGGGGATAAATAGGCAAAAGGGGGCAGCCAGAGGTGGGCCAGGGGCCCCAGGCACCCCCCTGGCGCGGCCAGGGGTGGGGCTGCGCCGGGTGGCCGCCTGGCCCCCCCTTGGCCCCCCTCTGGCCCCTCCCGGGCTCTTCTGGAAGCTTCTTGTACGCTGATTTTTTCTGTATTTTTCCCGGAATTTTTCTGGCATTTTTTATATGGGGGAAAACTGAAATAGAAAAATAGCAGAAAACAAGAACTGGCACTGGGGTGCACTGAGTTAATAGGTTAGTCCAAATATGATCAAAAGTGTATGAAAGTGTGTCTAGATCATAGCAATATCACACAAAACATGCATGGAGCAAGCAGAAATTATAGATACGTTTTGGACGTATCACACGGGGGCGCTTCGGTGAACCACCGAACTTAAGCTGAGCGGTCTCAAGAGTGATACTCTGGTTCACCATGGTGGCGAAGTCAGGGAAGACGTGCAAAGCCAGTGCAAGCTGGAGATCTGCGTTGAGTCCATCACGGAACTTCTCTTGCCTAATTGCATCATTGGGGAGGTCACTTGCAGGATAGCAGGAGAGGCGGAGGAATTCCCTCTGATATGCCTCGACAGTTTTGTGGCCCTGAACGAGGTTGCGGAACTCGGCCTTCATACGGTTCATAATCGCCTGGGGGACATAACGAGCAGGGAAGGTGGTCTTGAAGTCATTCCAGGTGACGACAGTCCCTTCAACTAGCGAGCCCTTGTAGGTGTCCCACCACTGAGCAGCGGGGCCACGCAGGAAATAGGACGCGAAGTTGACGTAATCAACAACGCTCACATTAGCGAACTCCAGCTGACGAGTGATGTCACGAAGCCAATCATCGGCATCCAGCGGTTGTTCAGGTTGGTGGAAGAGAGGGGGATTGAGACGCATGAAATCCCGCAGAGTAACCACAGGCGGTTGGTTCTGGTGCTGGTTCTGATTCTGATTCTGGTTCTGGAGCTGATCTATGACTCCTTGCATAAACACTTGGTTCATCTGAAACTGCTGCATCATCACGGCCATGTAGTCCGGCGGCGGAGGTGGATCGTTGGCACCACGACCACGACCACGACCACGACGACCAGCCATCCTGCTAGAATTTAACAGGGGTATTTCAGCGATGAATTTTAACGAGATGCTGGAAACGAGTAAGAGGTAAAACGACAACAAAGAGGAGGCACGGATATATAGGAGTAGTCATATAAGACATACACATCCACACATAGAATCAATCGAAAATCGGACATCGTAACGTCATAGAAATTAAGGAAAAAGGACACACTAGGCGGCGCGCAGACCGCGGTAAGGATTACACGACGCGATATAGATTCCACTATTTCAATCACGCCGCAAGAAAACTGTTGGCCACAGGAGTTAATGCCAGAGGACGTGCGGCCTGCCCAGAATGAGAATGGGATCCGCGGTCCGGGACCTGGGGTAGAACTCCTGCGACACGACTCAATCAATGGGGAAGCACCAAAACGCCGGATGGAATCAAGAGAACGTGATCCTAATGTCAGAGTTTGTAAAACTTACCAGCAAGGATAAGAGAGTAGATTCCCAGAGCATGGGTAAGAAGAAAAGGATCCTAATACCATAAATATCACACATAGTGACATCGATGTGGGCCCGTAAGCCAAATATTAAGTTAGAAAAATAGTTTTTCAAAGTATAGACTCAACTTCGACCAGGTAGTGGTTGGGTGGCTTCCTACAGGCAGTCGGCTCTGATACCAACTTGTGACGCCCCTAAAATCAATCCGTGTACAGTAATCATACACGCAGGGTACACGGCTGAGATTAGGGTGCCACGGTGAGAATATCACAACACAACACTAAACACAAAAGGATAAACCAATATGTTACAATAAAGGGGGGCCACACGGACCCGAAGACATAAGTTATACAAACCATAATATCTGAGTACAGACATAGTTAGTCAAGTTTTGCCTTAAGAAGGCTAGCACAAATAACATCAGAGATACAGATCGAAAAGGCAAGGCCTCCTGCCTGGGAGCCTCCGAAACTACTCCTGGTCCTGGTCAGCGGGGGTCTCGACGTAGTAGTATCCGCCTCCGGGGTACTCCTGCTCCTGGGCTCCAATGTCGACTGCAGCGGCTGATCAGGCAAAACAAAAAGGGGGAAATAAAGCAAATGTGAGTATCTAGCATACCCGCGAGTCTTACGTCCGCTACTAAGCATTATGCATTGTATCAAACGGAAAGGGGAGGCTGTATATAGTGGAATGCAAGATAGAAATCAGAATAAGGGTAAGAAGCTAGGCCTATCGAAGACTAGCATCTTCTGACGAGTCTTGCAGCATGAGAAGAGAATCAGCCAACAGTTCAATAACATGAATGTAATAACAATGCAGCAGAAGTTGCTGCAGCATTGTATAATAGTAAGTTGTAATAATTAATAATAATAATGCCTCCGAGTTCCCTTCCTCGACTCCCTGCGAGGAAGAAGACCCGGAACCATACAGTTTAATAGTAATAGTTTCTAGTGGTAAGATCCAGCTTCAGCATAAAGCGTCCTGTTACCGTGGACACGGCTATTCGAATAGATTAATCTTCCCTGCAGGGGTGCACTGGCGTGACTCTACGACGCTCGGATCTCCAGGGTGGCGTACACCGTGTTAGGGAACACCACACCGAAGCTATCCGACACAAAGTAGCCCATCCTTCGGAAATCAACAGAGAGGTTATCCGCCGGACTATATCCTATGTACGCCGGGCTTTGGACCCTAACCCGAACGTACTCCTGCACGGTGCGTGACTGGCCGGTGAAGGAAAATCAAAGCAAATACAAATACACCGCTCGAGCAAGAGAAGACAACACCACTTCCCGGCAATCAGCCCGCGATACTGCTGACGTCTGAAGACCCTCGAACAAGACTACGATGTAGGGGATCCCACACTCCTTATCCCACGTGTAGGTAGTGCGTACAAGCCAAAAGGCTACTCAAGACATCTGCCGAACCATTTAGCATTTTTATTAACCTGCGTGACAACCGTTATCGTAGCCTCGACTTAACCGACCCGCGGTCAACGACAGCAGTCAGGACCACCAGTACATCAGTGCCTGCCCTGTCGTCCCACCAAGTCACTGCGGTTACCAACAAGGTGAACCGTCTCCTTACCTTGTCTCGCGTGTGCTCTTGGTAGAGCTCGACTTTCGTGGTTTGGTAACTCTCGCGAGATACGAGCAGGGGCCAAGCACGCCAGTAACGTCGGTCGTACCCTCCCTGTCGTTCCCGACGCAATACCGCTCGCGGGCACCGTTGGGTCGCCCGACTTCTTACCTTAAGGACAACCATGCTCAGGTACCTAGAGCGGCTATACAGAGTCATCAACGAGTGGAGTACAAGGATTACTCCTTGATAGCTCACACTTGAAGGTGGCTCGGCAGAGCCGAGCTAGGGGGCTGTAGGCGGTGTCTGCATTGTACCGTACCTGTGCAGTTGTATATATTGTATCCGTGTTCACTCCCCTGAGTGGTCACGGCCCGCTAACTAATCCTAGCTAACAATGCGCAGGGCTCACTGCTGAATAATGCATAAGTAATAATAGGCATCATAGGATAAAGGAAAGGTACATCAAGGGGCGACAAAATCAGGCTATGCAATAGAATAGGATTGTAATCGTAGCAGCAGCAGTAACAATGCCTAGTGCAAGAAATGTATAGAAAGATAGGAGATATCTGGGGAAGAGAATGACTCTGCTTGCCTGGTAGCTCGACAGTAGGGGCAGGGTCGTCGACGAAGTAGTCGTACCCGGCAGCGGTGTAGTCGGCGGTAGCAGCGGGGTCTACCGAAGAACAAAGGGGGGAAGAAACAGTAAATATAAAGCAATCATAGCAAACAGATGAATAGCATGACGTATGCAATGTTAACGGTGTTCTAACGCAGTGCAATGCACGTTGCTCGGAGCGTGAATTCATCCGGGGATGAAATACCAGCTCCGGGTGATTACCGGACAGGGTGTCCGGAGGGGGAAGGATTCATGCCGGAGGTGTCGTGGACATCCCAAAAACATAAGGGGGGTGTATTCGTGTTAGTTGAACCATTCCGGACAACTTTCGTGTTCAGAATAAATTCATCCAGATAGTTTGACAGTACCGGACAATTCATCGGACAGACGGTCCGGAGGGGGACGGTTCGATGTTCGGTGTGTTAGAGGGGTGTGGTTGATATACGGATAGCGTATTCGTATTCGTTATATTTTTCAGATCAATTTTCATGTATAAAGTTTTTGAATCTGACTTACGGTTTAAAAGATATTCAAATTCAAAGTTTAAATCATTTTAAATCAATTTCTGGATTTTCTTTTATTAAATAAACAAACATTATCCAGAATAGTACTGACATGTGGGGCCACCCTGTCATAGGCTGAGGCCTTTGACTGGTCAAACTGACTAGGGGGTCCCACCTGTCATTGGGACATTTTAATAAATGATTTTAATTAATCTAATGACCAGTGGGGCCCAGGTGTCATAGGTACATGTTTTAATTAACCAGCTAAACTAATCTGAAGGGTTATTTAGGGGTTGGGCCCATCTGTCATAGAAAGTGGGGGTGTTATCTCCATTTAACTTAACATGATTTAATTAACAGGGGCCTGGCCCACCGGTAAGTGACTCACATGAGGGTAATTAGCAGCTAACTAATCATCTGAAGAGTAGGTCCCACTAGCCAACGACCCCGGCCATCGCCGGCGAGAAAGAGCTCGCCGGAGCTTGATCGTGCGCTCGATTCCGGCGATCAATCGGGACATGGTTTGCATCAGTGGGTTCCTGGGAGTGAGCCGCATCCATTCCAGCCACTAGCGCGAACCGAGGTGGCCCAGGGGGACGACGGCAAGCCTCACGGCGGCGTCCAGAGTACGGGGTGACGTGGAACGGCGTTGGGAGGGTCCATTTTGAGCGCGAACAGGGGGGAAAAGGATATTAGCTCACCATGAGCTTAACGGTGCACTCGGGGAAGCCCGGGATGGTCAGCACTCGTCGGAAACCTCGTCGGGGCGCGACGGCTGTGGTGGAGGAAACCGGCCGATTCGCGGCGTACTCGGTGTCCCGGCGACGACTGGCTGCTTGGGAAGACGTGGACGACCACGATGCAGCTCCCGGACAACCTGGCGCAGCCCGAGGTGGCCCGTGGCCGCGTCCACGGTGAGGTGGCGGCGACGGTCGTGGTCTTGTTGCACGGGGAGCGACGTAGGAGAGCACTAGGGGGCACGAGGGAGAAAAGAGGGCAGCTAGGGTTCGTCCACGGCTCAGGGGTGGCCTCGGGGTCTTTATCCTCGCCGGGGGCGCGGGATGACCGCCACGCCGACGGCAGTGGCCGTGAAGCCGGCGGATGTGTACCACGCCCCCCCCTGTACGGTAGGAAGAAGAAGGGGGCGGGGTGGGCTTGCTGGGCTGGTGGCCCAGGGGGGGGGAAGGGAGGGGACTGGGCCTCAGGCCAGATTAGGCTAGGTTAGTTTAGTTTTTTTTTTTTTTCTTTACTATTTTAATTTATTTTTCTTTGAAATGATTTTTGCCACATGTGCAACTTGTGGGTATATTTATGTTGCATATATTAGAGGTGCCACAAAAAGTTTGGTGGACAAAGAAAACCATTTAATATTTTTGTTTTATTAAAAATGGATTAAATGCCACTTGTTTGCTACTGTTTGAATTGTTTGATTTATTTGGTAGCTTAATAAATTCCCATACCCACATGGACATGGTCCACTGGTTTTTAGGGACTTTACAAAAATGGTTTCACAATTTTTGGGCAATGTTTTATTCATCACTTATTTTTAATATTCATCCAAAGGCAATTTGAGTTTGTTTGGAATCAAAGATGAACAAGGCATGATCAAGGTGATTAGAGACTTGCTAATCACAGAGGTTTAATCATTAACAAAAGTTTTACTGATGCCTGACACTGAGGGTGTTACAAACAAGATGATCATTCTGAAACATCGTGTGCCATGCACTTCAAACTAGGCTTAGCTACACAAACAACTATGTCAGCATACACTTGGTGTTACAAACAACATTATCATAAGGCTGGCCCCAATGGGGAGTAACTTCAGCAGTAACATAGAGTCCAACTCAACAATTTTGCTTATGTGGCAATGAGTTAATAAAGAAAGAGAGGAATATGGTAACTTAGCTAGTTACTTGCTCTTTAAGTAACAACACACATACCAAGACAATATGAGTCTATAATCTAATAAATAAAGTCTTATATGACATCATATATATATGTTACTACCCATTATAGAGATAGTACATAGACTCATAATACGTGTATGTTACTAGTTTAACTTAGACTCCATTGTGACTAGCCTAACACGAGCTAGATCGATTTGCTTGTTAATGCGACGCAAGCACATCAGGAGGAAAGAAGTTAATGCTAACCTTACTTTTCCACCTCCTCCTGTACGCACGAGCGGGAGCGGGAGAAAAGCCAGATTTTTTCGTTCGAAAAAGATTTCGTTTCCTGGCCCAACCAAAAAACAAATCCAAAGCCCGTCTTCTCATTGAGAGAGAGAATTCCTTATTTGACACTACATTAAAATTCAGTTCCTTATTTGACACTACATTAAAATTCAGTTCCTTATTTGGCCCTCGAATTTTTTTTCTTTCTTATTTGACACCATGTTAAATTTTCTTTCCCTATATGACACTTTAGTTCATTTTAAGCCATGACGGTGTTAAATGGGGACATGAAATGACTCATTTGCCCCTAGTGCATTATGTGACCAAAATTAAACACACCATACGTGTAAATTCAAAAAGTAGAGGAATTAATCTTTGTGCCATGTGATGTCATGTATATTTCTAGGATAATAAGGGGGTTGTAATGTGAACGTTGAAGTGATTAAGCTGCAAAACAAATATACATTTTTTACTCTTTTAGATAGGAAGTAGCAAATTGTTTGAAAAAAAATGAATCGAGACATGAATAGTTAATGGGAGATCTACAAGTGAAAAAGTTTTATGTAAGCACGCCACTTCACAAGATGGGTCGATGCAAACTCATCAATTCGTCATAAAGGAAATTGTTAACTACTAGCTATCTACCGGAGCTTGCGTGTAAAATACTTACAGTGGCCGATCATCATCAGCAGCCAAGCAAGCTATGATGTATTTATAATAGACAGTTATCGGCCTGGGATACAATAAAAGGGAGCGCCAGAGCGTCCATCACTAGGCCGTATCCTTCTTGATTTGATCTTCAGGCTTCTCTAGATGACAACGCAGCAGCGGCGGTAGGCAAACGCCCTAGCAGCGAGGCGCATAGATGCATGGTTTAGTATCTGATTTTTCAATCGATCATGTACGGTCGACGGCCAGGACAACATTTGTTGGTAAAGAACCTACGACTTCAGGCTATAACGAGTTCCTCTGGACAAGGACGAAGGGATCGGGTCAGCTCCTTTTCTTTTCAGCGTCGCACATGGATATTAGGATGGGTAGTTTGGTCTCAAAAAATAAAAACTAACAGAGAGTGTAACGGAAGGAACACTAGTGTCATATAAGGAAAAGAAATTTTACAGGGTGTCATATAGAGAAGGAAAATTTTTCTAGGGTCAAATAAGGAATTGAATTTTAAGGCAGTGTCAAATAAGGAATTCTCTCCATTCTCGACCCATCCATCATCTCGTTCCCCTCTTCTCACAGCCGCCGCCGCCGCCCTCTGCTTCTCCTCCCTTCTCCGCCTCCATCCACCTCCCAGTCCCAGCGACGACGGAGCTCCATGGATCTGCAGCGCCAATGGCCCAGTGACAGTGGGTCACCTGCGCTGCTCCTCTGTCCCGCGGCTCGAGTTGCAGCCGGCCTGGGACTTTGTTCGCCGCCGCTGACTGCGCCGTCGGAAGGAGTTGGCAACGGGTCGTCGAAACCGGCACTTTTGTACTAGTGCCAGTCAGTTTCCATCTTTCATCGCTGCTGACCGCGCCCTCCCGCAGAAACCGGCACGGTGGAATAGGCCAATGCCCCAACTTTGACTGCATCCTCGCAGCCGCAGAAGCAGGTATGTCTTCCCTCTGCCCAATCTCGCATTCTCTCTCTGTCAGGATGATTCCAGTTCCACACAAAGTTTGATGTTTTTTTCTAAGAAAGATCCGACTTTATTCATGGTGATTGATTGATGTTGCTAGTGTGTGTGTGTTTTTCCCTTTCAGTCCTGGAATATGATAAGCTGCAGCGGCCTCAACGTCATCGATCCAAGGTACTGTAGTACATACATCAACCACTTAGGATCTGCACTTTTGTACTAGTGCCAGTCAGTTTCCATGGCTGATTTCTGTGCTCACAAGTTCCTGCTGCTCTTGACTAACTGGATGCCTGATGGCCATGACATTACATGGCGCAAAGGCTTTCCATCACAGCAAGTACAATAAGGCTGAGTTAGCAGGCTATAAAAGATGGATGAGAGAAAAGAGGAGAGAAAAGGTAAAAGCATGCTTAATAAGAAAGCCGACTGCCGGCTCTATACCATTGCCATATCATATAAAGTCTACCTACAGGAACACTCGTATACTCCCTCCATTCCATAATATAGTGCGTCTTCGGTTTCCGTGCTTCAACTTTGATTATAAATTTAATCAACAAAATCAATTGCGGCGGGGACAAAAATTATACCAATGAATTCGTGTTCGAAAGAAGTTTTCGATTATATAAATTTTTCTTTCGCCGTAGTCGGTCTCGATGATTAAATTTATGGTCAAAGTTGAACCTCGAAAAGCGCGGGCGCACTACATTTTGGAATGGAGGGAGTACTAAGCTGGCTCTAGATTGGCTATAGCATTCAATGCCTGCATGTGAAATAAAAAAAAGAATGCATCTGATTGGAGGTAGCGAGCAAGCACCGGCTTACTTTCAAAAAGAAAAAAGCAAGCACCGGCTACATGCGTTGCCTTTTCTGGTGACATATGCTACAACCGGGCGCCTGCCCTCTCTTTCCTCCGCCTAGGATTTAAATGACATGGCACATGGTATAGCCAGCTGACTAGGACTTATTAGACTTGCTCTAAATGGGCTCTTAGGGGTCTCCTAATGCATTGTTTCTTAGCACAATATTATAGGAGCAATAAAAATTTAAGATACAACTCCCATAATGCATTATTTCTTAGATGTTGTATTTTATTTAATGATTTTAGTTTCATGCATGAATATGATTAGTCTAACCTGCTTTTTGCATACGGCCACGTGCAAGAGTTGTATCTTAGCTAAGATACAATCTCCCTCTCTTTCTTCATTAAATAACATGCCACATAAGCAAAACGCCTATGATTACATGCTAAGATACAAGTATTGGGAGTGCCCTTAGCTAATAGCCAGTTCTAGCACGTGCTCAGGCAGTTTGTGAAAGTAAAATGTGGGTCATATATAATAAAAGTAGTACATTTTTGTAACCAACTATTGTACATGTTGGCTATTAGATAGGCTATAAGATGACTTATAGCCAGCATTTGGCTATTAATCATGCTCTCAACATGAGCGTCAGCCTGGAGCTCTTCATCCTCGATTACAAATGGCAGGGAACCACCACATGGTCGTTGGTTGGTGCGTATAATTTGGATCCGCTGTAAATATTAACTAGTTATTTTCTTTGTCTCTGGTCTTGACCATTTATGTCTCTTGTTAGAGAAAATTGCGGCTAACACTAGCCTTTGAGGTATTTGTTGCACAAAACACGGAAACAAAACCTTTATTGCAGTTAGTACAATTTAGGCTTAATTTTTTGCACTTGGCCCAAACGAACAACTTTAACCTTGTTAACAGGTTATCTAACAGGCTGGGCCCGCTGTTTTGCGCGCAACATAACATTTGAAAACATAAATATATATTCATACGCAACCCCTTTTTGACAGCAAATATATAAGCAAAAAGTTGTTTTGATACATAGACAGCAGTAATCCCGTTTAAAAAAATGATATTTTTATTTTTTGTCTAACTTTTTTGAAAACAAACATGCAAGTGCACATGTGTAGTATGTACGGCCAGATTTGCATCAAAATAGATATTCATATTTGACCTACACAAAAAAACAAATGTTGGAAGAAAAATGAGGTCTTTTTTGCCTATTCAGATACGCGATTTTGTGATTTTTGTGTAGCATATAATGCAATGTATTATGTAGCAAAACTCCAGATGTATGTAGATAACTTATAAAATTTTCATAATATTTTAAATTTAAAATACTTTTGATTTTTTTATAAAATATTGTCTCAGGAGCAAAAACAATGATTTACCAAAAGTCACAACAAATTTTATTCGTCACACTTGCTGCTATTATGGGTTCCACTGAAAACACCAAGTTGTGTGACTTCACTAGTCACAACAACAATGATTTTATCTGCACTCATATTGTCACACTTGCCACTTCAACTATCTCTTATGAAATTGAATCTTCTTTGCTAAACCTTGTTATGAGAGATCAATTCTCTGGTGCTGGAGATGATGTTGTTTTATACTTAAATAATTTTGTTGAGCTATGTGATATGCAAAAGTATAAAGAAGTAGAAAGTGATGTTGTTAAGCTTAAGCTTTTTCCTTTTTCTTTGAGGGAAGAAGATAAAATCTAGTTTCAATCTTTGCCTAGGAATAACATGGATTCTTAGAATAAGTGCAAAGATGCTTTTATTGAAAAGTACTACCCACCTGCTAAAATTATGCAATTGAGGAGTAACATTATGAATTTTAAGAAATTGGATAATGAGCACGTTGTCCAAGCTTGGGAGGAATGAAATCTTTTGTTAAGAAATGTCCTACACATGGTTTGACTACTTGGATGGTTATCCAGACTTTTTATGCAGGCTTGAACTTTACCTCGTGGAACCAGTTTGGCCGCGGGAGGGACCTTTATGTCAACAACACTTGATGTTGCCACAAAACTTCTAGATGATGATCAATTATTTCCAATGGCACACCGAACGCGCTTCAACATGTAAGAAGGTAAACTCTGTCGAGGAGATTATCCCCTAAATGAAAAAGTTGACTTAATTATGTCTCTACTTACCAATAAACCCTTTATTAATCCTCATGATGTTCCTTTAAATTCTTTGGTTGCTCAGGAACAAGTAGACGTGAACTTTATTGCTAGAAACAACTTCAACAATAATGCTTATACGGGTAATTTTTGGCGCCGTTGCCGGGGACTCCAATCTTCAAAATAAGGGAGTTGCAACTATCTTTTACTTTTTCTTTTTAGTCTTGTTAGTTTACTTTCTAGTTTTTACTTTAGAGTCTAATACCAAAAACCACAAAAAAATCAGTTGCTTTGTTTTTGTTTGCTGCTGTTACTATGGGTACTTACAAAAATAGCAGACCTTGTGACTACACTAGTTATAACGGGAAGAGAAAGAACTGGATCTTTGGTTTGAAGTTGCTCTTAGACGTCATCAAACCTGGGAGGATGTCAAAACTGTTTTCATAGAAAGTAAATCAAATTTAGAGGATGACATCATAGCTTTGATTAATAGCAAGGAAATTGATTTTAATAATTGTAATTTTTCTGAAGTTATCACTTTTTTTTGCAAATAATGGCTAAAGACCCCCACACTAGTACATTTAACATTGCCTTCACCGAGCATATTACCAATGGTCTTATCAAACCTAGGGAGGAGAAACTCAAGCTAGAGATTTGTATTCATAAAAAACTAGAAGATGGTTGAGATCCTATGGTCAAAATCAAATTGAATAATTTCTCTTGCTTTGCCTTATGTGATGTTGGAGCTAGTGCCTTCGTTTTACCCAAAAGAATATATGATATGTTTCAATTGAAACCTTTTGATCCATGTTCTTTTGGTGTTTGTCTTGTTGATTCTTCCTTAAAGAAACATTTAGAGAGGATTGATGATGTTCTTATTGTTGTGAATGATAATTATGTTCACGTTGATTTTCTTGTTATGGACATTGAGTGTGATCCCTTATGTCCAATTATTTTGGGACGTCTTTTTCTCCGTATCATTGGTGCTATCATTAATATGAAAGAAGGGACCATTAGATTCCAATCCCCCCTCAAAAAAAGGAACACTTCCCTCGAAAGAAGATTAAGTTACCTTATAAGTCCGTTACACGGGCAAGTTATTCTTTTGGAGTTGATAAAACTTAATATTTTTGCATCATGTCTAGCTAAAAGGCATAAAAGAAAACGCTTATTGGGATGCAACCTAAAATGTTTTTACTTTCAGTTTTAGTGGTCTTGATGCTTGTTACTACTGTATCAACATTATTGTATCTTTATTTTCAAGCTTTGTGTCAACTTTTAGCCTCCGATTGCAAGAAAGTTCAAAAGTTGTGACTAGCTGTCCAGAAATAGATTATGTCTGCTTGACGGAAAAATCATGATAAATCACCAGATTTTCTTTTTGATCTCAATTTTTGTATATTATGCTCTATACAATTAGATTACTGGCGTCTGTTCTGAGTTTTTAGATTTGAGTTGCAGAAGTACCCCAAAAAATTTATTTACTACCTGCTGGTCTATTTTTCACAGATCCTGTCACGTTTTGCGTTTTCGCCATTTTGCAAATCTTATGCTTGCTTTTTCTTGGCAAAATCTTTTTGTAAATTTGAGAAACAGTAGCTCTTCAAGAAAATATTTATTTCCAGTGAAGAAAAATATATTTATTTATGGGTATAAACCACTCTAATCAGTTTATGATGAACTTCGTATGAAGAGAGTTTTCAAGTATGCGATGGAAGATGATGAAAGAAGATTCGGGAGTGTCAAACGCTAAATCTTGAGGATGCTCCCGTGCATCCCAATAAATATTCAAGGAGACTCAAGCGTCTGAGTTGGTATGTTGGAACTCTCTTGAGTTATCATGCTTATCTTGTTTAGAGAGTTGGTATGTTGCATTAAGTGGTGTGTCTTGCATGAGTAGGTAATTAAGATTGCTATTATAAGTGTAGTAGTCACTTTCAATAGTTTTGAGGTATTGATTTGAGTAATGTTTAGACTTTTGGTGCCAAGAGCTTGATCCTATTAGTGATAGGTTTCGTATTTTGGAAATCCGTGTTTATTTTCGAAAACTATAAAAAAATAATAGGTTAGAACTCTAACTACTATATGGATCGCTAACCTCTGTAGGGTTGGAATATATAAAGTACCCTCACGTAACATGGGTCGAGGATGCGTAAGGATAACCAAACCCCCATAAACTTCTACTCAGGGTATTTGTCTCTTTGTGAACCTTCTGATTAGATAGAGAGTTACCGATAATAAGCATATAAGTTCTACGGACTAATGCGAGTTTCGATTGTTGGCACTTTCACCTTCCATATTTGGTAGCCTCTTCGGTACAGTGCATTGCCCTTTCTAATCTTGACAGTTGGTGCAAACTTCGTCGGTGCATCCAAAACCTTATCATGATACGCTCTGTCATCATAACCTCCTTATATATTCCTCAAAACATCTATTAGACCTACCTATCAAGGCATTTTCATAGCCTTTTCGAGATATATTGTCATGCAACATCCATCATCTCATGACTTGATCTTCATGTTATATATGATTTTGCTTGATCGACGAACCGCATACTAGTTGAGCCTTGCCCTTATCATTGCTACATGATGCGCTAGTATCATTGCATATCCTGCTACACTGGTAGAGGCATACATTTGCATACGTCATGATAGTTTTTTCAGTTTTCTTTATGTTGAGTACTTCTTGTAAAGTGTGAGATCTTTTTTTTTAATATAGGGTGTTGCCCTTAAGTGAGGAAAAGATTTCAAAGAGTATAAAATAAAAGATCCCAAAAGAGGAAAAATTAAAAGATCCAAAGAAAACAAATGAGAGATAAATAGAAAGAGTCAATGAGGCCACAAAAATAAACATAAAAAAAGAAATAAAGAGAGAGTAGGGGCCCTGACACTATAGAACTTGGCTTGCATATTTCAAGGATGAGCCTACTCAAAAGAGCTCTAGGTCTTCATGAGCAAGCAAGTTGGATGCACCCCCACTAGTTCCATTGGAGAGCTTACCATACCTCATATGTGCATCTGTTGCATGACAATCCCTACTTCTCACATCATATTTATCATTTGGCTTTCTCTCGCCTATGATTGTCCTTACTGATATGAGTCTTTCACACATTTTTGTCTTCCTTCCCCATCATTTTTCTTTTTGTCATCCTAAATGCTAACATGTCTTGCTCGTGCTCATCCATTGCATGACTACTCAAAGTCGAAAGGGAGAGGATCATTTTGACTTGTGCCTGACTAGTGGTCTGGGGACGAGTCAAAACAAGATTCTGAAGGAGACGAAGTGTGAAGTTTTAGTAGATTGAGTTCTCAATTAAACTATATAGTATTTTTATGCTCTAAACCCATCTCCCACTTATTGCACGTAAACACCATTTGGAGACATTCGAGTCACGGACAACGAGAGCTCTTGCACCTTTATGTTCTTACTTTGCTAGTTTCAATACTAGATATAGACTCTTTCTTGTTATTTTCTTGACTTGAATTGCATGTCACCACAGAAATTATCAGTGTTATAATTTACCTACTCGAGGACAAGACTGAATTAAGCTTGGGGATGTTGATACGTCCCAAACGTATCTATAATTTCTGCTTGTTCCATGCTCATTTGGGGTGACATTGCTATGTGTTTTGCTACACTTTCATACCTTTTACACATATTTGGACTAACCTACTAACTCAGTGCACCCAGCGCCAGTTTTTGTCTGCTGATGTCTATGAATTGCAGGTTTTTGCCCATATTAATAGAGCCCAAAAAAATCCAAGAAAATATAAAAAAATCAGCGCAACGGAAACTTTCGGAAGACCGTAGGAGAGTCGGAGAGGGGGTCACCCCCCTCCCAGGTGGCCTGGGGGTGCAACCCCACTCTTGGCCGCCCCAGGAGGACGCTTGGGAGGAGGGGCCGCCCCAAGTGGTGCTCCTTGTTGGTTACCCCTAGTGGAAGGTTGAATGTAGTCTAGCAGCAAATTTCACTTGGCAGCGATACCAAGGTTTGAGCCAACCAGTTGGACTCTGAATTCTTCAAGTAGGTGGCAAGGAAACAATGGCACCGTTTTTAAGATAAAAGTTGCTTCCTTGACCTGGACCTGGACACAACAAGTAACTTTGCTCCCAACGAGTACAGAGGGGTTGTCAATAACTCCGACCTTGTCATTTACAAATGATCAAATGCAAAATGATAGTAGTGATAATTGCAACAGAAAGTAAAAGCTGAAAGTAAAGTGGAGGTGTAAACAGTGGTGGAAATATGGATCGGGGTCCCATGATGTTCACTAGTGATGTCTCTTTCCCAAAAAACGATAAAATAGCTAAGCTGGGTAAACAAATTACAGCTGGGCAATTAACAGAATTATAAACGCACCTAAATGCTAATTATGCTGCAAATAAAGTTAGAGGCTCAAAAGCATGGCCAGTACGCCAAGACAAGTAGATCGAAATCCATCTGCATCTACTCACTAATCATCCACCTTGAGATATCTATCCAGAACATCTCGCTTGTATTAAGTTGCGAGCCCCACCCAAAGTGTAAACTCAAAGCAACAGACAACTACATTAACAAATTTTGCGTAAGGTAAACAATCCTTGCAACCGCGGTTAAAAGCACCGTTGTTTTCTCCCTGGTGGCAACAACACATCCTCTAGTCTCATGTTTCTGTCACTCAAGCTAGACATCGGGGGCATTAAACCACAATCAAGCATAACGCTCCCTCTTGGAGTTACTATCTACTACTTGCCAAAGCAATAAAAAGGAACGGAGAACATGCAAAATTACTCAATAACAAAATATAAAAGGAGAACCAAATATATAACTCATCACAATCTGAACATAATCTCATAATCCATCGGATCCCAGAAAACACAACATAGCAACAGTAGAAATAATTACATAGATGCCTTGATCATGTAGGGAAGCTCAGAATGGCTAAGAATTGAAGCACAAGATTGGAGAGAAGACATCGCATAGCTACTGGTCATGTACCCATGGTCTAAGGGGGACTACTCATGGCACATCCGGGAAGCGTCCATGGTGCTGGAGAAGCTCCTGGAGGTCAATCCTCCCTCCGGCAGGGTGCCGAGAAGAGGTCTTCTGCTGCTCCCGATCTTGGAAGCGCGGTGGCAGCAGAACAGAGGGGGAAATCGCGATGCGGGGGCCTCCTCGAGGGTTTTCGGAGCGAGGAGGTAATATAGGCCAAAGGGGGCACCAGGGGGTGTCCCCACCTCCCAGGCGCCCTGGTGTCGCGGCCAGGGGTGGGACCACGCCCCCTGGCCGCCTGGGAGGGGGTGGTCCCCTCTCACACTTCTTCGGTGTTTCCGGAAGCTTCTTCTGCGCTGAATTTTTTCTCTGATTTTTTTTTGGAATTTTTGGAGCTTTGTAAATATGGGTAAAACCCGCAACTTACATACAACAGCAGACAGAAACTGCCACTGGGTGCACTGAGTTAGTAGGTTAGTCCAAATATGTGTAAAAAGATATAAAAGTGTAGCAAAACACATAACAATGTCACGTAAAAGAACATGGAACAAGAAGAAATTATAGATGCGTTTGGAACGTATCAATAAACGGTCTACTTGTCTTGGCATACTGCCCATACTTTTGAGCCTCTAACTTTTTTGTGGCATATTTAGCATTGCGGTGAGTTTATAATTCTGTCAATTGCATAGCTGTAATTTGTTCACACAGCTTAGCTGTTTTATCGACTTTTGGGAGAGAGACATCACTAGTGAACATCATGGGACTCCGGTCCATATTTCCACCATTGTTTACACCTCAGCCCTTTACTATTTTTATTTCCTTTTCATTGCAATCACCATTATTATTTCCCACTTGTATTTGATCCTTTGTAAACAACAAGACTAGAGAGATTGACAACCTCTCTGAACTCGTTGGGAGCAAAGTTATTTTTTGTTGTGTGCAGGTCCACGTCAACTCCTAGCTAGACAATTTCTAGCGCCGCTGCCACCTACTTGCAGAACTTGGAGTCCTACTGGAGACATAAACCATGGTATCTTCGCCGAGGGAAATTTACCGCTAGATACATTTTAACCTCCCACTTGGGGTAACCAACGAGTGGCGAGAAGCCATCACCCCATTCAGGGAGATCATCATCTTCCTCCTCCTCCATAACTTGAACCCCATTTTCTTGTACATTTTCAAGAACCATCTCAGGGGCAGGGAGATTTAAATCATCAATGGCTTGATGGGGGAGCAGAGGGCCAATGAAATGGTTGATCTGATTGGGTGAAAGTGTGGGTTAGCATGTACTGGAAGTGGGTTACCATCTGGTGGAATGGGGTCTTCATCTAGTGGACCTCCTCCAAGCAGTTCTTGTTGCATGATTGCTATGGGTACAGTCTAGGATTCGGTTAAATGAAAATCATCATCACCAATAACCACACTGATTGGAATGTCACTTAGGTTTTCCACTCTGACTTTCACCACAATATAGGCCCAAGTGCTTCTAGCTCTGTCCTATAACAGATCTTACCAAAACTAATGGCAACATTGACAACTTCACGCATCTCCCTTTTATCAAAAGGAAATCCAACCATCTCGATCCATACATCCCTATTGAGCACTAAATTTCTCCAGTTTAGGCCCTGATTATGTCTTTGGAAAATCACATGAATATCACCAAACTGATGTGGGCTCTCATGGACTAGGGTATCTCTGTCCGGGGCATTGTTCAATCTGACATAAGCTTCCCCGAAAGGAGATGGGATAATCTTAGAAAAATCCAGGTGCTTAACATGCTGCAGAAATTCCCCTAAAATATCTCTGATAGTATTGAAGTGTGCACGCAGATTAGGCATGGGAACAAACGTAGCAATGGCCCATTCCTCATGAGTTGGAGCAGAAGTAGCAGAAAGAACCCTAATCCTAGTCGGTCTACCGGGAACAACCAAAGCTTGCTGACCTGGGGGAAGCAGAGCCGATGTATTGAACGGGAACTTTTCCATTTTAGCTTCAGACCTCTCCGTGCGATCAACACGAGCGAACGACAACGATGTCAAAGGTGATGAGGTAACTAGAGGTGCCGGTGGAGGGGGGAGGAGCCCAGCAGCATTGGAAGGTGGCATGATCATAGGGGAGTAATGTTGAGTCATCGTTGTCAAGGAAGGTCCTATCTTATTGGCGGTAATTGCTACAGATGCTTGAGCTTGCTGCGTCTCGACGACTTGGAAGTGGAATCGACAGTCTTTGGCTATGTTTCCCCATCTTTTCTACTTGTGGCACTTAATTTTTGTGTGCAATTGGGCCTAGAGTGGTTCGAGCCTAGACACCGTGGATAGCCCTCTCATTTCCCATGGGCCAAAGGTTGCTGCCTCCTTTGAATTTGGGCTATTCCCGCTCAGCCATGATTACCAGAAGAATTACCCTATGCATTATGGCTGATTGGGGCATCAACCTTCACATTAAATCTGACAAAAACTTTATCCGAAGAAATGGCTCTCTGATTTAAATTGGCATTAGATGCGCCATTATGAAAATTTGAATTTCCAGAAGAACTAGAATTATGATTATTGAAAATTTTGGGAGATCTCACAGCTTGAGCATACGATTTCTTCCTTGATCTATCAACCACTGTCCATGAATTTTCTTGTTCTTTCATGTAGAGCTCATATTCATGTCGATAGTTGGGATCGCCAGAATTCCAAAGTCAAAATGAAAGACTGAATAGAGGGGTGAAAATGTTACCTTCATTGTAAATGGCGAACCCCACATCAAGAGATGAGACTGAAAACTTGAAAGTCAGATTTTGGAGCCTAGAGACCATGCGTAAACTTGCTCTACCTCCAAAACATGAAAGGAGTATGACAACAATCGATTCATCAGAGAGGCCGATCTTGGACTTTGTGAATTCTACCACAAGGAAGAATTTCCTAAGCCCTTGTTTTTCAACAAAATTGATCGACTTCTTCAGAGCAGACCAGATGCGCTTCTCAAAATCATGGCCGCGATCGAAGGAGAGCTCTTGGAGATACATGGTGATCATTGGGAGGCGGGGTGCGTCTCAACGAGAAGGTGGTCGCCGGTAGCGAGGTGCTAATTAATCAACAATCTGGTTGTGGCCGCCGTGGCCGGAGTGGCCAATGGCGATGGGGGAGGGGCGCTCTCGCTCTGTTAGCAGGAGGGACAAGAAAATGTGGACTAGTACACCACGTTCCACTTGAATCCATCGGTAAAAAAGAATCGGCATGAAGGCGTGGAACAAATCCATCACAAAACGACAAAATTAGCAAGAAGGATTGGGTGTGGTCAACACGATCCACACATGTATTAGTTTCACTAAGGGATTAAATATTTTCAAACTAAACAAAGCCCTAGGGGTTTGTGGCCCTGGGTAATATTACACGTGCTACCAAACGAAGCCTAAACTGATTAAAAAACTGAAAAACTAGTAAAACTGGTTTTGCTAGAAATAAAGTGAAAACTCATTTCCTATAAACCAAGCGCTAATATTTGTTATCCAAACAACCACGCTGGATGGTAAATAAATGATGTGGACTGTTTTTCTGTGCGCAGGCGAATCCCTATTATGATTTTGAATATGTAATTGATTGTGATGAAAGAGTCAAATCTAGGCATGATGGACACTGGTACACCGAGCAGTTGATCACAGTTTGTATTGTAATTGTGCTTAGCATGCAAACTATTGCCGTGAACCGGGGAAGTGGCAACTAGTTCTTTTGTAACTAGAGGGTATCCCGCACGTTGCTGCGGGAATCAATTGTAATATATTTTGATTGTATGAATCATAAATATTTTAATTAATAATATATAAACTAAAACGAAAAATATTATTATATATTATATTTATTGTATAGTTGAAAATATTTATTTAATATAATTGAGATGATACGATGGGAAAAAATCTCATACATGTTGACTAAGTTTTGATGTGGTGGCATGTGTGATGAGATAGATTTATGCATGAAATTAAATATTAATGAAAACTTTTATACTATGCGTATTGTGGTGAGTCTTTGATGATGTGTCGTGTGTGCATGTTAAAATAATAAAGTTAGTGGCTCAATAAAGATGTTTAGATGAACATTTCGCATATTGAAAAAATTGGGATCAATCTTTTAAGAATGTAAGATAAGACATAAGATGGTACTAACATTTCAGGCTTCTTAACTAAAGTAATATTTTGTCATGTCCTTTTAACCTGGTCTGCATGCACATATGTCACCAAGTAATTCCTACAAATATTGAGTGCAGAGAACCAGCATGACCGTTCAGAGGATCTTCATTCCTCATTCAATCTGATTATCTTCGTTATTTTTTATTTTTTTGAAACCAAGACCGTAGAACGATTAGAACAATCGTTCTACGGCATATATAAACACATAATGTACAATTACATGTTGAGCAAGGCTCAATGAATGCCAGTTTTATATTTGATCATTACAAAAGGTCTTGGTTTCAAAAACTATGAACGAATATCACTCATCTTACTGTCTATCCACCCAGTGAGGACAGTCTTGTATTTATTCTTGATGCTATGTTCTATCAACAGTAAATCCCTTTTGAGTGCTCTTTTCCATGAATGTATAGATGGAGTGATCCCTTTGAATATCCAGTTATTTCTCTGCATCCAGATGTGCCAACAACTCATAATGATGATCTCCATAGCAATTTCTTTAGGCAGACATAACTGAGTGAGGTGAAAATGATCTATCATAGAAATGCCCCTCATTCTGTTCGGTGTGATGAAATCCCAGACTTGCAGGGCCAGTGAGCAATCCCAAAAGAGGTGTATGCTTGTTTCCTCAGTTGCGCAAGTGCAGAGCGCACAATTGTATGATGATAAGTGGAATGATTTCCTCTGGAGCAGATTTCTTGTGTTGATCCTGTCATATATCATGAGCCAGCAAAAGATCTTGTATCTAAGCATCACTGAACTATTCCATATATTATGGAACACCACTGGGAAATCTTCTTTGGGATGGAGGGCTAAATATAATTTGGATAGTGAAAATCGTCTGCTGCTCCATTCATATATCCAACTATCATGTTCAGTGTTAATCTGGATATTCTCAATGAGCTGCTGCATTTCTAGATACTGTGTATAAGCAATCTCTGAAAGTGGAAGGTGGAAAAGCTGAGTCAATTCATGTTGTTGCTGATAATGTCGGATACTGATGGTTTGATGTTTAGTAAAAGAGTGCAATTCAGGGTATCTTGTTTGCATAGGTCCATGTCCCCAATTATCCACCCATATTTGAATGTTATTTCCCATGCCAATTTTACCAATGGCCATCTGCTTAAACTGTATCATATATTTGCAGATAATTTTACACCAAAAGGAGCCTACTGGTCTGTTGTGAATGATGCCATCAGCATAATAAGTTTGCCAAATCATGTGTACCCATGGAAGCTTGTGATGGTTGATAAATTTGTGAATGAATTTCATCTGGAGACATTTATTTTGTAATTGTAAATTCATTACTCCCAGTCCACCATATTTCTTGGGTTTACAAACTTTCTCCCATTTAATCAGTGCAGGACCCTTATCCTCCATGCCATACTTCCTCCAGAAGCAATGCTTCAGATATTTATTGATTAGTTCAATGATGCCTCTGGGTAATGTGAGGGTGCTCATGTAGAAATCCGGCAAACTGGTAAACACCGATTTGATCAAGGTAAGTTTTCCCCCTTGTGATAGTAGAGTGGAGCAACCAACCAACCTTTTATCAATACGATTAAGTACAGGTGCAAAATCTCCCATGTTTGGTTTATTCACCCTCAGTGGCAGTCCCAAATATGTGAAAGGGAAACTTCCCACAGTACATCCAAATTGAGTAGCCATGCTATCCATCTGTGCACTAGTCACATTGATTGGGATCATCAGTGATTTGGCATAGTTGACTTTCAGTCCTGTGAACATGCTGAAATATTTGAGCAGGTCACTAAGTTGTCTCAGCTGGTGGGGTGAAGCAAGCATGATTAGAAGTGTGTCATCTGCATACTGTATAACAGGAAAGTCTGTGCATGGATGATTAGGGAGGGGATGTTCAATCAGATCGTTTCTCATAGCTTCATTCAGAATGGTCTGCAAAAGATCTGCTGCCAGCACGAATAGAAGTGGTGATAATGGGTCACCTTGTCGAACTCCTCTTTTACATTGGAATTGCTTTCCAGGTACACCATTAAGTAGTACAGATGAGTGCCCAGTCGACAAAATCATTTCTATCCACAAAATCCATTTGGTCCAAATCCTCTGGCTTTGAGGATGTCAATAATTGCTTTGTGTTCCGGAATATCAAATGCCTTTTGAAAATCCAGCTTTACTATAATTAATTCTTTCTCTGATGCATGACACTGATGGAGAAATTCATATGACCATGCTAGACAGTCTTGAATAGATTTGTTGTGAAGGAACCCATATTGGTTAGCATGGATCATATCCAAGATGATCTTCTGCAACCTGTTAGCCAATAATTTTGTGATAATCTTGAATGAGCAGTTAAGCAGTGAAATGGGCCTGTAGTCATTAGGACAAATGGGTGCATATTTCTTAGGGATGAGAGCAATGAAGGATCCATTAATTCTTTGTAATGTAATCTTGCCATAGTAGAAATCCTCAATCATCTGGTAGAAATCTGCAGCCAAGAAATCCCAACATGCTTTGACAAAATTATTAGTGAATCCATCTGGTCCAGGTGATTTGTCCATAGGCAGGTTTTTGATCACACGATCAATCTCTTGTTTTGTGAATGGTGCTTCCATCTCATGCATTAGTTCATATCTGGGGAGGAGCTCATCAAGTTGCAAAGGATTCATTGTAAGGTGACTGACACCGAGTCTGTCTCTAAAAGCATTCCACAGTATGTTTGCTTTATTCTGATGCTCTTTGTGGGTGTTTCCATTAGAATCTTGTAATGCCTCAATGAAATTAATTCTATGCTTTATAGTTGCCTTTGCTTGAAAATATTTGGAATTGGCTTCTCCAAACTTAACCCACCTAATTGTGTCCCTCTGTTTCCAGTATATCATCTGTTGTTGCAGCAGTTTAATAGTGTGTTGCTTGATGATGTCTCTACAATTATCCTCAATATCAGTCAAGTCTCTGAATTCTTCTATTTTATCCAGAAATGCAAGCAGTTCATTTGAGCATCTGATAGCATGGATCAATTTGGAGATATTTCTAGCCCATGTTTTGAGCCCATGTTTGAGTCTCTTAAATTTTGCAGTAATTCTCTTAGCACTGTCAGAAATTCTGATGGGCTGGTTCCAATTATCTTTAGCAAATTCTTTAAATCCATCCACTTTAAGCCAATAGTTATCAAACCTGAATATAGATGCTTTAGGAATGGTAGTACCTATCTGTATCAGACATGGTGTGTGATCTGAAATAGGTCTAGCCAATGGAAGAGCCATGGTACAAGGAAAAGCAATGGTCCATGATTCAGATGTGAAGACCCAATCCAGTTTCCGCAGTAATGGTGCATTTTGCATGTTGCTCCATGTATATTCTCTTCCTTTCAGTGGGATTTCCACTAATACCAGGGTACTAATAGCCTCATTGAACTTCAGCATGTCTTGGAAATTACCCCCAGTTCTGCTCCTATTATGAGGATACCTGATGTAATTGAAATCTCCCATGATCATCCACTTAGTGTCTTCAGGCATATCAATGTTTTGAAACCAGTCTAAGAATTCAGATTTCCTATCATCATGGCATGGCCCATATATGTTTGTGAGAATCCAAGTTTCCCCTGTTGACCGGGATGTACCCCGGCAAATCCCATGGTCAGGGACCCTGGGTTAGTCATGAGAGGCACCGGTTGGACGATAAGCTCGTTGGCTAACAGGAGGATACGTTCCTGCTCGATATTATTGATTGGAGATGTCGATTACAGGGAAGCTGAGGCTAGTGCGCACAAGGCTAGGTTATAGATTGTGTATTGCTTGATCTCGACGTCTCCCCTCCTAGCCCTTATATACTGTGACGCCCCTAAAATCAATCCGTGTACAATAATCATACACGCAGGGTACACGACTGAGATTAGGGTGCCACGGTGAGAATATCACAGCACAACACTAAACACTAAACCAATATGTTACAAGATAAGGGGTCACACGGACCCGAATACATAAGTTATACAAGCCATAATATCTGAGTACAGACATAGTTAGTCAAGTTTTGCCTTAAGAAGGCTAGCACAAATAACATCAGAGATACAGATCGAAAAGGCAAGGCCTCCTGCCTGGGAGCCTCCGAAACTACTCCTGGTCCTGGTCAGCGGGGGTCTCGACGTAGTAGTATCCGCCTCCGGGGTACTCCTGCTCCTGGGCTCCAACGTCGACTGCAGCGGCCGATCAGGCAAAACATAAAGGGGGAAATAAAGCAAAGGTGAGTATCTAGCATACCCGCGAGTCTTACGTCCTCTACTAAGCATTATGCATTTGTATCAAATGGAAAGGGGAGGCTGTATATAGTGGACTGCAAGATAGAAATCAGAATAAGGGTAAGAAGCTAGGCCTATCAAAGACTAGCATCTTCTGACATGTCTTGCAGCATGAGAAGAGAAACAACCAACAGTTTATATAAAGCATAAAGTAACAATGAAGCGGAAGTTGCTGCAACATTGTATAATAGTAAGTTGTAATGATTAATAATAATAATGCCTCCGAGTTCCCCTCCTCGACTTACCTGCGAGGATGAAAACCCGGAACCATACAGTTTAATAGTAATAGTTTGTAGTGGTAAGATCCAGCTTCAGCATAAAGCGTCCTGTTACCGTGGACATGGCTATTCGAATAGATTGAACTCCCTGCAGGGGTGCACTACTGTTTAGCCTGCACGCTCGGATCTTCAGGGTGGCGTGAACCTTGTTAGGGAACGCCCCACCGAGGCTATCCGACACATCGCAGCCCATCCTAGGCTCAGCAGAGAGGCCATCCGCCGGACTATATCCTATGCGCCAAGGGGTCTAGGTCGCTCACCCTTGCACGCTCCTGCATGGTACGAGACTGGCCGGTGAAGCAAAAGCAAATCCAAAACACACCTGCTGCAGCAAAAAGACAAGACCGCTTCCCGGCTATCAGCCCGTGGTACTGCTGACGTCTGAAGAGCTTTCGGACAAACTACGACACAGGGGAGCCCATAACTCCTTATCCCACGTGAAGGTAGTGCGTATAGACCAACGGGTCTCTCAAGTCATCCGCCGAACCGTTATCGCTGTCTGACTAACAACACAACGGACAACGAACAGCAACAAGGCCCATCGGTAACGTCGGGGCCTGCCCTGTCGTCCCGTCAAAGCGCGCGATTACCGACAAGGTGAACTGTCTCCTTACCTTGTCTCGCGTGTGCTCTTGGTAGAGCTCGAATTTTTCATGGTTTGGTAACTCTCGCGAGATACGAGCAGGGGCCAAGCACGCCAGTAACGTCGGTCGTACCCTCCCTGTCGTTCCCGACGCAATACCGCTCGCGGGCACCGTTGGGTCGCCCGACTTCTTACCTTAAGGACAACCGTGCTCAGGTACCTAGAGCGTCTATACAGAGTCATCAACGAGTGGAGTACAAGGATTACTCCTTGATAGCACTACAAGAAATATGCTAACTTGTGACCCTACATATTGGTCACTGAAAGTTCACTGTTCTTCATTTGTGACCTTTTTGTGACCAAAATCAGTTGGTCAAAAGCTGAGGGTCGCAAAGCGGACAATGTGACCTTTTCTTCTGAAATGGTCATAGATGATTGTGACTAAACCAAAGGTCATAGATGTTGTGACCAATTGGTTTGGTCATTGGCTTATTGGCCAGGCCACGTCAGATCCAACGTGGCAAGCTGATGTGGAAAAATCAGCCCGGTCCAATTAAACCATCTATATGGGCCTAGCCCATCAATTTAGCCCATTTAATATATATTTTTCATTTCAGATCTGATTAGTTAAATGGGCAACTTTCAATAATTTGGCCTTTTATTTTTTTGGAATGTGGCCTTTTTCACCAAACAGCTATAATTGCTCCACTAGCGAGGTGGGTCCCAATTGTCAGGTTCTGGTAAGTGAGTCCCAATTGTCAAGGCAATATTCTTCAGATTTTAATTTTCAAATAAATAAATAAATATTTAACAGACAGAAAATAAAAGTAATACTCCACCAGGTCAGGTTTACTTCAATAGAGCAAAACGCCGAACTTGGCACGTTACAATTGAACATAGTTCACATCAGGTTTACAATGAATCATAGTTCACGTCGAGTATCCATCCACTAAAACTAAACTACTAGCTATCAAGCATAACTATCGCAAGTGAGCTAGAACTATCTTTCTTCCAACTTCCTGGAGCTCGCAACAAAAGATGAACGAAGGCCAGATTGCAGTTGCGTTGCTGCCGCTCCCAACTCCGCCTCTGCTGCTCCATGAGCCTGACTCCGCTGGTGAGCCTCTGCTGATGCACAAAATGAGTTCAATTATGATTTTTTGTAGTCGAACAAAAATGGAAACAAAACTCAATCAAACAAAATTGTGCGAACACATAGCAGGAGTAGAACTAGAGCTAGATCCCATACATGCTTAACAGTATATTTCATTAATGCTTTTATACAAACTGAATGAACTATACAACATAGAACCATCAAGTATAATTATACAGAGCAGAGTATTAACAGTAGTTTTTATTATTAACAGTAGATTTCATTACTTATTCTTTTATACAAACTGAATGAACTATACAACATAGAACCATCAAGTATAATTATACAGAGCAGAGTATTAACAGTAGTTTTTGATCTAGTGCACCATGAACCAACAACGACACTAGTTACATCCTAAAACATCCTTAAGCATAGCATAGGAATAAAACAAAAGTAATTCTACAACTTAGAAGTTCAAGTGATAGAACCCGAGCACAAGAATGCCAGAATCTGAATCAATGCACAAAGGTCTCATACAGTGAAAGTAGAACAACTACAAATGACAGGAACATGTAAATAGAGGTCACATTTAGCACATTATACTCTACAATGCACAATTTCAGATTTCAAATCACACTTGCACAACCTAACAACACAACATCTGCCTGAAATTATTCTGATTGAACATGTAGTGAACAGCATCCGGAAGCGTAGCTGCTGTGCAATCTGATTGAAGCAGCTGCGGGTAGTAACTAGGCCAGATCCAGGGGAGGGGAGACGAGGCGCGGATAAGGGGAGATCTCTGCGCTCGTACGGAAGTAAGGTACCTCCGGATACGAAGAGGGTCTTGGTATTGTGGAAGTGGACGCCGCAGACGGGTCCGTCGTGCTCGTCGAAGCGGTCGAGGAGGGTGCCCATGTGGTAGTCCCACATCTGGAAGACCCCGCTGTGGAGGATGGCGAGTATCCATGGGCGGCGCGGGTGGAATGCGAACCCCTTGACCCGGTTGCTTCTTGTCTCGAACTTGGTCAGCATCTCGCCGCTGCCTTACCTCTCCGACGGCGGGAGCGATGGAGGTAGGTGTGGGGTGGGTGGGTGGATCTGGGTCGCCATCTCGGCCTTGAGGGGCGCCGCGGCCTCTGGGAACGACGAGGTCGCCGCGGACGCAGCCACCCGCGAAGGCGGCCGACAGGCGACGCGGTGGGCGCCGCTGCAGGACGCGTCGCGGAAGGAGGTAGGGTACGGGGAGGAGGTGGCGGCGGCGAGGAGATGGGGACGAGGGAGGAGGAGTGCGATGGAAGGAGGGGTCGATGGGATCTGACTTACGGTTTCGGTAGTTGGGCTGCGGGTGGGGATCTGAGAAGGAGAGGGGGTGAGGGCTACCGTTGGATCCAGTAATATCCAACGGTGTTGGATGCATGATCCGCGTGAGCTGCTATGGACCAATTAGAACAGAGTATATGTGTAACCATTTATATTGATTGTAATTGATTAAAAATAAGGTGTTGGAACATTTTAAATGATCTCATATTTTGCACAAATGTGTATATTATTATGACAAACTATTTTTACGAAGAAAGTTTTCTTTTTCTTTACGCAAAGTGTGACGCCCTCGATTTACGATCATGTACAGTAATCATACACGCAGGGTACATGATCGATATCAAGGTGCCACGATGAGAATATCACAGCACAACACTAAACACAAAAGGATAAACCAAAAATATTACAATGAAGGGGGTCACACGGACCCGAATACATAAGTCATACAATCATAATATCTGAGTACAGACATAGTTAGTCAAGTTTTGCCTTAAGAAGGCTAGCACAAATAACATCAGAGGTACAAATCGAAAAGGCGAGGCCTCCTGCCTGGGATCCATCGAATTACACCTAGTCAACGGGAACTCGACGTCGTAGTAGGCTCCTCCTGGAATCTCCTGCTCCTGGGCTCCAACGTCGACTGCAGCGGCCGATCAGGCAAAGCGAAAAGGGAAAATAAAGCAAGGGTGAGTATCTAACATACCCGCGAGTTTTACGTCCGCTACTAAGCATTTATGCATGTATCAAATGGAAAAGGGAGGCTGTATATAGTGGACTGCAAGGTAGAAATCAGAGTAAAGGTAAGAAGCTAGGCCTATCGAAGACTAGCATCTTCCGACAAGTCTTGCAGCATGAGGTAAGAATCATCCAACAGTTTAATATAACAGTAATGAATGTAACAATGCAGCAGAAGTTGCTGCAGCATTGTATAATAATAAGTTGTAATCATAATTAACAATGCCTCCGAGTTCCCCTCCTCGACATCCCCGCGAGGAAGAAAACCCGGAACCAACAGTTTAATAGTAGTAGTTGGTAGTGATAGGATCTGGCTTCAGCATAAAGCATCCTGTTACCGTGGACACGACTATCGATAGATTAATCTTCCCTGCAGGGGTGCACTAGTGTGACACTACACGCTCGGATCTCCAGGGTGGCGTACAACTGGTTAGGGAGCACCCCACCGAGGCTATCCGACACAACGCAGTCCATCCTACGACTCATCAGAGAGGTCCCCGCCGGTCTACAGTGTCGGGACCCGGGGTTAGCGTATGTAATTCCGGTCACAATACAATCACATGGAGAGCCGAGAACCGTACCCACTTGTCTAAGCAGACAAGGCCAAGCACAGAACGTTCTCGGTAAGCATCGAACATGAAGGGCATCCCATTTAGGCCGGATGATCAACTGAGATGGGTCCTCATCGTCCGCACACAAGTCTAATGATATGGGTGGTGAATCCCATATTCACAGACAAGTCGCCTCAACCATGTTATCGATTGAATCATAACCCTTACATAGACTTACTCCAGCCAGATCACTTAGTCGGGATCTCGGGCGGGCTCGATCATACAACAAAGTGTGCCACGTGACAGAGTCACGAGAAATCGCATCGCGATGCCCCAAGCTGCGCACATCTAAGGGCCACTTGGTGTATAAAAGACCGCCGGCAAGAACACAACTAAGCTATCAAACCCCACACTAAGACATGCACGTTATAAACATACACGCAGCATACATGTCCAGTGTAAACAGCAGGTAATCACAACATGAACTCTACAAACTCATAGTCTTTATAACTTCTGCTAAACAGAGCAGACATAGTAGTTGTATTACAAGAAGAGATCACATGGATGTGATCCAACATTACATCAAACATCAACGGAAGCAAATTATGTCTTAGTAAAGACAAGTTTAACAAATGGCTTAAGAAGCCTGAAAGAAAAGTACAACGACCCTCCAGAGGGCACAGGCTGCTGCCTGGAACTATACGACATTGGTCCACGTCGAGCTCGAAGGAGAGGCCACCATCAGGGTCAGTGGTCTCGTCTCTAAAACATAGGATAAGCAAACGTGAGTACAAAGTCGTACTCAGCAAGACTTACATAGGAACTATACTACTCATGCACATGTATCAAGGCAAAGGGAGGTGGGATTTCACTTGCAGAAGTGCCAGCTTTGACTTGGCTATTCCTGAACTACGAGTACCAGAGAGAGGTAAGAACGTACACGAGTCCAAGTAACAATCTCCAAGCAATACTCCACTATGGTGCCTTCCTCGACTTCCCCATGAGGAAGCACGCCATAGCACTCACACTTATCTTGGTGTGTTTTAGAAGTATCCGGTTCAAGTTATCTATGATCAAGTGTAGGTCTCCAAGTAGTCCATAACCGTGGACACGGCTATTCGAATAGTTCATTAACCCTGCAGGGGTGTACTTCTACACACACGCCTCATCAGTTACCGCCTGGGGATGGACCCTTCAAGTGAGTACCGGCGAGGATGCTGCCATGACACTTCACTCACGGCACCATCTCTAGTCCTAGGGAGTCGCCTATTTGAGTTGGGACCACAGTCGGAATCCGGCCGATTGTTCCGATGCGGACTCAAACGTTGTGTGACCGCCATCAAGCTCAACTCGATCATGATCACTTGATTCAACGTGCCCACAACCTACGCCAACCACTTACCTTGGTTCCACTTGCTTGAGATCGTTAAAGGGCGAACTACTTGCGACTCCTCGACTGGTCCGGGGTCAGGTACTAGGCCGAGAGGGGTCAGTGAGCCCAATGTGTGGTCGTACTCTTGGTCTTGGATAACAACACAAGAACTCGGGCCTAAGGCAGTGTTCAACGAGACAACCCACTGTGTACTCCTACACAGCCTCTCATCGTTCACCTTTGTTTAGGGTAGATTCACCAACACGTTACCACCATCATTCACATGATCACTACCCTCCCGACTCACATCAAAGTAGCCTCATGTAACAACTCTAAGCATGCGATAAGCTATAACAGTTGCAGGGGCCACATGATATCAACCAACTCCTACATCTGCTAGGATTGTGGTTTGCTTACTACTGTGACAAAATGATAGGTCATGCAAAGGAATGGGTTCAACTAGCGGTAGAACGTATCATGGTGACATCCTAAACATGCATTTGCGAGAATGAGAGGGAACTGGGATTTTATAGACATGATCAAAGAGGGGGCTGCTTGCCTTGCTGACAATCACGAGGTATCACTCTTCTGACGTGAGGTTGAACTCGTCTCCGAGATCAACTCTACCGAGAAGATGCAATCACCGAAGCACTGGAAGTAAAGCACAATCAAAATAATACAATGCACATTCAATATGCAAAACATAGCATGGAAATGTGCTGATGTGACCTAAGTTTGAATTGCCATATTTTAATTGAAGTTGATTTGAAAAGTAAATTCAAATTCAAACTTCAAATGTTATTCAAATTTGGTCAACTTGCATTTGCTAAAATTTGTTCATTGTAAACCAAGGTATCAATATGTGTGAAATGCTTCTGAAGTACAAGTGATGTGTGATGCATTTCAAAGTTTGAAGTTGGAATATCAATTGAATTGAATTTGAAATAATTCCAATTAAATCAAATAGCAAAAGCTACTGATCCCTTTTTAAGATCAACTCCAACATATCTAAAAGTTGGATATTTGGATAGAGGATTTTCTCCTGATAATTTTTCATATATTATATGTTGAATTTGGAGTTAAAATGAATTTATTATGATTTTTAAAAGTTTCAGCCATTTTCTGGAATTACTGAATTAAATAAATTGATTAAATCTTTATTGCGTCAGCACTGCATCATGCTGGCGCCAGGGTTGACTGGTCAACTGACAGGGCGACCCCACCTGTCAGCCTCAGTGGTTTAAATGTTTCTGTTTAATTTAAAATGTGGATTAGCTTAAGGCTTAGGGCCCACTGTCAGCGAGAGAGAGAGGGGTGGTTAGTGGTCGGTTTAGCTTAATCCACCGGCGGTTAAACGCCGGTGGCTCTCCGGCACGGCGGCGCTCCACGGAAGGGGGTTTTCGGGCACGGGGGAGGGGACTGGGGGCACGGGAGTGTGCCTCGCGACATCGCGCGTACGCCCGTGCCATCGGGGCAACACCAGGAGGCCCATGGCCACGGCTACGTCGACGGAGGGGCGGTGGCTGGCCACTGGCTCCGGTGAACTTACGCTACAGAGCACGGGGGAGGAAGCTAGGAAGGGGGAAACGAGCGGGAGCTCACGAGGAGGGTGAAGTCGTGCTCGGGGAAGCCGGAGATGAGCTGAGGAAGCGGGATTTCTCGCCGGGGTTCGTCACGGCCGGCGGCGTCACGTTGAAGATGTCGTCGGCTCCGCTGCTCCTAGCTCCAAATTGATGGCGCCACTCGAAGGAGTCGTCGCCGGGGCATCTTTTGGACAAGCTCTTGGCGTCTGTGGGGCTCGGTGGCCGCGCTGCTGCGACGGCGCGCTCCGGCTGCGGCTTCGGGATCCCGCGGAATGGTGACGAGGAGGAAGGGGAAGGACCAGGGAGAGGGGGAAAATGGCTTGGAGCCCTCCAGGCGTCCACGGCGACAGAAGACGACGAGGGGGAGGCAAGCAGGAGGTGGCACGGCGTGGGCATGCTCGCCACGGCGGCGAGCTGCCTGCCTGGCCACGGGTAGAAGACGACCCTGCCCCTGGTGGGCTGGGCCGGCTTCTAGCCAGGCTGGGCCAGGTAAGGTGGGCTCTGCCCTTTCTGTTGTTTTTCTTTTAAAACTTTCTGTTATTTGTTTTGCCCATTTAAAAAAAACTAGCTAGGGCATTTATAAAAATCCCCAAACATTTTTATAAAACCTAGGTGACTATAAAGAAGCCAATCCCAAGTTTTGGGAATTTTTTGAAATTCAACTTATTTGAATTTCAATTCAAATAGACAAAAGATTTAATTTCCAAGCCACTATTTGAATTATTGAAAAATCTATGAGCATGGGATTAATCCCAAATCACTTTTAAAATGATCAGACTCATTTTTAGGATTTTTCAATACATCCAAAAGAATTTTGGAAAAAGATTTATTTCTGGCCTTTTTATTTAATTCAATTAGGGCTTTTTCTTTTCCCCATTTCCTTTTCTTTTGCAATTTTTTTTTCAAGATGCAAAAATGCAAGCTAGGTTAAACACAAACCTACTTTGGGGTTCTGACAACTCGCCCCCACTCAAAAGAATCTCGTACCGAGATTCAGAAGTCGTCGGGAGGAAGGTGGGGTACTCAGCTCGTAGACGATCCTCTCGTTCCCAGGTGGCTTCTTTCTCTGAATGATGTGACCACTGCACTTTGAGGAATCTGATCTTCCGACGTCTGGTGCTACGCTCGGCTTCATCAAGAATACGAACATGGTACTCTCGATATGAAAGGTTATCTTGGAGATCAAGCGTTTCGTGGTCTACTTCGCGGATAGGGTCCTTGAAGCAACGCCTGAGTTGAGAGACGTGGAAGACATCATGAACCTGGAAGAGGTGAGGGGGTAGTTCCAATTGGTAGGCAACTTCTCCACGTTTAGCGAGAATGCGAAAGGGACCGATATAACGTGGGGCCAACTTGCCTTTGATACCGAAGCGATGGGTACCCTTCAGAGGAGTAACCCGAAGGTAAGCCTTCTCATCCAGATTATAGCTTTCTTCCCTATGATGACGATCATAATAGCTTTTCTGACGAGACTGGGCTGTTTTCAATTTCTCACGAACAATGCGAACCTGCTCTTCTGCATCCTGAATCAAATCCGGTCCAAAGAATTGTCTTTCACCGGTTTCTGACCAGTTTAGGGGTGTTCGACATTTCCGTCCATAGAGAAATTCAAAAGGAGCCATGCCCAAACTAGATTGGAAACAATTGTTATACGCAAATTCGGCAAAAGGAAGAGAATTCTCCCATTTCTTTCCGAAAGAGATAACACAAGCTCTGAGCATGTCTTCGAGAATTTGATTGACCCTTTCTACTTGACCACTGGACTGCGGGTGATATGCGGTGCTAAAGGAGAGGTGGGTTCCCATAGCATTCTGAAAACTTTCCCAAAATCGAGAAGTGAAAAGACTACCACGGTCTGAATTGATTTCCAAAGGAACACCGTGAAGTGACACGATTCGGGAGACATACAAGTCCGCTAACTGGCTAGCAGTTATAGACTCTCGAACTGGAAGGAAGTGAGCAACTTTTGAAAGTCGATCAATGACAACGAAGATGGCATCATTTCCTTTCTGGGTTTTTGGAAAGCCAGTGATGAAATCCATACTGACTTTGTCCCACTTCCACTCGGGGATAGGCAAAGGTCTAAGAGTACCAGCAGGTCTTTGATGTTCTGCTTTAACGCGACGACAAACATCACATTCAGCAATGAACTGAGCAATTTCTCTCTTCATCCTACTCCACCAAAATCTCTGGCGTAGATCTCGGTACATTTTTGTGCTACCAGGATGAATCGAGAGGGGTGTATCATGGGCTTCTTTGAGGATGAGTTGCCTTAGTTCCCTATTCTTAGGTACTACCAAACGATTTTCAAAGAATACCGTTCCTTTACTATCCGTGGAGAAACATTTAGCAACTCCGCTAGCAATGTTCTCCTTGATCCGGCGAATACCTCGTGCACGCCTTTGGGCAACTATGATTTTATCCTCAAGGGTTGGTTTCGCCACCAAGTTGAAAAGAGATCCACGAGGAACAATCTCGAGATTGAGCTTCCAAAATTCCTCATGAAGAAGTGGTTGATACTCTTGTAACATGAGGTTGTTACAATACGACTTACGACTTAGTGCATCAGCCATGACATTGGCTTTGCCTGGGGTGTAAGAAATTCCTAAGTCATAATATTTTATCAACTCAATCCAGCGTCTTTGCCTGAGATTAAGATCTGGCTGGGTGAATATGTATTTGAGGCTTTGGTGGTCGGAATAGATCTCACAACGATTACCAAGGAGGTAATGTCGCCAAGTTGTTAGGGCATGAACTACGGCAGCGAGTTCAAGATCATGGGTAGGATAGTTCTCTTCATGTGGCCGCAACTGGCATGAAGCATAAGCTACCATATGTCGATCTTGCAGAAGTATGCATCCTAACCCTTGCCGTGAGGCATCACAATAGATCTCGAAATCCTTTTTGGTGTCTGGAGGCGCAAGTACGGGTGCAGAAGTCAATCTTCTTTTTAGCTCTTGGAAGCTTTCCTCGCACTTGGGAGTCCATTCGAATTTCTTCTCTTTCTTGAGGAGTTCAGTAAGAGGCTTTGCAACTTTAGAAAAGTTCTCGACGAAGCGGCGGCAATAGCTTGCTAAGCCAAGAAAACTCCTAACTTGCTTAACCGATTCAGGTGGAGTCCAGTCAAGGACGGCCTAAACTCTCTCGGGATTGACAGCAATGCCTTTTGCAGAAATCACGTGGCCTAAGTAGGTCACTTCTGGTAGCCAGAATTCACACTTGGAGAATTTAGCATAAAGGCGATGCTCTCTAAGTTTCATCAATACCAGCCTAAGATGTTCTGCGTGATCTTCTTCGTTCTTCGAGTAGATGAGAATGTCATCAAGATAAACTACAACAAATTTATCTAGGTACTCCATGAAGATCGAATTCATCAAACGCGAGAATGTGGCGGGGGCATTGGTTAAACCGAAGGACATGACGGTGTACTCATAAAGACCATAACGAGTAGTAAAAGCCGTTTTGGGAATGTCCTCGTTTCTGATTTTGATTTGATGATAACCTAATCTCAAATCCATCTTGGAGAAGACAGAGGATCCTGCAAGTTGATCATAAAGATCATTGATCCTGGGCAGTGGGTACTTGTTCTTTATCGTCGCTAGATTTAGCGGGCGATAGTCTACGCACATCCTTTCTGTTCCATCTTTCTTCGTTACGGACAGAACGGGGCAACCCCATGGCGATGAGCTAGGGCGGATGAAGCCTTTTGCCAACGAAGCTTCAAGTTGGATTTTGAGCTCAGCTAACTCACGTGGGGCCATTCTATATGGGCGTCTGGATATTGGTGCGGTTCCTGGGATAAGATCTACCACAAACTCTACAGATCTGTCAGGTGGTATTCCTGGCAGCTCTTCTGGAAAGACATCCGGGAAGTCACGAACCACCGGAACATCTTCAAGGTCTGGAAGAGGAAGCACATTTAAAGAATGCACCTGGGTTTTAGAGCTTGGTGAGGTGTACTTGATTGTCTGGCCTGATGGATGGGTTAGTTTCACTGACTTGGCTTTACAATCAAGGACAACATTCTGTCTTGATAACCAATCCATACCTAAGATCACATCAATGTCTGAAGACTTGAGGGCCATAAGTGAGGCAAGGAATACTAAACCCTCAATTGCAATTTCATTCTCATGACTCACCATGGTGGTGTGCCATCTGGATCCAGGGGCTTGCACAACTAAGGGGGTGGATAACATCGAAAAAGAGATGTCATGTGACAGTGCAAAGTCCTGGGATATGAATGAGTGAGATGCTCCTGGGTCAAACAGAACCGAAGCTGGGGTGGAATTGATAGGAAGGGTTCCGAGTACAACATCGGTTGACTTGTGGGAATCTAGAATGGATACATGATTCACATAACCATGTTCATAAACAGGAGGCTTGACATTGGAAGTCTTGGTTAGTGGTTTACCACGATGAAAGTTTTGCTTTGGTTTAGGTGTGGCGGCTACATGATTTTGGGGACACTCGAGAACATTGTGGCCTGATTGTCCACATTGGAAACAAACACCACGTGGAATGAAAGGAACTTGAGCACTTGATTGTCCAACAAAATTCCAAGGAGGAAGATTGGGTTGAGGTGGACGATATATAGTGGTTGATGGTCTAGAAGCACTTACAGCACGACTGACGTCACTGAAGGGAATCCAAACACGGCGTTTCCGAGAAACTGGGCCAGAAGATTGGGAAAACTCACGATCACGCTTGCGAGACTGTTCATACAACTCATTTCCATACTTGGCCTTGAAAGATTTGTCGACCAAGTCCCTGAAGTTGACGAACTCGTGAAGATTCAGGTCATGACGAAGGACGGGGCTAAGTCCCTTGCGGAACCTTTCTTGTTTCTTGGCGTCAGTGGATACTTCTTCTTGGGCATAACGTGCTAGACGAGTGAACTCAGTCCTATATTCATGAACAATCATCTTTCCTTGGGTCAGATTGCAAAATTCTTCTCTCTTGCGCTCCATCAGCTGATCCGGAATATGATATCCACGGAATTCATCGCAGAACTCTTGCCAAGTCACCACGTGACCAACTGGTTGCATTGCCACGAAGTTTTCCCACCATTGAAGAGCAGCACCTTCCAGAAAGTATGCCGCGAATAGCACACGATCACCTGGAACAACATGGGCTGTCTCAAGCTTACGCTCTAGGGAATGAAGCCAATCATCGGCATCAAGGGGCTCAGAAGAACATCGGAAAACTGGCAGGTTGAGGAGAATGAAGTCCTGGATGGTAAAAACACTATGATGCTGACGAGAAGTGTTCTGCTCAATACGCTCGAGAAGACGTGTCTGATCACGACGATTCTGTTCAGCCTCCATCATGATTTCTGCCGTTGAGGTTGGTGGTGGAGGTTCTTCACCGTCTATGTAACCAGAACTGGGATCAACACCTTGGTTTGCACATGACATTCTATGTGATAAGAATCAACAATCAGAATAGGATTTAGGACACAATTCTATTCTAAGGTAGAAGACTATAATGCAATAGCATCAAAGTCACAAACGGACAGCATAACGGCTGCACCGGGATGGAAATTGAGACAACCTATAGCATAACGGACATCACTTCCACAGAAACACTATGGAATGATGGTTCAAAAAGACCACAACACTCCTACAGCTACAAAGAAGCAATCAACGAGATGACCTAGTAAGACATAGATGAGCCTAGTCCTATCTTCCCGTAGAATAAGATGAGGGTGACTCAGAACTCAGATCGATGAGGATAAGGAGAAAAAATAAGTCTTACGTTGTTCCCTTATACCCATAGTAACTATATAACTATAGAATGCTAGACTCGACATCGGCCAAAGGTTTGATAATCCTACAGGCAGTCCTGCTCTGATACCAAGTCTGTCGGGACCCGGGGTTAGCGTATGTAATTCTGGTCACAATACAATCACATGGAGAGCCGAGAACCGTACCCACTTGTCTAAGCAGACAAGGCCAAGCACAGAACGTTCTCGGTAAGCATCGAACGTGAAGGGCATCCCATTCAGGCCGGATGATCAACTGAGATGGGTCCTCATCGTCCGCACACAAGTCTAATGATATGGGTGGTGAATCCCATATTCACAGACAAGTCGCCTCAACCATGTTATCGATTGAATCATAACCCTTACATAGACTTACTCCAGCCCGATCACTTAGTCGGGATCTCGGGCGGGCTCGATCATACAACAAAGTGTGCCACGTGACAGAGTCACGAGCAATCGCATCGCGATGCCCCAAGCTGCGCACATCTAAGGGACACTTGGTGTATAAAAGACCGCCGGCAAGAACACAACTAAGCTATCGAACCCCACACTAAGACATGGACGTTATAAACATACACGCAACATACATGTCCAGTGTAAACAGCAGGTAATCACAACATGAACTCTACAAACTCATAGTCTTTATAACTTCTGCTAAAAAGAGCAGACATAGTAGTTGTATTACAAGCAGAGATCACATGGATGTGATCCAACATTACATCAAACATCAACGGAAGCAAATTATGTCTTAGTAAAGACAAGTTTAACAAATGGCTTAAGAAGCCTGAAAGAAAAGTACAACGACCCTCCAGAGGGCACAGGCTGCTGCCTGGAACTATACGACACTGGTCCACGTCGAGCTCGAAGGAGAGGCCACCATCAGGGTCAGTGGTCTCGTCTCTAAAACATAGGATAAGCAAACGTGAGTACAAAGTCGTACTCAGCAAGACTTACATAGGAACTATACTACTCATGCACATGTATCAAGGCAAAGGGAGGTGGGATTTCACTTGCAGAAGTGCCAGCTTTGACTTGGCTATTCCTGAACTACGAGTACCAGAGAGAGGTAAGAACGTACACGAGTCCAAGTAACAATCTCCAAGCAATACTCCACTATGGTGCCTTCCTCGACTTCCCCACGAGGAAGCACGCCATAGCACTCACACTTATCTTGGTGTGTTTTAGAAGTATCCGGTTCAAGTTATCTATGATCAAGTAAAGGTCTCCAAGTAGTCCATAACCGCGGACACGGCTATTCGAATAGTTCATTAACCCTGCAGGGGTGTACTTCTACACACACGCCTCATCAGTTACCGCCTGGGGATGGACCCTTCAAGTGAGTACCGGCGAGGATGCTGCCACGACACTTCACTCACGACACCATCTCTAGTCCTAGGGAGTCGCCTATTTGAGTTGGGACCACAGTCGGAATCCGGCCGATTGTTCCGATGCGGACTGAAACGTTGTGTGACCTCCATCAAGCTCAACTCGATTATGATCACTTGATTCAACGTGCCCACAACCTACGCCAACCACTTACCTTGGTTCCACCTGCTTGAGATCGTTAAAGGGCGAACTACTTGCGACTCCTGGACTGGTCCGGGGTGAGGTACTAGGCCGAGAGGGTCAGTGAGCCCAATGTGTGGTCGTACTCTTGGTCTTGGATAACAACACAAGAACTCGGGCCTAAGGCAGTGTTCAACGAGACAACCCACTGTGTACTCCTACACAGCCTCTCATCGTTCAAATTTGTTTAGGGTAGATTCACCAACACGTTACCACCATCATTCACATGATCACTACCCTCCCGACTCACATCAAAGTAGCCTCATGTAACAACTCTAAGCATGCGATAAGCTATAACAGTTGCAGGGGCCACATGATATCAACCAACTCCTACATCTGCTAGGATTGTGGTTTGCTTACTACTGTGACAAAATGATAGGTCATGCAAAGGAATGGGTTCAACTAGCGGTAGAACGTATCATGGTGACATCCTAAACATGCATTTGCGAGAATGAGAGGGAACTGGGATTTTATAGACATGATCAAAGAGGGGGCTGCTTGCCTTGCTGACGATCACGAGGTATCACTCTTCTGACGTGAGGTTGAACTCGTCTCCGAGATCAACTCTACCGAGAAGATGCAATCACCGAAGCACTGGAAGTAAAGCATAATCAAAATAATACAATGCACATTCAATATGCAAAACATAGCATGGAAGTGTGCTGATGTGACCTAAGTTTGAATTGCCATATTTTAATTGAAGTTGATTTGAAAAGTAAATTCAAATTCAAACTTCAAATGTTATTCAAATTTCGTCAACTTGCATTTGCTAAAATTTGTTCATTGTAAACCAAGGTATCAATATGTGTGAAATGCTTCTGAAGTACAAGTGATGTGTGATGCATTTCAAAGTTTGAAGTTGGAATATCAATTGAATTGAATTTGAAATAATTCCAATTAAATCAAATAGCAAAAGCTACTGATCCCTTTTTAAGATCAACTCCAACATAGCTAAAAGTTGGATATTTGGATAGATGATTTTCTCCTGATAATTTTTCATATATTATATGTTGAATTTAGAGTTAAAATGAATTTATTATGTTTTTTCAAAGTTTCAGCCATTTTCTGGAATTACTGAATTAAATAAATTGATTAAATCTTTATTGCGTCAGCACTGCATCATGCTGGCGCCAGGGTTGACTGGTCAACTGACAGGGCGACCCCACCTGTCAGCCTCAGTGGTTTAAATGTTTCTGTTTAATTTAAAATGTGGATTAGCTTAAGGCCTAGGGCCCACTGTCAGCGAGAGAGAGAGAGGGGTGGTTAGTGGTCGGTTTAGCTTAATCCACCGGCGGTTAAACGCCGGTGGCTCTCCGGCACGGCGGCGCTCCACGGAAGGGGGTTTTCGGGCACGGGGGAGGGGACTGGGGGCACGGGAGTGTGCCTCGCGACGTCGCGCGTACGCCCGTGCCATCGGGGCAACACCAGGAGGCCCATGGCCACGGCTACGTCGACGGAGGGGCGGTGGCTGGCCACTGGCTCCGGTGAACTTACGCTACAGAGCACGGGGGAGGAAGCTAGGAAGGGGGAAACGAGCAGGAGCTCACGAGGAGGGTGAAGTCGTGCTCGGGGAAGCCGGAGATGAGCTGAGGAAGCGGGATTCACGCCGGGGTTCGTCACGGCCGGCGGCGTCACGTTGAAGATGTCGTCGGCTCCGCTGCTCCTAGCTCCAAATTGATGGCGCCACTCGAAGGAGTCGTCGCCGGGGCATCTTTTGGACAAGCTCTTGGCGTCTGTGGGGCTCGGTGGCCGCGCTGCTGCGACGGCGCGTTCCGGCTGTGGCTTCGGGATCCCGCGGAATGGTGACGAGGAGGAAGGGGAAGGACCAGGGAGACGGGGAAAATGGCTTGGAGCCCTCCAGGCGTCCACGGCGACAGAAGACGACGAGGGGGAGGCAAGCAGGAGGTGGCACGGCGTGGGCATGCTCGCCACGGCGGCGAGCTGCCTGCCTGGCCACGGGTAGAAGACGACCCTGCCCCTGGTGGGCTGGGCCGGCTTCTAGCCAGGCTGGGCCAGGTAAGGTGGGCTCTGCCCTTTCTGTTGTTTTTCTTTTAAAACTTTCTGTTATTTGTTTTTCCCATTTAAAAAAAACTAGCTAGGGCATTTATAAAAATCCCCAAACATTTTTATAAAACCTAGGTGACTATAAAGAAGCCAATCCCAAGTTTTGGGAATTTTTTGAAATTCAACTTATTTGAATTTCAATTCAAATAGACAAAAGATTTAATTTACAAGCCACTATTTGAATTATTGAAAAATCTATGAGCATGGGATTAATCCCAAATCACTTTTAAAATGATCAGACTCATTTTTAGGATTTTTCAATACATCCAAAAGAATTTTGGAAAAAGATTTATTTCTGGCCTTTTTATTTAATTCAATTAGGGCTTTTTCTTTTCCCCATTTCCTTTTCTTGTGCATTTTTTTTTCAAGATGCAAAACTGCAAGCTAGGTTAAACACAAACCTACTTTGGGGTTCTGACATACAGCCCTAAGTGCAAGGGGGTCATGGGCCTATCACCCCTCGCTCTCCGGGTCGTTGCGAGGAGGGTGAATTCCAACGCCGCAGCGCGATCCGTCCCTGCTGCAATGCTGAACTGGACGTCTTTCAGAGCTTTCGAACGAGGCTACATTGCGGAGGCGCCCAAACGCGTAATCCCACGTATAGGTAGTGCGTACAAGCCAAAAGGCTACTTAAGTCATCCGCCGAACCCGTTAAGCATTTTATTAATTTTCTGTCGAGACAACCGTTATCGTTGCCCCTTATTGAATGAGTCGCGGACAACGACAGCAGTCAGGACCACCAGTAACGTCGGTGCCTGCCCTGTCGTCCCAGCAACTCGTGCGGTTACCAACAAGGTGAACCGTCTCCTTACGTTGTCTCGCGTTTGCTCTTGGTAGAGCTCGACTTTCGTACAACAGGAAATCCTTCGGCCACGAACAGTTCCAGGCCCACCGCACACCGGTGGAATACACCTGACCTGTCGTTCCACTAAGATAACCTGCGCGGACACCGTTGGGTCACCCGACTCCTTACCTGTAAGGACAACCGTGGTTCAGAACCCTAAGACGGATATACAGAGTCGACCACGAGTGGAGTACGGGGATTTCTCCCCGATCGCTCACACTTGAGGTGGCTCGGCAGATCCGACGTAGGGGGCTGAGTCGGTGTCTGCTCTGAACCGTACCTGTAGCAGTTGTAAGGTATCGTATCCGCATTCACTCCCCGAGTGAACACGACCCTCTATCTAATCCTATTGACTAACAATGCGCAGGGTTCACTGCTGAATATAATATAATGATAAGGCAGCATAGGATAAAGGAAGGTACATCAAGGGTGACAATGACAGGCTATGCAATTGAATAGGATTGTAACGTAGCAGCAGCAACATATGCCTAGTGCAAGAAAGTACGGAAATATAGGCGACATCTGGGGAAGGAAATGGCTCTGCTTGCCTGTAAGCTCGACGGTAGAGGTACGGTCGTCGACGAAGTAGTCGATCACAGGGGCATCAGCAGCGGACGTCGAGACTACCGGACAATAAAAGAGGGGGGAGAAACAATAAATACACCGCAATGATAGCAATACAAATACAAGACACGGCATATGAAATGTTAGCGATGCTCTAACGTTGTACGATACACATTTCTCGGAACGAAAATTCATCCGGGGATGAACTGCCAGTTCCGGGTGATTACCGGACAGGGTGTCCGGACGGGGAAAGATCATGCCGGAGGTGTCATGGACATCCGACTAACGTATGGGTGATGTATCCGGACTAGCTGAACTATTCTGAACAACTTTCGTGTTCAGAATAAATTCATCCGGAGAGTTTTTACGGTATCGGGCTATTATCGGACAGACGGCCCAGAGGGGGGGATGTCGATGTTCGTTGTGTTAGAGGGGGGTGGTGGGTTTACGGTTAGCGTATTCTTAACCGTTATATTTTTCTGATCAACTTTGATGTATAAAGTTTTTTAATCTGACTTACGGTTTAAAAGATATTCAATTTCCAAGTTTAAATCAATTTTAAAACATTTTCTGGATTTCTTTTATTAATAAAATGCAACATTATCCACAGAGAGTTGACTGGTCAAACCTGACAAGTGGGACCTACTGACCAGTGGGTCCCACATGTCAGCCTCACATATAATAAAAACATTTTAATTAATTAAATGACAGTGGGGTCCCACATGTCATTGACTCATTTTGTAATTGTAATTAATTAAACAAATAACCCAGTGGGGCCCAGCTGGAAGTGACACAGTGTTAAACTAACAGTTAGTTAATATAATTAACAGCTAGGGCCCACAGGTCAGTCTAACAGTTTTATAATTAACAGTTTCTTTTTTTTGTGATTAGGGGGGGCTAATTGGGGGTGGGGCCCCCTTATCAGTGGGTTATCCCCACTGTTAATCAGAGGAGGGCGCCCTCTGCTCCATGGCGCGCACGCCGGAGGCCGGCGACCCGGCGAGCACCGGCTAGGGGAGGGCCAGCGAGGGGGCTAGGGCGTGCGGGGGTTGCAGGGCGGTGGCTGTGGTAGGCACGCCGAGGTGCGAGCACAGAAAGGGGAGGCGTGGTGAGTGCGCCATGGCCATGGAGGCCAGGCAGCGGCGAGCTCGGGCGGGGGAAGCTACGACGGCGGAAGGAGATGGGGAACAGGGGGGTCGAACGAAAGGCTCACCCCGGAGCTCGTGGGAAGCCTGGGGAGCGCGACGGTGACCGGAGGCGGGCGAATTTTGGCGGCGGAGCGCGACGGCTGGAGGTTGAAGACGCGCGCGATTTGCGGCCTGCGGCTCGTCCCGGCATCGATTGGCAGCAAGGCTTGGCGTAGACGTCGACGCGGAAGCGGCTGGACACCTTGGTTGGCCCCCTCGTCGCCGTTGACCGCGAGAACCACGACGGGGCGGCCACGGTTGCGGGCGGCGAGCTCGTCCAGAGAAAGCGGCGCGAGGGAGGGAGAGATGGGGAGGGCGCTAGGGTTGCAGCGAGAGGTGGGGGTGCCGGGGTCTTATCCCTCGCCGGAGGTGGCCTGGATGGCCGCCACGGCGACGAGGCCGCGGCCGACCGCGCGATGCGCGCCACGCCTGTACGGGGGTTGAAGATGACGGGGAGGGGGGAGTGGGTCGGGGTGGGCTGGCCCAAGGGGGAAGGGGGTGGGCTTCGCCCCCCAGCGTTAGATTAGGTTTTCTTTTATTTATTTTTTTCTTTCTTTTCTGTTTTTATTTGTTTAGGTACTTTTGTATTTTGTAAAAATATGGAACTTGTCCCATAATTAGTATTGCAAATTAATAGAGTGCCACAAAAAGTTTGGGTGCAAAATAAATTCATTTAATATTTATTTTTATTATGCCACTAGTGAAAGGGGTTATTTTAGCACTAGTTTGAATTGTTTGCATTATTTAAATATTGCAATAAATATCCAATGTTAGTTTAACATGGTCCACTGATTTTTAGGCATTTAACAAAATTGGTTGCACCATTTTTGGACAAAGTTTTATTTATCACATTATTTTTAATATCAACCAAAAGGATTTTTGGAGTGATCATATGCAAAGATGATCAAAGTGAGATTAGCAACAATAATTTTCATTAACCAAAAGTGATTACTGTTACATGACACTGAGGGTGTTACAAATCTCCCCCACTACAAGAATTCTCGTCCCGAGAATTTAAGTGGTAGCGGGAAAAAGATCAGGGTATTCTTCTCGAAGACGATCTTCGCTTTCCCAAGTGGCTTCCTCTTCAGAGTGATTCGACCACTGAACCTTGAGGAACTTGACTGTCTTGTTGCGGGTTCGACGTTTAGACTGATCAAGAATGCGGCTCGGATGTTCTTGATAAGTCAAATCCTGTTGCAGCTCAATCATATCATGTTCCACTTCACGGATAGGGTCTTTGAAGCAGCGTCGGAGTTGCGACACGTGAAAGACATCGTGGACTTGAGAGAGGTTTGACGGCAATTCCAAACGGTATGCCACTGGTCCACTCCGGGAAAGAATACGGAATGGGCCAATGTAGCGAGGAGCCAACTTGCCTTTGATCCCGAAACGATGAGTGCCCCTCATGGGAGTGACACGAAGGTAAGCATATTCGCCAGGTTGATAGACCATTTCCTTGTGCTTGCGATCATAGTTGCTCTTCTGACGAGACTGAGCGGCCTTAAGATGTTCACGGATAACGTGAACCCGATCTTCAGCATGCTGAATAATTTCCGGACCAATGAGAGTTTGTTCCCCAGTTTCTGACCAATTCAAAGGGGTTCGACACTTACGTCCATACAGAACTTCAAAGGGTGCCATCTTCAGACTAGCCTGATAGCTATTGTTGTACGAGAATTCAGCAAATGGAAGAGATTCCTCCCATTTCTTACCGAATGAGATGACACAAGCTCGAAGCATATCTTCAAGCACTTGGTTGACTCTTTCAACTTGGCCTTGCGACTGGGGTGATAAGCGGTGCTGAAGTTTAGGTGAGTACCCATAGCTTCTTGGAAACTATCCCAAAATCTTGAGGTGAAAATGCTGCCACGGTCAGAACGGATCTCCAACGGAATACCCTGGAGGGACACAATTCTGGAAACATACAAGTCTGCTAACTGACTAGCAGAGATAGTCTCCTTGACTGGCAGAAAGTGGGCAACCTTGGAGAATCGGTCGATGACGACAAAGATAGCATCATGACCCTTCTGTGATCGGGGAAAACCAGTGACGAAGTCCATTTCGATCTTGTCCCATTTCCATTCAGGGATAGAGAGGGGTTGCAGAGTTCCAGCAGGTCTTTGATGTTCTGCTTTGACGTGACGGCAAACGTCACATTCAGAAACATATCGGGCAATGTCTTGCTTCATGTTAGGCCACCAGAATTGCTGACGAATGTCTTGGTACATCTTGGTGCTTCCAGGATGAATGGACAACGGGGTATCGTGAGCCGCTTTCATGACCTTCGGGGTCATATCTAGGTTCTCATGCCTGCCCTTGCTGTGAGTAACCACTAAACGGTTCTGGTAGAACACCGCACCTTCGCTATTAATAGTAAAGGGTGAGGGTCTTCCATTTGCGATATCGCGCTTAATCTTGTGTACGAAATCATCATAAAACTGAATACCCTTGACGGATTTGACGAGATCCGGTTTGATAACCAGGTTATTTACATAACCTTGAGGAACAATCTCGAGGTTCAACTTTTGAAACTCTTCATACAGAGGTGGTTGTTCTAGATGCACCTCAAGTTCACTACAGTAAGCTTTACGGCTCAGGGCATCAGCCATCACATTAGCTTTGCCAGGAGTATAATGAATATCCATGTTGAAATCGGCTATTGTCTCGAGCCATCTTTGTTGGCGGAGATTCAGGTCGGGCTGAGTAAACAAGTACTTCAGGCTTTGGTGGTCAGTGTAGATCTCGCAACGATTACCAACGAGGTAATGTCGCCACAGCTTCAATGCATAAATTACTGCTGCCAATTCGAGATCATGCGTTGGATAATTATCTTCGTGAGATCGCAACTGACGAGAGCCATAAGCAATCAGGCGGCGCTCTTGCATTAGGACACAGCCTAATCCTTGACGAGACGCGTCACAATATATCACGAAGTCCTTCTGAGTATCAGGCGGAGCAAGCACTGGGGGAGAAGTGAGTTTGTCCTTGAGAGCTTGAAAACTTTCTTGACATTTATCTGTCCACTCAAACTTGACGCCTTTGTGAAGCAGACTAGTCAGGGGCTTGGCAATCTTGGAGAAGTTCTCGACGAAACGGCGGCAATAACTAGCGAGGCCGAGGAAACTTCTGACTTGCTTGACGGTCTTGGGAGGAGTCCAGTCAAGAATAGCCTGGTTTCATTCTGGGGTGACGGCAACGGCATCCTTGGAAATCACATGACCAAGGTAGGTTACTTCGGGAAGCCAGAATTCACACTTGGAATACTTAGCATAGAGTTTGTTTTCTTGAAGCTTTTCTAGTATAAGGCGAAGGTGTTCAACATGTTCTTCTTCATTCTTGGAGTATACCAAGATATCATCCAGATAAACCACGACGAACTTGTCGAGGTATTCCATGAATATATAGTTCATCAACCGAGAGAAGGTGGCTGGGGCATTAGTCAGGCCAAAGGACATGACGGTGTACTCGTAAGAACCATAACGAGTAATGAAGGCGGTCTTCGGGATGTCCTCTCCGCGGACCCGGATCTGATGGTAACCCAACCTCAAGTCGAGTTTCGAGAACACCGTAGATCCAGCAAGTTGATCATATAGATCATTGATCCGAGGGAGCGGATACTTGTTCTGAATTGTTGCCTGGTTGATAGGTCGGTAATCTTGGACCAAACGGTTCGTTCCATCACTCTGCTTGACAAAGAGCGAAGGTGCTCCCCAAGCAGAGGAACTTGGACGGATGAAGCCTTTGTGGAGTGCCGGCATCTTATAAGGGCGCTTAGCAATAGGGACGGTGCCAGGCTTCAAGTCGATGACGAATTCGACATCTCTGATCGGGGGTATTCCCGGCAGTTCTTCTGGAAAGACGTTGAGAAAATCGCGAACAACTGGAACATTCTCGATCCCTTCAAGAGGTGAGGTATTCAAAGCATTCAGGGCATAGGCATGCTGAGCTGTTCGGGCCGAGTACAGAATCTTTTGGCCAGAAGGGTGCGTTAGTTGAACTGTCTTAGTGGCACAGTGGATACGGGCATCTTGTGCCGCCAACCAATCCATACCGAGTATGACATCAATGTTGGACGACTTCAGGACAATAAGAGGAGCAGGGAACAACAGACCCACGATTGCAATGGTGGTATCGGGGCTCATCATGGTGGCACGGCTCTGAGATACAACAGCATTTACTGCTAAAGGAGTGGCCAAGGGTTTCGTAGCTATACCATGCAACTAAGAAAACGATTGGGACATAAAGGAATGCGATGCCCCGGAATCAAAAAGAACAGAAGCTGGCGTTGAATTGACGAGTAAAGTGCCCATCACTATTTTTGGGGACTCGCGAGCTTCTTCCATCTTGACATGAGTGACCTGAGCACAACTCATAGTACACTGTTTGGTGTTGCGGTTATTGGAATGACGGCTTCTACAGCTTCTCTTTCTGCTAACAGGAGGACAAGGTGCGCGATGACCTGGCTGTCCACACTGGCGACATAAGCCATCGTTCTGGGGAGGAGCCATAATATTGGGCTGTTCAGTCGGAATCGTTAGCTGTCTCGGAGGCGGAGGAAGACGAGGTACGGCATAAGACGGCCTCGGCGTTGGAGCAGACCGGTGAAAAACATTGTGCGGGAGACATACTCGAAGTTTCTGAACGGGCCGACCCGAAGATGGGCCAGCATCTCGAGCGCGCTTGAGCGACTCATGGTGCTTAGTCAGAGCAGTTTCGACTTGGAAAGCCTTGCTGACAAGGGTCGCCAAGTCCGTACAATCATGAAGGACAAGTGCGAGCTCTATATCAGGACGCAGTCCTTCTCGGAATTTCTCCTGTTTGCGAGCGTCGGTGGCGACGTCTCTGGCAGCATAGCGGGACAACTCAAGGAATTTCCTATGATATTCATCAACAGTCGTCTGGTCTTGAAAGAGTTTGCGGAACTCCTCCTTCTTCTGGTCCATCAGACCTTGAGGAAGGTGCCATGCACGGAAGGCTAACTGGAATTCTTGCCAAGTGGTTACAGTTCCATCTGGCAACGCAAGCCGGTGGCTTTCCCACCACTGAGCAGCTGGACCCCTCAGATGATACGTCGCAAAGGTGAGGTAACTGGAAGGGGCAACATCAGCTGACTCCATCTGAAAAGCAATATCACGGAGCCAATCATCGGCATCCATAGGATTGGCGGAGCTGCGGAAGGTGGACGGACTGAGGCGCACGAACTCCTGCAGTGTTATTGGGGAATTCTGAGTTGAAAGCTGGGTCATTACTCCGGCCATAAACTGACGGTTCAGATCAAACTGTTGCAGTACTGCGGCCATATAAGGTGGAGGTGGGGGATCGTCATCCATCCTGTCTGAACAGCAGGGGTTAGTTCAGACAAAGCGTTTTCAACGATAAGAAGTCATACATGATGTAGTATGAGCAATAAATGAGAAGTGCAGTAGATACACAATAGTAGTCATATAGACATACAGATCTTTGCACACAGTCGGTCAAAATCGGACAGCGTAACGTCGTAGAAATTAAGGAAAAAGGACTCAGTAGGCGGCGCGCAGACCGCGGTAAGGATTACACGACGCGACATAGATTCCACTATGTCAATCACGCCGCAAGAAAACTGTTGGCCACAGGAGTTAATGCCAGAGGACGCGCGGCCTTCCCAGAATGAGAATGGGATCCGCGGTCCGGGACCTGGGGCATGACTCCTGCGACACGACTCAATCAATGGGGGAAGCACCAAAACGCCGGATGGAATCAATAAAACGTGATCCTAATGTCAGAGTTTGTAACACTTACCAGCAAGGATAAGAGAGCAGATTCCCAGAGCATAGGTACGAAGAAAAGGATCCTAATACCATAGATATCACACGTAGTGACATCGATGTGGGCCCGTAAGCCAAATATTAAGTTAGCAAAATAGTTTTTCAAAGTCTAGACTCAACTTCGACCAGGTAGTGGTGGGGTGGCTTCCTACAGGTAGTCGGCTCTGATACCAACTTGTGACGCCCTCGATTTACGATCATGTACAGTAATCATACACGCAGGGTACATGATCGAGATCAAGGTGCCACGATGAGAATATCACAGCACAACACTAAACACAAAAGGATAAACCAAAAATATTACAATGAAGGGGGTCACACGGACCCGAATACATAAGTCATACAATCATAATATCTGAGTACAGACATAGTTAGTCAAGTTTTGCCTTAAGAAGGCTAGCACAAATAACATCAGAGGTACAAATCGAAAAGGCGAGGCCTCCTGCCTGGGATCCATCGAATTACACCTAGTCAACGGGAACTCGACGTCGTAGTAGGCTCCTCCTGGAATCTCCTGCTCCTGGGCTCCAACGTCGACTGCAGCGGCCGATCAGGCAAAGCGAAAAGGGAAAATAAAGCAAGGGTGAGTATCTAACATACCCGCGAGTTTTACGTCCGCTACTAAGCATTTATGCATGTATCAAATGGAAAAGGGAGGCTGTATATAGTGGACTGCAAGGTAGAAATCAGAGTAAAGGTAAGAAGCTAGGCCTATCGAAGACTAGCATCTTCCGACGAGTCTTGCAGCATGAGGTAAGAATCATCCAACAGTTTAATATAACAGTAATGAATGTAACAATGCAGCAGAAGTTGCTGCAGCATTGTATAATAATAAGTTGTAATCATAATTAACAATGCCTCCGAGTTCCCCTCCTCGACATCCCCGCGAGGAAGAAAACCCGGAACCAACAGTTTAATAGTAGTAGTTGGTAGTGATAGGATCTGGCTTCAGCATAAAGCGTCCTGTTACCGTGGACACGGCTATCGATAGATTAATCTTCCCTGCAGGGGTGCACTAGTGTGACACTACACGCTCGAATCTCCAGGGTGGCGTACACCTGGTTAGGGAGCACACCACCGAGGCTATCCGACACAACGCAGTCCATCCTACGACTCATCAGAGAGGTCCCTGCCGGTCTACAGCCCTAAGTGCAAGGGGGTCATGGGCCTATCACCCCTCGCTCTCCGGGTCGTTGCGAGGAGGGTGAATTCCAACGCCGCAGCGCGATCCGTCCCTGCCGTAATGCTGAACTGGACGTCTTTCAGAGCTTTCGAACGAGGCTACATTGCGGAGGCGCCCAAACGCGTAATCCCACGTATAGGTAGTGCGTACAAGCCAAAAGGCTACTCAAGTCATCCGCCGAACCAGTTAAGCATTTTATTAATTTTCTGTCGAGACAACCGTTATCGTTGCCCCTTACCGAATGAGTCACGGACAACGACAGCAGTCAGGACCACCAGTAACGTCGGTGCCTGCCCTGTCGTCCCAGCAACTCGTGCGGTTACCAACAAGGTGAACCGTCTCCTTACCTTGTCTCGCGTTTGCTCTTGGTAGAGCTCGACTTTCGTACAATAGGAAATCCTTCGGCCACGAACAGTTCCAGGCCCACCGCACACCGGTGGAATACACCTGACCTGTCGTTCCGCTAAGATAACCTGCGCGGACACCGTTGGGTCACCCGACTCCTTACCTGTAAGGACAACCGTGGTTCAGAACCCTAAGACGGATATACAGAGTCGACCACGAGTGGAGTACGGGGATTTCTCCCCGATCGCTCACACTTGAGGTGGCTCGGCAGATCCGACGTAGGGGGCTGAGTCGGTGTCTGCTCTGAACCGTACCTGTAGCAGTTGTAAGGTATTGTATCCGCATTCACTCCCCGAGTGAACACGACCCTCTATCTAATCCTATTGACTAACAATGCGCAGGGTTCACTGCTGAATATAATATAATGATAAGGCAGCATAGGATAAAGGAAGGTACATCAAGGGTGACAATGAAAGGCTATGCAATTGAATAGGATTGTAACGTAGCAGCAGCAGCATATGCCTAGTGCAAGAAAGTACGGAAAGATAGGCGATATCTGGGGAAGGAAATGGCTCTGCTTGCCTGTAAGCTCGACGGTAGAGGTACGGTCGTCGACGAAGTAGTCTATCACAAGGGCATCAGCAGCGGACGTCGAGACTACCAGACAATAAAAGAGGGGGGAGAAACAATAAATACACAGCAATGATAGCAATACAAATACAAGACACGACATATGAAATGTTAGCGATGCTCTAACGTTGTACGATACACATTTCTCGGAACGAAAATTCAGCCGGGGATGAACTGCCAGTTCCGGGTGATTACCGGACAGGGTGTCCGGAGGGGGAAAGATCATGCCGGAGGTGTCATGGACATCCGACAAACGTATGGGTGATGTATCCGGACTAGCTGAACTATTCTGAACAACTTTCGTGTTCAGAATAAATTCATCCGGAGAGTTTTTACAATATCGGGCTATTATCGGATAGACGGCCCGGAGGGGGGGGGTGTCGATGTTCGTTGTGTTAGAGGGGGCTGGTGGGTATACGGTTAGCGTATTCTTAACCGTTATATTTTTCTGATCAACTTTGATGTATAAAGTTTTTGAATCTGACTTACGGTTTAAAAGATATTCAATTTCCAAGTTTAAATCAATTTTAAAACATTTTCTGGATTTCTTTTATTAATAAAATGCAACATTATCCACAGAGAGTTGACTGGTCAAACCTGACAAGTGGGACCTACTGACCAGTGGGTCCCACATGTCAGCCTCACATATAATAAAAACATTTTAATTAATTAAATGACAGTGGGGTCCCACATGTCATTGACTCATTTTGTAATTGTAATTAATTAAACAAATAACCCAATGGGGCCCAGCTGGAAGTGACACAGTGTTAAACTAACAGTTAGTTAATCTAATTAACAGCTAGGTCCCACAGGTCAGTCTAACAGTTTTATAATTAACAGTTTCTTTTTTTTTGTGATTAGGGGGGGCTAATTAGGGGTGGGGACCCCTTATCAGTGGGTTATCCCCACTGTTAATCAGAGGAGGGCGCCCTCTGCTCCATGGCGCGCACGCCGGAGGCCGGCGACCCGGCGAGCACCGGCTAGGGGAGGGCCAGCGAGGGGGCTAGGGCGTGCGGGGGTTGCATGGCGGTGGCCGTGATAGACACGCCGAGGCGCGAGCACAGAAAGGGGAGGCGTGGTGAGCGCGCCATGGCCATGGAGGCCAGGCAGCGGCGAGCTCGGGCGGGGGAAGCTACGATGGCGGAAGGAGATGGGGAACAGGGGGGGTCGAACGAAAGGCTCACCCCGGAGCTCGTGGGAAGCCTGGGGAGCGCGACGGTGACCGGAGGCGGGCGAATTTTGGCGGCGGAGCGCGACGGCTGGAGGTTGAAGACGCGCGCGATTTGCGGCCCGCGGCTCGTCCCGGCATCGATTGGCAGCAAGGCTTGGCGTAGACGTCGACGCGGAAGCGTCTGGACACCTTGGTTGGCCCCCTCGTCGCCGTTGGCCGCGAGAACCACGACGGGGCGGCCACGGTTGCGGGCGGCGAGCTCGTCCAGAGAAAGCGGCGCGAGGGAGGGAGAGATGGGGAGGGGTCTTATCCCTCGCCGGAGGTGGCCTGGATGGCCGCCACGGCGACGAGGCCGCGGCCGACCGCGCGATGGGCGCCACGCCTGTACGGGGGTTGAAGATGACGGGGAGGGGGGAGTCGGCCGGGGTGGGCTGGCCCAAGGGGGAAGGGGGTGGGCTTCGCCCCCCAGCGTTAGATTAGGTTTTTTTTTCTTTCTTTTCTGTTTTTATTTGTTTAGGTACTTTTGTATTTTGTAAAAATATGGAACTTGTCCCATAATTAGTATTGCAAATTAATAGAGTGCCACAAAAAGTTTGGGTGCAAAATAAATTCATTTAATATTTATTTTTATTATGCCACTAGTGAAAGGGGTTATTTTAGCACTAGTTTGAATTGTTTGCATTATTTAAATATTGCAATAAATATCCAATGTTAGTTTAACATGGTCCACTGATTTTTCGGCATTTAACAAAATTGGTTGCACCATTTTTGGACAAAGTTTTATTTATCACATTATTTTTAATATCAACCAAAAGGATTTTTGGAGTGATCATATGCAAAGATGATCAAAGTGAGATTAGCAACAGTAATTTTCATTAACCAAAAGTGATTACTGTTACATGACACTGAGGGTGTTACACAAAGTTTCATTTTAATTTTTTGAGTACTAAAGCAGTTTTTTGTGTGAAGAACCTACGGATTATTTATTGTGAAATTGGGCCACTACTTTTTTCAAATATATTGGACCATGATTTATGTACAATTAACCAATGGTTGTATACCAAATGCTTTTCATACACCTCTCATAAAAAAGACAAAATTTAGTCGATCTAGCAGGACCTGGGTCCAATTTAAACTACAGGTGCTTCATAGTTTTCTCTTTATTTTTTTCAAAAATATTTTTTAGCTACACAAATAGCTATTTTATTAGAGATACATCAAGAGTTTTGCAAGGTTTCACCCCTAGATATGAACCGTGATACCCACCGTTTTGACCGCATTTAAAATTAAAAAAACAAAGAAATGTAAAACCTTCGAGTTGCATACTAATTTATGTCCTAGTAACCATAAAAACCAACAAACTTGGAATAATGCAAATATCTTAAAAAAGTCTTCTCAAAATGAGCTATCGACTATGAAGGTTCATGGCTTTCAAGCCAAATGACCGATGTTAGTGCTAGTTTCAAATGATAGTTTTCTCAAATGATCTCATTTTGTGCTGATTGGGGCATATTGAAATGTGCAACAAGTTTTCCAAAGAAAGTTTTCATTTCCGTTGTACGAAAAATCCATTTTTTATTTTCTGAGTGCCAAAAGTAGGGTTGTTTTGTGAAGAAGCTACCAAATATTTGGTGTGAATTTGAAGCACACCATTTTTGTAAGATACTAGACCATATTTTATTAATAATTGACCAAATTTTTGCATGATAAATGATTTTATCCACCTCTCCTAAAAAAGACAAATTTCCGCAGATTCAGCTGGAAGCGGGTCAAAATTGAACTGCAGCTGCTTGATAGTTTGCTCTTTACTTTTTCAAAAAATCATTTCTAGGTACACAAGTAGTCATTTAATAAGAGATCCACCAAGAGTTTTCCAAGATTCCACCGCTAGCTATCACCGGTCATGCCCGCCGTTTTCACCGCATTTTGAAATGGGTATTTAAAATTCAAAAAAAATAAAAAAAATGTAAACCTTCGCGCTGCATCCTAATTTATGTCCTAGTAACCATAAAAACCAACAAACTTGGAATAATGCAAATATCTTAAAAAATTCTTCTCAAAATGAGCTATCGAGTGTGAAGGTTCATGGCTTTCAAGCCAGATGACCGATGTTAGTGCTAGTTTCAAATGATAGTTTTCTCAAATGATCTCATTTTGTGCAAATTGGTGAATATTGAAATGGGCAACAAGTTTGCCAAAGAAAGTTTTCATTTTCGTTGTATGAAAAATCCATTTTTCATTTTCCGAGTGCCAAAAGTAGGGTTGTTTTGTGAAGAAGCTACCAAATATTTGGTGTGAATTTGAACCACACCATTTTTGTAAAATACTAGACCATATTTTATTAATAATTGACCAAATTTTTGCATGATAAATGATTTTATCCACCTTTCCTGAAAAAGACAAATTTCCGCAGATTCAGTTGGAAGCGGGTCAAATTTGAACTACAGCTCCTTGATAGTTTGCTCTTTATTTTTTCCAAAAATCATTTCTAGGTACACAAGTAGTCATTTAATAAGATATCCACCAATTGTTTTCCAAGATTCCACCGCTAGCTATCGCCGGTCATGCCCGCCGTTTTGACCGCATTTTGAAATGGGCATTTAAAATTCAAAAAAATAATAAAAAATGTAAAAACTTCGCACTGCATTCTAATTTATGTCCTAGTAACCATAAAAACCAACAAACTTGGAATAATGCAAATATCTTAAAAAAGTCTTCTCAAAATGAGTTATCGAGTGTGAAGGTTCATGGCTTTCAAGCCAGATGACCGATGTTAGTGCTAGTTTCAAATGATAGTTTTCTCAAATGATCTCATTTTGTGAAAATTGGTGCATATTGAAATGGGCAACAAGTTTGCCAAAGAAATTTTTCATTTTCGTTGTATGAAAAATCCATTTTTCATTTTCCGAGTGCCAAAAGTAGGGTTGTTTTGTGAAGAAGCTACCAAATATTTGGTGTGAATTTGAACCACTCCATTTTTTTAAAATACTAGACCACATTTAATTAACATTTGACCAAATGTTTGCATGATAAATGATTTTTATACACCTCTCTTGAAAAAGACAAATCTACGCAGATTCAGTTGGAACGGGGTCAAATTTGAACTACAGCTGCCTCATATTTTTCTCTTTATTTTTTCCAAAAATCATTTCTCTAATAAGATTTCTTTCCACCTTTTTTGAAAAACACAAAATCCGACCGATTCAGTTGGAAGCGGTTCAAATTTGAACTACAGGTGCATTGTAGCTTGTTCCTGATTTTTTGTAAAAGTCATTTTTAGGGACTAAAGTGCCTATTTTATCAGAGATACACCAAGGGTTTCTCAAGATTCAAGCCCCAACTACGAACGGTCCTGCCCAATGTTTTGACCATGTGTTCAAATCGGCATACGAAATTAAAAAAAATGCAAAAAAACATTGCACTATGTCATTATATGGAAAACCAATTATTTTTAAGTGTATGTTTGCATTTAAACATGGAATTATTTTAAAACCATGCATTCCTTTTATGGCTTATTTGAATGTAAATGAATAATTCAAAAAAATCAAGTTATTCAAAAACCTATATAAATATATTTTTTATAAGTTTATGTTTTTTTATATTTTTGTTTTGATGAAAACATTCATTAATAATCTATAATAACCAAGGATATCTTTATGTTTTTTCCAAATTTTATTTTGTTAAAATTGGAGTTCAAATTTCAAAGTTATTAAAGAAAAACCGAACTAAAGAAAAACAATAGAGAACCGACCGAGCCGGCCCAGCCCAGCTGCGTGGCCTAACAGTCTGCTTGAATAGTAAAAAAAATAAAAAAAGGGAAGAAATAGTGGACTCACCCGTCAAGGCCCAAACCCACTAGGAATTATACAATAAAGAGGCCGCGCGCGCAATTGTGGCAACAAGTAAGAAGTGGCCTGATGGTTTGTGTTGTGGGATGTGAGCTTGAGGTCGTGTGTTTGAGTATCCTCTGCTCCATTTTGCTGTTTATTTTGAATATTAGTTATTTTGGTCAACATGTAAGTTTGGTTAGGGCCCACATGTCATCTTTGTGTGGGTCCGACCTGTCATTGTATATGCTTTGTAGTTGGACTCAGGGTCAACAAGTCAATACATAGGTCCCACCAGTATGTGGTTGGCTAAATTGACACAGATATATGCCTATATGGTTCGTTAAAATTGACACAAATATATGCCACATAGGCGAAAATTGACACATAGACGAAACAGTTGAGGTGGCTGCCTCATTATTTTCACCTATGCCAAATAAACATGAACGACAATTGAAATTGGTCTCAATTAGATAAAAATTAGGAAGCAGACAAATGTTGTTTCCGTTATGACCAATTTGTGTAAGCAGAATGTGACCTTTTAAACCAAAATGGTCGTTGTGTTTTAAAGTTTAGACCTTCCCAAACAGTCGGGGACCAATTGGTTTGAAATGGTCGCAAATTCACGACCAAATTTTCAGAGATCACTAACAGAAGGTCACTAGTTGACATATTTCTTGTAGTGTAGCTCACACTTGAAGGTGGCTCGGCAGTGCCGAGCTAGGGGGCCTTAGGCGCTGTCTGCATTGTACCGTACCTATGCAGTTGTAATAAGTTGTATCCGCGTCACTCCCCTGAGTGATCACGGCCCGCTAACTAATCCTAGCTAACAATGTGCAGGGCTCACTGCTCAATAATGCATAATTATAATAGGCATCGTAGGATAAAGGAGGTACATCAAGGGCGACAAAAACAGGCTATGCAATTGAATAGGATAGTAATCGTAGCAGCAACAGTAACAATGCCTAGTGCAAGAAAGAACGTAAAGGTAGGCGATATCTAGGGAGGAGAATAGCTCTGCTTGCCTGGAAGCTCGACGGTAGGGGTAGGGGTAGGGTCGTCGACGAAGTAGTCGTACCCGGCGGCGGTGTAGTCGACGACGGCAGTGGGGTCTACCGGAGAATAAGGGGGATAAACACAGTAAATACAAAGTAATCATAGCAAACAAATACATGTCATGACGTATGCAAACTTAACGGTGTTCTAACGCAGTGCAATGCACATTGCTCGGAACGGGAATTCATCCGGGGATGAACTACTGCTCCGGGTGATTACTGGACAGGGTGTCCGGAGGGGGAAGGTACCATGCCGGAGGTGTCGTGGACATCCGACAAACCTAAGAGGGGTGTATCCTTGTTAGTTGAACTATTCTGAACAACTTTCTTGTTCAGAATAAATTCATCCGGATACTTTAACAGTACCAGACAAATCATCGGACAGACGTCCCGGAGGGGGGGATGTCGATGTTCGTTGTGTTAGAGGGGTGTGGTGGGTATACGTATACCGTATCCGTAATCATTATATTTTTCTGATCAATTTTGATGTATAAAGTTTTTGAATCTGACTTACAGTTTAAAAGATATTTAAATTCAAAGTTTTAATCATTTTAAAAGATTTTCTGAATTTAATTTATTAATAAAATGCAACATTATCCATAGAGAGTTGACTGGTCAAACTTGACCAGTGGGACCCACTGGTCAGCCTCACACTGCTAATAAAACATTTAATTAAATTTATTTAACCACTAGACCCACATGTCATTGACTATTAGCAGTTTCAATTTCATTTTAATTTATTTAAAACACTGGGACCCAGCTGTCATAGGGATAAGTTTATTATTAACAGATTAATTAATCTATAGGTTATTTAAATGGACTGGGTCCACATGTAAGTCTCAAAAGGGGGGGGGGTATCTCAGTAATTAATTTTAATCAGGGGTTAATCACAAGGGGGGACATCTGTCAGTGGGACACCCCCACGTTTTTAGAACACGGCCTGCCCTCGCTGGGCACACCGGCGGCGAGCACAGGGGCCACAGCGGGGCACGGCAAGGCGTCGATGGACACGACGAGGGCGTGGCCAGGGCGGCATGGGGTGCGCGCGGGAGCAGAGGACACGTGTCAGTGGCGCGGCGAGCGCGCGCAGCCATGGCGGCCACGGCGGACGGAGCGCGGCTTCGCGAGGACGGCGACCTAGCGCGCAAAACCAGAGTGCGAGCACACGGGGACGAACGGGAGGCTCACTGTGATATGTAGTCGTTAGCGTGGGCTCGGGGGAGTGGTGGCCGGCCGGAATTTGCAGGAGCTCGCCGGCGGCCTGGAGATTGAAGAAGGCGACGATGCCCTCAATGTGGTGGCCCCCGGCTCAATTTCCCGCAGGGGATGACGAATACGGCGATGCCGGTCTCTCCGGAAAACTCGACGAGGCCCTGGGGATTTAGTGGCCCCGCGAGTTCGAGCTCGCGCCCATGGCGGGTCGGGCGTCGCGAGGGAGACAACGAGGGGCGAGCGCGAGGGGGATCTGGGGGCGTGCGGGTTAGGGTTAGGGCAAGGGGAGCACAGTAGGGGGGGTTGGCCCTCTTGTAGACCGCCGGGAGCCGTGGATGAGCGCCACAGAGGGGGGCTCGCCGGTGGCAGCGGGGATGCCCGCCACACCCTCCCCTGTACGGAGGTTGAAGAAGGGGGCGTGGGCTGGGCCAGGGCAGTATATAGGCCTTTTCCTTTTATTTCTTTTCTGTTTCTGTTCTTTTATTTTTGTATTTCTTTTTAGTTACTCTTTACAATTTTGTAAAATATGGAACTTGATCCATAATTGATATTGCACATGACCAGAGTGCCGCAAAAAGTTTTGTGCCAAAATAAATTCAATTGTATTTTTTATATTTAAAAAGGATTAAATGCCACTGGTTTGGCTACTGTTTGAATTGTTTGATTTATTTTATAGCTCAATAAATTCCCATACCCACATGGACATGGTCCACTGAATACTGGTGATTTAACAAAATTGGTTTCATAATTTTTGGACAATGTTTTATTTCCACTTATTTTTAATATTCATCCAAAGGCATTTTGGGTTTGTCTGAATTCAGAGATGAACAAGCCATGATCAAAGGTTATTAGAGGCTTGCTAATCACAGAGAAATATATTAACAAAAGTTTTACAGATGCCTCACACTGACGGTGTTACAAATCTCCCCCACTACAAGAATTCTCGTCCCGAGAATCTAAGCGGTAGATGGGAAAAGATCGGGGTATTCCTCACGAAGACGATCTTCGTGTTCCCAAGTGGCTTCATCTTCAGAATGATTCGACCACTGAACTTTGAGGAACTTGGTTGTCTTGTTGCGGGTTTTGCGTTCAGATTGATCGAGAATACGGCTCGGATGTTCTTGATAAGTCAAGGCCTGTTGCAATTCAATCATATCATGTTCCACTTCACGAATAGGGTCCTTGAAGCAACGTCGGAGTTGCGACACGTGAAATGCATCGTGGACTTGGGAGAGGTTTGACGGCAACTCCAATCGGTATGCCGTTGGCCCACTCCGGGAAAGAATACGGAACGGGCCAATGTAGCGAGGATCTAACTTGCCTTTGATTCCGAAACGATGAGTGCCTCGCATCGGGGTGACACGGAGGTAAGCATATTCGCCAGGTTGATAGACCATTTCCTTGTGCTTGCGGTCATAGTTGCTCTTCTGACGAGACTGAGCAGCTTTCAAGTGTTCACGAATAACGCAAACCTGATCTTCGGCATGCTGAGTAATGTCCGGACCAATGAGGGTTCGTTCCCCAGTTTCTGACCAATTTAGAGGGGTTCGACACTTACGTCCATAGAGAAATTCGAAGGGAGCCATCTGCAGACTAGCTTGATAGCTATTGTTGTACGATAATTCAGCAAATGGAAGAGATTCCTCCCATTTCCTACCGAATGAAATGACACAAGCTCGAAGCATGTCTTCAAGCACTTGGTTGACTCGTTCAACTTGTCCTTGCGACTGGGGGTGATAAGCGGTGCTGAAATTCAGGTGAGTGCCCATAGCTTCTTGCAAACTATCCCAGAACTTTGAGGTGAAAAGGCTGCCTCGGTCGGAACTGATCTCCAACGGAATGCCATGGAGGGACACAATTCTGGAAACATACAAGTCTACTAACTGACTAGCAGAGATTGTCTCCTTGACTGGCAGAAAGTGGGAAACCTTGGAGAATCGGTCGATGACGACAAAGATATCATCATGGCCTTTCTGCGATCTGGGAAAACCAGTGACGAAGTCCATCTCGATCTTGTCCCACTTCCATTCAGGAATAGAAAGTGGTTGCAGAGTTCCAGCAGGTCTTTGATGTTCTACTTTGACGCGACGGCAAGCGTCACACTCGTCAACATATCGAGCGATGTCTTGCTTCATGTTAGACCACCAGTACCGCTGACGAAGGTCTTGGTAGATCTTGGTACTACCAGGGTGAATCGACAAAGGAGTATCATGAGCTTCTTTCATGACGCGCGAGGTCAAGTTTAGATTGGGCTTACTCCTAGGGACCACTAAACAATTCTTGAAATACAACGTACCATCATCAGCAACAGTGAAGCATGATGGATTTCCTCTAGCGATATACTTCTTGATCTTCTCGACATCAGAGTCACATGTTTGTATCTACTTGATGGTGTTGTCGAGGTCCGGATCAACAACAAGGTTATTCACATGTCCCTGCGGAACAATTTCAAGGTTCAACTTGCGGAGCTCTTCATACAGAAGTGGCTGCTCTATTCTGACTTCAAGTTCAGAACAGTAGGCTTTGCGGCTTAAGGCATCGGCCACCACATTAGCTTTGCTAGGGGTGTAAGAAATTCCCATGTTGTAGTCGGCTATTGTCTCGAGCCATCTCTGTTGGCGAAGATTCAGGTCTGGTTGAGTAAACAGGTACTTCAGGCTTGGTGGTCAGTGTAGCTCTCGCAACGGGTACCAACGAGGTAATGTCTCCACAACTTCAATGCATAAATTACCGCTGCCAATTCGAGATCATGAGTTGGATACTTATCTTCGTGAGCACGCAGTTGACGAGAGCCATAAGCAATCACTTTGCGCTCTTGCATTAGGACACAGCCTAATCCTTGACGAGACGCGTCGCAATATATCACGAAGTCCTTCTGAGTATCAGGGGGAGCAAGCACTGGGGGAGAAGTGAGCTTGTCCTTCAGAGCTTGAAAAATTTCTTGACATTTATCAGTCCACTCAAACTTGACGCCTTTGTGAAGCAGATTAGTCAAAGGCTTGGCAATCTTGGAGAAATTCTCAACAAAACGGAGGCAATAGCTAGCAAGGCCGAGGAAACTTCTGACTTGCTTGACGGTCCTGGGCGGAGTCCAGTCAAGAATAGCCTGGATACGTTCGGGGTTGACGGCAACGCCATCCTTGGAAATCACATGACCAAGGTAGGTTACTTCGGGAAGCCAAAATTCACACTTAGAATACTTAGCATAGAGTTTGTGTTCTAGAAGCTTTTCCAGTATAAGACGAAGATGTTCAGCATGTTCTGCATCGGTCTTGGAGTAAATCAATATATCATCCAGATAAACCACGACAAACTTGTCGAGGTATTCCATGAATATATAGTTCATCAATCTGGAGAAAGTGGCTGGGGCATTCGTCAAGCCAAAGGACATGATAGTGTACTCGTAAGAACCATAGCGAGTAATGAATGCGGTCTTCGGGATGTCCTCATCACGGACCCAGATTTGATGATAACCCAACCTTAAGTCGAGTTTTGAAAACACCGTGGATATAGCAAGTTGATCATAAAGATCATTGATCCGAGGGAGGGGTACTTGTTCTGTATCGTGGCCTGGTTGATAGGTCGGTAATCTTGGACCAAAAGGTTCGTGCCATCACTCTTCTTGACAAAGAGCAAAGGTGCTCCCCAAGCAGAGGAACTTGGACGGATGAAGCCTTTCTCGAGGGCCGTGTCAATCTCCTTCTTCAATTCAAGGAGGTGGTGAGGTGGCATCTTATATGGGCGCTTGGCAATAGGGACGGTGCCGCGCTTCAAGTCGATGACGAATTCAACTTCCCTAATCGGAGGTATCCCCGGCAGTTCTTCTGGGAATACGTCGGTAAAATCACAAACGAGGGGAACTTTCTCTATCCCTTCGAGAGGTGCGACATTCAAGGCATTCAGAGCATATATACGAGCTTCAGCATTCATCGACACAATGGCAGTGTGACTCACAATCGCGCCAGAAGGATGAAAGAGTTGGATGACCTTGGTGCCACAATAAAGTGCGGCATCGTGGGCTTTCAGGCAATCCATACCCAAGATAAGGTCAATAGTGGATGTTTTCAGAATATGTGGGGAGACAAGGAACTCAATCCTTTCGATCTCGACGGTGATGTTAGGTGCCAGCATGTCAACGTGACACATGCCGCCGGGTGTTTTAACGGCCAAGGGGGTACGCATCTTTTCGTGGTATACGCCATGCTTAGATGCAAATGCTCCAGACATAAATGAATGTGATGCTCCTGTATCAAATAAAACAGTAGCATGTATTGAGTTAACGAGGAGAGTACCCATCACTGTAGCGGGCTGTGCCTGAGCTGCTTCAACATCAATGTTGTAAGCATGACCACGAGCATGAGTATTTGACCCAGTATTATAGTTGAGGGTCCCATTGTTGCCACGGCCATTTCCGCGGCCAGCAGGGTGAACTACCAGTTGATTCTGTCGCTGACGGCAGTCTCTGGAAATATGGCATGGCTGACGGCACTTGAAACACAGGCCATCTTGAGGACGGAGGGGTGCAGTCTCAGTCTTCGGCTGTCTCGGCGGGGGCGGAGGCAGACGGGGTGCAACATACGACGGCCTTGGTGCAAGGGCAGTTGGACGAAACACACTGTGTGGAAGCCAAATGCGTTGCTTCTGTGCTGTGCCCGAAGATGAGCCAGCATCACGGGGGCGCTTCGGCGAACCACCAAACTTAAGCTGAGCGGTCTCGAGAGTGATAGTCTGGTTCACCATGGTGGCGAAGTCGGGGAAGACGTGCAAAGCCAGTGCAAGCTGGAGATCGGGGTTGAGTCCATCACGGAACTTCTCTTGCCTACTTGCATCATTGGGGAGGTCACTTCCAGCATAGCGGGAGAGGCGGAGGAATTCCCTTTGGTATGCCTCAACAGTTTTGTTGCCCTGAACAAGGTTGCGGAACTCGGCCTTCATACGGTTCATAATCGCCTGGGGGACATAACGAGCACGGAAGGAAGTCTTGAAGTCATTCCAGGTGACGACATTCCCTTCAACTAGGGAGCCCTTGTAGGTGTCCCACCACTGAGCAGCGGGACCACGCAGGAAATAGGACGCGACTTTGACATAATCAGCAGCGCTCACATTAGCGAACTCCAACTGACGGTTGATATCACGGAGACAATCATCGGCATCCAACGGCTGTTCAGGTTGGTGGAAGAGAGGGGGATTGAGACACATGAAATCCCGCAGAGTAACCACAGGCAGTTGGTTCTGGTGCATGTTCTGATTCTGGTTTTGATTCTGGAGCTGATGTATGACTCCTTGCATAAACACCTGGTTCATCTGAAACTGCTGCATCATCACGGCCATGTAGTCCGGCGGCGGAGGTGGATCGTTGGCACCACGACCACGACCACCACGACCAGCCATCCTGCTAGAATTTAACAGGGGTATTTCAGCGATGAACATTTTAACAAGATGCCGGAAACTAGTAAGAGGTAAAGCGACAACAAAGAGGAGGCGCGGATATATAGGAGTAGTCATATAAGACATACACATCCACACATAGAATCAATCGAAAATCGGGCAGCGTAACGTCGTAGAAATTAAGGAAAAAGGACACACTAGGCGGCGCGCAGACCGCGGTCAGGATTACACGACGCGACATAGATTCCACTATGTCAATCACGCCGCAAGAAAACTGTTGGCCACAGGAGTTAATGCCAGAGGATGCGGGGCCTGCCCAGAATGAGAATGGGATCCGCGGTCCGGGACCTGGGGTAGAACTCCTGCGACACGACTAAATCAATGGGGAAGCACCCAAACGCCGAATGGAATCAAGAGAACGTGATCCTAATGTCAGTGTTTGTAAAACTTACCAGCAAGGATAAGAGAGCAGATTCCCAGAGCAAAGGTAAGGAGAAAAGGATCCTAGTACCATAGATATCACACGTAGTGACATCGATGTGGGCCAGTAAAGTTAGCAAAATAGTTTTTCAAAGTCTAGACTCAACTTCGACCAGGTAGTGGTTGGGTGGCTTCCTACAGGAAGTAGGCTCTGATACCAACTTGTGATGCCCCTAAAATCAATCGGTGTACAGTAATCATACACGCAGGGTACACGGCTGAGATTAGGGTGCCACGGTGAGAGTATCACATCACAACACTAAAAAAAAGGATAAACCAATATGTTACAAGATAAGGGGTCACACGGACCCGAATACATAAGTTATACAAGCCATAATATCTGAGTACAGACATAGTTAGTCAAGTTTTGCCTTAAGAAGGCTAGCACAAATAACATCAGAGATACAGATCGAAAAGGAAAGGCCTCCTGCCTAGGAGCCTCCGAAACTACTCCTGGTCCTGGTCAGCGGGGGTCTCGACGTAGTAGTATCCGCCTCTGGGGTACTCCTGCTCCTGGGCTCCAACGTCGATTGCAGCGGCCGATCAGGCAAAACATAAAGGGGGAAATAAAGCAAAGGTGAGTATCTAGCATACCCGCGAGTCTTACGTCCGCTACTAAGCATTATGCATTTGTATCAAATGGAAAGGGGAGGCTGTATATAGTGGACTGCAAGATAGAAATCAGAATAAGGGTAAAAAGCTAGGCCTATCGAAGACTAGCATCTTCTGACGTGTCTTGCAGCACGAGAAGAGAAACAACCAACAGTTTATATAAAGCATAAAGTAACAATGAAGCAGAAGTTGCTGCAACATTGTATAATAGTAAGTTGTAATGATTAATAATAATAATGCCTCCGAGTTCCCCTCCTCGACTTCCCTGCGAGGATGAAAACCCGGAACCATACAGTTTAATAGTAATAGTTTGTAGTGGTAAGATCCGGCTTCAGCATAAAGCGTCCTGTTACCGTGGACACGGCTATTCGAATAGATTGAACTCCCTGCAGGGGTGCACTACTGTTCAGCCTGCACGCTCGGATCTCCAGGGTGGTGTGAACCTTGTTAGGGAACGCCCCACCGAGGCTATCCGACACATCGCGTCCCATCCTAGGCTCAGCAGAGAGGCCATCCGCCGGACTATATCCTATGCACCAAGGGGTCTAGGTCCCTCACCCTTGGACGCTCCTGCACGGTACGAGACTGGCCGGTGAAGCAAAAGAAAATCCATAACACACCTGCTGCCGCAAAAAGACAAGACCGCTTCCCGGCTATCAGCCCGTGGTACTGCTGACGCCTGAAGAGCTTTCGGACAAACTACGACGCAGGGGAGCCCATAACTCCTTATCCCACGTGAAGGTAGTGCGTACAGACCAACGGGTCTCTCAAGTCATCCGCCGAACCATTTAGCATTTTAATATTATCTCGCAGACAACCGTTATCGCTGTCTGACTAACAACACAATGGACAACGAACAGCAACAAGGCCCACCGGTAACGTCGGGGCCTGCCCTGTCGTCCCGTCAAAGCGCGCGGTTACCGACAAGGTGAACCGTCTCCTAACCTTGTCTCGCGTGTGCTCTTGGTAGAGCTCGACTTTTTCGTGGTCTGGTAACTCTTGCGAGATACGAGCAGGGGCCAAGCACGCCAGTAACGTCAGTCGTACCCTCCCTGTCGTTCCCGACACAATACCGCTCACGGGCACCGTTGGGTCGCCCGGCTTCTTACCTTAAGGACAACCGTGCTCAGGTACCTAGAGCGTCTATACAGAGTCATCAACGAGTGGAGTACAAGGATTACTCCTTGATAGCTCACACTTGAAGGTGGCTCGGCAGAGCCGAGCTAGGGGCCTTAGGCGGTGTCTGCATTGTACCGTACCTGTGCAGTTGTAATAAGTTGTATCCGCATCACTCCCCTGAGTGGTCACGGCCCGCTAACTAATCCTAGCTAACAATGCGCAGGGCTCACTGCTGAATAATGCATAATTATAATAGGCAGCATAGGATAAAGGAGGTACATCAAGGGCGACAAAAACAGGCTATGCAATTGAATAGGATAGTAATCGTAGCAGCAACAGTAACAATGCCTAGTGCAAGAAAGTATGGAAAGGTAGGCGATATCTGGGGAAGAGAATGGCTCTGCTTGCCTGGAAGCTCGACGGTAGGGGTAGGGGTAGGGTCGTCGACGAAGTAGTCGTACCCGGCGGCGGTGTAGCCGACGACGACAGTGGGGTATACCGGAGAATAAGGGGGATAAACACAATAAATACAAAGTAAACATCGCAAACAAATACATGTCATGACGTATGCAAAGTTAACGGTGTTCTAACGCAGTGCAATGCACGTTGCTCGGAGCGGGAATTCATCCGGGGATGAACTACCGCTCCGGGTGATTACCGGACAGGGTGTCCGGAGGGGGAAGGTACCATGCCGGAGGTGTCGTGGACATCCGACAAACATAAGAGGGGTGTATCCATGTAATTTGAACTATTCTGAACAACTTTCGTGTTCAGAATAAATTCATCCGGATACTTTAACAGTACCGGACAAATCATCGGACAAACGACCCGAAGGGGGGATGTCGATGTTCGTTGTGTTAGAGGGGTGTGGTGGGTATACGGATACTGTATCCGTAATCGTTATATTTTTCTGATCAATTTTGATGTATAAAGTTTTTGAATCTGACTGACGGTTTAAAAGATATTTAAATTCAAAGTTTTAATCATTTTAAAAGTTTTTCTGAATTTAATTTATTAATAAAATGCAACATTATCCACAGAGAGTTGACTGGTCAAACCTGACCAGTGGGACCCACTGGTCATCGTCACACTGCTAATAAAACATTTAAGTAAATTTATTTAACCACTGGACCCACATGTCATTGACTATTAGCAGTTTCCATTTCATTTTAATTTATTTAAAATAGTGGGACCCAGCTGTCATAGGGATAGGTTTCTTATTAACAGATTAATTAATCTATAGGTTATTTAAATGGACTGGGTCCACATGTAAGTCTCAAAAAGGGGGGGGGTTATCACCATAATTAATTTTAACCAAGGGCTAATCACAAGGGGCGGGGCATCTGTCAGTGGGACACCCCCACGTTTTTAGAACACGACCTGCCCTCGCTGGCCACTCCGGCGGCGAGCACAAGGGCCACGGCGGGACACGACAAGGCGTCGATGGACGCGACGAGGGCGTGTCCAGGGGCGACATGGGGTGCGCTCGGGAGCAGAGGACACGGGTCAGTGGCGCGGCGAGCGCGCGCAGCCATGGTGGCCACGACGGATGGAGCACGGCTTCGCGAGGACGTCGACCTAGCGCGCGAAACCAGAGTGCGAGCACACGGGGACAAATGGGAGGCTCACTGTGATGTGTAGCCGTTAGCGTGGGCTCGGGGGAGTGATGGCCGGCCGGAATTTGCAGGAGCTCGCCGGCGGCCTGGAGATTGAAGAAGGCGACGATGCCCTCAACGTGGTGGCCCCCGACTCGATTGCCCGCAGGGGATGACGAAGACGGCGATGCTAGTCTCTCCGGACAGCTCGACGAGGCACGAGGGCTTTAGTGGCCGCGCGAGTTCGAGCTCGCACCCATGGCGGGCCAGGCGTCGCGAGGGAGACGACGAGGGGCGAGCGCGAGGGGGATCTGGGGGCGCGCGGGTTAGGGTTAGGGCAAGGGGAGCGCAGCAGGGGGGGTTGGCCCTCTTGTAGACCACCGGGAGCCGTGGATGAGCGCCACGGAGGGGGGCTTGCCGGTGGTAGCGGGGATGCCCGCCACGCCCTCCCCTGTACGGAGGTTGAAGAAGGGGGCATGGGTTGGGCCAGGGCAGTATATAGGCCTTTTTCTTTTATTTCTTTTCTGTTTCTGTTCTTTTCTTTTTTATTTCTTTTTAGTTACTCTTTACAATTTTTTAAAATATGGAACTTGATCCATAATTGATATTGCACATGACCAGAGTGCCACAAAAAGTTTTGTGCCAAAATAAAATCAATTGTATTTTTATTTATTTAAAAGGGATTAAATGCCACTGGTTTGGCTACTGTTTGAATTGTTTGATTTATTTTATACCTCAATAAATTCCCATACCCACATGGACATGGTCCACTGAATATTGGTGATTTAACAAAATTGGTTTCATAATTTTTTGACAATGTTTTATTTCCACTTATTTTTAATATTCATCCAAAGGCATTTTGGGTTTGTTTGAAAGCATGATCAAAGGTGATTAGAGGCTTGCTAATCATAGAGAATTATATTAACAAATTTTTTACAGATGCCTGACACTGAGGGTGTTACATATACTAGGCTAGGTCTCAGGGAGTCCGTCTTGATTACAGATGAGGTTTCCTAACCATGATCTTGTTCCGTACGGCAAGTTTGCACCTTCCTTATGACTCGCGGACTCCTACGTCGGTGCCACTAGTGGGCCAAGGATGGGCCTAGGCGGCATCTTTGTGGGCCTTCTGTCTTCTGGTACACCGGGTAGGCTCATCCATAGGAGTCGTGGGGTCACCCCCTCGTCAGTAGCCCCTGAGTGCCTGGGGGACTCGAAGAGGCGCGCAGGGACTCGAACCCACTCTAGCGTCGTTTTGATGTATGCACGGTTCAACCGCGGGTCGCTGGCAGTCTGGGGCCATGACAAAACCTGTTTCGAAGGATACTAAGCTGAAAGGGCCCAAGGTGTCGACTGGTCGAGCCTTGGTGAATTGCACTAGTGGAAAAAACCGTAGTAGCCCAATCAAACCCATGTCCCTCGACATGATCTTGGAACACTGGTGTCTAGCAAAAGTCATGCCGCTGCAGGTCTTACAGTGATCAATTGCCGCCAGTAAAGCTCGTAGCCTAGGCACCTCCGCCCAGCTTTTTCTATCATGCATGCGCATGGAAAAGGTTGGGAGTGAAATCGCTCTTCGGCAAGTCCCAGCCCGGCCGATCTGCGCAGCGGGTCTTACCTACACGCTAAGCTTGCGTGGCATCTGGGCACAGTGTGTCGTGTTCCAGGAATATGTATTTTTATTGAGGCGCGGAGCCTAGTAGATAATGCACCCACTTGGAATAAACAATCAAGTGGGCGGTTTTAGCGGTCACTCGTGGAGCTTCTCCGAATGCTCGGGCGTAGAGGGATATTTTCTCGGGAGGTCGTCGAGTGCTTGAGTATATAGAGTTTTGCGAGTAATCACTCGAATATCACTTTTGCTCTCGGGGTGAGGGAGCACCCGATACTCCGGGACCGCTCGATCTGGCGAGTGCAAGTCTGCTCATCTCCCGTCGTGGTGAGGGAGCACCCGAAACTCTCAAGGGTGCGAGTAATCACTCGAGCACGTTTTTACTTCTGGGTGAGGGAGCACCCGAAAAACTCTCATGGGTGGATATGCTCCCGATGGGAGTTAGATATATTTGAATGTATTTAAACTATGTAAAAAACTGTGTTTGCAAGCTGCCTCTTCTGCTCACTGCCCCTTTGATTTACCTCTTGTTTGGTGAAGATAACCAACCCCTTGCTGGAGGGCCGTCAAAGATGCTCTGGCTGCTAACCGTCATGTCTTCATGACCGGTCATAATGATGGCTTTTGGTGGCGTGCTGCAGCCGTCTGTTGAGTTATCGATGCGCGTATTGAAACCGTGCGAGATTTGACGCGTCCAGCGCACTGTGCCGCCCGTGTGAAGGCATCTTTGTCTCGGAATTCGAATCGCCCAGCATGCTTTGGTCTTTGAATTAATTGCTTCCGTTGTCTGGGCTTCTGCATGCTCTTGGGCTTGTGCTATAAATAGCCCCCTTTTGTTCGTCTCGCAGTAGTGTTTATCCTTTGCCCATCTTTCTCTTCTTCTTTATCTTCTCATGGGGACAAAGCGAGGTGCAGGTACGACTAGCCGCGGCCGGGTTCGCCGTGGTCGCGGTGGTCGTACTCCGCGTTCTTCTCGCGGTGGCCGTCGTGGTACACCGTCGACGCCTTCCTCCTCTTCTTCGGAGGAGGGTTTTTGGCGCTATGATTTCCTCCTGTGCGTCCGTGGCCGGAACGCTGCTCACATTCTACTTCCTTCTGCCTTTTCTGCCTTGTTTCTGAGCGCAGTCTTGATGGCCTTCTGCTTCTTCTTCAGGGGTGCGCTCATTCTCCTTCTTATGTTAAGTTGGAGATCGATAGTTCTCGCTTGATTTTTCTTGGCTTTGGCTGGAAATCTTTTGCTCGTCGGTTGAATTTGCATGATGGTGACACTCTTTGTTGCCGTTTTGATGGAGAAGATTCTCTTGTCATCCGCGCTTTTGATCCGAGCGGCAACCGTATGGATCCGTACTGGCCAGAGACAAGCAGCGATGGTGCCGGCAGTTGAAGGATTCCTTCGCCTGCGTCTTCAAATGCTTCCTCCTCCGGCGATTCTTCGGGTGCTGGTGTTGAACAGTCTTCAACTTCTTCCTCCTCCGGCTCTGAAGAGTACCTTGACGTCAAGCCACCAATCAAGCGGGTGTGCCGGGCGACCTTGTAGAACTGGAGGCAACGGCGTCATCTTCGCCGGCAGCTCGGGTGGAGCTGGAGAAGAAGCTGGTGGAGCAGGAGAAGAAGCTAGTGGAGCAGGAGAAGAAGCTGGTGGAGTATCGTCTTCGACTGCTCCGCAAATAAGTCGAGCTTTACCTTTTGTTATGTCATTGACATCGTGAGCCTGTTGCTTCGACTCCTCCTTTGTCTGTGATGATGCTCGCTGTCTTGGTGCCAGTCATCCCAGCATGGGCACTCATGTAGAAGTCATTATTCCTTGTAAGCTTATCAGCTGCTTGTGCCTTTGTACCTAGGTTATATCTCCATGTAATGAGGATTGCCTTCGAGTAATCTGAGCTGCCTTCTATCAAATGTACTTTGAATCTTTTTTTTGTACTGAAAATGATCCTTGTGATGTGAACTATGCTTGAGCCTTTGCAATGGAATTTGTCTTTGAGCCCTTTGCGACCGATAGCTGTTTTCGAGTCCTTGGCGATCGAAAGCTGTCTTCAAGTCCATTAAAACTTCGCTTTGTGGGTTTTATCGGGTGCGCGACAACGCTTCCGATGGGAGTAGCCCCCGAGGCTACGTTTGAGTCGAAGAGTCGAACGTAGGCTGAGATCTGTTTCCTTTGTCATTCTTCCATTATTTTCTGTCTTTTATCAGGTGCGCGACAGCGCTCCAGATGGGAGTAGCCTCCGAGTCTTTAGGTGATCGTTGGCGATTAGGCGAAGACTTAAATATTTTTTTGCATCCTGCGCTCCGTCCATATTTCTTCAGAGTACAGAGTGTTCCATCTTGTTGTAGCCGTGTCTTTCCTTGTTATTCCGGACATAGTTCAATGGGTGGCGCTTGTCGATGGGTTTTTGCTTGGACCCTTTTGAGCTTCGGGCTGCGTGAGCGATGATGATGTCTCTCGGGAGGAGATTTTGCAATCGAGCCCCCGAGTGCTTTTGTGAAAGATCGTGATTGCGACGATAGCGTCTCTCGGGGGGTTTTGTGCTCGAGCCCCCGAGTGCTTTTCTGAAAGATCGCGATCACGATGATAGTGTCTCTCGGGGGGTTTTTGTGCTCGAGCCCCCGAGTGCTTTTGTGGAAGATCGCGATCGCGACGATAGCGTGTCTCGGGGGGTTTTTGTGCTCGAGCCCCCGAGTGCTTTTGTGAAAGATCGCGATTGCGATGATAGTGTCTCTCGGGGGGTTTTTGTGCTCGAGCCCCCGAGTGCTTTGGTAAGAGATTGCGATGATAGCGTCTCTTGGGGGGAGTTTTTGTGCTCGAGCCCCCGAGTGCTTTGGTAAAAGATCGCAATTGCGATGATAGCGTCTCTTGGGGGGGAGTTTTTGTGCTCGAGCCCCCGAGTGCTTTGGTAAGATTTCGCGATTGCGATGATAGCGTCTCTCGGGGGGAGTTTGTACTCGAGCCCCCGAGTGCTAAGAGATCGCTTTTGTGATGATAGCGTCTCTCAGGAGGAGTTTGTACTCGAGCCCCGAGTGCTTTGGTATAGTAGTATTTGGGCAACATCATTTTATTGCGTCGAAGGTTTACATGAGCTGCCAGATGAGCATGACTGGTGGGGACTATGGGTAGAACAGGCGTAGTTTCGCTACGTTCCATGGATTTCCCACGTCCTCGTCAGTCTTCGGGTTCTTCAGTCTATAGGCGCCTCCTCCTATGACTTCTGTGATTATGAACGGTCCTTCCCATTGGGGGGCAAGCTTGTGAACTTTTTCTTGTATGAGCCGCAGGACAAGGTCGCCTTTATTGAAGGTTCTGGTGCGTAGGCGAATGCTTTGATAAGTGCGCAGTTTGTCCTGGTACCCCTCTGACTTTGCTAGGGCTGTGTCCCTTGCTTCGTCTGCTGTGTCCTTGTCATCTTGGAGCGCTTCTTCTGCTTCTTCTTCTTCGTACCCTGAGATCCGTGGAGCCCCGAATTTGAGGTCATGTGGTAGCACTGCCTCCGACCCGTACACCATGAAGAAAGGTGTGCACTGGGTTGCAGTATTTGGGCTGGTGCGTAGGATCCAGAGTACTACGGGGAGTTCTTCTACCCAGTTGCCTGCGGCCTGCTCGAGCGGTGCGAGGAGTCATTTTTTGATTCCCCCGCATACTAAGCAATTTTCTTTCTCCACTTGGCCATTGGACTGCGGGTGTGCGGCTGATGCATAATTGATTTTGATGCCCAACTCTTCGCAGAGGTTCTGGAGTTCTGCCGCTTTGGGGTTCGTACCATTGTCCGTGATGATGTTGTGCGGCTTTCCGAACTTGAAGGTGATTGATTTGATAAGATTTGCTACCGTGAGGGCTGTAGTGCTGGTAATGGGTGCTGCTTCGATCCACTTAGTGAATTTGTCGACTGCTACTAGCAGGTGGGTTATTCCTCCCTTTGAAGATTTTTTGAGCGGGCCCACCATGTCGAGTCTCCAGATGGCGACCGGCCATGAGGGTGGTATGGTCTTGAATTCTGAGGCTGGAGCGTGTGGTCTGCTGGAAAATTTGTGGCAGGCCATGCAACGCCGCAAGATGTCCTCTGCGTTCCTCATGATTGTTGGCCAATAAAGTCTTGTTCTAAAGGCTTTTGCCACGAGTGCTCGACTGCAGGCATGGTGCCCGCAGGTGCCTTCATGGATCTCCAGTAGTAGGGTCTTGCCGTCTTCCTCATCTATGCATTTTTGTAGGACCTGGGAAACGCCACGCTTGTAGAGTTGTCCATTGATTACTGTGAATGTTTTGGAGCGCCGACTAATGCGGTTGGCTTCTGCGACGTCCTGCGGTAGGATGCCGTCGATTAGGAACCTGTGGAGTGGCTCTCTCCAAGATTTGTCCTCTGGTGCGGGTGGCTCTGGCTCCTCGTCTGCGTTGTGGGCTTCTTCATTAACTATTGGGTCTGTGGCTGCCACTTGTGCTGGTTCAACTGTGTTGTCATCCTCCGTGTCTGCTTCTGGTCCGAGTCCTTTGATTGTGGTGATGGTCTCGTCTATATAGGCCTGAATGTTTCCGCCGATCCGTTTTCTCATATGTGATTGCACCATTCGCTGGTGTATTGCTCCTGCGTTTCTTAAGCCGAAGGGCATTTTGAGGCGGCCTGCTTCTCCTGAGTCCGTCGGGTGTACTTGGTGTTTGACCGCGTCGCTGTCGATTCTGGAGTCCCGTCCATGCTCTTTTGACTCGCTTCTGCTTGCTAGTGGGAAGGTGCTTTTATCTGTCGCTGTGACTGTTTCTGTGAGTTCTTGCTCGGCTCCGAATGTGTCAGAGACTTTGTGGAAATCGCGGTCACATTTGTCTGACTTGATGAAGCTCCCGTTGACTGTAATGACGCCCGCGGATCCTGGCATCTTGAGTTTGAGGTAGGCGTAGTGCGGAATCACCATGAATTGTGCGAACATTGGTTGTCCCAATATGGCGTGATACTGTGATTGCCAATCGAGTACTTCGAACTCGAGGGTGTGTCTTGCGAAATTGCGTCTGTTGCCGAAGACGACTTCGAGCTCGATTAGTCCAAGGGAGGTAGCTGCTTCTCCTGGGACTACTCCGTATAACACGGTGCTTGATTTCTTCCATACTGATTGAGGGATCATCATCTTGCGCAGGGTGCTGACGAAGATTATGTTCATGTTGTTGCTTCCGTCCATGAAGATTCTGTCCATGTCGTACCCTCCGATTTGGGCGTCGAGGACCAGGGGCGCGTGCCTCGGCCTTGGGACTGCATGCGTTTCTGCGTCGTGTAGCTGGTAGACTTCGACTGCGTTAAGATTCTCGGCTGCTCTAGCCTGCAGGGTGTAGGCATCCTGTTGGGCTTGCGATACCTTGCCTTCCTGGATTGTGTACACCTGTCCTTGAGTGGGCGACTTCTCGGCTCGTTGGGCGCGCTTGGCTTCTTGCTGTTTTTCCTTCTTGAGGCTGTCGGTGAGTTCATTGAACAGGCGGCAGTCTCCCAGAGTGTGGCTCGATCTGATGTTTCCCGAGTTGTCTTCGAAGTAGTGGATCGTGCAGGGTCCTTCTAGCTGTTCCCTGACCGTGAGCTTGCTAGATCCGGCGTGCCGTTTCCTCCTTGAGATTCGGAAGAATAGCGCGTGGTCCGCTGGGTGCTCGTGAGCTCGCGGGTCGACTTCGATCCCTTCACTGAGATTCTGGTTCCTTATGAGATTGGCGAATTCATCTGGCCTTTGATCTGGGTCGTAGTATTCGCCGGTCCGAGTCTCAGAGTCGCTGTCCTGGCGGGCGGCGGCTGACCGCACGGCAGCGGGTCGTCGAGTAGTCGGCGATCGCATGGCTGTATAATTTGACTCGTCGGGTGTAGTCTCTTCGTAGAATCCACGCGTCTGTCTTCTGGGTCCTCATTTTCTTCCTTGTTGGCGATGATCTTGGCGGTCGGTGGTCTCGAGCTCGAAGTCATTGGCATGTTGTGCGGCGGGTGCCCGGGTGGCGGTGGGTCATCGAGTGGTCGGCAGGTCCTCCTCTTCGTGTTGTAGTTCGTCGATCGGAATCTCCGTGTAGAACCCTCGCGCCTTTCTTTTGGGTCGTCGAGTTCTCCTTCACTGGCGGTGGGCTCGGTTGCCTCCGTAGTATTGGTCTTGGCACAGCTGCTAACCGAGTGATCTTGCTGGGAAGCGGAGATATTCGTTGTGATCTTGAATTCCTCGGGTGGATCGCATCTGATTCTTGCTCTTGAGTTGCGGCTTGCTAAAGACGGAACCGCCGAGATCGTAATTCCAACCTGTGTAGTTCCTGTTGGGGAACGGGGCAGAAAACAATATTTTTTCATAACCTACGCGCCCCGAACCCAAGACCTATGCTATGGTGATGCAAGTAACGGATGGAAATAGGTCACATACCAGTATGTAGTCCGTTAAGCGGGAAACGTTCCCACGTGAACGTGGTTGACGTAGTCGTACCCGCCGATCCTCGATGCGGCGGAGATCCTCGACGACTCCAGAAGCCACCCGGTCCTCGTATACCGATGACGGGATTACGTCCCCGTCGGAACGTTGTCAGTGAAGACGTCGCGACACGGCCTCAACGATGAAGGAGCACCACAAGTGTAGTGCCTCGCGGGATTACACACATACGATGTACCCGACGTCCCTCCGGGCTCCGAACCAGAAGAGCAGCGGAAAGAAGATGGATTCGGATCCCGATTCCAGCAGCACGACGGCGTGCCTATGGTGGAGAAACCCCCAACCAAGTGTAGACTCCAAACAAGGGGGGTCCACTCGAGGAGGGAGAAAGAGAGAGAAGAGAACTCCAAAAGATGAATCAAAAGGGCACCCCTACCCCTCCTTATATAGGCCAAGGAGGGGTGGGAACCTCCCTCCCTCCCCAAGGTGGGACTAATCCCACCAAGGGGGGAGGTGCGCCGGCCTAAGGGGGGAGTGGGACCCTCCTTGGCGCGTGGCCCAAAGGGGAAGGCTCCCTCCTCCCCTAATGGGCCCTTAGAGGCCTGTACACCTTTTTAATTCATTTTTAATTGTTGAAATCATATTTTAATATTTATTTTTGTTAATTAAATAATAAAACATATTTAAACATTATTTTGAACCTTTCAAAATATCCAGAACAACTTCCGGCACCTCCCGGAACAATTCCGGTGTTCTCTCTTATTTCATCGATGATCCTGAATCAATCCTTATTGCGTCGAATACCCTTAAGCGTGACACCCTACGGTTCGGGAAACAACAGACATGATCAGACACTCTCTGACCAATGACCATCATGTGGGATCTGGTTACAATCCTTGATGAGCCCCTGCGCTTCCATCGAATTAACTTCATCGTTTGAATCGTTAACGTTGAGTCCTGATCCCTTTGTCATACGGTACTTTGTTTATCCGAGGTTTGATCGTCGGTATCCAATATACCTAGTTCATTCTCGTTACCGACAAACATGTTTACTCGTTCCCGTGATATTACAACCCCGTGACCTAGTCACATGATTGTGCAATCTTTATGATGTAATATCACCGAGTGGCCCCAGAGTACCTATCCGTCACTCGGATGGACAAATCCCGTTTTGATCTATTTGCATACTCATCAACATATCTACTTCGGAATACCCAAGATACACCTTTATGGTTACCATGTTTCAGTGTAACGGTTAATGCACTCAAAGCATCCTGGTAGATAGCAATTATGTATGATCATCACGGTCTTAAGGATCGGGTCACTACGTTTATAGTTATCGCAATGTTGAACTATGTGACTAGATCACATTGCAACACTTCTGGTGGGTGTGTGTCCATCATGTCATTATCCCAATGACATGACCCCATTTTCAATAGACTGTTCACATCTCATGATCAGGAAACCTTGATCATCAATTGCCCAATGGACTAGTTTACTAGAGTTAACTAGGGACCTGGTTGTTTGTATACCACACGTGTATTAATGTTTCCGCTTAATACAGTTATAGCATAGTATAAAACTTATTATGAACTAATGGAATACGCCAATAAACATATTTTATTTGCCTCTAGGGCACATTCCCAACAGTCTCCCACTTGCACTAGAGTACACATAATCTAGTTGCATTTTTCTGTGGATCATAACTGCATATCATGTATATGATTATAGATCATGCTTGCTTGTGGAAAAGGTTGTATCAACGGTCTGGGTACCATTCAGATCCGTATGTCTTTTGCAAATCCTTAATGTCACCTAGTTTGACATTACTTCATTACCATTATAATTATGAGGTATATATATATATATATTCGGCGGTAGAGTGAGACTTCGTTTGTTTGTGTTTCAGCAATGACATCCGGTGGGTCACGCGGACTTTCCCATAGTCATGCACACTGAAACTCACTCAGTCAGAAGTCGAACTTCTTAAGCCAGAATATAACTCTTGCCACTTCTAAAGTAGCCATATAATTGTAGATTTAATCCTTAGTGCATTGTATGCAACGTTGATGTCTAACCATGTTTCTTTCAACTTAGGCATTTATTAGTATGATATCTCAATTTTCCAGGTTAGAGTCAGAACTTGAACCAGCATAACATTTATGGTCAAGTCCACTATCCTTTACAAATTAGAGATGTGTCCTCAGTTCTCCCCAGATACTTAAGGATAAACTTAACTCTTTGTTCAATGATTTACTCATAAATCATATCACAACATGTTCTTCTTACTAAGAACTTGGGTCACATTACGTCGAGTACAAAACTTTGGTTTTTTATATTAAAGAACCTATGATAGAGGCATAGAGGATGTAGCACATCCCTTTTTTTCATTTAACCATTGTTCTTGTACTGAGATTAACTCGATACTTCTCTTGGATATACAAGTAAGAAACTACCTTCTTGACTTGTCCCATTCTGAACTTCTTCAGAATCTTATCCAGGAAAGTATTCCGACTCAATGATATTAAACGCATTAATCTATCTTAATAGATTTCAATGCTTAACTTCATTCATGAAAGATTTTCAATAATCATTGATACCAACTACATCATTCACCATATGTTATATATGAGAATGTTGTCACGCTCCCACTCAAATATGTCAGCCACATATAAGACTAGGATAACATCCACATAACTCCCACTCAAATATGTCACCCACATATTAAGTTCAGGATAATACTCCCATAGATCCCACTCAAAATATGTCGTCCACATATTAGGTTTAGGATACTATTCAGCTCCCACTCAGTTTCATGCAAATGCATGTTTCTCAATATTTTGGCTAAGTCCAAAATCACTTTGATCATCCATCAAATTGAGAATTCCGGTTACGAGACACTAGCATCCATATGTTTTCCAAAACCTTCTTGTTGTACCAATTACAACACTTTTTCAAATATAGTATTTGAGGAAGTCACGGTATTGATAACAATTTGGATCAATCATAGTAAATACCCAATTGACTCAAGCATCGCTACATATTGTAGTCAACCTTTTGAATTTGTCAGAAACATCCTTCATGACAAATCGATCTTGATGTCTTCCTTTGATGTTCACATTTATTCCTTATAACCTTGAAGTTATTGAGAATATCAAGTAACCTTTTTACTCGATAAGATTCAAGTAATCTTAAATGTAACTCAATATAGGATTTCATGACTCATAGTCATTTCTCATACTCAGGTCCACCATCGATTCTTCGTAGTCCGTAGGTATGTCTTGTTCCATCAACATGACAAGTGAATCATGAATATTATTTTGCACAAGGGGCAAATATGTATTCTTGAATCCTACTTTGTTCAGTAAAAGTTTCAAGCGAAACACCATGATCATTATCATCATTTTCTCCTCTAACTGTAGAGCTTTGGTTCCGGAACATATTCCGTTACGCTACCCTGACATATGGAGGTAAGGTCAATTACCTTGGTTGAACTTTCACTTTCTTCCATTAACAAATTTATCAAGAAAACTTCTTGACAAATACCAAACTTATAGCAACACAAGGTTTGCTCCTTTGGTTCTAGTTGTGGAAGATGCATCCATAGTTGACTAGGGATACACTACAAAGATAATTTATCACATAAATCAAACTTCCTAGAAACCACGATACACCATGACTGATATGGTGTTGGTTTCCACGAACTCAGATGGTTTCCTATTCTGAAGTGAGTGTTTGCATATTAAATTAATAACTCTAAACAATAATAACGTAACTCGGTAAGAGATAACTTATACCATACACTATCCAATAGAGTATGATTATAATGTTCAGGCACATCAACAATATTTAAGTGTTCCAAGCATTGTAATTTGTGGAACAACTTTCACACAAGTCCGTATGCCGAAGGCTAACTCAAAACATTTGTCTCTTTGATCACATCGTAGAGACTTGTTTTTCTCGTTAATTTAGTACCCGTCTTCATTATGAAATCCCTTTGATCACATAAAACTATCCCAGACTCAAGTTTCATTAGTGAATACACATATTCATCTAAGTCCACATCTGAAGTTTACGAAATAATGAAATTCACTACATGCTGAAATATGATACATCACTATGTATGATATGCAACAGTCATCGCAAGCTCTGTTTTACCAGAATGCGAGGTTTCAGTCATCTCACCTAAAGAGGCATGGTTTGCATGTGTCAAGAGATCAAGTATCTCAAGACTTCATTAAACCAATCATGACTTAAACGGTAGTGTCATTACTAAGTTTGGATAATTCTTGGCATTACAATATTTCTTATAAATGATCAAACTACTACCATCAATATAAGAATAACTCATTCATAACCGTAATGTGACCATAAAAGATATCATTCATAAAAGGAGAACAACTGACTTGTTTCTCACTAATATGAATAATTGTCTTCGCGAGATGCAAGACACACTAATAAGGTTCACACTCAAACGATCATAAATTTATTCATATACTAATCAAATGATAGATGTAGAGGAGAGTGTTGTTGACCATCAACTATCTTGATTACCGTCAGCACACATTGTCACCTCATCCCTTCCAAGCCACTCTTTAAGCAGTGAGTTCAAGCATCGAATACTTAATCAACCACAATCAGTGTTTTGTGGGGAAAGACATTTATAACCCGTGTATCAAATATACTTTCTCCGTCAATGACTATTCCTGCATTGGTTCTACCTTTAAAGTTCACAACTTTAACCATGACATCATGACAGGTGAACAATTCTCCTTCATGACATAGTCTAGACGCGGTCTTTGTAGCTGGGAGGAAGCGGATGCAACTCCCCAGTTATTGTAAAGTAACCAGTCATTCTGTAGTCCAAGTTGTACACAAGGTGTTCATGTATCTTATACATTTTCCAAGTGGCTTTCTCAGCAGGTTTTTCCTTCCACCATGGTTGAAAAAAACCCCGTCCATATACTCATATTCCATTACTCTGATTTGTGACTTAGTGCTTTTAAGATCACCTAGCACGTCATACGTGTTGGTGTCTTAATCATGCATTCACAATTCAGATTCCATAGAATGAAGTATGGTGTATCGGACAGTCATTGAATAAGAGACGATGAATACGATACTCATCATCATCTTCCTCAATTACGGAGTTATCTGGTGTATCTCCTAGCAGTTCTCATATTATGTTTTAACAAGTCATTAGTAATGAGTATGTCTCTAACGGTGTTGGTACACATCAATGAAGTAAGACCCATTTTCCTTAAGTTCTACATCACACTAAAGAGCCATGGTTATAAACATTGGTTATGACATTATCTACAATGATATTTGCTAAGACATGAAGATTAAGTTCATAATAGGAGTTCATGTTTTAAACAATTCTAGAACTCCCACTCAGACAAACATCCCTCATAGTTTATTCTAAGTGATTACACAATCCTTGAGAACTATACCTCCCCCGTGTGACACGACCATCAGTATATTCTCAAGGTAGGGCATCATGCCAATCACATCATCCATGTGACTCATGCTCGATCTTTCGATCACTGTGTCCCGAGGCCATATCTGCATATGCCAGGCTCGCCACAATAACCTTAGGATGCGTTTGGTTCTAGGGCTATCCTTTTAGGGACAGGGATAGCCCTCTTTTAAAGTGGTTACCACCTGTTTGGATCAGAGGCAAAGGGGGATAGGGTCAACCATATGCTTGGAATATGCTTCAAAAAAAGGGATAGCCCAAGCCGCGAAAAACGAGCGGGTCGCGGCATCCCTCCTGGGTCCTGCGCGCGACGGGAAGAGCTGGGGCAGCAGCTGCGGAGGCTGGCCGGAGGAGGAGGGAGGGAGGCTCTCCGGAGGAGGAGGAGGACGGGGCTCGCAGCTGGGAAGGCTCGCCAGAGGAGGAGGAGGGCAGGGGTCACCGGAGGAGGAGGGAGGGAGGGGCTCGCGGCTGGCCGGAGGAGGAGGAGGAGGGAGGGGCTCATGGCTAGGGAGGCTCGCTGGAGGAGGAGGAGGGTGGGGCTCGCCGGAGGAGGGAGGGAGGGGCTCGCGGCTGGCCGGAGTAGGAGGAGGGCGGGGCTCGCCGGGGGAGGAGGAGTGCGGGGCTCGCCGGAGGAGGAGGGAGGGAGGGGCTCATGGCTAGGGAGGCTCGCTGGAGGAGGAGGAGGGTGGGGCTCGCCGGAGGAGGGAGGGAGGGGCTCATGGCTGGCCGGAGTAGGAGGAGGGCGGGGCTCGCCGAGGGAGGAGGAGTGCGGGGCTCGCCGGAGGAGGAGGGAGGGAGGGGCTCGCGGCTGGCCGGAGGAGGGGGGCTAGAGGAGAAGGAGGAGGGCGCGCCAGAGGAGAAGACGGCAGGCAGTGCGTGGAGGCTGGACGAAGGAGAAGGAGTGAGGATAGCCTTTCTTAACCAAACAAAAAAGGGGCTAACCAATCCTTCCAACCAAACAAAAAAAGGGCTAACCCTAACCAGCTGGTTGGGGATACCCACAACCACCCTAGATCATCCCTCCAACCAAACACATCCTTAGTGATTATATGCCGCGTATGCAAGGCCATGTTTCTGGACATGCTAGGCTTGCTCCACCCAACTCATTTGAACGCTAATATGTTTGACACCCGTGTGACAATGGAGATCTTTCCAGATGGTGCTTCACTAAGGAAGGACACTTTGTTCGATTAGTGAGGGATCATCCTATAATGCTACCGTTGTATATCTAATACAAGAAAAACAGGATGCTATAGTATAAATCATACCAACTATGATGGCCCCCTACAAATTAAAGTTTAGACGCCTCTACTTTATCTTTTGCAAGTTTTACGTGGCTGATAGGGCTTTCGAGATAGTACCGTTTCTATGCCTACGAACATACAACCACAACACCAATCCCGCAATTGTCTCTATTACACCCTTGTCGGGGCCCTCCGTTGCAAATGTCTTCCATCGCTGATGGCTTCTCGCCCCTTCGTTGGTTTCCCCAAGTGTAAGGTTGAGATGTAGTGCAGCAACAGTTTTCCCTCGGTGAAGATACCAAGGTTTGTCTCCAGCAGGACTCCAGAGATGATAAGTAGGTGTCAGCGGCGCAACTAACGCGGACCTGCACACAGACACAGATAACTTTGTTCCCAATGAAGTTTAGAGAGGTTGTCAATCTCTCCGGTCTTGTTGTTTACAAAGGATAAAACGCAAAGGATAATGATAGCAAATAAAAGCGGTAAAGTAAATGTAGAGTGGAAACAGTGATAAGGATATGGACTGGGATACGTGATGTTCGCTAGTGATGTCTCTCTCCCAAAAGACGATAAAATTGCTATGCGAGGTAAACAAATTACAAAAAGGCAATTGACAGGATTATGAACGCACCGCAATGCTAACTATGCTACAAAAGAAAGGAAGAGGTTCAAAAGCACGGGCAGTACGCCAAAGTAAGTAGACCAAAATCCATCTGCATCTACTACTCATCATCCACCTTGAGATATCTATCCAGAACATCTCGCTGGTATTAAGTTGCGAATCCCACCCAAAGTGTAAATCCAAAGCAACAGACAACTGCATTAAAAAGAACTTTGCGTAAAGTAAACAATCCTTGCAACCGCGGTTACAAGCACCGTTGTTTCCCCCCTTGTGGCAACAACACATCCCCTAGACTCATGTTTCTGTCACTCAAGAATATCATCAGGGAGGCATGAACCCACAATCTAGCACAACGCTCCCTCTTGGAGTCACTACCTACTACTTGGCCAAAGCAATAAACAGCAACGGAGAACATGCAAGAATTACTTAGGAACAAAAATATAAGAGATAAAAACAAAATATATTACTCTATCACAATCTGAACATAATCTCATAATCCATCAGATCCGATCAAAATCAACATAGCAATAGCAGAAATATTACAAAGGTGCCTCGATCATGTAGGGCAGCTCACGAGGTCTAAATAATGAAGATCAAAGAGGGGAGGAGAACATCACATAGCTACTGATCACGGACCCATGGTCCAAGGAAAACTACTCACGAGACATCCGGGGAGCATCCATGGTGGAGAGGAGACTCCCGGAGGTCAATCCTCCCTCCGGCAGGGTGCCGGGAAGAGGTCTTCTGGTTCTCCCGATCTTGGAAGCGCGGCGGCGGCGGAACAGAGGCGAGTTCGCGGAATAGGGTTCTTGTTCTGGAGTTTTCCCATGACGGGGGATAAATAGGCGAAAGGGGGCAACCAGAGGTGGGATAGGGGCCCCAGGCGCCCCCCTGGCGCACCCAGGGGTGGGGCCGCGCCCGGTGGCCGCCTGGGCCCCCCTGGCTCCCCTCTGGCCCCTCCCGTGCTCTTCTGGAAGCTTCCGTCACGCTGATTTTTTATCTGAATTTTCCTGATTTTTTCTGGCACTTTTTATATGGGGGAAAACTGAAATAGAAAAACAGCAGAAAACAGGAACTGGCACTGGGGTGCACTGAGTTAATAGGTTAGTCCAAATATGATCAAAAGTGTATGAAAGTGTATCTAGATCATAGCACTATCACACAAAACATGCATGGAGCAAGCAGAAATTATAGATACGTTTTGGACGTATCAACATCCCCAAGCTTAATTCCTGCTCGTCCTCGAGTAGGTAAATGATAACAAGCATAATTTCTGTGGTGACATGCTAGGAACCATAAAAGAACTTTGAAAAGTAAAGCAATCAAGGTTAGAAATTCAATTCAAGTCATAACATGCAAGAGTATATATTAGCATTGAAACAAGTAACAAAAGAACATTAGGTGCAAGAGCTCTCGCTGTCCGTGACTCGAATGTCTCCAAATGGTGTTTGCGTGCAAGAAGGGGATAGGGAATACGAGAAAAAAGAGTATTTTTTGTTGAGAACTCAATCTACTAAAGTTTCACACTTGGTCCTCTTTGGAATCTTATCTTGACTCGTCCCCAGACCACTAGCCAGGTACACGTCAATTTGATCCACTCCTTTTCGATATTTCGAGCACTCATGCAATGGATGAATGTAAGCACGAAAGTTGACACTTAGGATGGCAAAGAGAGAAATATGATGGAGGAGGAAGACAAAAAGGATGAGAAAGTCTCACATCAATGAGGACAATCATAGGCAAGAGATGCCAAATAATAGATATGATGTGAGGACTAGGGATTGCCATGCAACGGATGCACATATGAGCTAAGGTAAGCTCTGCAGTGGAACTAGTGGGGGTGCACCCAACTTTCTTGCTCAAGAAGACCTAGAGCTCATTTGAGGAGACTCATCATTGGAATATACAAGCCAAGTTCTATAGTGTGAAGGTCCCCACATAGCTATATGCATGAATGATAATCTCTATGGAGTACAAGATATAAGATGGAGTACGACTGTGGATCTCTCAAAAGGAATTATTTCTTTTTTATTTTTTATATTTTTTTCTATTTTTTTGTGGCCTCAATGGCTCTTTCTATTTAACTCTCATTTGTCCTCTTTGGGATCTTTTATTGTGTCCACTTTGGGATCTTTTCCTCACTTAAGGGAAACACTCTATTTTACAAGAAGGTAAAGAAGATCTTTCACACTTTACAAGGTACTCAAAACATAAATAAGATGTAACTATCATGATGTATGCAAGGTATGCCGCTGCTAGTGTAGCAGGAACATGTATGACATGAAGATCAAGTCATGAAGAGGTGGAAGTTGCATGGCAATATAACTCAGAAAGGCTATGGAAATGCCTTGATAGGTAGGTATGGTGGCTGTTTTGAGGAAAGATATAAAGAGGCTTATGATGACAGAGCGTATCATGCCAAGGGTTTGGATGTACCGGCGAAGGTGGACACCAACTCTCGGAGTGAGGAGAAGGCAATGCACGGCACGGGAAAGGCTAGCAAAATATGGGAAGGTGGAAGTGTCAACTCTCAATACTTACATTAGTCCGAAGAACTCATGCACTTATTATCGGTAACTCTCAATCTAATAAGGAGGTTCACAAAGAGACAAGTACCCCGAGGATGAGTGTATGGGGGTTTGGTTATCCTTACGCATCCTCGACTCATGGTACGTGAGTATACTCTAATATTCGACTACTCAGAAGAGTAGTGATCCATCTAGTAGCTAGAGTTCTCAACTAGTTTTATAGGTTTTGAAAATAAACACGGATTGCCCAAAATACGACACCTATCACTAATAGGCAAGAGCTCTTGACACCAAAAGTCCAAACATTACTCACAACAATACCTCAAAACTATTGCAAGCTACTACTAAAATTAAATAGCAACCTCAATTACCTACTTTCAAGACAAGACACAACTCAGTGCAACAACCAACTCTCTTTAACAAGATAAACATGAAAACTAAAAAGAGTTCCAGCAAAAAACTAAAAAAAAGCCAAGGCTCTTGCTAAAGACAAACTAAGACTAAAACTAAACAAGGCAGTAACTATGAAAAGATAAAGAACACACAACAGCAAAAAGATAGGCATGAAGAATCCTATGATGTGTTCTAGATTTTGAAAGTGGAGCGTGTTTCTCTCCCACACAAAGTAAGAAGGGATCTAACTTGTTATGAACAGCAAGAAAAGCTAAAGAAAACTGAAAACAAAACCTAAGAGCGAGAGGCTCCAAACATAGCACATAACGCATGAAGTGATAAAAATATAGTGAGATGAAGGACGAACTGATGATTTGTTGATGAAGAAGGGGATGCACGGGGGCATCCCCAAGCTTAGACGCTTGAGTCTCCTTGAATATTTATTGGGGATGCATGGGGTCATCCCCAAGCTTGAGCGCTTGACACTCCTGGATCTTCTTTCATCATCTTCCATCGCACACTTGAAAACTCCCTTCATACATAACTCATCATAAGCTGATTAGAGAGGTTAGTACCCTTAATTAATAAAACAATTCCACTGGGTATAAAGATATTCTTGAATAGCTACTGTTTCTCAAGAGTGCCAAAAAGTTTTTGCAAAGAAAAAGCAAGCTTAAGGTTTGCAAAAGTTAGGAGAGACAAAACGTGGCAGAATCTATGAAAAACAGAACAGAAGATAGTAAAGAATTTTTTAGGTGCACTTCTGCAACTCAAATCAAAAAAGTCAGAACATACGGAAGTTTCGTAATTGTATATAGCATACTGTGTAAAAATTTCAGCTCAAAAGTATGAACTGGGATTTTTCTGGAATTTTTCTGGTCACGAAGACAGAATCTGTTTTCTGGACAGCATGTCACAACTTTTACTTCCCTTGCCGTAAGAGGCTATAACTTGGCACAAAGCTGAAAAATAAAGATACAATGATGTTGCTACAGAAGTAAAAATCATCAAGACAAAACAAAATCAAAAAGAAAACACCTAACTTCGTTGCGGGCTGCCTCCCGAAAGCGCTTCTTTAAAGCCATTAGCTAGGCTTAATGCAAAAGAAGAATCAAGTTTTATCAAGAGAAAGAGAATAACTAGCCCGTGTAACGGACTCAAAAGGTAACTTGATTTTCTTTCTAGGGAAGTGTTCCATCCCCTTTTTGAATGGGAATTGTAATTTCATATTCCCCTCTTTCATGTCAATAACCGCACCAACGGTGCGAAGAAAAGTACGTCCCAAAATAATTGGACATAAAGGTTCACACTCTATATCCATAACAATAAAATCAACGGGAACATAGTTGTCATTGACAATGATAAGAACATAGTCGATCTTCCCCAAAGGTTTCTTTATGGAAGAATCAACAAGACGAACACCAAAAGAACAAGGCTCAAAAGGCTTCAATTCAAACATATCAAATATTCTTTTGGGCATAACAGAGGTACTAGCTCCAACATCACATAAAGCATAGCAAGAGAAGTTATTTAATTTAATTTTGATCATACGGTCCCAACCATCATCTAGATTCCTAGGTATGGAGGCTTCTACTCTAAGCTTCTCCTCCCTAGCTTTGATAAGAACATTTGTGATATGCTCCGTGAAGGCAAGATTAAGTGTGCTAGTGTGGGGGTCTCTAGACATTTTGTGTAACAAGCTAATAACTTCTGAGAGGGTGCAACTATCAAAATCAATATCACTACTATCAAAGGTGGTAGTAGTGTCATCTAGGCTCACTTGTTTGAAACCCTCTATGTTCATAGGAGTTTCTTTTTCTACGGTTGAGGTATTAGCATCACCATTGATGGGTCCAATGGGACTAGGAGTGCATTGGGTGCTAATAGTTTGAGTGTCCTCAACAATTTGGATAGTGGCAACTGTGTGGTGTGTAGGAAGGCTCTTAATTCTATCATCTTCCTCTTTTTCTCTAGCCCATCTTTCTTTGAGTTTAGCCATCATCCTAATGTTTTGATTGATTTGTAACTGGATGGCATTAATAGGAGTGGCCTTATTCTCCTCAAGGGGGGAGGTTCTAATTTTAAGCATCTCAATATCAAGGGCTAAGTTTTCTACCTTCAAAGAGAGATTATCTATTTTAGATAATTTCTCTTCTACATTTTTTTTGAAGGATTTTTGGGTAGTGATAAAGTCTCTAAGAATGCTTTCTAATTCAGAAGAGGGGTTTTTGTTGCTAGGGTAAGTGTTGTTGTTCCCATAGTTGGATGGAAACGGTCTAGGATTGCTAGCAAAATTTCCCCTATAAGCATTGTTGTTGAAGTTGTTTCTAGCAATAAAGTTCACATCTACTTGTTCTTGAGCAACCAAAGAATTTAAAGGAACATCATGAGGATCAATAGAGGGTTGCTTGGTAAGTAGAGACATAATTAAGTCAACTTTTTCATTGAGGGAGGTAATTTCCTCGACAGAGTTTACCTTCCTACCTGTTGGAGCGCGTTCGGTGTGCCATTGGGAAAAATTGGTCATCATTTCATCGAGAAGCTTCGTGGCAGCACCAAGTGTAGTTGACATAAAGGTTCCTCCCGCGGCCAAATCTAACAGGTTCCGCGGGGTAAAGTTCAAGCCTGCATAAAATGTCTGGATAACCATCCAAGTAGTCAAACCATGTGTAGGGCATTTCTTAACAAGAGATTTCATTCGTTCCCAAGCTTGGGAAACGTGTTCATTATCCAATTGCTTAAAATTCATAATATTACTCCTCAATTGGATAATCTTAGCAGGAGGGTAGTACTTCCCTATAAAAGCATCTTTGCACTTATCCCAAGAATCTATGCTATTTCTAGGAAAAGATTGAAACCATATTTTAGCATCTCCCCTTAAAGAGAAAGGAAAGAGCTTGAGCTTAACAACATCACCTTCTACTTCTTTATACTTTTTCATATCACATAATTCAACAAAATTATTCAAGTGTAAAGCAGCATCATCTCCAGCACCAGAGAATTGATCTCTCATAACAAGGTTTAGCAAAGCAGGTTTAATTTCATAAGAGGTAGCTGAAGTGGCAGGTGTGGCAATGGGAGTGCAGATAAAGTCTTGGTTGTTGTGACTAGTGAAGTCACACAACTTGGTGTTTTCAGTGGAACCCATAGTAGCAGCAAGTGTGGCAGGTATTTTTGGTATTTTTGATAAAAGACACAAAGATAAAAACTGAAAGATAAACTAACAAGACTAAAAAACAAAGGTAAAGGGTAGTGTGCAACTCCCCTATCTTAGCACTCGGAGTCCCCGACAACGGCGCCAGAAAACTTGCTTGATGGCTTCTCGCCCCTTCGTTGGTTTCCCCAAGTGTAAGGTTGAGATGTAGTGCAGCAGCAGTTTTCCCTCGGTGAAGATACCAAGGTTTGTCTCCAGCAGGACTCCAGAGATGATAAGTAGGTCTCAGCGTCGCAACTGACGCGGACCTGCACACAGACACAGATAACTTTGTTCCCAACGAAGTTCAGAGAGGTTGTCAATCTCTCCGGTCTTGTTGTTTACAAAGGATAAAACGCAAGGGATAATGATAGCAAATAAAAGCGGTAAAGTAAATGTAGAGTGGAAACAGTGATAAGGATATGGACCGGGATACGTGATGTTCGCTAGTGATGTCTCTCTCCCAAAAGACGGTAAAATTGCTATGCGAGGTAAATTTTTTACAGAAAGGCAATTGACAGGATTATGAACGCACCGCAATGCTAACTATGCTACAAAAGAAAGGAAGAGGTTCAAAAGAACGGGCAGTACGCCAAAGTAAGTAGACCGAAATCCATCTGCATCTACTACTAATCATCCACCTTGAGATATCTATCCAGAACATCTCGCTGGTATTAAGTTGCGAGCCCCACCCAAAGTGTAAACCCAAAGCAACAGACAACTGCATTAAAAAGAACTTTGCGTAAAGTAAACAATCCTTGCAACCGCGGTTACAAGCACCGTTGTTTTCCCCCTTGTGGAAACAGAACATCCCCTAGACTCATGTTTCTGTCACTCAAGCGTGTCATCAGGGAGGCATGAACCCACAATCTAGCAAAACGCTCCCTCTTGGAGTCACTACCTACTACTTGGCCAAAGCAATAAACAACAACGAAGAACATGCAAGAATTACTTAGGAAAAAATATAAGATATAAAAACCAAATATATTACTCTATCACAATCTGAACATAATCTCATAATCCATCAGATCCGATCAAACTCAACATAGCAATAGCAGAAATATTACAAAGGTGCCTCGATCATTTAGGCAGCTCACGAGGTCTAAACAATGAAGATCAAAGAGGGGAGGAGAACATAACATAGCTACTGATCACGGACCCATGGTCCAAGGAAAACTACTCACGAGACATCGGGGGAGCATCCATGGTGGAGAGGAGACTCCCGGAGGTCAATCCTCTCTCCGGCAGGGTGCCGAGAAGAGGTCTTCTGGTGCTCCCGATCTTGGAAGCGCGGCGGCGACGGAATAGGGTTCTTGTTTTGGAGTTTTCCCGTGACGGAGGATAAATAGGCGAAAGGGGGCAGCCAGAGGTGGGCCAGGGGCCCCAGGGGCCCCCCTGGCGCGGCCAGGGGTGGGGCTGCGCCGGGTGGCCGCCTGGGCCCCCTGGCTCCCCTCTGGCCCCTCCCGGGCTCTTCTGGAAGCTTCCGTCACGCTGATTTTTTATCTGAATTTTCCCGAATTTTTCTGGCACTTTTTATATGGGGGAAAACTGAAATAGAAAAACGGCAGAAAACAGGAACTGGCACTGGGGTGCACTGAGTTAATAGGTTAGTCCAAATATGATCAAAAGTGTATGAAAGTGTATCTAGATCATAGCAATATCACACAAAACATGCATGGAGCAAGCAGAAATTATAGATACGTTTTGGACGTATCAATCGCTAATGATAGAGAGACAGACACCCCCCAGCCACTTAGATGGTACAAGCCATATGTCAAGCGTGGAACCAGTCTCACGTAAACGCGTAAGGTCGGTCGGGGCCGCTTCATCAGGACATTGCCACAATGCTAAACAAGTACACGTGGGAGGGTAACAATTGGATAATTGATGCCCACATACTAGATGTGTTCTATCCGTACAATACATCTACGCATAGCCTTGCTCTGATACCACTTTTGGGGAACGGGGCAGAAAACAATAATTTTTCATAACCTACGCGTCCCGAACCCAAGACCTATGCTATGGCGATGCAAGTAACGGATGGAAATAGGTCACATACCAGTATGTAGTCCGTTAAGCGAGAAACGTTCCCGCGTGAACGTGGTTGATGTAGTCGTACCCGCCGATCCACGATGCGGCGGAGATCCTCGACGACTCCAGAAGCCACCCGGTCCTTGTAGACCGATGACGGGATTACGTCCCCGTCGGAACGTTGTCAGTGAACACGTCGCGACATGGCCTCAACGATGAAGGAGCACCACAAGTGTAGTGCCTCGCGGGATTACACACATACGATGTACCCGACGTCCCTCCGGGCTCCGAACCAAAAGAGCAGCGGAAAGAATATGGATTCGGATTGTAAGGCCCGATATGCGGTACTGTTCCAAATCTGGATGTTTCCATCCAGATCCGGGGACGAAGCACATATCGGTCCCATCGCGACATATGACATAGCCATATGACCCGGATTTCCAACATGACATCACAACATTACAGATACAGGATACAACATCTCATACAATCGGCATACAACTGCCTTAAATACAATACAACAGCGGAAGATACATGTCTGAGGACAGACTACAAGGAAATGCCTACTGGCAAAGAGAAAAGCATCGATCCCATAACCACACGGGTCCAGGCCCTCCGCCGGGATCCGCCTAACTAGTCGTCATCGAGTCTCCGCGTGAAACGTCGATGACCATACCTGTTGTCGATCAAGAACCCTGAAAAGAGTTTGGGGGTAGTATCATGAGTACAGAGGTACTCAGCATCCAACTGTAGTGGTCATCTGACCCAGCAAGGACTTCATCACTCGTCATTCTAGGACAACTAGTAGTTTACGGTAAGGAAGGGGTAAGTGGTGAGGTTGCCGCCGCACTAGCATTTATGAAGTGGCTAACGATATAGAGAGTAAGATAAGAAGCCAAGCATTCGATGAGGAATCGCCTCCAACAAGTCTTGCTATCAACTACTTACGCAAACATAACACCTATCCTATCCTTGTCCTCCTCTTCGCATCCCAACGAAGAAGAAGCAGTCAAGGCACACGCACACGTTGATCAAGTTATATTAAGATTATCTCAGTTGTTGTTGTCTATGAACAAGGAGTAGGTCTCAAGTCGTCCATAACCGTGGACACGGCTTCTCGAAAAGATTTAACCCTGCAGGGGTGTACCAACTCCCCATTACGAGGCTCCGCACGCACGTCCATCACTCTCAGTTGCTACCCATTATAGGCAACCATTTTATGATTTAGTTCCAAGAGATCCGAAACGACAGGTCCCTTTAGCTAACAACGAACAAATCCGGGTGGCCCCGGGGAGTCGACACCCAATCCAAAAAGCTGGCCACGCTCTCGGATTGGACTCTTCCGTCGCAACCGGGTTTGGGTTACCGAGACGCCTCACGTGAGGTCTCGGGCCCTCACCGGCCAAAGGTGGACCAACAAAGAAACCATGTCTCCGCTGGCCCAAGTTGTTTTAAAAGATATCTGCTAGGAGCGACCCGACAAGATATATATGCATGTTTTCAAATGGTAAATCAGCTTGGGCCACCTCTAGAAATGTTTGAAGCTAGATAGGTAAGAAAATGGGACCCCATAAAATCCCACACGCGGTTAGGCACGCTCAATCTTAAAACCAATACCCGGAACTCGGATCCTAGGTGACTCGAATGGAACAAAGCGTCGGGGCGGGATGGCCTAGACCTTCCATCCTTCGTCGAATATAGTCAACATTATAATAATAATATCATCAACAATAATATAATAATCAGATGATATCCCAACCCAAAGAGTAACAGGGTAACATCGTAGCATCCTAAGCATGCATACTAAGCAGGGGCTGAGCAACGAGCAAAAGTAACATAGCAGTACAAGGTTTGCTGGGAAGGGACATGGCTGTATCGGTTTAAAAGAGGCTGTAAACATGTGGTAGGATCAAACATCAAACCTATCCTAGACTAGCATGCAAACCGCTGGTTGAAATAGAATGGATCATAAGTAATGTATAGTCCTTGCCGGTTGATAAGTCGGATTCCGAAGGTGTAGTTGATCGCACGCTCGCGTCGTCTCTGAGAGGTACCCGCGGGAGCACACAAGAAGTAAACACTGGAAAGCAATCAACGGTGCACCACTATTACTACAGAGCAACACAAGATCAAAGAAACAACACAAGGCACGGCAACATGATACGGATCTATCGTCGAGAACGGTTACTAACGATTTAAGTGGAGTACTCGTCACACACGACGATACCGCACATTTACGGTGGTTCAAGTTGCTTAGCTACAGGTGACCAAACAACGGTTATTAACATGGCAACTCAAGCAAGCATGGCATAGCACACAACAAGTCAAGAGGTGAAGCATAAATAAACTATCTGATCTAGTCAATTTAAGTGGGGTGAAACCCTAGACATGCAAACTATTGCGGACCCCACGATAAATATTGCATTTGGTACTGTTTTGCCCTAAACAATATTTTATTATTTTTATTAGCAAGCAAGAACATCATAAACACAATCTACATGCAATTCTAGTCAAGTTACATATAAAGAACATTTTAATCCGAGCAACGGATAAAAAGTTATAGCAGTTATAGTTTACAGTGGCAGGCAGTGTAATTAGCAGTCAAACAGCAAGTAAACAAGCTCAAACATGGCAACAAGCAACAAATTATTAAACTAGACACAATTCTAAGCAAGTTTCATATTTAAATCGTCGCAATCGGAGCTACGGTTAAAAAACTACGGGCACCGCAATAAAACAACTAAAACTGCCTAAATAAATAAAAACAAACTGGCAGAAAAAAACTAACTGGGCCGGAAGCTACTGGCCCAACAGGAAAAAAAAGAAATAAATAAAAAAAGAAAAGAAAAGGGCATCTCACCCACGGGTCGGCCCATCTAGCGCTGGAGGCCGGGCGGCTGGGCTGGAGGCCTGGCCTGGCCTGGGCCGTGGCCCACGTGGCCCGTTCGAGCGGTGAGGAGGCAGGCGCTCGGCTCCTCCTCCCGAGCTTGGACAGGGGCGGCGGCGCGGTTACCCGGTGGCACGCCGGCCACCGGCGGCGAGGCGGCGGGCTGGTCGACGAGGGGGGCACGGACTGGAGGCGGAGGAGGCGCAGGCGGGCGGTGAGGCGGACGGCGGAGCTCCTCGGCGGCGCGGCTTCGAAGGCAAGGCGAGGCGGCGGCTCGGTCGAGCTCGGGCCATGGAGGCTCCTCTGTCCATGGAGGCTGGGTCCTTGTTGCTGCGAGAGAGAGAAGGGGCGAGGAAGGAGAGGAGAGAGGGAGGCAGGGAGGCGGGGGCGACTTGCGGCGTCGCGGCTCCGGCTAGCCGGCGTGCTGGCCGGCCCCGGCGGTGGCGGCGGCTACTCCACGGGATGGAGAGAGGTCCAGGAGAGAGAGAGACGATCCAGGGGGCGACGTGGCAGCCTCCGGGCGCGTCCGATCTGTGATCCGACGGCCGAAAACGGATCTGGGAGCTAGGGTTTCGGATTTGGGGGTGTTTTTTCAGATCTGGGGGGCTAGTGGCTTAGGGAAATCCCAAGTGGGGTGGTGGTCTATTTGTAGCCCAGGTGCCTGGCAGTTTGCAAAAACATCTCCGGTTTTTACCTCGCGCGCACGGTGCTCACGTTTCTGACCGCCGGGGGTCCGCAGTACCTCTGATTCGGGTAAAACTTCGAACTGCGTGATCAGTGCGTCGAGCCGGAGGCGTTCACCTCGCGCTGGAACCGTTCCGAAAACACTTTCCGGCGCGCTATAAAAATATCCCGTTTAATTATTAAACGGGGTTTTTTCGTTCCGTTAGCTGTGGCTGGTCTCGTGCGGTTTTCGCGACGGTGATCGGGCGAAACCCGGTGTCGAAAAGGTCGAGTGTCAGGGTGGCAAGGGTCGGTCTCCGTCCGATACGAGATAAGAGGGGGGAAAATAATCGCCGATCGATAAATCGGGGATGCAAAGACCGCAAACAAATCAGGCAATCAATTCACACCGAAAACAATTTTTTTTAGTTTTTGCAAAAACTGGGCTGTTACAATAGAACACCACCAACAAGGGATCTCGTCCCGAGATCTAGGACGATCCGGGGGAGAGGGGGAAGAGAAAGAGAGACGACGATCTTCAACACCACCAACAAGGGACTCAGCTCCATGTCGACGTCGAACTTCTGTCGAGATAAATTTCCGCAGAGAGACGACAACGTCGAAAAACGAAACCATCAGTGTCAAGAGGAAGAACGACAACGAAATCCTGGTCAAGGGACAGTGCATTTCGACGCAAGTCGTGAAAACACCGGGCAAAAGGAGAGAGGGCAAACGACGACCCAGATGATATCCGAAACCGGAGAAGCTAAAGGTACTACAGGAATTCCCACCTGAGATTGGAATCGAGACAATACGCTGCAAGCAAGGCATTGTAACTATTCCGAACTCCACACACTCGACATCCTAGAGTTTTGAAGGGGATAAGATAAGAATTAAAACACTTACGACACTTGTCCTGACTAGAGCAAGGGTAAGGAGTAAAAAGATTCCTACTCTCCGATAACTAACTTAGTAACTACAAAATAGTTTTGTCTAGACTCGACTTCGGCCAGAGAGGGTATCCTACGGTCGGTAAGGCTCTGATACCAAGTTGTAAGGCCCGATATGCGGTACTGTTCCAAATCTGGATGTTTCCATCCAGATCCGGGGACGAAGCACATATCGGTCCCACCGCGACATATGACATAGCCAGATGCCCCAGATTTCCAACATGACATCACAACATTACAGATACAGGATACAACATCTCATACAATCGGCATACAACTGCCTTAAATACAATACAACAGTGGAAGATACATGTCTGAGGACAGACTACAAGCAAATGCCTACTGGCAAAGAGAAAAGCATCGATCCCATAACCACACGGGTCCAGGCCCTCCGCCGGGATCAGCCTAACTAGTCGTCGTCGAGTCTCCGCGTGAACCGTCGATCACCATACCTATTGTCGATCAAGAACCCTGAAAAGAGTTTGGGGGTAGTATCATGAGTACAGAGGTACTCAACATCCAACTGTAGTGGTCATCTGACCCAGCAAGGACTTCATCACTCGTCATTCTAGGACAACTAGTAGTTTACGGTAAGGAAGGGGTAAGTGGTGAGGTTGCCGCCGCACTAGCATTTATGAAGTGGCTAACGATCTAGAGAGTAAGATAAGAAGCCAAGCATTCGATGAGGAATCGCCTCCAACAAGTCTTGCTATCAACTACTTACGCAAACATAACACCTATCCTATCCTTGTCCTCCTCTTCGCATCCCGACGAAGAAGAAGCAGTCAAGGCACACGCACACGTTGATCAAGTTATATTAAGATTATCTCAGTTGTTGTTGTCTATGAACAAGGAGTAGGTCTCAAGTCGTCCATAACCGTGGACACGGCTTCTCGAAAAGATTTAACCCTACAGGGGTGTACCAACTGCCCATTACGAGGCTCCGCACGCACGTCCATCACTCTCAGTTGCTACCCATTATAGGCAATCATTTTATGATTTAGTTCCAAGAGATCCGAAACGACAAGTCCCTCTAGCTAACAACGAACAAATCCGGGTGGCCCCGGGGAGTCGACACCCAATCCAAAAAGCTGGCCACGCTCTCGGATCGGACTCTTCCGTCGCAACCGGGTTTGGGTTACCGAGACGCCTCACGTGAGGTCTCGGGCCCTCGCCGGCCAAAGGTGGACCAACAAAGAAACCATGTCTCCGTTGGCCCAAGTTGTTTTAAAAGATATCTGCTAGGAGCGACTCGACAAGATATATATACATGTTTTCAAATGGTAAATCATCTTGGGCCACCTCTAGAAATGTTTGAAGCTAGATAGGTAAGAAAAGGGGACCCCATAAAATCCCACACGCGGTTAGGCACGCTCAGTTTAAAACCAATACCCGGAACTCGGATCCTAGGTGACTCGAATGGAACAAAGCGTCGGGGCGCGATAGCCTAGACCTTCCATCCTTCGTCGAATATAGTCAACATTATAATAATAATATCATCAACAATAATATAATAATCAGGTGATATCCCAACCCAAAGAGTAACAGGGTAACATCGTAGCATCCTAAGCATGCATACTAAGCAGGGGCTGAGCAACGAGAAAAAGTAACATAGCAGTACAAGGTTTGCTGGGAAGGGACATGGCTGTATCGGTTTAAAAGAGGCTGTAAACATGTGGTAGGATCAAACATCGAACCTATCCTAGACTAGCATGCAAACCGCTGGTTGAAATATAATGGATCATAAGTAATGTATAGTCCTTGCCTGTTGATAAGTCGGATTCCGAAGGTGTAGTTGATCGCACGCTCGCGTCGTCTCCGAGATGTACCCGCGGGAGCACACAAGAAGTAAACACTGGAAAGCAATCAACGGTGCACCACTATTACTACGGAGCAACACAAGATCAAAGAAACAACACAAGGCACGACAACACGATACGGATCTATCGTCGAGAACGGTTACTAACGATTTAAGTGGAGTACTCGTCACACACGACGATACCGCACATTTACGGTGGTTCAAGTTGCTTAGCTACAGGTGACCAAACAACGGTTATTAACATGGCAACTCAAGCAAGCATGGCATAGCACACAACAAGTCAAGAGGTGAAGCATAAATAAACTATCTGATCTAGTCAATTTAAGTGGGGTGAAACCCTAGACATGCAAACTATTGCGGACCCCACGATAAATATTGCATTTAGTACTGTTTTGCCCTAAACAATATTTTATTATTTTTATTAGCAAGCAAGAACAGCATAAACACAATCTACATGCAATTCTAGTCAAGTTACATATAAAGAACATTTTAATCCGAGCAACGGATAAAAAGTTATAGCAGTTACAGTTTACAGTGGCAGGCAGTGTAATTAGCAGTCAAACAACAAGTAAACAAGCTCAAACATGGCAACAAGCAAATAATTATTAAACTAGACACAATTCTAAGCAAGTTTCATATTTAAATCGTCGCAATCGGAGCTACGGTTAAAAAACTACGGGCACCGCAATAAAACAACTAAAACTGCCTAAATAAATAAAAACAAACTAGCAGAAAAAAACTAACTGGGCCGGAAGCTACTGGCCCAACAGGAAAAAAAAGAAATAAATAAAAAAAGAAAAGAAAAGGGCATCTCACCCACGGGCCGGCCCATCTGGCGCTGGAGGCCGGGCGGCTGGGCTAGAGGCCTGGCCTGGGCCGTGGCCCACGTGGCCCGTTCGAGCGGTGAGGAGGCAGGCGCTCGGCTCCTCCTCCCGAGCTTGGACAGGGGCGGAGGCGCGGTTACCCGGTGGCACGCCGGCCACCGGCGGCGAGGCGGCGGGCTGGTCGACGAGGGGGGCACGGACTCGAGGCGGAGGAGGCGCATGCGGGCGGTGAGGCGGACGGCGGAGCTCCTCGGCGGCGCGGCTTCGAAGGCAAGGCGAGGCGGCGGCTCGGGCGAGCTCGGGCCATGGAGGCTCCTCTGTCCATGGCGGCTGGGTCCTTTCTGCTGCGAGAGAGAGAGAAGGGGTGTGGGAGGAGAGGAGAGAGGGAGGCAGGGAGGCGGGGGCGACCTGCGGCGTCGCGGCTCCTACTAGCCGGCGTGCTGGCCGGCCCCGGCGGTGGCGGCGGCTACTCCACGGGATGGAGAGAGGTCCAGGAGAGAGAGAGAAGATCCAGGGGGCGACGTGGCAGCCTCCGGGCGCGTCCGATCTGCGATCCGACGGCCGAAAACGGATCTGGGAGCTAGGGTTTCGGATTTGGGGGCGTTTTTCCAGATCTGGGGGGCTAGTGGCTTAGGGAAATCCCAAGTGGGGTGGTCGTCTATTTGTAGCCCAGGTGCCTGGCAGTTTGCAAAAACATCTCCGGTTTTTACCTCGCGCGCACGGTGCTCACGTTTCTGACCGCCGGGGGTCCGCAGTACCTCTGATTCGGGTAAAACTTTGAACTGCGCGATCAGTGCGTCGAGCTGGAGGCGTTCACCTCGCGCTGGAACCGTTCCGAAAACACTTTCCGGCGCGCTATAAAAATATCCCGTTTAATTATTAAACGGGGTTTTTTCGTTCCGTTGGCTGCGGCTGGTCTCGTGCGGTTTTCGCGACGGTGATCGGGCGAAACCCTGTGTCGCAAAGGTCGAGTGTCAGGGTGGCAAGGGTCGGTCTCCGTCCGATACGAGATAAGAGGGGGGAAAATAATCGCCGATCGATAAATCGGGGATGCAAACACCGCAAACAAATCAGGCAATCAATCAATTCACACCGAAAACAATTTTTTTTAATTTTTGCAAAAACTGGGCTGTTACACGGATCCCGATTCCAGCAACACGACGGCGTGCGTATGGTGGAGAAACCCCCAACCAAGTGTAGACTCCAAACAAGGGGAGTCCACTCGCGGAGGGAGAAAGAGAGAGAAGAGAACTCCAAAAGATGAATCAAAAGGGCACCCCTACCCCTCCTTATATAGGCCAAGGAGGGGTGGGAACCTCCCTCCCTCCCCAAGGTGGGACTAATCCCACCAAGGGGGAGGAGCGCCGGCCTAAGGGGGGAGTAGGGCCCTCCTTGGCGCATGGCCCAAGGGGGAAGGCTCCCTCCTCCCCAAATGGGCCCTTAGAGGCCCATACACCTTTTTAATTCATTTTAATTGTTTAAATCATATTTTAATATTTAATTATGTTAATTAAATAATAAAACATATTTAAATATGATTAAACATTATTTTGAACCTTTCAAAATATCCAGAACAACTTCCTGCACCTCCCGGAACAATTCCGGTGTTCTCTCTTATTTCACCGATGATCCCGAATCAATCCTTATTGCGTCAAATACCCTTAAGCGTGACACCCTTCTCTGACCAATGACCATCATGTGGGATCTGGTTACAATCCTTGATGAGCCCCTGCGCTTCCATCGAATTAACTTCATCGTTTGAACCGTTAACGTTGAGTCCTGATCCCTTTGTCATACGGTACTTTATTTGTCCGAGGTTTGATCGTCGGTATCCAATATACCTAGTTCATTCTCTTTACCGACAAACATGTTTACTCGTTCCCGTGATATTACAACCCCGTGACCTAGTCACATGATTGCCCAATCTTTATGATGTAATATCACCGAGTGGGCCCAGAGTACGTATCCGTCACTTGGATGGACAAATCCCGTTTTGATCTATTTGCATACTCATCAACATATCTACTTCGGAATACCCAAGATACACCTTTATGGTTACCATGTTTCAGTGTAACGGTTAATGCACTCAAAGCATCCTGGTAGATAGAAATTATGTATGATCATCACGGTCTTAAGGATCGGGTCACTATGTTTATAGTTATCGCAATGTTGAACTATGTGACTAGATCACATTGCAACACTTCTGGTGGGTGTGTGTCCATCATGTCATTGTCCCAATGACATGACCCCATTGTCAATAGACTGTTCACATCTCATGATCAGGAAACCTTGATCATCAATTGCCCAATGGACTAGTTTACTAGAGTTAACTAGGGACCTGGTTGTTTGTATACCACACGTGTATTAATGTTTCCGCTTAATACAGTTATAGCACAGTATAAAACTTATTATGAACTAATGGAATACGCCAATAAACATATTTTATTTGCCTCTAGGGCACATTCCCAACAGTTCCTACAGACGGCGCCAATTGACGGGGATGTACCCCGGCAAATCCCATGGTCAGGGACCCTGGGTTAGTCATGAGAGGCACAGGTTGGACGATAAGCTCGTCGGCTAACAGGAGGATACGTTCCTGCTTGATATTATTGATTGGAGATGGCGATTACAGGGAAGCTGAGGCTAGTGCGCACAAGGCTAGGTTACAGATTGTGTATTGCTTGATCTCGATGTCTCCCCTCCTAGCCCTTATATACTAGGCTAGGTCTCGGGGAGTCCGTCCTGATTACAGATGAGGTTTCCTAACCATGATCTTGTTCCGTACGGCAAGTTTGCACCTTCCTTATGACTCGCGGACTCCTACGTCGGTGCCACTAGTGGGCCAAGGCTGGGCCCAGGCGACATCTTTGTGGGCCTTCTGTCTTCTGGTACACCGGGTAGGCTCATCCATAGGAGTCGTGGGGTCACCCCCTCGTCACCTGTCATCTTGGAAATAAATCTGATTGAAAGTGAGAATTCATTTTTGAACAGGGTCTCTCCTATAAACAGATTGCCATTCCATGTGGTTAATATGCCACCAGCAGCACCAATGGATGGAACAAATTCAAATTTGTTGAGTTGTCTGGGACAGAAGTTACTGATGTATCTGCTATCCATCTGTTCTCTTTTAGTCTCTTGTATACAAATGATATTACTACCAGTATCTTGAATTTTATTTCTGAGAGCTACCCATTTATCACTATCATTGATCCCTCGAATATTCCTGTTGAGAATGTTCGAGTTTCTATTCATTATAGTATATTATAACTGATAACTGGTGCTGCCTCCTCACATCAACCAACATCTCAGTATATATGTACTGGTGATGAACCACCCAAAGTATTGCGACACCCTGATACTTGTAATACTGATCCAGGCATAAAGTCTCACTTGATATATCATAAAAATTATGGACCACATGCAGTGCAATAAGATAGTGTCTGACAACATAGAAAAGATAATAACTAGGTGATACATCATCAAAGGTGGAGCAACAAAATAGGTCCTCTTCCTCAGGCTACTGGTACTAATGATGTCTGAATCTATCATTTCTTCTCTCCCTGCTTGCCTGCTGCAGGTCCAGTCTTCTTCTTCTTGATTTTCTTCAGGTTCTCCTCCTGTCATTCCTTCTCTGCCACCTTGCAGAATGAGATAGGAATATTGTTAACTATCTTAGATGGCATTTCTGGTGGTACTGTGTTGCATGTGAAGCAATGGATATTTTCACATGCATTTTTCTTAAATCCTTTATGTAATCCTTTAATCCTGCAGCTCCTTCTTACCTCAGATTCCACAATTGGTGCCTTGTCCCTTCTCTTCCTCCTATACTGGATAGTGTGAGGTTCCAGCATAGATGCCACGGGAGATGTTTCCAGGTCCTGAGTGGAAGCACTGTCAGCCAGCTCCTCATTGTCCTTTTCCAAGTTCTGACATGATGGTGCCTATGATAGAGGACAGGTATCAGGCAAGTGGAAAGTCATAAACTCAGAATGCTGTGAATTATCAGCAATGATATTCCACATCTTTGATTTTAGAAGCTCTTTGCACCATTCAAAGCTATCAGGGGATGATAGAGCAAGGGTAATGAAATTAAACCAAACAGTGGGCACCTGGATGGCTGTTGTGTCTTGTGGTGGTGCAAAGTGGCTTTTCCATATTGCCATCCCCTGTTGATTAAGGAGGTCCTCTTTCCTCATGTTATCCTACCTCCCCTCTGCAAGGTTCTGTGTGTCAATATCACATTCTAGTCTGAAAATAGGAAATGGAAATCCAGGTGGTGCCTCTGAGTTACCTTCCATGGTATTGGTGTGTTCAGTCTGATCATTTGATGTTTGCATTCCTTGCTGATCAGCCTCTTTTCCTTGCATTATCTCTTTGTTGGTGTTTGCTATAGCATCCAAAGTGGGTGCAGAAACTGGCTGGTGTGATATGGCTGGAAAACAGCTACTATTAATTTCAGGGAACAGTGAAGTGTCAGACTGAATGTAATCATAATATGTTGCGTTACCTTGGATATTTTTGAGCAGCTTGCAACATATCATCATCCACTTGCAGCATGCTAGTATCAGGCACTGAAGTCCCATACTTATCTACTGCAGCAACTTCAGGGATGTGCAGCAAAACATTTTCCTCAACTCTATTGTCCTCAAGAACAATATTCCCAGACTGATTGGTATGTAGTGCATCTGAAATGTCGAGTGTCAATGAAAGTTCAGTTCCTGATGGATTCTCGGCAACTGGCACGTTCAGATCAATCATATCAACAAGGAGAAGTGGCATGCTTGGTGGTTGGTTTGGTAGCTCTACTTCCAAGTCCATCAAATTTGGTGAGTTATCACCAGCTGATGCAACAGAACTGTTACTAGGTCCTTGCAGTCCAAGAGATAGTGTGAGCTCACTATCCACAGGCTGAACTCCCTCTTCTGCAACAAATGGATCGACCAGCTCATGTAACTGAATAAATTCTACATGTTGATTCTCATGGTCAACTTCATTGATGGGTGGGTGCACTTGTTGGATCTATTCATCCCACTGCCCCTAATTGTTATCAGCAGGTGCCATGGCCTCCACATTCAGCAAATCCTCTGCCGCTTGTGGCGCAAGATGAAAAGCAGTAGGTCCTACTAATATGTTGCCCTGATTAGGATGGTGGTGCTCTTCCTGTGGCCTGGGGTGTGGGTTGCCATCCTCTGGTACTGGTTCTTCTTCATTCAGTGGCCCTCCGAGGGTTTGATTTTGGAAAATCACTACGGGGCAGGTCCAAGAATTACTCATGTTCTGAAGTGCATCAGAAACTACAATGCTAGCAGGGACATCTTGCAGCTCATTAATCCTGACTTTAACAACTACGGCCGCCTCAGTTGTTTTGACTCTATCCCAAACCATGAGCTTTCCAAAACTAGCAACTGCATTACATATTTCTTGCATATTTCTAAGATCTGCCGGATATCCGACCAATAAAAGCCAAACCTCTCTGTTCAGTTTGAAACTCCTCCAGTTCATACCCTCATTGTGTTTCTGAAACACCAAGTGAATATCATCAAAGGGGATTGGCCCCCTCTGAATCAGGCGGTCTCTGTCTACTACACTGACAAATCTGACATAAGCCTGACTGAAAGAGCACCTCGAGACCGAGGTGAAAGCAATTCTACTGGAAATAAGGAACTCATTCAAAACTCCTCTGACATTGTGAAAATCCACTTCACCTTGGGGCATGGGGATGATGGGGGCAATGGCGAGGTCGTCGTTGCGGCTTGTGTGCGGTCCGTGAATGACCCGCACCCTTGCTGGACGACCTTGAACCTCAATGGCTTGGCATTCATGGGGGATGAATGGTGAAGGATCAAACTCAAAGTTTGCCATTGCAGCAGTCGCTGGAGCTGAGGTTTCTGATGCTGGTGAGACTCGAAGGGTGGTCGGTGAGCGAGTAATGGTAGAAGCTGCTGTCTCGCAAGTGGGATCATATGTACCCCATGGAAGCTGAATCGTTGGGTCACTAGCAGGTGGGGGAAAATCGACAGGCGCGTGATTCTCTGTGGCATATGCCCTAACTGGAATTGTCGGCAACACAAATTCCGGCCTAGAAGTGGCAACTGAATGGGGTTTGTCTCCTCTGAAACGGCAGTCCCGGAGAATGTGGCCCAATTGTTTGCAACCTCGGCATCTAATACGATTGGAGAAATTAACTCTGTGATGCTTGATCGAGATACATCTATAACAGAAAACCCCTGACCGGTACACCGGACCATAGCTCGCCTGATTCCCTCTATGCCCTAATGGCATTATTTGGTGAAGTTAATGTCCCATTACCACTAAATGCTCCATTAGTAGGCAGATTAATGCTCATGTCCTGATTGACAACATGAACCGCACCTTGGGTGGTTCGTTGCACAGAGTTTGAATTGGGCATGATCCGAGGTGTTTGAACAACTTGAGCATATGATCTCCTATTTCCACCTCGATGGATCGTAGTCCACTCACTATCTAGTTCTTGTATATAATTTATGTATTCTCTAACTAAATTCGGGCCTCCATTGCCCCAGAGAAAGAATTCCACATTGAACAAATGATTTGAAATGTTGCCACTTCTAAGTATCTCAAATCCAACATGGCGAGAAGAAACACAAAACTTGAAGGAGAGATTCATAAGCCTAGAAGTTTTGAACCTGATTGCCGATCCCCCAAAACATGCTTGAAGGATGAGTCCCACTGATTCATCGTTGAGTCGTAGTTTGGACCGTTGGAATTGTTGGAAATATACCATAGAGGCAATAATAAAATGTTATTATATATATTTCCACGTTCATAATTAATGTTTATATTTCTGTGCTATAATTGCAATGATCCTGACTGTGAGATTCAGAAGAAAACTCATTTTCATGTGTGGACATGTAAACACCAAGAGTTCCTGGTTTAGCCTCTAAGACCAGCTCATGTGCTAACCGATGATTACGTTTTCTTAATCATGGACATTGTTCTTGTAACAAGGATGTCAGTAGCAATGAGAACATATTGTTAGCAGAACAATGATGTTGAACCGACCCTAGTATTGAATGATATACTTAGAGATCACATCGTAACAACGTTATAAGTCATATCATGAAATGTTATCATATACGTAATTCCTTAGACCATGAGAGTATCGAGTTGCTTCACACAGAAAGATGTACTTTGGTTCTTAGATGAATCCTCCCGTTACTGGGAAGTAGTAAAATAAGTTCTGGGTACATCAGATAGTGTGTCTAGTAATTGCGATAGTTCAAGACTGGGATTTGCTCCTTCACGATGAAGAAGATATTCACTTCGGGCCCACTCGGTATGACGGTATCCATTATAGTCTGGCCAGACGCATTGTGATTTAGTCACGAGGATACCGGAATACGATAACGAGAAAAAGGGACAAACGAGCAAAGAGGATAACGAGTGGCTTGTGTTCAAGAAGTTGTTACACATGGGTGCCAAACTTCTCTCCTCTGACTTTGTCATATATCGCGAAGCAAAGGGAATGGTACATGACTAAACATAAAGGTTCACTCAAAGTTTATTCGTGTATGTGCGGGAGTCAACATGGGTGTCCATGGCTCCGCTGTTGATTATTGGCTATTGACAAAAGTCTGTTGACCTATGTCCAGAAGATGTTCTGAGTCATGTCCGCATTATACCGAACTTATTGGGTCACACACTTAACGAGTATTAATCTGTTAGAGAACTAGGAGATGAAAAGAGAAAGGGTACCAAAATTGTTTCGGGTGGAACCGGAAGTGTTTCCGGGTAGCACTAGAAGTGTTCTAGGTTGTGCCGAATGGTTTCAAAATATTCGTTAAAGGTCTTGGATGATTTCGGAACATTCAAGAAGAGTCTTGAAGTGGTAACAAGACATCCGTGATAGTCTTAGAAGGTTTTGAAACATTCGGTAATAGTTGTGGAAAGCTTACGAAACATCGGGAAATTGTTCCAGGACTTCTAGAAATGTTTCGGGAGGTTTCGGAAGGTTCCTGGGAGCTTATGGAAGTATCCGGAGGGTTAAGGAACTCTCCAAACCGCGGAAACCGACGTTAGACCAAGTAGGAAGGTCCACAAGGTCATAACTCAGAAGGAAAATGTCGGGACCCGGGTTTAGCGTATGCAAGTACAGTTAAGACATAGTCATATGGAGAGCCGAGAACCGCACCCACTTGTCTAAGCAGACAAGGCCAAGCACTGAACATTCTCGGAAAGCATCGTACGTGAGGGGCATCCCATCCAGGCCGGATGATCAACTGTGATGGGTCCTCATCGTCCGCACACAAGTCTAATGATATGGGTGGTGAACTCCCATATTCCAAGACAAGTCGCCTCAACCATACTATCGACTATCTCAAAACTCTCACATAGACTTACTCCAGCCCGATCACTTAGTCGGGGTCTAGGGCGGGCTCGATCATACCACAAAGTGTGCACGAGACGGAGTCTCGAGCAATCGCGTCGCGATGCCCCAAGCTGCGCACATCTAAGGGACACTTGGTGTATGAAAGACCGCCAGCCAGAACACAACTAAGGTCTCGAAAACCCATACAAAGACATGCATGTTATAAACACACAGGCAGCACACATGCGTTGTATGAACAGTAGGTACCATTGCAATTCTCTACAAAGTGTACATTTTATTTATAACTCTTATAGAGTACACACAGAGATCACAAACATGTGATCCAACATTACAACATAAAGCGGAAGCAAATTATGTCTGAGTACAGAAAAGTTTAACAAATTGGCTTAAGAAGCCTTATTCAACATAAAGCCCTCCACGAGGGAACCAGTCTGCTGACTGGGACTATACTAGCTTAACTTCAGTCGTCCAGCTCGATGAAGAAGCCACCTTCGGGGTCAGTGGCGTCATCTAAAACATAGATTAAGCAAACGTGAGTATAAAGGCGTACTCAGCAAGACTTACGTAGGAGCTATACTACTCATGCACATGTATCAAGGTAAAGGGAGGTGGGGTTCACTTGCAGAAATGCCAGCTTTGACTTGGCTAATCCTGAACTACGAGTACCAGACTTGAGGTAAGAAGCGTACACGAGTCCACTACTTTCACCAACCAATACACCACTATGGTGTCTTCCTCGACTTCCCCACGAGAAAGCACGCCATAGCACTCACACTTATCTTGGTGTATTTTAGAAGTATCCGGTTCAAGTTATCTAATAATCAAGCTAAGCTTTCCAAGTAGTCCATAACCGCGGACGCGGCTATTCGAATAGTTTTGTTGACCTTGCACGGGTGTACCGCTACACACACATGATCATCATTTACCGCCTTTGATCTCGACACCATTCAAGGGATGCCAGCGAGGATGCTCACCACAACTGTTACCTCATAGCCTATCTAGTCCAAGAAAGCCGCCTACTTGGGTTGGCTACCACTATCGTGAACCCGTCCGGTTTACCGAAGTGGACCCAAGCGATGTGTGCGTGGTGCATAAGCCGGTCTCGGTTGAGCCGTTCTCTCACTTAGCATCCAGGCCACAAGCCTACCAGAACTCTAAACTACTGCGACATCTGGACATCGAAAGGGATGAGTTAATAGGTTGAGAGGGGTCAGTGAGCCCAATGTGTGGTTGTACTCTTCATCTTGGATCACCACACAAGAACTCGGACTTAGGGCGGTGTTCAACGAGACAACCCACTGTGTACTCCTACACAGCCTCTCATCGTTCACCTTGTATTAGGGTCTATTCACCAACACTTTTCTACCATCATCAACATGATCACTACCATCCCGACTCACATCACAGTAACAACATGGTATCATACTAAGCATGCAATAAGCGATAACATTTGCAGGGGCCACATGATATCAAAAAACTCCTATAGTTGCTAGGATTGTGGTTTGCTTACTACTGTGACAAAATGATAGGTCATGCAAAGGAATGGGTTCATCTATGCGGTAGAAACGAAGCATGGTGATCATCCTAAACAATGCATAAGCGAGACATGAGAGGGAAGTGGGATTTTATCGACATGATCAATGGGGTTTTGCTTGCCTTGCTGACGAGGTTCGGGTTCTGGATCTTCAGCGAAGGGGGTGACCTCTTGCTCCGGTTCCACCTCTACTCGACAAACAAAGCACGAAGTAGCAATCAATATGAATGCAATGCTCAAGCACATGATTGAATGTTAAAGCTTGAAGTATAAGTTTGGATGTGTGAGGCAATTCCATTAAGTGGAATATATTGCATTTGAAATGCAAATTCAAACTCCACATTTGAATTCAACATTAACCAAGTTACATGTGATATAGTTTCATCATTTTGAAATATCTTCAAATGTGTATGATATGCCTCTGATGTGTAAGTGAAATGTAGCATGTTGCCATGGTTCAAGTTGCAAAATTATTTGAATTGAATTTGATTTAATTCCATTTAAATCAAATAGCAAATGCTACTGATCACATTTTAAATTCAACTCAAACAGAGTTGAAAGTTGCATATTTGGAAAGATAATTTTCTCCTGATCATTTTTCATATATTATTTGTCCAATTTGGAGTTAATATGAATTTTCTATGAATTTCCAAAGTTTGGGGTATTTTCTGGAATTTCTGGAATTATTAAACCATTTTTCTTTTCTGGAAATTCATTTAAATGATTTACTGCGTCAGGCTGACGTCAGGCTGGCGTCAGGGGGGGGCTGACATGTGGGGCCACCCTGTCAGTGGCTGGATTAACTTAACCCGTGGGTTAAATTAATCCAGTGGCTTAATTAAGCCACTGGGCCCACTGGTCAGTGACCCAGGGGGTCACTAACTGGGTGATTAGTGGCTAACCCACCAGCGGCTTGACGCCGGCGACTGGAGCCACGGCGGCGACTCGCCGGAATGAGCTAGGGGCCACGGGAAGCCACGGGGAGGACACCATCTTGCTCCTGGAGGTCGTCCGCGTCTTCTGGAGGCAACAGGGGTTCGCGGGGTGCTCGGAATTGACGACGGCGACGACTCCGGCGGAAGCAGAACCACAGCGAGGTCGTAGACGACACTACCGTGCACGGTTCGGGCTGAACTCGCTCGCATTCGAAAGCTAGCATGCTCAGGAGCCAAACGCACGCTCTGGCTGAGACGAAGGGGCACAGGGGCGACCTCGAGCTCATCCATGGCGGCGACAAGCTTCGGCATCCATGGCGGATCCGGCTAGAGCGAGCAAACCAGGGGAAGAAGAGAGGGGTTTCACTCGCAAGCTCACCCTGAATGCAGCAGAGGTGGTGGCGAGGTCTGGGGTGGCTCAACGGCGGCGTAATCGACGAAGTCTTCCACGGCGGCCGGCGGAAGCTCGAGGAAGAATCCGGCGACTTCGACGGCTCCGAGTTTGATTCCTGCTTCAGTTCGACGAGGACGACGACGACGAAGAGCTTGGACACGTTGGCTTGACTCCTCGACGTCAATGGCCACGAGTTCTTGCGACGGCGAGCGGCGGCGCTCTCGGGTGGCGATGGAAATGATCACGTGAGGAGGAGGAGGAAGCTCTGGAGGGGGGGAATGGACGCGTCGTTCTCCAGGGCGCGTCCAGGTGCGAGAATGGGCCACGGGGAGGGGTGGAAGCTCGTCGACGACGACGTGTCGCCACCAGCTAGCTCGGTGGCATTCCACCGAGAAGCTTGGAGGCGCGGGAGGGGGAAGAAGACCCCCGTGCCCCTTTGGGCCGGTTGGGCTGGGGTGGGCCGACTTCGCCTGGGCGCCAGGTAAGGTTTTTCCCTTTTCTTTCTGTTTAATCTTTCCTTTCTTTTTCTGTAATTTGTTTTGGCTCTGATAAAATATCAAACCATTTTATTAAATGCTGAAATTTTTTATGTGGCCTCATAATAACATAGACTAGCCACTCATAAACTTTCAACATTTTTAAAATTCAAATGATTTGAATTTTAAATCAAAAAGGGGTATTTCTTTAATTCCAAGGTACTGTTTGAATATTTGAAAAATCTATGAGCATGGGGTGGGTCCCACATCACTTGATATGTGATCACACTCATTTATAAGACTTTTCAAAACTCTAACATGAATTTTTGGAAAATATTTTTATCTGGCCTTTTGAATTAATTCATCTGGGGGGTGTTCCTTCTCCCATTTTGATTTTGAATTTGATTTCCAAGATTTCTTTTTGAAATTTTGACATGATGCAAAGGTACGAGTTAACCCTAGCACATACCTAACAGAGGGATCTGACAACTCGCCCCCACTCAAAAGAATCTCGTCCCGAGATTCAGAAGCCTGCGGGAGGAAGGAGGGGTACTCGGTACTGAGACAGTCTTCTCTTTCCCATGTAGCTTCTCTTTCAGAGTGGTGTGACCATTGCACTTTCAGAAACCTAATCTTCTGACGACGAGTGACACGCTCTGCGGAATCAAGAATACGAACGGGGTATTCTCGATAAGAAAGGTCATCTTGGAGATCAAGCATTTCATGGTCGACTTCGCGGATGGGGTCCTTGAAGCAACGCCTGAGTTGGGACACATGGAATACATCATGTACTCGGGAAAGGTGCGGAGGTAGTTCAAGTTGGTAGGCAACTTCTCCACGTTTAGCAATAATGCGGAAAGGTCCGATGTAACGTGGGGCCAACTTGCCTTTGATACCGAAACGTTGGGTTCCCTTCAGAGGAGTAACCCGAAGGTAAGCCTTCTCATCCAGATTGTAGCTCTCTTGCCTATGATGACGATCATAGTAGCTTTTCTGACGAGACTGGGCTGCTTTCCATTGATCACGAACAATGCGAACTTGATCTTCTGCTTCCTTGATCATATCCGGTCCAAAGAATTGTCTTTCACCGGTTTCAGACTAGTTTAGTGGTGTTCGACATCGTCGTCCATACAGGAGTTCAAAAGGAGCCATGTTCAGACTAGATTGAAAACTATTGTTATAAGCAAATTCGGCATATGGAAGAGAATTCTCCCAATTCTTTCCGAATGAGATAACACAAGCTCTGAGCATGTCTTCAAGAATTTGGTTTACCCTTTCGACTTGACCGCTAGACTGAGGATGGAAAGCCGTACTAAAGGAGAGATGAGTTCCCAAAGCACGTTGGAAGCTTCCCCAAAATCTAGAGGTGAAAAGGCTACCGCGATCAGAATTGATTTCCAACGGAACACCGTGAAGTGATACAATTCTGGAGATGTACAAGTCCGCTAACTGACTAGCAGTTATAGACTCGCGAACCGGAAGGAAGTGAGAAACTTTGGAAAGCCTATCTATGACAACGAAGATGGCATTGTTTCCTTTCTGGGTTCTTGGAAAGCCGGTGATGAAGTCCATACCGACTTTGTCCCATTTCCACTCGGGAATAGACAAAGGTTGAAGTGTACCAGCAGGTCTTTGATGTTCTGCCTTAATGCGACGACAAACATCACATTCGGCAACAAATTGAGCAATGTCTCTCTTCATCCTAGTCCACCAAAATCTCTGGCGTAGATCTCGGTACATTTTCGTGCTACCGGGATGAATTGAGAGGGGTGTGTCATGGGCTTCCTTGAGGATGAGTTGCCTTAGTTCCCTATTCTTAGGTACTACTAAACAATTTTCAAAGAATACCGTTCCTTTGCTATCGGTGGAGAAACATTTAGCAACTCCGCCAGCAATGTTCTCCTTGATCCGGCGAACACCTCGTGCACGCCTTTGGGCAACTATGATTTGATCCTCAAGAGTTGGTTTCGCCACCAAGGTTGAAAGATAACCATGAGGAACAATCTCAAGATTGAGCTTGCGAAAGTTCTCATGAAGAAGTGGTTGATACTGCTGTAACATGAGGTTGTTACAGTACGACTTACGACTTAGTGCATCAGCCATGACATTGGCCTTGCCTGGGGTGTAAGAAATCCCTACGTCGTAATCTTTTATCAACTCAATCCAGCGTCTTTGCCTGAGATTAAGATCTGGCTGGGTGAAAATATATTTGAGGCTTTGGTGGTCGGAATAAATCTCACAACGATTACCAAGGAGGTAATGTCGCCAAGTTGTTAGGGCATGAACTACGGCAGCGAGTTCAAGGTCATGGGTAGGATAATTCTCTTCATGTGGCCTCAACTGGCGTGAAGCATAAGCTACCACATGTCGATCTTGCAGAAGTATGCATCCTAACCCTTGCCGTGATGCATCACAATAGATCTCGAAATCCCTTTTGGTGTCTGGAGGTGCAAGTACGGGTGCGGAAGTCAATCTTCTTTTTAGCTCTTGAAAGCTTTCCTCGCACTTGGGAGTCCATTGGAATTTCTTATCTTTCTTGAGGAGTTCAGTTAGAGGCTTTGCAACTTTAGAAAAGTTCTCGACGAAGCGACGACAATAGCTGGCTAGGCCAAGAAAACTTCTAACTTGTTTAACCGATTCAGGTGGAGTCCAGTCAAGGACGGCCTGAACTCTCTCGGGATTCACAGCAATGCCTTTTGCAGAAATCACGTGGCCTAAGTAGGTCACTTCTGGTAGCCAGAATTCACACTTGGAGAATTTAGCGTACAGGCGATGCTCTCTAAGTTTCATCAATACCAGCCTTAAGTGTTTGGCATGATCTTCTTCGTTCTTCGAGTAGATGAGAATATCATCGAGATAAACCACAACAAAATTATCTAGGTACTCCATGAAGATCGAATTCATCAAGCGTGAGAATGTGGCAGGGGCATTGGTTAAACCAAAGGACATGACGGTGTACTCGTAAAGACCATAACGAGTAGTAAAAGCCGTTTTGGGAATGTCCTCGTTTCGGATTCTGATCTGATGATAACCTAATCTTAAATCCATCTTAGAGAAGATGGAGGATCCTGCAAGTTGATCATAAAGATCATTGATCCTGGGCAGTGGGTATTTGTTCTTTATCGTCGATAAATTTAGCGGACGATAGTCTACGCACATCCTTTCTGTTCCATCTTTCTTCTTTACGAACAGAACGGGGCAACCCCATGGCGATGAGCTAGGGCGGATGAAGCATTTTTCCAACGAAGCATCAAGTTGGGTTTTTAGCTCAGCTAACTCATGTGGGGCCATTTTATAAGGGCGTTTGGAAATTGGTGCGGTTCCTGGAACAAGATCCACTATAAATTCTACACACCTGTCGGGTGGCATGCCCGGCAGTTCTTCAGGAAAGACATCCGGGAAGTCACGAACCACCGGAATATCTTCAAGTTCGGGAAGGGGAAGTACATTCAAGGAATGCACTTGGGTTCTTGTTCTGGGTGAGGTATAGATGATGGTTTTGCCCGAAGGGAGGGTGAGTTTCACGAATTTGCCTTTGCAATCCAGATAGGCATTCTGTCTTGATAGCCAATCCATGCCAAGGATGACATCAATATCTGAAGACTTGAGGGATATGAGTGAAGCAAGGAATACTAAACCCTCAATTGCTATTTGATTACCATGGCTCACTCTATTAGTTTGCCATCTTGACCCTGGAGTTTGAATAACCATCGGGGTGGAAAATTCAACAAAGGGTAACTCATGACGAAGTGCATAACTTTTCGACATGAATGAATGAGATGCTCCTGGGTCGAAAAGAACGGAAGTAGGAACAAAATTGACTGGGAGCGTACCAAGAATGACGTCAGTGGTGTCGTCAGTCTCTTCAGCGGCAACCTGGTTCAGACGTCCACGAGTTGCGGAAGGAGCGGGTTTGGCGGTGAAGACCTTCTGGGGTGGCTTGCCACGACTATTGTTGTTGTTGTTGCTGCCTCCGGCACGTGGTGGAGCATTTTGGTTCTGGACCTGGTTCTGGGGGCACTCGCGAGAGTAGTGGCCTGCCTGACCACACTTGTAGCAAGCTCCGAAAATAGTGCGTGGAGCTGGGTTGTTTGGTGGAGCTGGGTGGAACTGGGTGGGTGGACGAGGCGCCACATAGGATGGCCTCGGTGGGTTGTTCTGGCGGAACATGCTATTGGGGATCCAGATCTTGCGCTTCTGGGAGCTAGAACTGGATGATCCGTCATCTCTAGGATGTTTTCTAAAATCATTGGGGGTGTTCATGTCCTCTGCCTTGATGGCCTTGTTGACAAGGACCTGGAGGGTGGCAAAGTCATGAAGGTTGAGCTCACGACGGAGTCCACTGTTGAGGCCACGACGGAACCTCTCTTGTTTCTTGGAGTCGGTGGAGACTTCTTCAGTTGCATAACGAGCAAGTCGGTTGAACTCACGACTAAACTCGTCCACGGTTCTTCTGCCTTGAGTGAGGTTACAGAACTCCTCACGTTTGCGGTCCATGAGACCCTTGGGGATGTGGTGCTCGCGGAAGGACGTGCAGAACTCCTCCCAAGATGCAGGTGGTCCAACTGGGCGCATATTTAGAAAATTCTCCCACCAAGAGCTTGCTGCACCTTCAAGGTGATAGGTGGCATAATTGACCTTGTCGCCATCTGCAACATGGCCGGCTTGGAGCTTCCTCTCGATGCTGCGGAGCCAGTCATCGGCGTCAAGGGGCTCGGTGGAGTAACTGACAACCGGGGGATGAAGCCGGATGAAGTCGTTCAGAGACACCAGCTCATTACGCTGCTGAGTGGTGTTGCGTGCGATGACTTCCAGCAGGTGGTTAGAGTCACGGCGGTTCCTCTCGACCTCCATCAGAACTTGGGCCATCGTGGGTGGGGGTGGAAGGTTGCCTTCCTCCTGGTCGTTCGCACGACCTTGGTTACGACCAATCTGGCCACGTGTTCCTTGAGACATCCTGAAGGTGAAAAACCAAAGTCAAACAGAGTTGATTAAAGAGTCTAATCAAGGTATTGAAGTACTGGAAGGATTACAGAGTAAAGGAAGTAATCATCTTGACAACATGGTGATAAAAGCATACAAGCCATATATTCACAAGCTGTCATACAAACCATACATCGTTTTAGTACAAGCACTAAGCTAATACAAACGTGATGAAGATGATACATCCTTCAGAGGCACTCTGACTTCCTATACATTATTTATCTAAGCCTCTGGAACTTAGACACCTTGCATACAATACCTAAGATACTACTACATCCTCACTAAGTAAGACCACAGGCGGTCTCACTCATCTCCATCTCCATAGTAATCCTCGTAAAAGTTACCCGCGTATCCCGGTAGCTGGAGGTGACCATCGGAAAACACGGAGGCTTGTGGACCCTGATATCCATTTGGGCAAGGATGGGGCCTAGGTCCAGTGTAGGGTGGAAGCAAAGGACCACGGGGTGGAAAAATTCCTCCAATCTCGGGCCAAGCAACTCGAGAAGGCATCTGGGTCCTTACTGGATAGATCGCATCGTACTCCACTGATCCCACGCTCACAAAGGGTGCCAAGAGCGTCAGTGCCCGGTACAGTCGAACACGGGTGGCGTGGAGCTCGAAACGGAGAGCGCGTGCATCACGATCTCTGTCACTAGCAAACCTAGCAGTCACCTGGAGTGCTGGATCCTCTGCAGAGTGATCTGAGTAGAGTCCGGTGTAATATCCCTCCTCTCCTGGAAGTGCAGCAGGGATATAGCGGAAAGAAGTCTCTCTCAGTAGGGTGTGCTCCTCTCTCAGCAGTGTAATACATGAATATGCAGCATCCTGCACAGCCATGTTCTCGGTAACGCCGATGCCATGCCCAGAGTGTATAGGCTGGGTGACTCCAACGTGGTGCGGGTAGATCCGGACAATGCAGTGGAACTGCGTCTGGTTAAATTCGTGGAACTGCTCCTCGATGGTGTACTCAGGGTACCATCGATATCCCACATAGGACTTCATCTCGATCAACGTGGCGGGATGGCCACGCACACCGAGGCACCTGGTCAAACGAACAATCTGCCGAGGGGGAAGATCTGCCATCTGAAACAGAAAGGAGTTTGCAAATGCATCAGATTATGAGATAAACCTGGAATGACTCGGACAGCATAACGGCTGTAATTGTAAGAAATGACAATTTCTTTCAATATGCAAACAGCACTTACATAATATGATGCAAGAAATCAGCATTACAACAATGCTAGGAAAACCTGACACAACTTTCCTACGGCTATAACGAAGCAAACAACGAGATGTTCTAATCAGACAGAGGAGAGCCTAGTCCTATCTTCCCGTAGAACAAGATGAGGTGACTCAGAACTCAGAACGAAGGGGGTAAGGAGAAAAATGAAGCCTTACGTTGTTCCCATATATACCCAGAGTAACTATATAACTATAGCAATCTAGACTCAACTTCGGCCAAGGCTACTAGTCCTACAGTCAGTCCTGCTCTGATACCAAGTCTGTCGGGACCCGGGTTTAGCGTATGCAAGTACAGTTAAGACATAGTCATATGGAGAGCCGAGAACCGCACCCACTTGTCTAAGCAGACAAGGCCAAGCACTGAACATTCTCGGAAAGCATCGTACGTGAGGGGCATCCCATCCAGGCCGGATGATCAACTGTGATGGGTCCTCATCGTCCGCACACAAGTCTAATGATATGGGTGGTGAACTCCCATATTCAAAGACAAGTCGCCTCAACCATACTATCGACTATCTCAAAACTCTCACATAGACTTACTCCAGCCCGATCACTTAGTCGGGGTCTAGGGCGGGCTCGATCATACCACAAAGTGTGCACGAGACGGAGTCTCGAGCAATCGCGTCGCGATGCCCCAAGCTGCGCACATCTAAGGGACACTTGGTGTATGAAAGACCGCCAGCCAGAACACAACTAAGGTCTCGAAAACCCATACAAAGACATGCATGTTATAAACATACAGGCAGCACACATGCCTTGTATGAACAGTAGGTACCATTGCAATTCTCTACAAAGTGTACATTTTATTTATAACTCTTATAGAGTACACATAGAGATCACAAACATGTGATCCAACATTACAACATAAAGAGGAAGCAAATTATGTCTGAGTACAGACAAGTTTAACAAATTGGCTTAAGAAGCCTTATTCAACATAAAGCCCTCCACGAGGGAACCAGTCTGCTGACTGGGACTAGACTAGTTTAACTTCAGTAGTCCAGCTCGATGAAGAAGCCACCTTCGGGGTCAGTGGCGTCATCTAAAACATAGATTAAGCAAACGTGAGTATAAAGGCGTACTCAGCAAGACTTACGTAGGAGCTATACTACTCATGCACATGTATCAAGGTAAAGGGAGGTGGGGTTCACTTGCAGAAATGCCAGCTTTGACTTGGCTAATCCTGAACTACGAGTACCAGACTTGAGGTAAGAAGCGTAAACGAGTCCACTACTTTCACCAACCAATACATCACTATGGTGTCTTCCTCGACTTCCCCACGAGAAAGCACGCCATAGCACTCACACTTATCTTGGTGTATTTTAGAAGTATCCGGTTCAAGTTATCTAATAATCAAGCTAAGCTTTCCAAGTAGTCCATAACCGCGGACGCGGCTATTCGAATAGTTTTGTTGACCTTGCAAGGGTGTACCGCTACACACACATGATCATCATTTACCGCCTTTGATCTCGACACCATTCAAGGGATGCCAGCGAGGATGCTCACCACAACTGTTACCTCATAGCCTATCTAGTCCAAGAAAGCCGCCTACTTGGGTTGGCTACCACTATCGTGAACCCGGCCGGTTTACCGAAGTGGACCCAAGCGATGTGTGCGTGGTGCATAAGCCGGTCTCGGTTGAGCCGTTCTCTCACTTAGCATCCAGGCCACAAGCCTACCAGAACTCCGAACTACTGCGACATCTGGACATCGAAAGGGATGAGTTAATAGGTTGAGAGGGGTCAGTGAGCCCAATGTGTGGTTGTACTCTTCATCTTGGATCACCACAGAAGAACTCGGACTTAGGGCGGTGTTCAACAAGACAACCCATTGTGTACTCCTACACAGCCTCTCATCGTTCACCTTGTATTAGGGTCTATTCACCAACACTTTTCTACCATCATCAACATGATCACTACCATCCGGACTCACATCACAGTAACAACATGGTATCATACTAAGCATGCAATAAGCGATAACATTTGCAGGGGCCACATGATATCAAACAACTCCTACAGTTGCTAGGATTGTGGTTTGCTTACTACTTTGACAAAATGATAGGTCATGCAAAGGAATGGGTTCATCTATGCGGTAGAAACGAAGCATGGTGATCATCCTAAACAATGCATAAGCGAGACATGAGAGGGAAGTGGGATTTTATCGACATGATCAATGGGGTTTTGCTTGCCTTGCTGACGAGGTTCGGGTTCTGGATCTTCAGCGAAGGGGGTGACCTCTTGCTCCGGTTCCACCTCTACTCGACAAACAAAGCACGAAGTAGCAATCAATATGAATGCAATGCTCAAGCACATGATTGAATGTTAAAGCTTAAAGTATAAGTTTGGATGTGTGAGGCAATTCCATTAAGTGGAATATATTGCATTTGAAATGCAAATTCAAACTCCACATTTGAATTCAACATTAACCAAGTTATATGTGATATAGTTTCATCATTTTGAAATATCTTCAAATGTGTATGATATGCCTCTGATGTGTAAGTGAAATGTAGCATGTTGCCATGGTTCAAGTTGCAAAATTATTTGAATTGAATTTGATTTAATTCCATTTAAATCAAATAGCAAATGCTACTGATCACATTTTAAATTCAACTCAAACAGAGTTGAAAGTTGCATATTTGGAAATATAATTTTCTCCTGATCATTTTTCATATATTATTTGTCCAATTTGGAGTTAATATGAATTTTCTATGAATTTCCAAAGTTTGGGGTATTTTCTGGAATTTCTGGAATTATTAAACCAATTTTCTTTTCTGGAAATTCATTTAAATGATTTACTGCGTCAGGCTGACGTCAGGCTGGCGTCAGGGGGGGGGGGGGGCTGACATGTGGGGCCACCCTGTCAGTGGCTGGATTAACTTAACCCGTGGGTTAAATTAATCCAGTGGCTTAATTAAGCCACTGGGCCCACTGGTCAGTGACCCAGGGGGTCACTAACTGGGTGATTAGTGGCTAACCCACCAGCGGCTTGACGCCGGCGACTGGAGCCACGGCGGCGACTCGCCGGAATGAGCTAGGGGCCACGGGAAGCCACGGGGAGGACACCATCTTGCTCCTGGAGGTCGTCCGCGTCTTCTGGAGGCAACAGGGGTTCGCGGGGTGCTCGGAATTGACGACGGCGACGACTACGGCGGAAGCAGAACCACGGCGAGGTCGTAGACGACACTACCGTGCACGGTTCGGGCTAAACTCGCTCGCATTCGAAAGCTAGCATGCTCAGGAGCCAAACGCACGCTCTGGCTGAGACGAAGGGGCACAGGGGCGACCTCGAGCTCATCCATGGCGGCGACAAGCTTCGGCATCCATGGCGGATCCGGCTAGAGCGAGCAAACCAGGGGAAGAAGAGAGGGGTTTCACTCGCAAGCTCACCCTGAATCCAGCAGAGGTGGTGGCGAGGTCTGGGGTGGCTCAACGGCGGCGTAATCGAAGAATTCTTCCACGGCGGACGGCGAAAGCTCGAGGAAGAATCCGGCGACTTCGACGGCTCCGAGTTCGATTCCTGCTTCAGTTCGACGAGGACGACGACGACGACGAAGAGCTTGGACACGTTGGCTTGACTCTTCGACGTCAATGGCCACGAGTTCTTGCGACGGCGAGCGGCGGCGCTCTCGGGTGGCGATGGAAACGATCACGGGAGGAGGAGGAGGAAGCTCTGGAGGGGGGGAATGGACGCGTCGTTCTCCAGGGCGCGTCCAGGTGCGAGAAGGGGCTACGGGGAGGGGTGGAAGCTCGTCGACGACGACGTGTCGCCACCAGCTAGCTCGGTGGCATTCCACCGAGCAGCTTGGAGGCGCGGGAGGGGGAAGAAGACCCCCGTGCCCCTTTGGGCCGGCTGGGCTGGGGTGGGCCGACTTCGCCTGGGCGCCAGGTAAGGTTTTTCCCTTTTCTTTCTGTTTAATCTTTCCTTTCTTTTTCTGTAATTTGTTTTGGCTCTGATAAAATATCAAACCATTTTATTAAATGCTGAAAATTTTTATGTGGCCTCATAATAACATAGACTAGCCACTCATAAACTTTCAACATTTTTAAAATTCAAATGATTTGAATTTTAAATCAAAAAGGGGTATTTCTTTAATTCCAAGGTACTGTTTGAATATTTGAAAAATCTATGAGCATGGGGTGGGTCCCACATCACTTGATATGTGATCACACTCATTTATAAGACTTTTCAAAACTCTAACATGAATTTTTGGAAAATATTTTTATCTAGCCTTTTGAATTAATTCATCTGGGGGGTGTTCCTTCTCCCATTTTGATTTTGAATTTGATTTCCAAGATTTCTTTTTGAAATTTTGACATGATGCAAAGGTACTAGTTAACCCTAGCACATACCTAACAGAGGGATCTGACAGAAAAGGACTTTCCTTGAGTCCAACGCCCAGACGCCAGGGTCCCTGGCGTTTTGGACCAGGACGCCGGGGTCCGCGGCGTTTCGGCGGGGAATCCGTGTTGGACTCCTCCTGGTGGCCAAAACCGACTTTGGGGAGGACCCTCTCCCAAGTTGCAACCCCAGGCTTCCACCTATATATATAGGGGCAGGGGCAACCCCAAAACGACACCAGAAAATCCCCAAGGCTGCCCCAGCAAAATCCCACGCGCCTCTAATTCTCTTCGGGCTAGATCGTTCTAGTCCGGACGCCGCTAGGCTCTTCTCCCTCTAGTTTATCTCGGTGGCGTTCTTCTCTGGACGGCGGAGCGCTGCTGGATTGCTACATCGGGATGTGTGGATACCTTTAGAGGGATCATACCTTTGATTCTTCTTCGAGGTCCTTCTTCTTCCTCGAAGATCATGTTCGAGGGACTTATTCATGGGACTTGATCGGGACGGATCGCGGGATGGTTCGCGGGACTGATCGCGGAATGGATCATGGAACGGTACGCGGGATCGATATCCTCGCGGTTGGGAGGTCATTGAAATTCCTAGCTGTGGGGATCTGCACCAACGGTCTTCACCAACTCTACTTCCGCTACATCGGTTGGTGAGCCATGACCTAAAACCTTGTATACAATCTTCATAGATGATCTTGGGTGATTGCTACGTAGGCTGAAATTTTTTGTTTTCTACTGCATTTCCCAATAGTGGTATCAGAGCGATCTATGAGTAGATGCATGTTTAGGTCTAGATCATATGTGTGATATGAGGCATTGATTTTCTTGTTGCTTCCCTGTCATGTGATTTTTTTTGTGCTTGATGGCAAGTTGAGATTTTGATACAAGGATTGAGTTTTCCATCGACCCCTATATGCTTCTTTCAGTATGCTGGTTGCCTTGATCATGGTCTACATCAAACTCCTTTTATGTCATCTTAATCTCGCAATAGAAGATTTAACATGGAGGGGCTTGTGGGTTTTATGAACTCAAATCCACACAGGGGTCATGCGTTGAACGAAGTTTGGCTTGTGGCATTAGTTGCTGCACGCACCCCCGAACGTTAAACTAGCAACATTGAAGTATCGTGTTTGATTTGTATAGGGAACAACGTTTGCATGTAACCTGCTAATCAACCACGATAAAATTTGCAACAACCCGTGTAGATGGCGATCTAACTTGTTTTTGCAGAGTATGCATGTGATGTGGTATAGCCTTCAAGATTTGCAATGTGTTTGTATGAGATGCTATATGTTATGTAAAATTTATTCGCGACATGCGTGTCGTGGTACGGCATGATGACTAGAGTCATATGATTGTCACTTAATTATGGCCTTCATGCCATAACTGTTTATTTGCTCGAGGCCAAGCACTAGATAGATGCAAGGTGATGATCTACGATGCGGAGGTGGACCCCGACGCACATGCCGGAAGCCGTGGTGATGTTCCCGGCGCCAAGGACAAAGTTGGTGGACACGGTGACTTCAACCACGACGACGTGAAGGCAATGAAGACTTCACGAAGCAAAGGGCTATACTATATCACATAATTTTATGAACTGCATGTGATGTTTATCCCTTTGATGCACCCTTGTTTGATGCGCGGTAGTTGTGTTTTATTAGGGTGATCTCTCGCAAAGCAATATCAAGTTGATAGTGTTCTTCCAACTGTAGCACCGTCTATACTATGTTTCACACCGGAGCAGGTCATGTCACATGGGTGCACACGGTGTGACGCATAAAATGAGGGTGTGTTAAAAGAACACACATCACATTACACTTGGTTGTCTTGACGGTTTGGATAAAAGTTTGCTACCGGAACACGCCCATCGAAAGATGAACAAGAATCACATGTGTTGTGATTGGCAAGTTGGCCTACCGGTCCGGTCTAAGTCATCAGTGATGTCACATCAATGGCGGACGATTGGGTTGGATCTTGAATCACTCCAGCATCAATTACGAGAGATATTGATCTGAGTGGGAGCACACTTAATAATTATATTGATTAATCACAAGTGCAACTTAATTATGAACAAAGTCTAAGTATTTGCATTATCGTTGTAGAATAATGGCTCGCGTTACCACCTTCCCAATTGATTTTGATTAACTGTATTATCTGGTAAAAAAACTTTATGATTGGTACCGTATTGTGAGGACTATGCTCAATAGTGCTGAGAAGGACCATGTCCTATCGCTAATTTTCGATGCTCTCCTGCTAATGCTATGGATGATGTGACTTACGTCCATAATCCAAAAGGCTAGAATTCCACCACAACTAAGTGTATTGTCGTAGTTACCATGAAACCCGAACTTCGAAACGTTAGGGATAGTTATGTTATATTCATGGAACTGAATTTTTTTTTTCAGTGATATGACAATTGATGTAGGATATAAGATATCTAGTACAATGTTTGATTGTAAGCATTAGTGAAAATGTTCATTATGCTCTAACGAAACTGATAAGTGTGGGATCCAGAAGAACACCGATCATATGATGATGAGAATTAAGGGAAAGGAAGTCCAAAGGATGTTAGTAAGACTCACACGTCAGAAAGTACATGGCATGCGCCACCCTTGATCATATGTGATCTTCTGTTAGTAGGAGTGACATTGGAAATAGAACTATGATACGTATAAAGGCAAAGCGAAAGAAGACTGGAATATCCAGCTCAGAAATGAAAGTCATACGAAGTTATAGATGAATTCATTGCTGGTCAAAAGATGTAATTCTTGGGAATCATGATTAAGCGGTTAATCTTAATTCTTGTATATTGTGATTAAACTGTTGATCACTAGAATATCACTTCAATTGCATATCGTTGCAAGTCGATGCAAGAAATACTATGGCCTTTATGACTAGCTAAATGATGAGTTTTGACACACACGAGAACACGGTAAAAGGTTTACTACACTGTGTGTTGACTCTATGATTATCTTCATAATTCATTTTAGAGTTGAGTAAATTGTTACTACACTTTAGCCTTGTTGCAAAACATCATTTTGAATAAAATAAAGGCCATACTTCTATTGTGAATAGGTTGTATGTTATCAATCTTGATAATAATGCTAAACATCCATAACACTGACGCTAAACGTCGCAAGACTAACAGAAATACCACATAGGTGTGGCACTGCCGTTTATCACAAAGTGACACAACATGCATGAAGAATTTCCATAATTGATGGACTTTCGAGTCATATGATTATGAATCACTTGACGCTTGCGATCTTTGTCTTAAAGTAATGTGACTAAAACACCATTTATAGGCCATACATGAACGGGCAACTAAACCATTGGAAATCATACATGATGATGTGTGTAGTCCAATAAATGTAGTTGTGTGCAATGGATTTTCTATCTTCACTCATGAGTTGAAGTAGATATGTGGATATCTGTTCAATGGAGACATACGTCTGAAATCTTTGAAATGTTCAAGGAATTTTAGAGTGAAATAGAAATTCATTGTAACAAGAAAATAATGCTTCTGCAAATTAGATTTTAGAAAGTAAATTTTGAGTTACAAATTTAGCGAACGTCTGATGAGTTGTGAAGAAGTATCATAACTTGCGCCTCCCGGTACACTACTATGAGTAAAGTGTACGAGAGACGTAATCAAGCAATGTATGACATGGTAAGATCAAATATGACGTTTATCAATTTGCCATTATACTTATTAAAGTTAAGCGTTAGTGACTACGACTTTTACACCGAAAAGAGCACCATCAAATCTGTTCAAATGACACCATATTAGATGTGGAATGGACTGTTAAAACCATGTTCTCTTTTCTTAAAATTTGGGTACATGAGGCATATGTTTGACATACTAAAAACCCCAAATCAGATAAGTGCTATTTTGTTAAGGTTATGCCAAAAGTTTTGGTATTCCTCTATCACTAGGGAAAAGCAAAACTGTTTGTTGTTAAGAACGGTGTGTTTTGAAGAACATAGTTTCTTGCAAAAGAGTGAGTGGGAGGATAGTGCAACTTGTCGAAGATTGTTGAATCTTCAGAGAAGAGCGCAGCTGAACCACACAGGTTAGACAAAACTCGTACAAACATTTTTATGTAAACGAGATATTGTTGTTCGACAATGATAAACCTGAGATATACAAAGAAGCGTTGATGGGCCCTGACTCCGGGATTTGGCTAAATGCCAAATAATCTGAGATAGTATCCATGGAAGTAAGTCAAGTTTTGAACTTGGTAGACCCTCTGAAAGACTAAGAGTCTGAAGAATGTATAAATGGATCTATAACTGATTCAGATGAAATTGTTTTATCCATAAAGCTCAACTCGTTGGAAATATGTTTTCTAGCAAAGTTCAAAGGTTGAATACGGCGAAGTAATGTCGACCGTAGAGATGCTTTAGTCAGTTCGGGTTATACTAGCAATTACTACATATCTCATTTATAGGATATGGTAGAATGAACGTCGAAACAAAGTTCCTACACGGAAATATAACAAAGGACGTATATCTGATACGACCGGAATGTTTTGATGATTCAAATGATGTTGGAATAGATGCAAGCCTCGAATATCTAGTAATGGACTGAAGCTAAGCATAATGGAGTTGGAATTTTCGTTGTGATGAAATTGCCAAAAAGAGTTTGTTTTCATCAGGAATAACGAAGATGCTTGAATATTCAAGAAAGTAAGTGGGAGCTGAATGATATATCTAAAACCTTATGTAGATGACATATTGTTAACTAGAAATGATGTAAATTTCTTGACATGAATAAGGACCTGATTGGAAATAGTTTTCAGCTGAAGTACTTGGGCTAATATAGCATTAGTATTGAGCACAATGATCTATGTAGATAGTAAGTGCCTGATCATGCTAAAGCCAACATTACATGTTGACATGATACTAAAGTAGTTTAGTATGAATACGCCAAGAAAGATGTTCTTGCTGAGGTCATGGTGAAAAGTTGTTTGCAAAAATCAGTGTTCATGAACACAGATAAAGCAAAACACATGAATTGAATTCACTCACCTATGTGTTTGGATTAATCATGTACACCATAATATGTAAAATGACCAGATATGTCCAATGCTCTAGAAGGTTGTGAGCAAGATACCAAAGTGATCAGTATGTTGATCATTGGAAAAACAGTGAAAAGTTAAACTTATGATAGATAAGATATGTTTCTCGGAAAATGGAGATAATGAAGAGATCGTTGTAATAAGTTACACCAGCTGAATTTTGATGTAAATAGTTACACCAATTCAGTCTTCATACTTACTCCGACCGATTTTCGATTTTAATTGGGATTATGTGTTTCACACGTAAGGGTGGCGCAGTATGGAGTAACTTTGTCAAGTTCGATACTGTGGCGAATTCTATAACACAGGCTAAGTATATTGTTGCATAAAGAAGTAACAAGGAGGGTATTTTGAATCATAAGTTCATTTATGACCATGGTATGGTTTCCTAGATGCTTGAAACTCATGGAACATTGATGAATGATTTCATGACTTATTCTAAGGAACCAAGGTCCTACCAATTGATTCAAACATATACAAAGATAAAATGATAAACTTAGTGAATTTTATGATAGCGTGAAAACGCGAAGATATGCAAGATACAAACGGACCTGAAATGTTAGATCCGAAGATGAAGTATATACCACAAATGAAGCATGCATTACACCGGTATGCCATAGGTGTAAAGTGCTCAAGCACTGACAATATTATTGACTCTAGTGCAAGTGGGAGACTGTTGGAAATATGCCCTAGAGGCAATAATAAAATGTTATTATATATATTTTCATGTTCGTAATTAATGTTTATATTTCTGTGCTATAATTGCAATGATCATGACTGTGAGATTCAGAAGAAAACTCATTTGCATGTGTGGAAATGTAAACACCAAGAGTTCCTGGTTTAGCCTCTAAGACCAGCTCATGTGCTAACCGATGATTACGTTTTCTTAATCATGGACATTGTTCTTGTAACAAGGATGTCAGTAGCAATGAGAACATATTGTTAGCAGAACAATGATGTTGAACCGACCCTAGTATTGAATGATATACTTAGAGATCACATCGTAACAACGTTATAAGTCATATTATGAAATGTTATCATATACGTAATTCCTTAGACCATGAGAGTATCGAGTTGCTTCACACAGGAAGATGTACTTTGGTTCTTAGATGAATCCTCCCGTTACTGGGAAGTAGTAAAATAAGTTCTGGGTACATCAGATAGTGTGTCTAGTAATTGCGATAGTTCAAGACTTGGATTTTCTCCTTCATGATGAAGAAGATATTCACTTCGGGCCCACTCGGTATGACGGTATCCATTATATTCTGGCCAGACGCATTGTGATTTAGTCACGAGGATACCGGAATACGATAACGAGAAAAATGGACACATGAGCAAAGAGGATAACGAGTGGCTTGTGTTCAAGAAGTTGTTACACATGGGTGCCAAACTTCTCTCCTCTGACTTTGTCATATATCTCGAAGCAAAGGGAATGGTACATGACTAAACATAAAGGTTCACTCGAAGTTTATTCGTGTATGTGCGGGAGTCAACATGGGTGTCCATGGCTCCGCTGTTGATTATTGGCTATTGACAAAAGTTTGTTGACCCATGTCCAGAAGATGTTCTGAGTCATGTCCGCATTATACCGAACCTATTGGGTCACACACTTAACGAGTAGTAATCTGTTCGAGAACTAGGAGATGAAAAGAGAAAGGGTACCAAAATTGTTTCGGGTGGAACCGGAAGTGTTTCCGGGTAGCACTAGAAGTGTTCTAGGTTGTGCCGAATGGTTTCAGAATATTCGTGAACGGTCTCGGATGATTTCGGAACATTCAAGAAGAGTCTTGAAGTGGTAACAAGACATCCGTGATAGTCTCGGAAGGTTTTGCAACATTCGGTAATAGTTGTGCAAAGCTTACGAAACATCGGGAAATTGTTCCGGGACTTCTAGAAATGTTTCGGGAGGTTCCGGAAGGTTCCCGGGAGCTTATGGAAGTATCCGGAGGGTTAAGGAACTCTCCAAACCGCGGAAACCGACGTTAGACCAAGTAGGAAGGTCCAAAAGGTCGTAACTCGGAAGGAAAAGGACTTTCCTGGAGTCCAAGGCCCAGATGCCAGGGTCCCTGGCGTTTTGGTCCAGGACGCCGGGGTTCGCGGCGTTTCGGCAGGGAATCCGTGTTGGACTCCTCCTGGTGGCGAAAACCGACTTTGGGGAGGACCCTCGCCCAAGTTGCGACCCCAGGCTTCCACCTATATATACAGGGGCAGGGGCAACCCCAAAACGACCCCAGAAAATCCCCAAGGCTGCCCCAGCTAAATCCCATGCGCCTCTAATTCTCTTCGGGCTAGATCGTTCTAGTTCGGACGCCACTAGGCTCTTCTCCCTCTAGTTTCTCTCGGTGGCGTTCTTCTCTAGACGGCGGAGAGCTGTTGGATTGCTACATCGGGATGTGTGGATACCGGTAGAGGGATCATAACTTTGATTCTTCTTCGAGGCCCTTCTTCTTCCCCGGAGATCATGTTCGAGGGACTTGTTCGTGGGACTTGATCGGGACGGATCGCGGGATGGTTCGCGGGACGGATCGCGCAACGGATCGTGGAACGGTACGCGGGATCGATATCCTCGCGGTTGGGAGGTCATTGAAATTCCTAGCTGCGGGGATCTGCACCAACGGTCTTCACCAACTCTACTTCCGCTACATCGGTTGGTGAGCCATGACCTAAAACCTTGTATGCAATCTTCATAGATGATCTTGGGTGATGGCTACGTAGGCCGAATTTTTTTGTTTTCTACTGCATTTACCAACAGGAATGCCACCACCATAATGAAATCATTGTGTGGGCTTCCATCTCTGTTGTTGATCGGCAGATTGAACTCATGCTTGATGCGTTGCTCGAAACTTTTGCCCCTCTTGAAGTCATGGTCCGAGAGTCCCATAGCCACTCACCGGGGAGCTCGCAGAGAAAACTCTAGTGTCTGCAGTGTCCGGAGTGGAACAAGGCAGTGTGTGTGGTGGCTGCCGTGGCCGGAGTGGCACACGACAGATTATGCGGTGGCCACCGTGGCCGGAGCGGCCAGCGGCGGGGCAGCGGCGAAGTTCTCCCGCTCTCGCTCCCTAGTTCTCGTTGCTATCAACGTTTTTGCCTCAAGACATCAGCATATGAAATCTGCCCCTCTTTGTTATTTTTTTATCAAAGGATAGTTTCCTTTAAAATTTAAACCAAACCTGCGTGAGACAGGCACATTTCTTCGAGAGGATTATGCTAATTATACCACTCAATGTTAGAATTATATTCGTGCAGGTTATCCGAAGGAAAATACCCGTTTACATGTCAATGGCATCATCACCCACCTTATTGGTGTTCTCCGCCGCGGATCCTTCGGCTGGCGTCGGCGCCGCCCATTCCCCAGGCTCCATCACCATGCACCGGCAGCAGCAGGAGAGGCGAGTGGTGGTGCCGGTAGCGAGGAGGAGGATGTACAAAGGTATGGCGTGGGACGAGGTGGAGGAGGTGAGAAGCACCAAGGCCGACCTCCGCCGCCGCATGGCCCGCTCGAGCACTTGTGCTCCAATAAAACCCCTCGCCAACGACTGTGCCTTGCCTTCTTTTTTCAAAAACTAGATCATCAAGGCCCGTGTTACTGCGCCCGTACATTTTAATATTTATGATATTAATGATTATCCAATTATATGTAACAACAATAGTAACTTAATCATGAGATTTAATGATTACACAGAGCTTGCATAATACATACTTTTGGTATTTAATCATTCAATGAGAAGCTTCTCAAAAGTTCGGGTACCATTAGACAACGAAGAAGTATTTCCTTTGCATTGTTTTCAACATCAAGTTCTGTTTGACTAACAAATGCAATATTAAGTACGATCCTTCACAATTGAACCGTTAAAATAATTAACCAAATCATACTAATGTCAAGAAAAACATTAGCGGTGATATTTGTTTCTTAGCTCTTACCAGCACAAATATTACCTCAGTTATGCTTTCTATTAACGGAAATTTCCCTTGTCATTCAATCAAGGAGGATAAAAGGGAATACACAAAAGTGTACTAATTGAATGTAAATAAAAACATGACAAACTATTGTATTATTGATAATTTCAACTATATGATTTAGACTAATTTAGCCTCTCAACAATGTGAGAAGCGGGAATCTAATAAGCATCTAAACAATTATTTGTTCCTGATTTTTCTTTTGGCTAGACCTGACAAAAAGAACTGAAAATTAAGTCTTGCCAACATAGACTTGTCTATTTAGATAGTTGCGATAAGTAAAATATTATAGTTTTAGTTTAATGCACTGGAATATTCAAGAAAATATTGTTAGGTTTGAAAATAAATAAATAAAATGATCTTAATTCAGTAGATCATGCAAAAGCATTGGTAGGATAAAAAAAACTTGGTCCACTACAGAGCCTGCATTTCAGAGTGCAACACAATATCGGTAATGATGGCATACTTTAGAGTATTATACGAACATGTATTAGAATTGGTGTAGCATACATACAAGGTTCAAAGAAGCAACCACAAAAAATACAAGGAATCTTGACAAAACCATCTGAAGTACTGTGAAGGCTCGTCGTGCTGATAGGAGAAAGGAGAGGAGAGGCCTGTATTGGGTCTATTTGACTTGCTCTTTTAAAGCTTGGACAAACTCCCGCAATCTATAAACGAAATAGCATACTCAAATTTTCCACAAATTGGCAAAGATGATTTGTATTTAAAACGGCTCCATATCAGCACAAACAAATAACATGATTATTATTTTCTATCCCTAATATAGGCACATACGCACATGCATTAGGAACAACCCCATACGTTACTCCTTTTTGAAGACTACATTGTACCGTCCAAATCTTCTTATATCCAAATCTGGCCAGCAACATACCCATGCAAATATGATATGTGATGAGGCAAATCTGGCCAGCAACATACCCATGCAAATATGATATCCAATGATATTATCCCAAGTGCCTAACTTCTAGAGAAACTGCATGATTCGAGCCACATGGGAACAAGCTAGGGTAAATCAACCTGCATGCCATTATGGAACACAAGTGAGTAAAGGGTGTTCTTTTCCTGATAGACTACATGATGAATTCCTCTTGCGTAGGTGATTTCACCAATAATATATTGACTTCTTTGAATTGCTTAAGAAATGGTTTTACCTGTTCCTACATGGAGCTAAAACATAATTCTAAAACATCAAAGTATGCATCCAGGGTGAGACAACACGCACACCTCTAGCTGCAGCAGCAACGCCACTAAGGATATACCTAAAATATGTCCGATGCCAAAAAGATGTGGAAATGATGATGTACCAACTTTGTTAGCTATAAGATTTATAACTAAGTGAGCATGAAAAGAATCAGTACCAAAGCTAGACTTTGAAAAATTAATAGAGAGCAGCTTAAGGCACCCCAATTGCTAGGCAAAACATAGATAATGATAAAAATTTGCATACATGTCTACCTTTTACTCAGTTAAAGTTATTCTCACCGTCATAACACAAAAATGCTTGAGGCTTGAAGAACATTTCTTCCTTGCTAGTTGATACTTCAAGACATTTCTTCCTTGCTAGTTGATACTTCAAGACAATTCAACTGCGTTTGTTCTATTCTTCAGGAAAAATCAAAATGGTTCAGAGAGAAAGGTACAACATAAAGCAGAAATTTAATGTACCTTAAGGTAAACTAATTGGTGCATCAAAATACACAAAGACACAAATTTCTACACTGCTAAGGGAGTATTAACTCGAGAGCTAGCATTTGATTTTGGACACATATAATCTCTAGTAGTTTCTTATCTTTCTGGTCTCGAGTGACACTGATAAAAAATTGTTCTGCTTTGCTGCTACTATTGTTTGTTTATTATTAAGAGGGGCAAAATTAGTGTCATATTCAATAACTGTAATAAGATCGGAGCGCCTCAGAAAAAAAAAGTAGATGTGCACGGAAGAACACATCAGCCTAGGAGCATGCTAGACTGCTACTCTGCCACAATTAAGAATCAATCCAATAGAGCCGAGTTTAAATCTGTCAACCTAGATCACCTGCATCATTCTGGGAGGATAAAGAACAGCATAAATAATGCACAAGGAGGAATGGAAGAGCATAGAGTGATATCGTAACTCACATGCAATTATCAGCCACCAAAGACTGACATGGTGATTAATTAACTCTACCAGGTCGTCTTCTTCCTGTGGTCATGAGGTGACTCCAGTTCAGATTGTACGCCAGAGAAGAGGGGGTGAACCCAATAGGTGGACAGAAGGAGCGACAATGATTACCACTTGGCATATTCCAATGAACAAGGAGAGGTAATACGGTTTAAATTTGACATACATACCCAGTTTGCCAATCTGAAATTGAATTGAATTGAATTCAATATCAGTGGGGGCTAGAACTTAATAGAGTCAGGGAAAATTCATACCTTGGTAACTTGGTGGCGGGGTTGCTGTGGGTAGCAGGGATGGGGCGAAGTTTCCATCCATCCAAAATTCCAAACTCATCTCCGTGAACAACTATGCATCCATGTATGTGACCACACCCAGCCCAGCGGATCATCCATCGGCCACGTCGTACGCATCATGTCTAATAGCACAGAAGGTTTCTGCCTATCATCCTATGAGTGAGGGGATCCCACGCAACGACCATGTGGCGCGTCCATTAGATGAGGACGGCGAGTCCGTGGCCGCAGCCAAAAAACGTCCAACTCTAGCCGCAACTCCATGTCAAGGAGAACTGAGCAGCTAGATGCATTCCCGCTGACCAATCGTGACGAGCAGCTGCGATGGGTTGTTCTTGTTCCAGCCGTGGTACTCGTGAAATCGGTGGTGGAAGCCGGGATTTGAGACGATGCGGCGCAGAAAGGAGAAGGATTGCGGAGGGAGGCCGGTGGCGTTCTAGGGTTTTCTACGCAGGCTCGCTTGTCTCTCGCCAAATGGGCTAGCAAACGGCCCAGTTAACCAGAGGCCTTCGTTTCGGCGGAGGAGCAGGCCATAGGACAGCCCGGGTCAGGAGATCCGATGGCCAAAAACATCTAGATCGCGAAAATAGACGGTCCAAAACCCAAATCGCTGTGAGAGCTTGGTTTAGGCTCAGTTTTACTGTCCTAAAATAAGGCAGTGGGCGATTTTATAAATAAAGTCATAAGGCAACGTAGCAAAATACAACCAACAGCAAACAAGAAATAAGTATCAGGTACATGGCATACCAGCCACAACCAGCAACCGTAGGCACACGACAAAAGAAACGGTATCAAAGTCTAAAGTAGCCACGAGAGACAAGGTGCGGGGAAAACAAAAATTCCAATCATCTAAAGCCAGATCCACAACAGAAGCATGAGGGTTCAAGTAGAAGGAATAGAGAGTGGGGAAGACATCCGACATCCGGCAAGCCGCGGACCATTTATCCCGCCAAAAGCGAACTGAACAACTATTTTCGACCTTAAATGTGACATTATCGCGAAAAATGTCCCGAACAGACCAGCGAGTTTTTCTCTTTCCTTTTCTGTTGAGGGAACCAGTGAGTTATTCTGATACGAATTTACTTGCACGAATTAAACTTCTTCGGCCTATCATCTGCCCATGTTTTTAGGACCCCGATAGTTGCCACACGTGTGGGTGGAGCGCTTTCGCCCACACGTTTTTAGATGGAAATTTTAGTTATGTATAGATGGAAATTATGAGCCAAAGTTGCCATATTGAAATATAAATGGAAATTTTTTCTTCAACATGGCAACTTTGGCTCATAATTGTCATCTATACATAACTAAAATTGACATCTAAAAACGTGTGGGCACGGCGCTTCCACCCACATGCGTGGTGTGACGCCCCCAAAATCAAGCCGTGTACAGTAATCATACACGCAAGGTACACGATCGAGATCAGGGACTCACGGTGAGATATCACAACACAACTCTACAAATAAAATAATACAAGCTGTTTAATACAAGCCAGGGGCAACGAGGGCTCAAATACAACAGCTCGAGAGAAAAAGGTTAGTGGAATCAATAGTATCTGAGTACAGACACAAGAATAAAAGTTTTCCTTAAGAAGGCTAGCACAAAAATAAAAACGATCGAAAAGGCGAGGCCTCCTGCCTGGGAACCTATAAACTACTCCTGGTCAACGGGGAACTCGATGTCGTAGAAGGCATCAGGGATCTTCACGTTGCGGTGGTCGACATCGGGGATCTCCTGCTCCTGGGCTCTGATGGTACGAATTCTCGCCCCCTTGTTGGTTACCCAAAGTGTAAGGTTGATATGTAGATAGCAGCAATTTCCCTCGGTGAAGATACCAAGGTTGAGGATCGACCAGTAGGACTCCAAGATCGACAAGTAGGTGGCAAGGAAACAATGACACCGTTTTTAAGACAAAAGTTGCTTCCTTGACCTGGACCTGCACACACAATAGATAACTTCGCTCCCAACGAGTTCAGAGAGGTTGTCAATCTCTCCAGCCTTGTTGTTCACAAAGGATCAAACGTACGGGATAATAATGATAGTGATAGCAACGGTAAAGTAAATAAAGCAGAAAATAAAATAGTGGGTGTAAACAGTATTGGAAATGTGGACCGGGGTCCTATGATGTTCACTAGTGATGTCTCTCTCCCAAAAGACGATAAAATAGCCATGAGAGGTAAACAAATTACAGATGGGCAATTGACAGGATTATGTGCGCAAACCAATGCTAACTATGCTATAAAGAAAGGAAGAGGCTCAAAAGCATGGGCGGTACGCACAGACAAGTAGACTGAAATCCATCTGCATCTACCTACTAATCATCCACCTTGAGATATCTATCCAGAACATATCGCTGGTATTAAGTTGCGAATCCCACCAAAAGTGTAAACTTAAAGCAACATACAACTTCATTAAAGAACTGTGCGTAAAGTAAACAATCCTTTCCCCCGCAAGTACAAGCACCGTTGTTTTCTCCCTTGTGGCAACAACACATCCCCTAGACTCATGTTTCTGTCACTCAAGCTAGTGATAAGGGGGCATGAACCCACAATCATGCATAACGCTCCCTCTTGGAGTCACTACCTACTACTTGGCCAAAGAAATAAACATCAACGGAGAAAATGCAAGAATTACTCAAGAACATAAATATAAAAGGGGAGAATCAAATATATTACTCAAACACAATCTGAACATAGTCTCATAATCCATCAGATCGCAGCAAAATCAACATAGCAACAGCAGAAAGATTACATATGTGCCTCGATCATGTAGGGCAGCTCATGAGGTCTAATTCATGACGAACAAAGAGGGGAGGAGAACATCACATAGCTACTAATCATAGACCCATGTGATGGTACGAATTAACGCCCCCTCATTGGTTACCCAAAGTGGAAGGTTGAGATGTAGACAACAACAAGTTTCCCTTAGCGAAGATGCTAAGGTTTAGTATCGAACCAGTAGGACTCCAACAAATACAAGTAGGTGGCAAGGAAACAATGCCACCATTTTAAGAATAAAGTTGCTTCCTTGACCTGGACCTGCACACACATCAAATAACTTTGCTTCCCAACGAGTACAGAGGAGTTGTCATTTCCTCCGGCCTTGTTGTTTACAAAGGATAAAATGCACGGGATAATAATGATAGTGATAGCAACGGAAAAGCAAATAGAGCAGTAAATTGATAGTGGGTGTAAACAGTACTGGAAATATGGACCGGGGTCCTATGATATTCACTAGTGATGCCTCTCTCCCAACAGACGATAAAATAGCTGAAAGGATCGGAATGTCGACTAGAGGGGGGTGAATAGGCGACTAACACTTTTTAAACTTTTCTTAACAATTTAGGCTCAACAAGGAATATAGGTTGTCTAGATATGCAACTATGTGAGCAACCTATATGCCAACAACAAAGGTATAACAAGCAAGCAATAAATAAGCAAGGAAAGTAACTTGCGCAAAGTAAAGGTAAAGGGGAACATGGGAGACAAGGATATGTTTCCGAAGTTCCTTCTCTTTCGAGAAGTACGTCTCCGTTTGGAGAGGGTGAGGAGCACAATGCTCACACGAAGCCAACGAGGGCCACCCTATTTCTGCTCACGCTCTTACCGATGTAAGATGCCGTGATCCACTACGAGGCGGCCTTGAAGGTGGCAATCAAACCTTGACAAACAAGGTTGGGGAAAACTCCACAACTGAATTGGAGGCTCCCAACGAAACCACGAAGCTTCACCACAATGGAATGTGGCTTCGAGGTGACCTCTTCCGTCTAGGGCACCAAAGCACCCAAGAGTAACAAGATCTACACGCGATTAGTGGGGGGAATCAAATATCCTTTGGTGGAAGTGTAGATCAGGGCCTCCTCTTCCAAACCCTAGAGAATCAACAAGTTTTGATGGCTAGGGAGGGAGATCGGGCAAGAATGGAGCTTGGGCTTCAATGGAGGTGAGAGCAATAAGTGAGGTGAGTCTCAATGGGGAAGAAGACCCCCTTTTATAGGTGCTCTTAAATGCAGCCGTTGGCTGCCCACCAACCACGGTAGTACCGCTTCTGAAGCGGTACTACCGCGCTGCGGTACTACCGGACCGAGAGCGGTACTACCGCTCTACGGTACTACTGAGCCCCAGTGCCGCCCCCACTACCGCAGAGTCCAGTGGGAATCCGGTAGTGGATGCGGTACTGGTGCACGGTACTACCGCAGAGCGGTACTACCGCTCTAGGGACGGTACTACCGCTCTATGGTACTACCGAGCCCCAGTGCCGCCTCCACTACCGCAAAGTCCAGTGGGAATCCGGTAGTGGATGCGGTACTGGTGCACGATACTACCGAAGAGCGGTACTACCGCTCTGGGGGCGGTACTACCACTCCACGGTACTACCGAGCCCCAGTGCCGCCTCCACTACCGTAGAGTCCAGTGGGAATCCGGTAGTGGATGCGGTACTGGTCCACGGTACTACCGTGGAGCGGTACTACCGCTCCTAGAGCGGTACTACCGCCCTGGCAGAACCAGGGAGCCACACCCAAGAGTCCCCACACCTCCACGACGCAAACGAAATATGTGGGTGCAGAAAGTGAGACTGTGTGATGATTCCACCCACAATTCCCAAAGAGGATCCCCTCTTCATAGTACGGTTTTCCTACGACTCAAATAACACAAAAGGAGATCGAAAGAAAAACTCCGTCTTCACGTTTCGTACACCGAGGGGATAATAACAACCGTCTTGTGCCAATAATGTCGTTATCTGAAATGCTCATTGCACCCGGTTAGTCCGCAAATGTATTGTCATCAATCACTAAAACCAATCAAGGGAAAACATGCCCTATCAATCTCCCCTTTTTTGGTGTATTAATGACAACACAAGATTTGCACAATAAAAATAGGGAATTTTTCAACAACATGCCATTAGTTTATAAAATATAGACAGGCTCCCCCTTGATGTGTGCATCATTTTAGATATGCCTCTGGAATGCAAGACACACACATAAGGAAGACACTCCCCCTATATTTTATAAGCTAGGCCATACTAAGTTAGACAAAACAAGTATGTGAGCATAAGGATAACATGTCATAACATAGCACCTCATACTCAAGACACTAAGAGTACGAACATAAGATAGCATATGTCTCACACCATATAACACGGAAGTCTCACAAGACGGACTAAAAACCAAAGAAAATAAACGGAGTTCACAAGCGGAGTAGATGAGACAAATAAAACACGCTTGTGACTCGCCCAACCCTGAGAAGATGCAAATCGGAATCCTAGACCTCTCTCCCCCTTTGGCATCGAGACGCCAAAAAGGCAGAGGATGACCTAGCGTCCCAAGGTGATGAACTACTCGTCGTCCTGGTCGTAGTCCTCGTCATCGTCAGACTCCTCGGACTCCACTGTTGCCTCTGTGTCATCAGTAGCTGGCTGCTGAGCAGAGGACGAAGGGCCAGGCACATCATCATTGAGATCCCACGCGCTGAACTTGGAGATCCACTTGTCCTCGGGAGTGATGCTCTTCTCGGACCCACTCTGGACAGTCAGACCCTGCTGTCTATAGAAAGCCTTCTGCAACCGCCGGTTCTCCTTCTCCCTCCTGTGTCCCTCATACATGCGGTGCTGAATATCAGTCTGAAGGCAAAAGAGCTGCTTCACCTTCCTGGTGAGCTTGGCAGCCCATCCTGGCTGCTCAGGACCCTGTGCAGAAGACGAACCACCCGCACCAAAGCTCGCACCAGAGCGTGTGCGGGGAATACTTCCTCCACTAGCCGCCTGCTCCTCCTGAATCTCCTCATCAGACCCGGCAGGTGAAGGGGAACCATGCGCAGGACCATGACCGCCAGCCCAGTTGTCCTTGATGCGCAGCTGAACTTCCTCGTGAGCAGTCAGAGGCCCAATTGGAAGGCGCTCAACAGCAAAGGTGGCTGCCCACGTGATCTCGAAGAGGACCTGAAGATACGGGCCATAAATGGGAACCTTACGTTCCAACACAGCAGCACGAATCTCCTCCCACATGATGTCACAGACATCCAAGGTCTGCGTGGTGCCCTTGTGCTCCTCAAAAGGGAGGAGCATGTCCACCAGATGGCCGTGAACCATGTCCAGATTGCCCACACGGGGAAACAAAGAAGTCCGGAAAATGCGATGCATGATGTCCAATAACGGGCAAAGAACCACTCTGTACTTCTGCTGTCCCTTGGCATCGATATAAGGAATTGACTTCTGATACGGCCCTAGCATGCTCCTGGGCTTGCCAGTAGCTGAAGCAAAGGGGCTGACACCAACGGGCGCCTTTGACGTGGAGACGGGAATGTGCAAAGCTGTCATGAACTCTCCCCATGTGCATCTGACTTGCTCGTCCTTGCACATCCAAACGATGGTCCGATCAGTGTAATTGGTTAAGTACACTGTAGCAAAGAACTGGGCAAGAAGCTCGACATCGAACCGCTTGTTGAAGGAGATGATGTCCAGAATCCCAAACTGCTCGCAAAGAGCATATGCCTCTCCAAAGTAATCGGGGTGAGCCCGCATGTGTCTTAGCTGGACAGACTTCACGTGTGGAACAAACTTGTTCTTCCGGTGCATCATAACCTTGTGGAACACATCCCTCTGAGTCTTATTCCAAAACTGGGTGCCAAATAACTCTGGGTCTTGCTCTTCATGGTAAGGGTTGACACAACGGTAGGCCCTGTACTCGGGGAGAGAAAGCTCTGCCACTTGCTTGACCGGTTCCTTCTTCTTGTGAGCAACCTTCTTGAAGTTGCTACCGGATGGACCCAAGGCCTTGCGCTTGGGATTCCGACGAGAGCCATCACCTGACCAACATCAACAGAGAGAAACGGAAAAGCAATCCACATGAGATGAAAAAGCCGGACACAAGTGAACAAGGCAGGTCTGTTGGGGTGGTTTAAGATTGAGGGACCCCGGTAGTACCGCCCAGCGATAGTACCGCTGACCAAGCGGTAGTACCGCGCAAGCGGTAGTACCGCGCAAGCGGTAGTACCGCAACGGGACCAGCGGTAGTACCGCTCGGGAGCAGAGGGCACGGATCTGAGATCCGGTACTACCGGGGTTCCAAAAATTCAAACCACTCCAACACATCTACTCCATTCCTATCTAGCAGTCTATCCATGTTCTCAAAATGCCTAGGCATAGCCAAAAACCTAGTGAATCTACAAGTATTGCCCTAGCACCAAAGTTCAACAAAACTGAACCAAAAGAGAAGAGAACGGGGGCAATACCGGTATCCATGGCACCCGGGGGGATGGGGAATGATCCCACCGGAGAAGAACAAGGAAGGACGGCACGGATGCGGCACACCGGGAGGGGGCGCCGGGGTGGGCGCTGCTGCTGCAGAGGAGGGAAAAAAGAAACTTAAGGGGGGATGGGGAGGAACTCCCCATACCCCTTCAGTTATAAGATTCCTCGGGACAGCGGTAGTACCACACCAGGCGCGGTAGTACCGCGAGAGCGGTAGTACCGTGACTGCTGTGGTAGTACCGCTGGCAGCAGAAACGTCCACCAAGGACAACGATGAGGGGGGGCTATTGCATTGAAAGTCTTAGGGGGAAGGGCTTGGGATGACTCGAAACACAGCAGCTGGATGGAAAACACTCCGAGACAAAACAACAACGAGAAAATGCAAGATCGAACTCGGAGTGATCAAGATGCAACAAAACAACCTGAACACAAAAAAAAACAAAAGCGAACCAATCCTCCCAACGAGAGGGGCGGTGGCCGAAGCCACCATGTTTGAGCTTATTTGGTATGACACCACAAAGATGTATCTTGGGTTCATTGCCAATGCTCTTCTTTGAAGCACCGTTGTCACCTTGGGTGACCATGACGGCCGCCGAACGTGACCATAGTGAAAGAATTTTGTCCCTTTCCGCATAATAGGTGGAGTGGTTGCCTATGAATTAAGCAACACTCCCCCTATGTCCATGCCTACATCCAAGCGAGACCTCATGGTGAGATGGGAAGTGTGGGCAAGTCTTCAAACCGCATTACTTGAATCAATGATATTTAATTCATGCCTTAACTCTCGAAATCTTGCTTCATCTAAAGGCTTGGTGAAAATATCCGCAAGTTGATCTCCGGTGCCCACATATGAAAGATCAATATCACCCCGCTTCACATGATCTCGAATAAAGTGATGACGAATATCAATATGCTTCGTCTTGCTATGTTGAACGGGGTTGTAGGCAATCTTGATAGCACTTTCATTGTCACATAAAAGAGGCACTTTGTCACAGGTGACACCGTAATCCTTCAAAGTTTGCCTCATCCATAATAATTGTGCACAACAACTTGCGGCAGCAATGTACTCGGCTTCGGTGGTAGAGAGGGAAACACAATTTTGCTTCTTGGATGACCAACTCCTCCAGAAGTGGACTTCCTCTCCACTTTGTCTCCCGCCCAATACGAATCCGTATACCCGACGAGGTTGAAGCTTGAGCCCTTAGGATACCACAATCCAAAGTTTGGGGTATGAACCAAATATCGAAAGATTCTTTTGACAGCCACTACGTGACTCTCTTTTGGTGCGGATTGAAATCTTGCACACATGCCCACACTCAACATGATATCCGGCCTAGATGCACAAAGATACAACAAGGAACCAATCATATGTCGGGACCCGGGGTTAGCATATGTAATTCCAGTCATGATACAATCACATGGAGAGCCGAGAACCGTACCCACTTGTCTAAGCAGACAAGGCCAAGCACAGAACGTTCTCGGTAAGCATCGAACATGAGGGACATCCCATTCAGGCAGGATGATCATCTGAGATGGGTCCTCATCGTCCGCTCACAAGTCTCAATGCTTATGGGTGGTGAATCCCATACTCATAGACAAGTCGCCTCAACCATGTTATCGATTGGATCCTAACTCTTACATAGACTTACTCCAGCCCGATCACTTAGTCGGGGTCTAGGGCGGGCTCGATCATACAACAAAGTGTGCACGTGACAGAGTCACGAACAATCGCATCGCGATGCCCCAAGATGCGCACATCTAAGGGCCACTTGGTGTATAAAAGACCGCCAGCCAGATCACAACTAAGGTCTCGAAAACCCATACTAAGACATGCATGTTATAAACATACACACAGCACACATGCCTAGTATGAACAGCAGGTATCATCACATAACTCTACGAAGTATTCTTTATTGATATACACATAGAGTATACAAAGATCACATGTCTGTGATCACATTACATTATACAACGGAAGCAAATTAGGTCTGAGTACAGACAAGTTTAACAAATGGCTTAGAGAAGCCTTGTACAACAAACATGCCCTTCCACGAGGGACCAGACTGCTGTCTGGGACTATGCTAACTTAGTCAACGTCGAGCTTCACGAAGGTGACTCCATCGGGGTCCGGTTCTTATCTAAAACATATAATAAGCAAACGTGAGTACAAAGTCGTACTCAGCAAGACTTACATCAGATCTATACTACTCATGCTTAAGTATCAAGGTAAAGGGAGGTGGGGTTTCATCATGCAGAAGTGCCAGCTTTGACTTGGCTAATCCTGAACTACGAATACCAGACTTGAGGTAAGAAGCGTACACGAGTCCACTACATCTCCAACCAATAAACCACTATGGTTACTTCCTCGACTTCCCCACAAGGAGGCACACCATAGCACTCACACTTATCTTGCGAGTTTTATAAGTATCCATTCAAGTTGTCTAATAATCAGGTACAGGTTCCAAGTAGTCCTTAACCGCGGACGCGGCTATTCGAATATTTTTGTTAACCTTGCAAGGGTGTAAACTACACACACATGACCATCGGTTACTGCCAGGTCTCGCCACCGTTCAAGAGGTGACAGCGAGGATGTTCACCACGATACTTCGCTCACAACCGGTCTATTCCAGGAGTCGACTACCTGAGTTGCTACCGCTCGAGAGCCCGGCCGGATCAACGAAACGGACTCAGACAATGTAAGTGACCGAGACGCCACCTTTAGCAGATGGTTTTCCTGCCTCACAGGTGCACCCACATATCTAGGATGATGCAACCATTCCTCATTCTTTTTCTATGCATATGCCAAATGGAAAGCCCGAGCTAATGTGACTCCTGGACGTCGACACGGATCAAGGTACTAGGCCGAGAGGTGTCAGTGAGCCCTATGTGTGGTTGTACTCTTTGTCTTGGATTACCATACAAGAACTCGATGCCTAAGGCGGTGTTCAACGAGACAACCCACTGTGTACTCCTACACAACCTCTCATCGGTCACCTTGTATTAGGGTGGACTCACCGACACAGTTTCACTTTCATCAACACCATGTTCACCATCATCCCGACTCACATCAAAATCAACCTCATGTAACACTAAGCATGCAATAATCATTAACAGTTGCAGGGGCTTCATGATATCAATCAACTCCTATGTCAGCTAGGATTGTGGTTTGCTTACTACTGTGACAAGATGATAGGTCATGCATCGGATATTGGTTCAACTATGCGGTAGAATCGATACAAAGTGATCTCCTAAACATGCATAAGCGAGACTGAGAGGGAATTGGGATTTTATAGATATGATCAATGGGGTTTGCTTGCCTTGCTGACGATACACGGTTCTTAACGGTGGTCTTCTTCTTCGGGGGTGATCACCGTCTCGGAAAAGCTGTTACCGGCACAAACATCAACAAAGGGGGACAACATTGAATTGAAATGCACAATCACATGATTATGTTGTCCATGATGTGAATGGTATTGGTTTGACCTAGGAATTTGTCACATTTTAATTGAAGTTGATTTGAAAATTAATTCAAATTCAAACTCCAAATGTTATTCAAATTAGGTCAACTTGCATTTGCTAATGTTTGATCATTGTATACCATGTCATCATGTGTGGGATAAGCTTCTGAAGTACAAGTGATCATATGTGCATTGCAATGGTTAAAATTTGAATTGGATTTGAATTAAATTTGAATTAATTCCATTTAAACCAAATAGCAAAAGCTACTGGTCCCATTTTAAAATCAACTCAAACATGGTTGAAAGTTGCATATTTGGATAGAGAATTTTATGCTGATCATTTTTCATATATTATTTGTCCAATTTGGAGTTCATATGAATTAGTTATGAATTTCCAAAGTTTAATCAATTTTCTGTAATTTCTGGAATATTTTAAATCATTTCTAATTTTCTGGAATTAAATTAATGCGTCAGCATGATGCCAGGGTGATGTCACAGGGGGGCTGACATGTGGGGTCGGCTTGTCAGCCACAGTGGGAAATAACCCCTCTCTATTTAAACTAAACAGAGGGGTTAGGGCCAGGGGGACCCACCTGTCTGTGGTAGAAGGGGTTGATTAGTGGGTGATTAAGGAGGGGGTTAAATCTAACCCGGCCGGCGGCTTGCCGCCGGTAGCAGGGGCACGGCGGCGCTCTCCTGGACGGCGGCGCAGTGCACCAAATCGGGCGCCACGACTACCAAACGACAGCCCACGATCTCCCGCGTCTGGTGAGCTGAGCATGGGTCGCCGGGGTGCTCTGGAGCGTCGACGGCTTCAACAATGGCAGCGGACGTGGCTGGACTTGCGGCGGCGCAGCTCTCTCGTGCATGGGAGGGGTCAGAGATAGAGGGGAAAGAGGCGCAGGCTCACCCTGAGCTCGTTGGTGAAAACGGAGTGGCTGCGGAGGAGCTGCAGGTACCGGAATCCTCAACGGCGAACGACGGCCTTGCCGGAGTCGGGGAAGACGCGGACGTCGTCTCCAGAGGGCTTCGTGTCGATTCCTTCTGCAGGGAGGTGCGGGGCGACGTTGCGGAGCTACTGGACATCACGGGGCACGGACGGGAGGCCGTTGGCCGCGGTGGCGCTCGACGGCGGCGAGGTTGAGCTCTCGGCCATGGCGAGTTCCGAAGCGAGGAGAGAGGGAGAGTGAGCTGGAGGAGGTGGGAAGGGTGTGGCGCTCTCTGGGCGTCTCCGTGGCGTCCTGGGGGAGAAGAGGGGGCCCTGGAAGCTCCTCGGTGGCGCCGGCGCGCCCACGGCTCGCCACCGAGTTTCTTGCCCGTCGGTGAGGAAGACGACAACGGGAGCTGGTGGGCTGGGCCGGGGTCCCGTTAGTTGGGCCAGATGGCCAGGGGTTGGGCTGGGATTTTGTTTTTCTTTTTCTTCTCTGCTTTTCCTTTCTGTAAATATGTTTTGCCCTGAATAAAATAGCAAGGCATTTTATAAAATCATGAAAACTTTTATGTGGGCTTATAACATATATAGCTAGCCACTCATAAGTTTTGGTGATTTTTGTAAATCAAACAATTTGAATTTAAATTCAAATTGGAGTTTAATTTAATTTCCAATGCACCTTTTGAATTTTTGAATATTCCATGGGCATGGGAAAAATCCCCAAACCACTTTTGCAATGATCAGCAACAATTCTAGGAATTTTCCAAACATTCAAATGATTTTTGGAAAAAGATTTTTATCTGGCCATTTGATTTAATTTCTCAGGGTTTTTCTTTTCCCCATTCTTGAATTTTCTTTTAAAATTTTCACATGATGCAAAGGGCACTCAAACCCTAGCACTTACCCTAGTTGGGGTTCTGACATCATAGAACGATACTCCCTTTGGTCTACCTCTTTACCGTTCGGGTCGAGGTCAAGTTGACACTTGAGTGGCATGGGGGTCTTGGCTCCTTTAAGACCATCATACTTGAACCTCTTGAGCATGTCTTGAGTATATTTGGCTTGATTAATGAAAGTTCCTCTTGACAATTGCTTGACTTCAAAACCGAGAAAGAACTCCAACTCTCCCATCATAGACATCTCAAACTTGTTGGTCATTAGCTTAGCAAACTCCTCATTAAAAGACTTGTTAATCGAGCCAAAGATAATATCATCAACATATAGTTGGAATATGAACAATTTCCCACCAACCCTCTTGGTAAAAAGAGTGGGATCGATTTTCCCAATTTCAAACCCAAAATCAACTAAGAACTCGGTAAGGTGCTCATACCAAGCGCGTGGTGCTTGCTTAAGGCCATAGAGCGCCTTGTCGAGTTTATAGACATGATTGGGGAAATTGTGGTCCTCGAACCCGTGGGGTTGCTTGACATATACCAACTCATTAATGGGACCATTAAGAAAAGCACTCTTCACATCCATTTGATATAACTTGAAGTTGTGATGAGAGGCATAAGCAAGAGCAATACGAATGGACTCAAGACGAGCCACGGGGGCAAAAGTTTCACCAAAGTCAATACCTTCGACATGGGAAAAACCTTGAGCCACCAACCTTGCCTTGTTCCGAATGACAATACCAAGTGCATCTTGCTTGTTCTTGAAAATCCACTTGGTCCCAATAACATTATGATCACCTTTGGGTCTCTCCACTAATGTCCACACCTTGTTGCGCTTGAAGTTATTGAGTTCATCATGCATGGCCTCAAGCCAATCCGGATCTTCAAGCGCCTCACCTACCTTTTGGGGTTCAACACAAGAAAAAAATGCATTATGGGCACAAAAGTTTCTCAATTGACTACGAGTGGTTACCCCCTTTTGGATGCTTCCGAGCACTTGATCCACCGAAAGATCTTGTGATTTTAACCGGGATGCAATCTTGAGTGCTCGGCGAACTCTCTCTTCTTCCAAGGTATCTTGTGAGGGAGCTAGAGGGCCAACTTCGGAAGAAGGAGCATCCTCAAGGACTTTCTCATCATCTTGAGCTTGCCCTTGAAAGAGAACATGATCTTGGTCATCATTTGGTGCACCACCATCTTCAATGAGTTGATCTTGACCTTGATCTTGTTCGGGCGAGAGAGGGCCTTCGTCTTGTTCTTGGTTTGCTTGTGAATCTTGAGGAGGTGATAACTCCACGTGCGTAGAGCATTTTCCTTCTCCTTCCACCACAAGGGGTTCCTCAATGGGTAGGAAATGACCCACACCCATTCTTCTTATGGATTGAGGAGGAATTTCATCACCTACATCATTAAGATCACCTTGCCCCAGTTGGGAGCCATTATGTTCATCAAACTCCACGTTGCTAGATTCTTCAACAAGTCCGGAAGACTTGTTGTAGACTCTATAGGCGTGAGAGTTTGAAGCATAACCAACAAATATGCCCTCATTTGTCTTAGACTGAAACTTAGACAAACGAGCACCTTTCTTAAGAATGAAACACTTACACCCGAAGACCCGAAAATACTTGATGTTGGGCTTCTTCCCGGTGATGATTTCATATGGAGTTTTGTTCAAGATCTTGCGGAGATAAAGACGGTTGGTTGCATGACAAGCAGTGTTGATGGCCTCTGCCCAAAAGTTGTATGGACTCTTGAACTCCGCCATCATTGTTCTTGCTGCATCAATCAGAGTGCGGTTCTTCCTCTCCGCAACACCATTTTGTTGAGGGGTATAAGCAGCGGAATATTGATGTTTGATCCCCTCATCTCCAAGGAATTCATCCAAGGTGTAGTTCTTGAACTCGGTGCCGTTGTCACTCCTAATTGCCAAAATCTTTGAATTGTGTTGACGTTGAGCTTCATTGGAAAACTCGATGACGGTTTGTTGGGTCTCACTTTTCTTCTTGAAGAAATAAACCCATGTATATCTTGAATAATCATCAACAATAACTAAGCAATACTTCTTCCCGACAAGACTATCATATGAGGGAGGCCCAAAAAGATCCATGTGAAGGATCTCCAAAGGCCTCTTGGAGGATATGATATTCTTGACAGGGTGTTTCTTCTCGTGAAGTTTTCCTTCAATGCATGCCATACAAGCACGATCTTTGGCAAAGCTAACATTTGTCAGTCCAATGAAATGCTCACCCTTGAGAAGTGTTTGCAAAGACCTCATATTGACATGGGCTAGTCGGCGGTGCCAAAGCCATCCCACATCAACTTTAGCCATTAGACACATGGCGGTTTTAGTGGGGACTTTGGAGAAGTCCACCATGTACATACCATCCTCCACGTGTCCAACAAAGACTACTTTAAGATTTTTGCTCCACATTAGGGTGACCATGTCTTTATCAAAGAAAGTACAAAGTCCCATCATGGAAAGTTGACGAACGGAAAGTAAATTAAACGCACAAGTCTCAACTAGCAATACTTTCTCAATGGACAAGTCTGGAGAAATTACTACTTTTCCAAGACCTAATACCTTTGACGTGTTTGCATCTCCAAATTGGACACGGGTGGTTTGAGATGGTCCGAAATCAATGTCCACCAACATGTCCTTGCTTCCGGTCATATGACTTGTAGCCCCGCTATCAAGTATCCATGTACCACCACCGGAAGCCGCCACCTACATGAGATCAATGCTTGGATTTAGGTACCCATTCATGAATGGGTCCTCTCGCGTTAGTAACAAGGGTCTTAGGCACCCAAATGGACCATGCAATACACTCATCAAAGGAACCAACAAATTTGGCATAAACATGCCCATTATTAGTGCAACAAAGAATGTAAGAAGGGTTAGTTGGTCCGGCAAAGTCATTGGGAATGGCAACACTTCTCTTGGTCACTCTATCCTCAATGGCCTTTGCCACCTTTACTTGAGGCTTCTCCCCTTCCTTCACAAAAGTGACTTCCTTTGAAGGAGGAGGGGCCTTGCCTTTCTTCTTTTTGTTCTTCCTCTTCTTGTTCTTCTTCTTTGATGAACTTGCACCAAAACCAATGCCTTCCTTGCCAATGACCTCCTTTTGGGAACTCAAGAGATCATTAAGGTTCTTCTCTCCTTGAATGCACGAGACAAGTCCCTTCTCAAGTTGTGCCTTCAACCTAGCGTTTTCCTCAACAAGAGGAGCATGCTCACAACAAGAGTTAGAGGAACTAGGTTTCTCTACCACAATAATAGGAGAAAAGGTAGTGATTTCCTTAGTGAGTTGCATACTTGTTTCATCATGAGCCTTCTTGAGAGCCATGAGTTCGTGTTTTAAGGACTTGTGGTCCTTTTCAACTTTCTCATGATCCACAAGAAGTCTTTCATGAGCCTCAACAAGTTCATCATTTTTAGTCTTGAGATCACAAGCAATAGCATTAGAATGTTTAAGGTCAAGTTTTAGCTTAGAGATATCAATAGCATACGTCTCATCTCGAGACAACTTAAGCTCACGCTCTTCTTCGAGAGAATGAGATAGCTCCCCTATCTCATCCGCATAGTCGCGACTATGACCTTGCAACTCGGTGATAGTCTCATCTAGTTGCTCAATATGAGCATGGGCTTCACCAAGTTGTTCCAAGAGAGCCACAAAGTGTCCCTTGGCAACCCCCTTGAGCTTGGACAAGAACAGTACAAATTCATTTTCTTCTTGAGCTTTGGGCTCCTCATTATCCTCCACACAATCCAACAATGAAGGGTTAGTGGGAGTAAACGGTTTAGAGTGAGGAGTTACCGAGGTGGTGTTGGCCATAAGGCACTTGTGGATGATGCGAGGATTCTCGTTGGGGGAGTTGAAGAGAGACGATGATGAGGGGGAGTCAATGGCGATAGCAACGGTGGCGGTTGCCACAATCTCACCACTTTCTTCATCATCCTCATCATCGGAATAGTATTCTTCTTGAGCCACCAACACATGTTGTGGCTTCTTCTTCACAAAGGTCTTGTTCAATGGTGGCTTGTTCTTGTCCTTACGGATGAGCTTTCCACCGTGGTCTTCTCTCTTCTCATAAGGGAAATCCGCAACAAAATGACTCACATTGCCACAATTGAAACAAGTCCTTATTCCTTGGCCCTTTGGCTTGAAGCTACTTGTGTTTGACTTGAAGTTCTTCTTGTTGCCCCAAAATTGTCTTGAGGCTAGAGCCATGTGCTCATTGTAAGCATACTTGGTGTCCTCCGGACCCACATCCTCTTCATCTTCATCTTCCTCAACTTGAACCTCCTTAGCCTTCAAGGCGAGAGACGACATCTTGGAGCCACTTTGGCGAGCCAATTTTAACTCGGCCGTGGAGTCCAAGATTTCCATGGCAACAAATTCATCCAAGACTTGGTTTGAACTCAACTCGCGAAAGTCGGGCCTTTGACGAATGACCTTGGTGATATGCTTCTTGTGTAGGAGCATAGCCGTGATGAACTTTCTCTTTATCCATCCGTCGTCGGTGTCCATGCTCCCATGGTCCGTCATGGAATTTGCAAGAGCCACCAACCTTTCATGAACATCCTCGGAGGACTCCCCTTCATTCCTGACAAAGTGATCGGCTTGATCTTGAATCTTGTCAAACTTTGAGCACCGTATGCTAGTGCTTCCCATGAGAGTCCTCTCAAGAATATCCCACATATCCTTGGCCGTTTCACACTTTAGGAAAAGATTGTATTGTTCTTCCTTCAACCCATTTCCTATCACGAGCATAGCATGACTGTTGATGGTGTTGTCTCGATATTCTCTTGGGGTCAAGTTGTGGCGGTCACGAGGAGTGAATCCCTCCTCAACGATGCGCCACAGTTCCACGGAAGACCCCTTCAATTGCCTCTTCATGCGATGAGCCCAAACCGGATAAGCATCTTTGTTAAGGATGGGAATAATGCATGCATGTGCAAAATGGGGTCCGGGTAGCGGTAGAGAGTTATAAGTAACAGGATGAGCCACCGCGGAATGAATACCCGATCCATTCCCCGTACGAGGAATGGATCGGAGATCATTCCTACCATCATCATTAGATTGGGAGATGACATCTCCTCCACCCAACGTTGGAATGTTGGGGATGATGGTAGGGTTTCTCTCCGTGGGCATCTTTGACATGAGACAACTAAGCATATCGGTAACTTTGTTCATGTGAGCCTTAATGGCGGACATGCCTTCATTGTACTCATGTCGAGAGATGGATGAAGAGTCATCCTTCCCGAGCGTATTCGGGAAGCCCTCGATACTTTGATTACCTTCCAAAAGAGAAGGGTTCGAAGTATCCCCTGGAAGCTCAACCTCTACTGGTTTATCCTCTTGCAAAATCCTCTTAAGGCGGTAAAGCCCTTAATAAGAGACGAGGCTCTGATACCAATTGAAAGGATCAGAATGTCGACTAGAGGGGGGGGGGTGAATAGGCGACTAACACTTTTTAAACTTTTCTTAACAATTTAGGCTCAACAAGGAATATAGGTTGTCTAGATATGCAACTATGTGAGCAACCTATATGCCAACAACAAAGGTATAACAAGCAAGCAATAAATAAGCAAGGAAAGTAACTTGCGCAAAGTAAAGGTAAAGGGGAACACGGGAGACAAGGATATGTTTCTGAAGTTCCTTCTCTTTCGAGAAGTACGTCTCCGTTTGGAGAGGGTGAGGAGCATAATGCTCACACGAAGCCAACGAGGGCCACCCTATTTCTCCTCACGCTCTTACCGATGTAAGATGCCGTGATCCACTACGAGGCGGCCTTGATGGTGGCAACCAAACCTTTACAAAAAAGGTTGGGGCAAACTCCACAACTGAATTGAAGGCTCCCAACGAAACCACGAAGCTTCACCACAATGGAATGTGGCTTCGAGGTGACCTCTTCCGTCTAGGGCACCAAAGCACCCAAGAGTAACAAGATCCACACGGGATTAGTGGGCGGAATCAAATATCCTTTGGTGGAAGTGTAGATCGGGGCCTCCTCTTCCAAACCCTAGAGAATCAACAAGTTTTGATGGCTAGGGAGGGAGATCGGGCAAGAATGGAGCTTGGGCTTCAATGGAGGTGAGAGCAATAAGTGAGGTGAGTCTCAATGGGGAAGAAGACCCCCTTTTATAGGTGCTCTTAAATGCAGCCGTTGGCTGTCCACCAACCACGGTAGTACCACTTCAGAAGCGGTACTACCGCGCTGCGGTACTACCAGACCGAGAGCGGTACTACCGCTCTACGGTACTACCGAGCCCCAGTGCCGCCCCACTACCGCAGAGTCCAGTGGGAATCCGGTAGTGGATGCGTTACTGGTGCACGGTACTACCGCAGAGCGGTACTACCGCTCTGGGGACGGTACTACCACTCTACGGTACTACCGAGCCCCAGTGCCGCCTCCACTACCGCAAAGTCCAGTGGGAATCCGGTAGTGGATGCGGTACTGGTGCACGGTACTAACGAGCCCCCGTGCCGCCTCCACTACCGCACAGTCCAGTGGGAATCCGGTAGTGGATGCAGTACTGGCCCACGGTACTACCGTGGAGCGGTACTACCGCTCCTAGAGCGGTACTACCGCCCTGGCAGAACCAGGGAGCCACACCCAAGAGTCCCCACACCTCCACGACGCAAACGAAATATGTGGGTGCAGAAAGTGAGACCGTGTGATGATTCCACCCACCATTCCCAAAGAGGATCCCCTCTTCATAGTACGGTTTTCCTACGACTCAAATAACACAAAAGGAGATCGAAAGAAAAACTCTGTCTTCACGTTTCGTACACCGAGGGGATAATAACCGTCTTGTGCCAATAATGTCGTTATTTTGAAATGCTCATTGCATTCGGTTAGTCCGCAAATGTATTGTCATCAATCACTAAAACCAATCAAGGGAAAACATTCCCTATCAATAACCATGCGAGGTAAACAAATTACAACTTGGCAATTGACAGGATTATGTGCGCAAACCAATGCTAATTATGCTATAAAGAAAGGAAGAGTCTCAAAAGCATGGGCGGTACGCCAAGACAAGTAGACCGAAATCCATCTGCATCTACCTACTAATCTTCCACCTTGAGATATCTATCCAGAACATCTCGCTGGTATTAAGGTGTGAATCCCACCCAAAGTGTAAACTCAAAGCAACGGACAACTTCATTAAAGAACTTTGCGCAAAGTAAACAATCCTTGCACCCGCAAGTACATGCACCGTTGTTTCCCCCCTTGTGGCAACAACACATCCCCTAGACTCATGTTTCTGTCACTCAAGCTAGTCATCGGGGGGCATGAACCGACAATCATGCATAACGCTCCCTCTTGGAGTCACTACCTACTACTTAGCCAAAGCAATAAACACCAATGGAAAACATGCAAGAATTACTCTAGAACATAAATATAAAAGAGGAGAATCAAATATATTTCTCAAACACTATCTGAACATAATCTCATAATCCATCGGATCCCAGCAAACTCAGCATAGCAACAGCAGAAATATTACATATGTGCCTCGATCATGTAGGGAAGCTCACAAGGTCTAATCCATGAAGAAAAAAGAGGGGAGGAGAACATCACATAGCTATTGATCATAGACCCATGGTCCAAGGTGGACTACTCACTGTTCATCCGGGAAGCATCCATGGTGGTGGAGAAGCTCCCGGAGGTGGTTCCTCCCTCCGGCAGGGTGCCGGAAGAGGTCTTCCGGTGCTCCCGATCTTGGAAGCGCGGTGGCGGCGGAACATAGGAGAGATCGCGAAAAAGGGTTCCCGTCACGGGGGTTTCTCGTCACGAGGAATAAATAGGCGAAGGGGGGCAGCCAGGGGGGCCACCAGGGGTCCAGGCGCCCCCCTGGCGCGGCCCCACCCAAGGGCGCGCCAGGAGGGCGCCTGGGGCCCAGGTGGGTCCCCTATGGCCCCCTCTCGGTGATTCCCGAAGCTTCTTCTGTGCTGATTTTTTATTGGATTTTTCCCGAATTTTGGGAGCACTTTTAATATGGGGGAAACCTGAAATAGAAAAACAGCAGAAAATAGGAACTGGCACTGGGGTGCACTGAGTTAATAGGTTAGTCCAAATATGATCAAAAGTGTATGGAAGTTCATCAATATCATAGCAATATCACACAAAAGAGGCATGGAGCAAGCAGAAATTATAGATACGTTTTGGACGTATCAACATCCCCAAGCTTAATTCATGCTCGTCCTCGAGTAGGTAAATGATAAAAGCATAATTTCTGTGGTGACATGCTAACAACCATATAAGAACTTTTAAGTAAATCAATCAAGGCATGTAATTAAAGTCAAGTCATAACAGGCAAGAGTCTATATTTAGTATTGAAATAAGCAACATAAGAACATAAAGGTGCAAGAGCTCTCGCTGGCCGTGACTCGAATGTCTCCAAATGGTGTTTGCGTGCAAGAAAGGGGGTAGGGGTATATGAGAAAAATTATTCTTTTGTTGAGAACTCAATCTACTAAAGTTTCACACATGGTCTTCTTTGGAATCTTATCTTGACTGATTCCCAGATCACTAGCCAGGTACAAGTCAAAATGATCCACTCCTTTTCAAAATTTTGAGCACTCATGCAATGGATGAGCGTAAGCAAGAAAGTTGACACTTAGGATGGCAAAGAGAGAATATGGTGGAGGAGGAAGACAAAAAGGGTGTGAAAGGCTCACATCAATGAGGACAATCATAGGAGAGAGAAAGCCAAATGATAGATATGATGTGAGGAGTAGGGATTTCCATGCAACGGATGCACATATGAGCTAAGGTAAGATCTCCAATGGAGCTAGTGGGGTGCATCCAACTCGCTTGCTCAAGAAGACCTAAAGATCATTTGAGGAGGCTCATCATTGGAATATACAAGCCAAGTTCTATAGTGTGAAGGTCCCCACATAGCTATATGCATGAATGATAATCTCTATGGAGTACAAGATATAAGAGGGGGTACGAGTGTGGATCTCTCAAAAGGAATAGTAGTGTGCCCCCTTCTCTCTTTTTATTTCTTTTTCTCTTTTTTTCTATTTTTTGTATTTTTTTTGGTGGCCTCAATGGCTATTTCTATTTCTCTCATTTGTCCTCTTTGGGATCTTTAAATTTTGTCCTCTTTGGGATCTTTTCCTCACTTTAGGGGCAACACTCTATATATTACAAGAAGTATAGAAGATCTTTCATACTTTACAAAAGTACTCAAATCATAAAGAAAATGTAACTATCATGAAGTATGCAAATGTATGCCTCTGCTAGTGTAGCAGGATATGCAATGATACTAGCGCGTCATGTAGCAATGATTAGGGCAAGGCCCAACTAGCATGTGGCTCATCGATCAAGCAAAAGCATGTATGACATGAAGATCAAGTCATGAGAAGGTGGATGTTGCATGTCAATGTATCTCGGAAAGGCTATGGAAATGTCTTGATAGTTAGGTATGGTGGCTGTTTTGAGGAAGGATATAATGAGGTTTATGATGACAGAGTGTATCGTTCCAAGGATTTGGATGTACCGGCGAAGGTGGACGCCAACTCTCGGAGTGAGAAGAAGGCAATGCACGACACATGAGAGGCTAGAAAAATATGGGAAGGTGGAAGTGTCAACTTTCGAATACTCACATTAGTCCGAAGAACTCATGCACTTATTATCGGTAACTTTCAATCTAATAAGGAGGTTTCACAAAGAGACAAGTACCCCGAGGAGTAGTGTATGGGGGTTTGGTTATCCTTGCGCATCCTCGACTCATGGTACGTGAGTGTACTCTAATATTCGATCCCTCCAAAGAGTAGTGAACCATCTAGTAGATAGAGTTCTCAAATAATTTTGTAAGTTTTGAAAATAAACACGGATTGCCCAAAATACGACATCTATCACTAATAGGCTAAAGCTCTTGACACCAAAAGTCAAAACATTACTCAAAGCAATACCTCAAAACTATTGCAAGTTACTACTACAAAAGAATAGCAACCTCAATTACCTACTTCAAGTCAAGACGCAAAACTCAGTGCAACAGGCAAACTCTCTAAACAAGATAAACATGAAAACTCAAGAGAGTTCCAGCAACAAACTAAACAAAAGCTCTTAAAAAGATAAGCGTGAAAACTAAGAGCTAAACATGGCAGTAGCTATGAAAAAGATAAAGAACACACACAACAGAGATAAGCATGAAGAATTCTATGTTGTGTTCTAGATTTTGAAAGTGGAGCGTGTTTCTCTCCCACACAAAGAAATCTGGGTTCTAACTTGTTATGAACAGCAAGCAAAGATAAAGAAAACTAAAACTAAAACCTAAGAGCGAGACGCTCCAAGCATAGCACATAATGCATGAAGTGATAAAAATATACTGGAACGAAAGACGAACTGATAATTGTTGATGGAGAAGGGGATGCACGGGGGCATCCCCAAGCTTAGACGCTTGAGTCTCCTTGAATATTACTTGGGGATGCATGGGGGCATCCCCAAGCTTGAGCGCTTGACACTCCTGAATCTTCTTTCATCATCTTCCCTCGACACTTGAAAACTCCCTTCATACATAACTCATCATAATCTGATTAGCGAGGTTAGTACCCATAATAAAATATTTTTTCCTCTACTGGAAATAAGGATAATCTTGAAGAGCTACTGTTTCTAAAGATTGCCAAAAAGTTTTTGCAAAGAAAAAGAAAGCTTAAGGTTTTCAAAAGGAAGAAAAGGCAAAACAGGACAAAATCTGTGAAAAACCGACCAGCAGGTAGTAAAGAATTTTTTAGGGATACTTCTGCAACTCAAATCAAAAAACTCAGAACATACGAAAGTTCCGTAATTGTATAGATCACGCTAGGTAAATAATTCAGCTCAAACAGATGAAGTAGGATTTTTCTGTGATTTTTTCCGTCATGAGGACAGAATCTGTTTTCTGGACAGCATGTCACAACTTTCACTTCCCTTTTCATATGAGGCTATAATTGGCACAAAGCTTGAAAAGTAAAGATACAATGAAGTTGCTACAGTAGTAAAAATCATCAAGACCACTAAAAGCATAAGAAAAACAAAAAGGAGAACCTAAATTCGTTGCGGGCTGCCTCCCGAAAGCGCTTCTTTAAAGCCATTAGCTAGGCTTAATGCAATAGATCAAGTCTTTTCAAGAAAATAACTAGCCCGTGTGACAGACTCAAAAGGTAACTTAATTTTTTTCCTAGGGAAATGTTCCATCCCTTTCTTGAGAGGGAATTCAAATTTAATAATCCCTTCTTTCATGTCAATAACAGCACCCACGGTGCGAAGAAAAGGACGTCCCAAAATAATTGGACAAGAAGGTTCACATTCAGTGTCCATAATAGTAAAATCAACGGGAACATAATTGTCATTGACATTTATAAGAACATCATCGATCTTCCCCAAAGGTTTCTTTACGGAATAATTGACAAGACGAACACCAAAAGAACAAGGATCAGAAGGTTTCAATTCAAATATATCATACATTCTTTTGGGAATAACGGAGGTACTAGCTCCAACATCACATAAAGCATAGCAAGAGAAATTATTCAACTTAATTTTAATCATAGGATCCCAACCATCTTCTAGCTTTCTAGGTATGGAGGCTTCTACCCTAAGCTTCTCCTCCCTAGCTTTAATGAGAGCATTAGTGATATGCTCCATGAAGGCAAGATTAAGTGTACTAGTGTGGGGGTCTCTAGAAATCTTGTGAAGGAAACGAATAACTTCAGAAAGGGTGCAATTATCAAAATCAAGGTCACTACTATCAAGTAAAGTTGTAGTGGTGTCCTTTAGGCTCACTTGTTTGGTAGCTTCTATAGTCATAGGAGCTTCTTCTTCTACGGTTGAGGTCATAGCATCACCATTAATAGGTCCTATGGGACTAGGGGTGCATTGGGTGCTAAGAGTTTGGATATCCTCAACAACTTGGATAGTAGCAACAGTATGGTGTGTAGGAAGGCTCTTAATTCTATCTTCTTCCTCCTTTTCTCTATCCCATCTCTCTTTAAGTTTAGCCATCATCCTAATGTTTTCATTAATTTGCACTTGAATAGCGTTCATAGGAGTGACCTTCCTCTCCTCAAGAGGAGAAGTTCTAATTTTAAGCAATTCTACTTCATGGGCTAAATTGTCTACCTTCGACGAGAGATTATCTAATTTGTCTAGATTTTCCTCTACACTCTTGTTGAAGGCTTTTTGGGTAGTGATGAAGTCTTTAAGCATACTCACAAATTCAGAAGTGGAGTTCTTGGTGCTAAGATAAGTGTTTTTGTTCCCATAGTTGTTGGAGGGGAACGGTCTAGGATTGCTATCAAAGTTACTCCTATAAGCATTGTTATTGAAGTTGTTTCTAGAGATAAAGTTCACATCTACTTGATCTTGAGCAATCAAAGAATTTAAAGGAACGTCATGAGGATAAATAGGAGATTTCTTGGTAAGTAAAGACATAATCAAGTCAACTTTTTCATTTAGGGAGGAGATCTTCTCGACAGAATTTACCTTCCTACCTGTTGGAGCGCTTTCGGTGTGCCATTGGGAATAGTTGGTCATCATCTAATCGAGTAGTTTTGTGGCAGCAACAAGCGTTGTTGACATAAAGGTTCCTCCCGCGGACGAATCTAGCAAGTTCCGCGAGGTAAAGTTCAAGCCTGCATAAAAAGTTTGGATAACCATCCAAGTAGTCAAACCATGAGTAGGGCAATTCTTAACAAGAGATTTCATGCGTTCCCAAGCTTGGGCAACGTGTTCATTATCCAATTTCTTAAAATTCATAATATTACTCCTCAATTGGATAATCTTAGCTGGGGGGTAGTACTTCCCAATAAAAGCATCCTTGCACTTATCCCAAGAATCTATGCTATTCCTAGGCAAGGATTGAAACCAGATTTTAGCTCCTCCTCTCAAGGAGAAAGGAAAAAGCATAATCTTAACCATATCACCATCTACTTCTTTGTACTTTTGCATATCACAGAGCTCAATAAAATTATTTAAGTGCAAAGCATCATCATCTCCAGCACCGGAGAATTGATCTTTCATAACAAGGTTCCACAAAGCAGGTTTAATCTCATAAGAAGGTGCTGAACTGGCAGATGTAGCAATAGAAGTGCAGATAAAGTCACTGTTGTTATGACTAGTGAAGTCACACAACTTGGTGTTCTCGGAGGAACCCATAGCAGCAGCAAGCAAGATAACTTTTATTTTTTATTTTTGATCAAGGACACTAAAGCAGAAACTAAAAGGTAAACTAACAAGACTAAAAAGAAAGATAAAAGATAGTGTGCAACTCCCCTATCTTGAAGAGTGGAGTCCCCGACAACGGCGCCAGAAATTTCTTTTGATGGTACAAATTCTCGCCCCCTTGTTGGTTACCCAAAGTGTAAGGTTGAGATGTAGATAGCAGCAATTTCCCTCGGTGAAGATACCAAGGTTGAGGATCGACCAGTAGGACTCCAAGATCGACAAGTAGGTGGCAAGGAAACAATGGCACCGTTTTTAAGAGAAAAGTTGCTTCCTTGACCTGGACCTGCACACACAACAGATAACTTCGCTCCCAACAAGTTCAGAGAGGTTGTCAATCTCTCCGGCCTTGTTGTTCACAAAGGAACAAACGTACGGGATAATAATGATAGTGATAGCAACAGAAAAGTAAATAAAGCAGAAAATAAATAGTGGGTGTAAATAGTATTGGAAATATGGATCGGGGTCCTATGATGTTCACTAGTGATGTCTCTCTCCCGAAAGACGATAAAATAGTCATGTGAGGTAAAAATTTTACAGCTGGGCAATTGACATGATTATGTGCGCAAACCAATGCTAACTATGCTATAAAGAAAGGAAGAGGCTCAAAAGCATGGGCGGTACGCCAAGACAAGTAGACCGAAATCCATCTGCATCTACCTACTAATCATCCACCTTCAGATATCTATCCAGAACATCTCGCTGGTATTAAGTTGCGCATCCCACCCAAAGTGTAAACTCAAAGCAACAGAGAACTTCATTAAATAACTTTGCGTAAAGTAAACAATCCTTGCACCCGCAAGTATAAGCACCGTTGTTTTGTACCTTGTGGCAACAGCACATCCCCTAGACTCAAGCTAGTCATCAGGGGGCATGAAGCCACAATCATGCATAACGCTCCCTCTTGGAGTCACTACCTACTACTTGGCCAAGGCAATAAACAGCAACGGAGAACATGCAAGAATTACTCAAGAACATAAATATAAAAGAGGATAATCAAATATATTACTCAAACACAATCGGAACATAGTCTCATAATCCATTGGATCCCAGCAAACTCAACATAGCAACAGCTGAAAGATTACATATGTGCCTCGATCATGTAGGGCAGCTCACGAGGTCTAATCCATGAAGAAGAAATAGGGGAGGAGAACATCACATAGCTACTGATCATAGACCCATGGTCCAAGGTGGACTACTCACGGTTCATCCGGGAAGCATCCATGGTGGTGGAGAAGCTCCCAGAGGTGGTTCCTCCCTCCGGCAGGGTTCCGGGAAGAGGTGTCCTGGTACTCCCGATCTTGTAAGCGCGGCGGCGGTTGAACAGAGGAGAGATCGCAAAAAAGGGTTCTTGTTTCGGGGGTTTCGCGTCACGAAGAATAAATGGGCGAAGGGGGGCAGCCAGGGGGGCCACCAGGGGTCCAGGCAGCCCCCTGGCGCCACCCCACCCTAGGACTCGCCGGGAGGGCGCCTAGGGCCCTGGTGGGTCCCCTCTGGCGCCTCTTCGGTGATTCTCGAAGCTTCCGAAGCGCTGATTTTTTATTGGATTTTTCCCAAATTTTTGGAGCACTTTTAATATGGGGGAAACCTGAAATAGAAAAACAGCAGAAAACAGGAACTGGCACTGGGGTGCACTGAGTTAATCAGTTAGTCCAAAATATGATCAAAAGTGTATGGAAGTTCATCAATATCATAGCAATATCACACAAAAGAAGAATGGAGCAAGCAGAAATTATAGATACGTTTTGGACGTATCAGGCTCTAACGTCGACTGCAGCGGCTGATCAGGCAGAACAAAAAAGGGGCAAATAAAGCAAGGATGAGCATCTAGCATACCCGCGGGTCTTATGTCTGCTACTAAGCATTTATGCATTTGTATCAAATGGAAGGGGAGGCTATATAAAGTGGACTGCAAGGTAGAAAGTCAGAATAAGGACGAGAAGCTAGGCCTATCGAAGACTAGCATCTTCCGACGGTTCTTGCAACATGAGAAGAGAATAGCCAACAGTTCATATAAAGCATAAAGTAACAATGCAGCAGAAGTTTCTGCAACATTGTATAATAGTTGTATTAGATAACAATTAATAATGCCTCCGAGAATCCTTCCTCGACTTCCCTGCGAGGAAGAAAACCCGGAACCAATCAGTTTAGTAGTAGTAGTTTGCAGTAGTAGAGTCTGGCTTCAGCATAAACATCCTATTATCGTGGACACGACTATCCGAATAGATTATCATCCCTGCGAACTTGCTCTTCTTCTTCCTTGATCATGTCCGGTCCAAAGAATTGTCTTTCACCGGTTTCTGACCAGTTTAAAGGTGTTCGACATCATCGTCCATAAAGGAGTTCAAAAGGAGCCATGTTCAGACTAGATTGAAAACTATTGTTATAAGCAAATTCGGCGAATGGAAGAGATTTCTCCCAATTCTTTCCGAATGAGATAACACAAGCTCTGAGCATGTCTTCCAAGATTTGATTAACCCTTTCAACTTGACCGCTAGACTGAGGATGGAAAGCTGTACTAAAGGACAGATGAGTTCCCATAGCATTCTGAAAGCTTCCCCAGAATATTGAGGTGAAAAGGCTACCGCGATCAGAATTGATTTCCAAAGGAACACCGTGAAGGGATACAATTCTAGAGACGTACAAGTCCGCCAACTGGCTAGCAGTTATAGACTCGCGAACCGGAAGGAAGTGAGCAACTTAGGAAAGCCTATCTATGACAACGAAGATGGCATTGTTTCCTTTCTGGGTTTTTGGAAATCCGGTAATGAAGTCCATACCGACTTTGTCCCATTTCCACTCGGGAATAGACAAAGGTTGAAGTGTACCAGCAGGTCTTTGATGTTCTGCCTTAATGCGACAACAAACATCACATTCGGCAACAAATTGAGCAATGTCTCTCTTCATCCTGGTCCACCAAAATCTCTGGCGTAGATCTCGGTACATTTTTGTGCTACCGGGATGAATCGAGAGGGGCGTGTCATGGGCTTCTTTGAGGATGAGTTGCCTTAGTTCCCTATTCTTAGGTACTACCAAACGATTTTCAAAGAATACTGTTCCCTTGCTATCTGTGGAGAAACATTTATCAACTCCGCTAGCAATGTTCTCCTTGATCCGGCGAACACCTCGTGCACGTCTTTGGGCAACTATAATATGATCCTCAAGAGTTAGTTTCGCCACCAAGGTAGAAAGATAGCCATGAGGAACAATCTCAAGGTTAAGCTTGCGAAATTCCTCATGAAGAAGTGGTTGATACTGTTGTAACATGAGGTTGTTACAATACGACTTACGACTTAGTGCATCAGCCATGACATTGGCTTTGCCTGGGGTGTAAGAAATTCCTACGTCGTAATCTTTTATCTACTCAATCCAGCGTCTTTGCCTGAGATTAAGATCTGGCTGGGTGAAAATATATTTGAGGCTTTGGTGGTCGGAAAAGATCTCACAACGATTACCAAGGAGGTAATGTCGCCAAGTTGTTAGGGCATGAACTACGGCAGCGAGTTCAAGGTCATGGGTAGGATAGTTTTCTTCATGTGGCCGCAACTGGCGTGAAGCATAAGCTACCACATGTCGATCTTGCAGAAGTATGCATCCTAACCCTTGCCGTGAGGCGTCACAATAGATTTCGAAATCCTTTTTGGTGTCTGGAGGTGCAAGTACGGGTGCAGAAGTCAATCTTCTTTTCAGCTCTTGAAAGCTTTCCTCGCACTTGGGAGTCCATAAGAATTTCTTATCTTTCTTGAGGAGTTCAGTTAGAGGCTTTGCAACTTTAGAAAAGTTCTCGACGATACGACGGAAATAGCTGGCTAGGCCAAGAAAACTCCTAACTTGCTTAACCAATTCAGGTGGAGTCCAGTCAAGGACGGCCTGAACTCTCTCGGGATTCAAAGCAATGCCTTTTGCAGAAATCACGTGGCCTAAGTAGGTCACTTCTGGTAGCCAAAATTCACACTTGGAGAATTTAGCATACAGGTGATGCTCTCTAAGTTTCATCAATACCAGCCTTAGGTGTTCGACATGATCTTCTTCGTTCTTCGAGTAGATGAGAATATCATCGAGATAAACCACAACAAATTTATCTAAGTACTCCATGAAGATCGAATTCATCATGCGTGAGAAAGTGGCGGGGGCATTGGTTAAACCAAAGGACATGACGGTGTACTCGTAAAGACCATAACGAGTAATAAAAGCCGTTTTGGGAATTTCCTCGTTTCGGATTTTGATTTGATGATAGCCTAATCTCAAATCCATCTTGGAGAAGACAGAGGATCCTGCAAGTTGATCATAAAGATCATTGATCCTGGGCAATGGGTACTTGTTCTTTATCGTCGCTAAATTTAGCGGGCGATAGTCTACGCACATTCTTTCTGTTCCAACTTTCTTCGTTACGAACAGAATGGGGAAACCCCATGGCGATGAGCTAGGGCGGATGAAGCCTTTTTACAACAAAGCTTCCAGTTGGGTTTTGAGCTCAGCTAACTCACGTGGGGCCATTTTGTATGGGCGTCTAGAAATTGGTGCGGTTCCTGGTACAAGATCCACTATAAACTCTACACATCTGTCAGGTGGCATGCCCGGCAGCTCTTCAGGAAAGACATCCGGGAAGTCATGAACCACCGGAATATCTTCAAGTTCGGGAAGGGGAAGTACATTCAAGGAATGCACTTGGGTTCTTGTTCTGGGTGAGGTATAGTTGACAGTCTTGCCTGAAGGGTGGGTGAGTTTCACGGATTTGCCTTTGCAATCCAGGTAGGCATTCTGTTTTGATAGACAATCCATGCCAAGGATGACATCAATATCTGAAGACTTGAGGGCTATGAGTGAAGCAAGGAATACTAAACCCTCAATTGCAATTTGATTTCCATGGCTTACTCTATTAGTTTGCCATCTTGACCATGGAGTTTGAATAATCATTGGGTTGGACAATTCAACAAAAGGATAACTCATGACGAAGTGCATAACTTTCCGACATGAATGAATGAGATGCTCCTGGGTCGAAAAGAACGGAAGTAGGAACATAATTGACTGGGAGCGTACCAAGAATGACGTCAGTGGTGTCGTCAGTCTCTTCGGCGGAGATCTGGTTCACACGTCCACGAGTGGCGGAAGGAGCGGGTTTGGTGGTGTAGACCTTTTGGGGTGGCTTGCCACAACCGTTGTTGTTGCCTCCGGCACGGGGTGGAGCATTCTAATTCTGGAGCTGGTTCTGGGGACACTCACGAGAGTAGTGGCCTGCCTGACCACATTTGTAACAGGCTCCAAAGACAGTGCGGGGAGCTGGGTTTTTTGGTGGAGCTGGGTGGAACTGAGTTGGTGGATGAGGCGCCACATAGGATGGCCTCGGTGGGTTGTTCTGGCGGAACATACTATTTGGGATCCAGATCTTGCGCTTCTGGGAGCCTGAACTGGATGAACCGTCGTCTCTAGGGTGTTTGCGGAAATCTTTGGGGGTGTTCATGTCCTCTGCCTTGATGGCCTTGTTGACAAGGACCTGGAAGGTGGCAAAGTCATGTAGGTTGAGCTCACGACGGAGTCCAGAGTTGAGTCCACGACGGAACCTCTCTTGCTTCTTGGAGTCGGTGGAGACTTCTTCAGTAGCATAACGAGCAAGTCGGTTGAACTCACGGCTAAACTCGTCAACAGTCCTTCTGCCTTGAGTGAGGTTGCAGAACTCCTCACGCTTGTGGTCCATAAGACCCTTGGGAATGTGGTGCTCGCGGAAGGAAGTGCAGAATTCATCCCAAGATGCGGGCGGTCCGACGGGACGCATATTCAGAAAGTTCTCCCACCAAGAGCTAGCTGCACCTTTGAGGTGATAGGTGGCATAGCTGACCTTGTCGCCATCTGCAACATGGCCTGCCTGGAGCTTCCTCTCGATGCTGCGAAGCCAGTCATCGGCGTCAAGGGGCTCGGTGGAGTAACTGAAAACCGGGGGATGAAGTCGGATGAAGTCGTTCAGGGACACCAACTCATTGCGCTGCTGAGTGGTATTGCGAGCAATGACCTCCAGAAGATGGTGAGAGTCTCGGCGGTTCCTCTCAACCTCCATCAGAACCTGAGCCATCGTGGGTGGGGGTGGAAGGTTGCCTTCCTCCTGTTCATTCCGACGACCCTGGTTACGACCAATCTGGCCACGGGTTCCTTGAGACATCCTGAAGGTGAAAAACCAAAGTCAAACAGAGTTGATTTGAAGAGTATAATCAAGGTATTGAAGTACTGGAAGGATTACAGAGCAAAGGAAGTAATCATCTTGACAACATGGTGATAAAGCACACAAGCAATATATTCACAAGCTGTCATACAAACCATACATCGTTTTAGTACAAGCACCAAGCTAATACAAACGTGATGAAGATGATACATCCTTCAGAGGCACTCTGACTTCCTATACATTATTTATCTAAGCCTCTGGAACTTAGAAACCTTGCGTACAATATACTAAGATACTACTACATCCTCACTAAGTAAGACCACAGGCGGTCTCACTCATCTCCATCTCCATAGTAGTCCTCGTAAAAGTTACCCACGTATCCCGGTAGCTGAAGGTGACCATCGGAAAACACGGAGGCCTGTGGACCCTGATATCCATTTGGGCAAGGATGGGGCCTAGGTCCAGCGTAGGGTGGAAGCAAAGGACCACGGGGTGGAAAAATGCCTCCAATCTCGGGCCAAGCAACTTGAGAAGGCATCTGAGTCCTCACAGGGTAGATAGCATCATACTCAACTGATCTAACGCTCACGAAGGGTGCCAAGAGTGTCAGTGATCGATACAGACGAACACGGGTGGCGTGAAGCTCAAAACGAAGAGCGCGTGCATCACGATCTCGATCACTGGCAAACCTAGCAGTCATCTGAAGTGTGGGATCCTCTGCAGAGTGATCTGAGTAGAGTCCGGTGTAATATCCCTCTTTTCCTGGAAGTGCAGCAGGGATATAGCGGAACGATGTTTCTCTAAGCATAGTGTGCTCCTCTCTCAGCAGTGTAATACATGAGTATGCAGCATCCTACACAGCCATGTTCTCGGTAACGCCAATGCCATGTCCAAAGTGGATAGGCTGAGTGACTCCAACGTGGTTCGGGTAGATCCGGACAATGCAATGGAACTGGGTCTGGTTGAAGTCGTGGAACTGCTCCTCGATGGTGTACTCAGGATACCATCGATATCCCACATAGGACATCATCTCGATCAACGTGGCGGGATGGCCACGCACACCGAGGCACCTGGTCAAATGAACAATCTGCCGAGGGGGAAGATCTGCCATCTGAAACAGAAAGAAGGAGTTTGCAAATGCATCAGATTATGAGATAAACCTGGAATGGCTCGGACAGCATAACGGCTGTAATTGTAAGAAATGACAATTTCTTCCAACATGGAAACAACACTTACATAATACGATGTAAGAAATCAGCATTACAACAATGCTAGGAAAACCGGACACAACTTTCCTACGGCTATAAGGAAGCAAACAACGAGATGTTCTAATCAGACAGAGGAGAGCCTAGTCCTATCTTCCCGTAGAATAAGATGAGGGTGACTCAGAACTCAGAACGAAAGGGTAAGGAGAAAAAGAAGCCTTACGTTGTTCCCTTATATACCCAGAGTAACTATATAACTATAACAAGCTAGACTCAACTTCGGCCAAGGCTGCTAGTCCTATAGTCAGTCCTGCTCTGATACCAAGTCTGTCGGGACCTGGGGTTAGCGTATGCAAGTCCTGTTAAGACATAGTCATATGGAGCGCCGAGAACCGTACCAACTTGTCTAAGCAGACAAGGCCAAGCACAGAACGTTCTCGGAAAGCATCGTACGTGAGGGGTATCCCATCCAGGCCGGATGATCAACTGAGATGGGTCCTCATCGTCCGCACACAAGTCTAATGATATGGGTAATGAACTCCCATATTCAAAGACAAGTCGCCTCAACCATACTATCGACTATCTCATAACTCTTACATAGACTTACTCCAGCCCGATCACTTAGTCGGGGTCTAGGGCGGGCTCGATCATACCACAAAGTGTGCACGAGACAGAGTCTCGAACAATCGCATCGCGATGCCCCAAGCTGCGCACATCTAAGGGCCACTTGGTGTATGAAAGACCGCCAGCCAGATCACAACTAAGGTCTCGAAAACCCATACAAAGACATGCATGTTATAAACATACACGCAGCACACATGCCTTGTATGAATAGCAGGTATCATTGCAATTCTCTACAAAGTATACATTTTTATTGATAACTCTAATAGAGTGCACACAGAGATCACAAACATGTGATCCAACATTACAACACAAGCGGAAGCAAAGTATGTCTGAGTACAGAGAAGTTTAACAAATGGCTTAAGAAGCCTTATTTAAACACATGCCCTCCACGAGGGAACCAGCCGTCTGACTGGGACTAGACTAGCTTGATCTTCAGTCGTCCAGCTCGATGAAGAAGCCACCTTCGGGGTCAGTGGTTTCATCTAAAACATAGATTAAGCAAACGTGAGTACAAAGTCGTACTCAGCAAGACTTACATAGGAGCTATACTACTCATGCACATGTATCAAGGTAAAGGGAGGTGGGTTTTCACTTGCAGAAATGCCATCTTTGACTTGGCTAGTCCTGAACTACGAATACCAGACTTGAGGTAAGAAGCGTACACGAGTACACTACTTTCTCCAACCAATTACACCACTATGGTGCCTTCCTCGACTTCCCCACGAGAAAGCACGCCATAGCACTCACACTTATCATGGTGTGTTTTAGAAGTATCCAGTTCAAGTTGTCTAATAATCAAGCTAAGCTTTCCAAGTAGTCCATAACCGCGGATGCAGCTATTCGAATAGTTTTGTTAACCCTGCAGGGGTGTACCGCTACACACACATGATCATCTGTTACCGCCTTTGTACTCGACACCGTTCAAGAAGTGTCGGCCAGGATGCTCACCACAACTGTTACCTCATAGCCGATCTAGTCCGAGAAAGCCGCCTACTTGGGTTGGTTACCCCTATCGTGAACCCGGCCGGTTTACCGAAGTGGACCCAAGTGATGTGTGCGTGGTGCATAAGCCGGTCTCGGATGAGACGTTTTCTCACTTAGCATCCAGGCCACAGACCTACCAGAACTCCGAACTATTGCGACATCTGGACATTAAAAGGGATGAGTTAATAGGTTGAGAGGGGTCAGTGAGCCCAATGTGTGGTTGTACTCTTCATCTTGGATCACCACACGAGAACTCGGACTTAGGGCGGTTTTCAACGAGACAACCCACCGTGTACTCCTACACAGCCTCTCATCGTTCACCTTGTATTAGGGTAGATTCACCAATACTTTTCTACCATAGTCATCATGATCACTACCATCCCGACTCACATAACAGTATCATCATGGTATCACTCTAAGCATGCAATAAGCAGTAACAATTGCAGGGGCCACATGATACCAATCAACTCCTGCATTTTCTAGGATTGTGGTTTTGCCTACTACTGTGACAAAATGATAGGTCATGCAGAGGAATGGGTTCATCTATGCGGTAGAAACGTATCATGGTAATCATCCTAAACAATGCATAAGCGAGACATGAGAGGGAATTGGGATTTTATCGACATGATCAATGGGGGTTTGCTTGCCTTGCTGACGAGGTTCGGGGTCGGGGTCTTCAACGAAGGGGGCAGCCTCCTGTTCCGGTTCCACCTCTACTCGACAAACAACAAACAAGGTAGCAAAGTAAATACAATGCACAATCACATGAAGGAAGGTTGAAACTTCATGTATATGCTTTGATGTGTGATGCAATTCCATTTTAATGGAGTATATTGCAAATTGAATTGCAAATTCAAACTCCAACTCGAATTCAAACTTAGCCAAGTTACATGTGACATTGTTTGATGAATTTGAATCATTTTGAAATGTGTATGATATGCCTCTGATGTGTGGTTGAAATGTAGCATGTTTCCATGGTCCAAGTTGCAAAAGCATTTGAATTAAATTTGAATAAATTCCAATTGATTCAAATGATAAATGCTACTGGTCCCATTTTAAAATCAACTCAAACATAGTTGAAAGTTGGATTTTTGGATAGCTTATTTTATCCTGATCATTTTCATATATTATTTGTCTAATTTGGAGTTAATATGAATTTTCTATGAATTTCCAAAGTTTGGGCTATTTTCTGGATTTTCTGGAATTTCTTCAATTCATTTTTCTGGAAATGAGTTACTGCGTCATGTTGATGCTAGCATGACATCAGCAGAGGTCTGACTGGTGGGGTCCAGTGGTCAGTGACACAGAGCTTAATCCCTCTGTTTAAAAATAAACAGAGGGGGTTTAGGGCCTGGGGGCCCCACCTGTCATTGACCTGGGGTCAAATAACAGGGGGGGTTAGCCCCTAATTAAAAGTGCCCCGCCGGCGGTTAGCCGCCGGTGGCATCCAGCGCGGCGGCGCTCTGCTAGCTCCTCCTCCTGGCCTCCATTCTCTGTGCCATGGCCACCAAACGATAGCCCGAGACGAGCCGCATCGATTGCGCTACTCGCGCGTCACCGGAGAGGTCGGAGGCGACGCCAGCTTCAACCGCGGCGGCGACCTGAGCTTCGGCTTCGAGCAACTCTTGCAAAACGGCCACGGGATGATGCGAACTTGCTTGCGTTGGGTGGCTAGCGTCTCCAGGAGCATCACAGACACGTTGGCGAGGACGAAGGCGCACAGGAGCGAGCGTATGGTCAACCGCGGCGGCAACCTTGCTCGGCTCCCATGGCGGATCGAGCTAAAGGGCGAGGGGGCCCAGCTAGTTGAGGGGAAAAGGGCTGCTACTCACCCTGAGTGCGACGACGAGGTCGGGGAGGGCAGAGGGGCGCTAGTGGCGATGGAATCGACGATGGCGCGCGACGGCTCCGACGAGATGGCGACGACGATTGCGGCGGCTACAGCGGCTCCGAGCCCGATTACTTCTGCACGACGACGAAGACGAGCACGGCGCGCGTCCTGGACCTCTTGGGTGAGCTTCTCGGCGTCAATGGCCACGCGGGTGCGGCGGTGCGTCCTGGCGCAAGCTTCGGGCGTTTCCGATTCTGGCGAGAGAGAGGGAGGAGCTTGCTCTGGAGAGGGGGAAGTGGACGAGACGGACACGGGAGCCTCCGTGGCACGTGTAGAAGGCCAGGGACGGGCCAGGCAGGCAGGCAGCAGCCGCCGGCGTCGGCAAGCGCTCCAGCGAGCTTCTTGCCGCGCCGGGGGAAGAAGACAAACGGGGGCTGCGGGCTGGGCTGGCTTGCTGGGCCGCGGGCGACGAGTTGGGCCGAATGGCCGGGTAAGCCTCTTTTTCCTTTTCTGTTTTCTTTTTCTTTTCTGTAAATTTGTTTTGCTTAGCAAACAAATAGCTAGGCATTTTTATAAATGCTCAAATCTTTTATATGGCATTACATGACCAGTAGTTAGTCATATCCAGAGTTTGAACATTTTTGAAAGTCAAAATATTTGAAATCAAATTCAAATAGGGGTTTTTGATTAATTCCAAGGCACTGTTTGAATATTTGAAAAATCTATGAGCATGGGGTGGGTCCCACATCACTTGATATGTGATCACACTCATTTATAAGACTTTTAAAAAATCTAACATGAATTTTTGGAGAAGATTTTTATCTGGCCTTTTGAATTAATTCATCTGGGGGGGGGTTCCTTCTCCCATTTTGCTTTTGATTTTGATTCCAAAGATTTCTTTTGAAATTTTAACATGATGCAAGTGACTTGCTAACCCTAGCACATTACCTAACAGAGGGTTCTGACACCCTTTCGGGGTTTTTGCTTCACGGGGAATAAATAGGAGAAGGGGGGCAGCCAAGGGGGCCACCAGGGGTCCAGGCGGCTCCTTGGCGCAGCCCCACCCTGGGGCACGCTGGGAGGGCACCTGGGGCCGTGGTGGGTCCCCTCTGGCCCCCCCTCGGTGATTCCGGAAGCCTCCGGTACGCTGATTTTTATTGGAATTTTCCCGAGTTTTTGGAGCACTTTTAATATGGGGGAAACCTGAAATAGAAAAACAGCAGAAAACAGGAACTGGCACTGGGGTGCACTGAGTTAATAGGTTAGTCCAAATATGATCAAAAGTGTATGGAAGTTCATCAATATCATAGCAATATCACACAAAAGAGGCATGGAGCAAGCAAAAATTATAGATACGTTTTGGGCGTATCAACATCCCCAAGCTTAATTCCCGCTCGTCCTCGAGTAGGTAAATGATAAAAGCATAATTTCGGTAGTGACATGCACTACTAGAAATCTACATTTTACCTAGGGCCAAGTTCTTTACCTACAGCTTATTTGAGTACTCAAGGGATACAAAAGTAATGAACAGTACCCTCTAGGGAAAGATGCATATCTGATAAAAAAATGAAGCTTAAGCTTTCCCTAGGGTAGTACCACGAATAGACTACCAAACTATAAAAAACACCAAAAAATAGCTCGGTGGAACCAGATAGATTGACTCCCGCGCTACCCTCGCGCCATTTATTTCCCTGCGTAAATTTTGGGCCCATTGCCCAGTGAGAAAAGGAAGGAAGAAAGGGCGCGTAGAAGGAAATAATTTGCAGGTTACCTCCACGCCAAGCCCTTGTTCCAAGCGGTGTCGCCGCCAGTCCAAAACTCTCCCCTTTCCCCGTCCGACCTACCGCATCGCCCAGATCCGCCGCTCCCCAGCCCGTCCCACTCCGCCGCTCCCCTGCCCGACGCACTCTGCCTCTTCCCTGCCCGCCCCGCTCCGTCGGCCCCCTTTTCCCCCTTATCTACTTCATCAGCGATCTAGACACATCAAGGTCACGACAGGAGTGGTGGCTCGTGCCATGATGGCTGGGTGACGGCATCGTGCCGCTCGTGGTGAATCCTGCGCCGCCCTCAACTCGTGCTGGTGGCGCTGCCCTTGACCGTGGTGACGGTGCCACCCCTACTGATTGACGACCACCAGATCTTCCTGCTGCTATACGTGGCTGCTCTTTCCTAAAAGGTTCTCTTTCCCACTCTGGTTTAGATAGTTTTTTTGTTGGTGGTTTAGATAGTTGTACGTACTTATGTAGAAATTTTTAAAATTTTTGATTTGGTTGAGCATCCAAAGCAAGTAGTAGGTGTTCACTATTCTGTACATCTGAACGTAAGTTTACATGCAAGATTGTTTTGAATACTCAAGAAGACATCAAATGCCTTAAAAACATACCCACTTCCATCGGTGCCAAAAAACTACCATACGGCAAATTAATTTGATTTAGCAAACAATTACTAAATTGCTTGTCCATCAGGGAGCTTTTGGTTCTAGTGTTTAGGAGAGTTATCAGCCAAAGTCGGCAGCGCCGCCGCTTCATCACGCATCTACACTGCTCCGGCCATCACTGCATTTGTCAAAGGTACAGGTTGAGTTCTGCTAGGCCACACTACGACATGTTCACTAACTCTAAAGCTAGTAGCCGTAGTTGTTGGTCTCTGTTTTATGTTATGAATAAGTGGAAATCCTCCAACATTCATCATTAGTTTTGTACATTTTTTCAGAAACTGGCTAGTAACGGGTGATGTTTGCTTGAAGAAAATTTCCCTGTTCGTGGTGTCAAAGCAACAAAAAATTCCCCTACAGTATGTAACTCTAGGGGAAGTATGGTGATATGGGACAAAAGGACCCCACGCTCTTTCCCTAGTGCTTATGGTTGTAGGGAATAACCTTTCCACGTTGGACACATCATACCTATGAAAATCTTTCCCTAGGGCTTGTGCCTCTAGGTAAAGGAAACTTCCCTAGGGTTTACTGTTTACATTGTAGGTAAAGAGTCCTTTACCAACTATACTTCACCTAGGGTTCTTTACCTAGGGCAACCCCAAGGTAAAGACTTTCCCTATGGTTTTTTCCATTTCACCTAGGGTTTACGGCTCTAGGTAAAATGTAGATTTCTAGTAGTGATGCTAACAATCATATAATAACTTTTTAAGTAAAGAAATCAAGGCATGTAATTCAATTAAAGTCATAACAGGCAATAGTCTATATTTAGTATTGAAAAAGCAACATAAGAACATAAAGGTGCAAGAGATCTCGCTGTCTGTGACTCGAATGTCTCCAAATGGTGTTTGCGTGCAAGAAAGAGGATAGGGATATACGAGAAAAAGTATTTTTGTGTTGAGAACTCAATCTACTAAAGTTTCACAATAGGTCTTCTTTGGAATCTTATCTTGACTCATCCCCAGACCACTAGCCAGGTATAAGTCAAAATGATCCACTCCTTTTCGACATTTTGAGCACTCTAGCAATGGATGAGCGTAAGCAAGAAAGTTGACACTTATGATGGCAAAGAGAGAATATGGTGGAGGAGAAATACAAAAAGGTGTGAAAGGCTCACATCAATGAGGACAATCATAGGCGAGAGAAAGCCAAATGATAGATATGATGTGAGGAGTAGGGATTGCCATGCAACGGATGCACATATGAGCTAAGGTAAGCTCTCCAATGGAACTAGTGGGGGTGCATCCAACTTGGTTGCTCAAGAAGACCTAGAGCTCATTTGAGGAGGCTCATCATTGGAACATACAAGCCAAGTTCTATAGTGTGAAGGTCCCCACATAGCTATATGCATAAATGATAATCTCTATGGAGTACAAGATATAAGAGGGAGTACGAGTGTGGACCTCCCAAAAGAAATAGTAGTGTGCCCCCTTCTCTCTTTTATTTCTTTTTCTCTTTTTTCTCTTTTTTTGTATTTTTTGGGTTGCCTCAATGGCTCTTTCTATTTCTCTCATTTGTCCTCTTTGGGATCTTTTAATTTGTCCTCTTTGGGATCTTTTAATTTGTCCACTTTGGGATCTTTTCCTCACTTTATGGGCAACACTCTATATATTACAAGAAGAATAGAAGATCTTTCACACTTTACAAAGTACTCAAAACATAAAGAAGATGTAACTATCATGAAGTATGCAAATGTATGCCTCTGCCAGTGTAGCAGGATATGCAATGATACTAGCGCGTCATGTAGCAATGATTAGGGCAAGGGCCAACTAGCATGCGACTCATCGATCAAGCAAGTAGCATGTATGTCATGAAGATCAAGTCATGAGAAGATGGATGTTGCATGGCAATATATCTCGGAAAGGATATGGAAATGCCTTGGTAGGTAGGTATGGTGGCTGTTTTGAGGAAAGATATAAGGAGGTTTATGATGACAGAGCGTATTGTGCCAAGGGTTTAGATGTACCGGCGAAGGTGGACACCAACTCTCAGAGTGAGTAGAAAACAATGCACGGAACAAGAGAGGCTAGAAAAATATGGGAAGGTGGAAATGTCAACTTTCGAATACTCATAGTAGTCCGAAGAACTCATACACTTATTATCGGTAACTCTCAATCTAATAAGGAGGTTTCACAAAGAGACAAGTACTCCGAGGAGGAGTGTATGGGGGTTTGGTTATCCTTGCGCATCCTGGACTCATGGTACGTGAGTGTACTCTAATATTCGACCCCTCAGAAGAGTAGTGATCCATCTAGTAGCTAAAGTTCTCAACTAATTTTGTAAGTTTTGAAAATAAATACGGATTGCCCAAAATACGACATCTATCACTAATAGGCTAAAGCTCTTGACACCAAAATTCAAAACATTACTCAAAACAATACTTCAAAACTATTGCAAGTTACTACTACAAAAGAATAGCAACCTCAATTACCTACTTCAAGTCAAGACACAAAACTCAATGCAACAGGCAAACTCTTTAAACAAGATAAACATGAAAACTCAAAAGAGTTCTAGCAACAAACTAAACAAAAGCTCTTTGAAAAGATAAGCATCAAAGCTAAGATCAAAACATGGCAGTAGCTATGAAAAAGATAAAGAACACACACATCAAAGATAAGCATGAAAAGTCCTATGTTGAGCTCTAGATTTTGGAAGTGGAGCGTGTTTCTCTCCCACACAAAGAAAGTTGGGTTCTAACTTGTTATGAACAGCAAGCAAAGCTAAATAAAACTAAAAATAAAACCTAAGAGCGAGACGGTCCAAGCATAGCACATAATGCATGAAGTGATAAAAATATAGTGAAACAAGAGACGAACTTATAATTGTTGATAGAGAAGGGGATGCACGGGGGCATCCCCAAGCTTGGACGCTTGAGTCTCGTTGAATATTTCTTGTGGATTCATGAGAGCATCCCCAAGCTTGAGCGCTTGACACTCCTGAATCTTCTTTCAACATCTTCCCTCGCACACTTGAAAACTCCCTTCATACATAACTCATCATAATCTGATTAGCGAGGTTAGTACCCATAATAAAATAATTTTTCTCTACTGGAAATAAAGATATTCTTGAAGAGCTACTGTTTCTCAAGATTGCCAAAAAGTTTTTGCAAAGAAAAAGCAAGCTTAAGGTTCGCAAAACGCAGAAAAGGCAAAAGAGGACAGAATATGTGAAAAACAGATCAGCAAGTAGTAAAGTATTTTTTAGGGATACTTCTGCAACTCAAATAAAAAATCAGAACATACAAAAGTTTCATAATTGCATAGAGCACGCTGTGTAAAAAATTCAGCTCAAAAAGATGAACTGGGATTTTTCTATGATTTTTCTAGTCACTAAGACAGAATCTGTTTTCGGGATAGCATGTCACAACTTTCACTTCCCTTGTCATATGAGGTTATAAAAGGCACAAAGGTTGAAAAGTAAAGATACAATGATGTTGCTACAGTAGTAACAATCATGAAGACCACTAAAAACATAAGAAAAACAAAAGGGAAATCCTAAATTTGTTGCCGGCTGCCTCCCGAAAGCGCTTTCTTTTACGCCTTTAAGCTAGGCATAAAGATTATAAAAGATGCTCTCATAAGAATAATGACTTGAAGCAATAGAGAGCATCAAGAAGAAAATATGAAACACATTTAAGCCTAACCCACTTCCTATGCATAGGCATCTTATTAGAAAATAAATCAAAGAAGCACAAAGTGATAAGCATAGGAAGGTGGAACAAGAGCAACTTTAAAAAATTCATCAAAAAGAGAGATGTTTTTGTAACATGAAAGATTTTAGAACCAAGCTTTCCCCTATCAAAGTAATTATCAGTAGTATCATGAACAACATCAAGAATATAACTATCACATAAATCATGTTGTTCATGACCTGCAAGCACACATGTATAGTTTTCAACACGGTCTTTAGGATCATAAGATAAATGCAACCTGTCACATTGACGTTTAATAAGGGAAAATATCTCCGGAATATTTGGAGATTTAAAAAGGATAATAGGAAAATCAAGTGTGGGTGCAATAGCAACAATTTCATGCTTAACATGAGGAACTATAGAAAGTCCATCTCCGTAAGCATCATCCATAGTGGCATCATGGCCATAAGCATAGAATGCATCAACTTCATCAAAAAGGGATATTTCAAAAGAATCCATAGGATCATAACACTCATATAAGGTAAGATTCAAAGAGTTACTCTCATTAGAAGGTAGACATGGATGGCTCCATTCTTCCTCCTTTTGTTCGTCACTCTCCTCCTCTTTTTCATCCAAGGAGCTTTCGGTTTCATCAATTTCTTCTTTCATAGAGTCCTGCAAAACATTAGTCTCTTCCTTTGGGGGAGAGATTCTGTCAAGATGATCAGTAATATAATAATTTGCATCATAATTTTCCAAACAATAGTTAAGGATAGCAAGACTCTCAGATTTGTAAGGGGCATCATTAATATTTCTAAGAAGAGAAGTAATTTCATAGGCACCCTTATAAGCAACAAATTCTTCTATTGGCTCTGCATCATAAAAATCATAGTTTCCCTTAGCATAAGAAGCTAAGGTTTCATCATCATTGTACACACATTGGAAAGAAAGGTGTTTTTGCCTCACAAAGCAACAAGATTCATCCCTGCAGAAAGATATATTATATATTGAGCACAAGTTTCTAGCATACTCATACAACTGGTGTATTTGTTTCCATAAGTGTATCCCCTTTTGAGACAAGCGGTGTTCCTTGTACCACTTTTGTTGATACTCCGTGAATCCTCCATGCCAATAAGATCTGGTTTCAAAGAAGTCAGACATTTATTGGCAAGTAAGGAACTAGACATACTATTTTTTAGGATTTTTGATAAAGGACACTAAAGCAAAATCTGAAAGGTAAACAAACAAGACTAAAAAGCAAAGATAAAAGATAGTGTGCAACTCCCTTATCTTGAAGAGCGGAGTCCCCGGCAACGGCGCCAGAAATTGGCGGTTGGCGGGACTACTCTTTTGCTGCGCTTCGGAATCCCCGGAACAACGCCAGAAATTTCTTTGATGTCACGAGAGTTTACTTCTCGCCCCTCGTTGGTTACCCAAAGTGGAAGCTTGAGATGTAGACAGTGGAAAATATTCCTTAGCGAAGATGCTAAGGTTGAGTGTCGGACCAGTAGGACTCCAACAACGATAATTAGGTGGTTCGGCAAGTGATGTGCCATTTGAAGATAATCACTTGGTTCTCCTGGACCTGCACACACAGCAAATAACTTTGCTTCCCAACGAGTACAGAGGAGTTGTCAATTCCTCCGGCCTTGTTGTTTACAAAGGATAAAACGCACGGGATAATAATGATAGTGATAGCAACAGAAAAGTAAATAAAGCAGTAAATTGATAGTGGGTGTAAACAGTACTGGAATATGGATCGGGGTCCTATGATGTTCACTAGTGATGTCTCTCTCCCAAAAGACAATAAAATAGCCATGCGAGGTAAACAAATTACAGCTGGGCAATTAACAGGATTATGTGCGCAAAGCAATGCTAATTATGCTATAAAGAAAGGAAGAGGCTCAAAAGCATGGGCGGTACGCCAAGACAAGTAGACCGAAATCCATCTGCATCTACCTACTAATCATCCACCTTGAGATATCTATCCAGAACATCTCGCTGGTATTAAGTTGCGAATCCCACCCAAAGTGTAAACTCAAAGCAACAGACAACTGCATTAAAGAACTTTGCGTAAAGTAAACAATCCTTGCACCCACAAGTACAAACACTGTTGGTTTCCCCCTTGTGACAAAAACACATCCCCTAGACTCATGTTTCTGTCACTCAAGCTAGTCATCGGGGGGCATGAACCCACAATCATGCATAACGCTCCCTCTTGGAGTCACTACCTACTACTTGACCAAAGCAATAAACACCAACGGAGAAAATAAAAGAATTACTCAAGAACATAAATATAAAAGAGGAGAATCAAATATATTACTCAAACACAATCTGAACATAATCTCATAATCCATCGGATCCCAGCAAACTCAGCATAGCAACAGTAGAAATATTACATATGTGCCTCGATCATGTAGGGTAGCTCACGAGGTCTAATCCATGAAGAACAAAGAGGGGAGGAGAAAATCACATAGCTACTGATCATAGACCCATGGTCCAAGGTGGACTACTCACAGTTCATCCGGGAAGCATCCATGTTGGTCGAGAAGCTCCCGGAGGTCGTTCCTCCCTCCGGCAGGGTGCCGGGAAGAGGTCTTCTGGTGCTCCCGATCTTGGAAGCGCCGTGGCGGCGGAACAGAGGAGATATCGGGAATAAATACGCGAAGGGGGGCAACCAGGGGGGGCACGAGGGGTCCATGCGGCCCCCTGGCGCGGCCCCACCCTGGGGCGCGTCGGGAGGGCGCCTGGGGCCCTGGTGGGTCCCCTCTGGCCCCCCTCGGTGATTCCAGAAGCTTCCTGTACGCTGATTTGTTATTGGATTTTTCCTGAATTTTTGGAGCACTTTTAATATGGGGGAAACCTGAAATAGTAAAACAGCAGAAAACAGGAACTGGCACTGGGGTGTGATACGTCCAAAACGTATCTATAATTTCTGCTTGCTCCATGCATGTTTTGGGTGATATTGCTATGATCTAGATACACTTTAATACACTTTTGATCATATTTGGACTAACCTATTAACTCAGTGCACCCCAGTGCCAGTTCCTGTTTTCTGCTGTTTTTCTATTTCAGTTTTCCCCCATATAAAAAGTGCTAGAAAAATTCGGGAAAATTCATATAAAAAATAGCATGACGGAAGCTTCGAGAAGAGCCCGGGAGGGGCCAGAGGGGAGCCAGGGGGACCAAGGTGGCCACCCGGCGCGGCCCCACCCCTGGCCGCGCCAGGGGGCCCCTGGGGCCCCTGGCCCACCTCTGGCTGCCCCCCTTGGCCTATTTATCCCCCGTCACGGGAAAACTCCAGAAGGAGAACCCTATTCCGCGAACTCGCCTCTGTTCCGCTGCCACCGCGCTTCCAAGAACGGGAGCACCAGAAGACCTCTTCCCGGCACCCTGCCGGAGGGAGGATTGACCTCCGGGAGTCTCCTCTCCACCATGGATGCTCCCCGGATGTCTTATGAGTAGTTTTCCTTGGACCATGGGTCCGTGATCAGTAGCTATGTGATGTTCTCCTCCCCACTTTGATCTTCATTGTTTAGATCTCGTGAGCTGCCCTACATGATCGAGGCACCTTTGTAATATTTCTGCAATTGCTATGTTGAGTATGATGGGATCTGATGGATTATGAGATTATGTTCAGATTGTGATAGAGTAATATATTTGGTTCTTATCTTTTATATTTTTGTTCCTAAGTAATTCTTGCATGTTCTCCGTTGTTGTTTATTGCTTTGGCCAAGTAGTAGGTAGTGACTCCAAGAGGGAGCGTTGTTCTAGATTGTGGGTTCATGCCCCCCCCCCCCCGATGACATGCTTGAGTGACAGAAACATGAGTCTAGGGGGTGTGATGTTGCCAAAAGGGGGAAAACAACGGTGCTTGTGACCGCAGTCACAAGGATTGTTTACTTTACGCAAAGTTCTTTTATTGAAGTTGTCTGTGGCTTTGGGTTTACACTTTGGGTGGGGCTCGCAACTTAAATACCAGCGAGATGTTCTGCATAGATATCTCAAGGTGGATGATTAGTAGTAGATGCAGATCGATTTCGGTCTACTTATTTTGGCGTACTGCCCGTGATTTTGAGCCTCTTCCTTTCTTTTGTAGCATAGTTAGCATTGCGGTGCGTTAATAATCCTGTCAATTGCCCTTCTGTAATTTGTTTACCTTGCATAGCAGTTTTATCGTCTTTTGGGAGAGAGACATCACTAGCGAACATCACGTATCCCGGTCCATATCCTCATTACTGTTTCCAAGCTATCTTTACTTTTCTGCTTTTACTTGCTATCATTATCCCTTGTGTTTTACCCTTTGTGAACAACAAGACCGGAGAGATTGACAACCTCTCTGAACTTCGTTGGGAACAAAGTTATCCGTGTCTGTGTGCAGGTCCACGTCAGTCGCGCCGCTGACACCTACTTATCATATCCGGAGTCCTACGGGAGACAAACCTTGGTATCTTCACCGAGGGAAACTCCCTGCTGTACTGCATCACGCCTTCCACTTGGGGCTCACCAAGGAAGGGCGAGAAGCCGCTAAGCAAGAGAATTTCTGGCGCTGTTGCCGGGGACTCCGAGTGCTAAGATAGGGGAGTTGCACACTACCCTTTACCTTTGTTTTTTTAGTCTTGTTAGTTTACCTTTCAGTTTTTATCTTTGTGTCCTTTATCAAAAATAAAAAAAAAAATATATATATAGTATGTCTAGTTCCTTACTTGCCAATCAATGTCTAACTTCTTTGAAACTAGATCTTATTGGCATGGAGGATTCACCGAGTATCAACAAGAATATTACAAGGAATACCGCTTGTCTCAAAAAGGGATACACTTATGGAGACTCATACATCAATCGTATGAGTATGCTAAAAACTTGTGCTCAATATATAATATATCTTTCTGCAGGAATGAATCTTGTTGCTTTATGAGGCACAAACACCTTGCTTTCCAATGTGAGTACAATGAGGATGAAACCTTAACTTCTTATGCTAAGGGAAATTATGATTTTTATGATGCAGAACAAATAAAAGAATTTGTTGCTTTTATGGGTGCCTATGAAATTACTTCTTTTCTTGAAAATATTGATGACGCCCCTTATAAATCTAAGAGTCTTGCTATACTTAACTATTGTTTGGAAAATTATGATGCAAATTATTATATTACTGATCATCTTGAGAGAATCTCTCCTCCAAAGGAAGAGACTAATGTTTTGCAGGACTCTATGGAAGAAGAAATTACTGAACCTGAAAGCTCCTTGGATGAAAAACAGGAGGAGAGTGACGAACAAGAGAAGGAAGAATGGATCCATCCATGTCTACCTTCTAATGAGAGTAACTCTTTGACTCTTACCTTATATGAGTGTTATGATCCTATGGATTCTTGTGACGCCCCCAAAATCAGACCGTGTACAGTAATCATACACGCAAGGTACACGATCGTGATCAGGGACTCACAGTGAGATATCACAACACAACTCTACAAATAAAAATAATACAAGCTGTTTAATACAAGCCAAGGGCCACGAGGGCTCGAATATAACAGCTCGAGAGCACAAAGTCAGTGGAAGCAAAAGTATCTGAGTACAGACACAAGGGTACAAGGTTTCCTTAAGAAGGCTAGCACAAAAATCAACACTCGATCGAAAAGGCGAGGCCTCCTGCCTGGGAACCTCCAAACTACTCCTGGTCAAAGGGGAACTCGACGTCGTAGAAGGCATCGGGGATCTTCACGTTGCGGTGGTCGGCATCGGGGATCTCCTGCTCCTGGGCTCCAACGTCGACTGCAGCGGCCGATCAGGCAAAAGAGTAAAGGAAATAAAACAGGTGAGTATCTAGTATACCCGCGAGTCTTACGTCCGCTACTAAGCATTTATGCATTTGTATCAAATGGAAAGGGGAGGCTGTATATAGTGGACTGCAAGGTAGAAAGTTCAGAGCAAGGAAGAGAAGCTAGGCCTATCGAAGACTAGCATCTTCCGACGAGTCTTGCAGCATGAGGTAAGAATCAGCCAACAGTTTAATATAACAGTAATGAAAGTAACAATGCAGCAGAAGTTGCTGCAGCATTGTATAATAATAAGTTGTAATGATTAATAATAATAATGCCCCCGAGTTCCCCTCCTCGACTTGCCTGCGAGGAAGAGAAACCGGAACCAACAGTTTAATAGTAGTAGTTTGTAGTGGTAGGATCTGGCTTCAGCATAAAGTGTCCTGTTACCGTGGACACGGCTATCGATAGATTAATCTTCCCTGCAGGGGTGCACTAGTGTGACACTACACGCTCGGATCTCCAGGGTGGCGTACACCTGGTTAGGGAGCACCCCACCGAGGCTATCCGACACAACACAGTCCATCCTACGACTCATCAGAGAGGTCCCCGCCGGTCTACAACCCTAAGTGCAAGGGGGTCATGGGCCTATCACCCCTCGCTCTCCGGGTCGTTGCGAGGAGGGTGAATTCCAACGCCGCAGCGCGATCCGTCCCTGCCGCAATGCTGAACTGGACGTCTTTCAGAGCTTTCGAACGAGGCTACATTGCGGAGGCGCCCAAACGCGTAATCCCACGTATAGGTAGTGCGTACAAGCCAAAAGGCTACTCAAGTCATCCGCCGAACCCGTTAAGCATTTTATTAATTTTCTGCCGAGACAACCGTTATCGTTGCCCCTTATTGAATGAGTCGCGGACAACGACAGCAGTCAGGACCACCAGTAACGTCGGTGCCTGCCCTGTCGTCCCACCAACTCGTGCGGTTACCAACAAGGTGAACCGTCTCCTTACCTTGTCTCGCGTTTGCTCTTGGTAGAGCTCGACTTTCGTACAACAGGAAATCCTTCGGCCACGAACAGTACCAGGCCCGCCGCACACCGGTGGAATACACCTGACCTGTCGTTCCGCTAAGATACCCTGCGCGGGCACCGTTGGGTCACCCGACTCCTTACCTGTAAGGACACCAGTTGATTCGAGTGCCTACCATCAAGTGAACCAGGAGGAATCACCCTCGATGGTACACTTGAAGAGGTTCGACAAAGACATCAGCGGAATGAACTAAAGAGGAATATTCTCGTATCACCCTGGTGGTGCCGAGACACCAGCGGAATGAACTAAAGAGGAATACCCTCGTATCATCCCAGTGATGCTACGCTACTGAGCCGACGAGAGTGAAATACGAGTCCATCCACTCGTAAGTCAAAATCGAAGCGACTCGGCAGAGTCTCGCCGTTGTAGGTTCCCTTGGGCGTCTGCATTGATCCGTACCTGTTGCAGTTATAATATTTGTAATCCGCTTTCACTCACCAGAGTGATCACGGCCCGCTATTCTAAACCTAGCTAACAATGCGCAGGGTTCACTCCTAAATAATATATATATTTACAAGGCAGCATAGGATAAAGGAAGATACATCAAGGGACGACAAAAACATGCTATGCAATTGAATAGGATTGTAACGTAGCAGCAGCAGTAACCATGCCTAGTGCAAGAAAAGTACGGAAAGGTAGGTGATATCTGGGGAAAGAAAATGGCTCTGCTTGCCTGGTAGCTCGACGGTAGGTGTGTGGTCGTCGACGACGTAGTTGATCACAGGGGCATCGGCATCGGTCGTCGAGACTATCGGACAATAAGAGAGGGGGAAGAAACAATAAATACACAACAATAATAGCAATACAAATATATGTCATAGAATATACAAAGCAACGGGGCTCTAACGCGGTGTTCGGTGATTTGCTCGGAGCGGGAATTTATCCGGTGATGACTCATCGGTACCGGTTGATTACCGGATAGATGATCCGGAGGGGGAAGGTTCCATGTCGGAGGTGTCGTGGACATCGACCAAACATACGGAGGGTGCATCCGTGTTAGTTGATCCATTCTGAACAACCTTCGTATACAGAACATTTTCATCCGGAAAGTTTTACCGGCTCCGGTCGTCTGACAGACAGATGAACCGGAGGGGAAATGTTCCACGTTCGGTATGCCAGAGAGGTGCGGTGGGGGTATGGGTAGCGTATCCGGGTTCGCGATATCGTTCTGAGCAACTTTGATGTATAAAATATTTTGATCTGACCTACGGTTTATTTTATATGATTTTCTAAAGTTTTAAAAGATTCTCAAGAATATTTTAATTCAAATTAATAACGGTAAATACTTTTATATTCAGACTGAGCCAGCCACACTCAATGACATGTGGGGCCGTTGGGGCGCAGCCACCAGTTCACTAGTCAAGGTTGACCGGTCAACAGGGTCAATGTGGGGTCCACAGGACATTGCCCTATTTTGGGATTCTTCTGAAATTCTACTAAGTCTAGGAATACCGGTGTTAATTATCCATCGGCCGCCTTCGGGGGCCTACGGTTTGGGGTTCCACACCTCCGATGAATATGTGTCGTACATCCACATTCATCAGTTGTCCGCGATCTCGAATCCGGTACGGATGGTATTTAGGTTAGGGTTCATCTACTCAATTAAAACGTTGCCGGAAAAGTGATGCCCGACGTTAATTCTCGGAATTGTTAAAAGATGCAAGGTTCGGGCGATGAATGCCGTTGATCAGTAGCCCAGGTGGAAATGCATCCAACACGGGTTTTGCGCTATAACATGTGCACTATCATGCCATGCCCTCAGAAGGCATGACAGATACCTACAACAAGTTCATCCACAACGCCAAATTGGCCATCGGGTCAACTTCGTTTTGCGATTTAATATAAATCTGCATTTTGCAAATTTGGTAGGAATTAATCCGTGCATTCTCTGAAGTTGCTCCAATGGAACAAATTGAAGCTTGATACATCTATTTTCAATTCATACCATTTTTAGCTATTTATGTATTGGGTTAGCTGATGTTTTATTGCTCTCAAAGTGGTGCAGTAGCAGCACTAGCAAGTTCAGTTACAGCAGCAAACAACGCATCACATCGGGGGACATCCATCAGCAACAACAGCACAACAAAGTTCAGCAGCACCCAACGGCACAAGGCACGGGGTGGTGCCCAGGTCGTGGCCAGAGGCGGCCGACCACGTCCATGTCGTGCGCTCAGCGCGGCCAGAGTGTGGCCACGCGACGGTGAGTGCGGCAAGAGCGCGGGCGTGCGGCCAGGGGATGGCGTGGTGCGCATGGAGCGGCTACCCCCGGCGGCGATGTGTGGTGTCAGGGCGAGAGGGGGGGTTCTCACAGCGGGCGGGGACGGCGACGGTTGCGGAAGGGCGGAGCAGTCCGGCGAGGCGCTGGTGACCAGCTCGGGCATGGCCGGGCCGGAGGGGCGATGGAGGCGGCGCGTCGCGGGGCCATTGAGGAGGGCGAGCGCGGGAGAGCTGTGGAGGCGGCTGGGGCCACGGCGGGCGGCCGGAGCTCGCCAATGCTGGCCGGAGTAGCCGGCGGCGGTCATGGGGGGAGAGGGGGAGCGGGGGCGACGTCCTACGGGGAGGAGGAGATCGGGAGAGATGGGGAGGGGCCGGCTCGGGCTAGGTCTAGGGGGAGGCCAGGGTTAGGTGGCTGGCTAGGCCAGCCTGGGTTGGCTGGGCACTAGGCCCAGTCGGCCTGGGCCAGTTCCCTTTATAAATATATATATATATATTATTTCTGTTTGTAATTATTTAATGCCTTGGGAATTTTTGTAAAATACAATTCTTGCACCATAATTAGTATAGCACCAAACTAGAGGCCCACAAAAAGATTTGGACTTTTATAAAATCATTTGCTATTTGTTTGGAATTTGCAATTAGAAAATGGTGTTGTTTTGCTGCTGGTAAGAATTGTTTGCAATTTTCCATAGCTTGATAAATAACCACAACCATAATAGCATGGTCCAGTGATTATTATCGATTTTACAAAAGTGGTTGCATAATTTTTGGTCAAGTTTCAATCGGCAACATTTTTTTAATACCCACCAAAAGGCATCTGGAATCATCTTTGAGTTCAAAGATGATCATGGCATGATTAGCACAGTGATTAGCAACAGTAATAGGCAACAGTAAAAGTGATTACTGTAGGTGATTACTGTAGCTTGACAACCGGGGTGTTACAAATCTCCCGCACTACAGGAATTCTCGTCCCGAGAATTTGAGTGGTAGAAAAAAAAATTCCATATTTTTCGCGAAGGCGAACTTCACGTTCAGGAGTGGCTTCATGCTCAACATGATTTGACCACCGAACCTTAACGAACTCGACTGTGTTTTAGAGGTCATGGTAGAGTTCACCATCTCACCGAAGGGTGAAAAGTTGAACAACTCTAGTGTGTCAATAGATTGTAGCCGTGTGGTTTTCAACCAAACCATCACCAAAACAAGGTTGATGGTGGCCGACTTGAGACTATGTGGGTGGGGGTAGCAAGGAGCCCAACTCCTTCAACTCCAAGGGTGATGTTAGGAGCCATTAGGCCAACGGCGGATGCATCCGAGGGTCATGACGGATTACCGGGGTATGCGTAGTACATCCAGATAATAAAAGAATGCATGAGAAGTCTCAGGCGGATATGCATGCATTCGATGCCGATAACGGATGATGAAAAGGGGTCCAGAGCATCAGGCATAAGCACTGAGTCTGATACCGAATGAACATCACAAAGCAGGTGACAAGATTCAGGTTTCGATCCTGTGGAACTGTGGGTTATGGGGCCACATTGAATAATAAGGGTGGCGACATTCCATGCGATCGCGATGCGAGGTTTGTCAGAGAACATTTCGTCAGTTATCTCGGCAACAACGTCGGTAACAAGGACAGTGGACAAAGAGAACCTCTTGGCAAAGCTCTCTTCCATCGTCGGTAACCAAAAAGGTTATCCACGATAGTAACAGGTTGTACCACAGAGTAGTACATCAAAGTGTTTACATAAGCAGGGGATTATCACTGCTCAGTTAAGAGACCTTATAGGAAAGTTTAAACAGACCAATCGAAAGGAAGATGTGATGATACACATGTATCAGGTGTATATCTTTCCCAAAGGAAAGCAGAACACGATATACTCGACCAAGTTGTATTGGCAGAGAGTCAAAGGAGGTTGTCGATGATAACACAAATCATCGAGGGCAAGGATGGTATTTCACATGATGAATCCAATTGACACATGGAATAATCCATGTAAGAAATAGTCAGATAGTAATCCACAAAAAGGTCGGATGGTTCGCAAAGGATCCGATGTGAGTATGGGCACTCAACCAGAAAGGGAAAGGATGCCAAGGCATCGGGTGATAGAAGCACCGGAATTAATTGATGCTTAAGTATAAGGGAATTATGATTTCCAGATCGGGAGGTGGATGCAATTATTCACACGGACTTATCGGTGGCATGGGATTGCAAAGGCCATGAACACGTAGGATCTCGGGAATTCATCGGAGAGTAATCGTCGAAATCTTCAGGTGGATCAGACGATCATCGAGAATGCAGAGCTCTCCGGGAGGAAGGAGGTACGTGAACCTAAGTCGGAGTTAGTAAAACTTTACCAGCAAGGATAAGAGAGCAGAGTCCCAGAGCAAAGGTAAGGAGAAAAAGATCCTAATACCATAGATATCACACGTAGTGACATCGATGTGGGCCCGTAAGCCAAACACTAAGTTAGCAAAGTAGTTTTGCAAATACTAGACTCGACTTCGACCAAGGAGTTGGATGGGGTGTCTTACAGGCAGTCGGCTCTGATACCAACTTGTGACGCCCCCAAAATTAGACCGTGTACAGTAATCATACACGCAAGGTACACGATCGTGATCAGGGACTCACGGTGAGATATCACAACACAACTCTACAAATAAAAATAATACAAGTTGTTTAATACAAGCCAGGGGCCACGAGGGCTCGAATATAACAGCTCGAGAGCACAAAGTCAGCGGAAGAAAAAGTATCTGAGTACAGACACAAGGGTACAAGGTTGCCTTAAGAAGGCTAGCACAAAAATCAACACTCGATCGAAAAGGCGAGGCCTCCTGCCTGGGAACCTCCAAACTACTCCTGGTCAAAGGGGAACTCGACGTCGTAGAAGGCATCGGGGATCTTCACGTTGCGGTGGTCGGCATCGGGGATCTCCTGCTCCTGGGCTCCAACGTCGACTGCAGAGGCCGATCAGGCAAAACAGTAAAGGAAATAAAACAGGTGAGTATCTAGTATACCCGCGAGTCTTACGTCCGCTACTAAGCATTTATGCATTTGTATCAAATGGAAAGGGGAGGCTGTATATAGTGGACTGCAAGGTAGAAAGTTCAGAGCAAGGAAGAGAAGCTAGGCCTATCGAAGACTAGCATCTTCCGACGAGTCTTGCAGCATGAGGTAAGAATCAGCCAACAGTTTAATATAACAGTAATGAAAGTAACAATGCAGCAGAAGTTGCTGCAGCATTGTATAATAATAAGTTGTAATGATTAATAATAATAATGCCCCCGAGTTCCCCTCCTCGACTTGCCTGCGAGGAAGAGAAACCGGAACCAACAGTTTAATAGTAGTAGTTTGTAGTGGTAGGATCTGGCTTCAGCATAAAGCGTCCTGTTACCGTGGACACGGCCATCGATAGATTAATCTTCCCTGCAGGGGTGCACTAGTGTGACACTACACGCTCGGATCTCCAGGGTGGCGTACACCTGGTTAGGGAGCACCCCACCGAGGCTATCCGACACAACGCAGTCCATCCTACGACTCATCAGAGAGGTCCCCGCCGGTCTACAGCCCTAAGTGCAAGGGGGTCATGGGCGTATCACCCCTCGCTCTCCGTGTCGTTGCGAGGAGGGTGAATTCCAACGCCGCAGCGCGATCCGTCCCTGCCGCAATGCTGAACTGGACGTCTTTCAGAGCTTTCGAACGAGGCTACATTGCGGAGGCGCCCAAACGCGTAATCCCACGTATAGGTAGTGCGTACAAGCCAAAAGGCTACTCAAGTCATCCGCCGAACCCGTTAAGCATTTTATTAATTTTCTGCCGAGACAACCGTTATCGTTGCCCCTTATTGAATGAGTCGCGGACAACGACAGCAGTCAGGACCACCAGTAACGTCGGTGCCTGCCCTGTCGTCCCACCAACTCGTGCGGTTACCAACAAGGTGAACCGTCTCCTTACCTTGTCTCGCGTTTGCTCTTGGTAGATCTCGACTTTCGTACAACAGGAAATCCTTCGGCCACGAACAGTACCAGGCCCGCCGCACACCGGTGGAATACACCTGACCTATCGTTCCGCTAAGATACCCTGCGCGGGCACCGTTGGGTCACCCGACTCCTTACCTGTAAGGACACCAGTTGATTCGAGTGCCTACCATCAAGTGAACCAGGAGGAATCACCCTCGATGGTACACTTGAAGAGGTTCGACAAAGACATCAGCGGAATGAACTAAAGAGGAATATTCTCGTATCACCCTGGTGGTGCCGAGACACCAGCGGAATGAACTAAAGAGGAATACCCTCGTATCATCCCAGTGATGCTACGCTACTGAGCCGACGAGAGTGAAATACGAGTCCATCCACTCGTAAGTCAAACTCGAAGCGACTCGGCAGAGTCTCGCCGTTGTAGGTTCCCTTGGGAGTCTGCATTGATCCGTACCTGTTGCAGTTATAATATTTGTAATCCGCTTTCACTCACCAGAGTGATCACGGCCCGCTATTCTAAACCTAGCTAACAATGCGCAGGGTTCACTGCTGAATAATATATATATTTACAAGGCAGCATAGGATAAAGGAATGTACATCAAGGGGCGACAAAAACATGCTATGCAATTGAATAGGATTGTAACGTAGCAGCAGCAGTAACCATGCCTAGTGGAAGAAAAGTACGGAAAGGTAGGTGATATCTGGGGAAAGAAAATGGCTCTGCTTGCCTGGTAGCTCGACGGTAGGGGTGTGGTCGTCGACGACGTAGTTGATCACAGGGGCATCGGCATCGGTCGTCGAGACTATCGGACAATAAGAGAGGGGGAAGAAACAATAAATACACAACAATAATAGCAATAAAAATATATGTCATAGAATATACAAAGCAACGGGGCTCTAACGCGGTGTTCGGGGATTTGCTCGGAGCGGGAATTTATCCGGTGATGACTCATCGGTACCGGTTGATTACCGGACAGATGATCCGGAGGGGGAAGGTTCCATGTCGGAGGTGTCGTGGACATCGACCAAACATACGGCGGGTGCATCCGTGTTAGTTGATCCATTCTGAACAACCTTCGTATACAAAACATTTTCATCCGGAAAGTTTTACCGGCTCCGGTCGTCTGACCGACAGATGAACCGGAGGGGAAATGTTCCACCTTCGGTATGCCAGAGAGGTGCGGTGGGGGTATGGGTAGCGTATCCGGGTTCGCGATATCGTTCTCAGCAACTTTGATGTATAAAATATTTTGATCTGACCTACGGTTTATTTTATATGATTTTCTAAAGTTTTAAAAGATTCTCAAGAATATTTTAATTCAAATTAATAACGGTAAATACTTTTATATTCAGACTGAGCCAGCCACACTCAATGACATGTGGGGCCGTTGGGGCGCAGCCACCAGTTCACTAGTCAAGGTTGACCGGTCAACAGGGTCAATGTGGGGTCCACAGGTCATTGCCCTATTTTGGGATTCTTCTGAAATTCTACTAAGTCTAGGAATTCCGGTGTTAATTATCCATCGGCCGCCTTCGCGGGCCTACGGTTTGGGGTTCCACACCTCCGATGAATCTGTGCCGTACATCAACATTCATCAGTTGTCCGCGATCTCGAATCCGGTACGGATGGTATTTAGGTTAGGGTTCATCTACTCAATTAAAACGTTGCCGGAAAAGTGATGCCCGACGTTAATTTTTGGAATTGTTAAAAGATGCAAGGTTCGGGCGATGAATGTCGTTGATCAGTAGCCCAGGTGGAAATGCATCCAACACGGGTTTTGCGCTATAACATGTGCACTATCATGCCATGCCCTCAGAAGGCATGACAGATACCTACAGCAAGCTCATCCACAACGCCAAATTGGCCATCGGGTCAACTTCGTTTTGCGATTTAATATAAATCCGCATTTTGCAAATTTGGTAGGAATTAATCCGTGCATTTTCTGAAGTTGCTCCAATGGAACAAATTGAAGCTTGATACATCTATTTTCAATTCATACCATTTTTAGCTATTTATGTATTGGGTTAGCTGATGTTTTATTGCTCTCAAAGTGGTGCAGTAGCAGCACTAGCAAGTTCAGTTACATCAGCAAACAACGCATCACATCGGGGGACATCCATCAGCAACAACAGCACAACAAAGTTCAGCAGCACCCAACGGCACAAGGCACGGGGTGGTGCCCAGGTCGTGGCCAGAGGCGGCCGACCACGGCCATGTCGTGCGCTCAGCGCGGCCAGAGCATGGCCACGCGACGGTGAGTGCGGCAAGAGCGCGGGCGTGCGGCCAGGGGATGGCGTGGTGCGCATGGAGCGGCTACGCCCGGCGGCGATGTGTGGTGTCAGGGCGAGAGGGGGGGGTTCTCACAACGGGCGGGGACGGCGACGGTTGCGGTAGGGCGAAGTAGTCCGGTGAGGCGCTGGTGACCAGCTCGGGCATGGCCGGGCCGGAGGGGCGATGGAGGCGGCGCGTCGTGGGGCCATTGAGGAGGGCGAGCGCGGGAGAGCTGTGGAGGCGGCTGGGGCCACGGCGGGCGGCCGGAGCTCGCCAATGCTGGCCGGAGTAGCCGGCGGCGGCCATGGGGGGAGAGGGGGAGCGGGGGCGACGTCCTACGGGGAGGAGGAGATCGGGAGAGATGGGGAGGGGCCGGCTCGGGCTAGGTCTAGGGGGAGGCCAGGGTTAGGTGGCTGGCTGGGCCGGCCTGGGTTGGCTGGGCACTAGGCCCAGTCGGCCTGGGCCAGTTCCCTTTTTATATATATATATATTATTTCTGTTTGTAATTATTTAATGCCTTGGGCATTTTTGTAAAATACAATTCTTGCACCATAATTAGTATAGCACCAAACCAGAGGCCCACAAAAAGATTTGGACTTTTATAAAATCATTTGCTATTTGTTTGGAATTTGCAATTAGAAAATGGTGCTGTTTTGCTGCTGGTAAGAATTGTTTGCAATTTTCCATAGCTTGTTAAATAACCACAACCATAATAGCATGGTCTAGTGATTATTATCGATTTTACAAAAGTGGTTGCATAATTTTTGGGCAAGTTTCAATCGGCAACATTTTTTTTATACCCACCAAAAGGCATCTGGAATCATCTTTGAGTTCAAAGATGATCATGGCATGATTAGCACAGTTATTAGCAACAGTAATAGGCAACAGTAAAAGTGATTACTGTAGGTGATTACTGTAGCTTGACAACCGGGGTGATACAATTCTTTTGAAATATCCCTTTTTGATGAAGTTGACGCCTTCTATTCTTATGGCCTTGATGCCAATATGGATTATGCTTACGGAGATGAACTTGCAATAGTTCCTCATGTTAAGCATGAAATTGTTGCTATTGCACCCACACTTGATTGTCCTATTATCCTTTTGAAATCTCCAATTCATATTCCGGAGAACTATGCTCTTATCAAGGCTCAATGTGATGGGTTGCATCTATCTTATCATCCTAAAAACCGTGTTGAAAACAATACACGTGTGCTTGTAGGTCATGAACAACATGATTTATGTGATAGTTATATTCTTGATGTTGTTCATGATGCTACTGAAAATTACTTTGAGAGAGGAATGCTTGGTTGTAGAAACTTCCATGTTACAAAAACACCTCTCTTCATGTTGAAAGTTTTGAAGTTGTTCTTGTTCTACCTTCCTATGCATGTCACTTTGTGCTTCTTTGATTTATTTTCTTACAAGATACCTATGCATAGGAAGTGGGTTAGGCTTAAATGTGTTTCACATTTGCTTCTTGATGCTCTCTTTTGCTTCAAAATTCTTATTCTTGTGAGTGCATCTTCTATAATCTTTAAGCCTAACTAATGGCTTTAAAGAAGCGCTTTCGGGATGCAGCCCGCAACGAATTTAGGTTTTTCCTTTTTCTTTTGTTGTGTCTTGATGATTGTTACTACTGTAGCAACATCATTGTATCTTTATTTTTCAACTTTGTGCCAAGTTATAGCCTCTTATGGCAAGGGAAGTAAAAGTTGTGACATGCTGTCCAGAAAACAGATTCTGTTAAGGAGCCAGGGGGACCCAGGCGGCCATCCGGCGCGGCCCCACCCCTGGCCGCGCCAGGGGGCCGCCTGGAGCCCCTGGCCCACCTCTGGCTGCCCCCCTTCGCCTATTTATTCCCCGTCACGGCAAAACTCCAGAAGGAGAACCCTATTCCGCGAAATCGCCTCTGTTCCGCCGCTGCCGCCGCGCTTCCAAGATCGGGAGCACCAGAAGACCTCTTCCCAGCATCCTGCCGGAGGGAGGATTGACCTCCGGGAGTCTCCTCTCCACCATGGATGCTCCCTGGATGTCTTGTGAGTAGTTTTCCTTGGACCATGGGTCCGTGATCAGTAGCTATGTGATGTTCTCCTCCCCTCTTTGATCTTCATTGTTTAGACCTCGTGAGCTTCCCTACATGATCGAGGCACCTTTGTAATATTTCTGCAATTGCTATGTTGAGTTTGATGGGATCTGATGGATTATGAGATTATGTTGAGATTGTGATAGAGTAATATATTTGGTTCTTATCTTTTATATTTTTGTTCCTAAGTAATTCTTGCATGTTCTCCGTTGCTGTTTATTGCTTTGGCCAAGTAGTAGGTAGTGACTCCAAGAGGGAGCGTTGTGCTAGATTGTGGGTTCATGCCCCCCCCCGATGACATGATTGAGTGACAGAAACATGTGTCTAGGGGGTGTGCTGTTGACACAAGGGGGAAAACAACGGTGCTTGTGACCGCGGTCACAAGGATTGTTTACTTTACGCAAAGTTCTTTTATTGCAGTTGTCTGTTGCTTTGGGTTTACACTTTGGGTGGGGATCGAAACTTAAATACCAGCGAGATGTTCTGGATAGATATCTCAAGGTGGATGATTAGTAGTAGATGCAGATGGATTTCGGTCTACTTATTTTGGCGTACTGCCCGTGCTTTTGATCCTCTTCCTTTCTTTTGTAGCATAGTTAGCATTGCGGTGTGTTCATAATCCTGTCAATTGCCCTTCTGTAATTTGTTTACCTCACATAGCAGTTTTATCGTATTTTGGGAGAGAGGAACCACTAGCGAACATCATGTATCCCGGTTCATATCCTCATTACTGTTTCCAAGCTATCTTTACTTTTCTGCTTTTACTTGCTATCATTATCCCTTGTGTTTTACCCTTTGTGAACAACAAGACCGGAGAGATTGACAACCTCTCTGAACTTCGTTGGGAACAAAGTTATCTGTGTCTGTGTGCAGGTCCACGTCAGTCGCGCCGCTGACACCTACTTATCAGATCCGGAGTCCTACGGGAGACGAACCTTGGTATCTTCACTGAGGGAAACTCGCTGCTGCACTGCATCACGCCTTCCACTTGGGGCTCACCAACGAAGGGCGAGAAGCCGCTAAGCAGGGTGCACTGAGTTAATTGGTTAGTCCAAATATGATCAAAAGTGTATGGAAGTTCATCAATATCATAGCAATATCACACAAAAGAGGCATGGAGCAAGCAGAAATTGTAGATACGTTTTGGTCGCATAGAAGCGACCGGTGAATCCGTCGGGGCCCGGGGCCTTTTCCAGAGGCATAGGTTTAATCGTCCTCCGCACTTCTTCTTCAGTAAACGGGGCCTCCAGGTGAGCAAGGTGGCGTCTCGGCAAGTCTAGCAAATCCAGGCGCAAGGCATATGGCATTGCGGGAGCCGATCCAAGGAGCTCTACAAAGTAGTCGTCCACCGCCCCAGCGATTTCCTCATGCCCCATGAAGATCGCATCATCTTTGCGAATAGAGGAGATGAGGTTTTTGCGTTGGCGATGGCGCGCGTGACGGTGCAAGAACGCGGTGTTTTCCTCCCCGTCTCTCAAGATTAGCAGCCGCGATCTCCGACGGGCAATGGTCCCCTCCAAGGAGCAGAGCCCCAGAAGCTTCAATTTCAAGGTCCGGTGAAGGCCCAATTCCTGAGCAGAGAGTAGCCTAGAGTCCGCCGCATCATCCAATCTATGTATCACCTCCATGGCAATCGCAATTTGGAGCTTCTCATTGCCAATCCACTTATCCGCCCAGCTTTGTAGGGATTTGGCGGTTGCCCTCAATTTATTGTCCAAAACTATAAAAGGATTGCCCACAGATGGGACCGACTGCCAGGCCTGGGCCACGACCTCGCGAAAGCCCTCCACCTTGGGCCAAAAGGACTCGAATTTGAATCTGCGGCCCGAGCGAAATTCCGCATCATGATCCAACAGTAAGGGGCAGTGATCCGAGATAGCCGTCCCCAAGGCCATCAAGAGGCTGTCCGGGAAGAGATCCTCCCACGAATTGGTAAAGAACACGTGATCAATCTTTTCCAGCGTGGGAAGCTGGCGGTCGTTCGTCCAGGTGTATCTACGGCCATTCAAGTAGATCTCCTTGCGCTCCAACCGGTTTAGCAGAGCGCGGAAGCGCACCATCATCCGCTTATTCAGGAGGCAGTTATTCTTATCTTCCTCCTTCACAATAAGGTTAAAATCCCCCATGACCGCCCAGGGACCGGCATGGAGATCTATAACCTCCACGAGATCTTTGAGGAAATCCTCTTTCCGCGAGCTATCCGTGGTACCATAGACGCCGGTCAGCCACCATAGACCCGAACTCACCGTCGCCCCACAAGGGGAAACCAAAGTCGTGACCGTGTTCTCCGTGAAGTGAGGACTGGATAAGGAGACCGCCGCCGGATCCCAGGCGATCAGTATCCTCCCACGTGTGCCTACCGCTGGCAAATAGAAGAAGCATTCAAATTTATTTCCCAGGCAATGTCGAACAAGGACGTCCGATACAACTTCCAACTTAGTTTCCTGGAGGCAGGCGATATTAGGGCTCGCCGCCGCCACCACTTGAGCAATAACACTACGTCTAGACGGAGAGTTGAGCCCTCTCACATTCCACACTAGGGTTTTTGCATGGTACGTCAACATGGACATGACCCGCATGGACCACCAACAGAACAAACATCCTAGGTCCTTGACCCTTGGTCCACCTCTTGCTGCAAGGGCAAGTCACCAGCGTCCCAGCCAAACAACGCCAAAATGGCCCGCACATGGCAGTCCAATAGCGGCTTGTCAAACAGGTCTACATATACTTGCAGAGTTTCATCGTCAATCTCCTCGGCTTCGTTCGCAAGGCAAAGCTTCCGGATGAGCACACGCTGTTGCTTTGAGGCCGCCGAACCTCTTGCTAATCTCACACCCCTGCGCGGCGCGTCGAGACTGGAACTCGCTTCTGCCTTGGTTTATGCTTCGTGGCAGGGAGCCCACAACCCAGAGGTTGAGATAGCAGGGGGGAGAGCGCTTGTCTCAAGTCAGCACATAGCCGGTGCAGAGGAGACCCAGCCCGGCCGGTCAGATGAGTGGCCATCGGCACCTGGGAGCCCACGGGCAACTCACCAGAGAGGCAGAATCCAAACCAATCGCCACCAACGCTGCATGGGCTCGTCCCATCCGCCGCGCATGCCGGGTGACCAACAGTCCACTTGTCAGGGCCGATCCCAGGCTAGCCATTGGCCCCATCGGGCTCAAATCTATATGGGACCGCAGACAGTTGTCAGGATAACTTGGGATGGGGGTACTGGCTTCTACATCGACGTTGATCTCCCCAATCATTACCGAGCCCACGTCCCCAAGGAAACCACCACAAGATGATGCACCACGCGCCCCCAACGGCCCCAAAACTGTGACAAAGTCCCCACTTTCAGCCTGCAAAGGGGGTGGAGTACGCGAGGAGGGGGTCCCCTCTTCCTGCGGCCGGAGCTGTCCCCTGTCCTCAAAGGGCCTGCAGGAACACGAATCTTCCATCGGTCCCACCGAACTGAATGCAGAGACCGCTTCCAACGGCGTCACCTGGCCCGATGCCCCTGACCCCGAGCAACTTTTGACCAGGGGAGAGCTGGAAAAGCATTCCACCATTCCTTCAACCTTATGGCCTGCCGCCAAACAGCCAAAGCTGCCAAAGCAGATGCCACCCTTGTCGGAGCGCAGCGACCCCGCCCGGCCCACCGGTTGAATAGCGGGCAAGACCGCCGCCACCCAAGACGGCGGCGAGGGGTTCGCCGCCACTGGACGGCCCAGCCGCTGGATCGCCGGCAGAACCGTCGCCAACCACCATCCGGATGCGGCCCCTGCCGCCGCCCACCATCAGCGCCGACCGACAGGCCGCGCCCATCAGAATCAGGGGGGACGGCGGGGAGGGCGGAGGAGGCGGAGGCACTGTTCCAGGCTAGTGCGGTTTCACCACGTCCTCAACGAAGAGGGCCAGCCATTAGTGTAACCGAAAGTAGTACAGTAACAATCACCACGCACGCTTTCACCAAGAGCGCTTTGACATTTGATCTGTTCCTATCCATCAGCTTATGCACACTGTGATTAATAGAATATCTGTGCTGCTGGGCGAAAATCACACTTTTGACCTTTTCCTCAAACTTCAGCACAGTTTGACCCTCTGGGTAAACTATTTTGAAAACTAACCCAATATGGTAGCGCCCGCCGCGGTGACGCTACCCTCTATGGGGTAACACCATCGGCAGCGGCGCTACCCTATTGCCACCATGGAACAGGGACCCGCAGGCTTTGAGCAATGGGGTCTGGAGGCTGGTAGGGTAGCGCCGTCAGTGGGGGCGGTACCCTGTGTAGTGCAGCGCCACCACCAGTGGTGCTACCCTCCTGGGAAAATAAGTTATGTGGGCCCACCCACCCGCGACCCCAACCTCATTCTTCTCCAATCTGCAGCACCTCTTGCTCTCTCTCCCCCCAAATCGCCCCCCTTCCAATCTCTCCTTTTGGGGTGATTTCTTGGTGGATTTGGACCCCCTCGATGGAAGAAGGTACTCTCCCTCAATCTCTTTCATTTCTCCGGTTGAAATCTTCATTTTTGTGTAGTTTTTGTTCAAATCTTGGATACCCTACAAATTTGATTTGGTGTAATATGAATGCTTTATTCTTATTGTGTTGGCTATTGGTGAGTTGTATGATGGCTAGGAACCTTTTGGGTTATAGGATTTGTAGGTTAGAGTTTGAGATTTGACTAGATTTAGTTAGGGTTAAGTTAATTGCTAATAATTAGGGTTAAGTTAATTGCTTAGCTAAGTACAAAAATTGATGGCAAGGATGACTTGTGTACAAAAATAGATGGCAAGGATTGTGTTTGCTAATCTTTGATGCACTTTGGTGCTATAAATGATGTTGTTGAGTTAGAGGGAAGGCATAATGTTGGTTTCGGGCATCATCTTCGTTGGAAGGTTATGCGTGTCAACTCCGAGCTTTGTTGGAGTGCTTACAAGGAGGTGGCGGCGGAATCACAAGAAAAGGCTCTCGAGTTGTTTGCCACAAGGAAGGTTTCCTTGGACTTGAACCATAGTAGCCCGCTTCGGAGTGAGCCACATGTTGCTCGTAGCCCGGTTTGGAGTGAGCCACATGTTTGTAGTAGCCCGTTTCGGAGTGAGTCACGTGTTGCCTTGGGCCATGATTAGATGACACAAGATCCGATGACCCAACATCAATTTAGCCAACCTTCTAGCCCAAATGCAAATAACCAATGTGAACCATCAGAAGAGGAGTATGATGAGAATGAGGGCGATATGTTTGACGTGGAACTTGGTTACAATGATGTTCGTGATGTGGACGCATATTGTGCGCAAGAGGACATGACCAATGACACCGAGAACCATCAAAAGATATATATATATCCAAGTGTATGCATCCGATTCGGATGATGATGGTCCCCAGGAGGACATTGATGAAGAAGGGTTCACGGCTAAGGAGGCCGAGGTTTTCAAGAAGGTGTTTGGTCGGTATCATAGGACACCATTGTTCCGTGATCTTAGCCACGCAGATGAAGCCGTTGTTGATGGTGGCACGAGCATAGTGCTTGGAGCAAGGAGTAGTTCGGTGCGGGATAAGAAGGCCAAGGAGTATGGAATTCGTGAAGGTTTGACGTTTAATACATTGTTAGAATTCCAAATATGGATTGCGGAGTTTGCGGTCAAGCATTTTTGCCCGTACAAGGTGGTTCACTCAGACAAGAAGAAACGTTTCACGGTTAAATGCGAGGAGGATGGATGCCCATGGATTGTTCGTGCAAGACCATATAAAGGTGGTCCTCAATGGCACATATCAAGTTGTGTGTCAACTCACATGTGCAGTGACAAGAACATCGATGACCCCAAGGTGAAGAACATTCATCGACAATTGACATCCGAATTCATCGGATACAAAGTTTTCAACTCCGTTAAGAATCTTCCAACACTCAAAATCCAAAACATAATAGATTCGGTAAAAAATCTATATGGTTACACGGTGAAGTATGAGAAGGCATGGAAGGCCAAGCAAGCCGCGTTTAAAATGTTGCATGGTGATTGGGAGGAAGCTTATAGCCGACTCCCTAGGTTGTTGGGAGCGATGTCGGCAACTAATCCGGGCATGGTGGTGGAGGTGGAGCCATGTGGCTCGCAAACAAGGACTTATAAAGGTGCAACCGTGAGAGTATTTGGCCGTGCGTTCTGAGCCTTTGGTCAATGAAAAGGGCTTTAGAATATTGTAGGCCGGTAATCTCTATTGATGGGACTTTCTTGACCGGTCAGTTCAAGGGCACACTCTTGGTTGCAATAGCCAATGATGCCAATAATCGGTTGTTGCCTTTGGCTTTTGCTTTGGTCTCGGCGGAGAACAACGATAACTAGGAGTGGTTTATGCGTCTATTGAGGACCAAAGTTATTCCACTTCAAAGAGAAGTTTGTGTCATCTTAGACCGTCATCAAGGAATTCTCAGCGCGGTTGAGACTGATATTTCAGGTCATGCGAGGTTGCACCATTGATGGTGCATGAGGCATTTTGTGTCCAACTTCTATAGGGCATGTGGGAACAAGGACTTGTCTGACCGTCTACAAGATTGTTCTCTCGTCTACACCGAGATTTGTTTCTATAGATTGTACAACAATTTGGTCACTAAAGGTGATCTTTCGACGGGCGGTAAAGAGTTCCTCCTTAGGAACGAGTCTCAAATTATGAAGTGGGCTCGAGCGTTTGATGACGGTGGAAGAAGGTACGGTCAAATGATAAGCAACATGGAAGAATGCTTCAACAGTGTGCTCAAGGGTGTGCGGAAAAATAAATACTCACCCATGAAGGTAAATACTAGTATCAATCCACTCCGGTGGGAAAGATTGATATAATCCAAATTGAGAAAGACACGGTGAGGCAAGTGCCACTCAATAGCCCACATGCATATCATCAGCGCCTTTATCATCCATAAATGCCTATCTTTCAAACACATTGGTTTCAACTCGAATTGACCAAAAGTATCACCAACACCATCCCCAAGTCCATATGGATAGAAATTAACCTATCAAATACCACAAGTTTTTGGATTGTTATTACCTATCTTCAACCCGAAATAAGAATTGCAATCTTACAAAAATAAATATTACCTGCTCTGGCGTCAGTGCATCGAACTCGTTTATGTACGTGCGGTACATAATACTCGGGTCACCGGTGACTTCCGCCACCACATCCCACTTGTACGCCCAGGTAGGCTGTCGAAGTGGGTTTCCATGATCGTCCCAAGGTTTGTAATTACCCACTTTCGCCAGTCCAATAGAAAAGCGCTCCCACATCCACACGGAAAGCAACACTAAGGGACCACCAATACCGCTATCTTTCCCAATCCTTTTACAAGCTTCGTCCAACTACACATGAAATCACGAAAAGATTTATTAGAAAATCATAAAACACATAAGCTAACGCTTAACACATGAAAGCATATATGCATAACTAATTACTTGTCGATAAAGATAAGCAAGTACCACCGATCCCCAACTCGTCTTTCTCGTCAAATCAGTTAGCGCCTTAAGCCACACCCAAGAAGCGGTCCTACCTCCACCGTAAGGTAAAAGTGTTCTCGAGATAACATACCAGATGTACACCCGTGCATACGTCTGCACCGTGTCCCTGTCAGCATCGACGGGACACTTCCCAAAGTTTTCGACGATCTAAACATAAGTAGCGCCAGCGGGGACTCTATTTTTCTTCTTCTCTTCCTTGGTCATCGGCTCTGCAGGCGCCTGATACGTCCCAACGTATCTATAATTTCTGCTTGCTCCATGCATGTTTTGTGTGACTTTGCCATGATTTTCTTGAACTTTCATACACTTTTGAGTATATTTGGACTAATCTATTAACCCAGTGGAGCCAGGTGCCAGTTGCTGTTTTCTGTTGTTTTTGTATTTCAGGTTTTCCGGCCATTAAAAGTGCTCCAAAAAATCTGGAAAAATCTGATAAAAAATCAGCGACCCAGAAGCTTCCGGAATCACCAAGGTAGCGGAGGGGGGCCACCACCAGGAGACCAGGAGGGTCCCTGGCGCGGCCCCACCCTAGGCCGCGCCAGGAGGCCTCCTGGATGCCTGGTGGGTCCCCTCGACACCCCCTCCGCCTATATTTAGCCCTCGGGGTGGAAACCCCTAAGATCGATCTCTTTTCCGCGAACTCGCCTCTGTACCGCCGCCGCCGCCGTTTCTAGATCGGGGCTTCCTGGAGAAGCTGCCCCGACACCCTGCCGGGAGGAGGAACCCCCTCCGGGTGACCATCCATAGCCATGGACGCCTCCCGGATGTACCGTGAGTAGTCCTCCTTGGACCATGGGTCCGTGACCAGTAGCTATGTGATGTACTTCTCTCCTCTTTGTGCTTCCACTTTCGAGACCTCGTGAGCTGCCTCACAGGATCGAGGAACTTTTGTAATTTCTGTTGATGCTATGCTGAGTTTTCTGGGATCTGATGGATTATGAGACTATGTTCAGGTTGTGATGAGTAATATATTTTGTTCTTCTATTTTATATTTTGTTCTTGAGTAAATTCTTGCATGTTCTCCGTTGCAGTATTTTACTTTGGCCAAGTAGTTTGTTGCACCTCCAAGAGGGAGCGTTATGCTTGATTGTGGGTTCAGCCCCTTGATGTCTAGCTTGAGTGACAGAAACATAAGACTAGGGGATGTGCTGTTGCCACCGGGGATAAAACAACAGTGCTTGTATCCGCGGGTGCAAGGATTGTTTACTTTACGCAAAGTTCTTTTAATGCAGTTGTTTGTTGCTTTAAGTTTACACTTTGGGTGGGATTCACAACTTAATACCAGCGAGATGTTCTGGATAGATATCTCAAGGTGGATGATTCGTAGTAGATGCAGTTGGATTTCGGTCTACTTAATTTGGCGTACTGCCCATTGCTTTTGAGCCCTTCCTTTCTTTGCAGCATAGTTAGCATTGCGGTGCCTTCATAATTCTGTCAATTTCCCAGCTGTGATTTGTTTACCTCGTTAGCACTTTTATCGTCTTTTTGAAGAGAGACATCCCTAGTGAAAATCACGGGACCCCGGTCCATCTTCACATCACTGTTTACACCCTTAGTTTACTTTCAGTCTTTACTTTCAGTTGCCACTATTATTGTCTCTTGCGTTGATCCTTTGTAAACAGCAAGGTCGGAGGAATTGACAACTCCTCTGTACTCCATGGGAGCAAAGTTATTTGTTTCTTTGTGCAGGTCCTGTCAACTCCCGACAACCGCCTAATTTCTGGCGCAGTTGGAATCTTCTTGTATTTCTGCGAGTCCTACTGGAGACAAACCTTGGTATCTTCACCGAGGGAAATTTGCTGCTACGCTACATCTCACCTTCCACTTGGGGTAACCAACGAGGATTGAGAGAACTATCCTCACCATATTAGCGCCGTACCAATAAGAGACGCCATCTGGGAGCGCCACCCACCCGAGGCTGTATCGAACACCAAAGGTGCTCCGTCGATGGGGAGAGCCAGGATCATGGCCACGTCCTGAAGAGTCACGGTCATCTCACCTACACGAAGGTGAAATGTGTGCGTCTCCGGCCTCCACCGATCAATAAGTGCGGTGATGGCAGCTGGGTTCATATTGGGCATCGACCGAGTGACCATATTGACGAAAGGAAGAAGTCCGGTCATCTCGATGAACTCCGTGTACCGATCGTCGTAATGCATGTACTCATATTTTTTTCATGTTCTTTGTGATATGCACCGAGTGAGACCTTAAGCGCAAAGGTTCCAAAACCTGCAAATGCATAGCATAAACATCAACATCGCTTCTTTCCACCATCAATAAAGTAATATGGTGTATTTGCATTACCTCGCCTCTTTTAGCCATCAACATCCCACGGTGTTGATTATCATAGTGTGGATGGAGAATTGATTGTACGGAGCTACTTGATTCCGTCATCCTAAAAAAATACAAATTAGCACATACTCTATATAAATGTAACACTAATGTATCATCAATTAAAATTGCAATGCTCATGTTTGGCACACACTAAAATATTTGGCTTCCAATGCTCATTTACCATCAACTAAATATGCACAATGTAATTCCATCTATTCCATATATCCATCTATAAAAAAACACACAATGTATCATGAAGTAATATTGCAATTCTCACATGTGTAAAAATCTGAAAAACCTATCTAATGTAGTTCTCACATCTCTGAAAATCCTATCTAAGCACTTGTCACAACTCTGAAAATTTCTCACACAAATCTATATGGTTACACACTCAAATATTTTCCTTCCAATGCTCATGTATATCAACTAAAATTGCACAATGTAATTCCATCTAAGAACTCCTCACATCTCTGAAAATATCCCACCCATCTCTAAAAATTTGAAGGGGCGAAATCGACTATCAACATGAACTAGGTAAACATAGCACTTCTCACATGTCTAAAAATCTGAAAAACAACATATTATTACTCCCACTGTCCATTTCTCCCATCTCAAACATTAACATTGAAATTTACTACACCAAAGCCTAGTCCAACTCAAGCATTTGTAGCATTGATCTAATTTTGTGCCATAGGGGCGGCAGGGGAGGAGGGCAAGGACAGGAGAGGGGCTAGAGAGGGGCAGGGGAGGAAATGCCCATACCTGTAGAGGAGCGGTCGCATTGTCGTCCACCGCCGCCTGGACTCGGGCGAGCAGCGCCGTCCACCGCTGCCTGGACTCCACGAGCAGCGCCCTCCGCTGCCGCCTGGAGAGAGGCGAGGTCAGGGAAGGGGAAGGGGAGAGATGATGAGAGGGAAGGAGAGGAGAGGAGAGTGAACCGCACCTCAAGCGCGGTTGGGTTCGTCGCCGGCGACCTTCTTCACCTGTCGCCCGCCGCCGCACGGAAGAAACACGCCCTAGATCGAGATGCAATGAGGAATAAGAGAATGCCGGTTTCGATTATATAAGAGGGTAGCATCACCTCTACAGGCGCTACCAACCCTGACTATGTGACCCCACTTGACCCCTAGTTGCCACGGTGGCACTAGGGTAGCGCCACGGTGGACGGCGTTACCCCGTATATGGTAGCGCCACTGCGGCGGGATACCCTATTGGGTTAGATTTTGAATTAGTTTCTCTGTAGGGTTAAGGTCAGCTGAAGTTTGAAGCAAAGGTCAAATATGTGATTTTCGACGTGCTGCCGCTGCACAGTCTATCTATGGTTGTGAATCCAGATGGACGAAAATATCCCTTGTGTCAGTCAAGGTGGCCGATCAAGTTGCACCGGGGCCCCTCCACGTCTATCTTTCCGAAGCAGGACCTGGGACGTAGCCTTATAGTAGGGTCTGCCTCGCTCCCACGACCACGAGGAAAATACGAGATACACATACGCATTCACATACGTACATAGTACGACAACAACAATAAATGATTGTGATGCCGCTGGGTCAGGGGCTGACTCCCACCTGAATCCATCACGGCGTGCATCTGGTTCCCTCGCAGGATCGAATCAGAGACGAAGGAGAGAAAAGAAAGGTGACCGGAGTTGAGCTAAGTCTCGCCTGCTCGCATGATTGCAGTGCACGGAGCGCCGCCCCGGTTGCGTCTCGGCGCAGATGAGAACGCGTCGACGCGGTTGTGCCACGCTGCTACGTTCCAAACGTATCTATAATTTCTGCTTGCTCCATGCATGTTTTGTGCGAATTTTCCATGTTTTTCTTGAACTTTTATACATCTTTGATCATATTTGGACTAACCTATTAACTCAGTGCACCCAGTTGCCAATTCCTGTTTTCTGCTGTTTTTGTATTTCAGGTTTTCCGGCCATTAAAAATGCTCCAAAAATTCCAGAAAAATCATATAAAAAATCAGCGTGCCGAAAGCCTTCGGAATCACCAAGGAAGGAAGGGAGGGCCACCACAGGGACTCCAGAAGGGTCCCTGGAGCGGCCCCGCCCTGTGGCCCCTCTCGGTGCCCCCTTTGGCCTATATTTACCCCCCGTGACGGAAACCCCTAAGATCGATCTGCTATTCCCGTTCTCCTCTCTGTACCACTGCCGCCGCCGTTTCAAGATCGGGGCTGCCAGGAGAAGCTGCCCCGGCACCCTGCCGGAAGGAGGAATCCCCTCCGGGAGACCATCCATCGCCATGGACACCTCCCGGATGTGCCGTGAGTAGTCCCTCTTGGACCATGAGTCCGTGACCAGTAGCTATGTGATGTACTCCTCCCCTATTTGTGCTTTCACTTTCGAGACCTCGTGAGCTGCCTCACATGATTGAGGCACTTTTATAATTTTCTGTGTGGCTATGATGAGTTTGCTGGGATCTGATGGATTATGAGATTATGTTCAGATTGTGATGAGTAATATATTTGGTTCTCTTTTATATTTGTGTTCTTTAGTAAATTCTTGCATGTTCTTCGTTGCCGTATTTTACTTTGGCCAAGTGATTTGTTGCAACTCCAAGAGGGAGCGTTATGCTTGATTGTGGGTTCAGCCCCTTGATGTCTAGCTTGAGTGACAGAAACATGACACTAGGGGATGTGTTGTTGCCAACAGGGATAAAACAACGGTGCTTGTACCCGCGGGTGCAAGGATTGTTTACTTTACACAAAGTTCTTTTAATGCAGTTGTCTGTTGCCTTGAGTTTACACTTTGGGTGGGATTCGCAACTTAATACCAACGAGATGTTCCTGATAGATATCTCAAGGTGGATGATTCGTAGTAGATGCATGTAACACCCTCGGTGTCATGTAACAGTAATTACTTTTGTTTAAGACAATTACTGTTGCTAATCATGCTTTGATCATCCTTGCATCTGATCATTTCAAAAACCCCTTTGAATTGATAATGAAAACAAAGTGCAAAATAAAACTTTGTCCACAAATTGTGAAACCAATTTTGTTAAATGCATAAAAATCAATGGACCATGTTAAACCAACCTTGGGTATTTATTGCAATAAATAAATATTACAAACAAATGAAAAACAGTAGAAAAACAGTGGCATTTAATACTTTTTAAATAAAACAACAATCCAAATGAATTTATAAATGCCCCAAACTTTTTGTAACACTGATATGCGGTATAACGTTAATTATTTAACATATTACATATTTTACAAAAATGCTAAAGTATATAAAAGAAATACTAACAGAAAATAATAAAAAGAAAAACAAAACATCCGATCTACCGCCCCTGGGTAAAGGCCCACCTTTCCCCCCCGGGCCAACCACCCCAAGCCCACCCCGCACCCTTCTTCTTCCTACCGTACATGGGGGCGGGGTCGTGGCACGCATCCGCAGGCTCCATGGCCATTGTCGTCGGCGTGGCGGCCATCCGGCGAGCCCCGGCGTGCACAAGACCCCCGCAGCCCCGGGAACCCTAACCCTAGCCGCCTATCTCCGTTCTCCCCTCCCGCTACTCCCTCGCGCTCGCCCGCCTCGTTCTCCCCTCTTGCAGCGCACGACCGTCGGCGAGCCACCGCTGTTGGCGTGCTCCGAGATCTCCCCGCATCACCTGAGCATGTCCAGGAGGACCGCCGGCTACTTCCTCGTCACCCTCGCGCTTCAATTTGGACTGTGACGCCCTGAAGACCTCGCCACCGCCGCCGTTTCCCCGCCACGGCCACTCCGCCTCTCCGTCGATTACCTCGACTGCTCGCCGCCCCGCGCCTCCATTTTGCACCGACAAGCTCCACGGTGACCTTCCAGCACTTTCCCATCCTCTCGCGCGTGATTTGCTACACTGGGTCGTCGTCTCCTTTGCTGCGCGCTCCGGTCGCCGCTAAGCCTCACCGTGGCCGCCGTTTCGGTCACCCTCGTCGTTCCCCGGGTACACCACTGGACGGGCGGTACTCGTCGCGTTTAATTCCCCCTAGCCGCGCGTCATTTGGTCAGCGCTGCTGGCCGGTTTGGACCGCCGCCCTGCCTCGGCTCAACCCCCTCTCAGGGTAATTAGCCCCTAACAGAAAATTAGAAGGAGAGATAACCACCCCCTCTCACTGACGCATGGGGCCTGCCATATTAGTTGTTATTTGTTTAATGTTAAAACATGTAATTATGCCTCTGTTAGACTGACTGTTGGGCCCCACCTCATTGCTAGATAAATAAAATGATTTATTAAAAATTGGGAGGCTGACATGTGGGCCACCCTACTGTTTTATTAAATAAAATTTATTTATATTCGATGTGAGGCTGACCAGTGGGTCCCACTGGTCAGGTTTGACTGGTCAAATGTCAATTGTGGATAATGTATAATTAAATAATAAAATAAATTCATAAATGGAAATAAAAATGTTTAAAACTTTAAAATTCAATATCTTTTAAATAGTAAATCAGATGGAAAAACTTTATACATCAAAATTGATCATAAAAATATAAAAATTACGGATACGCTACCCAAACCCCCAACACACCCCTCTAACTTACCGCACACGAGACATTCCCCTTCCGGTTGCACTGTCCGGTAATTGCCCAGAGCCGGTAAAAAAATTGCATGTTGAATTCCCGTTTCGTCTGCAACGTGTAGCACTGCGTTAGTTCACCCCTAACACTGCGTTTGCCATGTATTGTATTTGTATTGCTATTATTGTCGTGTATTTATTGTTTCGTCCCCCTCTCTTATTGTCCGGTAGTCTCGACGTCCGCTGCTGATGCCCCTGTGATCGACTACGTCGACGACGACCGTACCTCTACCGTCGAGCTTCCAGGCAAGAAGAGCCATTCTCTTCCCCAGATATCGCCTATCTTTCCGTACATTTCTTGCACTAGGAATTGTTGTTGTTGCTATGTTACAATCCTATTCAATTGCATAGCTTGTCATTGTCACCCCTTGATGTTCCTTTCTTTATCCTATGTTGCCTATTATATATATTATATTCAGCAGTGAACCCTGCACATTGTTAGTCAATAGGGTTAGATAGCGGGTCGTGTTCACTCTGGGAGTGAATGCAGATACTATACTTTACAACTGCTACAGGTACGGTTCAGAGCAGACAACACTTCAGGCCCCTACCCCGGCTCTGCCGAGCCACCTCAAGTGAGAGCTATCGAGGAGTAATCCTTTTACTCCACTCGTTGCTGACTCTATATAGCCGTCCTAGGGTACTGAACCACGGTTGTCCTTACAGGTAAGGAGTCGGGTGACCCCACGGTGCCCGCGCAGGGTATCTTAGCGGAACGACAGGTCAGGTGTATTCCACCGGTATGCGGCGGGCCTGGTATTGTTCGTGGCCGACAGATATCCTGTTGTACGAAAGTCGAGATCTTCAGAGCAAAAGCGAGACAAGGTAAGGAGACGGTTCACCTTGTTGGTAACCGCACGAGTTGGTGGGACGACAGGGCAGGTACCGATTTTACTGGTGGTCCTGACTGCTGTCGTTGTCCGTGACTCACCCGAATAGGGACAACGATAACGGTTGTCCCGACAGAAAATAATAAAACGCCTAATGGTTCAGGTGGATGACTTGAGAGGCCGCAAAGGCTTGTACGCACTACCTTCACGTGGGATAACGGTGTGGGCCCTCCGCGTTGTGGTCTCGTTCGAAAGCTCTGAAAGACGTCCAGTTCATCATTGTGGTTAGTTCGATCCGCATCCTGGAAGAGTTGTGTGGAATCACCTGGCACACAACGACCCGGAGGGTGAGGGGCGGCTGTCCAAGACCCCCTTGCGCTTAGGATGTAGACCGGCGGGGACCTCTCTGATGAGTCGTAGGATGGGCCTCGGCGTGTCGGATAGCCTCGGTGGGGTGTTCCCTAACAAGGTGTACGCCACCCTGGAGATCCGAGCGTGCAGGCTGAACAGTAGTGCACCCCTGCAGGGAGTTTGATCTATGCGAATAGCCGTGTCCACGGTAACAGGACGCTTTATGCAGAAGCCAGAGCCTACTACTAAAAACTACTACTATTAAACTGTTGGTTACGATTTATCTTCCTCGCAGGGAAGTCGAGGAGGGGATCTCGGAGGCATTGATAATTATTAATAATTAAAACTTACTATTATACAATGCTGCAGCAACTTCTGCTGCATTGTTACTACATTCATGCTATTGAACTGTTGGCTATTCTCTTCTTGTGCTTCAAGACTTGTTGGAAGATGCTAGTCTTTGATAGGCCTAGCTTCTTACCCTTATTCTGATTTCTACCTTGTAGTCCACTATATACAGCCTCCCCTTTCCATTTGACACAAATGCATAATTGCTTAGTAGTGGACGTAAGACTCGCGGGTATGCTAGATACTCACCTTTGCTTTGTTTCCCTTTTTCGTTTTGCCTGATCGGCCGTTGCAGTCGACGTTGGAGCCTAGGAGTAGGAGATTCCAGGACGATCCTACTACAACGTCGAGTTCCCCGTCGACCAGGAGTAGTTCGGTGGATCCCAGGCAGGAGGCCTCGCCTTTTCGATCGGTACCTCTGATGTTATTTGTGCTAGCCTTCTTAAGGCAAAACTTGACTAACTATGTCCGTAGTCAGATATTATGTTTGTTTAACTTACGTTTTCGGATCCTCATGATCCCTGGTTGTAATATCAGTTTTAATTCTATTTGTGTCTAGTGTTATGTTGTGATATTATCATCGTGGCACCCTGATTTCGGTCGTGTACCCTGCGTGTATGATTACTGTACACGGCTTGATTTTGGGGGCATCACAATGCAGATGGATTTCGGTCTACTTACCTTGGCGTACTGCCCATTGCTTTTGATCCTCTTCCTTTCTTTTGTAGCATATTTAGCATTGTGGTGCATTTATAATCCTGTCAATTGCCTAGCTGTGATTTGTTTAGCTCTCTAGCACTTTTATCGTCTTTTGGGAGAGAGACATCACTAGTGAACATCACCGGACCCCGGTCCATATTCATACCATTGTTTACACCCTCAATTTTTTTTCAGTTATTACTTTCAGTTGCACTATTATCTCTTGCGTTGATCCTTTGTAAACAGCAAGGTCGAATTGACAACTCCTCTGTACTCGTTGGGAGCAAAGTTATTTGTTTCTATGTGCAGGTCACGACAACCGCCCAATTTCTTGCGTCGTTAGCCCGAAGTTTCTTGCGTCGTTGTCACCTTCTTGTATTTCTGCGAGTCCTGCTGGAGACAAAACTTGGTATCTTCACCGAGGGAAATTTGCTGCTACGCTACATCTCACCTTCCACTTGGGGTAACCAATGAGAAGGGAGAGAACTATCCTCACCGTATCAAGCCAATTTCTGGCGCCGTTGCCGGGGACCCCAGTCTACAGGATAGGGGAGTTTCACACTATCTTTTATCTTTGCTTTTTATCCTTGTTAGTTTACCTTTCAGTTTTTATCTTTAGTGTCCTTTATCAAAAATCCAAAAAATATATATTATGTCTAGTTCCTTACATGCCAATCAATGTCTGACTTCTTTGAAACCAGATCTTATTGGCATGGAGGATTCACCGAGGATCAACAAAAGTGGTGCAAGGAACACCGCTTGTCTCAAAAGGGGATACACTTATGGAAACAAATACATCAGTTGTATGAGTATGCTAGAAACTTGTGCTCAATATATAATATATCTTTCTGCAGGGATGAATCTTGTTGCTTTATGAGGAACAAACACCTTGCTTTCCAATGTGGGTACAATGATGATGAAACCTTAGCTTCTTATGCTAAGTGAAATTATGATTTTCATGATGCAGAGCAAATAGAAGAATTTGTTGCTTATAAGGGTGCATATGAAATTACTTATCTTATTAAAAATATTGATGATGCCCCTTACAAATCTGAGTCTTGCTATACTTAACTATTGTTTGGAAAATTATGATGAAAATTATTATATTACTGATCATCTTGAGAGAATCTCTCCCCAAAGGAAGAGAATAATGTTTTGCAGGACTCTATGGAAGAAGAAATTGCTGAACCCGAAAGCCCCTTGGATGAAAGAAAGGAGGAGAGTGACAAACAAAAGGAGGAAGAATGGAGCCATCCATGTCTACCTTCCAATGAGAGTAACTCTTTGACTCCTACCTTATATGAATGTTATGATCCTATGGATTCTTTTGAAATATTCCTTTTTGATGAAGTTGATGCCTTCTATACTTTTGGCCAAGATGCCACTATGGATGATGCTTACGAAGTTGAACTTGCTATAGTTCCTTACGTTAAGCATGAAATTGTTACTATTGCACCCACACTTTATTGTCCTATTATCCTTTTGAAATCTCCAACTCCGGAGAATTGTGCTCTTATTAAGGCTCAATGTGATGGGATGCATTTACCTTATAATCCTAAAGACCGTGTTGAAAACTATACACATGTTCTTGTAGGTTATGAACAACATGATTTATGTGATATTTATATTCTTGATGTTTTTCATGATACTACTGAAAATTATTTCGAGAGAGGGAAGTTTGGTTGTTGCAACTTCCATATTACTAAAACTCCTCTCTTTATGTTGAAACTTTTGAAGTTGTTCTTGTTTCACCTTATTATATTTGTCACTTTGTGCTTATTTGATATATTTTCTTACAAGATGCCAATGCATAAGAAGTGGGTTAGGCTTAAATGTGTTTCATATTTGCTTTTTGATGCTCTCTTTTGCTTCAATCCTTATTCTTATGAGAGCATCTTTTATAATCTTCATGCCTAGCTTAAAGGAGTAAAAGAAAGCGCTTGTTGGGAGGCAACCCAAGATGTTTTTACTTCTGTTTTTAGTGGTCTTGATGATTACTACTGTAGCAACATCATTGTATCTTTATTTTCAAGCTTTGTGCCAAGTTATAACCTCATATGACAAGGGAAGTGAAAGTTGTGACATGCTGTCCAGAAAACAGATTCTGTCCTCGTGACGGGAAAAATCATAGAAAATCACCAGTTCATCTTTTTGATATAAATTTTTTACACAGAGTGCTCTATACAATCGCGAAACTTTCGTATGTTGTGAGTTTTTTATTTTAGTTGCAGAAGTATCCCTAAAAAATTCTTTACTACATGCTGTTCTGTTTTTCACATATTCTGCCACGTTTTGTCTCTCCTAACTTTTGTGAACCTTAAGCTTGCTTTTTATTTGCAAATTTTTTTTGGAAATCTTGAGAAACAGTAGCTCTTCAAGAATATCTTTATTTGCAGTAGAGTAAAATTATTTTAATAGGGTACTAACCTCTCTAATCAGTTTACACTGAGTTATGTATGAAGGGAGTTTTCAAGTGTGCGATGGAAGATGATGAAAGAAGATCCTGGAGTGTCAAAACGCTCAAGCTTGGGGATGCCCATGTGCACCCCCAATAAATATTCAAGGAGAATCAAGCGTCAAAGCTTGGGGATGCCCCCTGCATCCCCTTCTTCATCAACAATTATCAGTTTGTCCCTCGTTTCACTATATTTTTATCACTTCATGCGTTATGTGCTATGCTTGGAGCATCTCGCTCTTTACTTTTCTTAGGTTTGTTTCTGCTTTGTTTGCTGTAGTAACAAGTTAGATCCCAGCTTTCTTTTGTGTGGGAGAGAAACACGCTCCGTTTGAACTAGAACTCCTCATAGGATTTGCATGCTTATTCTCTTAGCTGTGAGTTGTTCTTTTTTCTTTTCTTAACTGCTGCCCTGTTTAGTTGTTGTGCTTTAGTTTTCCTCTAGAGCTTTTGTTTTGTCTTACGTTGAACTTTCTATAGGTTGCATGTTTTATCTTGTTAGAGAGTTTGCCTGTTGCACTGATTTTTGTGTCTTGACTAGAAAGTAGGTAGTTGAAGTTGCTATTCTCTTTGTAGTAGTAACTTGCAATAGTTTTGAGGTATTGACTAGAGTAATGTTTGAACTTTTGGTGTCAAGAGCTCGAGCCTATTGGTGATAGATGTCGTATTTTGGGCAATCCGTGTGATTTTGGTAAACCAAAAAACCCCTGTTGAGAACTCTAGCTACTAGATGGATCACTAACCTCTGGAGGGCTCGAATATTAGAGTACACTCACGTAACATGAGTCGAGGATGCGCAAGGATAACCAAACCCCCATACACTCCTCCTCGGGGTACTTGTCTCTTTGTGAACCTCCTGATTAGATTGAGAGTTACCGATAATAAGTGCATGAGTTATTCGGACTAATGTGAGTATTCGAAAGTTGACACTTCCACCCACCTGTACTTTTTCTAGCCTCTTCGGTACCGTGCATTGCCCTTTCTCATCTCGAGAGTTGGCGCATACTTCACCGGTGCATCCAAACCCTTGGCACGATACACTATGTCATCATAAGCCTCCTTATATCTTTCCTCAAAACATCCACCATACCTACCTACAAGGCATTTCCATAGCCTTTCTGAGATACATTGCCATGCAACATCCACCTTCTCATGACTTGATCTTCATGTCATACATGCTACTTGCTTGATCGATGAGCCGCATGCTAGTTGGGCCTTGCCCTAATCATTGCTACATGACGCGCAAGTATCATTGCATATCCTGCTACCCTAGCAGAGGCATACATTTGCATCATGATAGTTACATCTTCTTTATTTGAGTACCTTTGTAAAGTGTGAAAGATCTCCTATATTCTTGTAAAATATAGAGTGTTGCCCTTAAAAGTGAGGAAAAGATCCCAAAGAGGACAATATCAAAAGATCCCAAAGAGGACAAATGAGAGTAAAATATATAGAGCCATTGAGGCCACCAAAAAAATACAAAAAATAGAAAAAAGAGAAAAATAAAAATAAAAAGAGAGAAAGGGGGCACACTACTATTCCTTTTGAGAGATCCACACTAGTACTTCATCCTCTATCCCTTGTACTCCATAGAGATCATCATACATGCATATAGCTATGTGGGGACCCTTCACACTATAGAACTTGGCTTGTATATTCCAATGATGAGCCTCCTCAAAAGAGCTCTAGGTCTTCATGAGCAAGCAAGTTAGATGCACCCCCACTAGTTCCCTTGGAGAGCTTTTAGCTCACATGTGCATCCGTTGCATGGAAATCCCTACTCCTCGCATCATATCTATCATATGGCCTTCTCTCGCCTATGATTTCCCTCTTTGATGTGAGCCTTTCACACCTTTTTGTCTTCCTCCTCCACCGTCTTTCTGTTTCGCCTTTTAGGTGTCAACTTTCTTGCTCAAGCTCATCCATTGCATGAGTGCTCAAAATATCGAAAGAGAGTGGATAAGTTTGACTTGTACCTGGCTAGTGGTCTGGGGATGAGTCCAGATAATAATCCAAAGGAGACCAAGTGTGAAAATTTAGTAGATAGTAGTTCTCAACAACATATTTTCTATCTCGTATTCCCATATCCCTCTTCTTGCATGCAAACACCATCTAGAGACATTCGAGTCACGGACGGCGAGAGCTCTTGCACCTTTTATTCTTTTGTTACTTGTGTCAATGCTAATATAGACTCTTGTTTGTTAAGACTTGACTTGAATTGCATGCTTTGATTGCTTTACTTAAAGTCTTTATATGGTTGTCTGGCATGTCGCCACAGAAATTATGCTTGTTATCATTTCCCTACTCGAGGATGAGCAGGAATTGAGCTTGGGGATGTTGATACGCCCCAAACGTATCTATAATTTTTTCTTGCTCAATGCATGTTTTGTGTGACTTTGCCATGTTTTGCTTGAACTTTTATACACTTTTGATCATATTTGGACTAACCTATTAACTCAGTGCACCTAGTTGCTAGTTCATGTTTTCTGCTATTTTTGTATTTCAGGTTTTCCGGCCATTAAAAGTGCTCCAAAAATTCCGGAAAATTATATAAAAAATCAACATCCCGGAAGCCTACGGAATCACCAAGGAAGGAAGGGAGGGACACCACAGGGACTCCAGAAGGGTCCCTGGCGTGGCCCCACCCTAGGCCGTCTCGGGCACCCTCCTGGCTGCCCTTTGGCCCCTGTCGGTGCCCCCTTTGACCTATATTTACCCCCCGTGACGGAAACCCCTAAGATCGATTTGCTATTCCCGTTCTCCTCTCTGTACTGCCGCCACCGCCGTTTCAAGATCGTGGCTGCCAGGAGAAGCTGCCCCGGCACCCGGCCGGAAGGAGGAATCCCCTCCGGGAGGCCATCCATCGCCATGGACGCCTCCCGGATTTGTCGTGAGTAGTCCCTCTTGGAACATGGGTCCGTGACCAGTAGCTATGTGATGTACTCCTCCCCTCTTTGTGCTTTCACTTTCTAGACCTCGTGAGCTGCCTCACATGATCGAGGCACTTTTGTAATTTTCTGTCTTGCTATGCCGAGTTTGCTGGGATCTGATGGATTATGAGATTCTGTTCAGATTGTGATGAGTAATATATTTGGTTCTCTTATATATTTGTGTTCTTTAGTAAATTCTTGCATGTTCTCCGTTGCCGTATTTTACTTTGGCCAAGTGATTTGTTGCAACTCCAAGAGGGAGCGTTATGCTTGATTGTGGGTTCAGCCCCTTGATGTCTAGCTTGAGTGACAGAAACATGAGACTAGGGGATGTGTTGTTGCCACCAGGGATAAAACAACGGTGCTTGTACCTGCGGGTGCAAGGATTCTTTACTTTACGCAAAGTTCTTTTAATGTAGTTGTCTGTTGCTTTGAGTTTACACTTTGGGTGGGATTCACAACTTAATACCAGCGAGATGTTCTGGATAGATATCTCAAGGTGGATGATTCGTAGTAGATGCAGATGGATTTCGGTCTACTTACCTTGGCGTACTGCCCATTGATTTTGAGCCTCTTCCTTTCTTTTGGAGCATAGTTAGCATTGCGGTGCATTTATAATCCTGTCAATTGCCCAGCTGTGATTTGTTTACCTCGCTAGAACTTTTATCGTCCTTTGGGAGAGAGACATCACTAGTGAACATCACGGGACCCCGGTCCATATGCACACCATTGTTTACACCCTCAATTTATTTTCATTTCTTTATTTCAGTTGCACTATTATCTCTTGCGTTGATCCTTTGTAAACAGCAAGGCCGGAGGAAATGACAACTCCACTATACTCGTTGGTACCAAAGTTATTTGTTTCTGTGTGCAGGTCACGACAAACTCCCAATTTCTAGCGCCGTTAGCCCGAAGTTTCTGGCGCCGTTGTCACCTTCTTGTATTTCTGCGAGTCCTACTGGAGACAAACCTTGGTATCTTCACTGAGGGAAATTTGCTGCTATGCTACATCTCACATTCCACTTGGGGTAACCAACGATAAGTGAGAGAACTATCCTCACCGTATCACACGCCACCGGCGGCAACGCGGTTGGCAGGTCACGTTACCCCAGCTGCGTTGTCCGCACGGCTCGAACAAGCGTTCAAAAGCAAGTCCTGATCCACAGTAGTGTATAGGTCTAGCTCCACTCGTCATCTTCGTCACGTCGCGTGTAACAGCCAAGATTTCACAAAAACTAAAATTTTTGTTTTCGGTGTGAATTGTTTGATTGTCTGATTTGTTTGCGGTGTTTGCATCCCCGATTTATCGATCGGCGATTATTTTTCCCCCTCTTATCTCGTATCGGACGGAGACCGACCCTTGCCACCCTAACACTCGACCTTTGCGACACCGGGTTTCACCCGATCACCGTCGCGAAAATCGCACGAGACCAGCCGCAGCCAACGGAACGAAAAACCCTGTTTAATAATTAAACAGAATATTTTTATAGCGCACCGGAAAACGTTCTCGGAACGGTTCTAGTGCGAGGTGAACGCCACTGGCTCGACGCGCTGATCGCGCAGTTCGAAGTTTTACCCGAATCGGAGGTCCTGTGGACCCCCGGCGGTCAGGAATGTAAACACCGAGCGCGCGAGAGAAAAACCGGGGATGTTTTTGCAAATTGCCAGCCACCTGGGCTATATAAAGACCACCACTCTACCACCCCTTTCTAGGGTTTCCCCTAAGCCAAAATTGCAGCCACCCCCTCACAATAGACTAAATTTTCGCATTTTCCCCATTTTCCTAGCAAATCCCAGCCAGATCCATCCTAGACCGTCAGATCTGGCGATCTGACGGCCCTGGCACCTCCACGTTAGTCCCTAGCTCTCTCTCTCCTCTCACCTCCTGCCCGTGGAGGCCGCGGCCGCACCCGAGCACTCCGGCCGCCTCGCCTTCCGTCGCCTCCCCGTTGCGCCCGGTGAGCTCCTCCGTCTCTCGCGTGCCCCCTCCTTCTCCTCTCAACCCCCTCTTCCTCTCCCTGTCCAGGACGCCCGAAGAGCCGCCACTACCATGGCCGGTGAGCCAGAGCTCCTCCGCGCCCGATCTGCCGCCAGGGAACTCGCCGGCCCCGATTTTCTCGCCACCGAACCCGGTCCAGCCGTTGCCCCGTTCGCGCGCACCTCGCCGGAGCTGTCTCGACGCTCGCAGCGTCGTGCCCTGCCGCCGTCGCTCAGGATCGAGCAGGGAGCCGACGGGCGCCCCGATCCAGCGGCCAGGCGGCCGCCGTCCAGTGGGCCGGCCTCGCCTTGCGGCCCAGCGCCCCCTTGCGGACCAGGAGCGTGCCACAGCCCGCAACGCCCCCTCACCCCAGGTGACGCCCCACTATCCCGCGCCCCTACGTCCTGGGCCGGCCCATGGTGAGCGCGGCTTCTTCTTTTTTTAATTTGATTTTTTTCTGTTGAGCTAGATGGGCTCGGCCCAGTACTGTTGGCCCGATAGATGTTTTTTTTCTTTTCTAGTTCAATTATTTTGCAGATTGTTATAGTTTTTTTGCGGGCCCCATATCTTTTTAACGGTAGCTCGGATCGCGACGCGTAAAACATGTAAATTGCTTATAATTTTGTGTAGATTAATAAAATGTGCTCCTTTGCTATGTTTGACTTTGTTTACTTGTTGTTTTCCTGCTAATTACATTGGATGCCACCGTAAACTGTTTCTCGAATAACTTTTTAACCGCTGCTCTGATTAAAAATTTCTTTATATGTAACTTGACTAGAATTTTGTGTAGATTGTCTTTATGTTGCTCTTTATTGCTAATAAAAATAATAAAATATTGTATAGGGGCAAAAAAAATACCAAATGCAATAATTATCGTGGGGTCCGTAATAGTTGCCATGTATAGGTTTTACCCCCACTTAAAATGACTAGATTAGATATTTTATTTATGATTCACCACTTATAAATTTTGTGTGCTATGCCATGCTTGAGTGAGTTGCCATGTTAACAACCTTTGTTGATCACCTGTAGCTAAACAACATGAACCACCGTAAACGTGCGGTATCGTCGTGTGTGACGAGTACTCCACTTAACATGTTAGTAACCGCTCTCGACGGTAGATGCGATGTCTCGTGTTGCCTTTTTGTTGATGCTTGCTCATGTTTGCTTCGTAGTAATAGAATGCTTGCTCGCCGATTTATTTACAGTGTTTCCTTCCTGTATGCTTCCGCGGGTACCTCTCGGAGACGATGCGAGCTTGGGATCAACTACACCTTCGGAATCCGACTTATCAACAGGCAACGACTATACATTACTTATGATTCATTCTATTTCAACCAGCGGTTTGCATACTAGTCTAGGTTAGGTTCGATGTTTGATCCTACCACATGCTTACAGCCTCTTTCAAACCGATACAGCCATGTCCCCTCCCAGCAAACCATGTACTGCTATGTTACTATTGCTCGTTGCTCAGCCCCTGCTTAGTATGCATGCTTAGGATGCTACGATGTTACCCCGTTAGTCCTTGGTTTGGGCTATCACATTATTATATTGTTGTTGATGATATGATTATTATAATGTTTACTATATTCGACGAAGGATGGAAGGTTGCTTGGTGGCTTCTCTCCCTTCGTTGGTTACCCCAAGTGAAGGTTTGAGATGCAGTGCAGCATCAGTTTTCCCTCGGTGAAGATACCAAGGTTTGTCTCTAGTAGGACTCCAGAGATGATAAGTAGGTGTCAGCGGCGCAACTGACGCGGACCTGCACACAGACACAGATAACTTTGTTCCCAATGAAGTTCAGAGAGGTTGTCAATCTCTCCGGTCTTGTTGTTCACAAATGATAAAACGCAAGGGATAATGATAGCAACTTGAAAGTAAATGCAGAAAAGTAAATATAGCTTGGAAACAGTAATGAGGATATGGACCGGGATACGTGATGTTCATTAGTGATGTCTTTCTCCCAAAAGACGATAAAACTGCTATGCGAGGTAAACAAATTACAGAAGGGCAATTGACAGGATTATGAACGCACCGCAATGCTAACTATGCTACAAAAGAAAGGAAGAGGCTCAAAAGCATGGGCAGTATGCCAAAATAAGTAGACCGAAATCCATCTGCATCTACTACTAAATCATCCACCTTGAGATATCTATCCAGAACATCTCGCTAGTATTAAGTTGCAAGCCCCACCCAAAGTGTAAACCCAAAGTAACAGACAACTGCATTAAAAATAACTTTGCGTAAAGTAAACAATCCTTGTAACCGCGGTTACAAGCACCGTTGATTTCCCCCTTGTGGCAACAGCACATCCCCTAGACTCATGTTTCTGTCACTCAAGCGTGTCATCGGGGGGCATGAACCCACAATCTAGCACAACGCTCCCTCTTGGAGTCACTACCTACTACTTGGCCAAAGCAATAAATAGCAACGGAGAACATGCAAGAATTACTTAGGATCAAAAATATAAGAGATAAAAACAAAATATATTACTCTATCACAATCTGAACATAATCTCATAATCCATCAGATCCCATCAAACTCAGCATAGCAACAGCAGAAATATTACAAAGGTGCCTCGATCATGTAGGGCAGCTCACGAGGTCTAAACAATGAAGATCAAAGAGGAGAGGAGAACATCACAGAGCTACTGATTACGGACCCATGGTCCAAGGAAAACTACTCACGAGACATCCGGGGAGCATCCATGGTGGAGAGGAGACTCCCGGAGGTCAATCCTCCCTCCGGCAGGGTGCCGGGAAGAGGTCTTCTTGTGCTCCCGATCTTGGAAGAGCGGCGGCGGCGGAACAGAGGCGAGTTCGTGGAATATGGTTCTTCTTCGGGAGTTTTCCCGTGACGGAGATTAAATAGGCGAAGGGGGGCAGCCAGAGGTGGACCAGGGGCCCCAGGCGCCCCCTGGCGCGGCCAGGGGTGGGGCCGCGCCGGGTGGCCGCCTGGGCCCCCCTGGCTGCCCTCTGTCCCCTCCCGGGCTCTTCTCGAAGCTTCCGTCATGCTGATTTTTTATCTGAATTTTCCTGAATTTTTCTGGCACTTTTTATATGGGGGAAAACTGAAATAGAAAAACAGCAGAAAACAGGAACTGGCACTGGGGTGCACTGAGTTAATAGGCTAGTCCAAATATGATCAAAAGTGTATGAAAGTGTATCTAGATCATAGCAATATCACACAAAACATGCATGGAGCAAGCAGAAATTATAGATACGTTTTGGACGTATCAACATCCCCAAGCTTAATTCCTGCTCGTCCTCGAGTAGGTAAATGATAACAAGCATAATTTATGTGGTGACATGCTAGCAACCATATAAGAACTTTGAAAAGTAAAGCAATCAAGGTTAGAGATTCAATTCAAGTCATAACATGCAAGAGTTTATATTAGCATTGAAACAAGTAACAAAAGAACATTAGGTGCAAGAGCTTTCGCTGTCCGTGACTCGAATGTTTCCAAATGGTGTTTGCATGCAAAAAGGGGATAGGGAATACGAGAAAAAGTATTTTTGTGTTGAGAACTCAATCTACTAAAGTTTCACACTTGGTCTTCTTTGGAATCTTATCTTGACTCGTCCTCAGACCACTAGCCAGGTACAAGTCAATTTGATCCACTCCTTTTCGATATTTCGAGCACTGATGCAATTGATGAGCGTAAGCACGAGAGTTGACACATAGGATGGCAAAGAGAGAAATACGGAAGAGGAAGACAAAAAGGAGGAGAAAAGATCACATCAATGAGGACAATCATAGGCAAGAGATGCGAAATGATAGATATGATGTGAGGAGTAGGGATTGCCATGCAACGGATGCACATACGAGCTAAGAAGTTCTCCAATGGAACTAGTGGGGGGGTGCATCTAACTTGCTCGCTCATGAAGACCTAGAGCTCGTTTGAGGAGGCTCATCCTTGGAATATGCAAGCCAAGTTCTATAGTGTGAAGGTCCCCACATAGCTATATGCATAAAGATCATCTCTATGGAGTACAAGGATATAAAGGGAGTGCTAGTGTGGATCTCTCAAAAGGATTGTAGTGTTGCCCCTTTCTCTCTTTTTATTTATTTTTCTCTTTTTTCTATTTTTTTGTATTTTTTTGTGGCCTCAATGGATCTTTCTATGTAACTCTCATTTGTCCTCTTTGGGATCTTTTAATGTGTCCTCTTTGGGATCTTTTCCTCACTTAAGTGAAACACTCTATTTTACAAGAAGGTAAAGGAGATCTTTCACACTTTACAAGGTACTCAAAATCATAAAGAAGATGTAACTATCATGATGTATGCAATGCATGCCGCTGCCAGTGTAGCAGTAACATGTATGACATGAAGATCAAGTCATGAAGAGGTGGATGTTGCATGGCAATATATCTCGGAAAAGCTATGGAAATATCTTGATAGGTAGGTATGGTGGCTGTTTTGAGGAAAGATATAAGGAGGTTTATGATGACAGAGCGTATCATGCCAAGGGTTTGGATGTACCGGCGAAGGTGGACACAAACTCTCGGAGTGAGAAGAAGGCAATGCACGGCACAGGAGAGGCTAGCAAAATATGGGAAGGTGGAAGTGTCAACTCTCAATACTTACATTAGTCTGAAGAACTCATGCACTTATTATCGGTAACTCTCAATCTAATAAGGAGGTTCACAAAGAGACAAGTACCCGGAGGAGGAGTGTATGTGGGTTTGGTTATCCTTGTGCATCCTCGACTCAAGGTACGTGAGTGTACTCTAATATTCGATCCCTCCAAAGATTAGTGATCCATCTAGTAGCTAGAGTTCTCAACTAGTTTTGTAGGTTTTGAAAATACACACGGATTGCCCAATATACGACACCTATCACTAATAGGCTAGAGCTCTTGACACCAAAATTTCAAACATTACTCACAACAATACCTCAAAACTATTGCAAGTTACTACTAGAATTAAATAGCAACCTCAATTACCTACTTTCAAGACAAAACACAACTCAGTGCAACAACCAACTCTCTTTAACAAGATAAACATGAAAACTAAAAAGAGTTCCAGCAACAAACTAAACAAAAGCCAAGGCTCTTGCTGAAGACAAACTAAGACTAAAACTAAACATGGCAGCAGCTATGAAAAGATAAAGAACACACAACAGCAAAAAGATAAGCAGGAAAAATCCTATGATATGTTCTAGATTTTGAAAGTGGAGCGTGTCTCTCTCCCACACAAAGTAATACGGGATCTAACTTGTTATGAACAGCAAGCAAAGCTAAAGAAAACTAAAAATAAAACCTAAGAGCGAGACGCTCCAAGCATAGCACATAACGCATGAAGTGATAAAAATATAGTGAGACGAAGGACGAACTGATGATTGTTGATGGAGAAGGGGATGCACGGGGGCATCCCCAAGCTTAGCCGCTTGAGTCTCCTTGAATATTTATTGGGGATGCATGGGGGCATCCCCAAGCTTGAGCGCTTGACACTCTTGGGTCTTCTTTCATCACCTTCCATCGCACACTTGAAAACTCCCTTCATACATAACTCATCATAAGCTGATTAGAGAGGTTAGTACCCTTAATAAAATAATATTTTTTTCTACTGGATATAAAGATATACTTGAATAGCTACTGTTTCTCAAGAGTGCCAAAAGGTTTTTGCAAATAAAAAGCAAGCTTAAGGTTTGCAAAAGTTAGGAGAGACAAAACGTGGCAGAATCTGTGAAAAACAGAACAGCAGGTAGTAAAGAATTTTTTAGGGATACTTCTACAACTCAAATCAAAAAACTCAGAACGTACGGAAGTTTAGTAATTGTATAGAGCATGCTTTGTAAAAATTTCAGATCAAAAAGATGAACTTGGATTTTTCTGGAAATTTTCTAGTCACGAGGAAAGAATCTGTTTTCTGGACAGCATGTCACAACTTTTACTTTCCTTGCCGTAAGAGGCTATAACTTGGCACAAAGCTGAAAAATAAAGATACAATGATGTTGCTACAGTAGTAACAAACATCAAGACACAACAAAAGCAAAAATAAAAACCTAAATTCGTTGCGGGCTGCCTCCTGAAAGCGCTTTCTATTATGCCTTTAAGCTAGGCATGATGCAAAAGAAGAATCAAGTTTTATCAAGAGAAAGAGAATAACTAGCCCGTGTAACGGACCCAAAAGGTAACTTGATTTTCTTTATAGGGAAGTGTTCCATCCCCTTTTTGAATGGGAATTGGAATTTTATATTCCCCTCTTTCATGTCAATAACTGCACCAACGGTGCGGAGAAAAGGACGTCCCAAAATAATTGGACACAAAGGTTCACACTCTATATCCATAACAATAAAATCAACGGGAACATAGTTGTCATTGACAATGATAAGAACATTGTCGATCTTCCCCATCGGTTTCTTTATGGAAGAATCAACAAGACGAACACCAGAAGAACAAGGCTCAAAAGGCTTCAATTCAAACATATCAAATATTCTTTTGGGCATAACAGAGGTACTAGCTCCAACATCACATAAAGCATAGCAAGAGAAGTTATTTAATTTTATTTTGATCATAGGGTCCCAACCATCATCTAGCTTCCTAGGTATGGAGGCTTCTACCCTAAGCTTCTCCTCCCTAGCTTTGATAAGAGCATTTGTGATATGCTCCGTGAAGGCAAGATTAAGTGTGCTAGTGTGGGGGTCTCTAGACATTTTGTGTAACAAGCTAATAACTTCTGAGAGGGTGCAACTATCAAAATAAATATCACTACTATCAAAGGTGGTAGTAGTGTCGTCTAGGCTCACTTGTTCGAAACCCTCTATGTTCATAGGAGTTTCTTCATCTTTGGTTGAGGTATTAGCATCACCATTAATAGGTCCAACGGGACTAGAAGTGCATTGGGTGCTAATAGTTTGGGTGTCCTCAACAATTTGGATAGTGGCAACTGTGTGGTGTGTAGGAAGGCTCTTAATTCTAACCTCTTCCTGTTTTTCTCTAGCCCACCTTTCTTTAAGTTTAGCCATCATCCTAATATTTTCATTAATTTGTAATTGGATAGCATTAATAGGAGTGGCCTTATTCTCCTCAAGGGGAGAGGTTCTAATTTTAAGCATCTCAATATCAAGGGCTAAGCTTTCTACCTTCAAAGAGAGATTATCTAATTTAGCTAATTTCTCCTCTACATTTTTGTTGTAGGCTGCTTGGGTAGTGATAAAGTCTCTAAGCATGCTTTCTAATTCAGAAAAGGGGTCCTTGTTACTAGGGTAAGTGTTGTTGTTCCCATAGTTGGATGGAAACGGTCTAGGATTGCTAGCAAAATTTCCCCTATAAGCATTGTTGTTGAAGTTGTTTCTAGCAATAAATTTCACATCTACTTGGTCTTGAGAAACCAAAGAATTTAAAGGAACATCATGAGGATCAATAGAGGGTTGCTTGGTAAGTAGAGACATAATTAAGTCAACTTATTCATTGAGGGAGGTAATTTCCTCGACAGAGTTTACCTTCCTACCTGTTGGAGCGAGTTCGGTGTGCCATTGGGAATAATTGGTCATCATTTCAACGAGAAGCTTCGTGGCAGCACCAAGTGTAGTTGACATAAAGGTTCCTCCCGCGGCCGAATCTAACAGGTTCCGCGAGGTAAAGTTCAAACCTGCATAAAAAGTCTGGATAACCATCCAGGTAGTCAAACCATGTGTAGGGCATTTCTTAACAAGAGATTTCATTCGTTCCCAAGCTTGGGAAACGTGTTCATTATCCAATTGCTTAAAATTCATAATATTACTCCTCAATTGGATAATCTTAGCAGGTGGGTAGTACTTCCCTATAACAGCATCTTTGCACTTATCCCAAGAATCTTTGCTATTTCTAGGCAAAGATTGAAACAAGATTTTAGCATCTCCCCTTAAAGAGAAAGGAAAGAGCTTGAGCTTAACAACATCACCTTCTAATTCTTTATACTTTTGCATAACACATAATTCAACAAAATTATTCAAGTGTAAAGCAGCATCATCTCCAGCACCAGAGAATTGATCTCTCATAACAAGGTTTAGCAAAGCAGGTTTAATTTCATAAGAGGTAGCTGAAGTGGAAGGTGTGGCAATGGGAGTGCAGATAAAGTCTTGGTTGTTGTGACTAGTGAAGGCACACAACTTGGTGTTTTCAGTGGAACCCATAGTAGCAGCAAGTGTGGCAGATTTTTTTGTAAATTTTGATAAAAGACACAAAGATAAAAACCGAAAGATAAACTAACAAGACTAAAAAACAAAGGTAAAGGGTAGTGTGCAACTCCCCTATCTTAGCACTCAGAGTCCCCGGCAACGGCGCCAGAAATACTTAGCTTCGTGGCTTCTCTCCCTTCGTTGGTTACCCCAAGTGAAGGTTTGAGATGCAGTGCAGCAGCAGTTCTGCCTCGGTGAAGATACCAAGGTTTGTCTCCAGTAGGACTCCAGAGATGATAAGTAGGTGTCAACAGCGCAACTGACGCGGACCTTCACACAGACACAGATAACTTTGTTCCCAACAAAGTTCAGAGAGGTTGTCAATCTCTCCGGTCTTGTTGTTCACAAATGATAAAACACAAGGGATAATGATAGCAACTTGAAAGTAAATGCAAAAAACTAAATATAGCTTGGAAACAGTAATGAGGATATGGACCGGGATACGTGATGTTCACTAGTGATGTCTCTCTCCCAAAAAACGATAAAACTGCTATGCGAGGTAAACAAATTACAGAAGGGCAATTGACAGGATTATGAACGCACCGCAATGCTAACTATGCTACAAAAGAACGGAAGAGGCTCAAAAGCACGGGCAGTACGCCAAAATAAGTAGACCGAAATCCATCTTCATCTACTACTAATCATCCACCTTGAGATATCTATCCAGAACATCTCGCTGGTATTAAGTTGCGAGCCCCACCCAAAGTGTAAACCCAAAGCAACAGACAACTGCATTAAAAAGAACTTTGCGTAAAGTAAACAATCCTTGTAACCGCGGTTACAAGCACCGTTGTTTTCCCCCTTGTGGCAACAGCACATCCCCTAGACTCATGTTTCTGTCACTCAAGCGTGTCATCGGGGGGCATGAACCCACAATCTAGCACAACGCTCCCTCTTGGAGTCACTACCTACTACTTGGCCAAAGCAATAAATAGTAACGGAGAACATGCAAGAATTACTTAGGAACAAAAATATAAGAGATAAAAACCAAATATATTACTCTATCACAATCTGAACATAATCTCATAATCCATCAGATCCTATCAAACTCAGCATAGCAACAGCAGAAATATTACAAAGGTGCCTCGATCATGTAGGGCAGCTCACGAGGTCTAAAAAATGAAGATCAAAGAGGGGAGGAGAACATCACATAGCTACTGATCACGGACCCATGGTCCAAGGAAAACTACTCATGAGACATCCGGGGAGCATCCATGGTGGAGAGGAGACTCCCGGAGGTCAATCCTCCCTCCGGCAGGGTGCCGGGAAGAGGTCTTCTGGTGCTCCTGATCTTGGAAGCGCGGCGGCGGCGGAACAGAGGCGAGTTCGCCGAATAGGGTTCTTCTTCTGGAGTTTTCCCGTGACGGAGATTAAATAGGCGAAGGGGGGCAGGCAGAGGTGGATCAGGGGCCCCAGGAGCCCCCTGGTGCGGCCAGGGGTGGGGCCGCGTCGGGTGGCCGCTTGGGCCCCCCTAGCTCCCCTCTGGGCCCCTCCCGTGATCTTCTCGAAGCTTCCGCCACGCTGATTTTTTATCTGAATTTTCCCGAATTTTTCTGGCACTTTTTACATGGGGGAAAACTGAAATAGAAAAACAGCAGAAAATAGGAACTGGCACTAGGGTGCACTGAGTTAATAGGTTAGTCCAAATATGATAAAAAGTGTATGAAAGTGTATCTAGATCATAGCAATATCACACAAAACATGCATGAAGCAAGCATAAATTATAGATACGTTTTGGACGTATCAAAGGTCTAGGCTATCCCGCCCCGACGCTTTGTTCCATTCGAGTCACCTAGGATCCGAGTTTCGGGTATTGGTTCTAAGACCGAGCATGCCTAACCGCGTGTGGGATTTTATGGGGTCCCCTCTTCTTACCTACCTAGCTTCAAACATTTCCAGTGGTGGCCCAAGCTAATTTACCATTTGAAACCGTGTGTGTGCTGGTCGACCGCCTGTAGTTTTCAAACCACCCTGGACCAGTGAGGACATAGTTCCCTTGCTGGCCCACTTTGTCCGGCTAAGGACCCGGTTTTCCATGTGTGATTAACCGGCTATCCAAACCTGCGACAGACGGTAGAGACCGATTCGAGAGCGCGGGCGGATTTTGAGTTGGGTGTCGACTCACCGGGGGCCACCCGGATTTGTTCGTTGTTAGTTAGAGGGACCTGTCGTTTCGGATCTCTCGGAACAAAATCATAAAATGGTTGCCTATAATGGGTAGCAACTGAGAGAGATGGGCGTGCGTGCGGAGCCTTGTAATGGGCAGTCGGTACACCCCTGCAGGGTTAAATCTTTTCGAGAAGCCGTGTCCATGGTTACGGACTACTTGAGACCTACTCCTTGTTCATAGACAACAACAACTGAGATAATCTTAATATAACTTGATCAACGTGTGTGTGCCTTGACTGCTTCTTCTTCGTCGGGATGCGAAGAGGAGGACAAAGATAGGATAGGTGTTATGATTGCGTAAGTAGTTGATAGCAAGACTTGTTGGAGGCGATTCCTCATCGAATGCTTGGCTTCTTACCTTACTCTCTAGATCGTTAGCCACTTCATAAATGCTAGTGCACCAGCAACCTCACCACTTACCCCATCCTTACCGTAAACTACTAGTTTCCCTAGAATGACGAGTGATGAAGTCTTTGCTAGGTCAGTTGACCACTATAGTTGGATGCTGAGTACTTTTGTACTCATGATACTACCCCCAAAATCTTTTCAGGGTTCTTGATCGACAACAGGTATGGTGATCGACGTTTCACGTGGAGACTCGACGACGACTAGTTAGGCGGATCCCGGCGAAGGGTCTGGACCCGTGTGGTTATGGGGATCGATGTTTTTCTCTTTGCCACTAGGCATTTGATTGTAGTCTGTACTCAGACATGTATCTTCCGCTGTTGTATTGTATTAAGGCAGTTGTATGCCGATTATATGAGATGTTGTATCCTTGTATCTGTAATGTTGTGATATCATGTTCGAAATCCGGGGCATATGGCCTTGTCATATGTCGCGGTGGGACCGATATGTGCTTCGTCCCCGGATCTGGATGGAAACATCTAGATCTGGAACAGTACCACATATCGGGCCTTACATCGCGCGCCGCGCGGGTGATGCTGCCAGGCAGCACCACACCAGCTGTGAGCTGTGCGACCGACTGATATTTATCGTGGGATCGAATCGATGGAAATATTGGTGTTGTGAAAAGGACCAGGATTGTCGCTGAGAACGATGCGTACAAGTGATCGACCGAAGGTTCAGGAGGAGAGGTGATGCTGGATCGCGCGGGATGTTGATCGATGATGCGAACTCACGATCCATGCTTTCTCTGGCTAGCAGGCGACAGGCGGTCGTGTCAACCGACGAGAGTATCACTCGACCGTCGACACTCCGTATTGTATGCTTACGTACATGGAAGAAGGATGGGTTTCGTCACGCTGAAAATGAGGGGTACTTTTGCGGAGGTTATTCATGCGTGCTTTAAATGCGTTAAGTGTCGCGTTTTGATATGTTTTAGAAAAAAATTATTCACTTTATGTTCGACACGTAGTGGTTTTTGAATGCACAATGATAACCACAGATGCAACCACAAATGCAGTCATAGGTGTAGCTAGAGAAGTAGCCACATGTGCAATCACATTATCGTGCAGCCATAGATACAACCACAGTTGCTTGCGCGGACACAGTCAGAACGCGATACGTGCCGGCTCCAAAGCGCACAAAAATGACCTGCTTCTCTGGCTGCCCTCTAACTAGTGGCTCTCCACTCACTCATGTGGTGAGCGCAGAATATTCGTTGGAATTTGGATCGAAACACTTTATATGTTTGTTTCGGACGCCATAGGAAACACCATTTCTTGTGCTCTAGGGAGGAGTTCGTGGTGTATCAGTTTTTAGAGCAACCCTACGAGATATATGGATTAGGTCTTTGTAATAATCATTAACACGATGCTTTTTGTTCAAGCGACGAGTTTGATTTGAAATGATACTTATTATGTATCGAAGGAAGTAGCTAACTAACTAACTAACTAGAACTGAGCTAAGCCACGACCTCTCTGAATTATCATTGCATAAACAGAAAGCAGACTATGTTAAACTAGCGGTAACTCGGATCGGCATGGTACGGCGCAGCTTGTGGAAAAATGTATGAGTCGATGGTAAAAATCAATACGATGGTTTATGTATCTCTTATTCGAATTGCTAAGCGGGGTAATCCTTATTGCTAAAGTAATTTAGTCATGTTTTACCAATAAACTAAGAGCATCTATACAATACAACCCCCCCTTCACTTTTTCCAACCTCTGGACGGACAATGTTCACCACTCAAACATAAAGACGCCATCTAATTGAATCCCTAAAGTTGGCACCATATGTTTCGGATGTTCGGCACCCATGGTATCCAAGTCGATATGTGGGAGCATACATGAGGCGGCCTGAACACACATATCACATTGGACCAACATATTTTGACCCCACAAAGTCCTACTCTCATCTTCATTTCGATAAAACCCTTGCCATTTGTCTTACTCTACTCGACTTCCAATCCATCCCTCTCCATTCTCTTCGACCATCTCTGGCATTGGTAGAATCGGATCTGAGTTTGATTGGTCCAGATCCATCAACTAGGAGCTCGCCGCTTGCTAAAACGAGGAGGGGAGATCCCTCTTGGTCGCGGTCTGTAGTTCCCTAGAGGACACCGAAGCTCCATGTTAGATCCACCAGCCGAGCATCTTCACTACCACTCCGGTTGGGATCCGATGGTGGCGCGCGTCTAATGGAAGCTCGCTTCGTGTGTTCGCTCCGTCATCACAACCGGCGAGTCCGCCTGAGCGTGTCCCTGGAAGAAGGTTCCAGCGCCACAGCTTAGCGTATCCCCAACTCTTGGTCCTTGTCCCCGCGGCACGTGATGACCCTCAACCGTAGGGGATCATTTGTAGCGTTTTCGCGGGTAAGTTAACCCAATTTATTGATTCGACACAATGGGATCCAAAGAATATTTATAAGCTTTGACAGTTGAGTTGTACATTCAACCGCACCTGAAGTATACTTGCTTGCAACAAAATATTAATAGCAACGATGGTACGATAGTGGTAGTGGCGACAGCAAAAGTAAAACAACAAAAGTAAACTAGTAGTAACCAACAGGATTAAAACATTGTAGGCTAGGGAGATGGATGGTTGGGCGCTGCTTGGATAAGAGTGACCATGTAATAGATTTTAACACGGGGCAAGGCACACAGAAAAACAATGGTCATCTAGGCAAATATCAAACATCAGGCATGTATCCCATAGGTAGTTGTGCGTGCTTACAATAAGAACTTGCACAACATCTTTTGTCCTACCATCCCGCTACGAACGGGGCCAAAGGGAACTTATGGAGATTAAGGTGCTCCTGTCAAAGAGCACCGGAACAAAGCAATAAACTCAATGGACACATGAAATCCTCAAATTATGGACCATCCCCTTTGTTGTCCCAAGTTGTCACCTTTGGGATCGCCGGTTCCGGACCATAATAGGTGCATACAACTCATATATTGGATCAAGAGCATAAATATACTCATGAAAACACAAGTGGTTCAGATATTAAAACATGGCACTCGGGCCCATAGTGACAAGAATTAAGAGCAACAAGTTGTAGCAAAGATGATAAACACCATACTAGATGATAGGCAACATTCCCCCAACAATCTGACGAACTATTACATGGTCAAACTCATCCAATCCCTACCATCCCCTTTGCCTACAGCAGGGAATTACTCACACATGTGGAGAGAAGTCATGGAGGGAGTATGGAGTGGTGATGGTGATGACCATGGCGACGATCTCCCCTCTCCGGAGGCCAAATCAGCATCCAGATTAGCCCTCCCGAAGAAGAACAGAGGGTGGCGGCGGCTCCGCGACGAAAACTAGAAAAGTGACTCATGTTTCGGGGTTTTCCCTTCACGGGAATAAATAAGGGCATCAGTAGGACACCAGAGGAGGGGGCAGGCCCCCAGGCGACCCCCTGGCACGTCCAGGGGTGGGCCGCGCCAGCAGGGCGCCTGGAGCCCCTGTGGCCCCCCTCTGGCCCCACTTCTGCTCCGTGGAAGCTTCGGGTGCGTGGATTTTTCCTGAATTTTCCTGGAATTTTCCGAGATACCTAAAAATTCATTTTCCTGCACACAATAAAACCATACAGTCAGCTTTGCTGAAAACAACGTCAGTCCGGGTTAGTTTAGTTCAAATCATGCAAGAATGAGGTAAAAACAATAGCAAAAGTGTTTGGAAAAGTAGATACGTTTGAGACGTATCAACTCCCCCAAGCTTAGCATATTGCTTGTCCTCAAGCAATTCAGTTCAATGAACTGGACACGACAAAGAATACTTTGACCAACTCTTTTCCTTCATAAGATAGATATAAGCATGTACTACGAAAAGAGTTTAGCAGGTATTGAAACAATGATGTGAAAACAATGCACGAAGCAATCCTTCTTTCAAGTGATCAATCACAAACAACCAAAAGTAAATACTATGCTGCTGAAAATCAAGATAAGATCACAATGCACATAGCTTGAACATACTAGAGAGGTATCTCGCTAGCCTCCCTGAGTGAAGCAAAACATAAATGCAGAAACTCCTCCGGAGTTTTAAGGGAGACTAGAACTAAGAATTTCAGAACAAGCAATATCACAATCATGCAGAAGACAATGTAGTACTTTGGGACAATGCATGTTACACTAAGAATGAAAATTATGCCCTCAATAGTTTGTTCTTTGAAGAAAGAAGGAGAGACTCTCGAACCGTGGCTTTTTGATGGCAAGGTCGAAAACCCGTGGTTGGAAGCAAAGACTAGACATGTGCCAGAGCTCTTGGTTTTGAAAACAGAGATAAAATTCTTTTTGAGAAGTGCAAATTTCCAGTCAACGGTGAAAGGTAAAGGTCTCTAAATATCTCCCATTCCAACTATATTAATGCTTTTGCTTACACTTTTGTTCACTTATCCATCTATCATTTGACGGTCTATGGAACCTTTTATTTTGCCTCAAGTATGGAAGGAAGTTTTCTCGTTCCATCTATCATTAGAAGCATTTGGTCCATTTTATTCCATCATCAAGTATGGGGGAGGTGTAACTTATACCCTTTTTTATAAATTTGAATAGTTAAAACTTCCGTCAAAATATTTTTGGCATGGTAGATACTGATTTTCCCTCACCGCACCATGAGCTTGTATGGTTACAAAAGGGATGCTTTTGAATAAATTTCGATATGGCACAAGAAAGTCTAAGTTAGGGTTGGTCGGTAGATACCACATATAGGAAGGTATGGTGGACTCAAGTGGAATAACTGGTTTGAAAAGGAGTTTGGATACACAAGCAGAATTTCGCTTAGTGCGAGTGAAGGCTAGCAAAAGACTGGGAAGTGACCTACTAGAGAGAAATAATTGTCATAATCATGCAGAGCGACAAAGCAACATTGAATCGGGCATGAAAGTGATATAGCTATTCTGAAATAAAAAGATCATCAAGGCATGATAGACTTTTAGTCATAAACATGTGTGAACATGTGCCAAGTCAATCCAAGAATTCTCCGAATGGAAATACCACTTCAATATGCCAAACCATGAACAATGCAATGCATGTAAATAATTTCAATAACACAATATGAACTCTATTTATTTGAGATCAGCCACAAAGAAAGCATGAACACTGGGAAAGCATTGTAAACATAGCACTATGTCGCTACAAGCTGTTCTCTAGAACATAAGTACAGGCACAAGTACAAAAGTAGAAACAAGAAGAGTTCATACTGGTTTTCCTTGTTGCTTCCTGATGGTACGAATTAACGCCCCCTCGTTGGTTACCCAAAGTGGAAGGTTGAGATGTAGACAACAGCAAATTTCCCTCGATGAAAATACCAAGGTTTGTCTCCAGTACGACTCCGACAACGATAGGAAGGTCACAACGGCGCTAGAGATTAGCGGTTGGCGTGGACCTGCACAGACAACAGATAACTTTGTTCCCAACGAGTACGAAGAGGTTGTCAATCCCTCCGGCCTTGTTGTTTACAAAGGATAAAACGCACGGGATAATAATGATCGTGATAGCAACTGAAAAGTAAATAAAACAGTAAATTGATAGTGGGTGTGAACAGTAATGGAAATATGGACCGGCGTCCCATGATGTTCACTAGTGATGTCTCTCTCCCAAAAGACGATAAAAATAGCCATGCGAGGTAAACAAATTACAGCGGGGTAATTGACAGGATTATGTGCGCAAACCAATGCTAATTATGCTATAAAGAAAGGAAGAGGTTCAAAAGCATGGGCGGTAAGCCAAGACAAGTAGACCGAAACCCATCTGCATCTACCTACTAATCATCCACCTTGAGATATCTATCCAGAGTATCTCGCAGGTATTAAGTTGCGAATCCCACCCAAAGTGTAATCTCAAAGCAACAGACAACTGCATTAAAGAACTTTGCGTAAAGTAAACAATCCTTGCACCCGCAAGTACAAGCACCGTTGTTTTCCCCCTTGTGGCAACAACACATCCCCTAGACTCATGTTTCTGTCACTCAAGCTAGTCATCAGGGGGCATGAACCCACAATCATGCATAATGCTCCCTCTTGGAGTCACTACCTACTACTTGGCCAAAGCAATAAATAGCAACGGAGAACATGCAAGAATTACTCTAGAAAATAAATTTAAAAGAGGTGAATCAAATATATTACTCAAACACAATCTGAACATAATCTCATAATCCATCGGATCCTAGCAAACTCAGCATAGCAACAGCAGAAATATTACATATGTGCCTCGATCATGTAGTGAAGCTCACGAGGTCTAATCCATGAAAAACAAAGAGGGGAGGAGAACATCACATAGCTACTGATCATAGACCCATGGCCCAAGGTGGACTACTCACGGTTCATCCGGGAAGCATCCATGGTGGTGGAGAAGCTCCCGGAGGTGGTTCCTCCCTCCGGCAGGGTGCGGGTAAGAGGTCTTCTGGTGCTCCCGATCTTGGAAGCGCGGCGGCGGCGGAACAGAGGAGAGATTGCGAAAAAGGGTTCCCTTCTTGGGGTTTTTGCATCACGGGGAATAAATAGGCGAAGGGGGGCAGCCAGGGGGCCATCAGGGGTCCAGACGGCCCCCTGGCGCGGCCCCACCCTAGGGCGCACCGGGAGGGCGTCTGGAGCCCTGGGGGGGTCCCCTCTGGCCCCCCCCCCTCGGTGATTCCCGAAGCTTCTTCTACGCTGATTTTTTATTGGATTTTTCCTGAATTTTTGGAGCACTTTTAATATGGGGAAACCTGCAATAGAAAAACAGCAGAAAACAGGAACTGGCACTGGGGTGCACTGAGTTAATAGGTTAGTCCAAATATGATCAAAATTGTATGGAAGTTCATCAATATCATAGCAATATCACACAAAAGAGGCATGGAGCAAGCAGAAATTATAGATACGTTTTGGACGTATCAACATCCCCAAGCTTAATTCCTGCTTGTCCTCGAGTAGGTAAATGATAAAAGCATAATTTCTGTGGTGACATGCTAACAACCATATAAGAACTTTTAAGTAAAGCAATCAAGGCATGTAATTTAATTCAAGTCATAACAGGCAAGAGTTTATATTTAGTATTGAAACAAGCAACATAAGAACATAAAGGTGCAAGAGCTCTCGCTGTCCGTGACTCGAATGTCTCCAAATGGTGTTTGCGTGCAAGAAAGGGGATAGGGATATACGAGAAAAAGTATTTTTGTGTTGAGAACTCAATCTACTAAAGTATCACACTTGGTCTTCTTTGGAATCTTATCTTGACTCATCCCCAGACCACTAGCCAGGTACAAGTCAAAATGGTCCACTCCTTTTCGACATTTTGAGAACTCATGCAATGGATGAGCGTAAGTAAGAAAGTTGACACTTAGGATGGCAAAGAGAGAATATGGTGGAGGAGCAAGACCAAAAGGTGTGAAAGTCTCACATCAATAAGGACAATCATAGGCGAGAGAAAGACAAATGATAGATATGATGCGAGGAGTAGGGATTGCCATGCAACGGATGCACATATGATCTAAGGTAAGCTCTCCAATGGAACTAGTGGGGGTGCATCCAACTTGCTTGCTCAAGAAGACCTAGAGCTCATTTGAGGAGGCTCATCATTGGAATATACAAGCCAAGTTCTACAGTGTGAAGGTCCCCACATAGCTATATGCATGAATGATAATCTCTAAGGAGTACAAGATATAAGCGGGAGTACGAGTATGGATCTCTCAAAAGGATTAGTAGTGTGCCCCCTTCTCTCTTTTTATTTCTTTTTCTCCTTTTTCTCCTTTTTCTATTTTTTTGTGTTTTTTGGTGGCCTCAATGGCTCTTTATATTTTTCTCATTTTTCCTCTTTGGGATCTTTTAATTTGTCCTCTTTGGGATCTTCTAATTTGTCCACTTTGGGATCTTTTCCTCACTCTAGGGGCAACACTCTATATATTACAAAAAGTATAGAAGATCTTTCACACTTTATAAAGTACTCAAATCATAAAGAAGATGTAACTATCATGATGTAAGAAAATGTATGCCTCTACCAGTGTAGCAGGATGTGCAATGATACTAGCGCGTCATGTAGCAATGATTAGGGCAAAGCCCAACTATCATGCGGCTCATCGATCAAGCAAGTAGCATGTATGACATGAAGATCAAGTCATGAGAAGATGGATGTTGCATGGCAATATATCTCGGAAAGGCTATGGAAATGCCTTGATAGGTAGGTATGGTGGCTGTTTTGAGGAAGGATATAAGGGGGTTTATGAAGACAGAGCGTATCATGCCAAGGGTTTGGATGTACCGGCGAAGGTGGACGCCAACTCTCGGAGTGAGAAGAAAGCAATGCACGGCACAGGAGAGGCTAGAAAAATATGGGAATGTGGAAGTGTCAACTTTCGAATACTCACATTAGTCCGAAGAACTCATGCACTTATTATCGGTAACTCTCAATGTAATAATGAGGTTTCGAAAAGAGACAAGTACCCCGAGGAGGAGTGAATGGGGGTTTGGTTATCCTTGCGCATCCTCGACTCATGGTACGTGAGTGTACTCTAATATTCGACCCCTCAGAAGAGTAGTGATCCATCTAGTAGCTAAAGTTCTCAACTAATTTAGTAAGTTTTGAAAATAAACACGGATTTCCCAAAATACGACATCTATCACTAATAGGCTAAATCTCTTGACACCAAAAGTCCAAACATTACTCAAAACAATACCTCAAAACTATTGCAAGTTACTACTACAAAAGAATAGAAACCTCAATTACCTACTTCAAGTCAAGACACAAAACTCAGTGCAACATGCAAACTCTCTATACAAGATAAACATGAAAACTCAAGAGATTTCTAGCAACAAACTAAACAAAATCTCTTTCAAAAGATAAGCATGAAAACTAAGAGCAAAACATGACAGTAGCTATGAAAAAGATAAAGAACACACACAACAAAGATAATCAGGAAAAGTCCTGTGTTCTGTTCTAGATTTTGGAAGTGGAGCGTGTTTCTCTCCCACACAAAGAAATCTGGGTTCTAACTTGTTATGAACAGAAAGCAACGCTAAAGAAAACTACAAATAAAACCTAAGAGCGAGACGCTCCAAGCATAGCACATAATGCATGAAGTGATAAAAATATAGCGAAACCAGAGACGAACTGATAATTGTTGATGGAGAAGGGGATGCACGAGGGCATCCCCAAGCTTAGATGCTTGAGTCTCCTTGAATATTTCTTGGGGATGCATGGGGCATCCCCAAGCTTGAGCGCTTGACACTCCTGAATTTTCTTTCATCATCTTCCCCCGCACACTTGAAAACTCCCTTCATACATAACTCATCATAATCTGATTAGCGAGGTTAGTACCCATAATAAAATAATTTTCTCTCTACTGGAAATAAGGATATTCTTGAATAGATACTGTTTCTCAAGAATTCCAAAAAGTTTTTTCAAAGAAAAATCAAGCTTAAGGTTTGCAAAACGAAGAAAAGGCAAAACAGGACAGAATCTGTGAAAAACAGACCAGAAGGTAGTAAAGAATTTTTTAGGGATACTTCTGCAACTCAAATCAAAAAACTCAGAACATACGAAAGTTCCGTAATTGTATATAGAACGCTCTGTAAAAATTAAATCTCAAAAAGATGAACTGGTATTTTTCTATGATTTTTCTAGTCACGAGGACAGAATCTGTTTTCTGGACAGCATGTCACAACTTTCACTTCCATTGTCCTATGAGGCTATAAATGGCACAAAGCTTGAAAAGTAAAGATACAATGATGTTGCTACAGTAGTAACAATCATCAAGACCACTAAAAAAGAAGAAAAACAAAAAGGAAATCCTAAATTCGTTGCGGGCTGCCTCCCGAAAGCGCTTCTTTAAAGCCATTAGCTAGGCTTAATGCAAGTAGATCAAGTCTTATCAAGAAAATAACTAGCCCGTGTGATGGACTCAAAAGGCAACTTAATCTTTTTCCTAGGGAAGTGTTCCATCCATTTCTTGAGAGGGAATTGGAATTTTATAATCCCTTCTTTCATATCAATAACAGCACCCACGGTGCGAATAAAAGGACGTCCCAAAATAATTGGACAAGAAGGTTCACATTCAATGTCCATGATAGTAAAATCAACGGGAACATAATTGTCATTGACAATGATAAGAACATCATCGATCTTCCCCAAAGGTTTCTTTACGGAAGAGTCGACAAGACGAACACCAAAAGAACAAGGATCAAAAGGTTTTAATTCAAATTTATTATACATTCTTTTGGCAGAACGAAGGTACTAGCTCCAACATCACATAAAGCATATCAAGAAAAGTTATTCAACTTAATTTTAATCATAGGATCCCAACCATCTTATAGCTTTATAGGTATGGAGGCTTCTACCCTAAGCTTCTCCTCCCTAGCTTTGATGAGAGCATTAATGATATGCTCCGTGAAGGAAAGATTAAGTGTGCTAGTGTGGGGGTCTCTAGACATCTTGTGAAGGAAACGAAAAACTTCAGAAAGGGTGCAATTCTCAAAATCAAGGTCACTACTATCAAGTAAAGTAGTAGTGGTGTCCTTTAGGCTCACTTGTTTGGTAGCTTCTATAGTCATAGGAATTTCTTCTTCTACGGTTGAGGTCATAGCATCACCATTAATAGGTCCTATGGGACTAGGGGTGCATTGGGTGCTAAGAGTTTGGATATCCTCAACCACTTGGATAGTAGCAACAGTATGGTGTGTAGGGAGGCTTTTAATTCTATCTTCTTCCTCCTTTTCTCTAGCCCATCTCTCTTTAAGTTTAGCCATCATCCTAATGTTTTCATTAATTTGCATTTGGATAGCATTCATAGGAGTGACCTTCCTCTCCTCAAGGGGAGAAGTTCTAATTTTAAGCAATTCTACTTCATGGGCTAAATTGTCTACCTTCACCGAGAGGTTATCTAATTTGTCTAGTTTTTCCTCTACACTCTTGTTGAAGGCTTTTTGGGTAGTGATAAAATCTTTAAGCATACTCTCTAATTCAGAAGTGGATTTTTTGGTGCTAGGATAAATGTTGTTGTTCCCATAGTTGTTGGAGGGGAACGGTCTAGGATTGCTACAAAAATTACTCCTATAAGCATTGTTATTGAAGTTGTTTCTAGAGATAAAGTTCACATCTACTTGATCTTGAGCAATCAAAGAATTTAAAGGAACATCTTGAGGATCAATAGGATATTGCTTGGTAAGTAGAGACACACTCAAGTAAACTTTTTCATTTAGGGAGGAGATCTCCTCGATAGAGTTTACCTTCCTACCTGTTGGAGCTCTTTCGGTGTGCCATTGGGAATAGTTGGTCATCATCTGATCGAGAAGATTTGTGGCGGCACCAAGTGTAGTTGACATAAAGGTTCCTCCCGTGACCGAATCTAGCAAGTTTCGCGAGGTAAAGTTCAAGCCATCATAAAAAGTTTGGATAACCATCCAAGTAGTCAAACCAGGGTAGGGAAATTCTTAGCAAGAGATTTCATGCATACCCAAGCTTGGGCAACGTGTTCATTATCCAATTGTTTAAAATTCATAATAAAACTCCTCAATTGGATAATCTTAGCAGGGGGATAGTACTTCCCAATAAAAGCATCCTTGCACTTATCCCAAGAATCTATGCTATTCCTAGGCAAGGATTGAAACCAGATTTTAGCTTCATCTCTCAAGGAGAAAGGAAAAAGCTTAAGCTTAACAATATCACCATCTACTTCTTTGTACTTTTTCATATCACAAAGCTCAATAAAATTATTTAAGTGCAAAGCAGCATCATCTCTAGCACCGATGAATTGATCTTTCATAACAAGGTTCAACAAAGCAGGTTTAATCTCATAAGAAGGTGCTGAAGTAGCAGGTTTAGCAATAGGAGTGCAGATAAAGTCACTGTTGTTGTGACTAGTAAAGTTAAACAATTTGGTGTTCTCAGAGGAACCCATAGTAGCAGCGGGCAAGATAACTATTTTTTTTATGTTTGATAAAAGACACTAAAGGAAAAACTGAAATGTAAAAAAACAAGACTAAAAAGCAAAGATAAAAGATAGTGTGCAACTCCCGTATCTTGAAGAGAGGAGTCCCCGGCAACGGCGCCAGAAATTTCTTTTGATGGTACGAATTAACGCCCCCTCGTTGGTTACCCAAAGTGGAAGGTTACCCAAGGTTAGTCTCCAGTAGGACTCCGACAACGACAAGAAGGTGACAACGGCGCCAGATATTAGCGGTTGGCGTGGACCTGCACACACAACAGATAACCTTGCTCCCAACGAGTACAACGAGGTTGTCAATCCCTCCGTCCTTGTTGTTTACAAAGGATAAAACGCACGGGATAATAATGATAGTGATAGCAACGAAAAAGTAAATAAAACAGTAAATTGATAGTGGGTGTGAACAATATTGGAAATATGGACCGGGGTCCCATGATGTTCACTAGTGATGTTTCTCTCCCAAAAGATGATAAAATAGCCATGCGAGGTAAACAAATTACAGCTGGGCAATTGATAGTATTATGTGCGCAAACCAATGCTAATTATGCTATAAAGAAAGGAAGAGGTTCAAAAGCATGGGCGGTTCGCCAAGACAAGTAGACCGAAATCCATCTGCATCTACCTACTAATCATCCACCTTGAGATATCTGTCCAGAACATCTCGCTTGTATTAAGTTGTGAATCCCACCCAAAGTGTAAACTCAAAGCAACGTACAACTGCATTAAAGAACTTTGCGTAAAGTAAACAATCCTTGCACCCGCAAGTACAAGCACCGTTGTTTTCCCCCTTGTGGCAACATCACATCCCCTAGACTCATGTTTCTGTCACTCAAGCTAGTCATCAGGGGGCATGAACCCACAATCATGCATAACGCTCCCTCTTGGAGTCACTACCTACTACTTGGCCAAAGCAATAAACAGCAACGGAGAACATGCAAGAATTACTCTAGAAAATAAATATAAAAGAGGAGAATCAAATATATTACTCAAACACAATCTGAACATAATCTCATAATCCATCGGATCCCAGCAAACTCAGCATAGCAACAGCAGAAATATTACATATGTGCCTCGATCATGTAGGGCAGCTCACAAGGTCTAATCCATGAAGAATAAAGAGGGGAGGAGAACATCACATAGCTACTGATCATAGACCCATGGACCAAGGTGGACTACTCACGGTTCATCCGAGAAGCATCCATTGTGGTGGAGTAGCTCCTGGAGGTGGTTCCTCCCTCCGGCAGGGTGCAGGGAAGAGGTCTTCTGGTGCTCTCGAGCTTGGAAGCGCGGCGGCGGCGGAACAGAGGAGAGATCGCGAAAAAGGGTTCCCGTCTCGGGGTTTTCGCGTCACGGGGAATAAATAGGCGAAGGGGGGCAGCCAGGGGGTCACCAGGTGTCCAGGCGGCCCCCTGGCGCGGCCCAACCTAGGGCGCGCCAGGAGGGCGCCTGGGGCCCTGGTGGGTCCCCTCTGCCCCCCCCCCCCCCCCCCCCGGTGATTCCCGAAGCTTCTTCTACGCTGATTTTTTATTGGATTTTCCCGAATTTTTGGAGCACTTTTAATATGGGGGAAACCTGAAATAGAAAAACAGCAGAAAACAGGAACTGGCACTGGGGTGCACTGAGTTAATAGGTTAGTCCAAATATGATCAAAACTGTATGGAAGTTCATCAATATCATAGCAATATCACACAAAAGAGGCATGAGAAGAAATTATAGATACGTTTTGGACGTATCACTTCCCTTCCATCGATCTTCGTCATTACTGCCTTGTCACTTGCACGACCGAACGTGGGAAATATAATCAAATGCCATCGCGGACTCGAGCTGAACTCTGAAAAGAAAGCAAACTAAAGAGAGAAAGGGAAATCTTTTTAGGTTTTTTCAAAGGTTAAACGAAAGCAAAAGAAAAGAGAAATCTTTTTGTTGTTTTTGCAAATTAAAAGAACAAAGAAGAACAGGCAAAAAGTTCGAAAAGATCAAAGCGAACAAAATAAAACGGATAATACAATGGAAAAAGTGAGAAGGGAACGTACTCCCCCAATCTTAGGCTTTTGGACTAAGTTGGTAGCAGCTACTGCCCCTAGGAGCCTCCTGCTCCGAAGTGGTACGGGTAAGTCCATGAGTTATAAGAGCCCTGTGGTGCGTACACCGAAGTCCTCGGGTCCTCCCATGAGGAAGGCTCCGTGCTCCAAGCAAAGGAAGACCCCTCACCAAACTGGGTGACGGTCTCCCCCTGGAAAGGTGGGAACTCACTGTGCTCCCCCTCGTCAGGCACAACCCCCTCCATGGGGTTATGAGCCTGATACTGGGCCATGAACTCATCAAACTGGATATCATTGAAGGACCATCCTCTCCTGCGGGCATATGATACGTCTTAAACGTATCCATAATTTCTGCTCGTTCCATGAATGTTTTGCGTGATATTGCTATGATCTAGATACGCTTTCATATACTTTTGATAATATTTGGACTAACCTATTAACTCAGTGCACCCCAGTGCTAGTTCCTGTTTTCTGCTGTTTTTTTATTTCAGTTTTCCCCCATATAAAAAGTGCTCCAAAAATCCGGGAAAAATCAGATAAAACATCAGCGTGTCGGAAGACTCCAGAAGCCGGAAGGAGGGCCAGGGGCCCACCACCAGGCACCCAGGCGGCTACCTGGCGCCTGGACCCCTGGTGGCCCCCCTGGCTGCCCCCCTTTGCCTATTTATTCTCCATCATGGGAAACTTCCGAAGACAGAACCCTATTTCGCAATATCGCCTCTGTTCCGCCGCCGCGCTTCCAAGATAGAGAGCACCTTCAGGACCCTTCCTGGCACCCTGACGGAGGGAGGATCGACCTCCGGGAGATTCTCCTCCACCATGGACGCTTCCCGGATGTGCCGTGAGTAGTCTACCTTGGACCATGGGTCCGTGATCAGTAGCTATGTGATGTTCTCCACTCCTCTTTGTTCTTCATGGTTTAGACCTCGTGAGCTGCCCTACATGATCGAGGCACTTATGTAATTCTTATGTTGTTGCTATGCTGAGTTTGATGGGATCTGATGGATTATGAGATTATGCTCAAATCGTGATAGAGTAATATATTTGGTTTTGATCTCTTATATTTTTGTTCCTAAATAATTCTTGCATGATCTCCGTTGCTGTTTGTTGCTTTGGCCAAGTGGTAGGTAGTAACTCCAAGAGGGAATGTTATGCTCGATTGTGGGTACATGCCCCCTGATGACACGCTTGAGTGACAGAAACGTGACTCTCGGGGATGTGTTGTGGCCACAAGGTGGAAAACAACAGTGCTTGTAACCGCGGTTGCAAGGATTGTTTACTTTACGCAAAGTTCTTTTTAATGCAGTTTTCTGTTGCTTTGGGTTTACACTTTGGGTGGGGCTCGCAACTTAATACCAGCGAGATGTTCTGGATAGATATCTCAAGGTGGATGATTAGTAGTAGGTGCAGATAGATTTCGGTCTACTTATTTTGGCATACTGCCCATGCTTATGAGCCTCTTCTTTTCTTTTGTAGCATAGTTAGCATTGCGGTGCGTTTATAATCCTATCAACTGCCCATCTGTAATTTGTTTACCTCGCATAGCACTTTTATCGTCTTTTAGGAGAGAGACATCACTAGTGAACATCACGGGACCTCGGTCCATATTCTCATCATTGTTTAAAAGCTCATTTATTTTCTCGCATTTACTTTCAGTTGCTACCATTATCATTATCATTATCCCTTGTGTGTTTGACCCTTTGTAAACAAAAAGACCGGAGAGATTGACAACCTCTCTGAACTTCGTTCGGAGCAAAGTTAATTGTATTGTGTGCAGGTCCGCGTCAGGTGCGTCGCTGACACCTACTTATCATTGCCAGAGTCCTACGGGAGACAAACCCTATACTCTACATAGGGGAAATTTGCTGCTATCCTACATCTCACCTTCCACTTGGGGAAATCAACGAAGGGCGAAAAGCCATTACCACTTCCACGCCATCAGCATAATCAATCAAAAGTGGTGCAGGTAGACGGACCGAATAATAGTCTTATCAAACCTCAAAATATAATTAAGTTTAATAAACTCGGAAGTCATGGTATAAAACTTATGCCTCTTCATAGCAACAAGATCAAGACTTCAGTAAGAAAAGGCAACATCATCAGGATGTGGGGTCCCTCAAGAGACTCAAGGATAAGTGTGGCGTAAACGCCACCAAATAAATCACCCTTGTTACCATTCATAGCAAGGCGTCGAGCAATTAAGGCACCCACATTATAATCACTCCTACCAGAGAGGGCGTTCGCATAGATAGCGAAATCTGGTGCAGAACCGTTGCTCGAGTTGTCACGAGCCAACACCCTCTCGCAACAAAATACGCAAAATACCTGAGATCGATGGGGAATAAAATGCTAGAAATCTTTGTACTCCGGATATCCATCGTCTCCTGGCTACAAAGAGAGTCGAAGAGAATCCTCAACTCGGAGGGCTGAGGGGCTGAGAGTTCATCCTTGTCGTCTGACCAGCATTCGACACACCTATTATATCACAAAATCTTGCCAAAGACATGGTCATAAGCTCATCATAAATTTAAAACTCAATAACCCCAGCATCATGGTTATAACCGAAACTATTAATAAAACATGAGGTGAGTTTTTTATACTGTATCACACGATATAGTGCTAGCCGTGTCAGCCTGCATTGGCACAAAGGCCATACAATTCTTCCTTCATTCCTGCAGCATCGAGAAAATCAACGCACGGATACATCATTGCACGTGCGGGACTCGTGTTTTCCAACAACTCTAGGGGCACATGATCTTCATTGTAGCTCACCCTAGCAGACGAGGGTGAAGCTACAGCTCTAGTAACTCGATCGGAGCGCTCGGGCTTCTTCTTCCCAAGTCACCCCTTTGCTTTTCCTAGCAAACTCATTTCTGAAATTTTTGACAATTCACAAAAACAAGAAATTAAACAAAGTGAGTTGAGGCAAACTACTCTACTCACTTACCTAAGGCATAAACTTGCATCAAAACTTGGAAAATAAATTTATACACATGCATGAAAGCTCATATAAACAGCACCAAGAACTACTAAATGCTCACAAATGAAGCCACCAATCAAAAATCTAATTGGAGGGGTGGAGAAGTTACATACCAGGGAGTATTTTCTCAAAATCTCGGCTCAAACGAAGGGTTGTAGAGAGAGATCGAAAATCCTCTCCAAGAACAGCAAGAACGCGGACAGGAGCAGAACTCGTGTTTTTGGAGAGAAAGAGAGAGAGAGAGGAAGAAGAAGTACCTGGAGGTGGGGCATGTGGGCCCCAGGCGCCCTATGGGCGCGGCCAGGGGGCTGGCCGCGCCAGCTGGCCGCCTGGGCCACTGGTGTCCCCCCTGGTCATCCCCAGGTGCTTCTGGGTCACTCTCGTCGTGGAAATTTTTATTTTTATTTTTCTGGAATTTTTCTGAAATCTTCACTGTTGAAAATTTTCTGAAGTTCAAAAAACTGCGAAACTTTCTGAAAACTTGAAGCAGTGATTAGAATTGTGAAGCTTCAAAAACATATAAAATTGGTACAGCAAAGAGAATAAAAGATAAGGCAAATGAAAACATAACAAGCCCCACTTTTCACCTATATAAAACATGCTAGCTAGCAAGGTTGATCAAGTCTTACCAATAAACCGGCGATATATAGAGCAAAAAGTCTCGTCTCTTATGAAGTGATCATTGCACCTTTACTTTATGGACATTGTCCCCACCATAATGGTTTTGTATTTGTGGTCCACATGTAAAGGACAATCCCATTCTTCAATCTTCACGGTCTCGATATTCTCTATAGAATTAAGGCCATGCCTTTTGTCAATCATCTTTGGAAAATACACCGTGTGTTCTTTATCATCAACGTTGAAGGTAACCTTCCCTTTATTGCAATCAATGATAGCACCTACGGTGTTAAGAAAAGGTCTACCAAAAATAATGGACATGCTCCCATCTTCGGGCATGTCAAGCACAACAAAATCTGTAAGGATTAAGCAATTAGAAACTTCAACAGGAACATGCAAATACCTATCGGGACGACTGTTGACTTGTCAACCATCTGAATAGAGATATCTGTAGGGATTAGTTTTTCTAAACATAGCCTCTTATAAAGATAAAAAGGCATGATACTCACTCCTGCTCCGAGATCACATAAGGCAGTTTTGACATAATTATTTTTTATGGGGCAAGGAATGGTGGGTATACCTGGATCACCAAGCTTCTCAGGAATCTTGCCACTGAAAGAGTAGTTAGCAAGCATAGTAGGTATTTCCTCAATAGGAACTTTTCTTTTTTTAGTAACAATATCTTTCATATATTTGGAATAAGGAGGTAACTTAATAGCATCAGTCAAGGGAATTTTAAGAAAAAGAGGTTTCATGCATTCACAAAATTTATTATAGTGCTTTTCTTCTTTAGATTTGAGAGACTTACCTGGAAAGGGCATGGGTTTCTGTACCCATGTTCTCTTTCCTTCTCGTGTCTTCTTGCGATGAAGTCTTCTCTAGTATACTTCTTGCGTTTATCGGGTGCTTCTTCTTCTCGCACCTTGGGAGGATCATTCTTCTCCTTATCAATTTCTTCGGGCTCGGCACCGTCTTCAATTTCAGCATCGGAGGTAGATATGCTGTTAGGATCAACAGAGGGTTCTTCACTTGTAATAGGATCATTGGAGTTGTCGGCTTCCTTGTGTTTCTTCTTCTTCTTTTTCTTTTTCTTTTTTGGAGAGCTAAAAATATCGTCTTCTACCTGCACTTGAGAATCGTGCTCGATCCTCTTCGGATGCCCCTCGGGATAGAGTGGGTCCTGGGTGTGTGTTCCACCCCTGGTTTTTATACCATAAGCTTGTATATCCTGTTTGGCATTATTATCAAGCAAATATTTTTGCACATTAGAAAAAATTTCAAGCTGAGTTTGAACCATATGAAAATGCTTAACAAGACATTTGACATCATTAACTGTTCTACCTCGAACATCAAGCAAACTTTTGATAGCAAGGGAATTATCATGCAACTAACTTTGTATCCTCATATTAAAATGGTCTTGCTTAATAATAAAATTATCAAGCTCATCTAAGCATTGGTCGGGAGGCTTACCTTTAGGGATTTCACTTTCAGTAAAATCAAATAGACAGTGTACCTCTACCAAGGGAGGGTGAGTAGAAGGCTCACACAACTTCTCAATAGAATGTAGATTCTTCACGTCTTCGGCTTTAATGCCTTTCTCCTTTATAGAATTCTTTGCCTCTTGCATATCTTCGGGGCTCAAGACAAGCATGCCCCTCTTCTTAGGTGGTGGAGGTGGTTCAGTGACGGACCAATCTTCGTGGTTCTTGGCAATCTTACCCATTAATTCTTCAGCATCGTCCGGTTTTCTTTCCCTGAAAACGGAACCAGCACAACTATCCAAATAGGATCTGGATTCATCGGTTAGACCATCATAAAATATATCAAGTAATTCATTCTTTGGGACTTCATGTCCCGGTCTAGCCTTAATTAAACTGCAATACCTCCCCCAAGCTTTAGGGAGGTGCTCATCCTGCAACTGTTTAAAGTTGTAAATTCTTTGTAATGCAGGATGTTGCATATGAGCAGGAAAATATTTATCGACAAAAGATTGAGCTAAGTCCTGAGGACTCTTTATGGAACCATATGGTAGTGCATCATACCATGCTTTAGCGTCTTCCTTCAAAGAGAAAGGAAAAAGCTTAGCTGCATAAAAGTTTTGTATCTTTTCATCAGTAGTAAATAAGCCACCCTACTCGGTGAGTTTGGTCAGGTGTGCTATAGCATCATCATTTTCTCTGCCATAAAAGGGGTCAACTTCGGCTGTAGATATAAGTGAAGGATCAATAGAGAAAGTAACGATGGTATAGCAACGATGGTATGATAGTGGTAGTGGCGACATCAAAAGTAAAACAACAAAAGTAAACTAGTAGTAACCAGCAGGATTAAAACACTGTAGGCTAGGGAGATGGATGGTTGGGCACTGATTGGATAAGAGTGAACATGTAATAGATTTTAACACGGGGCAAGGCACACAGAAAAACAATGATCGTCTAGGAAAATATCAAACATCAGAAATGTATCCCGTAGGTAGTTGTGCGTGCTTGCAATAAGAACTTGCACAACATCTTTTGTCCTACCATCCCGCTACGAACAGGGCCAAAGGGAAGTTATGATTAATGTGCTCCTGTCAAAGAGCACCGGAACAAAGCGATAAACTCAATGGATACATGAAATCCTCAAATTATGGACCATCCCCTTTGGTGTCCCAAGCTGTCACCTTTGGGATCGCCGGTTCTGGACCATAATAGGTGCATACAACTCATAGATAGGATCAAGAACATAAATATACTCATGAAAACACAAGTGGTTCAGATCTGAAAACATGGCACTCGGGCCCAGAGTGACAAGCATTAAGAGAAACAAGTCGGAGCAAAGATGATAAACACCATAGTAGATGATAGGCACCATGCCCCCAACAATCTGACGAACTATTACATGATCAAACTCATCCAATCCCTACCATCCCATTTTCCTACAACAGGGAATTACTCACATATGTGGAGATAAGTCATGGAGGTAGGATGGAGTGGTGATGGTGATGACGATGGAGACGATCTCCCCTCTCCGGAGGCCAAATCAGCCTCCAAATTAGCCCTCCCGAGGAAGAACAGAGGGTGGTGATACGCGAGAGAGTATTGCTTCTCGCTTCTCGCCCTTCGTTGGTTACCCCAAGTGGAAGGTAAGATGCAGCGTAGCAACAACTTTCCCTCAGTGAAGATATCGAGGTTGAGTATCGACCAGTAGGACTCCAGGGATGATAATTAGGTGTCAGCGGCGCACCTGACGCGGACCTGCACACAACACAATTAAATTCGCTCCCAACGAAGTTCAGAGAGGTTGTCAATATCTTCGGCCTTGTTGATTACAAAGCATCAAATACACATGATAATGATAATGATAGCAACTGAAAGTAAAAAAGCAAGAAAATAAAAGAGCGTGTAAACAGTGATGAGAATATGGACGGGGGTCCCGTGATGTTTACTAGTGATGTATCTCTCCCAAAAGACGATAAGACTACTATGCGAGGTAAACAAATTACAGACGGGCAATTGACAGGATTATAAACGCACCACAATGCTAACTATGCTACAAAAGAAAGGAAGAGGCTCAAAAGCATGGGCAGTACGCCAAAATAAGTAGACCGAAATCTATCTACATCTACTACTAATCATCCACCTTGAGATATCTATCCAGAACATCTCGCTGGTATTAAGTTGCGAGCCCCACCCAAAGTGTAAACCCAAAGCAACAGCAACTACATTAAAAATAACTTTGCGTAAAGTAAACAATCCTTGTAACCGCGGTTACAAGCACCATTATTTCCCCCTTGTGGCGACAACACATCCCCTAGACTCATGTTTTTGTCACTCAAGCGTGTCATCAGGGGGCATGTACGAGAATCGAGCACAATGTTCCCTCTTGGAGTAACTACCTACCACTTGGCCAAAGCAATAATTAGCAATGGAAAACATGCAAGAATTACTTCGGAGAAAAAATACAAAAGATAAGAACCAATTATATTAATCTATCACAATCTGAACATAATCTCATAATCCATCAGATCCCATCAAACTCAGCATAGCAAAAGAAGAAAGAATTACATATGTGCCTCGATCATGTAGGGCAGCTCACGAGGGCTAAACCATGAAGAACAAAGAGGGGAGGAGAACATCACATAGCTACTGATCACGGACCCATGGTCCAAGGTAGACTACACACGGCACATCCGGGAAGTGTCCATGGTGGAGGGGAAGCTCCCGAAGGTCGATCCTCCCTTTGGCAGGGTGCCGGGAAGGGTCTTGACGGTGCTCCCGATCTTGGAAGCGCGGCGGCGACGGAACAGAGGAAAATTTGCGAATTAGGGTTCTTTCCTCGGAGTTTCCCTGTGACGAAGAATAAATAGGCGAAGGGGGCATCTAGGGGGGCAGAAGCGGTACTACCGCACGACCTAAAATTTGGAGCTCCCCAAATCTCGGGATACGAAGAAGAAGAGGCAGCAGAAGCACTCCAGGATGACAAAGACACTGCAGATGAAGCAAGGGACACAGCTATAGCAAGGTCGGAAGGATACCAGAAAAAACTACACACGTACCAAAGAAGTTGCCTGCGGACCAGAACTTTCCGCAGAGAAGATCTCGTCTTGCGACTAATACAAGAAAAAGTGCACAAACTTTCCCCGCGGTGGGAAGGACCGTTCATAATCTCCGAAGTCATAGGAGGAGGAGCATACAGGCTGAAGAATCCGAAGACCGACGAAGATGTGGGAAACCCGTGGAACGTGGAAAACCAACGCATGTTCTACCCATAGGCACCATCGGGAGTATCGGTAGCAGCACCAACCGGCAACCCACGTATAAACTCGAAGCAATAAAAAGGTGTTGCTCAAATAATACCACTAAGGCACTCAGGGGATCGAGCACAAACTCACCCCGAGAGACGCTATCTTCGCTTACGCGACGCTACCTAAAAGCACTTGGGCGCTGATACACGAGATAGCTTCTCGTCCCTCGTTGGTTACCCCAAGTGGAAGGTGAGATGTAGCGTAGCGGCAAATTTCCCTTAGCGAAGATGCTAAGGTTTAGATTGTCTCCCATAGGACTCCAACAGATACAAGAAGGTGGTGAAGTGAACAATGGCGCCGTTTACAACCTAAGGTTGCTTACTTCACCTGGATCTGCACATACAACCGATAGCTTTGCTCCCAACGAGTACAGAGGAGTTGTCAATTCCTCCGGCCTTGTTGTTTACAAAGGATAAAACGCACGGGATAATAATGATAGTGATAGCTACAGAAAAGTAAATACCGAAAGTAAATTGAAGGTGTAAACAGTGTTGGAAATATGGACCGGGGTCCTATGATGTTCACTAGTGATGTCTCTCTCCCAAAAGACGATAAAATAGCCATGCGAGGTAAACAAATTACAGCTGGGCAAATGACAGGATTATGTGCGCAAACCAATGCTAATTAAGTTAAACAGAAAGTAAGAGGCTCAAAAGCATGGGTGGTACGCCAAGACAAGTAGACCGAAATCCATATGCATCTACCCACTAATCATCCACCTTGAGATATCTATCCAGAACATCTCGCTGGTATTAAGTTGCGTAAAGTAAACAATCCTTGCACCCGAAAGTACAAGCACCGTTGTTTTCCCCCTTGTGGCAACAACACATCCCCTAGACTCATATTTCTGTCACTCAAGCTAGTCATCGGGGGGCATGAACCCACAATCATGCATAACGCTCCCTCTTGGAGTCACTACCTACTACTTGGTCAAAGCAATAAATAGCAACGGAGAACATGCAAGAATTACTCAAGAACATAAATATAAAAGAGGAGAATCAAACATATCATTCAAACACAATCTGACAATAATCTCATAATCCATCAGATCCCAGCAAACTCAGCATAGCAACAGCAGAAAGATTACATATGTGCCTCGATCATGTTGGGAAACTCACGAGGTCTAATCCATGAAGAACAAAGAGGGGAGGAGAAAATCACATAGCTACTGATCATAACCCATGGTCCAAGGTGGACTACTCACGGATCATCCGGGAAGCATCCATGGTGGTGGAGAAGCTCCCGGAAGTGATTCCTCCCTCCGGCAGGGTGCCGGGAAGAGGTCTTCTGGTGCTCCCGATCTTGGAAGCGCGACGGCGGTGGAACAGAGTAGAGATCGCGAAAAAGGGTTCCGTCCCCGAGGGTTTCTCGTCACGGGGAATAAATAGGCGAAAGGGGGCGGCCAGAGGTGGGCCAGGGGCTCCAGGCGCCCCCCTTGCGCGGCCAGGAGTGGGGCCACGCCCTCTGGCCGCCTGGGGCCCCCCTGGCTCCCCTCTGGCCCCTCTCGGGCTCTTCGCGAAGCTTCCGGTACGGTGATTTTTCCTATATTTTTCCCGGAATTTTTCTCGTACTTTTAATAAGGGGGAAACCTGAAATAGAAAAACTGCAGAAAACAGGAACTGGCACTGGGGTGCACTGAGTTAATAGGTTAGTCCAAATATGATCAAAAGTGTATGGAAGTTCATCAATATCCTAGCAATATCACACAAAAGAGGCATGGAGCAAGCAGAAATTATAGATACGTTTTGGACGTATCAACATCCCCAAGCTTAATTCCTGCTTGTCCTCGAGTAGGTAAATGATAACAGCATAATTTCTGTGGTGACATGCTAACAACCATATAAGAACTTTTGAGTAAAGCAATCAAGACATGTAATTAAATTCAAGTCATAACAGGCAAGAGGCTATATTTAGCATTGAAACAAGCAACATAAGAACATAAAGGTGCAAGAGCTCTCTCTGTCCGTGACTCGAATGTCTCCAAATGGTGTTTGCGTGCAAGAAAGGGGATAGGGATATACGAGAGAAAAAGTATTTTATGTTGAGAACTTAATCTACTAAAGTTTCACACTTGGTCTACTTTGGAATCTTATCTTGACTCATCCCCAAACCACTAGCCAGGTACAAGTCAAAATGATCCACTCCTTTTCGATATTTTGAGTACTCATGCAATGGATGAGCGTAAGCAAGAAAGTTGACACTTAGGATGGCAAAGAGAGAATATGGTGGAGGAGGAAGACAAAAAGGGTGTGAAAGGCTCCCATCAATGAGGACAATCATAGGCGAGAGAAAGCCAAATGATAGATATGATGTGAGGAGTAGGGATTGCCATGTAACGGATGCACATGTGAGCTAAAAGCTCTCCAATGGAACTAGTGAGGGTGCATCCAACTTGCTTGCTCAAGGAGACCTAGAGCTCATTTGAGGAGGCTCATCATTGGAATATACAAGCCAAGTTATAAAGTGTGAAGGTCCCCACATAGCTATATGCATGAATGATAATCTCTATGGAGTACAAGATATAAGAGGGAGTACGAGTGTGGATCTCTCAAAAGGAATAGCAGTGTGCCCCTTCTCTCTTTTTATTTCTTTTTCTCTTTTTTCTATTTTTTGTATTTTTTTGGTGGCCTCAATGGCTCTTTCTATTTCTCTCTCATTTTTCCTCTTTGGGATCTTTTAATTTGTCCATTTTGGGATCTTTTCCTCACTTTAGGGGCAACACTGTATATATTACAAAAAGTATAGAAGATCATTCACACTTTATAAAGTTATCAAATCATAAAGAAGATGTAACTATCATGATGTATGCAAATGTATGCCTCTGCCAGTGTAGCAGGATATGCAATTATACTAGCGCGTCATGTAGAAATGATTAGGGCAAAGCCCAACTAGCATGCGGCTCATCGATCAAGCAAGTAGCATGTATGACATGAATATCAAGTCATGAAAAGATGGATGTTGCATGGAAATGTATCTCGGAAAGGCTATGGAAATGCCTTCATAGGTAGGTATGGTTGCTGTTTTGAGGAAGGATATAAGGAGGTTTACAATGACAGAGCGTATCGTGCCAATGGTTTAAATGTACCGGCGAAGGTGGACGCCAACTCTCGGAGTGAGAAGAAAGCAATGCACGGCACAGGAGAGGCTAGAAAAATATGGGAAGGTGGAAGTGTCAACTTTCGAATACTCACATTAGTCCAAAGAACTCATGCACTTATTATCGGTAACTCTCGATCTAATAAGAAGGTTTCACAAAGAGACAAGTACCCCGAGGAGGAGTGTATGGGGGTTTGGTTATCCTTGCGCATCCTCGACTCATGGTACGTGAGTGTACTCTAATATTCGACCCCTCAGAAGAGTAGTGATCCATCTAGTAGCTAGATTTCTCAACCAATTTTGTAGGTTTTGAAAATAAACACGGATTTCCCAAAATACGACATCTATCACTACTAGGCTAAATCTCTTGACACCAAAAGTCCAAACATTACTCAAAACAACACCTCAAAACAATTGCAAGTTACTACTACAAAAGAATAGCAACCTCAATTACCTACTTCAAGTCAAGACACAAAACTCAGTGCAACAGGCAAACTCTCTAAACAAGATAAACATGAAAACTCAAGAGAGTTCCAACAACAAACTAAACAAAAGCTCTTTGAAAAGGTAAGCATGGAAACTAAGAGCAAAACAAGACAGTAGCTATGAAAAGATAAAGAACACACACAGCAAAGATAAGCATGAAAAGTCCTATGTTGTGTTCTAGATTTTGGAAGTGGAGCGTGTTTCTCTCCCACACAAACAAAGCTGGATTCTAAATTTTTATGAACAGCAAGAAAAGCTAAAGAAAACTAAAAATAAAACCTAAGAGCGAAACACTCCAAGAATAGCACATAACGCATGAAGCGATAAACATATAGTGAAACGAGAGACGAACTGATAATTGTTGATGGAGAAGGGGATGCACGGGAGCATCCCCAAGCTTAGACGCTTGAGTCTCCTTGAATATTTCTTGGGGATGCATGGGGGCATCCCCAAGCTTGAACGCTTGACTCTTCTTAATCTTCTATCATCATCTTCCCTCGCACACTTGAAAACTCCCTTCATACATAACTCATCATAATCTGATTAGCGAGGTTAGTACCCATAATAAAATATTTTTTCTCTACTGGAAATAAAGATAATCTTGAAGAGCTACTGTTTCTTAAGATTTCCAAAAAAAATTGCAAAGAAAAAGCAAGCTTAAGGTTTGCAAAAACGAGGGAAAGGCAAAACAGGACAGAATCTGTGTAAAACAGACCAGAAGGTAGTAAAGAATTTTTTAGGGACACTTCTGCAACTCAAATAAAAAAACTCAGACCATACGAAAGTTTCGTAATTGTATAGAGCACTCTGTGTAAAAAATTCAGCTCAAAAAGATGAACTGGGATTTTTCGCTGATTTTTCTAGTCACGAGGACAGAATATGTTTTCTGGACAGCATGTCACAACTTTCACTTCCCTTGTCATCTGAGGCTATAAAAGGCACAAAGCTTGAAAAGTAAAGATACAATGATGTTGCTACAGTAGTAACAATCATCAAGACCACTAAAAATATAAGAAAAACAAAAAGGAAACCCTAAATTCATTGCGGGCTGCCTCCCGAAAGCGCTTTTTTAAAGCCATTAGCTAGGCTTAATGCAAATAGATCAAGTCTTTTCAAGAAAATAACTAGCCCGTGTGACGGACTCAAAAGTCAACTTAATCTTTTTCCTAGGGAAGTGTTCCATACCTTTCTTGAGAGGGAATTGGAATTTTATAATCCCTTCTTTCATATCAATAATAGCACCCACGGTGTGAAGAAAAGGACGTCCCAAAATAATTGGACAAGAAGGTTCACATTCAATCTCCATAAAATTAAAATCGACGGGAACATAATTTTCATTGACAATGATAAGTACATCATCTATCTTCCCCAAAGGTTTCTTTACGGAAGAATCCACAAGACGAACACCAAAAGAACAAGCATCAAAAGGCGTCAATTCAAATATATCATACATTCTTTTGGGCATAACAGAGGTACTAGCTCCAACATCACATAAAGCATAGCAAGAAAATTTATTCAACTTAATTTTAATCATAGGATCCCAACCATATTCTAGCTTTCTAGGTATGGAGGCTTCTACCCTAAGCTTCCCCTCCCTATCTTTGATGAGAGCATTAGTGATATGCTCCGTGAAGGCAAGATTAAGTGTGCTAGTGTGGGGTCTCTAGACATCTTGTGAAGGAAACGAATAACTTTAGAAAGAGTGCAATTATCAAAATCAAGGTCACTACTATATGCTAGAGTAGTAGTGGTGTCCTTTAGGCTCACTTGTTTGGTAGCTTCTATAGTCATAGGAATTTCTTCTTCTACGGTTGAGGTCATAGCATCACCATTAATAGGTCCTATGGGACTAGGGGTGCATTGGGTGCTAAGAATTTGGATATCCTCAACCACTTGGATAGTAGCAACGGTATGGTGTGTAGAAAGGTTCTTAATTCTATCTTCTTCCTCCTTTTCTCTAGCCCATCTCTCTTTAAGTTTAGCCATCATCCTAATGTTTTCATTAATTTGCAATTGGATAGCATTCATAGGAGTGACCTTCTTCTCCTCAAGGGGAGAAGTTCTAATTTTAAGAAATTCTACTTCGTGGGCTAAATTGTCTACATTCGATGAGAGGTTATCTAGTTTGTCTAGTTTTTCCTTTACACTCTTGTTGAAGGCTTTTTGGGTAGTCATAAAGTCTTTAAGCATACTCTCTAATTCAGAAGTGGAGTTTTTGGTGCTAGGATAAGTGTTGTTGTTCCCATAGTTGTTGGAGGGGAACGGTCTAGGTTTGCTACCAAAGTTACTCCTATAACCATTGTTGTTGAAGTTGTTCCTAGAGATATAAAGTTCAAATCTACTTGATCCTGAGCAATCAAAGAATTTAAAGGAACATTTTGAGGATCAATAGGAGATTGCTTGGTAAGTAGAGACATAATCAAGTAAATTTTTTCATTTAGGGAGGAGATCTCCTCAACATAGTTTACCTTCCTACCTGTTGGAGCTCTTTCGGCGTGCCATTGGGAATAGTTGGTCATCAACTCATCGAGAAGTTTTGTAGCAGCACCAAGTGTAGTTGACATAAAGGTTCCTCCCGCGGCCAAATCTAGCAAGTTCCGCGAGGTAAAGTTCAAGCCTGCATAAAAAGTCTGGATAACCATCCAAGTAGTCAAACCATGCGTAGGGCAATTCTTAACAAGAGATTTCATGCGTTCCCAAGCTTGGGCAACGTGTTCATTATCCAATTGTTTAAAATTCATAATAAAGCTCCTCAACTGGATAATCTTAGAAGGGGGGTAGTACTTCCCAATAAAAGCAGCCTTGCACTTATCCCAAGAATCTATGCTATTCTTAGGCAAGGATTGAAACCAGATTTTAGCTTCATCTCTCAAGGAGAAAGGAAAAACCTTAAGCTTAACAATATCACCATCTACCTCTTTGTACTTTTGCATATCACAAAGCTCAATAAAATTATTTAAGTGCAAAGCAGCATCATCTCTAGCACCAGAGAATTGATCTTTCATAACAAGGTTCAGCAAAGCAGGTTTAATCTCATAAGAAGGTGCTTAAGTAGCAGGTGTAGCAATAGGAGTGCAGATAAAGTCACTGATGCTATGACTAGTGAAGTCACACAACTTGGTGTTTTCAGAGGAACCCATAGTAGCAGCAAGCAAGATAACTATTTTTTATTTTTCATAAAAGACACTAAAGCAAAAACTAAAAGGTAAACTAACAAGACTAAAAAGAAAAGATAAAAGATAGTGTGCAACTCCCCTATCTTGAAGAGTGGAGTCCCCGGCAACGGCGCCAGAAATTTGCTTGATACACGAGATAGCTTCTCGTCCCTCGTTGGTTACCCCAAGTGGAAGGTCAGATGTAGCGTAGCGGCAAATTTCCCTTAGCGAAGATGCTAATGTTTAGATTGTCTCCCGTAGGACTCCAACAGATACAAGAAGGTGGTGAAGTGAACAATGGCGTCGTTTACAACCTAAGGTTGCTTACTTCACCTGGACCTGCACTCACAACAGATAGCTTTGCTCCCAACGAGTACAGAGGAGTTGTCAATTCCTCCGGCCTTGTTGTTTACAAAGGATAAAACGCACGGGATAATAATGATAGTGATAGCTACGGAAAAGTAAATACTGAAAGTAAATTGAAGGTTTATACAGTGTTGGAAATATGGACCGGGGTCCTATGATGTTCACTAGTGATGTCTCTCTCCCAAAAGACGATAAAATAGCCATGCGAGGTAAACAATTTACAGCTGGGCAATTGACAGGATTATGTGCGCAAACCAATGCTAATTGTGCTAAACAGAAAGGAAGAGGCTCAAAAGCATGGGCATTACGCCAAGACAAGTAGACCGAAATCCATCTGCATCTACCCACTAATCATCCACCTTGAGATATCTATCGAGAACATCTCGCTGGTATTAAGTTGCGAGCCCCACCCAAAGTGCAAACCCAAAGCAACAGAGAACTGCATTAAAAAACACTTTTCATAAAGTAAATAATCCTTGCAACCGCGGTTACAAGCATCGTTGTTTTCCCCCTTGTGGCAACATCACATCCCCTAGACTCATGTTTCTGTCACTCAAGCTAGTCATCGGGGGGCATGAACCCACAATCATTCATAACGCTCCCTCTTGGAGTCAATACCTACTACTTGGCCAAAGCAATAAACAGCAATGGAGAACATGCAAAAATTACTCAAGAACATAAATATAAAAGAGGTGAATCAAATATATAACTCAAACACAATCTGAAAACATAATCTCATAATCCATCAGATCCCAGCAAACTCATCATAGCAACAACAGAAAGATTACATATGTGCCTAGATTATGTAGGGCAGCTCACGAGGTCTAATCCATGGAGAACAAAGAGGGGAGGAGAACATCACATAGCTACTGATCATAGACCCATGGTCCAAGGTGGAATATTCACGGTTCATCCGGGAAGCATCCATGGTGGTGGAGAAGCTCCCGGAGGTGATTCCTCCCTCCGGCAGGGTGCCGGGAAGAGGTCTTCTGGTGCTCCCGATCTTGGAAGCGCAACGGCGGCGGAACAGAGGAGAGATCGCGAAAAAGGGTTCCGTCCCCGAGGATTTCTCGTCACGGGGAATAAATAGGCGAAAGGGGGCAGCCAGAGGTGGGCCAGGGGCTCCAGGCGCCCCCCTGGCGCGGCCAGGGGTGGGGCCGCGCCCTCTGGCCGCCTGAGGCCCCCTGGATCCCCTCTGGCCCCTCTCGGGCTCTTCGCGAAGCTTCCGGTACGCTGATTTTTCCTATATTTTTCCCGGAACTTTTCTGGTACTTTTAATAAGGGGGAAACCTGAAATAGAAAAACAGCAGAAAACAGGAACTGGCACTGGGGTGCACTGAGTTAATAGGTTAGTCCAAATATGATCAAATGTGTATGGAACTTCATCAATATCATAGCAATATCACACAAAAGAGGCATGGAGCAAGCAGAAATTATAGATACGCTTTGGACGTATCAGGGGCTCGAGCACAAACTCCCCCCGAGAGACGCTATCTTCGCTTACGCGATGCTACCTAAAAGCACTCGGGGGATCGAGCACAAACTACCCCCGAGAGACGCTATCTTCGCTTACGCGACGCTACCTAAAGCACTCGCGGGCTCGAGCACAAACTCCCCCCGAGAGACGCTATCTTCGCTTACGCGAAGCTACCTATAAGCACTCTGGGGCTAGAGCACAAAGTCCCCCCGAGAGACGCTATCTTTGCTTACGCGACGCTACCTAAAAGCACTCGGGGCTCGAGCACAGACTCCCCCGGAGAGACGCTATCCTCGCTTACGAGACGCTGCCTAAAAGCACTCGGGGGCTCGAGCACAAACTCCCCCCCGAGAAACGTTATCATCGCCAGCCACAAAAGCAAAGACTCAGGGGCACGAGCACCAACATCTCCCGAAAAGGCATCACTTCGTTCACATAAACCCCACTCAAAACTTTTGTTCAGCATCAAGCGCGTTTTAGGATAAGGACAAAGCAGAAAGAGAAAATCCTTAGTCTTCACCTGATCACAAATGATCACCTAAAGACTCGGGGGCTACTCCCATCAGGAGCGCTGCCGCGCACCCGATGAAAATTCGGAGCAACTAAGCAGCTACAAGAAAGGACGGTCCGGGCGAGTAAAAGCTCACAGCCTATGCCTGATTCTACAAATAAAACGTAGCCTTAGGGGCTACTCCCATCGGGAGCGCTGCCGCGCACCCGACAACCTTAAACAAAGGAGTCGAAGACAATTCCTCATTACAAAGGAGTCGAAGAAAATTTCTCATTACAAAGGAGTCGAAAACATTTCTCATTACAAAGGACTCGAGGACAGTTCTCTTTACAAAAGGACTCATTACAAAGGACTCGAGCAGCTACCAGAAGGATTACAATACCAATCATCCCACAGAATTATGACTACTACATATGTTCTCATGCTGAGATAATTGGCACTTTCATCCCATAACTTGACGAGCGTCACCACAGACAAAGTAAAAACTAAGCCTGCGAAGAAGCAAGTCGCTGCCCTCCAGTTCTACAAGGTGCCTTGCCTACTGACGCACCCGCTTGACGACTGGCTTGACGTCGAGTTCACCCCTAGAACTAGAAGAGCAAGCACCACCAGCCGAGGAGTCGGAAGAATATGAAGTCACAGGATAAGCAGGCGAAACACCCCTCGATCCACCAGAACTATCACTGCTTGTTTCCCCCAGTGTGGATCCAGACGGTTGCCACCGACATCAAAGGCATGAACGGTGAGGGTATCTTCACCATCAAAATGACAGCACAGACTATCCCCATCGCGCAAGTTCATATGCCGCGAAAACGACCTCCAGCCCGATCCAAGAAAAATCAAGCAAGAACTATCAACAATCAGTTCCACCCAAGAAGGAGATCGAGCACACCCTTGAATTCGGAGCCACAAACCCCTCAAGTTAAGCTCAGAAATCATGGAAGCAAACGAGGACGGAAGAGGGATTCGAGTAGCGGCCCGACTAAGAACGCGCAGAAGGAAGTCATGGCGCCAAACACCCTCATCCGCACAAGACGAAGAGGGCATCATCTCAGCTCCACGAAGACAACCACGCGAAGAGCGAGGCGTACGGCCACCACGACCACGCCAGCCACGGCCTCGACCATCCGGAACAGCACCACACTTTGGAGCCATCAGAAGAAGAAGAGGAAAGGAAATATAGGAGAAGATTGGATGCCACGGCCTAGGCAAAACAGCAACGGATATTTATAGCGCAGCCTAGGGGCAAACCGGGAAACCACGCAGAAGCCCACACGGTATCATCATTAATTCAAATACCAACACGCTGGACGTTACGAATTCCGAGACAAGATGCCTTCTCACGGTCCGCACTATTTAAAGGACACGTCAAATCACGCGTGTTTCCCATGCATGCCTTGGAAACCCAACGGGCAGCGACAGCACGGCGTCCAAGTCGTCATTATGACTGGCCAGGAGATGCGACGGATCAAAGACCAAACGTCGTCATCTCATTGATCACCAAAGAGCATCATCACGATGTTTATCCCCGCAACATCTAAAGAAGGACGGATCCAAGATAAAAAGAATTGGGAAAAATCAGACCGGCAAAGACCACCTGTCTATCGGTACTAAAATATTCTGATTTTCGATCCAAATTTTTTACTCCCATCGGGAGCGCCGTGTCTTCTCTAAAAACAAGGTTCAGAATCTCAAGAGTTCGGGTGCTCCCTCACCCAGAAGGTAAAGATGTGCTCGAGTGGCCACTCGCACCAACAAGTAATCATGACATCTACAGAGTTTCAGGTGCTCCCTCACCCAGAAGGAAAACACGTGATCAAGTGCTCACTCGCACTAGCATAAACGACGTACCTTCAGAGTTCGGGTGCTCCCTCACCCTGAAGAGAGCAAAGCATTCGAGTGACTACTCGCAAAGACTCAACAAGTATTCGACAATATAATCTACTCGCGCACTCGACGACTTTCCGAGTGGGCGCTTTCTTATTTTCCTCGCCCGATCTCGCAAAAAGCTCCTCGAGTGACTACTAATAGCTCTCATGATCGTTCATTCCAAGTGGGTACATCTCTAATTAGGCTCCACGCCTCTATAAAAAATGATACCTAGGCTGCGACTTGCTGTACCCAGATGCCACGCAAGCTTAGCGTGTAGGTAGGACCCCGCTGCGCAGACGGCCGGGTCGGGACTTTCCACAGCGCGACTTCATTCCCGACATTTTCCATGCGCTCGCATGATAGAGAGATGAGCCGATAAGGGAAGCGTTAAGGCTGTTTACTGGGCCCGGCAGCATTGATCCTATAAGACTTGCAGCGGAATGAACTTTGCTAGACACCGGTCGTTCCCAAGTTCGTGTCGAGGGACACGGGCTTGATTGGGCTACTGAGGTATTTTCCACTAGTGCAATACACCAAGTCTCGACCAGTCGACTACCTTGGGCCCTTTCAGCTTAGCATCCCTCAAAATAAAACATTTGTCATGGCTAAAGCTGCCAGCGACCCGCAGCCGCGCTGCGCATATGAAAGTGAACGAGGAAGAATTCGAGTCCCTACGCGACTCTTCGAGTCCCCGAGGCACTCAGGGGCTACTGACGAGGGGGTGACCCCACGACTCCTGCGTGTGAGGATACCTGGTGCATACGAAGACAAAGAGGCCCGCTGGAACCTTCGACAGGCCCACGACTGGCCCGCTCTAAGCACCGACATAGGAGTCCGCGACCAATATGGAAGTCAAGACTTGGCGTTTAAGGCAAGACTAGAATTAGGCAATCGTCCTTGTAACCTGAGACGGACTCCCCGAGACCCGGCCTAGTATATAAAGGCTGGGAGGGGGGACGCCTTAGGACATCCAATCTACAATCAACACCTCCGGTCTTGCGCGAACTCGCCTAGGCTTCCACTGTAATTGCCCCTTCGCATAATATTATTGAGCAGGAAGTGCTTATCCTGTTAGCCAACGAGTATCGCCAACCTGTTCCTTCTCTCCGATCTAACCCAGGGTCCCTGACCATGGGATTTGCCGAGGCTGATCCTCGTCACCAGGGGTCCATGCGCCAGGTGGCCGCCTGGGCCCCTGGTGGTGGCCCTCTCGCCCCACTTGGGTGCTTCTAGAAGACTCCATTACGCTGATTTTTTATCCGATTTTTCCCGAATTTTGGGAGCATTTTTAATATGGGGAAACCTGGAATAAAAAAAAGCAGAAAACAGGAACTGGCACTGGGGTGCACTGAGTTAGTAGGTTAGTCGAAATATGATCAAAAGTGTATTGAAGTGTATCTACATCATAGCAATATCACACAAAACATGCATGGAGCAAGCAGAAATTATCGATACGTTTGAGACGTATCAGGTGGCGGCGGCTCCGCGACGGAAACTGGAAAAGTGACTCATGTTTCGGGGTTTTCCCGTCACGGGAATAAATAAGGGAATCGGTAGGGCACCAGAGGAGGGGGAGTCCCCCAGGCGACCCCGTGGTGCGGCCAGGGGTGGGGCCGCGCCAGTAGGGCGCCTGGAGCCCCTTTGGCCCCCCTCTGTCCCCACTTATGGTCCGTGGAAGCTTCGGGTGCGTGGATTTTTCCTGAATTTTCCTAGAATTTTCCGAGATACCTAAAAATTCACTTTCCTGCACATAATAAAACCATACAGGCAGCTCTGCTGAAAACAGCGTCAGTCCGGGTTAGTTTAGTTCAAATCATGCAAGAATGAGGTCAAAACAATAGAAAAAGTGTTTCGAAAAGTAGATACGTTTGAGACGTATCAGCGTGCGCCCTGGAGTCTGAAGCTTATAGGAGCAATTCTCAAGTCCACAAATGACCCATATGCGAAAGGTGTGGATGGACGCATGTGGTAAAGGCATGGCGTGCCAACCATGTCATAGAGAAGGGGCTCCTCTGTAGATTCGCAGCAAGCCATAGAGAAGAAGGCTGGGGAGGATGGTCATGCCCGAATCCTAATGAAGCAGCAAGCATGGGCGCCCAGGCCCTCGTTTTCGAGAAGCTTGGGCCGCCTAGGCCCTCGCCGACATTCCCCTGAAAGAGGATGAGAGATCTGGTGACGCTTTTGATTGATCCGACTCCATTGACGAGCATATGAAAATTGAGTTGTATCGCAACTTTTATCGGTACTTCCGCGGTAAGGGGGACAAGAGCAAGGGGCAAGGACAGTTGTCGATGATGGACTTTCCCTATCTTAGTATTCTTTAATTATGAAAAATCGGTAGCCTATGTCATCATTTTGATAGTTTCATTGTATGTTTGAAGTCCACTATGTCCGAAATATGTGCTGAAAATTATAATACGTGCGTTGATTTGCATTACATGCTTATGTATGAATTTAAAAGTTCAACATGAGAGGAAGGTAAGAGAAAGGCTCGTAAACATGGATAATTGAAAAATAATCGGCTTCTGTGTGCGGATACATTTTACAACCGATTTTTCATTATAGTATTGTAACGCCCCAGCCGCAGCCACCGGTTCATGGTCGTTAAGCCTGATGGAATTTAGGTTATCCTCACAGACCAATACTAGTTTTCTCTACACACTTTGTCCTCACGCATGCGCCTCTAGAAAGAATTTTCCAATTGATCAACCATTCTTAAATCTCTTCAAGCTAAATACGCTTGATTTGAGAGTTTTTTTTGAAGATGAGCTTCCGAAAAACAAGGTACACTGTTAGTATGGGATAGAGTTAAATCATCGCATGATGCAATTTCTGTTAAAGTTAGAATTGTTTTGTTGAAGGATGTCCCCATTAGAATTGTGGTTTCTGATGCTGACCAACTCATGAGCAACTCTTGGACATTCCCTGTGGTGATTTTTCAAGACCAGCCACTCGGAGGACCACTGGCTGAAGAGGACCCCATTCCTTTGGATGGAAATCCACATCCAAGACCACCTGATGCATTTCATCATCCCAATCAGGATTTGGTAGTGGGACCGGCACCATTCCATCTTTTTTAGAATGACAACCAGCAGAATCCAAACAATGTCATTGCTCCGAGTAATGAATTAGAGGGAGAACATGAGGAAGGTGAATTGGGACATTGGGCATTCCCTGAACCTGCAGAACAGGGGATTGATCAGGAAATCATTCATGGTGAATTCCCTCTTATGGCAGATTTTGTGGAACCACTGAATGCACACAATGGACATGTAGATGATAGTGAAGTTACACTCTCTTTGGGGATATCTGGACCTGTCAACAGCTCAATTGCTTCAGGAGATGGAGATCAACTGAATCTTACGGATTTTGATCCTCTTCCACCACATAACCCACCCAGCATGCCCCTGCTGCCACTGGATCTTATTGATCTCAATGCTCCTTTAATTCATGAGGCACATAATTTCAAAGATGATATACTTTCGCTGCTTCATGTTCCTGGAGAATAGACATACAACACAGACATCATTCCAGAGAAAATTCAAGAAAACAATATTCTACCTCAGTCAGCAGATATGGGAGATGCTCAGTTACCAAGTCTGAATATTGCTGAAGAGACAGAGGCCATTGCTGCAGATGGGCCTAATGCAATGTTGCAAGAGGAGCAGGCACTACTGCAAGATGATGAAGAAATGCTTCATGCAGCCATGCAACTCCAAGATAATGAGAATGTCATTTAATCACCACATTGTTCAGATATTATGTTTCCTGAAACCTTACAAACACACCATGCAGCACTAAGAGAGATGACTGCACCATGTCTGGACAAGGAGGACATGACAAGCCCAGCTTTTGTGGAAAAGGAGGTGCAGCAGCTAGAGGATACTGAGCAGAACTTCCAGACCAACACTGAAAACACCATGCTGGAGAAAGTTACTCAGCCTGAGAATGGTACAGATTAAGGTATATCATGAGCACCACCTGGTTTTCCTTTTCCATTATTTCGAGCATTATCCTCATCTAACACATCTATGAAATCATATGCTGCACAACAAGGGCATAAGGAGACTGAACCCTTCAGCAAGCAGGGGGAGGAACTATGTAGAAAACATTTTTCACCCATCCCTGATGCTCCTACAATTCAGGTACCTCTGGAATGGTGCAATTTCATTATCATTGCTCTGCTTTCCCCTCATAATTTTGAATGGTGCAAATCACTGCTGGTCTCACAAATTTGGAAATTATTATTGAAAAGGACAACTATAAGGAATTCTTGCAATTTCACCTACCTGATTCTTGTCCTGTATCTCAGGCACCTCTCTGCATCAACAATGAAAAGCAGGACACAGCAGACAGTCAGGAGCCTCCACTGCAGGAGATGATCACACCTAGGCCATCTATTCAGGCCATGCAAACCACTCCTCTCACCATTCAATATCAGAGGAAGAGGAAAGAAAAGGCACCATTGGTTGAATATGAGGTAAGAAGAAGCTGCAGAATCCATAACATTTACAAGGGCTACAAGAAAAATAACTAAATTAACAAACATTGTTTCACATGTAACACTGTGCCACCTGAACTGCCACAAAAGATTGTAAAAAATCTCTCTGTCTCATTCTTCAAGGTGGCTGATAAAGACTGTCAAGAGGAGCAGCTTAAAAAAATCAAGAAGAAGAAAACCATTGTTGCTGGCAACAAGGGAGAAGTGACTAGGCCAAAGGGGGCAAGTAGAATATGGTAGTTGTTTCATCCGATCATAGGGTTGCTTTTGTGGTTCAGATGTTGGTGAAACTTTATATGTTTATCATGGTGTGGTTCACAAACATGACTGGTAGTTTGTATCCCTCATTTGAGACCCGTGAGATGAGGGTTGTACAGTTTAATGCTTTTGCAGTTTATTATGGTACTTGCACTTTACTACAGTATGATCAGATGTTGATGATTTTAAGGAGGTGCTATTTTGTCAGTGATCACAATTTTCATCATGAATAGAAACTGGAATATTTTGAACTGGAATATCAGAGGAATCAAGGACCCTGATAAATGACTAGCTATTAATGCTAAAATCAGGTAAGACCTAGCAGTAATTTCATTTGCATTCAGGAAAACTAATAGGGAACTATTTGACAGTAGATATCTGCACAATCTTTGTCCCAAGCACTTCAATATATTTGACTTTGTTCCATCTATTGGGGCATCTGGAGGTATCCTCACTGCATGGAATGGATCATTATTCATTGGGGAAACACTTTTCAAGAACAAATTCTCTCTGTCCATTAGATTTACATCTAAGATGACAGGGGACACATGGATCCTCACTAATATTTTGGCCCTTGCCAAGAAGACAGCAGGATTGAGTTCCTCTCTTGGTTCAAGGATATTGACATGCCATAAGAAACCAGATGGATGATCATGGGTGACTTCAATTATATAAGATACCCACAGAACATGAACAGAGAAGGTGGCAGTTTTCATGACATGCTCAAATTTAATGAGGCCATCAGCACTTTTGGACTGGTGGAAATCCCACTGAAAGGGAGAGTATTTACATGGAGCAGTATGCAGCATGCTCCACTGCTCCAGAAACTTGACTGGGTTTTTACTTCTGAGTCATGGACAAATACTTATCCCAACACATTGGTGTTCCCACTTGCTAAACCTATTTCAGACCACTCCCCATGTCTCATCCAAATCAGCACCAGGATTCCTAAAGCTGCCATATTCAGATTTGAAAACTACTGGCTTGAGATTGAAGGTTTCAAAGAATTTGCTAAAAATAACTGGAACCAACATTTACAGATGCAGGACAGTGCTAAAAGAATCACTGCCAAATTTAAGAGACTGAGACAAGGACTTAAATTTTGGGCTAGAAGTATTTCCAAGATTGGGGGATTAATCAAGGCATCAAATGAAGTTTTACTTTTCTTGTAAAAAATTGAGGAATTCAGACCACTCTCCACAATGGAAGAAAATTGCAGGGATATTATTAAGCAGCATTCAATCAAACTACTAAAACTGCAGATGCTTTACTGGAAGCAAAGAGCAACCATCAGATGGGTCAAATTTGGGGAAGCTAACTCCAAATATTTCAAGCCAAAGCTACAATCAAGCATACAGTTAACTTCATTGATGCACTTCAAGACCAGAATGGTATCATACAAAGAGAACATCACATCAAGGCTGATATTCTATGGAAGGCATTTAAATCAAGGCTGGGACTAAGACTCACATCAATAATCGACTCAAACTGGATGAATTGCTCCCTAGACATCATCAAGCATGTGAGTTGGATGCACCATTCACAAAGGAAGAAATTGACAATGTGATCAAAAACCTGCCAATCGACAAATCCCCTGGACCTGATGGCTTTTCCAACAAATTTGTCAAAGCATGCTGGGATTTCATGGCACCTGATTTCTACGCATTAATTGATGATTTTTATCATGGCAACATCACATTGCAGATTATTAATGGGTCATACATCACACTGATTCCCAAAAAAGATGCACCAATTATGCCTAATGATTTCAGACCCATTTCACTCCTGAATTGTTCATTAAAAATCATCACCAAACTGTTGGCCAACAGGTTACAGAAGATCATCCTAGAAATGGTACATGCAAATCAATATTGATTTCTTCACAATAGATCAATTCAAGATTGTTTGGCCTGGCATTTGAATTTACTCATCAGTGCAATTCATCCAAGAAGGAGCTCATCCTACTCAAACTGGACTTTGAAAAGGCATTTGATATTATTGAGCATCAAGAAATTATTGATATTTTGAAAGCAAGAGGATTTGGACCAAGATGGATTAAGTGGATCCAACTGATTCTTGATACTGGACACTCATCAGTTCTCCTCAATGGCATCCCTGGAAAGAAATTCATCTGCAAAAGAGGAGTCAGACAGGGTGATCCGTTATCACCACTATTATTTGTCCTTGTTGCAGATTTATTTCAAACCATTATGAATGAAGCCATGTCTGCTAACCTGATAGAACATCCCCCGCCTAATCATCCATGTTTCAATTTCCCAGTGATTCAATATGCTGATGATACTGTGCTCATTATGCCTGCATCATTTTCACAGTTGGGGCATCTCAAGAACCTTTTGCTCCATTTTCAAGATTACACTGGCCTGAAAATCAATTATGCTAAGACTATGATGGTACCATTAAATGTCCAGGAACATCATCTGCAACAACTGGCATCATATTTAGGCTGCACAGTTGGTCAATTTCCATTTACATACTTGGGGTTTCCACTTCATACTCAAAAACCCAAGATGGAAGCATTTGCACCCATCCTCCAGAGAATTGACAGAAGACTGACAGGGTGCTCGACTCTCCTCTCCCAAGGAGAAAAATGGATTCTCATCAACTCAGTCTTCACCAGCCTCCCTGCATTGTATATGAGAACTTTGACTCTGCCATTGGGTATTGTGGAACAGATCAACAAAGCACTAAAACATTGATTTTGGAGAAAATACGGTATGGAGGATAGAGGCACTGCTCTCATCAAATGGAGCAAAGTCTGCAAACCTAAGAAGCAGGGGGGTCTGGGAGTTCATGATCTACAGATACAAAACCAATGTTTGCAGATGAAATTCCTACATAAATTTCTCAACCATGAAGAGCTACCGTGGGTGGAATTGATATGGAAATCATATTATCCTGAGGGTAAGATTACAGATAGAGAAGTTGGATCATTTTGGTGGAAAGGTATCTTAATGCACCTACCCAAATTCAAATCATTGGCTACTGGGCATATTGGGACAGGGAGAAACATTTATCTCCGGAGGGATCATTGGGGACATGGCATTCTGTAGGACACTTTCCCTAAACTTTTATCATTTGCCAGAGATATGAATGTGTCGATTGTTGAACTCATCCACAACCCTGAACCAGAAGAACATTTCCATCTGCCTTTATCCAATGAGGCATTTGCAGAGCTGCTGACACTCCAAAGCCATTTGGATAACCTTCAGATCAATGATGAGCATGACAAATGGACATACAGTTGGTGTAGCAAAGACTTTTCCACCTAAAAAATCTACCAAGAGATTTTCCCTAAAGAGGCTACACCCAAAGTATTCAAACAAATCTGGAAAAGTGCAGTTATTCTGAAGCATAAAGTGTTCTTCTGGCTACTCCTGTATGATAGGATTAACACCAAAAATCTTCTCAAAAGGAAGACATTCTTTATGCCATCATACAACTGCTCTTTGTGCAACCTTAATACAGAAGAGACCTTGGTTCATCTCTTTTGGGACTGTCCATTTGCATTGATGTGCTGGGATTTCATTACAGTGGAGAAAAGAGGAGGTATCTCATGTATGGATGAGATTGATCTCCTATATAAATGTTTGCCATCAGAGATTGCCATGGAAATCATCATCATGGGGTGTTGGAATATCCGGATCAGAAGAAATGAGTACATATTCAGAGGGATTCAACCCACATTCATGGCATGGAAAAGAGCACTTACAGAGGATCTCAAACTTATACTGCACAGGATCAAAGAGAAGTATATATCAACCAATCTTGAGGCACTGGATTGAGAGATACCTGGAATAATTTGAATCCAAGACTTTTTTTCATTATGTCGAAACTCAGATCATGCATTGGTTCACTTTTTGTAACATACTTTATTTATATATATATATATATATAAAATACTGTAGAACGATTGTTCTACAGTCTTAGTTTCAAAAAAATAAAATAAGATACACCTCATTAATATAAGTAGTCTATCATTTTTACTAAAGCCAGGATGTCACAAGTACTCCATTCGTTCTTATAATAAGTATCGTGGATTTATTTAATTTTTTATGCATCTAGATTTAGTTTAGCATCTACATACATCCATATTAAAAAAGTTAACAACATTTATATTGGAACGAAACAAGTGGATGCTTAAAAAGGCCATGAATTATCAAGCACACGTATAACCACCACGAATATGTAAAAAATGTTCAGGATCCACGTTCGGTTGTTTCGTTTAGTGATACATTTCCATCTGTCTCTTTACCAACTTTCATAGCTAGGTTTCCCGCAAGAATAAACTTACATAGCTAAGAGCCTAGGATGTTTTATATATTTCCTGCCAAGCTTGTTTAATTAGTCAGGAAGCTAGCCCCCTGGCAATGTTTTGACTCTAGGTTTATGCAGCCGGCTTACGTGTGGCATGACGAGTAAAAAGGGACAACGACGCTTGCGCTGTACTGAGTGCTGTGGTTGGTTGGTTCGTTCGTTGGCCGTCGCTCCTACCTCGTTGCTCAAGACAGAATAAGTTGTATAGTGTTTTAGATGTAGTATTGTTTTTTAAGCTAGTCTAATTTGAAAAACCATACTATATTATAATACAGAGGTAGTATCAAACTCACAGGCGTTTGTTCAGTTCGATCTTATAATTGTCCAGAAAATAGCATAGATGGTTTTTCTTTAGGTGAAATGGCAAAGATGGTTGAAATCGACAGCAACTGCTTCATTACCTACGTTAGCTACAAATACAAATGTAGGGTGATGAGATTAAGTTGGCGTTAGCGGAGAGATATATATGAGATCTTCCGTGAAAAAGTCCAAAATCCGGAGGATACCGCTCACGCGTGTACCTCTGTCAAATTTTAATTTTTGGCCGAATGCTCACTGTATTGGTGCGTATTTGCTTTCCCCTTGCTCTTTCTCAGGAAAAAAGATTGCGTACATAACTGTTGTTAGACTTGGCAAACGCTAAGACAAATCCAACTATGGCGGCTCCGTAAGCTCCGGAGGATGACTGGATGAGGCTGCCATGCATCTTCCTTTCTCGATTAGTGTCTTTGGTTGAAAACTCCGCACGGCTTGTAGCCCGTTGACATGGTAACGGCATCTTCATCATCCACCTTCTCAGTCTTCTCCGCCGCGGCTCCTCCAGCCTGTGCCTGCCGTTCCCAAGGCTCCATCGCCATGCACCGGCAGCAGCAGGAGAGGCGAGTGGTGGTGGCGGGCGGCGGCGACGAGGAGGATGTACAAGGGAACGGCGAGGAAGGAGGCTGCTCTGATCGAGCAGAAGGTCGCGGAGGCGTGTAATGGGCAACAAAGAGAGGCGGATGAGGGGTGCCGGGTGGCGTGAGACGAGGTGGAGGAGGTGAGCAGTGCAATGGCCGACCTCCGCCGCCGCATCGCCGAGGGCGCCATGACCCCCTCGAGCACTTGTGCTCCAATAACCCCCTCGCCGACGACTGCGCCGTCGTCTACGATGACTGACCCATCCATCTACCACACCATCATCAGTTCAGTTCAGCTCAGTTCCTTGTTGGGGTACGATTCTCAGATATGCATGTTGGTGGCTCGTACAGATTGTCGAGAACAGGTACTCTTCAGTTAGCGGTGATGTCCATTTGTAAATTGTGGGCATAAGAATTTGACGTGTCAGAGCATTGCAGCTGCTCGTGAAATGCAGTTGTGAAAATCCCGGTCAGATTGAGCACTTCTATCTCTTGTTTGATTCCTGTATTTTTCCTTTTTCCAACACTAGTGATGATATGCCGGGTGGATAAATACGACGTGCATAACGTATGAATATGACTAGTGATCCTTCTTGCCTTCTTCAACCAGTGGGGGTGAGGTACGGTGACACAAGGGCAGTTCTTATGACGTTTCCGTTATCCTGATCAGCCGTTTTGTTTGTGCACCTCAACAGCCGGCAAGTAATGTTTGTTGGTTCGTCACGCTCACGCTCATCTTGTTGCTTTCTGCCCAGAACAAACTACAGGAAGCGTACCTGACCAGTGAGCTAGTATTATCTTGGTTTTTTCCGGGGAACCAGTGAGCTATTGTTATATGGAGTATTATTCTTTCAGCAGATCGCATATGCCCCGGGGGAACACAAGCAAACGGCGTGTGCTTTTGTTGGTTGGACGGTAGCTACGTCGCTGCTTTATTTAATTTTCTTGTTCTTGTCGAGCAGGAGAATCGAAAAGGGTTAGTTGGACCATGGTCAGGTCAGCTAGCTAATCGATACCAATACCATGTTACGGGCGTATAACTACAGTACTAGGCCAAGCGATTAGCAGCTCTAGCGTACCAGTAGTTGGCACGAGCATATGCGTATCAGAATCGCAACACCAACAACATGCATGCTCTCCACCAGCTCAGACCTAACATGTATGGCCGCCTGGAAGTCTCCAACGAAGAGATGTAGATGCCCCCCCCCCCCCCCCCCCCGGCGCGTATCTCGACAAAACCGTAGCCGTCCTATACATTGTTAATTGATACGCGAGAATCGAGACGCTCAAGTTAATCGATCTGGTATGCATTTTTCAGTTTTCTACTATCTATTTGAAGCTAAATTTGGAGAGAGGGATGGCGGTTGGCGACACGACTAGGGTTGGCGATCGCGCCGGTCTCGACGGCGATCGGGCCGCCGTGCGACGCGAGCGCGACGACGAGCGACATGAGGAGGGAGATGAGGTGCGCATGGAACGCCTCTTCTCACCGGTCATGTTTTCGGTGGCGTCGACGTCACCTCCCAGGTTCCTTCCTGGCCTGATCCAACGCAGATGGGGGAAACTCGAGCTTCTGACGGCGAAGGGGAGTCTGATCGATACAGCGGAGCTCACCGCCGGCGAGGGCCTCCAGGTGGGGTGATCTGGTCACGTTCCGACTGCATGTTGCTAGGTGTGTCACGCCAGATGTGTACGAAGATTGGTTGCGCATGCGGGTACACGGAGAGACGGGTGCGAGGCACAGTAATGGTGGGTCGGAGGGGAGATGTGACACGGGAGATGGGTCCTGCGGGCCTGGATATAAGGAGGCGGTGGTCGTCGTTTCTGATCTCCCATCTCCCCCACTTCCCCCATTCTCCGGATCCAGCGAGCTCCGAGCGATACCCCATGGCGGCCGTGATGGAGTACCTCCAGTACATGGATCTGGCGGGTCACGACGACGAGAAGAGGGTCCGGATGTGCGAGATCCGCTCCTGGTTCCCTCACAGGCGGGCCATGGCAAGGTTTGCGGACAAGTTTGGGGATCGATGACAAAGAGAGAGTGGGTTTCTGCCTTCGGAGATCGAGTTGTGGATCCGATAGAGATGTTGTTGTGGGCGATGGAGAGGACAGACTCACCGGATCCGAAAACGAAGCAGAAGTGGTGGGGGATGAGGTCGCGCATGGAACATCCTCCTGCCGAAGACGATCCGGAGAAAATCAATGGAGTGATAGTGCTGACTCTGCCACCGACGATTCGCTACTACCAGGGTTTTGGAGACAGAGAAAAATCGTCATAAGTGGTGGCGTGATACGTCCCAAACGTATCTATAATTTCTGCTTGCTCCATGCATGATTTGTGTGAATTTGCCATGTTTTGCTTGAACTTTCATACACTTTTTATCACATTTGGACTAACCTATTAATTCAGTGCACCCAATTCCCAGTTCCTGTTTTCTGCTGTTTTTGTATTTCAGGTTTTCCGGCCATTAAAAGTGTCAAATAAATCCTGGAAAATTATATAAAAAATCAGCGACCCGGAAGCTTCCCGAAGAACCAAAGTGGGAAGGAGGTGGACCCACCAGGACCCCAGGAGGGTCCCTGGCGCGGCCCCACCCTAGGCCGCGCCAGGAGGCCTCCTGGCTGCCCTGTGGCCCCTCTCGGTGCCCCCTTTGGCCTATATTTTGCCCTCGTGACCGAAACCCCTAATATCGATCTGCTATTCCTGTTCTCCTCTCTGTTCCGCCGCCGCCGTTTCAAGATCGGGGCTGCCAGGAGAAGCTGCCCCGGCACCCTACCGGAAGGAGGAATCCCATCCGGGAGACCATCCATCACCATGGACGCCTCCCGGATGTCTTGTGAGTAGTCCCCCTTGGACCATGGGTCCATGACCAGTAGATATGTGATGTTCTCTTCCCCTCTTTGTGCTTCCACTTTCGACACCTCGTGAGCTGCCTCACATGATCGAGGCACCTTTCTAATTTCTTTCTTGCCATGCTGAGTTTGCTGGGATCTGATGGATTATGAGATTATGTTCAGATTGTGATGAGTAATATATTTGGTTATCTTTTATATTTGTGTTCTTTAGTAAATTCTTGCATTTTCTCCATTGTCGTATTTTGCTTTTGCCAAGTGATTTGTTGCAACTCCAAGAGGGGGCGTTATGCTTGATTGTGGGTTCAGCCCCTTGATGTCTAGCTTGAGTGACAGAAATATGAGACTAGGGGATGTGTTGTTGCCACCAGGGATAAAACAACGGTGCTTGTACTTGCGGATGCAAGGATTGTTTACTTTACGCATGGTTCTTTTAATGCAGTTGTCCGTTGCTTTGAGTTTACACTTTGGGTGGGATTCACAACTTAATATCAGCAAGATGTTCTTGATAGATATCTCAAGGTGGATGATTCATAGTAGATGCGGATGGATTTTGGTCTACTTACCTTGGCGTACTGCCCATTGATTTTGAGCCTCTTCCTTTCTTTTGTAGCATAGTTAGCATTGCGGTGCGTTTATAATCCTGTCAATTGCCCAGCTGTGATTTTTTTTACCTCGCTAGCACTTTTATCGTCTTTTGGAGAGATACATCACTAGTGAACATCATGGGACCCCGGTCCATATTCCATCATTGTTTACACCTTCAATTTACTTTCAGTTCTTTACTTTCCGTTGCCACTATTATTATCTCTTGCGTTGATCCTTTGTAAACGGCAAGGCCGGAGGAATTGACAACTCCTCTGTGCTCGTTGTGAGCAAAGTTATTTGCTGTGTGTGTAGGTCCAGGCGAAGTTAGCAACCTCGGCGCCATTGTTCACTTTACCACCTTCTTGTATCTCTGTGAGTCCTACGGGAGACAAACCCTATCCTCTACATAGGGGGAATTCTGCTGCTACGCTACATCTCACCTTCCACTTGGGGTAACCAACGAGAAGCGAGAGAAGTATCTTCCTTGCTAGCATCATGGCGCCGCCGGTTCCTCTACGCGTCAAGCCGCCTCCGAAGAACTGGAAGCCGATGACACTACCTCACCGCTCTGCACTCTTCCCTCGCCGCTCGGCAAGGATTCAGAAGCTTGCGAGGGGCGCACGCCAGGCGTAGGGAGCTCTCCTGCCGGCAGTCGTTTCTGGCTGCTAGCAGGGGAGCTCTCCTCGGACGAGGAGGAATCGACACCACAAGGTACGATTCCTGGTTCCAGATATGGAAATGCTTCGCGATACATCCTTGATGGTGACTCAAATGCTCCTTTGCTTCCTAAGCGTGTTAAGAATAAGAATAAAATCAAAATGTTTGATAGAAAGTATAATCATCAGATAAATGGAAACAGTGGGTTTATGAACCCCAAATCAACTTGGTTGACTGAGAATAGGAAGGGGGAAATTATCCTTGGTGAAAGTGTAATGAAATGGTGTGGTAGTGAAGCTTTCTTGCCTATCCTTAATTATGATGTTGAGGATAGGATTGGTTTTGATGTGGGTTGCTTAGAGAGTAAGATAGATGTGGGTGAATGTGATAATCTAACAAAATCTAAAGATGGGAGTGAGATCGGAGAGGTTTGTGGACCTTTAAATCTGATGTTCCCCATATTAGATATTGATGATATTAATATAAAAGAAGATTCTGATGAGATTAATGAGGAGAAAAAGAATTCACCTAGAGGTGAGATTAAAAAAGAATGGGACAATGAGGCAATTGGGTTCTCCTTTCTAAATCTAGAAGATTCCCTTTCTCTCTCTGGTGAAGAGCTGACAGGTGGGGACACTGATGGTCTTTTGGCTGGTATATATATCCCCCTCTCACCTGTGGAGGCAGAGAGGGAGGAAAAGCTAGGGTTCCCAGTTGCGCCGCCAGACATGGCTTTCAATCATAGTGGAGGAAGAGGATTCAACAACAATTCTTTTAGAGGGGGTAGGAACAATTTTCAGGGGATAGGCTGGAGATTTGATGATAGGGAAAATTTTGGTGGCCAAGGCATAGGGGGAAATTCTTTCTCCAACAGATAAGAGAGGCCTCATGCTGACTTCCCACAAGATAGGAGAGATCTGAGATCTGGGGATTTTAATCAACTACTTGAGGGTGGAAGGAGATCTGAGATGGGAGGTGAGGAAGGAAGAATCAAAAGTTCCACTGGAGGAGCCAACACTGGTGAGAGATCTGCTGGCACTAATTCCATCTCTCCATCCCCAGATCTGTTTTCCCCGCAAAATTTTCTTGGTGCTTTGGTGGCTCAATTAGCCCAAGTCCAAAACCTGGGGGAAATTGGGACTGCTGCTGCTGGTACTGCTGGTTCTACCAGGGCTAACTCATCCCAAAATCTGGGGAGTGGGGGTTCCAAAGGGGCTGAGAAGAGTGGGGGTGTTATGATTTCTTCCACATATGGGATCAAAGGGAAAGGGAAGGTTGGTGGTGAGAAGGTATTTATTGAAGGAGGATTTGGAGAGGGTAACAGGTTTAGAAATGGGTGCAATAAATGTAAGAGCTCTTCCCATGGCACTAAAGATTGCAAGCTGGGGAACTGTGTGATATGTGAGAAAGATTCTCACATCACTGATGAATGTGCTTGGCTGAAGCAACTGAAGCCAACCCCAAAATATGTGGGGTTTGCTGCCAAGGGGCTGGGGATTCTTTTAGTGCAGAATTCTAAGGATTCCATGGAAATGGCTCACAGCAACCCTTTGGTTTTGATCCAGGTCAAATCTGATCAACTAAATGAGACTGAGTTCCTTGAGGGGTTCCAATACATGTTTAATTGGAATTGGAAGTGGAGAATCAAAAGCAAGAATAAAGATGGATACCTGATGAGGTTTCCTAATAAAGATAAACTGATGGAACTAGCAAACTTCAAGGACTTTGTGCTCCTTGGTACTGGGGTGGTGGTGAATGTCCAACCTTGGACTCTAGAAAGTCAGTCTGTTGGAAAACTACACACTGTGTGGGTTAAATTTGAAAAGGTGCCTGAACAGTACATGTATTTTTTTGGGATGTGTGAGGTGGCTGCCTCTCTGGGCCCTGTGCTGGAGATTGACATGGACACTATTAGTGCTGAGAAGATCAGAGCTAAGGTGGGGGTGAGAGATACTCACAAAATTCCTAAATACACACTGACTTCACAGCAAATGATCTGCTGATATATAGGATTCACATTGAGCTGGAATCTGTGATGGAAAAAGGTTGGTTCTCTGATTCTAAAAGGGCTGCTGAGTTTGATAAGGAAGGGACTGAACTAGAGAATGATGGAGAAAACAGAAAAAGATTGAAGGGGAATAGAGCACAGGAAACTATCTCTCTAGGCAGTCTCTCTTTGGCTCAATATGAAGAGGCTGTTTCCAGGGGGAACAATGCATGGCTTGAAAATAACAAGGGGGATGATAATTCCCTTATGCTCAAGTTGGCTGAGGAGATGGCTGCTATCAGAAACAAAATGCTAAAAATGGACGAAGCCAAGGCTAGAGCTGATGCAGTGGCGGCTAGGGAAGAAAGAAAGATTGTGGAGCTTGAAAAAGACAAAGTTAAGTTGGAGTTGGAGGTCTTGAGACAAAACCAGATGTTGCAAGTGTTCACTGAGAAGATAAATAGGAAAAATGATCTGGAGAAAGAACTAGAAAACATTGAGGATGATAATGAGGATCCAAATGCTGATGAATTGGGAAATGGAGGGGGGAAGGTGAATATGATAAATATGCTGAGAAATTGGAATACAATCCTAGTCAAGAATCTGTGGAATCTTTTGGGACAAAAGTTGGGATACCTTCAGGGTCCTCTGCTGCTCTCAATAACAACACTGAAAATGAAGATGACCCCAGGAGATGCCCTAGACTTAAAGACAGAGAAGACTCAAAGATTGAAGACCTTGCCAGAGAAAGGGCTGCTGAGAGAGACAACTATGGTAATAATCACAATCTTGATGCTCTTAATGATGAGAATCTTTCTTTACTTCATATGTCTAGACTGGTTGGGGTGGATCTGGGATGCACTATTGGGATGGTGCAATATAACCTGGATCTCATTTCTAAAATGGAACGGGATGCTAGAGATATCTATAATCAGAAGTTAGCTTCTTCTAATCAGAAAGGTAATGGATTAAGCTCTCCAGGTCCAATTGACATTGGGGATGATGACTTAACTGATCTATTCTCTGATATAGAGGGGGAAGATATGGAATTAGAAAGATTACATATGGATCAATTGAGTAGGATTTTTTCTAGTCAAACAAAAAATAAGAGATGTACTTTAACTGATAGTTACAAGAGACAATCAGTGGTCCTGGGTAGGAAAACTAGAAGCAAAACTAAAAAATGAAAGGACTATTCTGGAATGTAAGAGGGATCAATAATGAGGTAAAAACATTTACTAGAAACTTAATTGCTGAAAAAAGCTAGACTTCTTGGGGATAACAGAGACTATCAAAGCTGATTTCACTAAAAATGAACTACACAACTTGTGTGGAGGTAGGAATTTTTGCTGGAATTGGTCTAGCCCAAGAGGGAGATCAGGAGGTATTCTGGTTGTAATTAATTCTGTTTGTTTTGAGGTGGAGAAATTTGAACAAGGGGAATACTTTATTAGAGCACATTTGTATGATAAGAAAGCCAAATTCAAATGGAATCTGATTGTGGTATATGGAGATGCACAAAATGATGGGAAAGCAGACTTTCTAGCTGAACTTTCCAGAGTTAACCAAAATAACATACTCCCTTGTTTAGTCGGGGGTGATTTCAATATTATTAGGAAAAGTAGTGAGAAAAACAAGCCCAATACCCCTGGACATTGGAGCTTTGTTTTCAATGCTATCATTGAACATGCTGGATTAGGGGAGCTGCCTCTGACTGATAGGCTATACAATTGGGCCAATAACCTGGAAGACCCTACTTATGAAAAATTTGATACAGTTTTATTCTGTCCAGATTGGGAGGAACATTATCCTTTGGCATTCCTATCCTCTTTAGATAAAGAATTGTCTGATCACACTCCTTTGATTGTGGACTCTAGGGAATGTTCTTTCCACACTCTTGTTTTCAGATTTGAAAATGCTTGGATGCTGAAGGAAGGGTTCAAAGAGTTTGTAGAACAAAATTGGGGTAAACCTGTAGCTGATAACTGTATGGACAGATGGCAAGCTAGAGTTAGGAATATTAGGAGAAAAATGAAAGGATGGACCAAAAATGCTGAAGCTCTCAGTAGAAAACTCAAATTAGAAGTGTTGGGTAAGCTTGAAAAAATGATAAAGAGGCTAAAGTGATGGGACTTACAACACATAATTATCAAGAACAAAAAGAATTGAGGGCTCAGTTAAATAGGTTGCTTGAGCAAGAATATATGAGATGGTTGCAAAGATATAGGAATGATGAAATAAGAGATGGTGATTACAATTCTAAGTACTATCATGCTAAAGTTAATGGCAGAAGGACGAAAAACATGATTGTGTCTCTTGAACAAGATGACAGAACCATTGAGGGAGAGAAAACTTGATTGAGTTTATAACACATTACTATAAAAACTTATTTGGGACACCTGAGAGTTCATCCATATCTCTGGGTGACCAGCAGATGACTCAACTTTATGTACAAGACTCCACTTATTTAACAAATGAATTCACCTTGGAAGAAATTAAAGAGGTGGTGTTTAATATGAAGAAAAATAAAAGTCCTAGACCAGATGGGTTACCAGCCGACTTTTATCAACATTTCTGGGAGTTAGTGAAATGGGATCTTAAAATTTTGTTGGATTAGTTTCAGAATGGTCAGTTGGACCTTGCCAGGTTGAACTATGGGATCATTACTCTCATCCCAAAAGTCAAAGATGCAAAACAAATTCAAAAGTATAGGCCTATTTTCTTACTCAATGTTAGCTTCAAAATTATTACCAAAGTCTTAATGAATAGACTAAGTAAAGTAGTAAACCCAATAATATCCAGAAACCAAACTGCCTTCATTAAAGGGAGATACATAATGGAAGGAATTGTTATATTACATGAAGCTATTAATGATGTTCAATCCAACAAGCTGAGTGCTCTGCTATTCAAGGTGAAGTTTGAGAAAGCATATGACAAAATTAAATGGCCTTTTGTCTATCAAATGCTTAAAATGAAAGGGTTTTTTGATAAGTGGTGTGACTGGATCATGAAAACTATGATTGGGGGGAAGGTAGGAATTAAAGTAAATGATAATATTGGACCCTATTTCAAAACTCAAAAAGGATTGAGGCAAGGGGATGCTTTATCTCCTATCCTTTTTAACTTAGATGCTGATGCTTTGGCAGTAATCCTAGAAAAATCAAAGATCAACAGGTTGGTGAAGGGGGTGATGACTGATTATGTTGAAGGGGGGGTAAATATGTTACAATATGCAGATGATACCATTTTTCTTATACAAGATGATCTTGAAGATGCTAGGAGGTTGAAGTTTATCCTGGGGGTTTTTGAGCAGATGTCTGGTCTTAAAATTAATTATCATAAGAGTGAGTTGTTTGCTTTAGGAGAGGTAAATAACATAATTAAGCAGTTTCAGGATATTTTTTCTTGTGATGTGGGTAATTTACCCTTGAAATATCTAGGCATACCTGTATCCAAAGGTAGAATTAAGAATAGTCTGTGGGATGGGGTGCTTAATAAAGTGGAAGGAAGATGTAGCTGCTGGCAAGGTAGACTCCTGAATATGGAAGGTAGAACTGCTTTGGTTCAATCTTGTCTGACTAATATGCCACTGTATATGATGTGCTTCTACCCCATCCCAGTTGGAGTTAGAAAGAAAATGGATTTCTTTAGATCAAGACTAGTATGGAAGGCTGATGAGGGGAAGAGGAAATACCATCTTGTCAATTGGAAGACATGCTGTTTGCCAAAAGACCAAGGAGGGTTGTGTTGGAAATATGCCCTAGAGGAAATAATAAAATGTTATTATATATATATATATTTCCACATTCGTAATTAATGTTTATATTTCTGTGCTAAAATTGCAATGACCCAGACTATGAGATTTAGAAGAAAACTCATTTGCATGTGTGGAAATGTAAACACCAAGAGTTCCTGGTTTAGCCTCTAAGACCAGCTCATGTGCTAACTGATGATTACGTTTTCTTAATCATGGACATTGTTCTTGTAACAAGGATGTCAATAGCAATGGGAACATATTGTTAGCAGAACAATGATGTTGAACCGACCCCAGTATTGAATGATATACTTAGAGATCACATCGTAACAATGTTATAAGTCATATCATGAAATGTTATCATATACGTAATTCCATAGACCATGAGAGTATCAAGTTGCTTCACCCAGAAAGATGTGCTTTGGTTCTTAGATGAATCTTCCCGTTACTGGGAAGTAGTAAAATAAGTTCTAGGTACATTGGATAGTGTGTCTAGTAACTGTGGTAGTTCAAGATTGGGATTTGCTCCTTCACGATGAAGAAGATATTCACTTCGGGCCCACTCGGTATGACGGTATCCATTCACTACTAGGGAATAGCCTTTTAGTGGCGTCCTTTTTTTGCGTTTAGTGGCGCATTTCAAATGCGCCACTAACGACAAGCCACTAATAAGGCCTTAATAGTGGCGCATTTCAAATGCGCCACCCCTAAGAATCTTAGGCGTGGATCATTTCAGAAATGCGCCACGCCTAAGATTCTTAGGGGTGGCGCATTTTGAAGATGCGCCACCATTAACTTTTTTTTGAATTTTGAATCTGGATCTGGATTACAATTTTTTTTCTCGTTTTTTTGTATGAATGATTTGTCCCGTTCATCTAGCCACTCTGCTTAGTCATTTTTATTCTCAGTCTCGTTCATCTAACTTTTTTTTCTCAGGATGTAGGGCGCCATGGAGGAAGAGACGAGGAGGAGGAGGAGCCAAGAAAGGGGAGGAGGAACCATGAGGAGTAGGAGCCATGGAGGAGTGGAGGAGGAAGAAGAAAGGGGAGGAGGAACCTTGGAGGATTAGGAGCCATGGAGGAGAGGAGGAGGAGGAAGAAGACCCGTGAAGGAGGGGGAAACTTGGAGGAGGAGGATGAGCCATGGAGGAGGGGAGGATGAGCCATGGAGGAGGGGAGGATGAGGAGTAGCAGCAGCAGACTTGGAGCCATGGAGGAGGGGAGAAGGAGGAGCCATGGAGGAGGGGAGGAGGAGGAGGGCGCCATGGAGAAGGTGGAGAGGAGGAGGAGATGGTGGAGAGGAGGATAAGAATGAAGAGGTAAGGAGGAGAAGGAAGCCGGACGGGTTATATACACCCTTATTAGTGGCGCATATAGCAAAATGCACCACGCATAAGAACCTTAGGGTGGCGCACCTAGCAAAATGCGCCACTAATAAGTTTTGAATTTTTTTCAATTTTTTTGGCCTCCAGATCTTCAAACGCCCGTAACTTTTTTTCTGTTAGGTTTTTGAGGATTCTAAAAATGTTCAACGGGTTCCACCCAGTTGAATTTGGATATAACTTTTCGAGTAGATGATTTTTCATATAAAAAACTTTTTCATCGGAGGTCGTATGCAAAAGTTATTCCCATTTTACACAATTCTCGAGAGATTTTGCAAAAAAAGTCGAAATTCATATTTGTAAATTTTCCTAACAACTAGACCACATATCACATGGGAAACTTATTTTCTTTTATTTTTTGACATTTCTATCATTTTCTTTTATTTTTTTTCAAACTGAAAAGGCGGCCCACGGGGGGGTGTATTTGTGTGTTGGGAATTTTCTGCTTATTAGTGGCGCATACGCAAGATGCGCCACCCCTAAGAGCTTATGGGTGGCGCATTTCCAAAATGCGCCACCTATAAGGTTCTTAGGGGTGGCGCATTTTACCAAATGCGCCACATATAAGCTCATCCAGGCTGGCCCACTCTTAGGGGTGGCGCACTGGGAAATAATGCGCCACCCCTAAGGTCTTATGGGTGGCGCATTATTTTCCAGTGCGCCACCCCTAACAAGTGGTGGCGCATGGCTTGTTATATGCGCCACTAATAAGCTTTCCATGTATAGCTATTTCCCTAGTAGTGATTATAGTCTGGCTAGACGCATTGTGATTCAGTCACGGGGATACCGGAATACAATAACGAGAAAAGGGACAAACGAGCAAAGAGGATAACGAGTGGCTTGTGTTCAAGAAGTTGTTACACATGGGTGCCAAACTTCTCTCCTCTAACTTTGTCATATATCGCGAAGAAAAGGGAATGGTACATGACTAAAAATAATGGTTCACTCAAAGTTTCTTCGTGTATGTGCGGGAGTCAACATGGGTGTCCATGGCTCCGCTGTTGATTATTGGCTATTGACAAAAGGCTGTTGACCTATGTCCGGAAGATGTTCTGAGTCATGTCCGCAATATACCGAACCTATTGGGTCACACACTTAACAAGCAGTAGTCTGTTAGAATACTGGAATGGTAGAAGGTTTAGTGGAAGCAAAACGCAATATTTCATACAGGCACCGGAAGTAGTTCCGGGTATTTATGGAATTGTTCATAAGGGCACCAGAAGAAGTTCTAGGTATCTAAATATATGTCCGGATCACTCTGGAATAGTCCTAGGTGGTTCTGGAACATATGAGAATGGTACTGGGGAAGTCCTGGATCAACCGGAATAGTTTCCGGTTAATCGGTGGGCGTCCCGAAAACGACCGACGAACCGACGCAGGGCATCGGGCAGGCTAGACCATAACCCGGATCGTCCCGGAACCTATCTAGATAGTTCTGGAACGTCCGAAAACGGCCCTAGAAGGTCTTGGAAGTGTTCCAGAAGGTTCCGGAATGTCCCGAAACCATCCCGGAAGGTCCTGGAATGGCCGAGCATGGTCCCGGCGGGTCCTGGAAGGTCATGGAAGGTTATGGAAGCTTCCGGAAGGTTCCACAAGGTTCCGAACAGTACCATACGCACCCCACCACCCTTAGACTTGGGGGGCAAGGCTCCCCATAGGGGCTGGCCGAAATTTAGATGGTGGGGGCGCCACATGTGGGAGGAGGAGTCCCAGGGGGACTCCGCCACCCCCTATTGCACCCCAAGGGCCTCCTGGCCACTTATATAATGAGGGGAGGGGTGGGTGGCGCAGCACAACTTGGTCCCCAAGGCCTATGCGCCACCCTCCCTCCTCTAAACCCCGTTGCTCCACAATTAGACCCCGGTTTAGACGCTGTTCTAGATCGGAATCCGTTAGGGTTTTCTCCCTCTAGTTTTCTCGGTGGCGTTCTTCTCTGGACGGCGGAGCGCTGCTGGATTGCTGCTACGGGATGTGTGGATACCGGTAGAGGGATCATAACTTTGATCCTTCTTTGAGGAACTTCTTCTTCTTCTTCCTCGGAGATCTGTTCGAGGGAATTGCTCGAGGGATTCGTTCGTGGGATAGATCGTGGGACGGATCGTGAGACGCATCACGAGATCTACTTCCACCCGCTTCATCAACTCTTCTTCCGCTGCAACCGTTGGTGAGCAATGGCCTAAAACTTGTATGCCATCTTTCTTGGATGATCTTGGGATCTTGATTCGTAGGAACGAATTTTTTTTGTTTTCTACTACGTTTCCCAACAGCGGTATCATGAGCGATCCTTGATTAGATGCATGTTTAGGTCTAGATCATATGTGTGATATGAGGCATTGATTTTCTTGTTGCTTCCCTGTCATGTGATTTTTTCTATGCTTGATGGCAAGTTGAGGTTTTGCTACAAGGATTGAGTTTTCCATCGATCCCTCTATGCTGCTTTCAGTATGCTGGTTGCCTTGATCATGGTCTACATCAAACTCCTTGGATATCATCTTAATCTCGCAATAGAAGATTTAACATGGAGGGGCTTGTGGATTTTATGAACTCAAATCCACACGGGGGTCACGCGTTGAACGAATTTTGGCTTGTGGCATTAGTTGCTACACGCACCCCGAACGTTAAACTAGCAACATTGAAGTATCGTGTTTGGTTTGTTTAGGGAACAACGTTTGCATGTAACCTGCTAATCAACCACGATAAAATTTGTAACAACCCGTGTAGATAGCGATCTAACTTGTTTTTGCAGAGTATGCATGTGATGTGGTATAGCCTTCAAGATTTGCAATGTGTTTGTGTGAGATGCTATATGATGTAATATTTATTCGCGACCTACGTGTCGTGGTACGGCATGATGACTGGAGTCATATGATTGTCACTTAATTATGGCCTGCGTGCCAGAACTGTTTATTAGCTCGAGGCAAAGCAATAGATAGATGCAAGGTGATGATCTACGATGCGGAGGTGGACCCTGACGCACATGCCAGAAGTCGTGGTGATGTTCCCGACGCCAAGGACAAAGTTGGTGGACACGGTGACTTCAACCACGACGACGTGAAGACAATGAAGACTTCACGAAGCAAAGGGCTATACTATATCACATAATTTTATGAACTGCCTGTGATGTTTGTCCCTTTGATGCACCCTTGTTTGATGCGCGGTAGTCGTATTTTATTAGGGTGATCTCTCGCAAAACAATATCAAGTTGATAGTGTTCTTCCAACTGTAGCACCGTCTATACTATGTTTCACACCGGAGCAGGTCATGTCACATGGGTGCACACGGTGTGATGCATAAAAGGCGGGTGTGTTAAGAACTGTAACAGCCCAGTTTTCACAAAAATTAAAAATTTTGTTTTCAGTGTGAATTGTTTGTTTGTCTGATTTGTTTGCGGTGTTTGCATCCCCGATTTATCGATCGGCGATTATTTCCCCCCCCCCCCCTCTTATCTCGTATCGGACGGAGACCGACCCTTGCCACCCTGACACTCGACCTTTGCGACACCGGGTTTCACCCGATCACCGTCGCGAAAACCGCACGAGACCAGCCGCAGCCCACGGAACGAAAACCTCGTTTAATAATTAAACGGGATATTTTTATAGCGCGCCGGAAAATGTTTTCGGAACGGTTCCAGCGCGAGGTGAACGCCGTCGGCTCGACGTGCTAATCGCGCAGTTCGAAGTTTTACCCGAATCGGAGGTACTGCGGACCCCCGGCGGTCAGAAACGTGAGCACCGCGCGCGTGAGATAAAAACCGGGGATGTTTTTGCAAACTGCCAACCACCTGGGCTATATAAAGACCACCCCACCACTTAGGGTTTTCCCTAAGCACCTAGGCAGCCACCAGCCCCCAAATCTGAGATATTTTACCCCATTATCGCACAATTTAGCCCCATTTCCAGCAAACCCTAGCTCCCCAACGATCTGGACCGTCAGATCGGGCGATCTGACGGCCAGAACGCGCCCCTGCCACCAGCCTCTCTCTCCTCTCTCCTCACCAACCGCTCCCCCAGCCCATGGAGATGCCGCAGCCGCCGCCTCGCCTCCGGCCACCGGCCCGCCGCCGGCAGCCGGCGCACCTCCTCCTCTCTCCCTCCCTCACTTCCCTCTCCTCTCTCTCTGACCAGCCTCCCTCTTCCCCTGCAGTTCGTCGCCGCCACGGGAGCGCAACCTCCAGCCGACGTGGTGCCATGGCCGGGTCGCCGCCGCAGCCATGCGCCTCCTCGACGTCATCCTCCCCAGATCCGGCGAGATCCGGTGGATCCCCTCCGTTCCCGGCCTTCCGCGCCCCCTCCTGCCCCTCCTCTCGCCGGCGGGTGGCTAGGCCGCCGCGACGGGGCGCCGCCGCCTGCTGCCCACGTCGGGACAAGAGAGCCGGTTGCTCCAGCGCCAACCGCCCACATGGGCCCTGAAGCCCCAGCGGCCCACCTCTAGGGCGAGCTCGCCCAGCCCGAGCCGCCTCCTCAGCCCAGCCAGTGGGCCTCGGCCCATGGGTGAGCCAGGCCGCCCCCTCCCCTTTTTTCTTTATTTGTCTCTGTTTTTTTTCCCAGCCCCCTGTAATTTTTGCTAAGTCCCTGAAATTGCTTGATGTATTCAATTTTGCGCCGTAATTTCCCGTTGATCCGTAGCTCCGATGAACGTGCCCCCAAAATGAAAGTTGATCAGTTTTGCGTGCTCTAGCATTCGTATGTAGAAAGTTTTTGCATTTGAGCTCATCTTGATTATGTAATTGTGTGTTGAAGTGGGCATCAGGCCGTTAAACTGCTACAAATTCCTGTTAAGTGTTGCTATTTATATTTTGTTGCAACTTTGCATGATGATTGTGACTCATCCATGAGGCCTATTGCATTGATTATTTCTCCTATGTGTTAAGCATCATGTGTACTTCATTTCCATGCTTTAACTTGTCATGTTTGGGTGCTTTAGCTATATTAAATCTTGCTCCAAAGTGGTGATCCTGATGTTATTGTGCTGCTGTTGCTGAAACTGTTATCTTGTTGCAACTTCGGTCAACGAGTGTGTCGCGACCGTTTATCGGAATTGAGTGATTCCAATTGCATATTGTTAAGAATCATGTCTATTTTCATCCCATGTATTGCATCTTCATGTTATCCTTGATGGTCATATAGTTATTGAGCTCCAAAGTTGCTATGCTGCTGTTTTTGACAGCCACCTCTGTTTTTCTCTAAGTCTGTTACTTTGCGATGCCATGCTTGCTTGAGTTTCCATGTTAATAACCGTTGGTTGATCACCTGTAGCTAAACAACTTGAACCACCGTAAACGTGTGGTATCGTCGTGTGTGACGAATACTCCACTTAAATTGTTAGTAACCGTTCTCGACGATAGATCCGTATCGCGTTGTCGTGCTATGTGTTGCCTTCTTGATCGTGTGTTGCTTCGTAGTAATAGATGCTGCTCGTTGATTGCTTTCCTGAGCTGGAGTCATACGGTAGAGACCAGATCGAGAGCGCGGCCGGCTCCTGAGCTGGATGTCGTCTCACCGGGGGCCACCCGGATTTGTTCGTTGTTAGCTAGAGGGACTTGTCATTTAGGATCTCTTGGAACTAAATCATAAAATGGTTGCCTGTGATGGGTAGCAACTGAGAGAGATGGGCGTGCGTGTGGAGCCTTGTAATGGGCAGTTGGTACACCCCTGCAGGGTTAAATCTTTTCGAGAAGCCGTGTCCACGGTTATGGACGACTTGAGACCTACTCCTTGTTCATAGACAACAACAACTGAGTTAATCTTAATATAACTTGATCAACGTGTGTGTGTGCCTTGACTGCTTCTTCTTCGTCGGGATGCGAAGAGGAGGACAAGGATAGGATAGGTGTTATGTTTGCGTAAGTAGTTGATAGCAAGACTTGTTGGAGGCGATTCCTCATCGAATGCTTGGCTTCTTATCTTACTCTCTAGATCGTTAGCCACTTCATAAATGCTAGTGCGGCAGAAACCTCACCACTTACCCCTTCCTTACCGTAAACTACTAGTTGTCCTAGAATGACGAGTGATGAAGTCCTTGCTGGGTCAGATGACCACTACAGTTGGAAGCTGAGTACCTCTGTACTCATGATACTACCCCCAAACTCTTTTCAGGGTTCTTGATCGACAACAGGTATGGTGATCGACGTTTCATGTGGAGACACGACGACGACTAGTTAGGCGGATCCCGGCGGAGGGCCTGGACCCGTGTGGTTATGGGATCGATGTTTTTCTCTTTGCCATTAGGCATTTGATTGTAGTCTGTACCCAGACATGTATCTTCCGCTGTTGTATTGTATTTAAGGCAGTTGTATGCCGATTGTATAAGATGTTATATCCTGTATCTGTAATGTTGTGATATCATGTTGGAAATCCGGGGCATATGACTTCGTCATATGTCGCGGTGGGACCGATATGTGCTTCGTCCCCGGATCTGGATGGAAACATCTAGATCTGGAACAGTACCGCATATCGGGCCTTACAAGAACACACTGCAATTACACTTGGTTGTCTTGACGGTTTGGATAAAAGTTTGCTACCGGAACACGCCCATCGAAAGATGAACAAGAATCACCTTTGGCGTTATTGGCAAGTTGGCCTACCGGTCCAGTCTAATTCATCAGTGATGTCACATCAATGGCGGACGATTGAGTTGGATCTTGAATCACTCCAGCATCAATTACGAGAGATATTGATCTGAGTGGGAGCGCACTTAGTAATTAAATTGATTCATCACAAGTGCAACTTAATTATGAACAAAGTCTTAGTATTTGCATTATCGTTGTAGAATAATGGCTCGCGTTACCACCTTCCCAATTGATTTTGATTAACTGTATTATCTGGTAAAAACTTTACGATTGGTACCGTATTGTGAGGAATATCCTCAATAGTGTCGAGAAGGAGCTTGTCCTATCGCAAATTTTTGATGCTCTCCCGCTGATGCTATGGATGATGTGACTTACGTCCATAATCCAAAATGCCAGAATTCCACCACACCTAAGTGCATTGTCTTCACCACCATGAAACCCGAACTTCGAAACGTTTGGGATAGTTATGTTATATTCATGGAGCTGAAAAATTGTTTTCAGTAGTAAGACAATTAATGTTGGATATAAGATATCTAGTACAATGTATGATTGTAAGCATTAGTGAAAATGTTCACTGTGCTCTAAACAAAATTGATAAGTGTGGGATCCAGAATAACACCGATCATATGATGATGAGAATTAAGGGAAAGAAAGTCCAAAGGATGTTAGTAAGACTTACACGCCGGAAATTCCACGGCCTGCGCCATCCTTAATCATGTGTGAGCTTTTGTGAGTAGGAGTGACATTGGAAATAGAACTATGATACGTATAAAGGCAAAACAAAAGAAGACTGGAATAACCAGCTCAGAAATGAAAGTCATACGGAGTTATAGATGAATTCATTTATGGTCAAGAGATGTAATTCTTGGGAATCATGATTAAGCAGTTAATTGTGGATACTGTATATTGTGTTTAAACTGTTGATCACCGGAATATCACATCGATTGCATATTGTTGCAACTCGATGCAAGAAATACTATGGCCTTTATGACTAGCTAATGATGAGTTTTGACACGCTCGGGAACACAGTAAAAGGTTTACTATACCGTGTGTTGACTCTATGATTATCTTAATAATTAATTTTAGAGTTGAGTAAATTGTTACTACACTTTAGCCTTGTTGCAAAACATCATTTTGAATCATGTTTGTTGCAAGAGAGTTGTTCAAAGCTATGAATAACGTAAAGGCCATACTTCCATTATGAATAGGTTGTATGTTATGAATCTTGATAATAATACTAAACATCCATAACACTGACGCTAAACGTCGCAAGACTGAAAGAAATACCACATAGATGTGTCACTGCCGTTTATCACAAGTGACATAACATGCATGACGAATTTCCATAAGTGATGGACTTTCGAGTCATATGATTATGAATTACTTGACGCTTGCGATCTTTGTCTCGAAGTAATGTGACTAAAACACCGTTGATAGGCTATACATGAATGGGCAACTAAACCATTGGTAATCATACATGATGATATGTGTAGTCCAATAAGTCTAGTTGTGTGTAGTGGATTCCCTATCTTCACTCATGAGTTGAAGTAGATATGTGGATATCTGTTCAATAGAGACATACGTCTAAAATCTTTGAAATGTTCAAGGAATTTTAGAGTGAAATAGAAATTCATTGTAACAAGAAAATAAAGCTTCTGCAAATTAGATTGTAGAAAGTAATATTTGAGTTACAAGTTTAGCGAACGTCTGATGAGTTGTGAAGAATTTTCATAACTTGCGTCTCCCGGAACACAACTATGAGTAAAGTGTTCGAGAGATGTAATCAAGCCATGTATGACACGGTAAGATCAAATATGACGTTTATCAATTTGCCATTATACTTATTAAAGTTATGCGTTAGTGACTACGGCTTTTACACTGAAAAGAGCATCATCAAATCTGTTGAAATGACACCATATTAGATGTGGTATGGACTGTTAAAACCATGTTGTCTTTTCTTAAAATTTGGGTATATGAGGCATATGTTTGACATACTCAAAACCCCAAATCAGATAAGTGCTACTTTGTTAAGGTTATGCCAAAAAGTTTTGGTATTCCTCTATCACTATACAAAATCAAAACTGTTTGTTGTTAAGAACGGTGTGTTTTGAAGAAAAATAGTTTCTTACAAAAGAGTGAGTGGGAGGAAAGTGCAACTTGTCAAAGATTGTTAAATCTTCAGAGAAGTGCGCAGCTGAACCACACAGGTTAGACAAAACTCGTACAAACATTTTTATGTAAACGAGATATTGTTGTTCGACAACGATAAACCTGTGATATACAAAGAAGCGTTGATGGGCCCTGACTCCGGGATTTGGCTAAATGCCAAATAATCCGAGATAGTACCCATGAAAGTAAGTCAAGTTTTGAACTTGGTAGACCCTCCGAAATACTAAAAGTCTGAAGAATATATATATATGTGGATCTATAATTGATTCGGATGAAATTGTTTTATCCATAAAGCTCAACTCGTTGAAAAATTGTTTTCTAGCAAGTTCAAAGGTTGACTACGGCGAAATAGTTTCGATCGTAGCGATGCTTTAGTCAGTTCGGGTTATATTAGCAATTACTACATATCTTATTTATAGGATATGGTAGAATGAACGTCAAAACAAAATTCCTACATGGAAATATAACAAAGGACGTATATGTGATACGACCGGAATGTTTTGTCGATTCAAAGGATGCTAAAATAGAAGCAAGCCTTAGATATCCAGTGATGTACTGAAGCTGGCATTATGGAGTTGGAATTTTCGTTGTGATGAAATTGTCAAAAGAGTTTGTTTTCATCGGGAATAACGAAGATGCTTGAATGTTCAAGAAAGTAAGTGGGAGCTGAATGATATTTCTAAAACCTTATGTAGATGACATATTTTTGATTAGAAATGATGTAAATTTCTTGACACGAATAAGGACTTCATTGGAAATAGTTTTCAGTTGAAGAACTTGGGATGATACAGCATTAGTATTGAGCACAGTGATCTATGAAGATAGTAAGTGCCTGATCATGCTAAAGACAACACTACATATTGAAATGATACTAAAGTAGTTTAGTATGAAATGCCAAGAAACATGTTCTTGCCGAAGTCATGGTGAAAAGTTGTTTGCATAAATCGGTGTTGATGAACACAGATAAGCAGAAACACGTGAATTGAATTCCACTCACCCGTGTGTTTGGATTAATCATGTACACCAGAATATGTAAATCAACCAGATATGTCTAGTGCTTCAAAAGTTTGTGAGCAAGATACCAAAGTGATCAAGTTGTTGACCATTGGACAAACAGTGAAAAATTAAGCTTATGAAAGATAAGATATGTTTCTCGAAAAATGGAGATAATGAAGAGCTCATTGTAATGAGTTACACCAGCTGAATTTTTGATGTAAATCAGTTACACCAATTCAGTCTTCATACCTACTCCGACCGATTTTCGATTTTAATTGGGATTATGTGTTTCACACGTAAGGGTGGCACAGTATGAAGGAATTGTGTTAAGTTAGATATTGTGGAGAATTCTATAACAGAGGCTAAGTATATTGTTGCTTAAAGAAGTAACAAGGGAAGGTATTTTGAATCATCTGTTCATTTATGAACATGGTATGGTTTCCTAGATGCTTGAAGCTCATGGAACATTGATGAATGATTTCATGACTTATTCTAAGGAACCAAGGTCCTACCAAATGATTCAAACATATACAAAGCTAAATTGATAAAATTAGTGAATTTTATGATAGCGTGAAAACGCAAAGATATGCAAGATACAAACGGGCCTGAAACGTCAGATTCGTAGATGAAGTCTATACCACAAATGAAGCATGTATTACACCGTATGCCATAGGTGTAAAGTGCTCAAGCACTGATAATATTATTGACTCTAGTGCAAGTGGGAGACTGTTGGAAATATGCCCTAGAGGCAATAATAAAATGTTATTATATATATATTTCCACGTTCGTAATTAATGTTTATATTTCTGTGCTATAATTGCAATGACCCTGACTATGAGATTCAGAAGAAAACTCATTTGCGTGTGTGGAAATGTAAATACCAAGAGTTCCTGGTTTAGCCTCTAAGACCAGCTCATGTGCTAACTGATGATTACATTTTCTTAATCATGGACATTGTTCTTGTAACAAGGATATCAGTAGCAATGGGAACATATTGTTAGCAGAAAAATGATGTTGAATCGACCCCAGTATTGAATGACATGCTTAGAGATCACATCGTAACAACGTTATAAGTCATATCATGAAATGTTATCATATACGTAATTCCTTAGACCATGAGAGTATCAAGTTGCTTCACACAGGAAGATGTGCTTTGGTTCTTAGATGAATCTTCCCGTTACTGGGAAGTAGTAAAATAAGTTCTGGGTACATTGGATAGTGTGTCTAATAACTGTGATAGTTCAAGATTGGGATTTGCTCCTTCACGATGAAGAAGATATTCACTTCGGGCCCACTCGGTATGACGGTATCCATTATAGTCTGACCAGACGCATTGTGCTTCAGTCACGGGGATACCGGAATACGATAACGAGAAAAGGGACAAATGAGCAAAGAGGATAACGTGTGGCTTGTGTTCAAGAAGTTGTTACACATGGGTGCCAAACTTCTCTCCTCTAACTTTGTCATATATCGCGAAGCAAAGGGAATGGTACATGACTAAACATAATGGTTCACTCGAAGTTTCTTCGTGTATGTGTGGGAGTCAACATGGGTGTCCATGGCTCCGCTGTTGATTATTGGCTATTGACAAAAGGTTGTTGACCTATGTCCGGAAGATGTTCTGAGTCATGTCCGCATTATACCGAACCTATTGGGTCACACACTTAACGAGCAGTAGTCTGTTAGAATACTGGAATGGTAGAAGGTTTAGTGGAAGCAAAACGCAGGGCATCAGGCAGGCTAGACCGTATCGTCCCGGAACCTATCTAGATAGTTCCGGAACATCCGAAAACGGTCCCGGAAGGTCTTGGAAGTGTTCCAGAAGGTTCCGGAATGTCCCGAAACCATCCCGAAAGGTCCCGGAATGGCCGAGAATGGTCCCGATGGGTCCTGAAAGGTCATGGAAGGTTCCGGAAGGTTCCACAAGGTTCCGGACAGTACCATATGCGCTCCACCACCCTTAGACTTGGGGAGCAAGGCTCCCCATAGGGGCTGCCGAAATTTAGGTGGTGGGGGCGCCACATGTGGGAGGAGTCCTCCTTGGACTCAGACTCCCCGGTGGGAAGGTTTCCCTTTGGGAGGAGGAGTCCCAGGGGGACTCCGCCACCCCCTATTGCGCCCCAAGGGCCTCCTGGCCACCTATATAATGAGGGGAGGGGTGGGGGCGCAGCACAACTTGGTCCCCAAGGCCTATGCGCCACCCTCCCTCCTCTAAACCCCGTTGCTCCACAATTTGACCCCGGTTTAGACGCTGTTCTAGATCGGAATCTGTTAGGGTTTTCTCCCTCTAGTTTTCTCGATGGCATTCTTCTCTGGACGGCGGAGCGCTGCTGGATTGCTGCTACGGGATGTGTGGATACCGGTAGAGGGATCATAACTTTGATCCTTCTTCGAGGAACTTCTTCTTCTTCTTCCTCGAAGATCTGTTCGAGGGAATTACTCGAGGGATTCGTTCGTGGGATAGATCGTGGGACGGACCGTGAGACGCATCACGAGATCTACTTCCACCCGCTTCATCAACTCTTCTTCCGCTGCAACCGTTGGTGAGCAATGGCCTAAACCTTGTATGCCATCTTTCTTGGATGATCTTGGGATCTTGATTCGTAGGCACGAATTTTTTTGTTTTCTACTACGTTTCCCAACAGGTTGGGCATTTTGAATCTTGATTTTATGAATCAAGCTTTGTTGACTAAACGGTTTTGGAAACTTGAAACTGAGCATGGCTTATGGCAGGAAATTCTTCTTAGGAAATATGTGGGAAACAAATGCTTAGCTAGTGTGAAACCTAAAATAGGAGATTCTTATTTCTGGAAAAGCATTTTGGCAGTCAAAGATTTATTTTATAATAATTACAGCAAAATAGTGGGGGATGGTTGTAATACTAGGTTTTTGGAAGATCTTTGGCTTAATGATAAACCACTGATGATAGCCTATCCTAGAATATACATGCTTTGTTTCAATAAAAACATTACTTTGGCTGAGGCAGTAAGATTGGGCCTCAACAATTTTTCCTTCAGAAGAACCTTGCTGGGGGGAATCTTTAGAGTTATGGAATAATTGTAAAGCCAGATGTGATGAAGTGGTTCTTTCTGATAACAAAGATGTAGTTAAATGGCTTTTGACAAAAAATGGATGCTTTACTGTGAACTCACTATATAAGAAACTGGTGGGAAATTTAATTAACTTTCCACAGAAATTTCTGTGGAAAATTAAAATGCCTGCTAAAATCAAATTTTATAGTTGGTTGGTATCTACAAATAGTATCTTAACCAAAGATAATTTGATAAAAAGGGGATGGAAAGGAGATAACCACTATGCTTTCTCTGGAGCAGCTGAAACAGTGGATCATCTTTTCTTTAACTGTTCCATGGCAAAAGTTATTGGGTGTCTTATGAGGTGTGCTTTCAATTTGAAAGACACTCCTGCTTCACTGCATGCCTGCTTTGGGAGTTGGCTAGGGACTTTTAATAAGATGGAAAGAAAATTAGTTTTGGTAGGGGTAAATGCTATGTTCTGGGCTTTGTGGAAAACTAGAAATGATATAGTTTTCAACAGAAAACAGGACATCACTCCTTTGACTTGTGTTAAAATGTTGACTGCCTGGATTAATGATTGGGCTCCTCTGCTGACAAAAAAGGGAGGGAAAAATTGCAGATGCTGGGGGCAAGATTAATAAGCCAAGTAGAAAATGAAGTTTACAAAGACTTCTCAAGGCTGGAGACCTGGAAGACTGAGATCACTGAAGATTGATCTCTGCTGCTGTTGGCGATAACTTCACCCTGGGTTTTAGCTGTGTTTTTACTTTCTTAGTCGTTTGTCTGCTAGGGTTTAAGATCAGAGTCCTCCCCTGTTCGTTTCTATCTAGTTTTATTTTGCTTTGTTAGTTAAGTGCTTGAATAATGTTTACTCTGGTTTGATGAGGTCCTGTGTGACCATGATGTTGCTTGCTATCTGAATATAGCAAGTGGTTGTAATAGACTCACTTTATTTTGTGACATGTAGACAAAGACTTGGTTTCTATAAATGAAATCGGGGGGAGGGGAAACTCTCCTTTTTTGCTCAAAAAAAAATTTGACGCTAAATTTCTCAAATCCTTGAAAGCTAAATTTCTCAAATCCTTGAAAGCTGTGGCAATCATTTCTCACCGTTGTCGTCCTATATAGATAGAGTAGGTGTAGATGTATCTGCTCGTCATCTCCTCGTGATCATGGGAAGCGAGGTAGGTCCTACTGTAGATCGGTTTGCGTCGCCTACCGTCGCCGTCGATCCTCACACGCCTCTACTCCGACACCGGCGTGACTACTGGCTTCAACACCGACACGGCGGCTTCGCGCGCCGCCTCGCCGGCTTCGCGCGACGTGGCGCCCCGTGGTCGCCTTCCGTGCGTCAGCCTGCCCGTCGCCCTCGTCGAACGTCTGCGCCTTCGCTTCAGATCTGAAGTCCTCCGCCACCATCATCGTCACCGTACCACGCCGGCTGGAGTCACGTCGGCTGGCCTCGCGCCGGCTGACTCCCGTCGACTCGCCCGCGCCGATCCCGCGCTGGCCGGTTCTGCTCGGTCCCCATCGCCGTCATCACGCCGAGCAGCACCCCTCCACCTCGCGGGCGATCAGATTGATCACCCTCCCGCCCGCGATCGGCCCCATCCGCGCCGCGCAGACGATCCGTACAGTCGTCCGCATGCGCCTCCGCAGGATCCCGAGAACAACGTCTCCGAGTACAAACGCCTATCCACCGATCGAGCATCGGGCGGCCGCCGCACCGCCCCTTCGGGCTGCAGCACCGCCCCCGTGGTTCTCCCGGTGGCTGCCCCGACTTCTTCGCCGCCGTTGCGTTGCCCCCACTTGCCGCAGCGCCGCGGCGCGTAGTCCACACCGCCGCCCCGAGGCCGTCCGCTCCAGGTCGTCCCCGAGGCTGCACCGACCCTCGTGCTGCCGCTGCGTCACCCCGTCAGGCCGTTGCGAGCGCGGCACGCGGTCCTTGCAACCGCCCCGAGGTCTTCCCTGCAGTCGCCCCCGACACGTGTGTCGCCGCTGCGTCGCCGCTGCGTCGCCCCTTCGGGCTGTAGCGCCGCGATATGCGGTCCGCTCCGCCGTCTGCGCGCGTTGACGCCCCCGTGGCACGCGCCGCACCACCTCTCTTGGCGCGGGAACGCCATCGTCCGCGCCTGATCTTTGCCATGCTGTCGGATCATCTTCGCCTACTTCGAGCATCGCCGTCGCCGCGCCACTGCCGCTCACCCGAGCCGCGCCGACACCCTGTTCGTCGCTGCCGCTCACCCGAGTCGCGCCGCCTCTACCGGCGACCGACGCGCCCCCTCCCCCACGGGCTGTCTCTGGTTCCGCCGACTTCTTCGCCGTCCATCCTCTTCGTCTTCGTCCAGCACCAGCTCATCGTCAGCGTCGCCCTCATCTTCTTCGACCACTTCATCTAGATTTGGCAACCGTGTCGACTTCTCCCTCGGCACCTTCTACTCCCCGCCGAGTTGCGCCATAACCGTCGTCGAGCCCTTCTCTGCTGATCCCTCCGACATGGCGTACAACTCCTACTGGTCCCCGTCTCCGCATGCCCGGTACTGGAAACACCGATGTGTGCCTTCATCTACGACGTGTTCCCAGGCCTGGCAAGCCTATTGCTGCGCTTCGTCGACATCATCTTCATCTGTCTACGCATGCCCGGTGCTGGCAACACCAACGCGTTCCTTCGTCCACGACGTGTCCCCGGGCTTGGCAAACCCGGCGCGATGCTTCGTCAACACCATCTTCTTCCGGACGTCATCACCATCTTCTTCGTGACGTCCCGTGCTACGACTGACGATCGCCCGCCAGTGCCGCTCTTCCCGAGCCGCGCTGCGCTCCTGACTTCCTGGCACCCGCGGCTCCTCATCGACTACCTCGACACCGGCTACCCCGACTCGACATCGACCACGGCATTTTTCGCACGGCTACCTCGACTACAGCTTCACCACCCTACGCTCTCGGTTACTTCGACAACGACACAAAGGGCTACCGCCTGCTTGGGAACCTCGTTGGCTTTCACTCCAGCCACAATCTTCGCGATGCGTCGACCGTTGCGACTGTGGTGGGGATGTTCGTCGGCTCCGCCTTCGGATTCTTCGTCAGTCTCACCGTCTGTGTCGCTACATTGTGACTGCGGGGAGATGTTGAGTATATGGATTATACTAGGAAACATAGATAGCGTAGGACTCTTTTACCTTGATTTGTACTCTAAATAGATCATTGTACTCCTATATATATGACTCCAAGGCTCAAGCAATAAACATCGATTCCATCAAAACCACTCTCTATTCTTCCACAATCTGGGTGAGATCTTAGGATTGACGCCACCGGCGGCAGCACGGTCGGCAGGTCACCTTGCTCCCGCCGGCAGAACCGGGCTAGCTGCATCCAAAAACTATCCCTATCCACGGTGGTAGAGGTTTAGCTGCGCTGAGAGCGTCTTCGTTGTCACGTCGCACGCTGCGCGGGTGATGCTGCCAGTGCCAGGCACCACACCAACACCAGCTGTGCCGCCGGTGGATCCACGCACATACAGGGGATCGATGGAGCGAAGGTTCAGGGGGGAGGTGACGCTGGATCGCGCGGGATGCTGATCGATCAATGCTTCTCCACCTTGCAGCAGATGGTCGTGTGAACCGACGGCGGTCTCACTCGACAGTCGACACTCTGTCTGTATAAGTACGTAAAATGGATGTATCTAGAATAATCTTAGTGCTAAATACTTTCATTTGAGAGTCAAGCAATATGGAACGGAGGGACACAATGACGATCACATACATATAATTGATCACAATGATACTAATTAACTAACTACTAATCAACTCTACAACGGTTGGACTGAGGATTGTAGTTCAGAGTAAATGTATTGAAGCGCTTGTCCAACCTGAAATACTAGTCGATAATAATATTAAAATATGGCAAATGAAGATATTTCTAAAAATTAAAGTCTTTGCATGGTATCTTCGCAAAGGTGTCATTCTAACGAAAGCTGGACCAGGCGTCCAGGCCCCACAGCCCTGCCCCTCCACGTCCAAACTTTCCAAAGCTGGACCTGGGGCGTAGTACAGTAGGACCTGCCTTGCTCCCCATGACCACGAGGAAAAGACGAGGAGATACATCTACACCTACATAGATAGTACGACGACGCCGGGAAATGATTGTGATGCCACTGGCTTCCCCCACCCGAATCCATCGCGGCGTGCTGTGCATGTGGTTCGCGGGATCGAATCGGAGACAAAGGAGAAGAGAAGAAAAGGTGACGGGAGTTGAGCTAGCTAGCCTCGCTCGCGTCGCATGATTGCAGTGCACGCAGAGCCGCCCCGGTTGCGTGTCGGCATGGATGAGAACGCGCCGACGCCACCGGCGGCAGCGCGGTCGGCAGGTCACGTTGCCCCCGCCGCCCGAACCGGGCTAGCTGCGCTTGTCCGGCCGACTCTAACAAACTTCCAAAAGCCAGTCCCGATCCACATTCCACACTGTAGGTTTAGCTCCGCTTGTCGTCGTCGTCGTCGTCACGTCGCGCGCCGCGCGGGTGATGCTACCAGGCACCACACCGGCTGTGAGCTGTGCCACCGGTGGATCCTTATCGTGAGAAGGGATCGACGGAAATATGGGTGTTGTGGAAAGGATCAGGATGGTCGATGTGAACGATGCGTACAGGCGATCGGCCGGAGGTTCAAGAGGAGGAGACGCTGGATGTGATCGCCTGATGCGAACCCACGATCGATGGTTCTCCGCCTAGCAGGCGGTCGTGTCAACCCACGAAATTCTCGCTCCAGAGTCGACACTCCGTATGCATACGTACATGGAAGAAGGATGGGTTTGGTCTCTCGCGTGGTGCGCGCAGAATATTCTTTGTATCGACATATTCTTGGATGCCGCCGGAAATACCTTTCTTATTACAACAGTCGGCTGAGATTTAATCAACTCTTAGTCGACTTTACAATATTTTGTTCTTATCGTTTAGAACATATTTTCATATCGGTTTCAATAATTATTTTGTTGGTCGTAGCAATGTCATTTTTTATCGGTTGTAGCAGCTAGTTTTACCAGCAATGTCCAAGAAATTATGTGACGTTATCGTTACTTTGATATCAGCAACGTTCAACGAATTAGAGCACTGCTAGAATTAGGCATCAACATCTATTTTAATGGAACACTTCTAGTTGTGCTAGTTTTAGCAGTGCTCGTAGGGTGAACTCTGTTAATAGTTTAATTTTGTCACACGTGGCTAGTTTCTATCCACATGTAACACTGGCCTTAAGTTAAGAAATTTTCCCTCTCCCTCTCATTCTCTCTATCGCTCCATCTCCTCGTCTCGTCTTGCAATGCCTCCTCCGCGGCCGCCCGTTTGTCATCGACGTGTGTGTCGTGCAGCCGATGAAGCTGCTCTGTGAGAAGTCTTCGTCGTCGTTCCCTGCGCCTCTCCCTTCCCATTATTCTTGGTCGATAGAGAGAGGGATATTATTGGCAGAGAGAGGTGACTACCCCGATGGAGTTCCACGGTCCCGAGGAGGTTCCAAAGTCCCTACTAGGTTTCACATCGATGCCTTGGAAAATGCACGAATAGAACCAAAGTGGTTGCAATGCAAGAGACACATGAATCCACCTCAATATATTCATCCTCTCCATTCATCCCTGGCCCCTCCCACTTCCCACCAAGAATGCTCGACTGAGAAACCATTCATCTTCACCCTCCTGCTTCCAACCTCTTCATTCATCTTGTCCCTCCCTCTTCCAACTTCTCCCATGGCAGGCTCATACGACGAGTTTGATAAAAACTTCACCGCCAAAGCACACAATAGTTATTTGTTTCTGTACTAGTGGCAACACCCGTTTTGTCACTATCGACACCACCAACGACAAGACTGTGCTCGCTAACACGGGGGTTGCGGGTGGCTAACCTTGTGAACATAGGATGCGGGATGCTAACACAAGGAGAAGGTCATCCCGGCAGGTCGCTGTGCGTGGGACGCTTCCGTTGCGAGGACAAAGTATGATGCAATGGTCGACAAACGTGCTCTACTGGAGCAAGACTCTTGCACGTCATAATCAACCGACGTGCATCCCCTCCAATGAGATGAGGAGCTGGCCACAATGGTTGGACATGCATGTGCTCGGCCGACATCCAATACCAAAGATCTTTATGAATGCGCGGCGACCGTTTCGTGCAATAATTTTTGCCGTGGGGGGCTTTTGTTTGGGACCAGGTTGTTGGACGAGAACATTTCTAATGTCCAGACTCGCGCAAAGCTCCCGCCTCCTATGAACTGAAGATGCGCAAGATGCTTTCAACAACAGATTCGGGATCCACATTTGGTTGCATCGTCTAGTGGTACATTTCCATCCGTCTCTTTCCCAGCTTTGATACTAGATAGGAGCCTAGGATGTTTCATATAATTCCTGCCAGTGCCAGGCTAGTTTAATTAGTCAGGATTCAGGAAGCTAACCCCCATGTATTAGCAATGTGTTGACTCCAGGTTTATGCAGCCGGCTGGCCGGCCGGAGTGCGGGAGGGCGTGTGTTGACATTCACGTGTGTGTGATAACGGCGAAAGGGTAGGAACAGCTTGCGTGTGGCGTGACGAGCAAAAAGGGTGAGGCGCGCGGACAAGGACGCGGACAGCGACGCGTGCGCCGCACCGAGTCGTGTGGTTGGTTGGTTCGTTCGTTGGCCGTCGCTGCGCTCGTAGACTATGCTGCTACCGCGAGTCAACCTGGTTGAGTTGGTTAGGTGGATGGTTGTATCCCAAGTCCATCAGAGTTCAAATCCCAGATTTGACAATGGTGTTCGCATTTTCCTGTATTTATTCCAGGGCTTCCGGTGATGCGTTTTTAGTGGGAGGAGACGTTCCCGTCGAAGACAAGGTGGAGGCTTCGTTAATCTCAAGATGATGTACCGGCTCAGTATTGCGAAGATGTTCATAGGGGTAAGGTGTGCGTGTGTGCGTCATAAGGGTGATTGTATACTCGTGTTTGTGAGCGTCAAAGTTGTACTGTGTTCCTAAAAAAACAAGATTATGCTGCTACCTCGTTGCTGAAGACAGAAAAAATTGTACGTAGATGCGTCAACTCTCAGACGTTGGATGGCATAATTGTCCAGACAATAGCACCCAGAGATGGTTGAAATCGACTGCAACTACTTCCTTAATTAAGTCAGCTACAAATGTTAGGTAACCGCAAAAAAAAACTACAAATGTTAGGGTGACGAGATTAAGTTGGCGTTAGCGGGGAGAGATATACGACATCTTTGGTAAAAAGGTTCAAAATTAGGAGGATCTCGCTCACGTGCGCGTCCCTATATTATACTAATTCAAAAAAAAATGTCATAAACAAAATGTACACTTAATCTCGTATATCTCTTCCCGCGGAAGATATCATAAATGAATAATCGGCATGATCTCAAAATATGAAAAAACAATCCATGCTACTTTACAAAGCTTCCAATTTTATAATATATTAATTTACAAAATGGCACGATTAAAACAAAGTACTTTGTTATCTAAAAAATAAAATATATAAATTTAGCCGTGGAGATATTTCACTGTGCAACAAATTCCCATATTTTGGATGACTTTCTTTCTTATTTTTTGCCAAGGACCAAAAAACAAAATGATATACTGTAAATTTTTGCTTTATTTTGTCCATTGCGTGAAAAATAAAAAAATCACGTCAATGATTTTTTAAAATTTTCCATGCAAACAATAATAAAAATAAATTTACATCTTCAATTTTCATCATGTATCATAAAAATGGCATGCTCTCGATAACAAAGTTCTCTTAATAATAATAATAATAATGCAATGTATCTAATTTTTAAATAACATGCTCTTAATAATAAAACTGACGTCCTCTTCTAAATAAATTTTTTAATTATTGATTATTAAATTTTCATACTCTTAAAATAAAAAATGACATTTTATTAACTATTAAAATTTCATTCTTTTAGTAATCAATATTGTCATTCTATTAATAATAAAAATCCCATCACTAATTATTAAAATTTCATGCCCTCAATAATAAAAATGCCATTTGAGAAAGTAAAAATGTCATCTTTTGTAAGAAAAAAATGTCATGGTTTTAAAAGAACCAGGCTTGGCCTCCTGGCGAACGTCACAAAGATAACATTCCCATTCTTTTCTTGACATAACATAAAGTATGGAGAGTTGTAAAAGAACATGTTGACGAAGAACGGAGTTGATATTTTGCTCTAGATGAAATCCTAAGGTTGTAATGTTCACGATGTCGTCTTCAATGTTTCATCACCTGTGGCTTATCTGCAAGACTGCTCACTTGAACTTTAATGGCATATGTTAATAATTATTGTCAAGGATCATGAGATAAAAAAAAACTCCAAGCATGCATTCCGGCTTTCCTAATGGTACAACACAAAGTAGTTCCACCCCTAGGGCTACTTTGTGCTCGCCAGAAGGAAAAATATATTAGCCAATCTCCCACCAGATCATTCATACTTTGAGAAGGTTTGGTGAGATCAAGAGCACGCATACCCACTCTTGAAGAAATTTTGAAAAGCTACAAGAACATGTGATTAATTATCTCTGCATGTCCACAAAAGTAGCATTGGTAGTTTCCAATCCATCTCCTCTTTAAATTGTCGTTAAACAAGGCATTATTATTGAGAATTAGCCACAAGAAATCCTCGAGCCTAAGGGGCATATTCACTTTCCAAATGCCTATATATACTACCAGATCTATTGCTTTAAGATGCAAATAATATTCTCTAACTATGAAACATTTATTGACTTCCAACTTCATCTGGGTCTCCTATTAAAACAATCTTTTCCACTAAGCCTGGTTCTGTAGAGAAACCAACCAAACGCCCCCTAAGATATGCTTGACATAGAATCCGTGCTTCTCAAAATAAGTCTGTTAATAAACAATCTACTAATGTACTTATTAGAATTTTCGGTATTAAATTTAATTTATGGAATAGGTACTCGCTAGATACTATACTGGGAGGAAACTTTATCATTAGTAATGATTTAGATGCTTATGTTGGTATAGAAATTGTAGTAGAATCTCCTCCTATAAGAACCAATGATTTCGAAGTTACTCTAGAACACTTAATGAAAAGATTGGATATAATAGAGATTAGTATTCCAAGTAATCAAAAGTTATAATAGGTTGACAAAAAATTACAAAATAGTGCCACTAAACTTGGATCTTCTGTAGGGAAAGCTCTTAAAATAAAATAAAAAGTGAGAACAATACATTCATGTTACTAAGACAGACCCCCTCAAGAATATATCATTTGGAAGATGTAATATATACACTAGGGTTTACTTTTGCTTTAATAGAAAACAATAGTAATAAAGGTGCAAAACTAATCGGTGTATCTTTTATTTTACTTTTATGCTAAATTAACCTCTACCTTGCTCGGTTTACCTGTTTAGAAGTTGTTGGGTACTTGGGTTGAAACATAACCTTTGCCCTTTTAGATTTTTATTCATATATTGATCGAGTATTTTGCTTAAGATAATGTTGTATACTTGTGAGATTTGCATTAATATATCGAGGCGTTGTTACATTAGTTAGGATGATTTCTTTGGCCTCTTTGAGAAAAGTAATTCTAGAACCCGTGTCCCAACAGAAAGGAATCCTTTACTCCTAGGGCCTAATTTAGCTGCAAGGGGAAAGCATCCCCAGGCTCTACTCCCACTCGAGGGATTTTCATGACTATCCAGGATCCTCTTCTCCCACCACGAAAAGATCACCATGTCAGTTTGGATGTCAGGGAAGAGGGATGAGATGTCAGGGGAGAGGGTGGAGGCGGAGGGTTTAGGGTAGCCGTAGAAGGAAATCGCCAGAAGACGCCAGTCGTGGCTTTTATCCCTGACCTCTCTTGACATGGGTCCTTTCCTCGGTTTTTGAGGAGGGGGGGGGGGTGATCTTGGGCTACCAAAGGAGCCTTAAATGAAAATTCAAGACATGGATCCTCAGTAAAATGACATTGTATCGAGGTGTGAGAGTGAACCCCCAACTTTAAACTTTATCTTTGGGCATCGCATAACCAAAAAAAACACGTCATAGAAATTCAACAGATACTGAAAGCTTGACATTAAGATTAAAGTATGATAGCCGCTATGGCTAACAGGTAGCGAGTGCTTAGGATGGGAGAAAGACAGGGTTGGCTTGTGCTACGTGTCGGTGATCTCACATTTATTTTCCTTATCTTTTGGTATGTATGCGTTTCGACAAGGGCATTTGACAAAAAAAATTCAAGAAGCTATGCGATTAATTTATATGATTAATGCTGCAAACGATATTTTTAGAAGCTGCGCACATGGATTCGTACCGCAGGAAACGTACTAATAAAAAAATAGAGGTACGGACCACGTCCGATCCCGTACTTTTCTAATTCTCGGTCTCTCAGAACTTGCATGATTGCTGTATAATAATGCGAAATGATGATACTAGTAACCTTGTCCTGGCACCAGTACGTGAAGCAGTACTATCATATTCTTTTTTTGCGGGGTCATCTTCCTTCTCTTTGTGGTACTAGAAAAAAAGCTAGAGGCACACAGCAAGAAATCCCATTCTCTTTTCTTGTGAGCGTAAACCCATTCTCTAGAAGGTGGGATACCATGCCAACAAGTCTTTTTCGAACACGTCTGACTGTCCGAGCTTATAAAATTTCTTTACCCGGTCGCCATCAAGGAATGCATCAACATCCGGAGCGAGCGAGCGAGATGCCATGCCATCCACCTGCAATTTACAAAGCGAGCCCGTCCGTCCTTGCCCTGAAAAAGAAAGGGGAGTGAACTGTCGTAAACGTACTTATATATTCATTCACACGATTTTCTATATGTCCTCGCGTACGCCAGAGTGGCTGGCCACTTATCACATACATATTCACATGGACGTTCTACCATCCAACTCGCTCGGAAATAGTACGTGTGGTAAAATGATCGTGCTCGGGACGGGACAATATATATGCAGCGTAAGAAATGAAGAACGTACTAGCACAAGTGGGCACGACCCAGACACCCAGTCACAGATCTTATCACGAGCGGAGAGGGGAGGGAGGAGGAGAGGACTGTGGTGTGGGTGCGTGGCCCAGTCAGTCCGGCGGAACAAGGCGCGGGGACACGCGTGCCGTCCGGCCGGGGCAGGCGTACGAACGGGAGGCCGTGCGGCGAGGCGACACGGCGCGTGCGTGTGCTGTTGAGGAGAGGCGAAAAGAGAAATGCGTTAGGCGAACGCGGGAGGAAAAAGGAGTAGTAGTACGCTGCTAGTACCGCGGGGTGGGGGGTGGTGGTGGTGCCGCCATCGGGAAGCCGGGCGGGCAAAGGAATCCAAAAGGACTAATAATTGAGGCTGCCCCCGCTGTCGTCCTCGCACGGTCGCACCCCTGCCCCCACTTCTGCCCATCTATCTCCTGGTCCTGGCTTGGACCCCAACCGAGGGGCACCATTTGGCAGATCACTCGCTTCGATATCTTTTTTTTTCTGTGGAAAGCTTGAATAGATTGCATGAATGTGGTTGAAGCGTTGACACAAGATGACCCCTATCTTGGACAAGAAACAACAATAGTTTTGGAGTGCAAACAACTTTGCTTGGATTTTGGATCAGTTGAATTTATCCATTGCCCGAGAGAAGCTAATCAAGTTTCACATGAATTGGCTAGTCATGCCTTCACTACTAGAAGCTCTAAAACTTGGTTGAATGAGATACCGGATTTTATTTCTCTGCATGTTGTAAATGACCTTACTATTATATGAGAAATAAAGTCATATTAACGTAAAAAATGTGGTCTTCCCGTCCAATGTTCAGTGATATTTTTCATAAATTAATGCATGTTTTGTAGGGAATGAGTAGGACAAAATAAATATGGATTTGGGTTAAATTATTCCAAGTTACTCAATGGGTGTTGATTTTTGTATTATGTGATATGAGTTAAGATACTCCCTCCGTTCCGGTGCATAGGGCCTATATTCAAAAACTATTTGTTCCACTTTAGCCTAAGATTGAGGCCTGTAAACATTAAATGCAGTTTAATTAGCACGCAACGCATGGCTGCTCCTTTGTGTTCACATACGTATGCAATCAATTTTCTGCATGCAACTAGTACTCCATCACATAATTCACATGTGGAAACTAGTACGGATGGAAGCTGATTGGAGAGAAGGTTAGCCAATAGATTTTTACCTTGGTCTCGCTGCGATTTATAAGAGGCCTAACACACCGGAACGGAGGGAGTACCAAAAAATATAACGTTTTACGGGCATTAATTGTTGCCTACAAATTCAGCACTCAATTCCAAATTAAACAGACCTAATGATTCTATTTGAATAATTAATTTCATGCAACTATGAATTGGGCAAGAGATAAATTTGATGACTTTACAAAAATCTCTTCCTCCTCTTTAGCTCGTATAATCTAGGACGAACAGTAAATTCAAAAGTAAAATAAAAAAATCATTTTTTTCGTAAACTTTGACAACTATTTTGAGTCTTTTCATATTTCCATTATGAAATAACATTCGTGGAAATCATGACAAAAAAATCATCTTTCTAAAATTCTTTTAAAAATGGCATTTTGGAGCATCAACTTTGTTTCCACAAATGTCCTTTTATGATGAAATTGTGCAAGCACTCAAAACATTTGTTAATGTTTGCCGAAAAATTATTAACAAATGTTTACCATCATAAAATGTTCATTAGGGAGCATTCGAGCGCAAGCTCAAATAAAATTCTACGGAATTTAAAATGTTAATAGTTGCGTGCGAAATGGAAGCAAACAATGTACCTACTTTCGTTTAGCAGTGAAGGATATTTTCAATAGAAATGCTTTGTGACTAACATGGTTATTTAGCAATCTCACAAGTGAAAGCTCTTTGTTTTCGAATAGTCTTAATGTTTGTCACCCTTGAACTGTATTGGGATACATCGAAATCCTTCAAGAAAATCAAAGAGACAGTTAATTCTTTACCACCAGGGATAAGGGTCAGGCGTCTTCAAAACGACCGCTCAAATCGTCTTGAACTATTCAGACTGAGCTATCTGGATATAGTTTACCATCCAACATCTTCTTGCGTTTGTCTGTTGTGACACCCTGGATTTTGGAACTTTCTTTTTCCAAAAACTTTTCTGAATTTTTTTTAGATTTGCTATTTGATTTGATTTTGAGCAACTCTTTGGACTTGAAACTTGAGCATATTTTCTTTCCTTGCTCAAGTAGCCCATGATTCCCAAACCATTTTCATTGATCATCCCTTTGATCCACCCAATCCAAGCCACCTTTTTATTCAAGCCATATATTCCTTTTCCATTAAAAGGAATATTTCCATTATTTGAGGATTGTGAAGCAACCCCTATTTATATTGCTCCAAAAATCCCCAAATAATTCCCACATCTCCTTAATGCCATTTCTTGACACAATATTCAAAAACATTGCTTAGCCCAAGTGGATTTTTCATCAAGAGAAATTCATTTGTCTGTGGGAGCAGAATGTCACTTTGTGAAGGAAGTGCCATTTATCCTTATCCATTGTTTGTGAAAATTTGTGTGCATACTATTGTGATCATATTAAGAGTCTATGCCAAGTTTCATCTTTAGGGGAGAAGCCAAACTCCATACCGAAATTCCCTAAGTTGGTATACAGCAAGGGGACATTGTGAAGCAAGGTCATGATAGGGGAACCAATTTTCCTTGAAACTTTTTGAGCATACTCCCACACCCAAATGACTCTCCTAAACCAATTTTGAGCCAAACGGAACCACCCATGTGATGACAACCTCAAGACCAAGTTCCTAGCTAGCAGGGCACCTTGTGAAGCAAGTGCTAGCTAGGCATTTCCCCTAGCCTTGAAACTTTGCACACTTGTGCACACACCCAAATGACCTCACTCCACCAAATTTCAGCCCATTCCATCAAGCCATAGAGATGCAAGCTTCAAAAATGCATTTCTGGTCCATTTGGACACTTACAAAGGAAGTGCATTAACAATTTGTCCAAATGAGCTAAAAATTCACAGTCTGGGAGTCCTTCCAAACCCAAGTCCATGTGACAAGCTAGCCACCTCCCCCTATTCACCCTTTGACCACAGCTTGCCCTGCAAGATTACTGTATCAAGCTTTCCCTTGAAGTATAGGTCACACCAGAGCCCCCCTTGACCAGTCAAAGCCACCACTGCACTCAGCATAGCAAGGACTAGAGGATAGACATGCTTGGCCACGAGAAAGTTCACTAGAGCACCAGGAGGCTTGGTGAGCACGCATATGACGTGCAGCCAGCGTGCTCTGCGCGTGCACCAGACGCGCCCACTCGATCTGCAGCTCACCCTCGTCGCCTTCCTCGTGTCTCTCCGCGCAGCACGGCTTTGCCAAGCACGCCCACACCCTTTCCCCTCCTTTCCTCGCAGAAATCACGCTCCGGCAGGCCCTGCCATGAGGAACCCGATGAGTACAATGGGCGCCGTCCCGTCGCCATCACCTTGCTCTTCCCCATGACCCCATGTGCCCTAGCTCTCATGTGAGCCCTCTGGACCCCCCTAGAAGCAACCCGAGTGTGCCACCTCACCGCCCTGGCCACTGCTCGTCGTTTCTTCTTCCCCACGGTGGCGCCTGAGCTTAGAATCGCGCCCCCCTATAAATTGAGCTCTCCCGGCCACTTGATCGTGACCAGCAACCCCCTGCACCTCCCAATCGTGCTCACTCACAAGAAATCGATGCCGGGGAGCCCTTCTTCCTCCTCTCCGGCCACAGCGCCGTCGTCGGTGTTGCAGTAGATTTTCTCCCACTCCAGTGCCCCTCCGGCCTAATTGACTCCACCAGCGAGCTCCCCTGCCTCCTCTCGTGCTTCCCCAACTCGCCCCCATCGGAGTTGCAGCCGGGAGCATCGAGCTTGCCGGAGCCCGCAGCCCCGTCGCCGCCGGGAGGAAGGGCCCATCGCCATCCGGCCACCTCACAGGACGCCGTGGGTACCGGCTTGATCCGCCTGAACCTCCCGACCCTGCTGCACCCTCGCCGCCCACCGCCGTGGCCTCCTCGACGTGGAACCGCCGCCGGTGAGCTTGACGTCCACCGCCCTCTCTACCCCTCTTCAAAACCTGTCAGCCCGGCCCCACCAGTCAGTCACCCCATCCCCTCCGAACCGTTATTTAAGTGAAGGCGTACTCTCACTTTACGCCTTTGACGTCAGCACCCCTCTGGAAAATCCAGAAATTGATTTTTAAATCAATTTAAAATCAATATTTTGACCAGACTTTGACCTTGAATATCTCCTAAAATACAAGTCCATATGAGATGATTCTTTTTGCATTGGTTTTCTCTTGATCCCCTCTTTATTTTGGCACAACTTTTGTGCCATGTTTTTATGTTAATAATTTATGTTTAAAAGAAAACACTTTATGTGACTTTTTTCATTGCATTTAAAAAATATATTTGCAGGACTTTTATTGTGTTGAAGACCAGGAGTATTTCACACTCCTCTGGTGAAAGGCAAGCCACAATTACTTTTGCATCTTCGTAAAGCTTTGACATAGTTATATAACTTGCTGTAGTTCTCGGATTATTAGGGTGATTATTCATGGCATGCTCGGAGTTTAACCATGATTATGCTATTGCCATGAATATTGCATGAATTCAATATGATTGCTAGTTGTTTTTATGATCTTGCTATGATGAACATATTGATTGTTAGAATTGCTTGATCATCCGACATGGCTAAGTGATTCATCGGGTTATGCATTGGATTATGCTATAGCCATGATCGTGCCTTGGATTGTTTTAGGGATATCGTCATGACTTGGACTATGGATTCTCGTATAGCACCAGACACCTAGATGCTTATGCTTTTATAGATAGGCTTCATGTTGTGTGATCAGGTGCCACCGAACCAAACTTATCAGTGCAGCCACACTCGCATGTATGGGAAGGCCTTGGCTCGGTCTATCGTGGTGTTCTCTTATACGTATCACCAAGGAGGGAAGGCTATGCGCGCGCGGTTACCTTGGCCCGGTAAGCGGTGATAGTCTTGAAAGTCGGTTTGGTTTATTCCCCATTTGGGACAACGTTGTTTGCCACGACGGTGGCCGGTGTCTGGAGGACACAGGGCTACCCAAGGCATAACTTGCGAAGTATGCCGGGTGATACGGTAAGGGAGGCACGCAGTAGAACGGTCTTGTTAGATAAGTCCTAGTCTGTTCCTTGGGAGACGTTCCAAGGTATTGGATGAGGGAAGAACTCCATAGTGTGGGTAAAGTGCGCAAACTCTGAAGAGTCAAAATCTATTCGAATAGCCGCATCCACGGTCATGGACAAGTTCGTACTAAGTCACACCGTTCGATCACAGTGGTATAGATGAGAGATTGTGTTGCAACCATGGACCAGTACAGGTGATGGTTAGCTTGCAAAGCTTACGAGATGTTGATGAGATGGATACGCAGTAGCCACGAGATATTTGGATCCAGAGTGATCCCGTTTGGATCCGGAGTGATCCCTTGTTATGGATCCGTAGCGATCCCGAGCTATGGATCCGGAGTGATCCCGGTATGAGATGTGGCATGTGGTCACGAGTAAGGTGATCTCGGATAAGTGGTTGATGGTTATCTACTTTACATTACTAGCTTACATGCTTGATTCATTAATTTACTCTAATCTGCTTGCTATGTTATTGTTTTTCCCTGATGCTTTGGTTGTTTGTGAGCTTGCAAGTACATTCAATGTATTGACCTGGCGTGTCAAGCCAGACTTGCAGGCAATGATGTGATTGCGTAGGACGACGTTCCCAGCGTTTGCGAGCTAGGAGGTGTCCCAATCAGTGTCCCTGTGGATTGGAGTTCATCACCGTCGCCATTGTTCCGCTGCTAAGACTTATTCCGCTGCTATAGAGTTACTACGTTTCTTGGTGTAGAGCTATGGCTAGGATTAGGAGAAAGTTGTTCGCCGCCTCGCTCCGCTAGCGTTGTAATAGACCCCCCTTGTACCCATTTCATTGGTAATAAAAGTGGTTCAGTTCTATATCAAGCAGTGCCGTGTTTCATAAGACATGATCTCTGGGCTTGAACACGGGGTGGTCCGGTATTCTGAGCCGGGGTGCCACAACGCTTGGTATCAGAGCAGTACTGAATGTAGGATGCCCTAGTCCACGCTAACGTTAGACTTACGTTATAGTTAGAATGTATAGTTTGCTTGTGTGATATATTTGATTGATGCATTTGTTTGCTGCATAGCATGCATATAGATAGCATTATTTTCTCTAACGATCTGATCTGATGAGTATAGATGGCAGAGTATCCACTTGAGCACCTATCATCCCCCTCACCAACTAGCTTTGCCTATCTGCTTTCCGACGTTTGGTGGAGTCTCTATCCCAATGGAGAAGTCCCGAGGTACCAAGTGCTCCAGACGTCACTCGAAGGATCGATACTGGAGTACCATGCCAAGGTCTTCGTAGCAGTCAACATCCCCATCGGCATGCGCACCTACAACTTGCATGGTGGATACGCCTCCACCCCAGATCGCGCAATCCAACTTGCTCCTTTGGCAGGCCTCACAGGTCTCCACCAACAGGAAAGTGTGATGCAGCAGAATCATGCCTTCCATTTCTACCCCTTGGCCACCACTCCTCAACAAGTAGGGTTTCCTCGTCCTTTGGTGGAAGCCGACGCAGCGGTGGCCAGCATGTCCCGCTACATGATCGCCGAGTACGCCCTCATCGTCAAACTGGTCCGTGATGCAAGGGACGAAAGAAGAGCTCTTGCTGCAGCTTCGGTTTCGGAAACTCCTCCGCCAGCTCCCTCTGCGTCCGGCGACCCGTCGATGGACCGTAGTGTCTAAGTTGCGCGTAGTTTATGTTGCATGAGTAGTAGTAGTCTTGCATGTTGCTTGTTCCATGATGTTGTGCGTAGCAATAAGATATGATCATGTTTGTGTGTGATCTCGATACATGTTTAGTACAATTGATCTTTGCTTCATCGAATTTCTTCGTCGATTCTTTATTTGGTTCCTCGATGTTTAATGAATATGATTTTGCAGGTAGTACATGACTCTGACGGACCCTTGCTCGCTTTCTTTTTGATAATGACACCACACCTGGTTCCGAGCTGATTCATTTTCGGCCGTCCGGGGTGGATGCCTACTTTATATTTTTCTTTTCAACAGCCGACCCGTGTTCTGAGCTGCTTTCTCGGCCGTATCGGGCAGTTGTTGAGTTTCTTTTCGCAGTGGAGACTATCAGGGATGTACCCCGAAAAATCCCATGGTCAGGGACCCTGGGTTAGTCATGAGAGGCACAGGTTGGACGATAAGCTCGTCGGCTAACAGGAGGATACGTTCCTGCTCGATATTGTTGATTGGAGATGGCGATTACAGGGAAGCCGAGGCTAGTGCGCACAAGGCTAGGTTACAGATTGTGTATTGCTTGATCTCGACGTCTCCCCTCCTAGCCCTTATATACTAGGCTAGGTCTCGGGGAGTCCGTCCTGATTACAGATGAGGTTTCCTAACCATGATCTTGTTCCGTACGACAAGTTTACACCTTCCTTATGACTCGCGGACTCCTACGCCGGTGCCACTAGTGGGCCAAGGCTGGGCCCAGGCGGCATCTTTGTGGGCCTTCTATCTTCTGGGACACCGGGTAGGCTCATCCATAGGAGTCGTGGGGTCACCCCCTCGTCAGAGACCCTATGTTCTGAGCTGTTTTCTCAGACGTCTTAGGGGACCTCTGCATTCTTTTTATCAACGATGTCTCATGCGCTGAGCTGATTCTTGGTCGGCCGTCTTGAGCAGTGCTTGATTTATTCCAGTAATCGTCCCAGATCAGAGTTGTAAAAACCGTCCTGGTGGCTATTGGGTTATTCAATGGTTTTATGCAAGGGATTCAGATGGTCATCGACTACCGCTAAAACTTTTGAAGTGATGAATTTCCTAGCGATTGTTATTGATTTTCGCTCAGTTGGATTTCTTTGCTTGTTCTTCATTTGATTCTTTGGTGTCGTCTGATACGTCACACACGTATCTATAATTTCTGCTTGCTCCATGCATGTTTTGTGTGATATTTCTATGCTTTTGCTACACTTTCATACACTTTTGATCGTATTTGGACCAACCTATTAACTCAGTGCACCCTAGTGTCTGTTTCTGTTTTCTGCTATTTTTTATTTCAGGTTTTCCCATTATTAAAAGTCCTCATAAAATTCCGGGAAAAATATATAAAAATCAGCGTACTAGAAGAGTTCTCCAGCCGGAGGATGTGGTCAAGGGGTGGTCCACAACCCCCAGGCGCCCTCCTGGCGCGGCCTAGGGTGGGGCTGCGCCGGGAGGCCGCCTGGACTCCTGGTGCCCCCCCGGTTCCCCCTTTGGCTCTTATGTATACTCTCGTTGCGAAAACCCTGATTAGAAAACAAATCATACCCCCGTGCATCCCCTTCTCCATCAACAAATCATCAGTTCATCCTTCGTCTCACTATATTTTTATCACTTCATGCGTTATGTGCTATGCTTGGAGCGTCTCGCTCTTAGGTTTTGTTTTTAGTTTTCTTTAGCTTTGCTTGCTGTTCATAACAAGTTAGATCCCTTCTTACTTTGTGTGGGACAGAAACACGCTCCACTTTCAAAATCTAGAACACATCATAGGATTCTTCATGCCTATCTTTTTGCTGTTGTGTGTTCTTTATCTCTTTATAGCTACTGCCTTGTTTAGTTTTAGTCTTAGTTTGTCTTTAACAAGAGCCTTGGCTTTTGTTTAGTTTTTTGTTGGAACTCTTTTTAGTTTTCATGTTTATCTTGTTAAAGAGAGTTGGTTGTTGCACTGAGTTGTGTTTTGTCTTGAAAGTAGGTAATTGAGGTTGCTATTTAATTTTAGTAGTAGCTTGCAATAGTCTTGAGGTATTGTTGTGAGTAATGTTTGGACTTTTGGTGTCAAGAGCTCTTGCCTATTAGTGATAGGTGTCGTATTTTGGGCAATCCGTGTTTATTTTCAAAACCTACAAAACTAGTTGAGAACTCTAGCTACTAGATAGATCACTACTCTTCTGAGGAGTCGAATATTAGAGTACACTCACGTACCATGAGTCGAGGATGCGCAAGGATAACCAAACCCCCATACACTCCTCCTCGGGGTACTTGTCTCTTTGTGAACCTCCTTATTAGATTGAGAGTTACCGATAATAAGTGCATGAGTTCTTCGGACTAATGTAAGTATTGAGAGTTGACACTTCCACCTTCCCTTATTTTGCTAGCCTTTCCCATGCCGTGCATTGCCTTCTTCTCACTCCGAGAGTTGGTGTCCACCTTCGCCGGTGCATCCAAACCCTTGGCATGATACGCTCTGTCATCATAAGCCTCCCTTTATCTTTCCTCAAAACAGCCACCATACCTACCTATCAAGGCATTTCCATAGCCTTTCCGAGTTATATTGCCATGCAACATCCACCTCTTCAAGACTTGATCTTCATGTCATACATGTTCCTGCTACACTGGCAGCGACATACATTGCATACATCATGATAGTTACATCTTCTTTATGTTTTGAGTACCTTGTAAAGTGTGAAAGATCTCCTTTACCTTCTTGTAAAATAGATTGTTGCCATTAAGTGAGGAAAAGATCCCAAGTGGACACAATAAAAGATCCCAAAGAGGACAAATGAGAGTTAAATAGAAAGAGCCATTGAGGCCACCAAAAAAATACAAAAAAATAGAAAAAAGAGAAAAAGAAATAAAAAGAGAGAAAGGGGTAACACTACTATCCTTTTGAGAGATCCACACTAGTACTCCCTTTATATCCTTGTACTCCATAGAGATGATCTTTATGCATATAGATATGTGGGGACCTTCACACTATAGAACTTGGCTTGCATATTCCAAGGATGAGCCTCCTCAAACGAGCTCTAGGTCTTCATGAGAGAGCAAGTTAGATGCACCCCCACTAGTTCCATTGGAGAGCTTCTTAGCTCGTATGTGCATCCGTTGCATGGCAATCCCTACTCCTCACATCATATCTATCATTTGGAATCTCTTGCCTATGATTGTCCTCATTGATGTGAGCCTTTCTCATCCTTTTTGTCTTCCTCCTCCACCATATTTCTCTCTTTGCCATCCTAAGTGTCAACTCTCGTGCTTACGCTCATCCATTGCATGAGTGCTCGAAATATCGAAAAGGAGTGGATCAAATTGACTTGTACCTGGCTAGTGGTCTGGGGACGAGTCAAGATAAGATTCCAAAGAGGACCAAGTGTGAAACTTTAGTAGATTGAGTTCTCAACAAAAATACTTCTTTCTCTCTCGTATTCCCTATCCCCTTTCTTGCACGCAAACACCATTTGGAGACATTCGAGTCACGGACATCGAGAGCTCTTGCACTTAATGTTCTTTTGTTACTTGTTTCAATGCTAATATAGACTCTTGCATGTTATGACTTGAATTGAATCTCTAACCTTGATTGCTTTACTTTTCAAAGATCTTTTATGGTTGCTAGCATGTCACCACAGAAATTATGCTTGTTATCGGTTACCTACTCGAGGACGAGCAGGAATTAAGCTTGGGGATGTTGATACGTCCAAAATGTATCTATAATTTCTGCTTGCTCCATGCATGTTTTGTGTGATATTGCTATGATCTAGATACACTTTCATACATTTTTATCATATTTGGACTAACCTATTAACTCAGTGCACCCCAGTGCCAGTTCCTGTTTTCTGCTGTTTTTCTATTTCAGTTTTCCCCCATATAAAAAGTGCCAGAAAAATTCGGGAAAATTCAGATAAAAAATCAGCGTGACGGAAGCTTCGAGAAGAGCCCGGGAGGGGCCAGAGGGGAGCCAGGGGGGGGCCCAGGCGTCCACCCGGCGCGACCCCACCCCTTGCCGCGCCAGGGGGGCGCCTAGGGCCCCTGGTCCATCTCTGGCTGCCCCCTTCGCCTATTTAATCTACGTCACGGGAAAACTCCAGAGGAGGAACCCTATTCCGCGAACTCGCCTCTGTTCCGCCGCCGCGGCGCTTCCAAGATCGGGAGCACCAGAAGACCTCTTCCCGGCACCCTGCCGGAGGGAGGATTGACCTCCGGGAGTCTCCTCTCCACCATGGATGCTCCCCGGATGTCTCGTGAGTAGTTTTCCTTGGACCATGGGTCCGTGATCAGTAGCTATGTGATGTTCTCCTCCCCTCTTTGATCTTCATTGTTTAGAACTCATCAGTTTCCCTACATGATCGAGGAACCTTTGTAATATTTCTGCTGTTGCTATGTTGAGTTTGGAGGGATCTGATGGATTATGAGATTATGTTCAGATTGTGATAGAGTAATATATTTGGTTTTTATCTCTTATATTTTTGTTCCTAAGTAATTCTTGCATGTTCTCCATTGCTGTTTATTGCTTTGGCCAAGTAGTAGGTAGTGACTCCAAGAGGGAGCGTTGTGCTAGATTGTGGGTTCATGCCCCCCGATGACTAGCTTGAGTGACAGAAACATGAGTCTAGGGGATGTGCTGTTGCCACAAGGGGGAAAACAACGGTGCTTGTAACCGCGGTTACAAGGATTGTTTACTTTACGCAAACTTCTTTTTAATGCAGTTGTCTGTTGCTTTGGGTTTACACTTTGGGTGGGGCTCGCAACTTAATACCAGCGAGATGTTCTGGATAGATATCTCAAGGTGGATGATTAGTAGTAGATGCAGATGGATTTCGGATTACTTATTTTGGCGTACTGCCCATGCTTTTGAACCTCTTCCTTTCTTTTGTAGCATAGTTAGCATTGCGGTGTGTTCATAATCCTGTCAATTGCCCTTCTGTAATTTGTTTACCTCGCATAGCAGTTTTATCGTCTTTTGGGAGAGAGACATCACTAGTGAACATCACGTATCCCGGTCCATATCCTCATTACTGTTTCCAAGCTTTATTTACTTTTCTGCATTTACTTTCAAGTTGCTATCATTATCCTTTGTGTTTTACCCTTTGTGAACAACAAGACCGGAGAGATTGACAACCTCTCTGAACTTCGTTGGGAACAAAGTTATCTGTGTCTGTGTGCAGGTCCACGTCAGTCGCGCCAGCTGACACCTACTTATCATATCCGGAGTCCCACGGGAGACAAACCTTTGTATCTTCACCGAGGGAAACTCGCTGCTGTACCGCATCACGCCTTCCACTTGGGGCTCACCAACGAAGGGCGAGAAGCCAATTAGCATGTACTTACTTGATCTTATCTAGTATAATCCCCGAGACCATGGTGACAACAGTCTATTGGACATGGGTTAGAAGAATATTTTCATGAGTGATTTCCTCTTTTGTGTGTGGATTGAAGATTGAGAGTCTCTTGGTGCTTGTCTTTGACTATGCTTGAGATATGTTGTGGTGATTGTGGTACTCTCTTTGGATGGTTGCGCTGACATTGGGAAATCCGTAGATGAGAACTACAAACTCTAAGGTGTGCTTTTGTAGCCCTTCTCAATTATCGTCCTCTCTTGACCACAAAGGAATGACCTCCGAGTACGTCTCCAATGCATGTTTTATTGGAAATATCATGTGATTAGACTATGTTAAAGTTGTTGGGAGTTGCCACTAGTGAAAGTATGAAGCCTAGGCCTTGTTTCCACCATTGCAATACCGTTTGTGCTCACATTTACTACTTGTTTGCTTGCTGTAATTTTTATTACAGATTTATATTACCTTGCTTTGCCACACCTATCACCCATATTTTACCATCTCTTTGCTGAACTAGTGCATCTATACAACTCCTAGTTGTATTAGGTGTGTTGGGGACAGAAGAGACTTCTTGTATCTTAATTGCAGGGTTGCTTGAGAGAGACCATCTTCAACCTCTACTTCCCTGAGTTCGATAAAACTTAGGTCATCCACTTGAGGGAAATTGCTGTTGTCCTACAAATCTCTGTGCTTGGAGGCCCGACATAGCCTACAAAAATAAAAGCGTGTGTAGACATCATCGTCTTATTTTACCCCCTAGTGGAAAGTTTCTCATCGACCCACCGCATACCGCACAGAATCAGTAAAATACCGCAATGAGTTGGAATATCACCAAGTCAGGAAGAATTCACCCGGATTGCATTGGAAATATTTGGTTCAAGTATGAATTCTACCAAGATGAATAATGGGAATCAAGTATGCATCCATCGTTACAACAGTGAAGATTCAAGGACAAGGATAAGTTGCGTTCATAACCCATGAACGTCTGCATGCAAGTTATGGCTTCCACAAGCGCAATCTTGTCATACGCTAGTTGTTGGATTATGGTACACTCCAGATGAGAGTCAGGATGAGCCATGAAATCAGTACCCAGCCAAGAAATGATTGGAGCCATGATCTCCTGTGACAACTCAGCGGTCAGTAAGGCAGTAAATTTCCATGCACAATGTCCCGTTTGTCCACACGCCATCGTGAGAAAACTTCAGACCTAATGAACTCCAGCCTTCCTTGGTAAGATATCGGACACCACCGACATGTACAGCGCATCAACCTTCCCCGGTACGCTATCGGGTTGGATTCCCGACCAAGACATCCAACCTTACACCACAAGCTACCTAGAGAAGCTTAAGATGCAAGGCACCCAATCTTGCCCAATACGCCACATGGATGGATTCCCGCACCAGCTATCCCACCATCTACAGCGAACCGCCGTAGAAAATTACAGCACAAGGAACCGGTACATCCACAATACAAAGGGCAAACTTCCGAGGCAATACACCCAGTCTTCTTCGGTAAGTCATCAGAGAAGCTTCCCGCGTACGACAACCCAATCTTGCTCGCTACGCCACCAAAGAAAGCTTCCGAGACACGGTACCCTAACCTTATTCAGCACGCGACCACAACCAAGCTTCGAGGATAAGCTACTCATCCTTCTCCGTTACGCCCTCGTGCCTGCAACGGTATTTCCAAAAACCCGACAGTTCAAGAGCAATGGGATTTGAGCATAGTCAGTTGCATATGGATCTGCCCATTTTATGGCCATATCTCACAAGATATCTGAGCTACTCCCGTAGGTATATCACCACGCTCGTATTCAAGGGAGTTATACAAAGGAAAAACGGTGAGAACCGCCACTCTTGCGAGACAAGGAAGCAGAAGAACCGGATACACCCCTGGTCTGGTGTAAAGACCGACAAGTCAGGAAGGAATACCCTAAGAAAAGAAAGTAATTGAGGCTTGGGTCTTGATCGCAACCCCGAGGTTCAGCACCCCATCCGACCAGGCCCCGAAGAAGAAAATCTTGAGGCCCAATTTATTACAACCAAGGTGCAAGCAGGATTAGCCAAGAGACAAAGTATGAAGGCAGCCCAACCAGTTCAGAGAAAGGATTCCGACAACAAGAAATTCAGTATTCGAGAAGCACCTAAAAGGATGATTGTCGCAGTAGCAAGGATCAAGGCAGACAGGCATGGTGTATGCCGAATCCTGCTGCGGTGTATGCGACAAGAGTAGCGCTGCACCTCCATAAGATGCCAGAAGTATGCGACCACTGCGAGCCGATGATACGTCCCAAACATGTCTATAATTTCTGCTTGCTCCATGCATGTTTTGTGTGATATTGCTATGATCTAGATACACTTTCATACATTTTTTTTATCATATTTGGACTAACTTATTAACTCAGTGCACCACAGTGCCAGTTCCTGTTTTCTGCTGTTTTCTATTTCAGTTTTCCCCCATATTAATTAAAAGTGCTCCAAAAATTCGGGAAAAATCAGATAAAAAATCAGTGCAACGGAAGCTTCCGGAACCCCGAAGGAGGGCCAGAGGGGCCCCACCTGGTGCCCAGGCAGCCAGGTGGCGCGACCTAGGGCTTGGCCGTGCCACCAAGGCTCCTGGACTCCTGGTGGCCCCCCATGGCTGCCCCCCTTCACCTATTTATTCTCCGTGTCGCGAAACCCTCGAGGACATAACCATTTTTCGCGATATCGCCTCTGTTCCGCCGCCGCCGCGCTTCCAAGATCGGGAGCACCAGCATACCTCTTCCCGACACGCTGACGGAGGGAGGATTGACCTCCGTGAGCTTACCCTCCACCATGGACGCTTCCCGGATACGCCGTGAGTAGTTTCCTTTGGATAAAGATTATCTAATTTAGCTAGTTTTTCTTCCACATTCTTGTTTAAGGCTTTTTGGGTAGTGATAAAGTCTCTAAGCATACTCTCTAGTTCAGAGGTGGGGTTCTTGTTGCTAGGGTAGGTGTTGTTGTTCCCATAAGTGGATGGAAACGGTCTAGGATTGTTGCTACCAAAATTACTCCTATAAGCATTATTGTTGAACTTGTTTCTAGAGACAAAGTTCACATCTACTTGCTCTTGAGCAACCAAAGAATTTAAAGGAACATCCTGAGGATCAATAGGAGCTTGCTTGGTAAGTAGAGACATGATAAGGTCAACCTTTTCATTTAGAGAGGAGATCTCCTCGACAGAATTTACCTTCTTACCAGTTGGAGATCTTTTGGTGTGCCACTGAGAGTAGTTCAGCATCATCTCATCAAGTAGCTTTGTGGCAGCACCAAGTGTGGTTGACATAAAAGTTCCTCCCGCGGCCTAATCTAACATGTTCCGCGAGGTAAAGTTCAAGCCTTCATAAAAAGTCTGGATAACCATCCAGGTAGTCAGTCCATGTGTGGGGCAGTTCTTGACAAGAGTCTTCATACGTTCCCATGCCTAGGCAACGTGTTCACTATCCAATTGCCTGAAATTCATAATGTTACTCCTCAATTGAATAAGTTTAGCAGGGGGATAGTACTTCCCTATAAAAGCATCTTTGCATTTACTCCAAGAATCGATATTGTTCTTGGGTAAGGATTGCAGCCACTCCTTGGCTCTTCCTCTCAAAGAGAAAGGAAAAAGCTTCAGCTTGACGATGTCTCCATCCACTTCCTTGTACTTTTTCATATCACAGAGCTCGATAATTTTTTTTAAGTGCAAGGTAGCGTCCTCTCCAGCACCTGAGAATTGATCTTTCATAACAAGATTAAGCAGAGCAGGTTTAATTTCATAAGAATGTGCTGAAGTGGCAGGTGGAGCAATAGGAGTGCAGATAAAGTCACTGTTGTTGTGACTAGTGAAGTCACAAAACTTGCTGTTTTCATTGGAACCCATAGTAGCAGCAGGTATTTTTGGTATTTTTGATAAGGGACACAAAAGAAAAAAACTGAAATGTAAACTAACAAGACTAAAAAGCAAAGATAAAAGATAGTGTGCAACTCCCCTATCTTGTAGACTGGAGTCCCCGGCAACGGCGCCAGAAATTAGCTTGATACGGTGAGGATAGTTCTCTCACTCCTCGTTGGTTACCCCAAGTGGAAGGTGAGATGTAGCGTAGCAGCAAATTTCCCTCGGTGAATATACCAAGGTTTGTCTCCAGTAGGACTCGCAGAAATACAAGAAGGTGGTAAAGTGAACAATGGCGCCAAGGTTGCTAGCTTCACCTGGACCTGCACACAGATACAAATAACTTTGCTCCCAACGAGTACAGAGGAGTTGTCAATTCCTCCGGCCTTGCTGTTTACAAAGGATCAACGCAAGAGATAATAATAGTGGCAACTGAAAGTAAAGACTGTAAGTAAACTAAGGGTGTAAACAATGATGTGAAGATGGACCGAGGTCACGTGATTTTCACTAGTGATGTCTCTCTCCCAAAAGACGATAAAAGTGCTAGCGAGGTAAACAAATCACAGCTGGGCAATTGATAGAATTATGAAGGCACCGCAATGCTAACTATGCTGCAAAGAAACGAAGGGCTCAAAAGCAATGGGCGGTACGCCAAGGTAAGTAGACCGAAATCCAACTGCATCTACTACAAATCATCCACCTTGAGATATCTATCCAGAACATCTCGCTGGTATTAAGTTGTGAATCCCACCCAAAGTGTAAACTCAAAGCAACAGACAACTGCATTAAAAGAACTTTGCGTAAATTAAACAATCCTTGCACCCGCAGGTAAGCACCGTTGTTTTATCCCTGGTGGCAACAGCACATCCCCTAGTCTCATGTTTCTGTCACTCAAGATAGACATCAAGGGACTGAACCCACAATCAAGCATAACACTCCCTCTTGGAGTTGCAACAAACTACTTGGCCAAAGTAAAATACTGCAACGGAGAACATGCAAGAATTTACTCCAGAACAAAATATAAAAGAGAAGAACCAAATATATTACTCATCACAATCTGAACATAGTCTCATAATCCATCAGATCCCAGCAAACTCAGCATAGCAACGACATAAATTACCAAGATGCCTCGATCATGTGAGGCAGCTCACGAGGTCTCGAAAGTGGAAGCACAAAGAGGAGAAAGTACATCACATAGCTACTGGTCACGGACCCATGGTCCAAGGGGGACTACTCATGGTACATACGGGAGGCGTCCATGGCTATGGATGCTCCCCCGGAGGGGGTTCCTCCCCCCGGCAGGGTGCCTGGGCAGCTTCTCCAGGCAGCCCCGATCTTGAAACAGCGGCGGCGGCGGTACAGAGGCGAGTTCGCGGAAAAGAGATCGATATTAGGGGTTTCCACCCCGAGGGCTAAATATAGGCGGAGGGGGGTGTCGAGGGGACCCACCAGGAAGCCAGGAGGCCTTCTGGCGCGGCCTAGGGTGGGGCCGCGCCAGGGACCCTCCTGGTCTCCTGGTGGTGCCCCCCTGCTACCTTGGTGATTCCGGAAGCTTCCGGGTCGCTGATTTTTTATTTGATTTTTCCGGATTTTTTGGAGCACTTTTAATGACCGGAAAACCTGAAATACAAAAATAGCAGAAAACAACAACTGGCAGCTGGGTGCACTGGGTTAATAGATTAGTCCAAATATGCTCAAAAGTCTATGAAAGTTCAAGAAAAACATGGCAAAGTCACACAAAACATGCATGGAGCAAGCAAAAATTATAGATACGTTTGGGACGTATCAGCAATCCCCACTGAAAGTGTTGATCACAAGACATCTTTGAAAATGCTCAAGGATGTAATTTTTCCTAGGTTTGGAGTACCCAGGTACCTCATGACTGATGGGGGTTCACACTTTACACATGGAGCTTTTAGAATTGCTTCACTGTAGCACCCTCAAACTAGTGGGCAAGTTGAGCTCACCAATAGAGAGATCAAGTTGATCTTATAGAAGACAATCAATAGAAATAGAAAAGATTGGTCAAATAAGTTAGGAGATGCTTTGTGGGCGTATAGAACTGCTTACAAAAACCCCATGGGCATGTCTCCCTATAAGATGGTCTATGGAAAGGCTTGCCATCTGCCATTAGAATTAGAACACAAAGCTTTTTGGGCTATTAGAGAGCTTAATGCTGACTCGAAATTAGCTGGTGAAAAGCGCCTCATGAACTTGACTTCTCTAGATGAGTGGAGAAGTGAAGCTTACGAGAGCGCTAAAATGTTCAAGGAAAAGGTAAAGAAGTGGCACGATAGGAGGATTCTGAAACGTGAATTTAATGTTGGTGATAAAGTTTTGTTGTTTAGATCCCGTTTCAGGTTTTTTCCAGGTAAACTACTTTCCAGGTGGGAAGGGCCATTTCATATTGAGGAAGTCTACCGCTCGGGTGCGATCAAGATTAACAATTTCGAAGGCACCGAACCTCAAGTGGTGAATGGACAAAGACTTAAGCATTACATATCAGGAGACCCTGTCAATGTTGATGTGGATTTGGCATACACAATAACTCATGAAGAACATGTTGCAGCCCTGTTTCAGACACCAGCAGAAGTAGAATAAGGAGATGTATGTATTACGGTAAGGAAACATCGCGAAACCGCCATAAAAGTTCCAGTTTACGAGTTTTTGAAAAATATAGAAAATTTGAGGCCGAAGTGGAGCCGAAGACCAGCTCCAGGGGGCCCAGGCGCCCCCCTGGCGCGGCCCCACCCCTGGCCGCGCCGGGAGGCCGCCTGGGCACCCCGGAGTCCGTCTCCGACCCCGCTTTGGATCGTTACCTTCCTTTTTGTGCAGAAATTTTTGCTATATATTTGGCCGGATCTTTCCGGCAACGTATCTCGCGATTTCGTGCGTTTTCTTTTCGACCTGTTTCTGCCAGGAAATCTTTCAACTAGACCTAGGTGCCATGGCTTCCCTAAGTTCCCCCAAGGACAAGTTCATCATCAACATCATCAACCCTTACCTCGCTGAGGTGAAGAAGCACCCCCAGATCCTTCGTATGGAGGATGGTGACCTCCATAAGGAGGATCTGAAGGGACCAGTCAAGGAGGGGAGCACCGAGGAGCGGCTGAAGGATATGGAACATGAGGTCTTCAAGTTCGAGAAGATGGTGGAGTGTGGTGTTGAAGCTAACTTCGACATCATGAACGAGATAGAGGATTCCCACAAGAAGGAGATGAAGGAGATGTGGTCAAGTTTGGCCGCACTAGAAGAAAAAGTTTATGAGCTCCAAGCACAGATCTATGATCTGCAGAACCAGAACTATTAGTATGAACTACTGCGCATGGGTTTGGGTGCTGAGTGCACGATCCAGGAGACGGGGATGTCCTTTGAGACTGGAGAACAACTGCCATGGAAGCGCTTCACCAAGGAGTACGTGACCAACAAGAACAAGGATGAGGAGTAAATCTCCTTGGGTAATGGCATCCCCTAAGCTTGTTCCAAGCTTGGGGGAGTGCCCAGTATTTTTATCTTTATCTATGTCTTTTAGAGTCAAGTAGAGTCGTATCATGTCTAGGGAAGTTATTTTCTTATAAAATAGGTATTTGCTTTGAGGTTTATCACTCCTTTTTGGAGAGTTATGTATCCGTGAGTGTGAAGTCGTCTATGATGGAATATTAATGAGAAGTCTATTCATCCCTTCGCTGCACTCGGTATTCTCTTCACGCAATTGACCTTATGATGATTCTTATGGGGAGTATTGACCTTATATCAGGTATGGCTTTGAAAACTTTATTTAATCTTGGCAAACATAGCTTTGGGCATAACAACAAGCATGTTATTTTTCTCAAAGTAGCGACATAGCCAAAACCCTCTTTGTTATTATGCTTCTAGTGTTATGTTGACAAGGAAGACAACTTGATGTGCTATGCTTGTTTTAATGTTTATGCTGTATATTGCTTTGCATCCAAGTCATCATCAATTGTCTGTTCTCTCAAAGCCTTTGCTAGCCAAACCTCTGTACTAGGCGGAATTCTGCTTGTACATCCATACTGATGAGGACATGGCTACCACAGTTACAGCCATAACTCATGCTACTACACACATTGGATCGACTACTAGAGCTCGTGCAAACCAACAGAATTATCAGGACGTAATGTAGACAAGAGGGATGGCCATTGGAGCGAGATCAAGCATGGAGAGGAAGTAGTGTGTGCGGCAAAGAATAATGGAGCTTTCAGTAGTTATTTCCGCACTTTGAAGCCACCATAAGAAGTGCATGAAGCCTTGGACGAAACATATAAAGATTCCACTTCATAATTTTGTCCAGGGGCTGTTATAGGTGCTGCGCCACCTTATTTATGGGCCAGGCCCATGTAATTTCGAAATAGTGCTTAATAGGCTGTTTTAGAGTCCGTATTGTAGGGGGAAATGACTCCAGAGGGATTTTAGTCCCACCTTGCCAAGGGAGGACGAAATTCCCTCTCTTTTCCCCTATATATACACCCCATAGGGCATCCTTTAGACTTGGATTTTGTTTAGGTAAAAGTTAGCCATCATTGCAACTTCGAGTACTCGGTTTGTGTCCAACGACCAGATCAAGACCGCTTTCAGAATCCCACCTTTATAAACACTTCATCTATTTTCGCAATATTCAGATTTCTTTTATCATATTCTTGCTCGTTCTTCGATTGCTTGCAGGAATAGACCTTCGTGGTCAGGTTGATCGTGCTCCGGCGTGGTCAATAACCTTCAGGAGATTGGTTTAGCGATTGCTAAGGCGCAACGTCGTTGCACGTTTGTAGTCGGATCGTCAAAGTCGACTCCATCAAATCGTAGTTATCATCTCATCGAAAGATCGGGACACCTCGACTCTATATGCTTGTTTTAATGTTTATGTTGTATATTGCTTTGCATCCAAGTCATCATCAATTGTCTGTTCTCTCAAAGCCTTTGCTAGCCAAACCTCTGTACTAGGCGGAATTCTGCTTGTACATCCATACCCTGAAACCAATATCTTCCATATGAGTCCACCATACCTTCCTATTCGTGGTATTCCACTACCACTCCTAAAGCATAGAATTTTTGTGTTATCCTTAGATGTTCAAAATCTTCTGTTTTGTGCCCCTGTTTTAGCTTGTGAGGAAGTAGTAGTTAACTCATGATATTCTTAAGTTGGACAATTTTTACCCCGGGATTGCATGTCTAATCTGCAAACCCCTAATACGAGGAGGAACTGGCATGAGTGCGCCCAGCTCACAAAAGATAATACAACAAACAAAACCTCCTTCACGCTTTGTTCATGAGAAATCAGAAAACTTTGGCAGTGATAAACAAAGGAGATTGCGGGGAAGTGATCGCCCCCGTTTGGGAGCCGTTCCTCGAAACTTGTCCAATCTGAGAAGCAATTGAGTTATCTATTAACATTCGTTGACAAATCATGCACCTCTCAAAACTTGTTTTCACTCTGTTTGATTTAAGGATAGCACTTGAGTTTTCCCTGCTTGCCTTTAACAAGGCTTTTTCCTTAACTTTTATGTTGAGTCAGTTTTCCCTACTTCCTCCTTTCCCAAAGAGAACAGACACTTGATGTTGATGAGGATTCATCCTTATAATGCTGCATTAAAGTTTTGCCATGTCATATCATTGTTGACATTATCTGTCGATAAGTAAGTTGTTTGCAAAAGCATTTCCCAAGCAAACATCTTCCTTTGTGTTAGCATTTGCACTTCATGACTAATAGATTGTTCTTTCAAAAGGTTCCAAATTATCTCTTCAAAATATAAAGAGAAAGAGCAAAGGTAAAAGCTATTAGTTGTTCTTTGACCAAAGGACTTGTTTGCCATGACTTGATGAGTTTCCTTAGCCCTACTTTTGATTATAATTGTTATTACTCTTTCATAAGGGCCGTATGAGTTGGAGATTGTTGTTGAGGATGTTTGAGCTTGGTGAAAAGATCATGATGCTTCTTGTACGTATTTTATTTATCGAAACTTCACTCCCTAAACTTGTGGACAGGTTTACCGAGCTCAGTTTTCGCTTGGGGACAAGCGAGGTCTAAACTTGGGGGAGTTGATACGTCCAAAATGCATCACTATTTTATATTGTAATTCATCCTTATTCATTGATATATTTCACATTCCGATGATGTTCTTATGTTGTTTTGCCTTATTTTACACAGTTTGCAACTTTCCGGAGCCGAAGCAGCAGACACAGGATTCAGCGGTAAAAAGTGGACGCTGAGTTGCTGAAGAAGAATACCTCCAAATTACCTGAAAATCGACGGGGGGTATTTTCCGAAGGATTAACGAAGACTCATCGAAGAGGGGCTAGAGGGGGGCCACAGGGGCCCCAGGCGGCCACCTGGCACGGCCCCACCCGTGGCCGCGCCGGGAGGGCGCCTGGAGCCGTGGGGCCAATCCCGGCTCCCCCTCTGGCCTATATACTCCTTGTTACGCGAAAACCTAAAAAAGAGAAGCTTTCACGGAGTTCCGCCGCCGCTCCGTGGCGGAAACCTACAGAGAAGAAAAGGGATCTCCGGCGGGCAGATTCCGCCAAGGATATCACCTCCCGGAAGGGGAGATCATCGCCATCGTCATCACCATCATCACGGGCATCATCGAGATCATCATCATCATCATCCCCAACATCAGCACCATCTCCACCACCATCCAATCTCACCTCACAAGTTTATCTTGTGTTGTAATCCGTACTATCTATCCTCTCTACTCTATCAGTGTTGATTACTACTTTGTGGTGAATGCTATTGAGTTTTGTTGGAGAAATATCATTATGTCCAGATTGTTTATCATATATTTATCACCTCGGATCATGATCTCTTTTATGTCTTGTGAGTAGTTACTTTAGTTCTTGAGGACATGGGAGAAGTCTAGTTGTTAGTAGTCATATGATGTTGAAGTAATTTGTGTTGTTTGATATTTAAGTTGTGTTGTTATTTTCCTAGTGGTGTTGTGTGAGTCGAACACTCAACACTTCGCCTTATTAAGGACCTAGGGGAATACATTGTGTATAAAGAATGCTTACGGTGGGTTGCCGGGGTGACAGAAACCTGAACCCCAGTTTGCACACTTTTGCACAAGGGAATAACGGATCCTTGATCTTATTGATGTTGTTAGGCTTTGCCTTAATTTGTATCTTGTATTTTCGGATGTTTGCAAGATGTTTAATCATAAGAGTGCACTTATCTTAGTCTAGAAGGTGTGCTAGCATAGATCCACCCACTCAACACTTATCAGCACAACACTTGTTATCGATACGGAGTATGGCGAAAACACGTGACTACCTCTCCATGTGTTCTCAAGAACGCTTTAGTCTTTATAAGTTCGGTTGTTAGGCTTATCCTTTGCTCAAAAGGATTAGGCCACTTGCTGCTCCTCAGTACTATTTACTTTGCTTGCTTTTATCTTATCGTTGCTTATATCGAAAACCCCTTGACGGGGATCAACCCCGGCAAATCCCATGGTCAGGGACCCTGGGTTAGTCATCGATAAGGCACAGGTTGGACGATACTCGTCGGCTAACAGGAGAAGCACTTCCTGCTCGATATTATTGTGTCAGGAGGCGATTACAGAGGAGACCAGACGAGTTCTCGCAAGACCAGGATGAGTAGATGCGTATTGTGTTCCTCGGACGGCGGACAAGAGACACATGGGGCACGATTTACCCAGCTTCAGCCCCCCAGAGGGAAAACCCTACATGTTGCTTGTCTGATCTTGTATTGATGATGATGTACAGAGGTGCCGCGGGGGCTTTGGTGGAGAGAGATCTGTCTAGTCCTATGCGTGGGGTTTAGGTGATGAGCTAGAGAGGTGCCCCTGCCTTGCTTTATATAGATAGCCAGTTAGGGTTTTACACGAGTCCTAGTCGACTACAAGTAGGAGTCCTTGTCTTGCGCCTCAAGTCTTTGTCTTCACGTCTTACTCCATTATGTCGGTGTCCACGAGTGGGCCCCTGGTGGGCCGCCAGCCATGACACGCACCAGGTACCCTCACGTAGAGGAGTCGTGGGGGTATCCCCTCGTCAGTAGCCCCCGAGTGCCTGGGGGACTCGAAGAGTCGCGCAGGGACTCGAATCTGTAGTAGTCGTTGTAGTGCGTGTCGATTTGTCGAGTGAGCAGTCGAACCTTTCTTCTGTTGAGGATCCATACATCATATGCTGATGAGCAATCAAAGTTTTCATGAGTATGCTCCCGATGGGAGTATGAGTGTTTGGGGGACTCGCAGAGTCGCGCAGGGACTCAAATTAATTTATTGTTTTATCATCGTATGCGCAACACAGCTGCGGGTCGCTGGCAGTTTTGAGCCATGACAATACCTGTTTTGAGGGATTGCTAAGCTGAAAGGGCCCAAGGAGTCAACTGTCGAGCCTTGGTGAATTGCGCTAGTGGCTAATACCGTAGTAGCCCAATAAAGCCCACATCCCTCGACATGAACTTGGAACGACCGGTGTCTAGCAAAGTCATGCCGCTGCAGGTCTTATAGGTCAATTGCTGCCAGTCTGAGAAAATAGCGTGAGCGCGTCCGCTCGGCTCTTTCTATCATGCGAGCGCATGGAAAAGATCGGGAGTGAAGTCACTCTGTGGCAAGTCTCGGCCCGGCCGTTCTGCGCAATAGGGTCTTACCTACACGATAAGCTTGCGTGGCATCTGGGTACAGTGTGTCATAGCCCAGGTATAATTTTTTTTGTAGAGGCACGGAGCCTTGTTAGCGATGCACCCACTTGGAATAAACGATCAAGTGAGCTGTTAGTAGTCACCCGCGGAGCTTTTGCGCGCTCAGGCGAGGAATCAGGTAAGAAAAGCACCCACTCGGAAAGTCTTCGAGTGCGCGAGTAGTTTGTGTTGTCGAGTATTTAATTGAGCCTTGTGAGTGGCCACTCGAGAGTTTTGCCGTCTTCGAGGTGAGGGAGCACTCGAACTCTGTAGATGCGTCGTTTCTGCTAGCGCGAGTAGTCACTCGAGTACATTTTGCCTTCTGGGTGAGGGAGCACCCGAAACTCTGTTGGTGCGAGTGGTCACTCGAGCACATCTTCGTCTTCTGGGTGAGTGAGCACCCGAACTCTTAGGTTTTTAGATCTTGCTGGTTACTGCGAGTAGCCAATCGAGCGCATTATCATCTTCTGCTGGGTGAGGGAGCACCCGAACTCTGGAGATGCATTTTCTCTTGTTGGTGCGAGTAACCACTCGAGCACTTCGTCATTGGGGTGAGGGAGCACCCGAACTCTATAGATGAATTTGTTCTTGTTTGGAGGGGAGTTTGATATGGGATGCACCCACTCAGAAAAACATCGAGTGGACTAATAGTGTGAGCGCCCACGGAGCGTCTGTGTACTCAGGCGGGGGTCCATTTGCTCGTTCTTTATGCCTTGTATCATTGTGCGATATTCACTCGAGCACTTTTCAGTATGGGCGAGTAAGCACTCAAACCTTCCGAGAGTGCTTCAGGTTGCTTGATACTCCGTCAGTGAGCACTCGGTTTTTCAGAGAGTGCTTTCGTGTTGTTTTAGAGTGATCACTCGAATCTTCCGAGAGTGCTTTTGTTTGAGAGTGATCACTCAAATCTTCCGAGAGTGCTTTTGCTTGAAGTGATTACTCGAATCTTCCGAGAGTGCTTTTTCTTGAGAGTGATCACTCGAATCTTCCGAGAGTGCTTTTGCTTGAGAGTGATCACTCGAATCTTCCGAGAGTGCTTTTTCTTGAGAGTGATCACTCAAATCTTACGAGGGTGCTTTTGCTTGAGAGTGATCGCTCGAGCCTTTCGAGAGTGCTTTTGCTTGGGAGTGATCACTCGAATCTTCCGAGGGTGCTTTTGCTTGAGAGTGAGCACTCAAATTTTTCGAGGGTGCTTTTTCTTGAGAGTGAGCACTCAAATATTTCGAGTGTGCTGCTGCTCGAGACTCCGAGAGTGCTTTTGCTTGAGACACCGAGAGTGCTTTTTCTTGAGACTCCGAGAGTGCTTTTTCTTGAGACTCCGCGAGTGTTTTTTCTTGAGACTCCGCGAGTGCTTTTTCTTGAGACTCCGCGAGTTCTTTTGCTTGAGACTCCGCGATAGCTTTTTCTTGAGACTCCGCGAGTGCTTTTTCTTGAGACTCCACGAGTGCTTTTTCTTGAGACTCCGCGAGTGCTTTTGCTTGAGAGTGAACACTCGAATCTTCTAAGAGTGCTGTTGCTTGAAACTCCGAGATTGAGCACTCGAATTTTTCGAGAGTGCTTCAGGTTTCTTGATCTGCCTCTGCTCGAGTCACCGATGTGTCGAGTGCTGATGAAGTGGTCGCCAAGTTGTTGCTGATGGAAAAAAACCAAGGTATTGTCCCCTCGAAAATGCATCGAGTTCTTCTTTTCGTGGTATGAGTGAGCAGTTCTTCGTCGGGTGCGCGTCAGCGCTCCCGATGGGAGTAGCCCCCGAGGCTATGTTCGACTCATAGAGTCGGGCATAGGCTTGAGCTGTTTTGTTAAGCTAACCCCGTATTCTTGTTTGGTTGGCGTGATGAAGTTTGTCGGGTGCGCGGCAGCGCTCCCGATGGGAGTAGCCCTCGAGGCTATGTGCGATTTGTAGAGTCGGACATAGGCTCAAGTTGTTCTGAAGCTAACCCCAATGTCGATGACTTGTCTTGTACGATGTAGCCCCCGAGTGTTGGGTGCATGGCGTGTGGTCGGAGAGGACTCGACGCGCTGGGCGGAGTTGTCTTGAAAAAGTTGCGACTTGTGGCCGAGGAACAGTTGATGAAGATTTGTTGACTTGTTCTTCAGTTTCCTGCAAAACCGGTGTGTATGCAGCCCCCGAGTCTTTTTAGGTGTCTCTTGGGGCCGGCGAAACGCTTTGCTGCAGGGAGATGTAAAATATCTCACGGGTGGCGAGTGCGACCGTGCAAGTTAAGAATATGAGAAACATAAATTTTCGACTCGTAGTAGAGGGACTTAGCGATTTGTGATCCTTAATAGGTGTCGTGCGAGTGTACTCGGTGCAGCGGACAGAGTCGATGCCGCGACCATAGTCGATGTAGTGGACGGATTCAATGCCGTGGATAGAGTCGATGTCCCAGCCGGAGTCGATGTAGAGGGCGAAGTCGATGTGATGGCGGCTGCAATGTTCAGCTCCCGAGTCCACAAGCCCCTGAGTGTTGAGGCGGCGGGGTTACGCAGCGAAGTCGTCGTGATGAAGTTGACCGACGAGTGGTGAGAGGACTCGACGCGTTGGGCAGAGTTGATGTGTGTTGATGTAGATTTACCGGTATGAGAGCGAGTGGTGTGGTAGCGCCTACGCGATGGAGCTCGGCACGGGGGAAACCCGCACGAAGGAACTCGACGCAGGTGCATCCGCTGGTCAGATGCAGTCTTGAATTTTTTGTCGTTGAAGTGTGAGCCCCCTGCGCGATGGAGCTCGGTACGGGGGAACCCATACAAAGGAGCTCGACAGAGGAGAATTTGTGTGATTGTCCTCGACGGTGCGGCGAATGATCGAGAAGGGCTCGGCACGCCGGGCGGAGTCGACGCGACGAAGTTTCGCGGCGTGTATCCGCACTGGAGCCGATGAAGTTGATGTCGTTGTTGTTGCCGAAAAAACGCCAGCCCCCGGGCATCAAGTGCGCGTTGTGATTCGTCCGCTCGATATGGGATTCGTACATTGTTCATTGGGTGATATCGTTGTAGCGGCGTGAGTCGATGTCGCGGCCGGAGTTGATGTCGAGGCCGTAGTCGATGTAGAGGACATAGTCGATGCCTCGCCCGTGGTTGATGTAGAGGACGGAGTCGACGCCCATCTCATAGTCGGTGTAGAGGAAGGAGTAGATGCCTCGCCCGTAGTCTATGTCGCGTCCGGAGTCGAGGTGGGGGACGGAGTCGATGCCGCGGCCGTGGTCGATGTAGTGGACGTAGTTGGTGCGATGTCGACTGCGACGTTCAGCCCCCGAGTCCGCGAGTCCCAGAGTGTTCAGGCAGCAGAGTTGTGCAACAAAGTCGTCGAGATGAAGTCATCTGGCGAGTGACGAGAGGACTCGAAGAGGTGATTCCAGCGCGATGGATCTCGGTACGCGAGAGCCCATACAAAGGAGCTCGGCGCAGGATGATTTGTGTGGTTGGAGTCGACGGCGCGGCGAGTGACCGAGAGGGACTCAACGCACCGGGCGAGGTCGACTTGTCGAAGTTGCGTGACGTGCAGCCCTCGTTGTAGAGGCGCGAGTTGATGTAGAAACCTTGGCGAGTCATCCATGGCATGTCGAGTTGGAGTAGAAGCCTCGTGGGTCAAGATTGAACCCGAATTCGCGATTGGAAATTCGCGATCTCGCGTAGATCCGAAAACGAGTTGCAGTGCGAGAGCCGCTGACGGAGATCTAACCATTGGAATTTTCTGAAATGTTTTGTGCTGATGGGGGATTGAATCCCACATGCATTCACCAGAGGGATCTTCAAGTTGATGTCCGGGAAAATTTCAGGAATTTATTTGCTGGAGTCGCGCGGAGTTTCATCAGATTCCGAGAGTGCTTCAGTGCGGGAGTCGCCGACGGAGATCTAGCCGTTGGAATTTTCTGAATTTTTTACAGATTTTCGAGAATTGGATTCCGCATCTTTACACCAAAGGGATCGTCGAGATGAGCTTAGAGTCGTCGTCGCGATTGCCCTCAACACAGCCGTTTTTTGTCCTGTAGGCTGCTCGTGAGCGCTTTTGTTGATGTCGATCCTCGAGTGACGCGCTCAAAAAATTTCTTGTTTGCTCCGTGAGTTTGATGTAGATCTTGATGTAGTTATTGAAGAAGCCCTTGAGTTGTGACTTGCTGGCGACGGGACCGCCGAGATCGTGATTCCAACCTGTGTAGTTCCCACAGACGGCGCCAATTGACGGGGATCAACCCCAACAAATCCCATGGTCAGGGATCCTGGGTTAGTCATAGAGAAGGCACGGGTTGGAAGATACTCGTCGGCTAACAGGAGAAGCACTTCCTGCTCGATATTATTGTGTGAGGAGGCTATTACAGAGGAGGCCAGGCGAGTTCTCGCAAGACCAGGATGAGTAGATGTGTATTGTGTTCCTCGGACTGCGGACAAGCGACACATGGGGCACGATTTACCCAGCTCCAGGCCCCCAGAGGGAAAACCCTACATGCTACTTGTCTGATCTTGTATTGATGATGATGTACAGAGGTGCCGCGAGGGCTTTGGTGGAGAGAGATCTGTCTAGTCCTATGCGTGGGGGTTTAGGTGATGAGCTAGAGAGGTGCCCCTGCCTCGCTTTATATAGATAGCCAGGTAGGGTTTTACATGAGTCCTAGTTGACTACAAGTAGGAGTCCTTGTCTTGCGCCTCAAGTCTTTGTCTTCACGTCTTACTCCATAATATCGGTGTCCACGAGTGGGCCCCTGGTGGGCCGCCAGCCATGACACGCACCAGGTACCCTCACGTAGAGGAGTCGTGGGGGTATCCCCTCGTCACCCCTAAAAAGTTATCTTTCAGTGCTTGCAGTTATTCCTTGTCCAAAATCACCTATCAATACCTTTCGCTCCTCATTGGGTTCGACACTCTTACTTATCTAAAACGCTACAATAGATCCCTTTACGTTGAGGGTCATCATTGCCACAAGGGGGAAAACAACAGTGCTTGTAACCGCGGTTGCAAGTATAGTTTACTTTATGCAAAGTGCTTTTTAATGCAGTTGTTTGTTGCTTTGGGTTTACACTTTGGGTGGGGCTCGCAACTTAATACCAGTGAGATGTTCTCGATAGATATCTCAATGTGGATGATTAGTAGTAGATGCAGTTGGATTTCGGTCTACTTATTTTGGCGTACCGCCTATGCTTTTGAGCCTCGTCCTTTCTTATTAGCATAGTTAGCATTGCGGTGCGTTTTTAATCCTTTGAATTGACCAGCTTTAATATGTTTACCTCGCATAGTAGTTTTATCGTCTTTTGGGAGAGAGACATCACTAGTGAACATCACGGGACCCCGATCCATATCCTCATCACTGTTTACACGCTTATTTACTTTCCTGCTTTTACTTTCTAGCTTCTATGATTATCACTATTATCTATTGCGTTGATCCTTTGTGAACAACAAGGCCGGAGAGATTGACAAATTCTCTGTGCTCGTTGGGAAGCAAAGTTATTTGTGTTGTGTGTAGGTGCACGTCAGTTGCACCGCTGACACCTACTTATCATCTCCGGAGTTCTACTGGAGACAAACCTTGGTATCTTCAACGAGGGAAATTTGCCACTATCCTACATCTCACCTTCCACTTGGGGTAACCAACGAGGGGATATATATCCACCATCAAGCAAATTTGTGGCGCCGTTGCCGGGGACTCCGAGTGCTAAGATAGAGGAGTTTCCCATTACCTTTTACCTTTGCTTTTTAGTATAGTTAGTTTACCTTTCAAATTTTATCTTTGTGTCTTATATCAAAAATTACAAAAAAATCTGCCGCACTTGCTGCTACTATGGGTTCCACTGAAAACACCAAGTTGTGTGACTTCACTAGTGACAACAACAAAGACTTTATCTACAATCGTATTGCCACACCTGCCACTTCAGCTACCTCTTATGAAATTAAACCTGCTTTGCTAAACCTTGTTATGAGAGATCGATTCTCTGGTGCTAGAGATGATGCTGCTTTACACTTAAATAATTTTGTTGAGTTTTGTGATATGCAAAAGTATAAAGAAGTAGAAGGTGATGTTGTTAATCTCAAGCTTTTTCCTTTCTCTTTGAGGGAAGAAGCTAAAATTTGGTTTCAATCTTTGCCTAGGAATAGCATAGATTCTTGGGATAAGTGCAAAGATGTTTTTATTGGGAAGTATTACCCACGTGCTAAAATTATCCAATTGATAAGTAACATTATGAATTTTAAGAAATTGGATAATGAACACGTTGCCCAAGCTTGGGAACGTATGAAATCTCTTGTTAAGAAATGCCCTACACATGGTTTGACTACATGGATGGTTATCCAGACTTCTTATGCAGGCTTGAACCTTACCTTGTGGATCCTGTTAGATTCGACCGTGGGAGGAACTTTTATGTGAACTACCCTTGGTGCTGCCACAAAAATTCTCGATGAGATGATGACCAACTATTCCCAATGGCACACCGAACGCGTTCCAACAGGTAGGAAGGTAAACTATGTCGAGGAGATTACCTCCCTAAATGAAAAAGTTGACTTAATTATGTCTCTACTTACCAAGCAACCCTCTATTGATCTTCATGATGTCCCTTGAAATTCTTTGATTGCACAGGAACAAGTAGATGTGAACTTTATTGCTAGAAACAACTTCAACAATAATGCTTATAGGGGCAACTTTGCTATTCATCCTAGACCGTTTCCATCCAACTATGGGAACAACAACACCTATCCTAGCAACAAGAACCCCACTTCTGACCTAGAAAATATGCCTAGAGACTTTATCACTACCCAAAAAGCCTTCAACAAGAATGCAGAAGAGAAATTAGCTAAGTTAGATAATCTCTCTTTGAAGGTAGATAGCCTAGCCCTTGATGTTGAGATGCTAAAAATTAGAACCTCTCCCCTTAAGGTGAGGAAGGCCAATCCTATTAATGCTATTCAATTACAAATAATTGAAAATATTAGGATGATGGCTAAACTTAAAGAAAGATGGGCTAGAAAAAAAAGAGGAAGAGGAGAGAATTAAGAGCCTTCATACACACCACACAATTGCCACTATCCAAATTGTGGAGGACACTCAAACTATTAGCACCCAATGCACTCCTAGTCCCATTGGACCTATTAATGGTGATGCTAATACCTCAACCGTAGAAGAAGAAACTCCTATGAACATAGAGGGTTTCAAACAAGTGAGCCTAGATGACACTAATACCACCTTTGATAGTAGTGATATTGATTTTGATATTTGCACCCTCTCGGAAGTTATTAGCTTGCTACACAAAATGTCTAGAGACCCCCACACTAGCACACTTAATCTTGCCTTCACGGACCATATCACTAATGCTCTCATCAAAGCTAGGGAGGAGAAGCTTAGAATATAAGCCTCCATACCTAGGAAGCTAATGATTGTTGGGACCCTATGATAAAAATTATATTGAATAACTTCTCTTGCTATGATTTATGTGACGTTGGAGCTAGTACCTCCGTCATGCCCAAAAGAATGTATGACATGTTTGAATTGAAACCTTTTGATTCTTGTTCTTTTGGTGCTCGTCTCGTTGATTCTTCCGTAAAGAAACCTTTGGGGAAGATCGACGATGTTCTTATCATTGTAAATGACAATTATGTTCCCGTTGATTTTATTATTATCAATATAGAGTGTGAACCTTTATGTCCAATTATTTTGGGACGTCCTTTGCTTCGCACCGTTGGTGCTGTTATTGACATAAAAGAGGGAAATATAAAATTTCAATTTCCTCTCAAAAAGGGGATGGAACACTTCCCTAGAAAGAAAATCAAGTTACCTTTTGAGTCCGTTACACGGGCTAGCTATTCTCTCTCTCTTGATAAAACTTGATTCTTCTTTTGCTTTATGCCTAGCTTAAAGGCTTAAAAGAAAGCGCTTGTTGGGAGGCAACCCAAGATGTTTTTACTTCTATTTTTAGTGGCCTTGATAATTATTACCACTGTAGAAAAATCATTGTATCTTTATTTTCAAGCTTTTTGCCAAGTTATAGCCTCTAATGACAAGGGAAGCAAAAGTAGTGACATGATGTCCAGAAAATAGCTTATGTCTACTTGACGGAAAAAATCGGAACAAATCACCAGTTCATCTTTTTGAGCTGAATTTGTTACGCATCATGCTCTATAAAATTGTGAAACTTTCATATGTTCTGAGTTTTTTGATTTGAGTTGCAGAAGTACCCCAAAAAGTTATTTACTACCTCCTGTTCTGTTTTTCACAGATTCTTCCACGTTTTGCCTTTCCTTACTTTTCCAAACCTTAAGCTTGCTTTTTCTTTGCAAAAACTTTTTGGCAATATTGATAAATAATAGCTACGCAAGAATATCTTTATATCCAGTGGGGAAAATTATTTTATTAAGGGTACTAACCTCTCTAATCAGCTTATGATGAGTTATCTATGAAGGGAGTTTTCAAGTGTGCGAGGGAAGATGATGAAAGAAGATCCGGGAGTGTCAAAAGCTCAAGCTTGGGGCTGCCCCCATGCATCCCCAATAAATATTCAAGGATACTCAAGCGTCTAAGCTTGGGGATGCCCCCGTGCATCCCCTTCTCCATCAAAAATCATCAGTTCGTCCTTCGTCTCACTATATTTTTATCACTTCATGCGTTATGTGCTATGCTTGGAGCGTCTCGCTCTTAGGTTTACTTTTTAGTTTTCTTTAGCTTCGATTTATGTTCATAACAAGTTAGACCTCAACTTACTTTGTGTGGGAGAGAAACACGCTCCACTTCAAACTAGAACACATCATAGGATTTTCATGCTTATCTTTCTTCTGTTGTGTGTTCTTTATCTTCTCGTAGCTTCTGCCATGTTTAGTTTTAGTTTTAGTGTTTGGCTTTAGCAAGAGCTTTAGATTTTTTTTAGTTTTTGCTAGAACTCTCTTTAGTTTCCATGTTTATCTTGTTAAGAGAGTTGGTTGTTGCACTGAGTTGTGTCTTGTCTTGAAGTAGGTAATTGAGGTTGTTATTCAATTGTAGTAGTAACTTGTAATAGTTTTAAGGTATTGTTTTGAGTAATGTTTGAACTTTTGGTGTCAAGAGCTCTAGCCTATTAGTGATATGTGTCGTATTGTGGGCAATCCGTGTTCATTTTCAAAACCTGCAAAACTAGTTGAGAACTCTAGCTACTAAATGGATCACTAATCTTTAGAGGGATCGGATATTAGAGTACACTCACGTACCATGAGTCGAGGATGCGCAAGGATAACAAAACCCCCATACACTCCTCCTCAGGGTATTTGTCTCTTTGTGAACCTCCTCATTAGATTGAGAGTTACCGATAATAAGAGCATGAGTTCTTCGGACTAATGTAAGTATTGAAAGTTGACACTTCCACCTCCTCATATTTGCTAGCCTCTTCCGTATCGTGCACTGCCCTCTTCTCACTCCGACAGTTGGCGTCCAATTCACCGGTGCATCCAAACCCTTGACATGATACGCTATGTCATCATAAACCTCCTTATATTTTTTACTCAAAACAGCCACCATACCTACCTATCAAGGCATTTCCATAGCCTTTCCGAGATATATTGCCATGCAACATCCACCTTCTCATGACTTGATCTTCATGTCATACATGTTCCTGCTACACTGGCAGAGGCATATATTTGCATACATCATGATAGCTAAATCTTCTTTATGTTGAGTACCTTGTAAAGTGTGAAGATATTCTATAACCTCTTGTAAAATAGAGTGTTGCCCTTAAGTGAGGAAAAGATCCCAAAGTGGACAAATTTAAAAGATCGACGAAAGGAAAAATGAGAGTTAAATAGAAAGAGCCATTGAGGCCACCAAAAAATATACAGGAAAATAGAAAAAAGAGAAAAAAGAAATAAAAAAGAGAGAAAGGGGCAACACTACTATTCCTTTTGAAAGGTCCACACTCATAGTCCCTCTTATCTTGTACTCCATAGAGATGATCATATATGCATATAGCTATGTGGGGACCTTCACACTATAGAACTTGGCTTGCATATTCCAAGGATGAGCCTCCTCAAACGAGCTCTAGGTCTTCATGTGCGAGCAAGTAGGATGCACCGCCACTAGTTCCATCGGAGAGCTTTTGTTAGCTCATATGTGCATCCGTTGCATGGCAATCCCTACTCCTCACATCATATCTATCATTTGGCTTTCTCGCCTATGATTGTCCTTATTGATTTGAGACATTCTCACCCTTTTGTCTTCCTCCTCCACCATATCTCTCTTTTTTCCATCCTAAGTGTCAACTCTCGTGCTTACGCTCATCCATTGCATGAGTGCTCGAAATATCGAAAGGGAGTGGATAAAATTGACTTGTACCTGGCTAGTGGTCTGGGGACAAGTCAAGATAAGATTCCAAAGAAGACCAATTGTGAAACTTTAGTAGATTGAGTTCTCAACAATTATATTTTTTCTCTCGTATTCCCATCTCCCCCTTCTTGCACGCAAACACCATCTGGAGACATTCGAGTCACGGACAGCGAGAGCTCTTGCACCCTTTGTTGGTTAAGCAAGAGTTGGTTGTTGCTCTGAGTTGTGTCTTGTCTTGAAAGTAGGTAATTGAGGTTGCTATTTAATTTTATTAGTAACTTGAAATAGTTTTGAGGTATTGTTGTGAGTAATGTTTGAACTTTTGGTGTCAAGAGCTCTAGCCTATTAGTGATAGGTGTCGTATTTTGGGAAACCCGTGTTTATTTTCAAAAACCTACAAAACTAGTTGAGAACTCTAGCTACTAGAAGGATCGCTAATCTTTTGAGGGATCGGATATTAGAGTACACTCACGTACCATGAGTCGAGGATGCGCAAGGATAACCAAACCCCCATACACTCCTCCTTGGGGTACTTGTCTCTTTGTGAAACTCCTCATTAGATTGAGAGTTACCGATAATAAGTGCATGAGTTCTTCGGACTAATGTAAGTATTGAAAGTTGACACTTCCACCTCATCATATTTGCTAGCCTCTTCCGTACCGTGCATTGCCTTCTTCTCACTCTGAGAGTTGGCGTCCACCTTCGCCGGTACATCCAAACCCTTGGCATGATACGCTCTGTCATCATAAACCTCCTTATATCTTTCCTCAAAATAGCCACCATACCTACCTATCAAGGCATTTCCATAGCCTTTCCGAGATATATTGCCATGCAACATCCACCTCTTCATGACTTGATCTTCATGTCATACATGTTCCTTCTACACTGACAGAGGCATACATTGCATACATCATGATAGCTACATCTTCTTTATGGTTGAGTACCTTGTAAAGTGCGAAGATCTTCTATACCCTCTTGTAAAGTAGAGTGTTGATCTTAAGTGAGGAAAAGATCCCAAAGTGGACAAAATAAAAGATCCCAAAGAGGACAAATGAGAGTTAAATAGAAAGAGCCATTGAGGCCATAAAAAATACAAAAAAATAGAGAGAAAAAGAGAAAAAGAAAATAAAAAGAGAGAAAGGGGCAACACTACTTTCCTTTGAAAGATCCACACTAGTACTCCCTCTTATCCTGGTACTCCATAGAGATGATCATTTATGCATATAGCTATGTGGGGACCTTCACACTATAAAACTTGGCTTGCATATACCAAGGATGAGCCTCCTCAAAAGAGCTCTAGGTCTTCATGAGCGAGCAAGTTGGATGCACCCCCACTAGTTCCATTGGAGAGCTTTCTTAGGTCATATGTGCATCTGTTGCATGGAAATCCCTACTCCTCACATCATATATATATCGTTTGGCCTTCTCGCTTATGATTGTCCTCATTGATCTGAGCCTTTCTCACCCTTTTTGTCTTCCTCCTCCACCATATCTCTCTTTGCAATCCTAAGTGTCAACTCTCTTGGTTGCGCTCATCCATTGCATGAGTGCTCAAAATATCGAAAAGGAGTGGATCAAATTGACTTGTACCTGGCTAGTGGTCTGGGGACGACTCAAGATATGATTCCAAAGAAGACCAAGTGTGAAACTTTAGTAGATTGAGTTCTCAACAAAAATACTTTTTTCTCGTATTCCCTACCCCCCTTATTTCACGCAAACACCATTTGAAGACATTCGAGTCACGGATTACGAGAGCTCTTGCACCTAATGTTCTTTTGTTACTTGTTTCAATGCTAATATACACTCTTGCATGTCATGACTTGAATTGAATCACATACCTTGATTGCTTTACTGTTCAAAGTTCTTATATGGTTGCTAGCATGTCACCACAGAAATTATGCTTGTTATCATTTACCTAATCGAGGACGAGCAGGAATTAAGCTTGGGGATGTTGATACGTTCCAAACGTATCTATAATTTCTTCTTGCTCCATGCATGTCTTGTGTGATATTGCTATAAACTAGATACACTTTCATACATTTTTTTTATCATATTTGGACTAACTTATTAAATCAGTGCACCACAGTGCCAGTTCCTGTTTTCTGCTGTTTTTCTATTTCAGTTTTCCCCCATATTAAAAGTGCTCCAAAAATTTGGGAAAATGCGATAAAAAATCAGCGCAACGGAAGCTTCCGGAACCCCGAAGGAGGGCCAGAGGGGCCCAACTGGTGCCCAGGCAGCCAGGTGGCCCCCCTGGCTGCCCCCCTTCGCCTATTTAATCTCCGTGATGAGAAACCCCCGAAGACAGAACCGTTTGTCGCGATCTCGCCTCTGTTCCGCCGCCGCCGCGCTTCGAAGATCGGGAGCGCCAGCAGACTTCTTCCCGGCACCCTGACGGAGGGAGGATTGACCTCCGGGAGCTTCCCCTCCGCTATGGACGCTTCCCGGATGTGCCGTGAGTAGTTTTCTTTGGACCATGGGTCCGTGATCAGTAGCTATGTGATGTTCTCCTCCCCTCTTTGTTCTTCATGCTTTAGTCCTTGTGAGCTTCCTACATGATCGAGGAACATATGTAATCTTTCTGCTGTTGCTATGCTGAGTTTGCTGGGATCTGATGGATTATGAGATTATGTTCAGATTGTGATTGAGTAATATATTTGGTTCTTATCTTTTATATTATTGTTCTTAAGTAATTCTTGCATGTTCTCCGTTGCTGTTTATTGCTTTGGCCAAGTAGTAGGTACTGACTCCAAGAGGGAACGTTATGCTCGATTATGGGTTCATGCCCCCCGATGACATGCTTGAGTGACAGAAACATGAGTCTAGGGGATGTGCTGTTGCCACAAGGGAGAAAACAACGATGATTGAACTTGCGGGTGCAAGGATTGTTTACTTTACGCAAAGTGCGTTTTAATGCAGTTGTCTGTTGCTTTGGGTTTACACTGTGGGTGGGGCTCGCAACTTAATACCAGCGAGATGTTCTGGATAGATATTTCAAGGTGGATTATTAGTAGTAAATGCAGTTAGATTTTGGTCTACTTATTTTGGCGTACCGCCCATGCTTTTTAGCCTCGTCCTTTATTTGTAGCATAGTTAGCATTGCGGTGTGTTTTCAATCCTGTCAATTGCCCAGCTGTAATTTGTTTACCTCGCATAACAGTTTTATCTTATTTTGGGAGAGAGACATAACTAGTGAACTTCACGGGACCCCGGTCCATATCCTCATCACTTTTTACACGCTTATTTACTTTCCAGCTTTTACTTTCTAGCCGCTATCATTATCACTATTATCTGTTGCGTTGATCCTTTGTGAACAACAAGGCCAACGAGATTGACAACCTCTCTGTACTCGTTGGGAAGCAAAGATATTTGTGTTTTGTGCAGGTCCACGTCAGTTGCACCGCTAACACCTATTTATCATCTTTGGAGTCCTACTGGGGACAAACCTTGGTATCTTTACCGAGGGAAATTTGCCGCTATCCTACATCTAACCTTCCACTTGGGGTAACCAACGAGGGGATATATATCCACCATCAGCCGACACGTAAGGCAAAAGGGAAATTATATTGCCTTCATGGTCAACTCTGCCTTGATCAACTGAAACCCTGTTTCCATATAGATTACCATGGATGCCCAAACCTAAGGAACCCAGTTCATATGTGGAAGGATCAAGTATCCAGCCCGTCAGCTTGTGCAGTCACACATGTTTGGAATTGTCAGTGTTGATGGGAGGATCAAGTATGTTTCGCTAAAGATCCCCACCAGCTCAGCATTTTGACTACAAGGACCGCGTTGAAGCATAACACGGTCCCTCGACACCCACGGATATGGCGGCTTGTCGAGTAAATCTCAGCGTGGGTAAAGATTCAGAGTTTGTGCCCCGTCCGAGTTAATACTCAAGATGGACGGACCAAAAAGCAAAGCGATGCAACACCATGTGCAAAAAGCCAAGCGATGCAACACCACACATGACCGGTAAGTCTATTCTCGAAGAGGTTGGTACAAAGGATTCAAGAATGTGCCGCAGATAAGTCCCAAGATACCCCAAGGACAATACTAATATCATTAGCATTCAACCTACAGCAAGATACCCCGCGGTCATGCGAGTCAGCCAACATGAGGATGGAAGTCAGCGGGAAAGGATCTGATGAATGAGGAGAAATATCCCGTCAGATATATGAATTGGGTGAAGTAAACCCCATGAGCCAAAATTTCTTGGATGCTACTGAGGGAACATTATGCGGTAAAAAGGAAACCCGATAAGCAATATGTTTCCTTGATACGGTAGGTTTTCAATGTTTCCCTGAGCAACCAAATCTCGAGGACGAGATTTTTCTAAGGGGGGTAGGTTTGTGACACCCAGGAAATTGGAACTTTCTTTTTCCAAAAGTTTTCTGATTTTTTTAGATTTTCTATTTCATTTGATTTTGAGCAACTCTTTGGACTTGAAACTTGAGCATATTTTCTTTCCTTGCTCAAGTAGCCCATGATTCCTAAACCCTTTCCATTAATCCTCCCTTTGATCCACCCCATCCAAGCCATATTTTTATTCAAGCCATATATTCCTTTGCCATTAAAAGGAATATTCCCATTATTTGAGGATTGTGAAGAAACCCCTATTTATATTGCTACATAAATCTCCAAATCATTCCCACATCTACTTGATGCCATTTCTTTCCATAATATCCAAAAACAATGCATAGCCCAAGTGGATTTTTCATCAAGAGAAATTCATTTTTCTGTGGGGGTAGAATGGCACTTTGTGAAGGAAGTGTCATTTATCCTTATCCATTGTTGGTGAAACCTTTTGTGCATACTCTTTTGATCATATCAAGAGCCTATGCCAATTTTCACCTTTAGGGGAGACGCCAAACTCCATACCAAAATTCCCAAAGTTGGTATACAACAAGGGGACATTATGAAGCAAGTGCCTGATAGGGGAAGCCATTTGCCTTGAAACTTTTTTTTGCTTATTACCACACCCAAATGACTCTCCTAAATTTTTTTTGAGTCAAACCCAACCATCCATGTGATGACAACCTCAAGACCAAGTTTTTGGCCAGCAGGGCACCTTGTGACGCAAGTGCTAGCTAGGTATTTCCCCTAGACTTGAAACATTGCACACTTGTGCACACCCAAATGACCTTACTCCACCAAATTTCAGCCCATTCCATCAAGCCATAGAGATGCCAGCTTCAAAAATGCATTTATCGTCCATTTGGACACTTACAAAGGAAGTGCATTAACAATTTGTCCAAATGAGCTGAAAAATCACAGACTGGGAGTCCTTCCAACCCCAAGTCCATGTGAAAACCTAGGCACCTCCCCTTATTCACCCTTTGACCACAGCTTGCCCTGCAAGATTACTGTATCAAGCTTTTACTTGAAGTATAGGTCACACCAGAGCCCCCCTTGACCAGTCAAAGCCACCACTGCACTCAGCATAACAAGGACTAGTGGATTGACATGCTTGGCCACGAGAAAGTTGACTAGAGGAATCACGCTCCGGCAGGCCGCACCATGAGGAACCCGATGAGTACAGTGGGCGCCGTCCCGTCGCCATCACCTTGCTCTTCCCCTCGACCCCATGTGCCCTTGCTCGCCCATAAGGCCTATGGATCCCCCTAGAAGCAACCCGAGCGTGCCACCTCACCGACCCGACCACTACTCGCCGTGTCTTCTTCCCCACGGCGGCGCCTGAGCTCAAAATCGCGTCCCCCTATAAATTGAGTTCTCTCGGCCACTTGATCGTCATCAGCAATCCCCTGCACCTCCCAATCGTGCTCCCTCACAAGAAATTGACGCCAGGGAGCCCTTCTTCCTCCTCTCCCGCCACAGTGCCGCCGTCGGCGTTGCGGTCGATTTGCTCCCACTCCAGTGCCCCTCCGGCCAAATTGACTCCACCACCGAGCTCTCCTGCCTCCCAAAATCGCCCCATCAGAGTTGCAGCCGGGAGCACCGAGCTCACCGGAGCCCGTAGCCCCGTCGCCGCCGGGAGGAAGGGCGAGTTGCCGTCCGGCCACCTCTCAGGACGCCGCGGGTATCGGCTTGCTCCGTGTGAACCTCCCGACCCCGCTGCACCCTCGCCGCCCACCGCCGTGGTCTCCTCGCCGTGGAACCACCGCCGGTGAGCTCGCCGTCCACTGCCCTCTCTCCTCCTCTTCAAAACCTGTCAGCCCAGCCCCACCAGTTAGTCACCCAAACCCTCTGAACCGTTATTTAAATGAATGCGTATTCTCACTTTACGCCTTCGACGTCAGCACCCCTCTGGAAATTCCAGAAATTGATTTAAATCATTTAAAATCAATATTTTGACCATAATTTGACCTTGAATATATCCTAAAATACAAGTCCAAATGAGATGATTCTCTTTGCATTGGTTTTCTCTTAAGCCCCTCTTTATTTTGGCACAAATTTATTGCCATGTTGTTCTGTTAATAATTTCTTTTTAAAAGAAAACACTTTATGTGACTTTTTTCGTTGCATTTCAATAATATATTTGCAAGACTTTTATTGTGTTGAAGACCAGGAGTATTTTACACTCCTCTGGTGAAAGGCAAGCCACAATTACTTTTGCATCTTCGTAAATCTTTGACATAGTTATATAACTTGCCGTAGTTCTCGGATTATTAGGGTGATTATTCATGGCATGCTCGGAGTTTAACCTTGATTATGCTATTGCCATGAATATTGCGTGAATTCAATATGATTGCTAGTTGTTTTTATGATCTTGCTATGATGAACATCGTGATTGTTAGTATTGATTTGATCATCCGACATGGCTAAGTGATTCATCGGGTTATGCATTGGATTATGATATAGCCATGATCGTGCCTTGGATTATTTTAGGGATATCGTGATGACTTGGACTATGGATTCTCGTATAGCACCAGACACCTAGATGCTTGTGCTTTTAGAGATAGGCTTCATGTTGCGTGATCAGGTGCCGCCGAACCGAACTTATCAGTGCAGCCACACTCGCCTGTATGGGAATGCATTGGCTCGGTCTATCGTGGTGTTTACTTATGCGTATCACCAAGGAGGGAAGGCTATGCGTGCGCGGTTACCCTGGGCCGGTAAGCGGCGATAGTCTTGAAAGACGTTTTGATTTAGTCCCCGTTTGGGACAGGTTGTGCCCCGTTTTGGACAATGTTGTTTGCCATGACAGTGGCCGGTGTCTGGAGGACACAGGGCTACCCACGGCATGACTTGCGAAGTATGTCGGGTTATACAGTAAGGGAGGCACGCAGTAGAACAATCTCATTGAGAAGTCCTAGTCCGTTACGTGGGAGACGTTCCAAGGTACTGGATGAGGGAAGAACCTCCATAGTGTGGGTAAAGTGCGCAAACTCTGTGTAACAGCCCAGTTTTTGCAAAAATTAAATTTTATTGTTTTCGGTGTGAATTGTTTGGTTGTCTGATTTGTTTGCGGTGTTTGCATCCCCGATTTATCGATCGGTGATTATTTTTCCCCCTCTTATCTCGTACCGGACGGAGACCGACCCTTGCCACCCTGACACTCGACCTTTGCGACACCGGGTTTCACCTGATCACCGTCGCGAAAACCGCACGAGACCAGCCGCAACCAACGGAACGAAAACCCCGTTTAATAATTAAACGGGATAATTTTATAACGCGTCGTAAAGTGTTTTTGGAACATTATCAGCGCGAGGTGAACCCCGCCGTCTCGACGCGCTGATCGCGCAGTTCGAAGTTTTACCCGAATCGGAGGTACTGCGGACCCCCGGCGGTCAGAAACGTGAGCACCGCGCGCGCGAGAGAAAAACCGATGATGTTTTTGCAAACTGCCAGCCACCGGGGCTATATAAAGACCACCACACTCCCACCCATTTCTAGGGTTTCCCTAGCACAAATTTGCAGCCACCCCCCTCAGATCTGCCCCAGTTTTTGCAGCTACTCCCCCCAAATCAGCAACCCTAGATCTCAGTTTTTTGGACCGTTCGATCGCGGGATCGTATGGATCTCGTTGCGCCACGTCACCACAGGGACTCCCCAGCCCGAGCTCCTTCCTCCCCTGCCCGTGGAAGCGCAGCGCCGCCGCCGCCCGTGGGGCACCGCCGCCGGCAGCCGCGCGGCCCAGGCGCCTCCAAGCCTAGATCCGTCAGCCAGGCCGGCCTGCCGAGCCACCATCCGCCTTGGGCCGGCCCAAACGTGAGGGCCTCCGTTTTTTTTTCTCTGGAGCCCTGCTAAATTTTCTGCTAAGTCCCAGGTTTATTGCTACTGATCTGTTTTTGCGATGAAGTTTGCGAGTGAACCGTAGCTCCGATGAACGTGCCCCCAAAATGAAAGTTGCTCAGTTTTGCGTGCTCTAGCATTCGTATGTAGAAAGTTTTTGCATTTGAGCTCATCTTGATTGTGTAATTGTGTGCTAAAGTGGGCATTAGGCCGTTAAACTGCTACAAATTCCTTTTATGTGCTGCTGTTATTATTTTGTTGTAACTTTGCATGATGATTGTAACAAATCCATGAGGCCTATTGCATTGATTCTTTTTCCATTGTGTTAAGAATCATGTGTACTTCAATTCCATGCTTGAACTTGTCATGTTTGGGTGCTCTAGCTATATTAAATCTTGCTCCAAAGTTGTGATCATGATGTTATTGTGCTGTTGTGTTGAAAACTTTTATTTTGTTGCAACTTCGGTCGACGAGTGTGTCGCGACCGTTTATCGGAATTGCGTGATTCCAATTGCATATTGTTAAGCATCATGTCCACTTTCATCCCATGTATTTCTATGTCATGTTGCTGCACTTTTGCATATAGATTTACCCCTGTTTATACAGCTTGTGTGCATAACTTGTTTTGCTTGTATCTTTTTAACCGTAACTCCGTTTGGGGTGTTCTTTATATGTAACTTGATTAGTTTTTCGTGTACTTTGTGTTTATGCTATTGTTTGCTGTTGTTAACCAACCTAAAATATGCTTTAGGTCAGAACAGTACCAAATGTTTTAATCATCGTGCGACACTTAGTGTTATGCCATGTTTAGGTTGTGCCTCACTTAAATTGACTAGCATAGATAGTTTACTTTGTGCTTCACCTCTTGACATGTTTGTGTGCTATGCCATGCTTGCTTGAGCTGCCATGTTAAAAACCTTGGTTGATCACCTGTAGCTAAGCAACTTGAACCACCGTAAACGTGCGGTATTCGTCGTGTGTGACCGATACCCCACTTAAACTGTTAGTAACCGTTCTCGACGATAGATCCGTATCGCGTTGCCGTGCCTTGTGTTGTATCTTTGATCTTGTATTGCTCCGTAGTAATAGTGGTGCACCGTTGATTGCTTTCCAGTGTTTATCGTCTTGTGTGCTTCCGCGGGTACCTCTTGGAGACGATGCGAGCTTGCAATCGACTACACCTTCGGAACCAGACTTATCAACAGGCAAGGACTATACATTACTTTTGATCCATTCTATTTCAACCAGCGGTTTGCTTGCTAGTATTGGTTAGGTTCGATGTTTGATCCTACCACATGTTTACAGCCTTTTTCAAACCGATACAGCCATGTCCCCTCCCAGCAAACCTTGTACTTCTATGTTACTATTGCTCGTTGCTCAGCCCCTGCTTAGTATGCATGCTTAGGATGCTACGATGTTACCCTGTTACTCTTGGGTTTGGGATATCACATTATTATATTGTGGTTGATGATATGATTATTATAATGTTGACTATATTCGACGAAGGATGGAAGGTCTAGGCTATCCCACCCCGACTCTTTGTTCCATTCGAGTCACCTAGGACCCGAGTTCCGGGTATTGGTTTTAAGACTGAGCGTGCCTAACCGCGTGTGGGATTTTATGGGGTCCCCTTTTCTTACCTACCTAGCTTCAAGCATTTCTAGTGGTGGCCCAAGCTGATTTTACCATTTGAAACCATGTGTGTGCTGGTCGTACGCCAGTAGTTTTTAAACCAACCCGGGCCAGTGAGGACATAGTTCCCTTGCTGGCCCATCATGACCGGCTGAGGACCCGGTTGTCCCATGTGTGATTAACCGGCAATCCAAACCTGGAGTCATACGGTAGAGACCAGATCGAGAGAGCGGCCGGCTCCTGACCTGGATGTCGTCTCACCGGGGGCCACCCGGAAGTGTTCGTTGTTAGCTAGAGGGACTTGTCGTTTTGGATCTCTTGGAACTAAATCATAAAATGGTTGCCTGTGATGGGTAGCAACTGAGAGAGATGGGCGTGCATGCGGAGCCTCGTAATGGGCAGTTGGTACACCCCTGCAGGGTTAAATCTTTTCGAGAAGGCGTGTCCACGGTTATGGACGACTTGAGACCAACTCCTTGTTCATAGACAACAACAACTGAGATAATCTTAATATAATTTGATCAACGTGTGTGTGTCCTTGACTGCTTCTTCTTCGTCGGGATGCGAAGATGAGGACAAGGATAGGATAGGTGTTATGTTTGCGTAGTAGTTGATAGCAAGACTTGTTGGAGGCGATTCCTCATCGAATGCTTGGCTTCTTACCTTACTCTCTGGATCGTTAGACACTTCATAAATGCTAGTGCGGCAGCAACCTCACCACTTACCCCTTCCTTACCGTAAACTACTAGTTGTCCTAGAATGACGAGTGATGAAGTCCTTGCTGGGTCAGATGACCACTACAGTTGGATGCTGAGTACCTCTGTACTCATGATACTACCCCCAAACTCTTTTCAGGGTCTTGATCGACAACAGGTATGGTGATCGACTTTTCACGTGGAGACTCGACGACGACTAGTTAGGCGGATCCCGGCGGAGGGCCTGGACCCGTGTGGTTATGGGATCGATGTTTTTCTTTTTTCCAGTAGGCATTTGCTTGTTGTCTGTACCCAGACATGTATCTTCCGCTGTTGTATTGTATTTGAGGCAGTTGTATGCCGATTGTATGAGATGTTGTATCTTTGTATCTGTAATGTTGTGATATCATGTTGGAAATCCGGGGCATATGGCTTTGTCATATGTCGCGGTGGGACCGATATGTGCTTCGTCCCCGGATCTGGATGGAAACATCTAGATCTGGAACAGTACCGCATATCGGGCCTTACACTCTGCAGAGTCAAAATCTATTCGAATAGTCGCGTCCATGGTCATGGACAAGTTGATACTATGTCACACCGTTCGATCACAATGGTATAGATGAGAGATTGTGTTGCAACCATGGATCAGTCGGGTGATGGTAAGCTTGCGAAGCTTACGAGATGTTGATGAGATGGTTATGCGGTAGCCACGATATATTTGGATACAAAGTGATCCCGTTTGGATCCGGAGTTATCCCGTGTGATGGATCCGGAACGATCCCGAGCTATGGATCCGGAGTGATCCCGGTATGAGATGTGGCATGCGGTCACGAGTAAGGTGATCTCAGATAAGTGGTTGATGGTTATCTACTTTACATTACTATCTTACATGCTTGATTCATTAATTTACTCTAATCTGCTTGCTATGTTATTTATTTGCCCTGCTGATTTGGTTGTTTGTGAGCTTGCAAGTACATTCAATGTACTGACCTGGCGTGTCATGCCAGACTTGCAGGTAATGATGTGATTGTGTAGGACGACGTTCCCGGCGTTTGCGAGCTAGGAGGTGTCCCAGTCAGTGTCCCTGTGGATTCGATTTCATCACCGTCGTCGTTGTTCCGCTGCTAAGACTTATTCCGCTGCTATAGAGTTATCCCGCTGCTTGGTGTAGAGCTATGGCTAGAATTAGGAGATGGTTGTTCTTCGGCTCGCTCCGCTAGGGTTGTAATAGATCCCCCACCCCCGTGTACCCATTTCATCAGTAATAAAAGTGGTTCAGTTCTATATCAAACAGTGTCGTGTTCCAGAAGACATAATCTCTGGGCTGGAACACAGGGCGTTTCAGTATTCTGAGCCGGGGTGGCACATCTGTGGACCACCTCTCGTGTTCATTTTTTCGGAAATGAAATGCGGATAATGGGGGCTTTGCCTAAGTATCGACCTCTAGAATGTAGGACTCCAACACCTCCAACCTAGACAAAATTGAGGCGAATCCCACATATTTTGGGCGATTCTCACAATTTATGCGTCAAAATCCCATTTCCTCATTCTCTTCGCTTGGATCGTCGTAGCCCTTTGTTGGGAAACATAGTAGAAAACAAAAAAACGAGTGATGGGTGTAGATCAAACCTCCTCGTTGGTTACCACAAGTGGAAGGTTATGATGTAGGTAGCAGCAGATTTCCCTCAGTGAAGATACCAAGGTTATCAAACCAATAGGATTTCGGAGAAAACAAGTAGGTGGAAAAGGCGCCAGAATTTTTCTTCATGGCTAAGTTGACGCGGACCTGCACACAAGAACACAAACAACTTTTCTCCCAACGAGTACAGAGAGGTTGTCAGTCTTTCCTGCCTTGTTGTTTACAAAGGGTCAACCACAAAGGGGAAATAGTAATGCAATGAAAAGAAAAAGTAAAGAAGTAAATGTAGCCGGTGTAAACTATGATGCGATGATGGGCCGAGGTACCATGACTTTCACCAATAGCGTCTCTCTCCTAAAATACAATAAACAACTATGCTGGATGAACAAATTACATATGGGAAATTGCGAGAATTATAAACGCACCGCAATGCTAATTATTCTACTAGAAAAATGAAAGGCTCAACCGTATGGGCATTACACCAAGACAAGTAGATCGATTATTCATCAGTATCTACTCACTAATCATTCACCTTGAGATATCTATCCAGAACATCTCGTTGGTATTAAGTTGCGAGCCACAACTAAAGATGCAAACCCAAAGCAATGGACACATGCCTTAACACTCTACGCGTAATGTAAGCAATCCATATGATACGCAGTCATAAGCATCGTTTTTTTACCTCTAATGTCAATAACACATTTCCTATCTCATGTTTCTATCACTCAAGCTATACATTAGGAGGCATGAACCCATCATCTAGCATAACACTCCCTCCTGGAGTTGCAATCTACTACTTGGCCAAAGTAAAAAACGACAACGGAGAACATGCAAGACTACTCAAAAACAAGAATATAAAGGTAAACCAAATATATTACTCTCACAAATCTGGACACAATCTCATAATACATCGGATCCCAGCAAACTAACCATAGCAAAACAGGAATTCATACATAGGTGTCTTGATCATGATAGGCAGCTCACAAGGTCTAAACATTTAAGCACAAGATTGGAGAGAAGACATCTACTAGCTACTGATCATGGAACCATGGTCCAAGGGGACTACTCACGGCGCATCCCGGAGGAGAGCATGGTGATGGCATGATGGCACTGAAGTAGTGCTCCTCGTTGGTTACCCCAAGTGGAAGGTAGAGATGTAGATAGCGGCTAATTTCCCTTACATGAGGACTGTAAGGTTTATCGAATCCAGGAGGACTCCAAGGATCGACAAGTACGTGTCAACAGCGCCAGAAATATTCTTGATGACGCGAGAGTTGACGTGGACCTGCACACAGAAACAAATAACTTTGCTCCCAACGAGTACAAAGGGGTTGTCAATCCCTCCAGCCTTGTCGTTTACAAAGGATCAAACGCAAGAGGATAGTGATAGTGATAATTACAAGTAAAGTAAAAAGGTAATAAAGTGGAGGAATATGGACCGGGGTCCTATGATATTCACTAGTGATGTCTCTCTCCCAAAAGACGATAAACAGCTAAGCTGGGTGAACAAATTACAGCTAGGGAATTGACAGTATTATAAACACACCATAATGCTAATTATGCTACTTGAAAGTAAGAGGCTCAAAAGTATGGGCAGTACGCCAAGACAAATAGACCTAAATCCATTTGCATCTACTCACTAATCATCCACCTTGAGATATCTATACAGAACATCTCGTTGGTATTAAGTTGCGAGCCCCACCCAAACTGTAAACTCAAATCAACAGACAATTGCATTAACAATCTATGCGTAAGGTAAACAATCCTGGTAACCGCGGTTACAAGCACCGTTGTTTTCTCCCTGGTGGCAACAACGCATCCCCTAGTCTCATGTTCCTGTCACTCAAGCTAGACATCAGGGTGCATGAACCTACAATCATGCATAACGCTCCCTCTTGGAGTTACTATCTACTACTTGGCCAAAGCAATAAAAAGCAACGGAGAACATGCAAGAATTACTCAAGAACAAAATATAAAAGGTAAACCAAATATATAACTCATCACGATCTGAACACTAATAATCCATCGGATCCCAGCAAACACATCATAGTAACAGCAGGAAAATTACATAGGTTCCTTGCTCGTGTAGGGAAGCTCACAAGGTCTAAATATTAAAGAACAAGGATGGAGAGAAGACATCACATAGCTACTGGTCATGGACCCATGGTCCAAGGGGGACTACTCACGACACATCCGGGAAGCATCCATTGTGGTGGAGAAGCTCCCGAAGGTCAATCCTCCCTACGGCAGGGTGCCAGAAAGAGGTCTTCTGGTGCTCCCGATCTTGGAAGCGCGGTGGCGGCGGTACAGAGAGGTAATACGCGATGCGGGATTTTCCCTGAGGGTTTCTGCTATGAGGGGTAAAAATCGGCCGAAGGGGGGCACCAGGGGTGGGACACACCTCCCAGGCGCCTTGGTGGCGCGAACAGGGAGGGGGCCACACCACCTGGCTGCCTGGGTGGGCCCTGGCCCCCTCCGGCACTTCTTCGGTGGTTCTGGAAGCTTCCGTGATGCTGATTTTTATTCTAATTTTTCTGTAATTTTTGGAGCATTTTAAATTGGGGATAAATCACTGCAACTAAAGATATCAGCAGACGGAAACTGGCACTGGGTGTACTGAGTTAGTAGGTTAGTCCAAATATGTGTAAAATGATATGAAAGTGTAGCAAAACATGTAGCAATGTCACATAAAAGTGCATGGAACAAGAAGAAATTATTGATACATTTGGGACGTATCAACATCCCCAAGCTTAATTCCTGCTCGTCCTCGAGTAGGTAAATGATAACACAAATAATTTCTGTGGTGACATGCTAACACACATATAATAACTCCAAAGTAAAGAAAGTAAGATATGAAATTCAAGTCAAGATAATAACAAGCAAGAGTCTTAGTATTAATTCGAATGTCTTCAAATGGTGTTTGCGTGCAAGCAATGGGAGATGGGATTAGAGAATAAATATAGATATATATATATATATATATATATAGTTTAATTGAGAACTTAACCTACTAAAGTTTCACACTTGGTCTCCTTCCGGATCTTATTTTGACTCATCCCCAAAACACTAGTCAGGTACAAGTCAAACTGATCCTCTCCCTTTCAACTGTGAGCACTCATGCAATGGATGAGTGCGAGCAAGATATGTTAGAACTTAGGATGGCAAAGAGAGAAATGATGGGGAAGTAAGACAGAAAGGTGTGAAAGTATACATCAATGAGGACAATCATAGGCAAGAGAAGGCCAAACCATAGATATGATGTGAGGAGTAGGGATTGCCATGCAACGGATGCACATATGAGCTAAGATAAGCTTTCCAATGGAACTAGTGCGGATGCATCCAACTTTCTTGCTCATGAAAACCTAGAGCTCATTTGAGGAGGCTCATCCTTGGAATATGCAAGCCAAGTTCTATAGTGTAAGGGTCCCCTCATAGTTATGCATGAACGACAATCTTTAAGGAATACAAATATAGCAATAGAGTACGAGTGTGGATCTTTCAAAAGGAATAGTAGTGTTGCCCCCTTCTCTCTTTTTATTTCTTTTTCTCTTTTTTTCTCTTTTTTGTATTTTTGCGGCCTCTCTGGATCTTTCTACTTAACTCTCATTTGTCCTCGTTGGGATCTTTTAATTTGTCCTCTTTGGGATCTTTTCCTCACTTAAGGGCAACACTCTATATTTTACAAGAATATAGTATATCTTCACACTTTACAAGAAGTACTCAACATAAAGAAGAATGAAAACTATCGTGATGTATGAAAATGTATGCCTCTGCCTGTGTAGAAGGATATGCAATGATACCAGCGCGTCATGTAGCAATAATAAGGGAAAAACCCAACTATCATGCGGCTCCTCGATCAAGCAAAAGCATGTATGACATGAAGATCAAGTCATGAGATGGTGGATGTTGCATGGCAATGTATCTCAGAAAGGCTATGGAAATGACTTGATAGGTAGGTATGGTGTATGTTTTGAGGAAGATATAAGGAGGTTTATGATGACAGAGCGAATCGTGCCAAGGGTTTGGATGCACCGGCGAAGTATGCGCCAACTCTCAAGGTGAGAAAGGGCAATGGACGGTACCGAAGAGGCTAGCAAAATATGGGAAGGTGGAAGTGCCAACAATCGAATATTCGCATTAGTCGGATGAACTTATGCACTTATTATTGGTAACTCTCTCTAATTACGAGGTTCACAAAGAGACGGGTACCCCGAGGAGGAGTGAATGGGCGTTTTGTTATCCCTGCGCATCCTCGACCCATGGTACGTGAGGGTACTCTATATATTCCAACCCTTTCAGAGGTTAGCGATCCATCTTGTAGCTAGAGTTCTCAACAAATTTTTGTAGTTTTTGAATATAAGCACAGATTGCACAAAATACGACACCTATCACTAATAGGGTCAAGATCTTGGCACCAAAAGTCCATACATTACTCATGCAAGACACACAACTCAGTGCAACAATCCAACTCTCTAAATAAGATAACAATGAAGACTCAAGAGAGTTCCTAGAACAACCTAAAAAAATCTCTTAAAAATATAAGCATGAAAACTAAGATCTAAACATGAAAGTAGATATGAAACAGAAATAGAACACACACAAAAAGAAAGATAAGCATGCAAGCCTATGATGTGTTCTACGGTGGAGTGGAGCGTGTTTCTCTCCCAAACAATAAAGACTAGGATCCAACTTGTTATGAACATCAAGAAAAAATAAAACAAACTAAGAATTAAAGAGCGAGACGCTCCAAGTTTAGCACATAACATATGAAGCGATAAAAATATATCATGGAGAAGGACGAACTGATGATTGTTGATGGAGAAGGGGATGCAAGGGGGCATCCCCAAGCTTAGATGCTTGAGTCTCCTTGGATATTTCTTGGGGGTGCATGGTGTTGGGAAACGTAGTAGAAAACAAAAAAATTCGGCCTACGTAACAAGCACCCAAGATCATCCAAGATAGATTGCATACAAGGTTTAGGTCTTTGCTCACCAACGGTTGCAGCGGAAGAAGAGTTGGTGAAGCGGGTGGACGTAGTGGAAGTAGATCTCGCAAGTTCTCCCACGAACAGTCCCTCGATCAATCCCATGAACAAGTCCCGTGATCTAGTCCCACGGACAAGTCCCATGAACAAGCTCCTCGAAGAAGGGTCGAAGGTACGACCCCTCCATTAGTATCCACACATCCCGTAGCAGCAATCCAGCAGCGCTCCGCCGTCCAGAGATGAACGCCACCGAGAAAACTAGAGGGAGAAAACCCTAACGGATTCCGATCTAGAACAGCGTCTAAACCGGGGTCTAAAAGTGGAGCAACGGGGTTTAGAGGAGGGAGGGTGGCGCATAGGCCTTGGGGATTGATTGTGTGTCTCTTCCCCCACCCTTGGCTCACCTTATATAGGTGGCCAAGGGGCCTAGGGCGCAGCTCAAGGAGGTTTGGGAGTCCAACTTGGACTCCCAAGCCTTCCAAACCTACACATACCTTCCCACCGGAAACCTTCCATAATGGTATTTGGAAATCCCACCTGGAGGATCTCCCACCCCTTTTTGGTGCGCCCCCACCACCTGGCCGGCCAGGGAAGCCTAGGTGGCTTGCTCCCCAAGGCCAGGGGCGCAAGGCAGTGGGTGGTACTGCCCGGAACCTTCCGGAACCTTCTAGAAGCTTCCAGGACCTTCCGGGACCTACCGGGACTGTTTCGGGACATTCCGGACACTTTTGGAGCACTTCCAATACCTTCCGGAACCTCTAACGAATGTTCCGGAGCCATCTAAATGGGTTTCGGAGCCATCCGGGAAAAGGTTATTATGTCCGGTGAACACAACATATTGTTTAAACTGTCCACCGATCACCGAAACTATTCCGGTTGATCGTAAACTTTCCCATTACCATTTTCATATGTTCCGGAACCACCTGGGACTACTCCAGAGTGATCCGGACATATCCTTAAATACCCAAAACTACTTTTGGTGCCCTTATGAACTATTTCATAAATCCCCGGAACTACTTCCGGTACCCGTATGAACTATTCTGCTTTGCTTCCACTAAACCTTCTACCATTCTAGTATTCTAACAGACTACTGCTCGTTAAGTGTGTGACCCAATAGGTTCGGTATAATGCGGACATGACTCAGAACATCTTCCGGACATAGGTCAACAGCCTTTTGTCAATAGCCAATAATCAACAGCGGAGCCATGGACACCCATGTTGACTCCCGCACATACACGAAGAAACTTCGAGTGAACCATTATGTTTAGTCATGTACCATTCCCTTTGCTTCGTGATATATGACAAAGTTAGAGGAGAGAAGTTTGGCACCCATGTGTAACAACTTCTTGAACACAAGCCACTCGTTATCCTCTTTGCTCGTTTGTCCATTTTCTCGTTATCGTATTCCGGTATCCCCGTGACTGAATCACAATGCGTCTGGCCAGACTATAATGGATACCGTCATACCGAGTGGGCCCAAAGTCAATATCTCTTCATCGTGAAGGAGCAAATCCCATTCTTGAACTATCACAGTCACTAGCCACACCATCTGACATACCCAGAACTTATTTTACTACTTCCCATTTACGGGAGGATTCATCTAAGAACCAAAGCATGTCTTCCTGTGTGAAGCAACTCGATACTCTCATGGTCTAAGGAATTACGTATATGATAACATTTCATGATATGACTTATAACGTTGTTACGATGTGATCTCTAAGTATATCATTCAATACTGGGGTCGGTTCAACATCATTGTTCTGCTAACAATATGTTCCCATTGCTACTGACATCCTTGTTACAAGAACAATGTCCATGATTAAGAAAACGTAATCATCAGTTAGCACATGAGCTGGTCTTAGAGGCTAAACCAGGAACTCTTGGTGTTTACATTTCCACACATGCAAATGAGTTTTCTTCTGAATCTCACAGTCAGGGTCATTGCAATTATAGCACAGAAAAATAAACATTAATTACGAACGTGGAAATATATATAATAACATTTTATTGTTGCTTCTAGGGCATATTTCCAAAAGTGTCCCACTTGCACTAGAGTCAATAATATTGTCAGTGCTTGAGCACTTTACACCTATGGCATACCGGTGTAATAAATGCCTCATTTGTGGTATAGACCTCATCTTCGGATCTGACGTTTCAGGCCCGTTTGTATCTTGCATATCTTCGCGTTTTCACGCTATCATAAAATTCACTAATTTTATCAGTTTAGTTTTGTATATGTTTGAATCATTTGGTAGGACCTTGGTTCCTTAGAATAAGTCATGAAATCATTCATCAATGTTCCATGAGCTTCAAGCATCTAGGAAACCATACCATGTTCATAAATGAACTGATGATTCAAAATACCCTCCCTTGTTACTTCTTTAAGCAACAATATACTTAGCCTCTGTTATAGAATTCGCCACAGTATCTAACTTTAACACAGTTCCTTCATACTGTGCCACCCTTATGTGTGAAACACATAATCCCAATTAAAATCGAAAATCGATCGGAGTAAGTATGATGACTGAATTGGTGTAACTGTTTACATCAAAATTCAGCTGCTGTAACTTGTTACAACAAGCTCTTCATTATCTCCATTTTTCCGAGAAACATATCTTATCTATCATAAGTTTAACTTTTCACTGTTTGTCCAATGATCAACATATTGATCACTTTGGTATCTTGCTCACAACCTTTTGTAGCGTTGGACATATCTGGTCGTTTTACATATTATGGTGTACATGATTAATCCAAACACACAGGTGAGTGGAATTCAATTCATGTGTTTTTGCTTATCTGTGTTCATGAACACCGATTTCCGCAAACAACTTTTCACCGTGACCTCGGCAAGAACATCCTTCTTGGCGTATTCATACTAAACTACTTTAGTATCATGTCAACATGTAATGTTGGCTTTAGCATGATCAGGCACTTACTATCTACATAGATCACTGTGCTCAATACTAATGCTATATTAGCCCAAGTTCTTCAACCGAAAACCATTTCCAATGAAGTCCTTATTCGTGTCAAGAAATTTATATCATTTCTAATCAACAATATGTCATCTACATAAGGTTTTAGAAATGTTATTCAGCTCCCACTTACTTTCTTGAATATTCAAGCATCTTCGTTATTCCTGATGAAAACAAACTCTTTTGGCAATTTCATCACAACAAAAATTCCAACTCCATTATGCTAGCTTCAGTCCATCACTGGATATCCAAGGCTTGCATCTATTTTAGCATCCTTTGAATCGACAAAACATTCCGGTCGTATCACATATACGTCCTTTGTTATATTTCCGTGTAGGAACTTTGTTTTGACGTTCATTCTACCATATCCTATAAATGAGATATGTAGTAATTGCTAATATAACCCGAACTGACTAAAGCATCTCTACGGTCGAAACTATTTCTCCTTAGTCAACCTTTGAACTTGCTAGAAAACAATTTTTCCAACGAGTTGAGCTTTATGGATAAAACAATTTCATCCGAATCAATTATAGATCCATATATATATTCTCTAGACTTTTAGTCTTTCAGAGGGTCTACCAAGTTCAAAACTTGACTTACTTCCATGGATACTATCTCGGATTATTTGGCATTTAGCCAAATCCCGGAGTCAGGGCCCATCAACGCTTCTTTGTATATCACAGGTTTATCATTGTCGAACAATAATATCTCATCTTACATATCATGAATGTTTGTACGAGTTTTGTCTAACCTGTGTGGTTCAGCTGCGCACTTATTTGAAGATTCAACAATCTTTAACAAGTTGCACTGTCCTCCCACTCACTCTTTTGCAAGAAACCATTTTCTTCAAAACACATTGTTCTTAACAGCAAACAGTTTTGCTTCTGTGTAGTGATAGAGGAATACCAAAACTTTTGGCATAACCTTAACAAAGTAGCACTTATCTGATTTGGGGTTTTTGAGTATGTCAAACATATGCCTCATATACCCAAATTTTAAGAAAAGACAACATGGTTTTAACAGTCCATACCACATCTAATATGGTGTCATTTCAACAGATTTGATGGTGCTCTTTTCAGTGTAAAAGCCGTAGTCACTAACGCATAACTTTAATAAGTATAATGGCAAATTGATAAACGTCATGTTTGATCTTTACCGTGTCATACATGGCTTGATTACATCTCTTGAACACTTTACTCATAGTGATGTTCCGGGAGACGCAAGTTATGACAGTTCTTCACAACTCATCAGACGTTCACTAAACTTGTAACTAAAATATTACTTTCTACAATCTAATTTGCAGAAGCTTTATTTTCTTGTTACAATGAATTTCTATTTCACTCTAAAATTCCTTGAACATTTCAAAGATTTCAGACGTATGTCTCTATTGAACAGATATCCACATATCTACTTCAACTCATGAGTGAAGATAGGGAATCCACTGCACACAACTACACTTATTGGACTACACACATCATCATGTATGATTACCAATGATTTAGTTGCCCGTTCATGTATGGCCTATTAACGGTGTTTTAGTCACATTACTTCGAGACAAAGATCGCAAGCGTCAAGTGATTCATAATCATATGACTCGAAAGTCCATCACTTATGGAAATTCTTCATGCATGTTATGTCACTTGTGATAAACGGCAGTGCCACATCTATGTGGTATTTCTGTCAGTCTTGCGACGTTTAGCGTCAGTGTTATGGATGTTTAGTATTATTATCAAGATTCATAACATACAACCTATTCATAATGGAAGTATGGCCTTTACATTATTCATAGCTTTGAACAACTCTCTTGCAACAAATATGATTCAAAATGATGTTTTGCAACAAGGCTAAGTGTAGTAACAATTTACTCAACTCTAAAATGAATTATGAAGATAATCATAGAGTCAACACACGGTATAGTAAACCTTTTACCGTGTTCCCGAGCGTGTCAAAAACTCATCATTAGCTAGTCATAAAGGCCATAGTATTTCTTGGATCGAGTTGGAACAATATGCAATCGATGTGATATTCCGGTGATCAACAGTTTAACCACAATATACAGAATCCACAATTAACTGCTTAATCATGATTCCCAAGAATTACATCTATTGACCAGCAATGAATTCATCTATAACTCCGTATGACTTTCATTTCTGAGCTGGATATTCCAGTCTTCTTTTCGTTTTGCCTTTATACGTATCATAGTTCTATTTCCAATGTCACTCCTACTCACAGAGATCACACATGATCAAGGGTGGCGCATGCCATGGATTTTCCGGCGTGTAAGTCTTACTAACACCCTATGGAACTTCCTTTCCCTTAATCCTCATCATCATATGATCAGTGTTCTTCTGGATCCCACACTTACCAGTTTCGTTAAGAGCACAGTGAATATTTTCACTAATGCTTACAATCATACATTGTACTAGATATCTTATATCCAACATTAATTGTCTTACCACTGAAAACAAATTTTCAGTTCCATGAATATAACATAATTATCCCAAACTTTTCGAAGTTCGGGTTTTATGGTGGTGAAGACAATGCACTTAGCTGTGGTGGAATTCTAGCATTTTGGATTATGGACGTAAGTCACATCATCCATAGCATCAGCGGGAGAGCATAAAAATTTTGCGATAGGACATGGTCCTTCTCGGCACTATTGAGGATAGTCCTCACAATACGGTACCAATCGTAAAGTTTTTACCAGATAATACAGTTAATCAAAATCAATTGGGAAGGTGGTAACGCGAGCCATTATTCTACAACGATAATGCAAATACTAAGACTTTGTTCATAATTAAGTTGCACTTGTGATTAATCAATTTAATTACTAAGTGCGCTCCCACTCAGATCAATATCTCTCGTAATTGATGCTGGAGTGATTCAAGATCCGACCCAATCGTCCGTCATTGATGTGACATCACTGATGACTTAGACTGGACCGGTAGGCCAACTTGCCAATCACGCCAAAGGTGATTCTTGTTCATCTTTCGATGGGCGTGTTCCGGTAGCAAACTTTTATCCAAACCGTCAAGATAACCAAGTGTAATGTGCTGTGTGTTCTTTTAACACACCCGTCTTTTATGCGTCACACCGTGTGCACCCATGTGACATGACCTGCTCTGGTGTGAAACATAGTATAGACGGTGCTACAGTTGGGAGAACACTATCAACTTGATATTGTTTTGCGAGAGATCACCCTAATAATACACGACTACCGCGCATCAAACAAAGGTGCATCAAAGGGATAAACATCACAGGCAGTTCATAAAATTATGTGATATAGTATAGCCCTTTGCTTCATGAAGTCTTCATTGTCTTCACGTCATCGTGGTTGAAGCCACCGTGTCCACCAACTTTGTCCTTGGCGCCGGGAACATCACCACGGCTTCCAGCATGTGCGTCGGGGTCCACCTCCGCATCGTAGATCATCACCTTTGCATCTATCTATTGCTTTGCCTCGAGCTAATAAACAGTTCTGGCACGCAGGCCATAATTAAGTGACAATCATATGACTCCAGTCATCATGCCGTACCACGACACGCAGGTCGCGAATGAATATTACATAACATATAGCATCTCATACAAACACATTGCAAATCTTGAAGGCTATACCACATCACATGCATACTCTGCAAAAACGAGTTAGATCGCCATCTACACGGGTTGTTGCAACTTTAATCGTGGTTGTTAAGCAGGTTTACAAGGCAAACGAGAAACCCTAGACAAAACAAAAACACGATACTTCTTTTGTTGCTAGTTTAACATACGGGGTGCGTGTAGCAACTAATGCCACAAGCCAAACTTCGTTAAACGCGTGACCCCCGTGTGGATTTGAGTTCATAAAATCCACAAGCCCGTTCATGTAAAATTTTCTATAGCAAGACTAGGATGAGATCCAAGGAATTTGATGTAGTCCATGATCAAGGCAACCAGCATACTAAGAGCAGCATAGAGGGATCATGGCAAAACTCAAACCTTGTAGCAAAATCACATCATGCCGTCGAGCAAAGAAAAGATCACATGATAGGGAAGCAAACAAGAAAATCAATGCCTCATATCAACATATGATCTACCTAAACATGCATCTAATCAAGGATCACTCTGATACCACTGTTGGGAAACGTAGTAGAAAACAAAAAAATTCGGCCTACGTAACAAGCACCCAAGATCATCCAAGATAGATTGCATACAAGGTTTAGGTCTTTGCTCACCAACGGTTGCAGCGGAAGAAGAGTTGGTGAAGCGGGTGGACGTAGTGGAAGTAGATCTCGCAAGTTCTCCCACGAACAGTCCCTCGATCAATCCCATGAACAAGTCCCGTGATCTAGTCCCACGGACAAGTCCCATGAACAAGCTCCTCGAAGAAGGGTCGAAGGTACGACCCCTCCATTAGTATCCACACATTCCGTAGCAGCAATCCAGCAGCGCTCCGCCGTCCAGAGATGAACGCCACCGAGAAAACTAGAGGGAGAAAACCCTAACGGATTCCGATCTAGAACAACGTCTAAACCGGGGTCTAAAAGTGGAGCAACGGGGTTTAGAGGAGGGAGGGTGGTGCATAGGCCTTGGGGATTGATTGTGTGTATCTTCCCCCACCCTTGGCTCACCTTATATAGGTGGCCAAGGGGCCTAGGGCGCAGCTCAAGGAGGTTTGGGAGTCCAACTTGGGCTCCCAAGCCTTCCAAACCTACACATACCTTCCCACCGGAAACCTTCCATAATGGTATTTGGAAATCCCACCTGGAGGATCTCCCACCCCTTTTTGGTGCGCCCCCACCACCTGGCCGGCCAGGGCAGCCTAGGTGGCTTGCTCCCCAAGGCCAGGGGCGCAGGGCAGTGGGTGGTACTGCCCGGAACCTTTCGGAACCTTCTAGAAGCTTCCAGGACCTTCCGGGACCTACCGGGACTGTTTCGGGACATTCCGGACACTTTTGGAGCACTTCCAATACCTTCCGGAACCTCTAACGAATGTTCCGGAGCCATCTAAATGGGTTTCGGAGCCATCCGGGCAAAGGTTATTATGTCCGGTGAACACAACATATTGTTTAAACTGTCCACCGATCACCGAAACTATTCCGGTTGATCGTAAACTTTCCCATTACCATTTTCATATGTTCCGGAACCACCTGGGACTACTCCAGAGTGATCCGGACATATCCTTAAATACCCAAAACTACTTTTGGTGCCCTTATGAACTATTTCATAAATCCCCGGAACTACTTCCGGTACCCGTATGAACTATTCTGCTTTGCTTCCACTAAACCTTCTACCATTCTAGTATTCTAACAGACTACTGCTCGTTAAGTGTGTGACCCAATAGGTTCGGTATAATGCGGACATGACTCAGAACATCTTCCGGACATAGGTCAACAGCCTTTTGTCAATAGCCAATAATCAACAGCGGAGCCATGGACACCCATGTTGACTCCCGCACATACACGAAGAAACTTCGAGTGAACCATTATGTTTAGTCATGTACCATTCCCTTTGCTTCGTGATATATGACAAAGTTAGAGGAGAGAAGTTTGGCACCCATGTGTAACAACTTCTTGAACACAAGCCACTCGTTATCCTCTTTGCTCGTTTGTCCATTTTCTCGTTATCGTATTCCGGTATCCCCGTGACTGAATCACAATGCGTCTGGCCAGACTATAATGGATACCGTCATACCGAGTGGGCCCAAAGTCAATATCTCTTCATCGTGAAGGAGCAAATCCCATTCTTGAACTATCACAGTCACTAGCCACACCATCTGACATACCCAGAACTTATTTTACTACTTCCCATTTATGGGAGGATTCATCTAAGAACCAAAGCATGCCTTCCTGTGTGAAGCAACTCGATACTCTCATGGTCTAAGGAATTACGTATATGATAACATTTCATGATATGACTTATAACGTTGTTACGATGTGATCTCTAAGTATATCATTCAATACTGGGGTCGGTTCAACATCATTGTTCTGCTAACAATATGTTCCCATTGCTACTGACATCCTTGTTACAAGAACAATGTCCATGATTAAGAAAACGTAATCATCAGTTAGCACATGAGCTGGTCTTAGAGGCTAAACCAGGAACTCTTGGTGTTTACATTTCCACACATGCAAATGAGTTTTCTTCTGAATCTCACAGTCAGGGTCATTGCAATTATAGCACAGAAAAATAAACATTAATTACGAACGTGGAAATATATATAATAACATTTTATTATTGCCTCTAGGGCATATTTCCAACACATGGGGGCATCACCAAGCTTGAGCGCTTGACACTCCCGAATCTTCTTTCATCATCTTCCTTCGCATACTTGAAAACTCTCTTCATACGAAACTCATCATAAGCTGATTAGAGTGGTTAGTACCCATGATAAAACATTTTTTCTCTACTGGAAATAAAGATTTTCTTGAAGAGCTACTGTTTCTCAAGATTGCTAAAAAGTTTTTGCAAAGAAAAAGCAAGCTTAAGGTTTGCAAAACAAAGAAAACGCAAAACCTTGCCGAATCTGTGAAAAATAGACCAGCAGGTAGTAAATAAGTTTTTCGGGGTACTTCTGCAACTCAAATAAAAAAAACTCAGAACAGATACACGAAAGCCAATTGTATAGATTATGCTATCAATAAAATTCAGATCAAACATATGATCTGGTGATTTATAGCAAATTTTTCGGTCAAATGGACATAATCTGTTTCTGGAAAGCATGTCACAACTTTTGAACTTTCTTGCAATCAGAGGCTAAAACTTGGCACAAAGCTTGAAAATAAAGATACAATGATGTTGCTATAGTAGTAACAAGCATCAAGACCACTAAAAGTGAAAGAAAGAAAAAACATTTTGGGTTACTGATGACCCACAAGTGTAGGGGATTGATGGCGTGGAAGTGATAATGGCGTCTCGCCCTTCGTTGGTTACCCCAAGTGGAAGGTGAGATGTAGGATAGCATCAAATTTCCCTTGGCAAAGATACCAAGGTTGAGTATCAAAGCAGTAGGACTCCGATAGTGATATGTAGGTGGTGAAGCGAGCAACGCGCCGTTTGAAATATTGCTCTCTTAACCTGGACCGCCACACGACACAACTAACTTTGCTCCCAACGAAGTTCAGAAAGGTTGTCAATCTTTCCGGCCTTGTTGTTTACAAAGGATCAAATGCAAGGGATAATGATAATGGTGATAGAAGCTATAAAGTAAAAGCAGGAACTAAATTGAGCGTGTAAACAGTGATGAGAATATGGACCGGGGTCCCTTGATGTTCACTAGTGATGTCTCTCTCCCAAAGACGATAAAACTTCTATGCGAGGTAAAAAAATCCCAGCTGGGCAATTGACAGGATTAAAAACGCACCGCAATGCTAACTTTGATACAAAGAAAGGATGAGGCTCAAAAGCATAGGCGGTACGCCAAAATAAGTAGACTGAAATATAACTGCATCTACTACTACTCATCCACCTTGATATATCTATCTAGAACATCTCGCTGGTATTAAGTTGCGAGCCCCACCGAAAATATAAACCCAAAGCAAGAAACAACTGCATTAAAAGAACTTTGCGTAAAGTAAACAATCCTTGCAACCACGTTTACAAGCACCGTTGTTTTCCCCCTTGTGGCAACAACACATCCCCTAGACTCATGTTCCTGTCACTCAAGCGTGTCATCAGGGGGCATGAACCCACAATCGAGCATAACGTTCCCTCTTGGATTCACTACCTACTACTTGGCCAAAGCAATAAACAACAACGGAGAACATGCAAGAATTACTCAAGAACATAAATATAAAAGATAAGAACCAAATATATTAGTCAATCATAAACTGAACATAGTCTCATAATCCATCAGATCCCAGCAAACTCAGCATAGTAACAGCAGAAAATTACATATGTGCCGCAATCATGTAGGGAACCTCACGAAGTCTAATCCATGAAGAACAAAGAGGGGAAGGGAACATCACATAACTACTGATCATGGACCCATGGTCCAAGGTAGACTACTCACGGATCATCCGGGAAGCGTCCATGGTGGAGGAGAGGCTCCCGGAGGTCAATCCTCCCTCCGGCAGGTTGTCGGGAAGAGGTCTGCTGGCGCTCCCAATCTTGGAAGCGCGGCGGCGGCAGAACAGAGGCGAGATCGCGAAAAAGGGTTCTGTCTTCGGAAGAATCCCGTCATGGAGAATAAATAGGCGAAGGGGGCAGCCAGGGGGGCCACCAGGTGTCCAGGCGCCCCCTGGCGCGGCCAAGCCCTAGGGCGCGCCACTAGGGCGCCTGGACCCCTGGTGGTGGCCCTCTGACCCCACCCAGGTGTTTCCGGAAGGTTCTTCTGCGCTGATTTTTTATCTGATTTTCCCCAAATTTTTGGAGTACTTTTAATATGGGGGAAACCTGAAATAGAAAAACAGCAGAAAACAGGAACTGACACTGTGGTGCACTGAGTTAATAAGTTAGTCGAAATATGATCAAAAGTGTATGAAAATGTATCTATATCATATCAATATCACACAAAACATGCATGGAGCAAGCAAAAATTATAGATACATTTGGGACGTATCATCATCCCCAAGCTTAATTCCTGCTCGTCCTCGAGTAGGTAAATCATAACAAGCATAATTTTTGGGGTGACATGCTAACAACTATATAAGAACTTTGAAAGTAAAGCAATAAAGGTATGTAATTCAATTCAAGTCATAATAGGAAAGAGTCTATATTAGCATTGAAACAACCAACATAAGAATATAAAGGTGCAAAGCTCTTGCTTTCCGTGACTCGAATGTCTCCAGATGGTGTTTGCGTGCAAGAAGGGGTTGATGGGAATACGAGAGAAAAAATATAATTGTTGAGAACTCAATCTACTAATGTTTCACACTTGGTCTTCTTTGGAATCTTATCTTGACTCGTCCCCAGAACACTAGCCAGGTACATGTCAATTTTATCCACTCCCTTTCGATATTTCGAGCACTCATGCAATGGATGAGCGTAAGCACGAGAGTTGACACTTAGGATGGCAAAGAGAGAGATACGGTGGAGGAGGAAGACAAAAGGGTGAGAAAGGCTCATATCAATGAGGACAATCATAGGCGAGAAAGCCAAATGATAGATATGATGTGAGGAGTAGGGATTGCCATGCAACAGATGCACATATGAGCTAAGAAAAGCTCTCCGATGGAACTAGTGGCGGTGCATCCAACTTGCTCGCACTTGATGACCTAGAGCTCGTTTGAGGAGACTCATCCTTGGAATATGCAAGCCAAGTTCTATAGTGTGAAGGTCCCCACATAGCTATATGCATATATGATCATCTCTATGGAGTACAAGATAAGAGGGACTACGAGTGTGGATCTTTCAAAAGGAATAGTAGTGTTGCCCATTTCTCTCTTTTTTATTTCTTTTTTTCTCTTTTTTCTATTTTCTTGTATATCTTTTGGTGGCCTCAATGGCTCTTTCTATTTAACTCTCATTTGTCCTTTTGTGGATCTTTTAAATTTGTCCACTTTGGAACTTTTCCTCACTTAAGGGCAACACTCTATTTTACAAGATGGTTTAGAATATCTTCACACTTTACAAGGTACTCAACATAAAGAAGATTTAGCTATCATGATGTATGCAAATATATGCCTCTTCCAGTGTAGCAGGAACATGTATGACATGAAGATCAAGTCATGAGAAGGTGGATGTTGCATGGAAATATATCTCGGAAAGGCTATGGAAATGCCTTGATAGGTAGGTATGGTGGATGTTTTGAGTAAAAATATAAGGAGGTTTATGATGAAATAGCGTATCATGCCAAGGGTTTGGATGCACCGGTGAAGTGGACGCCAACTATCGCAGTGAGAAGAGGGCAATGCACGGTACGGAAGAGGCTAGCAAATATGAGGAGGTGGAAGTGTCAACTTTCAATACTTACATTAGTCCGAAGAACTCATGCTCTTATTATCGTTAACTCTCAATCTAATGAGGAGGTTCACAAAGAGACAAATACCCCGAGGAGGAGTGTATGGGGGTTTGGTTATCCTTGCGCATCCTCGACTCATGGTACGTGAGTGTAATCTAATATCCGATCCCTCCAAAGATTAGTGATCCATCTAGTAGCTAGAGTTCTCAACTAGTTTTGCAGGTTTTGAAAATGAACACGGATTTCCCAAAATACAACACATATCACTAATAGGCTAGAGCTCTTGACACCAAAAGTTCAAACATTACTCACAACAATACCTTAAAACTATTACAAGTTACTACTACAATTGAATAACAACCTCAATTACCTACTTCAAGACAAGACACAACTCAGTGCAACAACCAACTCTCTTAACAAGATAAACAGGAAAACTAAAGAGAGTTCCAGCAACTAAACAAAATCTAAAGCTCTTGCTAAAGCCAAACACGAAAACTAAAACTAAACATGGCAGAAGCTACGAGAAGATAAAGAACACGCAACAGAAGAAAGATAAGCATGAAAATCCTATGATCTGTTCTAGTTTGAAGTGGAGCGTGTTTCTCTCCCACACAAAGTAATCTGAGGTCTAACTTGTTATGAACAGCAATCAAAGCTAAATAAAACTAAAAAGTAAATCTAAGAGCGAGACGCTCCAAGCATAGCACATAACGCATGAAGTGATAAAAATATAGTGAGACGGAGGACGAACTGATGATTTTTGATGGAGAAGGGGATGCACGGGGGCATCCCCAAGCTTGGACGCTTTAGTATCCTTGAATATTTATTGGGGATGCATGGGGGAATCCCCAAGCTTGAGCTTTTGACAGTCCCGGATCTTCTTTCATCATCTTCCCTCGCACACTTGAAAACTCCCTTCATACATAACTCATCATAAGATGATTAGAGAGGTTAGTACCCTTAATAAAATAATTTTTCTCCACTGGAAATAAAGATATTATTTAAGAGCTACTGTTTCTCAAGATTTCCAAAAAGTTTTTGCAAATAAAAAGCAAGCTTAAGGTTTGCAAAAGTGAGGAAAGGAAAAACATGGACGAATCTGTGAAAAACAGAATAGAAGGTAGTAAGTAATTTTTCCGGGGTGCTTCTGAAACTCAAATAAAAAAACTCAGAGCGTATGAAAGTTTCGAAATTGTATAGAGCATTCTGTATAAAAAATTCAGCTCAAAAAGATGAACTGGTGATTTTTTTTGATTTTTTCCGTCAAGCAGACATAATCTGTTTCTGGACAGCATGTCACAACTTTTTCTTCCCTTATCATAAGAGGCTAGAACTTGGCACAAAGCTTGAAAATAAAGATACAATGATGTTGATACATTATTAACAATCATCAAGACCACTAAAAACTGAAGTAAAAACATCTTGGGTTGCCTCCCAACAAGCGCTTTCTTTTACGCCTTTTAGCTAGGCATGATAGTTATAAAAGGTGCTCTCATAAGAATAATAATTTGAAGCAAAAGAGAGCATCAAGAAGCATATATGAAACACATTTAAGCCTAACCCACGTCCTATGCCTAGGTATCTTGTGATAAATAAATCAAAGAAGCGCAAAGCGACAAGCATAGGAAGGTGGAACAAGAACAAGTTCAAAACTTTCAATAAAAAGAGAGGTGTTTTAGTAACATGGAAGTTTCTACAACCAAACTTTCCTCTCTCAAAATAATTTTCAGTAGTATCATGAACAACATCTAGTATATAACTATCACATAAAGCATGTTGTTCATGACCTAGAAGCACACGTGTAAATTTATCAACACGGTCCTAAGGAACATAAGATAAATGCAACCCATCACTTTGAGCCTCAATAAGAGCATAGTTCTCCGAAATATGAGTTGGAGATTTCAAAAGGATAATAGGACAATCAGGTGTAGGTGCAATAGAAAAAATTTCATGCTTAACGTAAGGAACTATAGCAAGTTCATATTCGCAAGCATAATCCATATTGGCATCATGGCCATCAACAAAGCAAGTATCAAGATCTTCAGAAAGGGAAGTATCAAGTGAGTCCTCGGAATCAAGGGATTCCTCATCAAAGCAATCATTAGCCTCTTCTTGGGAAGCGAACATTTTGTTTTTAAAATCCTCAATATAATCATCGCAAACATAATTCTCAAAGCAATAAGCAAGAACTGCAAAGTTTTCAGACTTGTGGATAGTATCATAATACTTTTCAATCAAAGAAGCAATATCATAAGCACCCTTAAAAGAACCAAACTCTTCAATCTGTTCAACGTCAAAGTAATCATAAATACCTTTAGCATAAGAAGATATGATCTGTTTCTTATTAAACTGACATTGGAAAGGAAGGTGCTTACGATCTATATTAGAGCAGCAAGTAAAATCATAAATGTGGCATAAACACTCAACATAGCAATAAGAAGTTTGTATTTGGTCCCATAAGTGTTTCCCTTTCTGAGATAGGCGGTGCCGCGTATAATGAGCATCCTCATCCAATGATTTTCCCTCAACCAAGTCGGCTGGGTTTTTAGCGCGAGCACAAATTGATCGAAGACGATCCAAGTGAAACATGTCCATCCTACCATATTTGGGTGGATCCGCACCCATGGTTGGGATAGCATCACTAGGCAGACAAAGACAAAGACAAAGAAAAAAGGTAGCAACAATTTTTTTGGTTTTTCATATAAGACACAAAAGCAAAAGCAAAAATTGAAAGGTAAACTAACAAGACTAAAAAGCAAAGGTGAAAGATAGTGTGCAACTCCCCTATCTTGGCACTCGGAATCCCCAGAAACGGCGCCAGAAATTTGCTTGATGGCGTGGAAGTGATAATGGCTTCTCGCCCTTCGTTGGTTACCCCAAGTGAAAGGTGAGATGTAGGATAGCGACAAATTTCCCTTGGCAAAGATACCAAGGTTGAGTATCGAACCAGTAGGACTCCGATAGTGATAAGTAGGTGGTGAAGCGAGGATTGCGCCATTTGAGATATTGCTCTCTTAACCTGGACATGCATACGACACTACTAACTTTTCTCCCAACAAAGTTCTGTGAGGTTGTCAATCTCTCCGGCCTTGTTGTTTTCAAAGGATCAAATGAAATGGATAATGATAATGGTGATACCAGCTAGAAAGTAAAAGCAGGAAATAAATTGAGCGTGTAAACAGTGATGAGAATATGGATCAGGGTCCAGTGATGTTCACTAGTGATGTCTCTCTCCCAAAAGCCGATAAAACTGCTATGCGAGGTAAACAAATCACAGCTGGGCAATTGACATGATTAAAAACGCACCGCAATGCTAACTATGCTACAAAGAAAGGACGAGGCTCAAAAGCCTGGGCGGTACACCAAAATAAGTAGACCGAAATCCAACTTCATCTACTACTAATCATCGACCTTGAGATATCTATCCAGAACATCTCGTTGGTATTAAGTTGCGAGCCCCACCAAAGTGTAAACCCAAAGCAACAGACAACTGCATTAAAAGAACTTTGCGTAAAGTAAACAATCCTTGCAACCGCAGTTACAAGCATTGTTGTTTTCCCCCTTGTGGCAACATCACATCCCCTAGACTCATGTTTCTGTCACTCAAGCGTGTCATCAGGGGGCATGAACCCACAATCGAGAATAACGTTCCCTCTTGGGGTCACTACCTACTACTAGGCGAAAGCTATAAACAGAAACGGAGAACATGCAAGAATTACTCAAGAACATAAATATAAAAGATAAGAACCAAATATATTACTCAATCACAAACTGAACATAGTCTCATAATCCATCAGATCCTGGCAAACTCAGTATAGCAATAGCAGAAAATTACATATGTGCCTCGATCATGTAGGGAAGCTCACGAGGTCTAATCCATGAAGAACAAAGAGGGGAAGAGAACATCACATAGCTACTGATAACGGACCCTTGGTCCAAGGTAGACTACTCACAGATCATTCGGGAAGCTTCCATGGTGGAGGAGAGGCTCTTGGAGGTCAATCCTCCCTTCGACAGGGTGCCAGGAAGAGGTCTGTTGGCGTTCCCGATCTTGGAAGCGCGACGGCGGCGGAACAGAGGCGAGATCGCGAAAAAGGTTTCGGTCTTCGGAAGAATCCCATCACGGAGAATAAATAAACGAAGGGGGACAGCCAGGGGGGCCACCAGGTGTCCAGGCACCCCCCTGGAGCGACCAAGACCTAGGGCGCTCCACCAGGACGCCTGGACCCCTGGTGGTGGCCCTCTGACCCCACCTAGGTGTTTCCGGAAGGTTCTTTTGTGCTGATTTTTATCTGATTTTTCTAGAATTTTTGGAGCACTTTTAATATGGGGGAAAAATTAAATAGAAAAGCACCAGAAAATAGGAACTGGCACTGTGGTGCACTGAGTTAATAATTTAGTCCAAATATGATCAAAAGTGTATGAAAGTGTATCTAGATCATAGCAATATCAGACAAAACATGCATGGAGCATGCATAAATTTTAGATACATTTGGGACGTATCAGGGATCTATCGTAGCCTTTTCGATAAGTAAGAGTGTCGAACCCAACGAGGAGCAGAAGGTATTGTTAGGTGGACTTGAGATAGGAATAACAGCAAGTGCTGAAAGGTAACTTTTTATGTTTTTTTGGGTATAAGCAATAATAAGGTAAAAGAAAATAAAGTAAATTGTAATAAGGTGCACCAAGGTGGCCCAGTCCTTTTGTGCAAAGGATAATCCAAAGGATCTAAACTTATAAAGGCTAAAATTTTTTGAGGACACACGTGAGAGATAGTCATGTGCCTTCTCCATATTCAGTATCGGTACTATGTTTTGTATTGGTAAGTGTTGTGTGGATGGACCTATGCTAGTGCACTTTCCAGGCTAAGATAAGCACACTATTATGATTAAACCTCTTGCAAGCATCCGCAAATACAAGAGAGAAATTAAGGAAGAAGCCTAACCATAGCAATAAACTTTAGGATCCATGAATCCCTCGTGCAAAAGTGTGCGAACTGGGGTTCAGGTTTCTGTCACTCCGGCAACCCACCATAAGCATACTTTATACACAATGCATTCCCCTAGGTCCTTAAAAGGAGAAGTGTTGTGTAGTCGACGTTCACACAACACCACTAGAAGAATAACACCACAACTTAAATATCAAACAACACATATTACTTCAACATCATATGACTACTAACAACTAGACTTCTCCCATCTCCTCAAGAACTAAAGGAACTACTCAGAAGACATAAAAGAGATCATGATCAGTGGTGATAAATACATGATAAACAATCTGGTCATAACAATAATCCTCCAACAAAACTCAATAGCATTCACCACAAAGAGTAATCAACACCGGTAGAGTAGAGGGGATGGATAGTACAGGTTACAACTTGGATTGCAATGATAAGATGAGATGGGATGAAGATGGAGATGGTGATGATGGTGAGGATGATGTTGATGATGATCTCGATGATGCCCGTGATGATGGTGATGACGATGAGGACGATCTCCCCTCCGGGAGGAGTTCTCCTCGGCAGAATCTTCCTGCCGGAAAGGTCTTTTCTTCTCTGTAGGTTTCCTCCACGGAGCGGCGGCGGAACTCCGGAACTCTTCTCTTCTTTGGGGGTTTTAGGTTACGAGGGACATATAGGCAAAAGGGGGGCTCCGGAGTTGGTCCAAACCTCCCAGGAGACCAGGTGGCGCGGCCAGGAGGGGGGCCGCGCCACCAGGGCGCCTGAGAGACTGGTGGCCACCCTCCGGGTGTCCTTCAACCATTCTTCGTTAGTTCTTCTGGAAATTATATCTCGTGATTTTTAGGTCATTTGGAGATGTGTTGATATGGCTACTTGATGTGCACTGTTCCCTGCTGATTCCCGCGTCTGCTGTTTCGACACCGGAAAGTTGCAAACTGTGTAACACAAACCAAAACACCATAAGAACATCATCATAATATGAAATATGTCAATGAATAGAGGTAAATTATGATATAAAATAGTGATGCATTTTGGACGTATCAACTCCCCCAAGCTTAGACCTCGCTTGTCCCCAAGCGAATACTGAGCTCGGTAAACCTGTCCACAAGTTTAGAGAGTGAAGTGTCGATAATAAGAATACGAAAAAGAAGCATCATAATTGCTCCTACTAACCTCAGGCATCCTCAACATCAAACTCAACTCATATGGCCCTTATGAAAGAGTGCTTTCAATTACAATCAATAGTAGGATAGTGGAAACTCATCAAATCATGGCAAACATGTCCTTTGGTCAAAGAACAACTAATAACTATTAACTTTTTTCTCTCTCCTTTATATTTTGATGAGATCATTTGAAGCTTTTTGAAGGAACGTGTTATTAGTTAAGAAGTTAAAATTCTAACACAAAGGAAGATGTTTGATGTAGCAAGGCTCAACAAACAACGTGTTTTTCTTAATGATAACGTCAACAGAGATGTAATATGGCAATTCTCAACGAAACAATATAATGGCATGCATCTCTTGTCAACATAAGGTGTTTGCTCTTTGTCGGATGGAAAGAAGTGGGTTGACTGACTCAACATAAAAGTAAAGGCTTAGCCCTTCGCAGACGGAAGTAGGGAAAACTCTTGTGCTAGATATTTTAGAGGTTTTGAAATCAATAAAGATAATAAAATATGATTTTGAGAGGTGCATAATTCGTCAACGAATGCTAGTAGATAACCCAATTAGTTCTCATGATGGGCAAGTTTCGAGGAACGGCTCCCAAGTGGAGACGATCACACCCCCTTGATCTCCTTTGTTTATCACTCCCAAAGTTTTCTGATTTCTCATAGACAAAGCGTGAAGGAGGGCTTGTTGTTGTATTATCTTTTAGGTGCTGGGCACACTCATGCCAGTTCCTCCTTTTATTATGGGTTTGTAGATTAGACATGCAATCCCGGGATAAAACATGTACATCATAAGAAGATCACGAATTACCTACTAATTCCTCATGAGCTAAAACATAGGCACAAAACAAGGGCTATACTATTTTGAAGGTTTAAAGATAGCACATGAATAATATACTTTAGGAGTGGCGGTGAAATACCACGAATAGGAAAGGTATGGTGGACTCTTTGGAAGGTTCAGGTTTCAAGGTATGGGTGCACAAGCAGTATTCCCGCTTAGTACAAGGTTTGGCTAGCAAGGCTTTTAAAAGCAGACAAATGATGTTGACATGGATGGAAAACAACATAATGTCTACATTAAGAATTGGCATGAAACACCAAGTTGTCTTGCTTGTCAGCATAACACTTCAATCATAAGAACATAAAGGTTTTCGCTATGTCGTTACTGGAAAAACTCATGCTTGTTATTGTGACCAAAGCTATGTTTTCCAAGATTAAATAAAGTTTTCAAAGACATACCTGATATATAAGATCAATACTCCCATAAGTATCATCATATAAGATCGATTGCGTGAAGAGAATACTGAGTGCAGCGAAGAAACCAATAGACTTCTCATTAATATTACATCATAGACACTGCACACTCACGGATAGAAAACTCTCCACACAGGAGTGATAGGCCTCAATGCAAACACCTATTTTATAAGATAACTTCCCTAGACATGATACGACTCTAAACTTGACCACAAAAGGCTAAGATAAAGATAAAGATATCGGGCACTCCCCCAAGCTTGGAACAAGCAAAGGGGGTTCCATTACCCATGAAGATTTCATTCTTGATCTACTTGTTGCTCTTCAACTCTTCTATTATACGTCGGAGGGTTTGGTTTTCAGCTTCCAACACAACCACCTGTACTTTAAGCACACAGAAGTCTTCACAGAATTGGTTAGTAATTTAGTGAGCTTTGGATACATCAGATGATGCATATGGGGCTTCAAGTGGTGGAGCAGTTCTTGAAAGTTTCAGAGAAAGATCGTCTTGTGGGTTGACAAACCCTTTGAAGACGGGGTTGTTGGAGCTTGATCCTTTTGTGGGTGGATCTCCTTCCTGGTGGATGGTAACCATCTTGACTTCTTCTCTCATGGCGTGCTCCATCTCCGCTTGTCTCGCGGCAATTTCTTCCTTGGTAGCCCATACAACGACCTTCCCTTGGTTGACGTCTTGTTGTACACGGCGAAGACGACGACCCATGTAGTCCTCTTCTCTTGAGTCACACGAAGACATATCAAATAGCATCCTCTTATCCTTGCAGAAACAGATCGAAAAGAGAACGCACGAAATCGCAAGATACAAAGCCGGGGCGATCCGGGCAAATATATAGCAAAAATTTCAGCGATAAAAAGAAGGTTACAAGCCAAAGTGGGGTCGGAGAAGGACTCTGAGGCTCCCAGGTGGCGCGGCCTGGCCGCGCCACCAGGGCGCCTGGGGCCCCTGGTGCTCGTCTCCGGCTCCACTTCAGCTCCGAATTTTCCTAAATTTTCGAAAACATGTAATACAAGACTTTTATTGATTTTCGTGAAGTTTTTCTTACCGTATCACATACCTATTCTTATTCTGCTCCTGCTAGCGTCTGAATCCGGGCTGCAACATGTTCTTCATGAGTGGTTGTGCATATCGTATACACATCAACATTGACAGGACATCCTGCCAGGTAATGCTTCAATCTTTGACCATTTACAACTTGAGTTTTGGTGCCTTCAAAATTATTAATCTTGATTGCACCGGAGCGATAGACTTCTTCGATGTGAAAAGGTCCTTCCCATCCGGAAAGTAATTTACCTGGAGAAAACCTGAAACGGGATCTAAACAACAAAACTTTATCACCGACATTAAATTCACGTTTCAAAATTCTTTTGTCATGCCACTTCTTTACCTTTTCCTTAAACATTCTCGCGCTCTCATAAGCTTCACTTAGCCACTCATCTAGAGAAGTCAAGTTCATGAGACGCTTTTCACCAGCAAGTTTTGGGTCAGCATTAAGCTCTCTAACAGCCCAAAAAGCTTTATACTCTAATTCTAAAGGCAAATGGCATGCCTTGCCATATACCATCTTATACGGAGACATGCCCATGGGATTTTTATAAGTAGTTCTATACGCCCACAAGGCATCTCCCAACGTTTTGGACCAGTCCTTTCTAGAACTGTTCACTATCTTTTGTAAGATCAACTTGTTCTCCCTATTTGTGAGCACAACTTTCCCACTCGTTTGAGGGTGCTAAGGTGAAGCAATCCTACGGTTAACATCATACTTTGCTAAAGCTTTCCTAAAAGCACCATGTGTAAAATGTGATCCTCCGTCGGTCATGAGGTACCTTGGTACACCAAAGCGAGGAAAGATTACATCTTTGAGCATTTTCAAAGATGTCTTATGATCAACACTCTCAGTGGGGATTTCCTCAACCCACTTGGTTACATAATCAACAGCTACTAGAATGTGAGTGTGTCAGAACCCCAACTTAGGTAAGTGCTAGGGTTTTATTGTGCCTTTGCATCATGCAAAATTTCAAATGAAAATTCAAAAATGGGGAAAAGAAAAGCCCTGAGAAATTAAATCAAATGGCCAAATAAAATTCTTTTTCCAAAAATCATTTGAGTATTTTGAAAATTCCTATAAATGATGCTGATCATTTTAAAAGTGGTTTGGGAGAAATCCCATGTCATGGAATTTTCTAATTTTCAAACAATGCCTTGGAAAATTAAATAAACCCCTATTTGATTTAAAATTCAAATGTTTTTAATTTTAAAGAGTGCCAAATTTTATAAGTGGCTAGCTCTAGCTTTTATGAGGCCATATAAAAAATTATGGCATTTATAAAAATACCTAGCTAATTTAATTGGCTAGGTCAACCTATTTACAGAAGCAATAAAAAGAAAAAGGAAAAGATAGAGAGAGGGAGCTTACTAGACGCCCACAGGAGAGGCCCAACTTCCCTGGCCGGCCCAGCCCAACTCCCACGCCTTGTCGTCTTCTTCCCCTGCCCCTCCAAGCAGCTCGCTGGAGCAGAGGATGCTGCGGCGACGACACCTCGACGCCGAGCTGCTTCTAGGCCACCCAGGTCTCCTTCCTCACGCCTCTGCGTCGCCAGAACACCACCCGCACCTTCCTCCTCCTTCGACTGGACCTCCTCCTCTCTCTCCGGTGCAAATCGCCGCGGACCCGAGCACCCCGCAGAGCATGCCGCCGCCCAGCCGTGGCCACCGTGCCCCTCCCGACGAACCACCTTGTCCAGGAGACTCCCCGGCGTCGACTACTTCTTCACGAGCAAGCAATCGAGCCCGAGCTGCACCAAGGACGACGCCCGCGTCAAGGTTCCACCGCCGGCCGCCGAGGAGAAGACCTCAAATTGCGCCACCACCGAGCTCCCCGCGGCCCCTCCGTCCACTCCATTAGCATCACGGTGAGCAGAGCCCCGTTTCTCCCCTACCCGCGCCTCTTCCCGTGCCCTCCCGCTTAGTTCCGGCGAGGTCAGTGAAAGGGCCGCCGCCGCAGTTGAGCTAGCCGTCACCACAGAGCCCCGTTTGAACCCCCAGTGGCACAGCCCGACGCGCGACTTCGCGCAGCGCACGTACGTGCCCTCCAGACCCCCTCCCGTGCCAAAAACCCCAACTCCGCCGAGTCTCTGGCAGGTTTCCGGCGACCCCGCCATTAGGGCCTTAATCACTAAGCTAATCCCCCCCACAGCCTATGACAAGTGGGCCCTAGATCCCCCCTAAACCCCTCTGTTAGTTTAATCTAACAGGGATTAACCCCACTGAGACTTACAGGTGGGCCCCTGTTGTCAGCCCCCTGGTGACTTCAGCACTGCGTCAGCATGATGCAATAAATCATTTCCAGAGATTAAAAGAATTTCAGAAAATTCCAAAATTTCCAGAAAATGCTTTAAACTTTGAAATTCAATAACTAATTCATTTTAACTCAAAATTGGACTAATAATATGTCTAAAATTATCAGAAAAATACAAGGATTATGAATATGCAACTTGTTTATATGTTTGACCATTTTAAAATGGATGAACAGTAGCAAACATGCATATGGATCCTTTTCAAATTCAAATTTGGAGTGAATTTGTAAATGATTTTGCAACACATTTATTTTAGATGGATTCCTCCACACATCAGAGACATTACTTCAACTATACCACATCACTTCATGATCAACATTCTGAATGAACTTTCATGCATTCAAATGCATTTGAAATTCATCGATAAATCAAATGGAGTTTGAATTTGCAACTCAAATGCAATATACTCCTTTTAAATGGAATGCTCAACACATCAGTACCATGAACATCACCATTGCAATCTTATTCATGTGATTGTGCATTGTACATTATGTTGATCCTATGATTGTCATGTTACTGATAGAAGTGGAGCCGGAACCCGAGATCACCCCCTTCGTTGAAGACCCCGTGACTGAACCTCGTCAGCAAGGCAAGCAAACCCCCATTGATCATGTCGATAAAATCCCACTTCCCTCTCATGTATCGCTTATGCATTGTTTAGGATGATCACCATGATAACGTTTCTACCGCATAGTTGAACCCATATCCGTTGCATGACCTATCATCTTGTCACAGTAGTAAGCAAACCACAATCCTAGCAGATGTAGGAGTTGGTTGATATCTTGTGGCCCCTGTAACTGTTACTGCTTATTCCATGCTTAGTGGTACAATGAAGTCGCTTTTGATGTGAGTCGGGATGATGATAAACATGGTGTTGATGAAAGTGAAATGTGTTGGTGAATCTACCCTAATACAAGGTGAACGATGAAAGGCTGTGTAGGAGTACATAGTGGGTTGTCTCGTTGAACACCGCCTTAAGTCCGAGTTCTTGTGTGGTGATCCAAGAAGAAGAGTACAACCACACATTGGGCTCACTGACCCCTCTCATCCTAGTACCTCACCCCGTTCGAACCCCAAGAGTCGCAGTAGTTCGGAGTTCTGGTAGGGCTGTGGCACGGTCTGCGAAGTGGATGAACGGATTTTCAAGACCGGCTTGGGACCCTGCACACATCGTTTGAGGCTGTACTGGAACCTCGGCCGGACTTCCATACGGATCCCCCTCAGATAGGCGACTCTCTGGACTAGAACGGAGCTGTGGGCGAAGTGTTGTGGTGGCATCCTCGCTGTCACCTCTTGAACGGTGACATGCAAAAGGCGGTAACTGATGACACGTGTGTGTAGCGGTACACCCCTGCAGGGTTAACAAAACTATTTGAATAGCCGCGTCCGCGGTTATGGACTGCTTGGAAAGCTTAGCTCGATTATTAGACAACTTGAACTGGATACTTCTAAAACACACCAAGATAAGCGTGAGTGCTATGGTGTGCTTCTCGTGGGGAAGTCGAGGAAGTAACCATAGTGGTGTATTGGTTGGATATGTAGTGGACTCGTGTACGCTTCTTACCTCAAGTCTGGTACTCATAGTTCAGGACTAGCCAAGTCAAAGCTGGCACTTCTGCAAGTGAAACCCCACCTCCCTTTACCTTGATACAAGTGCATGAGTAGTATAGTTCCTACGTAAGTCTTGCTGAGTACGACTTTGTACTCACGTTTGCTTATTCTATGTTTTAGATGAACCCACCGACCCCAATGGTGACTTCTAACCGAAGCTCGAAGAATGAAGACTCAGACCAAGACCAAGCTAGTGTAGTCCCAGTCAGACGACTGGTTCCCTCATGGAGGGCTTGTTTTTAGATAAGGCTTCTCTAAGCCATTTGTTAAAGTTGTCTGTACTCAGACCTACTTTGCTTCCGCTTGTCTGTTGTAATGTTGGATCACATGCTTGTGATCTCTGTGTGCACTCTGTAAGAGTTATCAATAAAGTTGTATAGTTTGTAGAGAATTGCCATGATACTTGCTGTTCATACAAGGCATGTGTGCTGCGTGTATGTTTATAACATGCATGTCTCTGTATGGGTTTTCGAGACCTTAGTTGTGATCTGGCTGGCGGTCTTTTATACACCAAGTGGCTCTTAGATGTGCGCAGCTTGGGGCATCGCGATGCGATTGGTCGAGACTCTATCTCGTGCAAACTTTGATGTATGATCGAGCCCGCCCTAGACCCCGACTAAGTGATCGGGCTGGAGTAAGTCTATGTAAGAGTTATGAGATAGTCGATAGTATGGTTGAGGCGACTTGTCTGTGAATATGGGAGTTCATCACCCATATCATTTAGACTTGTGTGCGGACGATGAGGACCCATTTCAGTTGATCATCCAGCCTGGATGGGATGCCCCTCACGTACGATGCTTTCCGAGAACGTTCTGTGCTTGGCCTTGTCTGCTTAGACAAGTGGGTACGGTTCTCGGCTCTCCATATGACTATGTCGTAGCGGGACTTGCATACGCTAACCCCGGGTCCCGACAGACTTGGTATCAGAGCAGGACTGACTGTAGGATTATCAGCCTTGGCCGAAGTCGAGTCTAGCACTCTATAGTTATATAGTTACTGTGGGTATATAAGGGAACAACGTAAGGCTTCTTTTTTCTCCTTACCCTCATCAATCTGAGTTCTGAGTCACCCTTATCTTTTCTACGGGATGATAGGACTAGGCTCATCTATGTCTGATTAGAACATCTCGTTATTTGCCTCCTTATAGCCGTAGGGTTGTTGTGGTTGTCCAGAGTCTCCGTATTTTGAGTTCCTTGAAGAAGTTCTATCCAATTTCTTCGAGGTTGTTTCAATTTCCATCCCAGTGTAGCCGTTATGCTGCTGGATTTGTTCCGTGTTTCTTTGGGTCATTGCCTTCGCATTATTATCCTTTCCGCCTAAATCATATCCTTTTATCCTTGCCTCCATCGTACAACCTGTTCTGATTGTTGATTTTTATCACACAGGATGTCAGGTGAAGCTCGTAGTGCTGTTCTTCGGAATCGAGCCGTGATCGGAATCGAGATGATGATGAACTTCCACCCCCGCCTTCTGCGGCGGAAATCATGATGGAAGCCGAGCGGAATAGACGTGATCAAACACGCCTTCTGGAGCTCATCGAGCAGAATACCTCACGTCATTGCAATGTGGTTGTGAGCATTCAGGAATTCATCCTCCTCAAGCCACCGGTATTCCGATGTTCTTCTGAGCCCCTTGAAGCTGATGATTTGTAACACCCTCACTGTCAGTGAACAGTAATCACTGTTACTGTTCATCTGTACTGTTCAAATTTTTTTCTTTAATCAAATGGTTCAGTTCAAATTCAAATTCCCCTTTGATATGGTGGCAAGCAAAGTGAACCATGGACCTTGATCATCATGGATGAAAACAAAGTCCAAGCCATTTGAGTTGAAATTCAAACAAACCCTAAAATGCCTTTTTATGAATATTAAAAATTATGGTGACAATAAATCTTTTCCAAAAATCTTGGAACCACTTTTATAAATTCACAAATAATCATTGGACCATGCCCATGTAATCATTGGTATTTATTGTGCTATGGAAAATTCTAAACAAATCAAAACAGTGGCCAAAAACCCTATTTAAATCATTTAATATTTAAATCAATTATTAAATGACTAATTTTAGAACCTACAACATATTTTACAAAAAGGCTAAAACAACTAAAATAAATATAAACAGAAAAGAACAGAAGGCTGAAAGGAATAAAAAGAGATAAAAGAAAGAGGCCCACCCCCGCAGCCCAACTAACCCAACCCCCACCAAATTCAGCCCGGAGCCCACCCTGGGGGGGTTATCTCCCTCCTCCCGTACAGGAGCCATGGCGTGGCGGCCATCGACCGAGGCCACGGCGACGACCTCCCTCCGTGGAGGCCATCGGGCACTCCTCCGGCGCCTACAACCTAGGGCACCGCGGCGCCAAGCCCTGGAGACCCTAGCACCCCCCTCCTTTCCCCTCGCGCCGCCTCCCTCGTCTTCTAGCTCCCGCCCGAGCCACCCGTGTTCTGGCCATGGGCGCGCCTCCGCCGTCGGCGCGGCCAACGGGCTCCCCACACGCCGCCGTCTTGTCCAGGAGGCGCGCCGGGGACTGCTACGCCAAGATGTACCGCGGATTGGAGCCGGGACGGACCGTGGGCTGCGAATCGACTTCGTCTTCAAGCTCGGCCGCCCGCGCCATTTTCGCTCGTGCGCTCCACTCCGAGCTCCCTCAACATCACAGACCCCTTCTCGTCCCTCGCGGTGAGCTTACGCTCCGAACCCCCCTGTCCTCGTCGAGTTTAGCCGCCCCCTCGCCGTTCCTGTCGAGCCACGGACCAGCCGCCGCGGGAGGTCTTTGGCGTCGTCGATGGAGGTCGTCCCAGCCCGCGCCAACTGCAAGGCACGACGCACGGCGGACTCCTCTTTCGAACGAGCCAGGGCGCACCCCATTTGGTGCCCTGTGGCGACCAGGAGCTCCCTCGCCGGCGTTGGTCTCGCCGGTGTGCTCGCCGGTGAGGCTGACCTGCGGGTCCCGCCTGTCAGTGGTGTCATTAGTGATAATGACCCACTGACCAGTGGCCCCCACCCCTCTGTTAATTAGTTAGTGATTAAACCAAATAAAACTGTTAGGAATAACCCTTCAAGTCTATGACATGTGGGCCCGAGGCCATTTGTTTAAATTAATAAAACTGTTAGTTGTCTCTCACTGACCATTGGGTCCCACCTGTAAGGAATTAAGTTAAAATAAATAAAAATGCTAACAGTCACTGACATGTGGGTCCAGTGGGTAATTAAATTTAAATAAAACCATTTTTTTTAGCTGTGAGGCTGACCAGTGGGTCCCACTGGTCAGGTTTGACCAGTCAACTCTGTTATGGATAATGTTCTGTTTAATAAATAAAAGAAATGCAAAAATGATTATAAATTGATTTAAAATTGATTTAAACTTATAAATTCAATATCTTTTAAACCGTAATCGGATCGAAAAACTTTATACATGAAAGTTGATCAGAAAAATATAACGAATACGGATACGCTATTCGTATGTCTACCCCACCCCCTAGCACACCGATCGTCGACATTCCCCCCTCCGGGCTGTCTGTCGATAATTCCCGGTACCGATAAAAAGTACCCGGATGAATTTATTCCGAACACGAAAGTTGTCCGGAATGGTTCAACTAACTCGGATACACCCCCCTTGTCCTTGTCGGATGTCCACGACACCTCCGGCTTGATCCTTCCCCCTCCGGACCCCTATCCGGTAATCACCCGGAGCCGGTAGTACATCCTCAGATGAATTCCCGCTCCGAGCAACGTGCATTGCACTGCGTTAGAACACCGTTAACATTTCATCTGTCTGTCATGCATATGTTTGTATATTATTGCTGTGTATTTACTGTTTCCTCCCCCCTTAATCTCCGGTAGACCCTGCTGCTACCGCCGACTACACTGCTGCCGGGTACGACTACTTCGTCGACGACCCTGCCCCTACCGTCGAGCTTCCAGGCAAGCAGAGCCATTCTCTTCCCCAGATATCGCCTATCTTTCCGTACATTTCTTGCACTGGGCATTGTTACTGCTGCTGCTACGATTACAACCCTATTCAATTGCATAGCCTGATTTTTTCGCCCCTTGATGTACCTTTCCTTTATCCTATGCTGCCTATTATTACTTATGCATTATTCAGCAGTGAGCCCTGCGCATTGTTAGCTAGGATTAGAGAGCGGGCCGTGATCACTCAGGGGAGTGAACACGGATACAATATATACACCTGCACAGGTACGGTACAATGCAGACACCGCCAAAGGCCCCTATCTGGGTTATGCCTAGTCACCTCAAGTGTGAGCTATCAAGGAGTAATCCTTGTACTCCACTCGAGGCTGACTTTGTCTTACCGCCTTAGGGTCCTGAACAGCGGTTGTCCTTAAGGTAAGAAGTCGGGCGACCCAACGGTGCCCGCGAGAGGTATATCGTCGGGAACGACAGGGAGGGTACGACCGACGTTACTGGCGTGCTTGGCCCCTGCTCGTATCTCGCGAGAGTTACCAAACCACGAAAGTCGAGCTCTACCAAGAGCACACGCGAGACAAGGTAAGGAGACGGTTCACCTTGTTGGTAACCGCAGTGACTTGGTGGGACGACAGGGCAGGCACCGATGTACTGGTGGTCCTGACTGCTGTCGTTGACCGCGGGTCGGTTAAGTCGAGGCAACGATAACGGTTGTCGCGCAGGTTAATTAAAATACTAAATGGTTCGGCGGATGACTTGAGAGGCCCGTTGGTCTGTACGCACTACCTACACGTGGGATTACGGTGTGGGCCCTCCGCGTCGTAGTTTGTCCGAAAGCTCTTCAGACGTCAGCAGTACTGCGGCCTGATCGCCGGGAAGTGGTCTTGTCTTTTGCTGCAGCAGGTGTGTTTGGATTTGCTTTTGCTTCACCGGCCAGACTCGCACCGTGCAGGAGCGTGCAAGGGTGAGGGACCTAGACCCCTTGGCGCATAGGATATAGTCCGGCGGATGGCCTCTCTGTTGAGCCTAGGATGGGCTGCGTCGTGTCGGATAGCCTCGGTGGGGCGTTCCCTGACAAGGTTCACGCCACCCTGGAGATCCGAGCGTGCAGGCTGAACAGTAGTGCACCCCTGCAGGGAGTTTAATCTATTCGAATAGCCGTGTCGACGGTAACATGACGCTTTATGCTGAAGCTGGATCTTACCACTAGAAACTATTATTATTAAACTGTATGGTTCCGGGTTTTCTTCCTCGCGGGGATGTCGAGGAGGTGAACTCGGAGGAATTATTATTATTGTTAATCATTACAACTTATATTATACAATGTTGCAGCAACTTCTGCTTCATTGTTACTTTATTTCTTTATATAAACTGTTGGCTGATTCTTACCTCTTGTTGCAAGACATCGTCGGAAGGTGCTAGTCTTCGATAGGCCTAGCTTCTTATCCTTATTCTGATTTCTATCTTGCAGTCCACTATATACAGCCTCCCCTTTCCGTTGATACAAATGCATAATGCTTAGTAGCGGACGTAAGACTCGCGGGTATACTAGATACTCACCTGCTTTATTTCCTTTACTGTTTTGCCTGATCGGCCGCTGCAGTCGACGTTGGAGCCCAGGAGCAGGAGTACCCCGGAGGAGGATACTACTACGTCGAGACCCCCGCTGACCAGGACCAGGAGTAGTTTCGGAGGCTCCCAGGCAGGAGGCCTTGCCTTTTCGATTTGTATCTCTGATGTTATTTGTGCTAGCCTTCTTAAGGCAAATCTTGACTAACTATGTCTGTACTCAGATATTATGGTTTGTATGACTTATGTATTCGGGTCCGCGTGACCCCTCTTTATTGTAACATATTGGTTTATCCTTTTGTGTTTAGTGTTGTGCTGTGATATTCTCACCGTGGCACCCTAATCTCAGCCGTGTACCCTGCGTGTATGATTACTGTACACGGATTGATTTTGGGGGCGTCACATGATTGGCTCCGTTCCATCGAGCGTAAGCTTGACACTGCACATGTTGCTCCCGATGACCGAGTTATTTTCGCGGTATACTTCTCTGAAGGTGCTGCTCTTCAGTGGTGGGAGAACTATGTTGCAATGCAGCCAGATGGTCACGTAGTGACTTGGTAGGAGTTCTGTGTTGCCTTTCGAGGGTACCACATTATGGATGAGTTGATGGAGCGCAAGAAGGAAGAGTTCTGCCATCTGGATCAAGGAGAGATGTCCATTCATGAGTATGTGAGAGAGTTCAACCGTCTTGCTCGGTATGCCCAAGATGAGATCACCACCGATGCCAGGAAACAGGCAAGGTTCCGCAAGGGACTTAGCCCCATCCTTCGTCATGATCTCAACCTCCTTGAGTTTGCCACCTTTGAGGATTTAGTCAACAGATCCTTCAGAGCTGAGCATGGAAATGAAGTTTTCCAAAAGTCTCGCAAGCATGCTCTTGAGCTTGCCCCTTCTTCCAGTTCACGCCATCAGAAGCGCATGATCTGGATTCCTAACAGTTTGATCCACCAAAACAACCCACCGAGGCCAACCCTTGTGCCGCCTCGTCCACCAGCTCCACCAAACAACCCAGCTCCCCGTACTATCTTTGGAGCCTGCTTCAGATGTGGCCATCCTGGTCACTACTCTCGTGAGTGCCCCGTCAATCAGAATGCTCCACCCCATGCCAAAGGAAACCCCACTGTTCGTGCCAAACCACCTCCGAAGGTTTCGACCGCTAAGCCTCCCACTTCCGCAAGTTTTGGACGTGTGAACCAAATCTCAGCTGAGGAAACTGATAGTACTTCTGACGTCATTCTTGGTACGCTCCCAGTCAATTTTGTTCCCACTTCTGTCCTTTTCGACCCAGGAGCATCTCACTCATTCATGTCGAAGAGTTATGCACTTTGACATGAGATATCCTTTGATGAAATGTTCACCCCTATGATCATTCAAACTACTGGTTCAAAATGGCAAACTAATAGAGTAAGCCATGGTAATCAAATTGCAATTGAGGGTTTAGTATTCCTTGCTTCACTCATAGCCCTCAAGTCTTCAGACATTGATGTCATCCTAGGCATGGATTGGTTATCAAGGCAGAATGCTTTTCTTGATTGTAAATCCAAGTCAGTTAGACTTACACATCCTTTAGGCCAGACAATAGCTTACTCCTCACCAAGAGCAAGAACCCAGGTGCATTCTTTGAATGTGCTTCCCCTTCCCGACCTTGAAGATTTTCCGGTGGTTCATGACTTCCCGGATGTCTTTCCTGAAGAGCTGCCGGGAATGCCACCCGACAGGTGGGTAGAATTCATTGAAGATCTTGCCCCAGGAACCGCACCAATTTCTAGACGCCCATACAAAATGGCCCCACGTGAGTTAGCTGAGCTTAAAAACCAACTGGAAATTTTGTTGGAAAAAGGCTTCATCCGCCCTAGCTCATCACCATGGGGTTGCCCCGTTCTGTTCGTAACGAAGAAATATGGAACAGAAAGGATATGCGTAGACTATCGCCCGCTAAATCTAGCGACGATAAAGAACAAGTACCCACTGCCCAGGATCAATGATCTTTATGATCAACTTGCAGGATCCTCTGTCTTCTCCAAGATGGATTTGAGATTAGGTTATCATGAAATCAAAATCCGAAACGAGGACATTCCCAAAATGGATTTTACTACTCGTTATGGTTTTTACGAGTACACCGTCATGTCCTTTGGTTTAACCAATGCCCCCGCCACTTTCTCACGCATGATGAATTCGATCTTCATGGAGTACCTAGATAAATTTGTTGTGGTTTATCTCGATGACATTCTCATCTACTCGAAGAACGAAGAAGAACATGCCGAACACCTAAGGCTGGTATTGAAAAAACTTACAGAGCATCGCCTATATGCTAAATTCTCCAAGTGTGAATTTTGGCTACCAGAAGTGACCTACTTAGGCCACGTGATTTATGCAAAAGGCATTGCTGTGAATGCCGAGAGAGTTCAGGCCGTCCTTGACTGGACTCCACCTGAATCGGTTAAGCAAGTTAGGAGTTTTCTTGGCCTAGCCAGCTATTGCCGCCGCTTCGTCGAGAACTTTTCTAAAGTTGCAAAGCCTCTGACTGAACTCCTCAAGAAAGATAAGAAATTCCAATGGACTCCCAAGTGCGAGGAAAGCTTTCAAGAGCTAAAAAGAAGATTGACTACTGCACCCGTACTTGCGCCTCCAGACACCAAAAAGGATTTCGAGATCTATTGTGACGCATCACGGCAAGGGTTAGGATGCATACTTCTGCAAGATAGACATGTGGTAGCTTATGCTTCACGCCAGTTGCGGCCACATGAAGAGAATTATCCTACCCATGACCTTGAACTCGCTGCCGTAGTTCATGCCCTGACAACTTGGCGACATTACCTCCTTGGTAATCGTTGTGAGATCTATTCCGATCACCAAAGCCTCAAATACATATTCACCCAGCCAAATCTTAATCTCAGGCAAATACGCTGGATTGAGTTGATAAAAGATTACGACGTAGGAATCTCTTACACCCCAGGCAAAGCCAATGTCATGGCTGATGCACTAAGTCGTAAGTCGTATTGTAACAACCTCATGTTACAACAGTATCAACCACTTCTTCATGAGGAATTTCGAAAGCTTAATCTCGAGATTATTCCTCGTGGATCTCTTTTCAACTTGGTGGCGAAACCAACCCTTGAGGATCAAATTATAGTTGCCCAAAGACGTGCACGAGGTGTACGCCGGATCAAGGAGAACATTGCTAGCGGAGTTGCTAAATGTTTCTCCACAGATAGTAAAGGAACGGTATTCTTTGAAAATCGTTTGGTAGTACCAGAGTGGAAATGGGACAAAGTCGGTATGGACTTCATCACCGGCTTTCCAAAACCCCAGAAAGGAAACGATGCCATCTTCGTTGTCATATATAGGCTTTCCAAAGTTGCTCACTTCCTTCCCGTTCGCGAGTCTATAACTGCTAGCCAGTTAGCGGATTTGTACGTCTCTAGAATTGTGTCTCTTCACGGTGTTCCTTTGGAAATCAATTCTGATTGTGGTAGCCTTTTCACCTCTAGATTTTGGGGAAGCTTCCAACATGCTATGGGAACTCATCTCTCCTTTAGTACAGCTTTCCATCCTCAGTCTAGTGGTCAAGTCGAAAGGGTTAATCAAATCTTGGAAGACATGCTCAGAGCTTGTGTTATCTCATTCGGAAAGAATTGGGAGAAGTCTCTTCAATTTGCCGAATTTGCTTATAACAATAGTTTCCAATCTAGTCTGAACATGGCTCCTTTTGAACTTCTTTATGGACGACGATGTCGAACACCCTTAAACTGGTCAGAAACCGGTGAAAGACAACTCTTTGGACCGGATATGATCAAGGAAGCAGAAGAGCAAGTTCGCATTGTTCGTGATCGATTGAAAGCCGCCCAGTCTCGTCAGAAAAGCTACTATGATCGTCATCATAGGCAAGAAAGCTACAATCTGGATGAGAAGGCTTACCTCCGGGTTACTCCTCTGAAGGGAACCCAAAGATTCGGTATCAAAGGCAAGTTGGCCCCACGTTACATCGGACCTTTCCGCATTCTTGCTAAACGTGGAGAAGTTGCCTACCAATTTGAACTACCCCCGCACCTTTCCCGAGTACATGATGTATTCCATGTGTCACAACTCAGGCGTTGCTTCAAGGACCCATCCGCGAAGTCGACCATGAAACGCTTGATCTCCAAGATGACCTTTCTTATCGAGAATACCCCGTTCGTATTCTTGATTCCGCAGAGCGTGTCACTCGTCGAAAGAAGATCAAGTTTCTCAAAGTTCAGTGGTCTCATCACTCGGAGAAAGAAGCCACGTGGGAAAGAGAAGACCGTCTTCGTGTCCAGTACCCCTCCTTCCTCCCGCAGATTTCTGAATCTCGGGACAAGATTCTTTTGAGTGGGGGCGAGTTGTCAGAACCCCAACTTAGGTAAGTGCTAGGGTTTTTTTGTGCCTTTGCATCATGCAAAATTTCAAAAGAAAATTCAAAAATGGGGAAAAGAAAAGCCCTGAGAAATTAAATCAAATGGCCAGACAAAATCTTTTTCCAAAAATCATTTGAGTATTTGGAAAATTCCTATAAATGATGCTGACCATTTTAAAAGTGGTTTGGGAGCAATCCCATGCTCATGGAATTTTCTAATTTTCAAACAATGCCTTGGAAAATTAAATAAACCCCTATTTGATTTAAAATTCAAATGTTTTGAATTTTAAAGAGTGACAAATTTTATAAGTGGCTAGCTCTAGCTTTTATGAGGCCATATAAAAAATTATGGCATTTATAAAAATACCTAGGTATTTTAATTGGCTAGGTCAACCTATTTACAGAAGAAATAAAAAGAAAAAGGAAAAGACAGAGAGAGGGAGCTTACCAGACGCCCACAGGGGAGGCCCAACTTCCCTGGCCGGCCCAGCCCAACTCCCACGCCTTGTCGTCTTCTTCCCCCTCCCCTCCAGGCAGCTCGCTGGAGCAGAGGAGGCTGCGGCGACGACACCTCGACGCCGAGCCGCTTCTAGGCCACCCAGGCCTCCTTCCTCACGCCTATGCGTCGCCAGAACACCCCCCGCACCTTCCTCCTCCTTCCACTGGACCTCCTCCTCTCTCTCCGGTGCAAATCGCCGCGGACCCGAGCACCCCGCAGAGCACGCCGCCGCCCAGCCGTGGCCACCGTGCCCCTCCCGACGAACCACCTTGTCCAGGAGACTCCCCGGTGTTGACTACTTCTTCACGAGCAAGCAATCGAGCCCGAGCTGCACCAAGGACGACGCCCGCGTCAAGGTTCCACCGCCGGCCGCCGAGGAGAAGACCTCAAATTGCGCCACCACCGAGCTCCCCGCGGCCCCACCGTCCACTCCATTAGCATCACAGTGAGCAGAGCCCCGTTTCGCCCCTAGCCGCGCCTCTTCCCGTGCCCTCCCGCTTAGTTCCGACGAGGTCAGTGAAAGGGCCGCCGCCGCAGTTGAGCTAGCCGTCGCCACAGAGCCCCGTTTCAACCCCCAGTGGCACAGCCCGACGCGCGACTTCGCGCAGCGCACGTACGTGCCCTCCAGACCCCTCCCGTGCCAAAAACCCCAACCCCGGCGAGTCTCCGGCAGGTTTCCGGTGAACCCACCATTAGGGCCTTAATCACTAAGCTAATCCCCCCCACAGCCTATGACAAGTGGGCCCTAGATCCCCCCTAAACCCCTCTTTTAGTTTAATCTAACAGGGATTAACCCCACTGAGACTTACAGGTGGGCCCCTGTTGTCAGCCCCTTGGTGACTAAAAGAATTTCAGAAAATTCCAAAATTTCCAGAAAATGCTTTAAACTTTGAAATTCAATAACTAATTCATTTTAACTCCAAATTGGACAAATAATATGTCTAGAATTATAAGAAAAATACAAGGATTATGAATATGCAACTTTTTTATATGTTTGACCATTTTAAAATGGGTGAACAGTAGCAAACATGCATATGGATCCTTTTCAAATTCAAATTTGGAGTGAATTTGCAAATGATTTTGCAACACATTTATTTTAGATGGATTCCTCCACACATCAGAGACATTACTTCAACTATACCACATCACTTCATGATCAACATTCTGAATGAACTTTCATGCATTCAAATGCATTTGAAATTCATCGATAAATCAAATGGAGTTTGAATTTGCAACTCAAATGCAATATACTCCTTTTAAATGGAATGCTCAACACATCAGTACCATGAACATCACCATTGCAATCTTATTCATGTGATTGTGCATTGTACATTATGTTGATCCTATGATTGTCATGTTACTGATAGAAGTGGAGCCGGAACCCGAGATCACCCCCTTCGTTGAAGACCCCGTGACTGAACCTCGTCAGCAAGGCAAGCAAACCCCCATTGATCATGTCGATAAAATCCCACTTCCCTCTCATGTATCGCTTATGCATTGTTTAGGATGATCACCATGATAACGTTTCTACCGCATAGTTGAACCCATATCCGTTGCATGACCTATCATCTTGTCACAGTAGTAAGCAAACCACAATCCTAGCAGATGTAGGAGTTGGTTGATATCTTGTGGCCCCTGCAACTGTTACTTCTTATTGCATGCTTAGTGGTACAATGAAGTCGCTTTTGATGTGTGTCGGGATGATGATAAACATGGTGTTGATGAAAGTGAAATGTGTTGGTGAATCTACCCTAATACAAGGTGAACGATGAGAGGCTGTGTAGGAGTACACAGTGGGTTGTCTCGTTGAATTGAACACCGCCTTAAGTCTGAGTTCTTGTGTGGTGATCCAAGAAGAAGAGTACAACCACACATTGGGCTCACTGACCCCTCTCATCCTAGTACCTCACCCTGTTCGAACCCCAAGAGTCGCAGTAGTTCGGAGTTCTGGTAGGGCTGTGGCACGGTCTGCGAAGTGGATGAACGACTTTTCAAGACCGGCTTGGGACCCTGCACACATCGTTTGAGGCTGTACTGGAACCTCGGCCGGACTTCCATACGAATCCCCCTCAGATAGGCGACTCTCTGGACTAGAACGGAGCTGTGGGCGAAGTGTTGTGGTGGCATCCTCGCTGTCACCTCTTGAACGGTGACATGCAAAAGGCGGTAACTGATGACACGTGTGTGTAGCGGTACACCTCTGCAGGGTTAACAAAACTATTTGAATAGCCGCTTCCGCGGTTATGGACTGCATGGAAAGCTTAGCTCGATTATTAGACAACTTGAACTGGATACTTCTAAAACACACCAAGATAAGCGTGAGTGCTATGGTGTGCTTCTCGTGGGGAAGTCGAGGAAGTAACCATAGTGGTGTATTGGTTGGAGATGTAGTGGACTCGTGTACGCTTCTTACCTCAAGTCTGGTACTCGTAGTTCAGGACTAGGCAAGTCAAAGCTGGCACTTCTGCAAGTGAAACCCCACCTCCCTTTACCTTGATACATGTGCATGCGTAGTATAGTTCCTATGTAAGTCTTGCTGAGTACGACTTTGTACTCACGTTTGCTTATTCTATGTTTTAGATGAACCCACTGACCCCGATGGTGACTTCTAACCGAAGATCAAAGAATGAAGACTCAGACCAAGACCAAGCTAGTGTAATCCCAGTCAGACGGCTGGTTCCCTCATGGAGGGCTTGTTTTTAGATAAGGCTTCTCTAAGCCATTTGTTAAACTTGTCTGTACTCAGACCTACTTTACTGCCGCTTGTCTGTTGTAATGTTGGATCACATGCTTGTGATCTCTGTGTGCACTCTGTAAGAGTTATCAATAAAGTAGTATACTTTGTCGAGAATTGCAATGATACTTGCTGTTCATACAAGGCATGTGTGCTGCGTGTATGTTTCTAACATGCATGTCTCTGTATGGGTTTTCGAGACCTTAGTTGTGATCTGGCTGGCGGTCTTTTATACAGCAAGTGGCCCTTAGATGTGCGCAGCTTGGGGCATCGCGATGCGATTGCTCGAGACTCTATCTCGTGCACACTTTGATGTATGATCGAGCCCGCCCTAGACCCCGACTAAGTGATCGGGCTGGAGTAAGTTTATGTAAGAGTTATGAGATAGTCGATAGTATGGTTGAGGCGAATTGTCTGTGAATATGGGAGTTCATCACCCATATCATTTAGACTTGTGTGCGGACGATGAGGACCCATTTCAGTTGATCATTCGGCCTGGATGGGATGCCCCTCACGTACGATGCTTTCCGAGAACGTTCTGTGCTTGGCCTTGTCTGCTTAGACAAGTGGGTACTGTTCTCGGCTCTCCATATGACTATGTCGTAGCGGGACTTGCATACGCTAACCCCGGGTCCCGACAGAGTGTACTTGTGCGAATGAGGCAAAGGACCCATAAAATAAAACCCCCAGCAATCAAATAGCTCAATAACTAGAGAGTAATTCATAGGCATCTCATTTCTCCTACTAATGTCACCAACTCTCTGACACTTATCACAAGATAAAACATATTTTATAGCATCTTTAAAGAGACTAGGCCAATAAAAACCTGATTGGAGAACCTTGTGTGTGGTCCTCTCACCGGCATGATGTCCTCCATAGGGACTGTCGTGACAATTCCTCAAAATATCCTTTTTCTCATGCTCCGGTATGCATCTTCTCACAATCCCGTCTGCACATTCTCTGAAAAGGTGTGGGTCATCCCAAAAGTAATAACTCAAATCATGGAAGAATTTCTTCCTTTGCTGAAATGTTAAACCTGGAGGTAAAAACTTGGTGACAATAAAGTTAGCATAATCTGCAAACCAAGGATCGGAAATAGATTGTATTCTCAAAACAACTAATTTTTTATTAGGAAAACTATCATTAACAGTAATAGGATCATGTGGTATGTTTTCTATCCTGGAGAAATTGTCCTCTTCCTTTCTGTCAACAATCTGCAAATCAAATTCTTGAAGAAGAAGGACCCATCTGATCAGTCTAGGTTTAGCATCCTTCTTCTCTATAAGTTACTTAATAGCAGCATGGTCAGTATGAATAATGACTTTGGATTCAACAATGTAAGGTCTAAATTTATCACAAGCAAATACTACTGCCAAAAATTCCTTCTCAGTAGTAGCATAATTCTTTTGAGCACTATCAAGGGTCTTGCTAGCATAATGTAGTACATTTAATTTCTTATCGACCCTTTGTCCTAACACATCTCCAGCAGCAAAGTCACTAGCATCACACATAATTTCAAGGTAAATTCCAATCAGGTTGTTGGACTATAGGATCAGTTATTAAAGCTTTCTTAAGAACTTCGAAGGCTTCCTTACAACCTTCATCAAACACAAAAGGAATATCCTTCTGGAGAAGATTAGTAAGGGGTCTTGAAGTATTAGAAAAGTCTTTAATGAATCTTCTATAGAAACCAACATGACCGAGAAAACTACGAATACCTTTTATGCCCCTTGGATAGGGCATCTTCTCAATTGCTTCGATCTTGGCCCTGTCCACCTCGATTCCCCTTTCGAAAATATTAGGGCCAAGAACAATTCCTTCGTTGACCATGAAGTGTCATCTCTCCCAATTGAGTACCAAATTTGTCTCCTCACACCTCTGCAAAACTGTATTAAGGTTGTGGAGACAATGGTCAAAAGAGGTTCCATAGACGGAGAAATCGTCCATGAAGACCTCAACAATTTATTCACAAAAACCATGAAAGATAGCAGACATACACCTTTGAAAAGTAGCAGGGGCATTGCATAAACCGAAATGCATACGTCTATAAGCATAAGCACCAAAAGGACAAGTAAAAGTGGTCTTCTCTTGATCGGCAGTGTTAACATGAATTTGAGAGAAGCCAGAATAACCATCAAGATAGCAAAAGTAGGTGTTTTTGGATAACCTTTCACGTATTTGGTCGATGAACGACAACGAGTAGTTTTTATTTCTCGTCTCCTTGTTCAGCTTCCTGCAATCAATAGACATTCTATATCCAATAATAATTCTCTGAGGGATTAGTTCATTCTTATCATTAGGAACAACAGTTGTGCCCCCTTTCTTAGGAACACAATGCACGGGACTTACCCACTTACTATAAGCTACAGGGTAGATGATACATGCGGCTAGAAGCTTGAGGATCTCAGTCCTCACAACATCCTTCATCTTTGGATTCAACCGTCGTTGATGATCAACAAACGGTTTAGCATCGGGCTCGAGATTGATAGTATGTTGAAAAATAGATGGACTAATTCCCTTGAGGTCATCAAGGGTATATCCAATAGCACCTCGGTGTCTACGAAGGGTTTCCAACAATCGATCTTCTTCATATCCTGAAAGGTTAGAATTGATAATAACATCATATACTTTATTTTCATCTAAATAAGCATACTTGAGCGTGTTGGGAAGAGGCTTGAGATCGAACACCGGGCCTTCTTTGGGCTGTGATAAAATTCCTAAAGGTTCAACCGGAAGGTTGTGCTTCAGGATAGCCGGTTGTCTCAACAAATCTTCATCTAATTCATTTCTTTCCTGCATATGCATATCATTCTCGTGGTCCTCCATATATTGATGCAAAGGATCGTTAGGAGGAATAGGAATAGAAGCAATATCTTCAATAATTTTATCATTACTAGGCAAATCAGTACCACGAGTTTTCTTGGAAAATTTAGATAAGTTAAATTCATATCGCTCACTATTGAATTCAACGGATACTTTACCTTTTCTGCAATCTATAATAGCTCCACAAGTCTTGAGAAAAGGTCTACCAATGATAATAGGGAAAAAACTATCTTGCACTGAACCAAGTACTAGAAAGTCGTTAGGATATTTTACCTTTCCACATAAGACTTCAACATCTCTCACAATTCCAATAGGAGAGATAGCTTCCCTGTTTGCTAGAGTAATAGTAACATCGATCTCTTCAAGTTGACAAGGTGAAATCTCACCCATGATCTCCTGATAGAGTGAATAAGGAATATCACTAGCACTCGATCGCAAATCACATAGCCCATAATAATTATGATCTCCTATTTTAACAGATACCACTGGAGTAACTGAAATTTGGGCCTTTATTCTTGGCTGTGACAAGGTTAGTGAAAGAACACAAAAATTTATATTGGAATCTAAAACTTCATTAGTAACAAGGTCTTTAACCAATGCAACTTGAGTATCTACCTTGATCTGGTCCTCAGGTTCATCAGTTCTTCTCTCACTTTTATTTAATATGCCTGTTACAAAAGAATGTTCCCTCATCCGTGCGGGAAAATGGGGCTTTTCATAGATAACTGCAGGCAAAATAGGGCCAGCAACATGAATATCAACAGGTAAATCCTTAAAGGGCTTATGATGTTAATCCTCCTTTTTAGAGGAATCAATATGAGAGGCAAAGTTTTCGCAAAAATCTATCAAAAGTTGGGAATCAAGACCAATCTTAGCACAAAAGGTATTGAAGTAATCAGTTTCTACATAGCTCTTAATGTAATCATGCTCATAATTTATAACGGGTTCAATACCTTTATCAATCTCCCAATCTTTAGTGTTCTTCTGGATCCTTTCGATAAGATCCCATCTTTCTTCAACGCTTCTGCTGCGGAATACCCCACTAGAGGAGGCATCGAGCATCTCTTTATCTTGACGAGAAAGCCTTGCATAAAAATTTGTAAGAATGATTTCCTTGGGGACCTCATGATTCAGACATTTGAGCATTAGGGACTTCAATCTCCCCCAAGCTTGAGCATTGCTTTCTCCGTCATGAGACCAAAAGTTATAGATATAGTTCCTGTCTCGATGTATTTCATGAAGAGGATAAAACTTTGCATAAAAGAGAGGCATAAGTTCTTGACAATTTAGTAAATGAGAGTTATCGAGAAGGCTATACGAATCCAAAGCCTTATATTTTAATAATAGAGAAAATAGTTTTCTCATAACAAAATCCATTTATATGCCTGCAAGCTTAGATAAGGAGCATTGTTGTGAAAGATATAGCAAGTATTCACCTGGATGTCTATCTCTTGCATATCGATTAGCAATAACACAATCAATAATACCAGTTGGTATTTTAAAGGGCACAATTTCAGTAGGTGGGAGAGCCTGATACGTCCCAAACGTATCTATAATTTCTGCTTGCTCCCTGCATGTTTTGTGTGATATTGCTATGATCTCGATACACTTTCATACACTTTTGATCATATTTGGACTAACTTATTAACTCATTGCACCACAGTGCCAGTTCCTGTTTTCTGCTATTTTTCTATTTCAGGTTTCCCCCATATTTAAAATGCTCCAAAAATTTGGGAAAAATCAGATAAAAAAATCAGCGTACCGAAAGCTTCCGGAAACACCCGGGAGGGGCCAGAGGGGACCCACCAGGGCCCCAGGCGCCCTCCCGATGCGCCCTAGGGTGGGTCCGCGGCTGGACCCCTGGTGGCCCCCCTGGCTCCCCCCTTTCGCCTATATATTCTCCGTGACACAAAACCTGCCGTGGGAAAGTCACAATAGATGTCCGAAGAGTCGAACTTAACATGGGACCTTTGCTGCGAGGCGATTTCGTGGAGAGAGTTGATATGGAAAAGAGACTTGACGATTACCCAGGTTTCAGCCCCTCTTTGTCTCGAGGTAAAATCCTACTCCTGTTTCTTATTGTTATGGGTTTCGACTCTCGAAAGAAGAGTCGGTTGATCGATTACAAGAGAGTCGGTTCGCGAGCTTGTTCTTGATGAGATCTAGGTCACGCCGACAAGTGTATAGTCCTATCTTGGGTTAAGATTGTTCTCTTGGCCCTGGATCCCATGGACCTCGGCTTATAAAGGCATCGGGTCCCGGGATTCCGCAAGTCCGACTCCGACACGAGGTGTGGTCCTATTCTACTTTACAAATATACTATGTGCCATACAAGGCAAGTCGAATTCCTTCTACGGCTTCGATCTTATTTTCTTGGAGCAGCTGGCCCGTTGGCCGGGTCTTCTTTGTGGGTCTTCCGTAGGTGAGTCGGCCCATAGATCAAATGCTGGGTTATGGGCTTGGTCCATCCCCCCGACATTAGCCGCCAAGGTTAGTGTGATTCTTTAGTCTTCACAGCAATCTTCTTGTCATCATCGTGGTTGCCGACTCCCTAATTAGGATTTGACCGACTCTCATATCGTTTTGAGACTTGCACGGAGTCGGTGCAAATCTTCTCTTATCTCTTCGCTTCATCTTCCAACTAAAAAATTTCTTTTGACTTTTTCAGTCAAAGATCCGGTATGGTATTTATGATTACACTGCCCGAAACGCCGGTTGGAGGCATTTATGTTGTTAGTGGGAATCGAGGAGCCTTTCCATAAATGTCACCTACCATGGGTAGTTCACCCACGTCTTTATGGCATTTGATTGATCTTCTCCTTGTATCTGCTATAAATATCCATCAAGTAGTCTATCTTACCAAATACTTGTATCCTCTTCTTCCTCTTCTCCCTCTACCAGTCTTCTCCATCGCTCCCAAGCTAGATGCTCGTGTTCCTTTGGTGGCCAATGACCCTGGCTCCAGTGAAGGCGCTCGTGGTCGAGGCCGTGGCCGCGGTCGTGGCCATGGGCGAGGTCGTGGCCGTGGCAGAGGTAGGAGAAGAAGTGCTCGCGCCACTTCTCCATCTGAATATCCCCTTCTTCTCCTGAGAGGGGTGAGTTTTTGATACATATCCAGACGATTCATCGCTGGATCAAACTCCCCGAGTCTTTCACTCAACTTGTGATCGATTCAAGGCCTTCGGGTCTTTGGCTCCGCTCCGAGGGATGTCCTCATGGACCTGTTTGGGTGTCTTCTAGCTTATCTAGCCATAACTCCATGTTCTTGGAGAAAGGTTGGAAAACTTTCCTTCGTTCCAGGAACATCTCAAGGGGGGACACCAATGTTTTTAGATATGATGGTGGTGACACCCTGTGGGCTAGAATCTTTGACTCGGATGGTCACCGAGTCGGCTGCTTCATGGAGAGTTCCAATAGCAGTGATGAAGAGTTCTACAACAACAATGAAGAAGAAGTCGAGAAACCTTCCCCTGAAGATGAAGCCGACTCTGAAGACGACGACTATAAGTTGTTGATGAATGAAATTTATAAATTCCCATCGAGTATAAGTCGGTTTTTATTCCTGACTTTGAATATTTTTTACACAACACATGAGCGCTGATATCCTTGATGATGTATGTATCTATAGACCCTTGGGTCGATTCATATATATGTGTATCAGTGATTGACTCATAGGATAGATCGACTTGTAGCCCCCATGAGTTTGTGTGGTCAAATTTATGTGTCGTACCAGGTCATTTATAGTTTTTTTTGAAGTTATACTCACCAAGAGTCGGTGTATACATCTGAGTGCTGCACCAAGTATTTACTTGAGAAGAAACTTTGAATTATAGTCCCCAAGAGTCGGCACGCACATCATTGCGTCATGTCGGGTCTTTGAGAAGATTTTTTGAAGTGTAGTCCCCATGAGTCGGTATATGCACCTGGGTGCTTGTGCCGAATCACATAGGTCTAACTTTTATCTGTGAGAAAAAATTGCGATTATCAATTGAGCATGATGCTTTATATGCAAGAATGAAATGCAATGGCTAATAGAAGTCAACTTAGACCTCATCTTCTCGCATTTGAGAGAGATTATTGGTTGAAGAGTCGAAACATCTCTGTAGAGCCAGCTATTCAATGACTAGATTGCCCGGATCTTAGGACTAAATTCGATGGGCGTTTTTATGTAAACCCCGAAGTTTAGACCAACCGGTTGCGCGTTAGTTATGTAAGCTCTGAGCTGTACAGGTCGGGCGGCGTGGGTGGCCAATTCATGTGTAAGCCGGGGTTTTTTGGTTTTAAGAGTTGATAGGAGCCATCGAACTCCCCTACTTCCCCTTATCTAAGCAAACACATGTGAAGTTTTACATATATATGCCGGCTTTTCTGGTAAGAGTTGATGAATATCATCGTGCTCCCGGATTTTCCTTATCAAAGCAATATACATGCTCAGAGCCCATAGAGGGTTGATCAATCCCCCAGGTCTCTGAGAAGAAATATGATGCAATATGTATGAAAGACTATGCAATATGAAAGTCGATTTTACGCATAAGAGTGGCGAGAGACGGTGCGACGAAGTCGACTTTGAGATGTGGCGAAAGCCTGGTGCAATAAAAATCGACTTTATGGCGAAAGCCTGGTGCGATAAAAATCAAATTTATTATGTGGCGATAGCCAGTGCGAGAAATGTCGACTTATATATATATGGCGAAAGCCGGTGCGACGAGTGTCGACTTTTTACAATAGTGTTCATGTGCTACCTAAGTATAATATGGATGGAGTTGTGCGATGTTCCACGGCCTGGGAGTCTCCTCCATAGATATGCGTGACTTTTCCTTCATGCGTATATCAACTAGGTAGTAGGATCCATTGTAGAGGTTTTTGCGAACTACGAACGGTCCTTTCCATGGAGAAGAGAGATTGTGCATTCCATCCTTTTTCTGTATGAGGCGGAGCACTAAGTCACCTTCCTGAAAAGTCCGACTTCTGATACGACGACTATGATATCGTCGCAGATCTTGTTGGTAGATAGCCGACTGAGCTGCCGCTAGTTCTCCTTTTTCATCGAGAACATCCAAGGCATATTGCCTCGCTCTTTCGTTGTCGACTTCCACATAAGTTGTGACCATTGGCTAGTCGTGACACATGTCACTTGGGAGAACGGCTTCTGCTCCATAGACCAGGAAGAAGGGTGTGTAACCTGTCGACCTGTTAGGAGTCGTCCTGATACTCCACAATACTGAAGGCAATTCATCCTCCCAGAAACCCGGCGTCCTATCCAAAGGAACAAAGAGTCGGGGTTTGATGCCTCGGAGCAACTCTTGGCTGGCTCTCTCGGCTTGTCCATTGGTTTGTGGGTGAGCCACTGACGCAAGGTCGAGTCGGATATGCTCTTTTTGACAGAATCGTTACATGACCCCCTCTGATAGGTTAGACCCATTATTAGTGATGATGTTGTGAGGGTAGCCGAATCTGTATATTATATTTTTCAAGAATTTTAGCGTCGTTGCTGCGTCACATTTGCTGACCGGGTCTTCTTTGACCCACTTGGTGAATTTATGGACTGCCACCAATAAGTGTGTATTCTTGTTGGTGGAACTTTTGAAAGGTCCTACCATATGACAAAAGGCACCGTGGTGTAGCGTTTCAGGTTGGTGATTGGGCGTACCTGAGAGTGTCTCCATTGAGGGGAACTCACCGATTTGGCATCAAAGGAAAGTTTGCTCCAAGATTTGTCGGACCTTTCCGCATCCTTGAGACTAGAAGACCTCTTGCCTTTCGGCTCAAGATTCCAGAGAGTCTACCCATGGTGCATGACGTGTTCCATGTGTCCCAGCTAAAGCAGTGCTTCAAGCAGCCAGCGCAGGCCTTTGACTTGGGCGAGATCCATCTGAGTGCGGACCTTTCCTACTCAAAGCGTCCAGTCCGTGTTCTTGAGACGTCCGAGCGCAAGACTCGTAACAAGACCGTCAAGTTCATGAAGGTCCAGTGGGCACATCATTCGGAGAAGGAAGTAACGTGGGAGCGTGAAGATCATCTCCGTTCCGAGTATCCAGAGTTATTTCAGGCTTAGATCTCGGGACGAGATCCTGTGTTGGTGGGGGAGTGTTGTAACAGCCCACATGTAATTCCCAAATCATCATGTAATCTCCCTTTGTCTTTGACTTCCAATTTGACATGGTGATGGGTTGTTGCAATTTCTTGTAATGAATCCTAATGGCAAGGTGCTTGGACCCCAATTGATTTTTCTTTTGAATTTCTTTTCGATGGCTAAAGAGAGGTGATGTGGGGTTTTTCATTGATCCATTTGTGTTCTCCCTAAGTCCAAATTTTGCATAGGCAAATTCCTTGGATTTTTCTCCATGCCCATGTTTTACTTTGATTTTTACCTCTCCGAAAAAAATCAAATAAAAATCAAAAGCCTTTGGGATCAAATTCTTTTGCCCCTCATTTTATTTGCTCTAAATTGGGTCAAACCAATTTTATAAAATCAGAAAAGTTCCCCTCATAATAAAACATATTTTTATATGTTTTATTTCTCTCTGGCTTGCTCTAGAAAAGTCTTGGGGGCATGTCTATTTATTTTAATGGCAAGGGCTCCTTTTCTTTTCTTCTTTTCTTTGTCCAGTGGGGAGCACCCCCTCGTTTTTATTTCTTTTCCTCTCTCAGCGCCCGGGCCCGCCTTTCATCCCCCTCCTTCCATCTTTTTGCTCACACACACTGCGTGTCCGTGGAGGAGAGGATCTCCTGGAGCCACGTCGCCCCTCTTCCCCCTCCTATATCTTTCCCCATCTCCTCCTCCTGAACCCTAGCCCTTCTCCCTCTCCCAGCGCCGCCACCTCTTTTCCCCTCTCCTTTCTTCTTCTTCCACCCGGTGCAGCACGCCATAGACAGGAGGTCCATGGGTTGAAGCTTGGATCTGCCGTCCCGATCTTCTCCGCCCCAAGGTCGCCAACATCCATCGTCTGCGTCTTCGTCTCCCTCCGTGATGGACGCCTGCACCGTGGCCGCGACCCGCCGTCGAGCCCGCACCTCCGAAACAGAATGTCGACAACGAGCCCCTTGTGAGCCCCACCGTCTTTTCTCCCATCGTGTTCCTCTCTGTTTCGTGCAAGCCCGCGTCCGCCTGCGTTCTGCTCGCGTCCACCGTGTCCTGCACGCGCCAAAGGCCGGGCCTTGATCTCCAGGCGCGCCGAGAACCCACGACGTCGACGTCCTCTGAAACATGTGCAGCTTTAGTGTAGTTGGTTTCAGTTTCAGAGTTGCGTCTGTAGCTATAATTTCTTGCCTCGCGCTCAGGTTTCCAACGTGATTCAGTAGGTAGTGCAGTGGTGTGGCGCCCTGGGTTGCATTCAAGATGTCTCGGGTTCGAGCTCTCCCTGGAGCAAAAACCCATCCTTTTGTTCCTTTTTGTTCCAGCGTAGGAGTTGGGCTCAGCCCAATTTTTTCTCTTCGCCGTGGGCGTTCGGGAGAGCAGGCCGCGGTGCTAGGCCCAGTTCCTGGCCGAAGGCTCTCCCCCTTTCTTTTATTTATTTATTTTTACTTTTTCTTTCTGTTTCTTTTCAATTGAATCTGAGTTCAAATTCACTCCTGTTTGAGCCCCTGTTCAAAATGCTTCATGCATTATATCAATTTGGGGTACCTCAATTCAATGAGCATCATGGTGAGGTCCATTTTGCATGATTGAGCCTTAAAATATTGAGGTGTTGGCAATTTGCATCAAGGCCCTTCGTTTCTTCTGAATTTGCAAACTGTGTTCGCTTTTTCGACATGAGTCATGTCGTATATCAAATTGGGGTAGAGAAATCTACCTTATCTTGTATGATTATCTCCCCTTGTCATCCTTTGATCTTGTTTGGGTCCCACAAGTTAGCACACCCATGCATCCTTTCCATGCTCCATCTTGCCACATGATCAACCACATCTTGCACCCCATGTGGCCTTCCTTTGATACTCCCTTGGTGTCAATTTCACCGACACATTCCTCCGTCTTCGGAATTGATAATTATTTCACGATGCTTATTATTGTTAATTGTTGTTATTGTTTCATGCCATGCCATGTCACCATGTTATTTACACCAAAATTAAGGCTATGACCAAAGCCATAAAAATATAAGTAATTGCATATGAAGTTGTTGACGTGTCGTGAACACCTCCATTTAAATATGACTAGATAGGGTCGCACCATGTCTATTAAACTTGATCATCTCATCCATGCTTGAGATTTTTTGGTCTCGATGTTTACTTGTGTGTTTTCCTTGCTGGTACCTTACGTTAGCACGTGAGACTGCCGAGGAGACTTACATGGAGATTTCCGACACCGAGCCCGAGGACCCTGCTACATCTGCTCCGTCGACCGATTACCCAGGCAAGGGGAAGATTCATACCATTACTTTATAACTTTCTGCCTACCTGCCTAGCTGTAGTCTAGAACGATTGTTTGATCCTATCCACCTTTCTTATGCCTTAATCAAAACCAAACAGCCATGATCCCCACATCCCAGCAAAACATTTTATTGCTAAGTTACCGCTTCTCAGCCATTGCTTAGTATGTTTAGAAAAACTTGCTGCTTACCCTATACTATGGTTGGGATATCATGTTATTAAAGAAGTTGGTTGATATTTATTCTTATGATGTTAATTATACTTGACGAAAGATGGGAGACCGGGCTGTTCCCGCCAGGTGTTTTGTTCCATTTGAGTCACCTAGGTCCCGAGTTCCGGGTATTGTGTTTCTTGACGAGTGTGCCTAATCGTGTGTGGGGTTCTATGGGCCCCCCTTGTCTTACCTACCTAGCTTCAAACAGTTCTAGTGGTGGCCCGAGCTGATTTACTATTTGCAACCGTGTGTGTGCTGGTGGTACCCCAGTTTTTTACAAACCACCCCGGGCCAGGAGGACTAGTTCCTTGGCTGGCCCACTTTGTCTGGCTGAGGACCCTGTTTCCCATGTGTGATTAACCGGGTATCCAAACCTGCGACAGACGGTAGAGACCGATTCGAGAGCGCGTCCGGCTTTTGAGTTGGGAGTCGACTCACCGGGGGCCACCCGAAAGTGTGCGTTGTTAGTTAGAGGTACTCTGACGTTCCGGAGTTTCAGGCGTTTACCTAGCCAAGTGGAAACCGGGCGTACATGCGAAGCCTATGATGGGCAGTTGGTACACCCCTGCAGGGTTAAATCTTTTCGAAAATCCGTGTCCGCGGTTATGGACGACTTGAGACCTACTCCTTGTTCATAGAATAACATCAAAATGGATCATAATTAAAACTTGCCTACCGTGTGAGTACCCTGGCTGCTTTTCTTCGTCGAGCGGGACCGAGAGAAGATCCAGGTTGCGTTATGTTTGACGTAAGTAGGTGAATAGCAGACTTATGACACGATGTCACATGCATTCTTGGATCTTTCCTCTACTCTAATAGTACGATAGCCACCATATATGCTAGTGCGGCTACAACCTTTCCAATTACTTGTCTTACCGTAGGAAGTTAGTTATCCTGTAATGATATAATCTCACCCCTGATTTCGTTTTGTGCTTTTACTGTTTTGCCTGATCGGCCGCTGCAGTTGACTACTACCTCGACCCGAGCACCGGACAATACTTCGTGGAGGTGCCCCCGGAGGACGACGATGAGGATGACTTCTCTCAATAGATCCTATAGTTGGGTTCCGACGATCCGTGGGTGGACTTGTTTATGTGCAGCCCTCTCTAGGGCCATTTGGATTTTGACCGTACTCGGTCGTGATTGTCTTCCGCTTGTTGCATGATGTACTGTTGGGTCTATGGACCTCTGAGATGATGTAATAAAATACCAGTGGCGATGTATGCCCTGGACTGTATATTTATGTCTTAGTATAAAGTTCATTGTTCTTATATCTGTTGTCGAGAATCCGGCAGCGACACGAGTGCGAGTGTCGTGAATCGGTGGTCCTTTATGCGCTACTAACTCGAGCGGGACGCGAAAGCGACTAACTTGAGTTAGCACCTCATCGGGGGCCTTACAACTTGGTATCAGAGCAGGACTGACTGTAGGACCCCTTACTGGCCGAAGTTGAGTCTAGAAACTATTTTGTAGTTGTTAAGGAAAAATCGGAGAGTAGGAACTCTTTCTTTTTCTTCTTACCCCACCCTCCCACCCCTTTTTCCGTGAGAAAGTGAAACACGGTTTTCTCTCTGCAACTTATCCCCTTTCAAAACAAATCTAGGTTCTTGTTTACATGAGGCTCCGATTCCTCTATAATTTTTTGCTAGCGACGAGAAGGGTTGGCATACGTTGAGAACACTGAGCCGCCACTTGGGGTTGAGAGCTCCACCTCGCTTACGGCGTACCTCAGGTGAAACTCCTATACAGGGATGGTTGGCATCCTTCGGATGTGGTTCCTCCCCCTATAGGAGACCACTTCGGCGGCCGCTCAGGACAGATGTCTCAACGTTCAGGTCTTCAACCACTCGTATATATTGTTGTTTGCTCGCTAGCAGATTATTATCTTGGATTTGGATGATCTCGGTTTGGGGATTCAAGTAGCACCTAGCTTTCGAATTTCCGGGTTAACCTTGGTGGATTTTTAGCCTTCGGCTTCCTCATACCTCGTGAGGAAGTTTTGTTGTCAATATTGCTTTATCTTCTTGTTTCGTTGATGTTTCTACCATCTTCTCATAAGTGTTCCTGTATACAGGATGCCAAGAGCGATCATGCCGCCGCCAGAGAACCCTCTCCTTGGGCTGTGACTGCAGTGGCTCAGGGCACAACTGCGATCTTATAGATGTTACAGAACTAGACTGCCCAGAGGAGTGATCGGCCACAGTACACGACTTTGCAGCAGTTCCTTGCTATCAACCCCCCCCCCAGGTTCTCCGAGGCTCGAGACACGCTGGAAGCGATGATTGGATCGCAGAAATCAAGAAGCACTTCAATGCAAACACTGTCAGACCAGTCGACTACGTCACCTTCGCCTCCTTCCAGCTTTAGGGTGCAGAAGCCAGTTGGTACGATACCTACAAGGCCAACAAGGGTGATGTTGTCATCACGTGGGGAGACTTCGTCGCAGACTTCAGAGCAGCACATATTCCGAGTGGCTTGATGGACAGGAAGCGAGAGGAGTTATTGGCTCTGAGACAGGGTGACAGGTCAGTTCAGGAGTACAACCTGGCCTTCGTCAGGCTCATCAGGTACGCTCCGGAGGAGGTCAGCACAAAGGCCAAGCGCATTACCAGATTCCGTGGGGGTTTGAGCACAGAGATCAAGTACGCACTCACCCAGTGCAACCCCACACTGTTCTCGCAGTTCGTGGATCAGGCTATCTGCCAGGAGTCAGCCAGAGCAGAGTGGGACACAGACAGGAAGCACCAGAGAGAGCACAGTTCCGCAGTGATGGTCCAAAAGAAGGCAAAGACTTGGGTCACAGAGGCACCACAGCAGAGGCAGCAGTTCCAGCAGAGGGGGGAAGTTGTCCGCACTTTTGCCCGTGCTCCCCTCCCAGTTCAGCAGGGGCCTCGCTCTACACCACCACACGCGAGGCCACCTAGGGCGCAGTCCCAGCCCAGGTCAGGCGTGATCTGCTACAAGTGCAGAGAGCCGGGGCACACTTCTCCCAACTGCACCGACCTGCGCTTTGCTCGGCTCCCACCGCCTCCACCTCGCTCTACTCCGAGCACTGCGATGGTGAAGGCACAGCCACGTGCAGTTCGAGTGAACAACGTGATGCTCACAGATGCTCAGCAGTCTTCAGAGATCGTTCTTGGTAGGTTGCTTGTGTGTTCAGTTCCCGCGATAGTTATGTTCAATTCCGGAGCTTCCCATTCGTTCATATCCAATGCCTTTGCTATGTCACTTGACTTTCCGAGAGAGCAGTTGCCTAGGACGCTCTCAGTTTGTTCTCCGGGATCTAGAGTGGAGTCTTCCAGGGTTGTTCCAGATGTGTAGATCCGTATTCATGGTGTTGTTTCCACAGCGTCCCTGATTGTCTTGCCTCGTTCCGACATCGATGTAATTTTGGGCATGGATTGGCTTGTGCAACACAAGGCCAATATTGATTGTCCGACCAGATCCGTGAAGTTGACACATGATTCTGGCGCAGAAGTCTTTTACACTTGTGGCTCAATGGCAGGAGCAGCACAGTTGTACGCCTTGAATCCAGGAGTCACACCTTTGCTCGAAGAAGTCAAAGTTGTCTGTGAGTTCCCAGACGTCTTTCCAGAGGAGTTGCAAGGAATCCCCCCTGTTCGAGCTATTGAGTTCGTTATTGAGCTAGAGCCTGGCACAAGCCGATTTCTCGGCATCCGTACAAGATGTGTTCGAAGGAGTTGATTGAGCTCAAGAAGGAGTTGACAGAGTTGGAGGCAGGCGGTTTTATCCGCGCGAGCACTTCCCCTTGGGGTGCACCAGCTTTGCTTGTCCAGAAGAAAGATGGGACTAGCCGCTTGGTCCAGGACTATCGCGGTATCAACAAGAAGACCATCAAGAACAAATACCCTCTACCCCGCATCAATGATCTGTTCGAACAGTTTAATGGGGCAAAGGTGTTTTCCAAGCTTGACTTGAGGATGGGGTATCACCAAATCCGTGTTCGTGAAGAAGACATCCCCAAGACCGCGTTCAGCACACGTTATGGGATGTATGAGTTCACAGTCATGACTTTCGGCTTCTCAAACGCCCCTCCAACATTCATGAGAGCTATGAATTATTTGTTCCAAGAATGGCTTGACGTGTTTGTGATCCTCTACGTCGACGACATTCTTGTCTATTCCAAGTCAGAGGCTGAACATGAGGAACATCTACGCCTGGTGCTGCAGATGTTGAGAGAGCACCGGTACTACGCCAAGTTCTCCAAGTGTGAGTTTTGGCTCGACAAGGTCAATTTTCTGGGCCATGTTATTTCCGCTGAGGGAATTGCGGTTGATCCAGAGCGAGTCCGCACTATTCGAGAGTGGGCTCCGCCAAAGAATGTGAAGCATCTGAGGAGTTTTCTCGGTCTCGCCAGCTATTGCAGGAGGTTTGTGCAGAATTTCTCCAAAATAGAAAAGCCAATGACTGAATTTTTGTGCAAAGGCAAACGATACACTTGGTCACCAGCTTGCCAGTCAGCCTTCGAGGAGTTGAAAGAGAAGTTGACCACAGCTCCAATTCTTACGCCGCCAGATGAATCACAGCCTTTTCAGGTGTTTTGTGATGCTTCCTTGCAAGGTCTAGGCGGAGTTTTGATGCAGGGAAGGAATATTGTGGCTTATACCTCACGACAGTTGAGGACTAGTGAGAGGAATTATCCCACGCACGACTTGGAGCTTGCAGCAGTTGTGCACGCGTTGATCACTTGGCGACACCTCCTCTTAGGGAAGAAGGTGGATGTGTTCACCGACCACAAGAGTCTGAAGTACTTATTCACTCGGCCAAATCTGAACTTGAGGCAAAGAAGATGGCTTGAAACTATTACTGAGTACACCGTTGATATTCAGTACACGCTTGGGAAGGAGAATGTAACAGCCCAAAAGTGATTTTACTATTTGTGATGTAATTTTGCTTTGTCAAATGGCTATTAAATTTCTTGGGTTGAAAGATGGTGTAAAATGATGTGGTGATCTTGAGTGTAGTCCATGTTGGAGCTTATTTGAATTTGAATTCAAACCCATCCTTATGCTTCAAGAAGGGTATTGTTGCATTTTTTTTCAATGCTTCATATTTTTCCCCAAGCTCAATTTTTGCATAGACAAATCTCTCTCCCTCCCATGCTTTTTCAAAGCCTTGCTTTGATTTATAGCCCCCTGGAAATTTGAGTTGTAGTTCAAAGCAATTTGAATTTAAATCAACTCCCAAGATTTTACTTGCACCAAAAATGGTCAAACCATTTTTGAAAAATCAGAAATATTCAGGGAGGAATTTTGGTGTTGGATTGAAGTTTTTCTTTTGCCCCTTTCTCTCGGAAAAACTCTTGGAAGTTTCTGTTAATTGATTAATAGAAAATCCCTATGTCTTTTCTTTTCTTTTCTTTTGCCTGGAGCTAGAGAAGCAGTCCAGCCCACTTGGGCCGGCCGATTCCAGCCCAACAGGAGGCAGCGCCCTTGTTTTTTTCTCCTTCCTCCCTCTCTCAGCCAGCCGGGCCCGCATGTCATCCCCCTCCTCTCATCTTTTTCTCCCCCACGCACATGGCATGGCCATGGAGGAGAGGCCCTCCTGGAGCCACGTCTCCCTCTCCCCCTCTCCTATATCTTCCCCCTCTCTTTTCTCCTGAACCCTAGCCCCTTCCTCCTCCCTTGCGCCGCCACCCCTCTCCTCCTTCCTCTCAGCCCGCTCTGAAGACGCCATGGACAGGAGGTCCAAGGCCTGATTTTTCCTCCCGCGCGGGTCACCCTCGTCGAGACGCCGGCGACTTCCTTCCCCGAGCCGTACGACTACGTCAGTCCCGCTGTGAGCCGCGACGCCTTCCCTTCCCCTGTTTCTCGTTGCGTAGGACGTAGGCACCGTGCGTGTGCCGCCGTGGCCGCCATGATTTTCGAGGTAGCGTAGGTCCCGGTAGGCTGCGAGACGAGGCGATGTCAGAGCAAAAACGAGGCCTTGGCAGCCCCATCTACGCCGGGGAGCACTTCGGCGAGTCCCCGGGCCAGGGTAGGCGACGCGGTTGTCGCCGGAAGAACGCCGCCGCGGCTGGTCTGAAGATCCGAGTTAGCCGTCCTGTGCAGTTCCGTCAGGTTCAGGTGTCTGCGGTTTCTTTTGTCACCTCTTAGTAGGTCGAGCGCCCTGTTCTGACGAGGTCCAGTCGATAGCGCAGTGATAGCGCGCCTGGGGTTGGAACCGAGAGGTGCGGGGTTCGAATCCTGCTGGGATCGAATTTACCCAGGTTTTTGTTTTGCTTCTTCTCGCGTTAGCCGTGGAACCACCGTGGGCCTGGACCGTTAGCGCTCGTGCGCCCAGGCGGAGGAAGCAGCAGGTGGGCCGAGCTCCCAGCACGGTTAGCCAGCGACCTGGACCGTTTTGCCCGAAGCCAGCCCAAGATGGGCTGTGCTCTTCCTTTTCCTTTTATTTTATTTTATTTTATTTTCTTTTCTGTTTAAGATCCAATTGAATTTGAATTCAAATTTAAATTGGATTTTCCACCTCCTGTTCATTTTGAGGCATGCCATATATCATTTTGGGGTAGTTTGACTCACTGATCTTCATGGTGAGGTCTGTTTTGCATTTCGCCTCCTCTAATAATTGAGGTGTGGTAATTTTGCAGTAAACCCCCCCTCCTTTCTTTTGATCTGATCAAGTTTTGCCAAATTTAAAATTGCCCATGCCATATATGAATCTTGGGTAGTTTTTCACCAGGAGTTGCATGCTGATAATGGTTTAGCCATGTGAACCTTTTTTTTCCAAATGCATGTAGTGTAACTTTTGCACTCAGCCCCCTGAACCCCAGCTGTAAGTGCAACTGTGTTTGCAAACTCAACTGGTGCCATATTATATATGGGTTTGGGGTAGCTTTCTGGAAAGAATGAAATGGTGATGTTCCCATGAAGTTTTGTGCAACTCATGTGAACAAGGAGTGACCACCTGATCCAGAATCATCTGTCTTTCTGCTTGCAGCATTTCAATTTCAGTGCATTTTGAAATGTTGATCATCTGTTCTTGACAAGTTTGTTTTCCTGTCATCTTCAATCATCTTTCTTCAAAGTCAGCCCCTAACATATTGCCATATGGAAGTGGCTGGTTTCCAACTCTTGTTAAACCTTTCTTGTGTCAAGTTCACTGACACTACTCCGTCTCCGGAATCGATGATTACTTTTCACGTTGTCTTATTTTATGTTATATGCATTGTTGTTCATGTCATGTTGACCTGCTACTTACACCAAAATAAGGCTAGGACCAAAGCCATCTTCACGTAAATAAATTGCATATGAAGTTGTTGACGTGTCGTCACCACCTTCATTAAAATTGACTAGATAGGGTCATAGCATGTCAAATTAAACTTGCTCATGTCATCCTTGCCTGTGCATTGTACCCATTACTTACTTGTGTGCCTTTCTTGCCGGTACCTTACGTTAGCACCTGAGACCGCCGAGGAGACTTACGTGGAGGTTTCCGACACCGAGCCCGAGGACCCTGCTGCGTCTGCTTCGACGACCGATTACCCAGGCAAGGGGAAGATTCATACCATTACTTGATAACTTTCTGCCTACCTTCTTAGCTGTAGCCTAGAATGGTTGTTTGATCCTATCCACTTTGAGTATGCCACCTTCAAGAACCCAAACAGCCATGATCCCCACATCCCATCAAAACTTTGTATTGCTAAGTTACCTCTGCTCAGCCATTGCTTAGTATGAGTAGGAAAACTTGCTGCTTACCCTATTGCTTTGGTTTGGGATATCATGTTATTTAAAGAAGTTGGTTGATATTTATTGTTATGATGTTAAATTTTATACTTGACGAAAGATGGGAGACCAGGCTGTTCCCGCCAGGTGCTTTGTTCCATTTGAGTCACCTAGGTCCCGAGTTCCGGGTATTGTGTTTCTTGACGAGCGTGCCTAATCGTGTGTGGGATTCTATGGGGTCCCCTTGTCTTACCTACCTAGCTTCATACAGTTCTAGTGGTGGCCCGAGCTGATTTACTATTTGCAAACGTGTGTGTGCTTGGTTGGTACCCCATCTGTTTTCGAAACAACCCGGACCAACGGAGACATAGTTCCTCTGGTTGGTCCACACTGGTGAGATAGGGAAGTCCCCTGTTATATAGGCGAGACTAAACCCGACCTTGGCCATACGGAAGAGGCCGATCCGAGAGCTTGGCCGGCTTTTGGATTGGATGTCGACTCCCCGGGGGCCACCCGGATTTGTGCGTTGTTAGTTAGAGGGACTCTGATGTTCCGGAGTTTCAGGCATTTACTTAGCCAAGTGGAAACCGGGCGTACATGCGAAGCCTATGATGGGAAGTTGGTACACCCCTGCAGGGTTAAATCTTTTCGAAAAGCCGTGTCCGCGGTTATGGACGACTTGAGACCTACTCCTTGTTCATAGAATAACATCAATTTGAATCATAATTTAAAACTTGCCTACCGTGTGAGTACTTGGTTGCTTTTCTTCGTCCAGGGGGACCGAGAGAAGATCTAGGTTGTGTTATGATTGATGTAAGTAGGTGGATAGCAGACTTATGACGCGATGTCACATGCTATTCTTGGACCTTACCTCTACTCTAATAGAACGATAGCCACCATAAATGCTAGTGCGGCTTCAACCTTACCTTTACTTGTCTTACCGTAGGAAGTCAGTTATCCTGTAATGGTATAATCTCACCCCGTTCTACTTTTGTGTTTTTATTGTTTTGCCTGATCGGCCGCTGCAGTGGAGTACTTCCTTGACCCGAGCTCTGGAAGATACTTCGTGGAGGTGCCTCCGGAGGATAACGATGAGTTCGACCTTGTCCAGTAGATTCTACAGTTGGGCTTCGACGATCCGTGGGTGGACCTTTATGTGCAGCCCTCTCTAGGGCAATTTGGCTTTTGACCGTACTCGGTCGTGATTGTCTTCCTCTTGTCGCATGATGTACTGTTGGGTCCACGGACCTCTGAGATGATGTAATAATTATCCAATGGCGATGTATGCCTTGGACCTTATATTTCCATGTCTTAGTTAAAGTTCTTGTTCTTATACTTGTTGTTGAGAATCCGGCATCGACACGAGTGCAAGTGTTGTGAGTCGGTGGCTCTTTATGCGCTACTAACTCGAGCGGGACGCGAAAGCGACTAACTTGAGTTAGCACCGCATCGGGGGCCTTACAGTGAATGTCATAGCTGATGCGCTGAGCCGCAAGGGCGATTGCAATAATATCCAGGTGCAGAAGATCCACCCTGATCTGTGTGAGTCCTTTCGAAGGCTCAATCTCGAGCTAGTTCCAGAAGGCTACCTTGCCAACCTTGTGATAGAGCTCACTATCCATGAGAGGATCCGTGAAGCTCAATCTGGCAGCTCAATGATACAAAAGATCAAACAGGGTACTGCCGCCTCAGTGCCAAAGTAGGTTGCTTTTCAGTGCATAATGACGGCACTGTGTTGTTCGAAGAGCGAGTTGTTTTTCCCAAGGAGGGAGATCTCAGAGAGGTCATCATGAAGGAAGCCCATGATTCCAAGCTGTCTATTCACCCTGGCAGTACAAAGATGTATCAAGATCTCAAGCAAAGCTTTTGGTGGACTCGTATGAAGCGGGATGTTGCCCGTTATGTGTCTCAGTGTGATGTGTGCAGGAGAGTGAAGATACATCACCAGAAGCCTGCAGGGTTGCTTCAGCCACTTGAGATTCCGGTGTGGAAATGGGATCACATAGATATGGATTTCATCACAGGCTTCCCCTTGTCGCAGAAGAAGAACAATGCCATATTTATTGTCATTGACAATCTTTCCAAAGTGGCCCACTTCTTTCTAGTGAAGGACTCCGTTTCAGCAGCTCAGTTGGCGGATTTGTACACCGCAAGAGTTGTATCCTTGCATTACATTCCCAAGAAGATAAGTTCCGATAGAGGCAGCTTTTCACCTCTAAGTTCTGACAGGCCTTTCAAAAGGCAATTGGTACGACAGTGTTGTTCAGTACCGCTAATCACCCTCAGACAAGTGGGCAAGTCGAGCGCGTGAACCAAATCCTCGAGGACATGCTTCGGCATGTGTCATATACTTTGGCATGAAGTGGGAAGAGTGCTTGCCATATGCTGAGTTCTCTTACAACAACAACTATCAGGCAAGTCTGCAGGAAGCGCCGTTTGAAGTCTTGTATGGCCGCAAGTGCAGGACACCTTTGAACTGGTCCGATACAGGAGAGAGGTAGTTGTTCGGTCCAGATGTGATCCAGGAGGCAGAGGACAGAGTGAAGATTGTACGAGAGCACCTAAAGGCAGCACAGTCTAGGCAGAAGGCCTATTATGACAAAAGGCACCGTGGTGTAGCGTTTCAGGTTGGTGATTGGGCGTACCTGAGAGTGTCTCCATTGAGGGGAACTCACCGATTTGGCATCAAAGGAAAGCTCGCTCCAAGATTTGTCGGAACTTTCCGCATCCTTGAGACTAGAGGACCTCTTGCCTTTCGGCTCGAGCTTCCAGAGAGTCTGTCCATGGTGCATGACGTGTTCCATGTGTCCCAGCTAAAGCACTGCTTCAAGCAGCCAGAGCAGGCCGTTGACTTGGGCGAGATCCAGCTGAGTGCGGACCTTTCCTACTCAGAGCGTCCAGTCCGTGTTCTTGAGATGTCCGTGAGCAAGACTCGCAACAAGACCGTCAAGTTCATGAAGGTCGATTGGGCACATAATTCGGAGAAGGAAGCAATGTGGGAGCGTGATGATCATCTCCGTTCCGAGTATCCAGATTTATTTCAGGCTTAGATCTCGGGACGAGATCCTGTGTTGGAGGGGGAGTGTTGTAACAGCCCACATGTAATTCCCAAATCATCATGTAATCTCCCTTTGTCTTTGACTTCCAATTTGACATGGTGATGGGTTTTTGCAATTTCTTGTAATGAATCCTAATGGCAAGGTGCTTGGAGCCCAATTGATTTTCTTTTGAATTTCTTTTGGATGGCTAAAGAGAGGTGATGTGGGGTTTTTCATTGCTCCATTTGTGTTCTCCCTAACTCCAAATTTTCCATAGGCAAATTCCTTGGATTTTTCTCCATGCCCATGTTTTTTACTTTGATTTTTACCTCTCTGGAAAAATCAAATAAAAATCAAAAGCCTTTGGGATCAAATTCTTTTGCCCCTGATTTTATTTTCTCTAAATTGGGTCAAACCAATTTTATAAAATCAGAAAAATTTCCCTCATAATAAAACATATTTTTTATATGTTTAATTTCTCTCTCGCTTGCTCTAGAAAAGTCTTGGGGGCATGTCTATTTATTTTAATGGAAAGGGCCCCTTTTCATTTCTTCTTTTCTTCGTCCAGTGGGGACAACCCACTTGGGCCGGCCGAATCCAGCCCAACAGGGGCAGCACCCCCTCGTTTTTCTTTATTTTCCTCTCTCAGCGCCCGGGCCCGCCTGTCAACCCCCTCCTTCCACCTTTTTGCACATGCACATGGCGTGGCCATGGAGGAGAGGAGATCCTGGAGCCACGTCGCCCCTCTTCCCCCTCCTATATCTTTCCCCCTCTCCTCCTCATGAGCCCTAGCCCTTCTCCCTCTCCCAGTGCCGCAACCTCTTTTCCCCTCTCCTTTCTTTTTCTTCCTCCCGGTGCAGCACGCCATGGACAGGAGGTCCATGGGTTGAAGCTTGGCTCTGCTGTCCCGATCCTCTCCGCCCCAAGGTCGCCGATATCCATCGGCTGCGTCTTCGTCTCCCTCCACGAAGGACGCCTGCACCGTGGCCGCGACCCGCCGTTGAGCCCACACCTCCGAAACAGAACGGGGATAACGAGCCCCTTGTGAGCCCCACCGTCTTTTCTCCCATCGTGTTCCTCTCTGTTTCGTGCGAGCCCTCGTCCGCCTACGTTCTACTCGCGTCCACCGTGTCCTGCACGCGCCAAAGGTCGGGCCTTGATCTCCAGGCGCGCTGAGAACCCACGACGTCGGCGTCCTTTGAAACATGTGCAGCTTCAGTGTAATTGGTTTTAGTTTCAGAGTTGCGTCTGTAGCTAGAATTTCTCGCGTCCCGCTCAGGTTTCCAAGGTGATTCAGTAGGTAGTGCAGTGGTGTGGCGCCCTGGGTTGCATCCACGAGGTCTCGGGTTCGAGCTCCCCCTGGAGCAAAAACCCATCATTTTGTTCCTTTTTGTTCCAGCGTAGGAGTTGGGCTTAGCCCAATTTTTTCTCTTCGCCGTGGGCGTTCGGGAGAGCAGGCCGCGGTGCTGGGCGCAGTTCCTGGCCGAAGGCATCCCAGAGGGGCTCTCCCCCTTTCTTTATTTATTTATTTTTACTTTTTCTTTTTGTTTCTTTTCAATTGAATCTGAGTTGAAATTCACTCCTGTTTGAGCCCCTGTTCAAAATGCTTCATGCATTATATCAATTTGGGGTAGCTCAGTGAGCATCATGGCGAGGTCCATTTTGCATGATTGGGCCTTAAAATATTGAGGTGTCGGATATTTGCATCAAGGCCCTTTGGTTCTTCTGAATTTGCAAACTGTGTTCACTTTTTCGACTTGAGTCATGTCGTATATCAAATTGGGGTAGAGAAATCTACTGATCAACATGGTCACCTCAGCTTTGATGTTTGGGCTACGTAAAAATTGGAACCATGTGGAGGGGAGTTTCACCCACATGTGACCTTGTCTTGTATGATTATCTCCCCTTGTCATCCTTTGATCTTGTTTGGGTCCCACAAGTTAGCACACCCATGCGTCCTTTCCATGCTAGATCTTGCCACATGATCAACCAAATCTTGCACCCCATGTGGCCTTCCTTTGCTACTCCCTTGGTGTCAATTTCACCGACACATTCCTCCGTCTCCGGAATTGATAATTATTTCAGGATGCTTATTATTGTTAATTGTTGTTATTGTTTCATGCCATGCCATGTCACCATGTTATTTACACAAAAATTAAGGCTATGACCAAAGCCATAAAAATATAAGTAATTGCATATGAAGTTGTTGACGTGTCATCAACACCTCCATTTAAATTTGACTAGATAGGGACGCACCATGTCTATTAAACTTGATCATCTCATCCATGCTTGAGCTTTGTTGGTCTCGATGTTTACTTGTGTGTTTTCCTTGCCGTTACCTTACATTAGCACCTGAGACTGCCGAGGAGACTTACATGGAGATTTCCGACACCGAGCCTGAGGACCCTGCTATGTCTGGTCCATCGACCGATTACCCAGGCAAGGGGAAAATTCATACCATTACTTTATAAATCTCTGCCTACCTGCCTAACTGTAGTCTAGAACGATTGTTTGATCCTATCCACCTTTCTTATGCCTTAATCAAAACCAAACAGCCGTGATCCCCACATCCCAGCAAAACATTGTATTGCTAAGTTACCGCTGGTCAGCCATTGCTTAGTATGTTTAGAAAAACTTGCCGCTTACCCTATACTATGGTTGGGATATCATGTTATTAAAGAAGTTGGTTGATATTTATTATTATGATGTTAATTATAATTGACGAAATATGGGAGACCGGGATGTTCCCGCCAGGTGTTTTGTTCCATTTGAGTCACCTAGGTCCCGAGTTCCGCGTATTGTGTTTCTTGACGAGCGTGCCTAATCGTGTGTGGGGTTCTATGGGGCCCCCTTGTCTTACCTACCTAGCTCCAAACAGTTCTAGTGGTGGCCCGAGCTGATTTACTATTTCCAACCGTGTGTGTGCTGGTGGTACCCCAGTGTTTACAAAGCACCCCGGGCCAGGAGGACTAGTTCCTTGGCTGGCCCACTTTGTCCGGCTGAGGACCCGGTTTCCCATGTGTGATTAACCGGGTATCCAAACCTGCGACAGACGTTAGGGACCGATTCGAGAGCGCGGCCAGCTTTTGAGTTGGGTGTCGACTCACTGGGGGCCACCCGAAATTGTGCGTTGTAAGTTAGAGGGACTCTGACGTTCCGTAGTTTCAGGCGTTTACCTAGCCAAGTAGAAACCGGGCGTACATGCGAAGCCTATGATGGGCAGTTGGTACCTACTCCTTGTTCATAGAATAACATCAAACTGGATCATAATTAAAACTTGCCTACCGTGTGAGTACCCTGGCTTCTTTTCTTCGTCCAGGGGGACCGAGAGAAGATCCAGGTTGCGTTATGTTTGACGTAAGTAGGTGAATAGCAGACTTATGACACGATGTCACGTGGATTCTTGGATCTTACCTCTACTCTAATAGTACGATAGCCACCATATATGCTAGTGCGGCTGCAACCTTTCCAATTACTTGTCTTACCGTAGGAAGTTAGTTATCCTGTAATGATATAATCTCACCCCTGGTTTCCTTTTGTGCTTTTACTGTTTTGCCTGATCGGCCGCTACAGTTGACTACTACCTCGACCCGAGCACCGGACGATACTTCGTGGAGGTGCCCCCGGAGGACGACGATGAGGATGACTTCGCTCAGTAGATCCTATAGTTGGGTTCCGACGATCCGTGGTGGACTTGTTTATGTGCAACCCTCTCTAGGGCCATTTGGATTTTGACCGTACTTGATCATGATTGTGTTCCGCTTGTTGCATGATGTACTGTTGGGTCTATGGACCTCTGAGATGATGTAATAAAATACCAGTGGCGATGTATGCCCTGGACTCTATATTTATGTCTTATTATAAAGTTCATTGTTCTTATATCTATTGTCGAGAATCCGGCAGCGACACGACTGCGAGTGTCGTGAGTCGGTGGTCCTTTATGCGCTACTAACTCGAGCGGGACGCGAAAGCGACTAACTTGAGTTAGCACCGCATCGGGGGTCTTACATCTTGCTCCATTGGTATTTGCATGGACGACTTTGTCAGGATGTCTAGGAACACGTTTGGTGGAACCGGCTTTCGTTGAGAGCCGAGCCGGGATAAAGAATCAGCGGCTTCGTTTATCTTGCGCTCGATGTAGTCCCCTTGGTACCCAACAAAGAAACCGGCTTGTTTTTCTACTTCCCGCCGATAAGCTGCCATGGTGGCATCTTTGGATTTCCACCTTCCCGACACTTGCTGAGAAACAAGGTCAGAATCGCCATAGCACCGGATCCGGCTTATGTTCATCTCACGAGCCAGCCGCTTCCCATGGATCAGAGCCTCATATGGTGCAAGTAAACTGCAGCTGCAAGACATAGCAAAATTTCTCTCCTTTGGGAGAACTGAGGACCACGCCGGTTCCCGACCCTTGAAGCTGCCGACTCCCATCAAAGTGCATTGTCCAGTATTTGGTAATTGGCTATTCTGGGGGTGCTTGGATTTCCGTCCATTCATTGATGAAGTCGACAAGCGCCTGAGATTTGATGGCCATGCGTGGTTCATACTTGATGTGATAAGCCCCCAACTCTATAGCATACTTTGCAATCCTTCTGGTGGCCTCCCGATTCTGGATGATATCTGCAAGCGGGGCTGAGCTGACTATAGTTATGGGATGCTCATGGAAGTAATATTTGAGCTTCCGACTTGCCATGAACACACCAAGGACCAGCTTCTCCCAGTGAGGATAGCGTTGCTTCGATGAAGTCAAGACCTCACTAACATAATAGACTTGCCTCTGCAAAGGGTGCTCTTTACCGGCTTCCATACGTTCCACCACCACTACAGCGCTGACCGCTCGATTGTTGGAAGAAATATAGAGTAGAATCGTCTCCTTTGGTTTAGGAGCCGCCTAGATTGGAGCCTAGGACAACTTCTTCTTTAGTGCTTCCAGGGCTTGATCGTCTTCATCATCCCAGACGATTTTCTCTGACTTTCCTAAGAGTCGGTACAGTGGGATTGATTTTTCTCCAAGTCGGCTGATAAACCAACTCAGGGAAGCTATGCATCCTGTGATTCATTGGTCTCCCTTCACGGAGGCCGGCTTCTGAAGGGCCATGATAGAATTGATTTTCTCCGGGTTTGCCTCAGTTCCTATCTCTGACACTATGTATCCGAGGAGCTTTCCTTCAGGGACCCCAAAGGTGCACTTGGCCGGGTTTACTTCATCTGTTACTTGCGCAAATTCTTGAAGGTTTCCTGGAGGTCACTGATGAGTGAGTCCGCAGCTTGAGACTTGATGACTATGTCATCCACGTAACCGTGCACATTGCACCCAGTTTGCTCCTTGAGGCAGTTCTGCACCGTTTGCTGGTATGTAGCCCATCCATTCTTCAAGACGAAAGGCTTAGAAGTGTAGCAGTATATCCCAAAGGGAGTAATAAAGGTTGTTTTCTCCTCGTCTTCTAGATCCATCTTGATCTGATGATAGCCAAAGTAGGCATCGAGAAAACACAGGAGCTCGCATTCTGCGATAGAGTCGATGATTTGATCAATGCGAGGTAGTGCGAAGGGATCCTTTGGGCAGGCCTTGTTTAAGTCGGTGTACTCAATGCACATACGCCAAGTCCCATTCTTTTTCAGGACGAGGACCGGTTTTGCGAGCCACTCCGGATTAAAAAATTTCCATGATGAACCCGACGGCAAGGAGCCGAGCTATCTCTTCCCCAATGGCATTCCTCCTTTCGTCATTGAAACGAAGAAGGAATTTCTTGACCGGCTTCAGTTTTGATTCGATATTTAGGTGGTGATCAGCGAGTTCCCTCAGGACACTTGGCATGTCAGAAGGTTTTCATGCAAAAATTTCCCAATTCTCACGGAGGAACTCGATGAGCGCGCTTTCCTATTTTTTAGATAGCTCTGTCCCAATGATGAACTTCTTGGAAGCGTCACCAGGGACAAATTCGATTTTCTTCGTGTCCTGAGCCGGTTGGAATTTAGGGGTGTTGTCAGGAGTCGGTTTCTTCAAGATGGTAGAGTCGGTTGGATCTATCTTCTATGCAGATAGGTCTTCTTTGGCGCATGCTGAGTCGGCAAATTTGACGTGTTGCTCATCACATTCCGTGGCTCTGGACCGTCTCCCGTCTACAGTGATTGGGCCGAAGGAACCCAACATCTTTAGATTCTAGTAAACGTAGCACGGCCGAGCCATGAACCTGGCGTAAGCCAGTCTGCCTAGGATTGTGTGATATGGGCTCTCGAGTTTCACCACCTCATAGGGTATGATTTCGGAGCGAAAGTTCTCAGCAGTTCCAAAATCTGTCGCCAGGTAGATTTTTCCTATTGGGCGTGCCGACTTCCCTGGGACTATTCCATGGAACACGGTGTTGGAGGTTTGCATGTGTTTGTGAGTCAATCCCATCCTTCGGAATGTTTCGTAGTAGAGGATGTTGATGTTGCTTCCTCCATCCATGAGTACTTTGTCGAGTGTGTAGCACCCAATTTGTGGAGAAACTACCAGGGCTAGAGAACCCAGGTTTTATACCACTAGTGGGTGGTCATCCCTCATCCAAGTGATCGGCTGTTCTGACCAGTTGAGCCACCTGGGACAATCCGGCTCCCTGGCCACAGACATGGCGGCTCTCTGCTGCAACTTCATGTCCCTCCGACAGCTGGTGGTGGTGAAGACATGGTAAGCTGAGTGGTCTTGGAGCTGCTTTGGGTTTGATTGGAATCCGGCGAGTCCCGATTGGTTTTGTTGTCCTCCTCCCTGGGGTCCTTGGTATTGCGGTGCTGCGCTGGCTCCCCGGTGGCGGAAATTTTTGGTTATTTTTGTTCTGACCGGCTCCGCTACCTGACTCAGAGGGGCCTGACCTCCACGACGTGCGAACTCTTTCATGGAGTTGCAGTCTTCCCAAGTGTGGCTGGCTGGACAGCCGGGTTTGATGTGTTGAGGGCAAGGTCTCTTTAGAGCTTCTTCAAAGGTGACTGGGGGTTGAAATTTTCGTTCCGGCTTGCGGTAGTTGTTGCCCCCTGCTTCTGCCTTTGGGAGCTGACATTTGTGTTGGATACCAAGTCGGAAGTATTCTGATCGAGTCGACGGTTAGTCTGTTGGTTCTGGATTTGAGATCCCTTGCCGTTATTCTTTTTATTCTGAGCGGCTTTGTCCTCTTCCTGGTCAGCATCCTTGGTTTTATCAGACTCGTCATACTTGATGACCGCGTTCATGAGCTCTCCCATATTACTGGCCATCCTCTTGAGTCGGCCAAGCTTGTGTACTAGAGGCTCAAATTTGCAGTTTCTTTCCAAAACGATCACTATTTTTTGAGCAGTGATAGTGTCTGAGGAGTGGACTATGTCTGCGACTCGTCAAGCCTAGCTTAGGACCGACTCTCCTTCCTTCTGGACACAATGCTCCAAGTCGACGATTGTGGTCGCTCGTCGGCAGGTGCCTTGGAATTTTTTGATAAACTTCTCTCTGAGATCCGCCCAAGAGGTGATGGAGTTCTCTAGGAGATTTTTGAACCATGTGAGAGCCGGCCCTTCCAACATCATTGTCAAGTAGCGGGCACAAACCTCTTCGACGGCTTGCAGCATGTCCATGGCGAGTTCATAGCTTTCGATACAAGCTGTTGGGTCCATGTCAGCCGTGTAGTTTGGGATCTTACGCGGTCCCTTGAAATCTGGGGGCAAGCGTGTGTTACTCAAAGCCGACACTAAACATCGGTTACCCACGGATCTGCTGACGAACTTGGTGTTTGGTTCCTGTGGGGGAAGTTGGGCCACCGGCTCTACACGTTGGCTAGTGTTGGGAGCCGATAGGTCCATGGTTCTTAGCGCCTACTGAGGGCTCAGAGGTACTTTGTGGTGGCACTGGCTGCCCGAGGCTGCCGGAGCCGACGACTCTGCTTGCGGGCTCACACTTCGATATGGAGTTCCATGGATGTATGGGACCCCTTGTGAGTACTGACCCTGCTGTATGATCGCGGTCTTGAGGAAGTCGACGGCCTCGCGGGCGGCACGATCTGCTGGGGTGTCTCCATGAATTGGCGCTTTGGTGAGGTAACGGGTTGCCGCCATGACATTAGCCATGGGGTTGTCGAAGTGATGGGGAGGTGTATGGAAGAGATCCTAGCGTGGTGAAGGAGCCGGTTGTCTGGGAGGCGTCAATCCCGGGGGATTCGACTGGTCAGGGCTGTGGAATAGCGTTCGCCCTTGGTAGCCAAGGGGGAACCGACTCGTGTATACCTGCGGACGTGTATGAGCGAGGCTCAATCGCTAGGCGTCTATCAAATCTGACTCTACCCGGTGACGCGCGGATTCCTGAATGAGTCGGGCTTCTATTTCAACCATCTGCTCTTTTTCAATGTTGACTTATCTTCGCAGGTTCGCTATCTGTTCCTTGAGTTTGTTAACCCTTGTCTTCCAGGCCTCCAAATTCTCTGTTGTTACCGTCATGGCCAAGGTTTCGTCTAGGGAATTTAGGGCCTCTTCGAGGTCCTCGGCTCTGGTGGGGACTTGTGCTGACGAGCGGTCTACCGGGTCCCTATTGGCATTAGGAGTTGCGGCGGCTGCCGACTCTGTGCCTTGATTTTTGGTCGCCTAACTCTCCAGTCCTCCAATGTCATCCATGAACATCGTGGCACAATATGGAGGTTCAAAGTGAGGGTAGTTTGGGTTATATTCTGGCACACAAGTGCCGAGTCTGTTGTTCCCCACGTATCGGATGGAGCCCTCCTCTGAGGAGCTTACTTCACTTGGATATGAGTCGGCCTCAGTTAGTTCCTCCGAGGCGTCGTACATCAGGGACTCGACAGCGCGCTCCGACTCTGGAGTCTCACCAATGAACCCGACGAAAGTGCTTTTGGAACCGGCATGTCGCCGACTTGAACTTTCGATGGGAACTTCGGGATCTGGACCTAGCTCAGATCCGTCCGTCCTGCCGATGAAGAGGTGAATAGACCTGACCGGGACCCGATATCCTGATTCGACGGAATCGGCTTCAGGGCCCCAGGTTGAGTCGTCGATGCAGAGCTTCCCGCGCCGGCTTCTGGTGATCCGTCCAGCGACGAACCCCTCCATGCCTTGCAGAGCTCCCTCCAGAATCTCAACACCTGTGAGTGTAGGCCCCACGGTGGGCGCCAACTATCGTGGGAAAGTCACGGCAGATGTCCGAAGAGTCGAACTTAACATGGGACCTTTGCTGCGAGGCGATTTCGTAGAGAGAGTTGACAGGGACAAGAGACTTGATGATTTACCTAGGTTTCAGCCCCTCTTTGTCTCGAGGTAAAAGCCTACTCCTGCTTCTTATTGTTATGGGTTCCGACTCTCAAAAGAAGATCTGTTTGATCGATTACAAGAGAGTCGGTTTGTGAGCTTAGTCTCGATGAGATCTAGGTCACGCCGACAAGTGTCTAGTCCTATCTTGGGTTAAGATTGTTCTCTTGGCCATGGATCCCATGGACCTCTGCTTATAAAGGCACCGGGTCCCGGGATTCTGCGATTCCGAATCCGACACGAGGTGGAGTCCTATTATACTTTACAAATATACCACGTGCTATACAAGGTAAGTTGAATTCCTTCTACGGCTTCGATCTTTTTTTCTTGGCGCAGCCGGCCCGTTGGCAGGGTCTTATTTGTGGGCGTTCCACAGGTGATTCGGCCGATAGATCAAATGCAGGGTTATGGGCTTGGTCAATCCCCACAAAAAAACCTCCGAAGACAGAAATCCTTTTCGCGATCTCGCCTTTGTTCCGCCGCCGCCGCGCTTCCAAGATTGGGAGCGCCAGCAGAAGTCTTCACAGCACCCTGCCGGAGGGAGAATTGACCTCCGGGAGCTTCCCCTCCACCATGGATGCTTTTCGGATGATCCGTGAGTAGTCTCCCTTCGACCATGGGTCCGTGATCAGTAGCTATGTGATGTTCTCCTCCCTTCTTTGTTCTTAATGGTTTAGACCTCGTGAGCTGCCCTACATGATCGAGGCACATATGTAATTTTGTTCTGTTTCTATGCTGAGTTTGCTGGGATCTGATGGATTATGGGACTATGTTCAGTTTGTGATTGAGTAATATATTTGGTTCCTATCTTTTATATTTTTGTTCCTAAGTAATTCTTGCATGTTCTCTGTTGTTGTTTATTGCTTTGGCCAAGTAGTAGGTAGTCACTCCAAGAGGGAACGTTATGCTCGATTGTGGGTTCATGCCCCCTGATGACACGCTTGAGTGACAGAAACATGAGTCTAGGGGATGTGTTGTTGCCACAAGAGGGAAAACAACGGTGCTTGTAACTGCGGTTGCAAGGATTGTTTACTTTACGCAAAGTGCTTTTTAATGCAGTTGCCTGTTGCTTTGGGTTTACAACTTGGCTGGGGCTCGCAACTTAATACCACCGACATGTTCTGGATAGATATCTCAAGGTGGATGATTTTAGTAGATGCAGTTGGATTTTGGTCTACTTATTTTGGCGTACCGCCCATGCTTTTGAGCCTCGTCCTTTCTTTGTAGCATAGTTAGCATTGCGGTGCATTTTTAATCCTGTCAATTGCCCAGCTGTGATTTGTTTACCTCGCATAGCAGTTTTATCGTCTTTTGGGAGATAGACATCACTAGTGAACATCACGGGACCCCGGTCCACACTCTCATCACTGTTGACACACTATTTTATTTTCTGCTTTTACTTTCTAACTGCTATCACCATTATCATTATCCCTTGCGTTTGATCCTTTGTAAACAACAAGACCGGAGAGATTGACAACTTGTCTGAACTTCGTTGGGAGCAAAGTTATTGGTGTCGTGTGTAGGTCCAGGCGAAGCAAGTGATTATTTTCAGACGGCGCATCACTTGTCGAACCACTTACTTATCATTACCGGAGTCCTACGGGAGACAAACCCTATCCTCTACATAGGGGAAATTTGCTGCTATCCTACATCTCACCTTCCACTTGGGGTAACCAACGAAGGGCGAGAAACCATTATCATCATGTTGCGCATCAAAGCCTTCTCCTCCACAGTAATGGCGGGGCGGTTCCCCGAAAGGAAAGTACCAAGAGCAGAGTTGTCCATAAGGACTAATAGTGGTAACAACAAAATAAAATCAGCACTTACAATGTAAAGTTTCCTTACCAATTTCACTTACCAATAGCGCTACGCTCCACGGCAACGGCACCAGAAAAATGATCTTGGTGACCCACAAGTGTGAGGGATCTATGGTAGCCTTTTCGATAAGTAAGAGTGTCGAACCCAACAAGGAGCTGAAGGTATTGGTAGGTGAACTTGAGATAGGAATAACTGCAAGTACTGAAAGGTAACTTTTTATGGGTTTTTTGGTATAAGCAATAATAAGATAAAAGCAAAAAAAAGTAAATTGTAATAAGTTGCAGCAAGGTGGTCCAGTTCTTTTGTGCAAAGGATAAGCCAAAGGATCTAAAATTATAAAGGCTAAAACGTTCTTGAGGACACACGTGAGAGATAGTCACGTGCCTTCGCCATATTCAGTATCGGTACTATGTTTTGTATTGATAAGTGTTGTGTGGATGGACATATGCTATTGCACTTTCTAGACTAAGATAAGCACACTCTTATGATTAAACCTCTTGCAAGAATCCGCAAATACAAGAGAGAAATTAAGGCAGAAGCCTAACCATAGCAATAAACTTTAGGATCCATCAATCCCTCGTGCAAAAGTGTGTGAACTGGGGTTTAGGTTTCTGGCACTCCAGCAACCCACAATAAGCATACTTTATACACAATGCATTCCCCTAGGTCTCACATATCCTCTATATAGGGGAAATTTTCTGCTATCCTACATCTCACCTTCCACTCGGGGTAACCAACGAAGGGCGAGAAACCATTATCATCATCTCGCGCATCAAGAAAATTTCTGCCGCCATTGCCGGGGACTCCAAGTGCTAAGATAGGGGAGTTTCACACTATCTTTTACCTTTGCTTTTTAGTCTTGTTAGTTTACCTTTCAGTTTTTATCTTTCTGTCCTATATCGAAAATCACAAAAAAAAATCGGCCACACCTGCTACTACTATGGGTTCCACTGAAAACACTAAGTTGTGTGACTTCACTAGTCACAACAACAAAGACTTTATCTGCACTCCTATTGCCACACCTGCCACTTCAGCTACCTCTTATGAAATTAAACCTGCTTTGCTAAACCTTGTTATCAGAGATCTGTTCTCTGGTGCTGGAGATGATGCTGCTTTACACTTGAACAATTTTGTTGAGTTATGTGATATGCAAAAGTATAAAGAAGTAGAAGGTGATGTTGTTAAGCTTAAGCTCTTTCCTTTCTCTTTAAGGGGAGAAGCTAAAATCTGGTTTCAATCTTTGCCTAGGAATAGCATAGATTCTTGGGATAAGTGCAAAGATGCTTTTATTGGGAAGTATTACCCACCTACTAAAATTATCCAATTGAGGATTAACATTCTGAATTTTAAGAAATTGGATAATGAACACGTTGCCCAAGCTTGGGAACGTATGAAATCTCTTGTTAAGAAATGTCCTACACATGGTTTGACTACTTGGATGGTTATCCAGACTTTTTATGCAGGCTTGAACTTTACCTCGCGGATCCTGTTAGATTCGGCCGCGGGAGGAACCTTTATGTCAACTACACTTGGTGCTGCCACAAAACTTCTCGATTAGATGATGACCAACTATTCCCAATGGCACACCGAACGCGATCCAACAGGTAGGAAGGTAAACTCTGTCGAGAAGATTACCTCCCTAAATGAAGAAGTTGACTTAATTATGTCTCTACTTACCAAGCAACCCTCTATTGATCCTCATGATATTCCTTTAAATTCTTTAGTTGCTCAAGAACAAATAGATGTGAATTTTATTGCTAGAAACAACTTCAACAAAAATTCTTATAGGGGTAATTTTGCTAGCAATCCTAGACCGTTTCCATCCAACTATGGGAACAACAACACTTATACTAGTAACAAGAAACCCACTTCTGAATTAGAAACCATGCTTAGAGACTTTATCACCACCGAAAAAGCCTTCAACAAGAATGTAGAAGAGAAATTAGCTAAGTTAGATAATCTCTCTTTGAAGGTAGATAGCTTAGCCCTTGATGTTGAGATGCTTAAAATTAGAACCTCTCCCCTTGAGGAGAGGAAGGCCACTCCTATTAATGCTATCCAATTACAAATTAATGAAAATATTAGGATGATGGCTAAACTTAAAGAAAGATGGGCTAGAGAAAAAGAGGAAGATGAGAGAATCAAGAGCCTTCCTACACACCACACAGTTGCTACTATCCAAATTGTTGAGGACACCCAAACTATTAGCACACAACACACTCCTAGTCCCATTTGACCTATTAACGGTGATGCTAATACCTCAACCGTAGAACAAGAAACTTCTATGAACATAGAGGGTTTCAAACAAGTGAGCCTAGATGACACCACTACCACCTTTGATAGTAGTGATATTGATTTTGATAGTTTTACCCTCTCAGAAGTTATTAGCTTGCTGCACAAAATGTCTAGAGACCCCCACACTAGCACACTAAATCTTTCCATCACGGAGCATATCACTAATTCTCTCATCAAAGCAAGGGAGGAGAAGCTTAGAATAGAAGCCTCCATACCCAGGAAGCTAGATGATGGTTGGGATCCTATGATAAAAATTAAAGTGAATAACTTCTCTTGCTATGCTTTATGTGATGTTTGAGCTAGTGTACCTCCGTTATGCCCAAAAGAATGTATGATATGTTTGAATTGAATCCCATTGAGCTTTGTTATTTTGGTGTCCGTCCCGTTGATTCTTTCGTAAAGAAACCTTTGGGGAAGATCGAAGATGTTCTTATCATTGTCAATGAAAATTATGTTCCCGTTGATTTCACTATTATGGACATAGAGTGTGAACCTTTATGTCCAATTATTTTGGGGCGTCCTTTTCTTCGCATCGTTGGTGCTGTTATTCACATGAAAGAGGGGAACATATAATTTCAATTCCCTCTCAAAAAGGGGATGGAACACTTCCCTATAAAGAAAATCAAGTTACCTTTTGAGTCCGTTACACGAGCTAGCTATTCTCTCTCTCTTGATAAAACTTGATTCTTCTTTTTTCTTTATGCCTAGCTTAAAGGCGTAAAAGAAAGCGCTTGTTGGCAGGCAACCCAAGATGTTTTTACTTTCGTTTTTAGTGGTCTTGATGATTGTTACTACTGTAGCAACATGATTGTATCTTTATTTTCAAGCTTTGTGCCAAGTTTACCCTCTTATTGTAAGGGAAGCAAAAGTGGTGACATGCTGTCCAGAAAACCGATTCTGTCTTCTTGACGGAAAAAATCAAAACAAATCACTAGTTCATCTTTTTGAGCTGAATTGTTTACACAACATGCTCTATAGAATTTTGAAACTTTTGTATGTTCTGAGTTTTTTATTTGAGTTGCATAAGTACCCCCAAAAAATTACTACCTGATGTTCTGTTTTTCACAGACTCTGCCACGTTTTGCCTTTATTCACTTTTGCAAACCTTAAGCTTGCTTTTTCTTTGCAAAAACCTTTTGGCAATCTTGAAAAACAGTAGATCTTCAATAATATCTTTATTTCCAGTGGATAAAATTATTTTATTAAGGGTACTAACAACTCTAATCAGCTTATGATGAGTTATGTATGAAGGGAGTTTTCAAGTGTGCGAGGGAAGATGATGAAAGAAAATCCGGGAGTGTCAAACGCTCAAGCTTGGGGATGCCCCATGCATCCCCAATAAATATTCAAGGAGACTCAAGCGTCTAAGCTTGGGGATGCCCCCGTGCATCCCCTTTTCCATCAACAATCATCATTTCGTCCTTCGTCTCACTATATTTTTCTCACTTCATGCATTATGTGCTATGCTTGGAGCGTCTCGCTCTTAGGTTTCTTTTTTAGTTTTCTTTGGCTTTGCTTGATGTTCATAACAAGTTAGACCCTGATGGCGGAGAAGTTAATAGGTTTAGTTGGGTTGCCTTCCCTGTTAACCGCGCCAACCCCCACAAGTCTAGGGGATCAATTGTAGCTTTTCGATAAATAAGGATGTCGATCCCAACGAGGAGCAGAAGGTGTTGATAAGTGACACTGGATAAGGAAAGACTGCAAACACTCAAAGGTAAATATTTAGGGGTTTTTGGTTTAAGCAACAGAAAAGTAAAAGACGGGCAAAGTAAACAGGGTAACTGAGGAGTAGCAAGTGGCCCAATACTTTTACAAGGATAAGCCTAGGAACTGAACTTATAAAGGCTAAAGCGTTCTCGAGAAAACACGGGAGAGATAGTCTAGTCACTTTCACCATACTCTGCCAAGTAATATGTGTTGTGTGATAAGTATCGGTGGGTGGATCAATGCTAGTACACCTTCTAGACTAAGATAAGTGTACTCTTATGATTACACACCTTGCAAGCATCCGCAAATACAAGGTAGTAATTAAGGCATAAGCCTAACCACAACATTACGATCAAGGATCCATAACTCCCATGTGCGAAAGTCTGCGAACTGGGGTTCAGGTTTCCGTCACTCCGGGAACCCACCATAAGCATCCTTTGTGCACAATGTTTCCCTCTAGGCCCATTAAAGGTGACGTGTTATGTGTTCGACTCACATAACACCACTAGAGAAATAACAACAAAACTTAAGTATCACACAGCACATAATACTTCAACATCATATGACTACTAACAACTAGACTGCTCCCATGTTCTCAAGAACTAAAGTAACTACTCACAAGACATAAAAGAGATCATGATCAGAGGTGATAAATAGGTGATGAAAAATCTGGACACAATAATATTTCTCCAACAAAACTCAATAGCATTCACCACAAAGTAGTAATCAACACCAACAGAGTAGAGGGGATAGATAGTACGGATTACAACACAAGTTGCAATTGTGAGATGAGATTGGATGTAGATGGAGATGGTGCTGATGTTGGGGATGATGTTGATGATGATCTCGATGATGCCCGTGACGATGATGATGATGATGATGGCGACGATCTCCCCTTCTGGGAGGTGATCTCCCCGGCGGAATCTCTCCGCCGGAGATTGGTTTTCTCCTCTGTAGGTTTCCGCACCGTGGCGGCGGCGTCTCGCGAAAGCAGCTCCTGTTTAGGGGTTTCTACCTCCAGGGGGTTATATAGGCGAAAGGGGGCACCGAGAGGGGCCACCAGGCACCCATAAGGGTGCCTGGCGCGGCCAGGAAGGGGGGCCGCGCCAGGCACCCTTCTGGCTGCCTGGTGGGTCCCCTCACCTTCTCCTTCGGTGATTCCGAGTCATTTGGCATAAAAATGCTCCCTGTAAAATTTCATCGTATTTGGACTTGATCTGCTTCAGCAACTTGGTTTCCACTTCTTCACCGCTGAATCCTTGTTCTGCTGTTTTGGCACCGGAAAGTTGTAAACTGTGTAAAATAAGCCAAAACAACATAAGAACAACACTTTAAAGTGGAAAATATCAATGAATAAGGTGAAATCATAATATAAAATAGTGATGCTTTTTGGACGTATCAACTCCCCCAAGCTTAGACCTCGCTTGTCCTCAAGCGATTACTGAGCTCGGTAAACCTGTCCACGAGTTTAGAGAGTGAAGTGTCGATAAAAAGAATATGAACAAGAAGCATCAAGATTCCTCACCAAACTTAAGCATCCTCAACAGCAACCTCAACTCATAAGGTCCTTATAATAAGTAGTAACAATTATAACAAAGTAGGACCTGGAAAACTCATCAAATCATGACAAACATAGCCTTGGTCAAGGAACAACTAATAGCTTTTACTTTTGCTCTTTCTCTTTTGATTAAACAGTTGAAACTTTTGAAAGAACATGCTATTAGTCAAGAAGTGCACATGTCAACACAAAGGAAGGTGTTTACCAAGCATAAGCTTTTGTAAACAACTCACTTATCAAAAGATAATGTCAACGAAGATGTAACATGCTAGATCTCAATGCAACTTTATATGCAAGCATCTTTATTAACACCAAGTGTCTGCTCTCTCTCTTTAGAAAGGAAGGAAGAAGGAAGGACTGACTGAGCACAAAATAAAGATAAACCCCGTGCAAAAGGGTAAGCAGGGAAAACTCATGTGCCATGTCTAGATCAAACAGAATAAAAACAAGCTTTTGGGAGGTGCATGATCCGTCAACGAATGCTGATAGATAACTCACTCACTTCATGATTTGGACAAGTTTCGAGGAACGGCTCCCATGTGGGGACGATCACATCCCCTTGGATTCCTTTGTTTATCACTCGAAAAAGGGCGAAGGAACTTGTGTGTTTAGTATTTATCTTTTACGAGCTGGGCACTCATGCCAGTCCCTTCTCGTATTAGGGGTTTGCAGATTAGACATGCAATCCCAAGATAAAACTTGTCCAAATTAAGAAGATCATGGGTTACCCACCACTTCCTCATGAGCTGAATAAGTGGCACAAAACAGAAGATTTTGAATATCTAAAGATAGCACATAAATTATATACTTTAGGAGTGGTAGTGGAATACCACAAGTAGGTAGGTATGGTGGACTCAAGTGGAAGATGTTGGTTTCAGGGTATGGAAGTACAAGCAGAATTCCTCTTGGTACAGAGTTTTGGCTAGCAAGGCTTTGAGAGAGCAGACAAATGATGACAACTTAGATACAAGCAGTACAAAGCATAAACATTAAGACTAACATGAAACATCAAGTTGTCTTCCTTGTCAACATAACACTTCAAGCATAATAACACAAAGGTTTTGGCTATGTCGCTACTTTGAGAAAAACATGCTTGTTGTTATGACCAAAGCTATACTTGCCAAGATTAAATAAAGTTTTCGAAGCCATACCTGATATAAGGTCAAAACTCCCCATAAGAATCATCTCATGATGTCGATCGCGTGAAGAGAATACCAAGTGTAGCGAAGAAACCAATAAACTTCTCATTAATATTCCTTCATAGACGACTCCGAACTCACTGATACAAAGCTCTCCACAAAAGGAGTGATAGACCTCAAAGCAACACCTATTTCATAAAGTGACCTCCCTAAACATGATAAGACTCTACTTGACTCCTGAAGACAAAGACAAAAGATAAAAGATACCAGGCACTCCCCCAAGCTTGGAACAAGCCAAGGGGATGCCATTACCCGAGGAGATTTACTCCCACTCTTCCTGCTCCTTCTTCTTCAAATCTTTGATTACGCGCCGCAGGTCTAGGTTTTCACGTTCCAAGATCTCCACTTGTGCCTTCAGCACACGGAAATCCTCACAAAACTGGTTGGTGATGCGGTAGGCTTCAGACACGGTAGATGGTGCTTGTAGGGCTCCAGTTGGAGGGGCTGTTCCTGCAAGTTTGAGGGAAAGATCATATTGAGGTTGGACAAATCCCACCGTGATGGGGTTACTTGGTCCTCCTTCTTGTTGAGCGGTGACGGTCTTGACTTCTTTCCTCACGGAGCGCTCCATGTCCGATTTTCTTGCAGCAATCTCCTCTTCTGTGTCCCATCCGACGTACTTCCTTTGATTGTAGTCTTGCTGGAGTTGTCGTAGACGACGACCCATAAAATCTTCTCCGCTCGAGCCACAAGAAGACATCGCCAATCAACAGCTTTTTCCCTGGCAGAAACAGACCGAAAGAGAAAACACACGAAATCGCGAGGTACGGTACCGGGACGATCCGGGCAAATATATAGCAAAAATTTCTGCAACAGAAGGAAGGTTCCGAGTCTAGGTGGAGTCGGAGGCGGTGTCCAGGGGAGTCAGGAGGGTGCCCGGCACGGCCTGAAGGGGGGGGCCGCGCCAGGGGGCCTCCTGGCCTCCCTGGAGCTCCACTCCGGCTCCAATAAGGCTTGGAATTTTCCTAATTTTGCAAAAACTTTGAAAAATAAACTTTTATTTACGTTCGCGGTGTTTTCTTACCATAATTCATACCTTTCCCGATTCTGCTCCTGCCGGAATCTGAAACTGGGCTGCAACATGTTCTTCATGAGTACTTGTGTATATCATGCTTGCATCCACATTGATTGGATCACCTGCCATATAATGTTTGAGTCTTTGTCCATTCACAACTTGAGGCTTGGTTCCTTCGAAATTATTGATCTTGATAGCACCGGACCGATATACTTCTTCAATATGAAAAGGTCCTTCCCATCTAGAAAGTAGTTTACCTGGAGAAAACCTGAAACGAGATCTAAACAACAAAACTTTATCACCAACATTAAATTCACGTTTCAGAATTCTTTTATCGTGCCACTTCTTTACCTTTTCCTTGAACATTTTAGCGCTCTCGTAAGCTTCACTTCTCCACTCATCTAGAGAAGTCAAGTTCATGAGCCGCTTTTCACCAGCTAACTTTGGGTCAGCATTCAGCTCTCTGACAGCCCAGAAAGCTTTGTGCTCTAACTCTAATGGTAAATGGCAAGCCTTGCCATAGACCATCTTATCAGGAGACATGCCCATGGGGTTTTTGTAAGCAGTTCTATACGCCCACAAAGCATCTCCTAACTTTTTTGACCAGTCCTTTCTAGAACTGTTTACTGTTTTCTGTAAGATCAACTTGATCTCCCTGTTGGTGAGCTCAGCTTGCCCACTAGTTTGAGGGTGGTACGGTGATGCAATCCTATGATTGACATCGTACTTGGCTAGAGCTTTCCTAAAAGCTCCATGTGTGAAGTGTGACCCTCCATCTGTCATGAGGTACCTTGGTACTCCAAACCTAGGAAAAATTACATCCTTGAGCATTTTCAAAGATGTCTTGTGATCAGCACTCTCAGTGGGGATTGCTTCAACCCACTTGGTTACATAATCAACAGCAACTAAGATGTGTGTGTACTTGTGTGAAGGAGGAAAAGGACCCATAAAATCAAAACCCCAGCAATCGAAAGGTTCGATCACTAGTGAGTAATTCATAGGCATCTCATTTCTCCTGCTAATGTTTCCAACTCTCTGACACTTATCACAAGATAGAACGTACCTTCGGGCATCCTTAAAAAGAGTAGGCCAATAAAAACCTGATTGTAAAACTTTATGTGCGGTCCTTTCACCAGCATGATGTCCTCCATAGGGACTGTCGTGACATTGTCGAAGAATGTCTTGTTGCTCGTCTTCCGGTATACACCTTCTTACGATCCCGTCCGCACCTTCTTTATAAAGATGTGGATCATCCCAAAAGTAGTGCCTCAAATCTGTGAAGAATTTCTTCTTTGCTGAAATGTAAAACCTGGAGGCAAAAACTTTGCAACGATAAAATTAGCATAATCTGCAAACCAAGGATCGGAATGAGATTGTACTTTTACAACAGCAAGTTGTTCATCTGGAAAACTGTCGTTGACTGGAATAGGATCGTGCGGGATATCTTCCATCCTTGAAAGATTATCCGCCACCGGGTTGTCTTTTGGTTGCGAGAGGATTCCTAAAGGTTCAACCGGTAGGTTGTGCTTTAGTATAGCAGGTTGTCTTAAAAATATGTCTTCCAGTTCATTCCTTTCCTGCATATGTATATCATTCTCGTGGTCCTCCATAAATTGCTGCAAAGTATCGTTAGGAGGAATAGCAATGGAAGCAATTTCTTCAATAATTTTTTCATTACTTGACAAGTCAGTACCACGAGGCTGCTTAGAAAACTTAGAGAAATTGAATTCATACGGCTCACCGTTGAATTCAACAGAAACTTTACCTTTCTTGCAATCTATTATAGCTCCACAAGTGCTGAGGAAGGGCCTACCAAAGATAATAGGGCAAAAACTATCTTGCACTGAACCGAGTACAAGAAAGTCTGTAGGATATTTTACCTTCCCGCAGAGTACTTCAACATCTCTTACAATCCCAACTGGAGAGATTGTTTGTTTATTTGCAAGATGGATGGTGACATCTATGTCCTCGATCTCACACGGCTGAATCTCGTGCATGATCTCTTGATAAAGTGTGAAGGGGATAGCGCTGGCGCTGGATCCCAAATCACATAGCCCATAGTAATTATGATCTCCTATCTTGACAGATACAACAGGTGTACCTGAAATTGGGCCTTTGTTACTGGCTGTGAAAATGTTAGTGGCAACAGCACAAAAACTAATAGTGGAACCTTCAATATCACTTGTTACCAGATCCTTGACCATTGCAACTTGAGGCTGGACCTTGATCGTGTCCTCAGGTTTGTCAGTGGTCCTTCCATTTTTATTTAAAATACCTGTAACAAAAGAGTGCTCCTTTATCCTGGAGGGATAAGGAGGCTGTTCATACACAACTGCAGGTAAAACAGGATCAGTAACATTAATCTCAATGGTTGACTCCTTGAAAGGTTTATGATGTTGACTCTCCTTCGTCTTGGAAGAATCAATATGAGAAGCAAAGTCTTTGCAAAAGTCAACCATTAGCTGGGAATCAAGACCAATTTTAGAGAAAAAGGTATTAAAGTAATCAGTCTTTACATAACTCTCAATGTAGCTATGCTCATAGTTTATAGCGGGTTCAATACCTTTATCAATTTCCCAGTCTTCAGTATTCTTCTGGATCCTTTCTATAAGATCCCATTTTTCTTCCATAGTTCTGGTCTGGAATACCCCACTAGAGGAGGCATCCAACATCTCCTTGTCCTGACGAGAAAGCCTGGCATAAAAATTGGTAAGTATAATTTCCTTGGGGAGCTCATGGTTTGGGCATTTGAGCATCAGGGACTTCTGTCTCCCCCAAGCTTGAGCGATGCTCTCTCCGTCGCGAGACCAAAAGTTGTAGGTGTAATTCCCGTCTTGGTGAATTTCACGAAGAGGATAAAACTTTGCATAAAAGAGAGACATAAGCTCTGGCCATTCAAGCGAATCAGAGTTATCGAGTAGCTTATACCAATCTGAAGCTTTATCTTTGAGCGATATGGAGAATAATTTCTTCATGACGAACTCCATCGTCACACCTGCAAGCTTAAATAAAGAACATAATTGTGATAGATATAGCAGGTGTTCTCCCGGATGTCCTTCTCCTGTATAACGATTAGCCAAGACATAATCAACAATACCAGATGGTATTTTATAGGGCACAATTTCAGTAGGGGTAGGAGTGACCACCACAATCGTGGGGCGGCTCCTTACCAGCAACGAACCAACAGCACAAGAGTCCATAAGGACTGAAAAAAACAACAGAAAATAAAAGTTTCCTTACCGGCTTCACTTACCAATAGCGCTACACTCCCCGGCAACGGCGCCAGAAAAGCTCGTTGATGGCAGAGAAGTTAATAGGTTTAGTTGGGATGCCTTCCCTGTTAACCGCGCCACCCCCCACAAGTCTAGGGGATCAATTGTAGCTTTTCGATAAATAAGGATGTCGATCCCAACGAGGAGCAGAAGGTGTTGATAAGTGACACTGGATAAGGAAAGACTGCAAACACTCAAAGGTAAATATTTAGGGGTTTTGGTTTAAGCAACAGAAAAGTAAAGACGGGAAAAGTAAACAGGGTAACTGAGGAGTAGCAAGTGGCCCAATCCTTCTACAAGGATAAGCCTAGGAACTGAACTTATAAAGGCTAAAGCGTTCTCGAGAAAACACGGGAGAGATAGTCTAGTCACTTTCACCATACTCTGCCAAGTAATATGTATTGTGTGATAAGTCTCGGTGGGTGGATCAATGCTAGTACACCTTCTAGACTAAGATAAGTGTACTCTTATGATTACACACCTTGCAAGCATCCGCAAATACAAGGTAGTAATTAAGGCATAAGCCTAACCACAACATTACGATCAAGGATCCATAACTCCCTTGTGCGAAAGTCTGCGAACTGGGGTTCAGGTTTCTGTCACTCCGGCAACCCACCATAAGCATCCTGTGTGCACAATGTTTCCCTCTAGGCCCATTAAAGGTGAAGTGTTATGTGTTCGACTCACATAACACCACTAGAGAAATAACAACACAACTTAAGTATCACACAACACATAATACTTCAACATCATATGACTACTAACAACTAGACTGCTCCCATGTTCTCAAGAACTAAAGTAACTACTCACAAGACATAAAAGAGATCATGATCAGAGGTGATAAATAGGTGATGAACAATCTGGACACAATAATATTTCTCCAACAAAACTCAATAGCATTCACCACAAAGTAGTAATCAACACCAACAGAGTAGAGGGGATAGATAGTACGGATTAAAACACAAGTTGCAATTGTGAGATGAGATTGGATGTAGATGGAGATGGTGCTGATGTTGGGGATGATGTTGATGATGATCTCGATGATGCCCGTGACGATGATGATGATGATGGCGACGATCTCCCCTTCCGGGAGGTGATCTCCCCGGCGGAATCTCTCCGCCGGAGATTGGTTTTCTCCTCTGTAGGTTTCCGCACCGTGGCGGCGGCGTCTCGCGAAAGCAGCTCCTGTTTAGGGGTTTCTACCCCCAGGGGGTTATATAGGCGAAAGGGGGCACCAAGAGGGGCCACGAGGCACCCAGGAGGGTGCCTGGCGCGGCCAGGAAGGGGGGCCGCGCCAGGCACCCTTCTGGCTGCCTGGTGGGTCCCCTCACCTTCTCCTTCGGTGACTCCCAGTCATTTGGCAGAAAAATGATCCCCGTAAAATTTCATCGTATTTGGACTTGATCTGCTTCAGCAACTTGGTTTCCACTTCTTCACCGCTGAATCCTGGTTCTGCTGTTTCGGCACCGGAAAGTTGTAAACTGTGTAAAATAAGCCAAAACAACATAAGAACAACACTTTAAAGTGGAAAATATCAATGAATAAGGTGAAATCATAATATAAAATAGTGATGCTTTTTGGACGTACCAGACCCCAACTTACTTTGTGTGGGAGAGAAACACGCTCCACTCCAATCTAGAACACACCGTAGGATTTTCATACCTATCTTTCTCTTTCGTGTGTTCTTTATCTTTTCGTAGCTTCTGCCATGTTTAGTTTTAGTTTTATTGTTTGTCTTTAGCAAGAGCCTTTGCTTTTGTTTAGTTTGTTGCTGGAACTCTATTTAGTTTTCATGTTTATCTTGTTAAGAGAGTTGGTTGTTGCACTGAGTTGTGTCTTGTCTTGCAAGTAGGTAATTGAGGTTGCTATTTAATTGTAGTAGTAACTTGCAATAGTTTTGAGGTATTGTTGTGAGTAATGTTTGAACTTTTGGTGGTAAGAGCTCTAGCCTATTGGTGATAGGTGTCGTATTTTTATCAATCCGTGCTTATTTTCAAAACCAACAAAAACTAGTTGAGAACTCTACCTACTAGATGGATCACTAATATTTGGAGGGATCGGATATTAGAGTACACTCACGTACCATGAGTCGAGGATGCGCAAGGATAACCAAACCCCCATATACTCCTCCTCGGGGTACCTGTCTTTTTGTGAACCTCCTCATTAGATTGAGAGTTACCAATAATAAGTGCATGAGTTCTTCAGACTAATGTAAGTATTGAAAGTTGACACTTCCACATCCTCATATTTGCTTGCCTCTTCGGTACCGTGCATTGTCCTCTTCTCACCCCGAGAGTTGGCGTCCACCTCTCCGGTGCATCCAAACCCTTCGCATGATGCGCTCTTTCATCATAGATCTCCTTATATCTTTCCTCAAAACAGCCACCATACCTACCTATCAAGGCATTTCCATAGCCTTTCTGAGATATATTGCCATGCAACATCCACCTTCTCATGACATGATCTTCATGTCATACATGTGCCTGCTACACTGGCAGAGGCCTACATTTGCATACATCATCATAGCTGCATCTTCTTTATGTTGAGTACCTTGTAAAGTGTGAAGATCTTCTATACCTTCTTGTAAAATAGAGTGTTGCCCTTTAGTGAGGAAAATATCCCAAAGTGGACAAAAATAAAAGATCCCAAAGAGGACAAATGAGAGTTAAATAGAAAGATCCATTGAGGCTACCAAAAAATACACAAAAATAGAAGAAGAGAAATAAAAAGAAAAAGAGGGGAAACACTACTATTCCTTTTGAAAGATCCACAATCTTACTCCCTCTTATCCTTGTACTCCATAGAGATGATCATATATGCATATAGCTATGTGGTGACCTTCACACTATAGAACTTGGCTTCCATATTCCAAGGATGAGCCTCCTCAAACGAGCTCTAGGTCTTCCTGAGCGAGCAAGTTGGATGCACCCCCACTAGTTCAATTGGAGAGCTTACCTTAGCTCATATGTGCATCCGTTGCATGGCAATCCCTACTCATCACATCATATCTATCATTTGTCCTTTTCTCCTATGATAATGTGAGCCTTTCTCACACTTTTGTCTTCCTCCTCCACCATATTTCTCTCTTTTCCATCCTAAGTGTCAACTCTCGTGCTTACGCTCACCCATTGCATGAGTGCTCAAAATATCGAAAAGGAGTGGATCAAATTAACTTGTACCTGGATAGTGGTCTAGGGACGAGTCAAGATAAGATTCCAAAGAAGACCAAGTGTGAAAATTTAGTAGATTGAGTTCTCATGAAATATATTTTTCTCTCTCGTATTCCCATATCCCCCTTCTTGCACGCAAACACCATTTGGAGACATTCGAGTCACGAACAGCGAGAGCTCTTGCACCTAATGTTCTTATGTTGCTTGTTCCAATGCTAATATAGACTCTTGCATGTTATGAACTGAACTGAATTACATACTTTGGTTGCTTTACTTTCAAAGTCCTTATATGGTTGTTAGCATGTCACCATAGAAATTATACTTGTTATCATTTACCTACTCGAGGACGAGCAGGAATTAAGCTTAGGGATGCTGATACATCCCAAACGTATCTATAATTTCTGCTTGCTCCATGCATGTTTTGTGTGATATTGCTATTATCTAGATACACTTTCATACACTTTTGATCAGATTTGGACTAACTTATTAAATCAGTGCACCAAAGTGAAAGTTCCTGTTTTTTGCTGTTTTTCTATTTCAGGTTTCCCCCATATTAAAAATGCTCCAAAAATTCAGGAAAAATCAAATAAAAAATCAGCGTACCGAAAGCTTCCGGAACACCCGGGAGGGGCCAAAGGTGACCCACCAGGGCCCCAGGCTCCCTCCCGGCGCTCCCTAGGGTCGGGCTGCTCCAGGGGGGCGCCTGGGCCCCTGGTGGCCCCCCTGGCTCCCCCCTTTCTCCTATATATTCTCCATGATGCGAAACCTCCAAAGACAGAAACCCTTTTCGCGATCTCGCCTATGTTCCGCCGCCGCCGTGCTTCAAAGATCGGGAGCGCTAGCAGACCTCTTCTCGGAACCCTGCCGGAGGGAGGATTGACCTCCGGGAGCTTCCCCTCCACCATGGACGCTTCCCGGATGATCCGTGAGTAGTCTCCCTTGGACCATGGGTCCGTGATCAGTAGCAATATGATGCTCCCCTCCCCTCTTTGTTCTTCATGGTTTAGACCTCGTGAGCTACCCTACATGATCGAGGCACATATGTAATTTTCTGCTGTTGCTATGCTGAGTTTGCTGGGATGTGATGGATTATGAGACTATGTTCAGTTTGTGATTGAGTAATAAATTTGGTTCTTATCTTTTATATTTTTGTTCCTAAGTAATTCTTGCATATTCTCCGTTGCTGTTTCTTGCTTTGGCCAAGTAGTAGGTAGTGACTCCAAGAGGGAACATTATGCTTGATTGTGGGTTCATGCCCCCTGATGACACGCTTGAGTGACAGAAACATGAGTCTAGGGGATGTGATGTTGCCACAAGGGGGAAAACAACGATGCTTGTAACCGCGGTTGCAAGGATTATTTACTTTATGAAAAGTGTTTTTTAATGCAGTTCTCTGTTGCTTTGGGTTTGCACTTTGGGTGGGGCTCGCAACTTAATACTAGCGAGATGTTCTGGATATATATCTCAAGGTGGATGATTAGTAGTAGATGCAGGTGGATTTCGGTCTACTTATTTTGGCCTACCGCCCATGCTTTTGAGCCTCGTCCTTTCTTTGTAGCATAGATAGCATTGTGGTGTGTCTTTAATCCTGTCAATTGCCCAGCTGTAATTTGTTTACCTCGCATAGTAGTTTTATCGTCTTTTGGGTGAGAGAAATCACTAGTGAACATCACGGGACCCCGGTGCATATTCTCATCACTGTTTACACGCTATTTTATTTTGTGCTTTTACTTTCTAGCTTCTATCACCATTTTCATTATCCCTTGCATTTTATCCTTTGTAAACAAGAAGATCGGAGAGATTGACGACCTCTCTGAACTTCGTTGGGAGCAAATTTATTGGTGTCGTGTGCAGGTCCAGGCGAAGCAAGTGATTCTTTTCAGACGGCGCATCACTTGCGGAACCACCTACTTATCATTACCGGAGTCCTATGGGATACAAACCCGATCCTCTACATAGGGGAAATTTGCTGCTATCCTACATCTCACCTTCCACTTGGGGTAACCAACGAAGGGCGAGAAACCATTATCATCATCTCGCGCATCAAAGCCTTCTCCATCACAGTAATGGCGGGGCGGTTCCCCGCAAGAAAAGTACCAAGAGCAGAGTTGTCCATAAGGACTAATAGTGGAAACAACAAAATAAAATCAACACTTACAATGAAAAGTTTCCTTAATAATTTTACTTACCAATAGCGCTACGCTCCCCGACAACGGCACTAGAAAATGGTCTTGGTGACCCACAAGTGTAGGGGATCTATCGTAGCTTTTCGATAAGTAAGAGTGTCGATCCCAACGAGGAGCAGAAGGTATTGGTAGGTGAACTTGAGATAGGAATAACTGCAAGTACTGAAAGGTAACTTTTTATGGGTTTTTTGGTATAAGCAATAATAAGATAAAAGCAAATAAAGTAAATTGTAATAAGGTGCGGCAAGGTGGCCCTGTCCTTTTGCGCAAAGTATAAGTCAAAGGATCTAAAATTTTAAAGGCTAAAACATTCTTGAGGACTCACGTGAGAGATAGTCACATGCCTTCGCCATATTCAGTATCGGTACTATATTTTGTATTGATAAGTGTTGTGTGGGTGGACATATGCTGGTGCACTTTCTAGACTAAGAATAGCACACTCTTATGATTAAACCTCTTGCAAGCATCCGCAAATACAAGAGAGAAATTAAGGCAGAAGCCTAACCATAGCAATAAACTTTAGGATCCATCAATCCCTCGTGCAAAAGTGTGTGAACTGGGGTTTAGGTTTCTGTCACTCCAGCAACCCACCATAAGCATACTTTATACACAATGCATTCCCCTAGGTCCTTAAAAAGGCGAAGTGGTGTGTAGTCGACGTTCACACAACACCACTAGAAGAATAACACCACAAATTAAATATCAAACATCACATATTACTTCAACATCATATGACTACTAACAACTAGACTTCTCCCATCATTACAACTTGGATTGCAATGATGAGATGAGATGGGATGAATATGGAAATGGTGCTGATGGTGAGGATGATGTTGATGATGATCTCGATGATGCCCGTGATGATGGTGATGACGATGAGGACGATATCCCTCTTCGGGAGGAGTTCTCCCGGGCGGAATCTTCCTGCCGGAAAGGTCTTTTCTTCTCTGTAGGTTTCCACCACAGAGCGGCGGCAGAACTCCAGAACTCTTCTCTCCTTTGGGGGTTTTAGGTGACGAGGGACATATAGGCCAAAGGGGGGCTCCGGAGGTGGGCCCCACCTCCCAGGCGGGCAGGTGGCGCGGCCTGGAGGGGGGCCGCGCCACCAGGGCGCCTGAGAGCCTGGTGGCCCCCCTTCGAGTGTCCTTCGGCCATTCTTTGTTATTTCTTCTGGAAATTATACCCCGTGATTTTTCAGGTCATTTGGAGATGTGCTGATATGACCACTTTATGTGCACTTTTCCCTGCTGATTCCTACGTTTGATGTTTCGGCACTGGAAAGTTGCAAATTGTGTAAAACAAGACAAAACACCAGAAGAACATCATCATATTATGAAATATATCAATGAATAGAGGTAAAACTATTATATAAAATAGTGATGCATTTTGGACGTATCAGTTGCCTCCCAACAAGCGCTTTCTTTTATGCCTTTTAGCTAGGGCATGAGGATTATAAAAGATGCTCTCATAAGAATAAGAATTTGACGCAAAAAAAAGCATCAAGAAGCAAATACGAAACACATTTAAGTCTAACCCGCTTCCTATGCATAGGAACCTTGTAAAGAAATAAACCATGAAAGCACAAAGTAACAAGCATAGGAAAGTAAAACAAGAACAACTTGAAAATTTTCATCTTAAAGAGAGGTGTTTTTGTAAGATGAAAGTTTTTATAACCAAGCTTTACTCTCTCAAAGTAATTTTCAGTAGCATCGTGAACAACATCAAGAATATAACTATTACATAAAGCATGTGTTCATGACCTACAAGCACAAGTGTATAGTTTTCAACACAGTTTTTAGGATCATAAGATAAATGCAACCCATCACATTGATCCTTAATAAGAGCAAAATTCTCCAGAATATGAGTTGGATATTTCAAAAGGATAATAGGATAATCAAGTGTTGGTGCAATAGCAACAATTTCATGCTTAACATAAGGAACTATAACAAGTTCATCTTCGTAAGCATCATCCATAGTGGCATCATGGTCATCAACAAAGCACATATCAAGATCTTCAGAAAGGGATGTATCAAGTGAGTCCTCGGAGTCATAGGATTCCTCATCATAGCAACCATTGGCTTCTTATTGGGAAGAAAAAAATTTGTTTGTAAAATCCTTAATATAATCATTGCAAATATAATTCTCAAAGAAATAAGCAAGAATTGCAAGGTTTTCGGACTTGTTAATAGTATCATAATACTATTCAATCAAAGAAGCAATCTCATATGCACCCTTAAAAGCAACAATCTCTTCAATATTTTCAACATCAAAGTAATCATAAACACCTTTATCATCAGAAGATAGGATCTCATTCTCATTAAAATCACATTAGAAAGCAAGGTGTTTACGATCTATTTCAGAGCAACAAGTAAAATCATAAATATGGCACAGAGATTCAGCATAGCAATGTGAAGTTTGTATTTGATCCCATAAGTGTTTCCCTTTCTGAGATATGCGGTGCCGCGTATATTGAGCATACTCACCCAATTATTTTCCCTCAACCAAGTCGGTTGGGTTTTTAGTGAGAGCACAAATTGATCGAAGACGATCCAAGTGAAACATGTCCATCCTACCATATTTGGGTGGTTCCACACCCATGGTAAAGATAGCCTCAGTAGGCAGACAAGGAAAAAGGGTAGCAACTATTTTTTTGGTTTTTCATATATGACACACAACCAAAAGCAAAAACTGGAAAGTAAATTAACAAGACTAAAAGCAAAGATAAAAGATAGTGTGCAACTCCCCTATCTTAAAGAGTGGAGTCCTCGTCAACGGCGCCAAAAATAGCTTGATGGCACTGAAGTAGTGCTCCTCGTTGGTTACCCCAAGTGGAAGGAGAGATGTAGATAGTGTCTAATTTACCTTACACGAGGATTGTATGGATTATTGATTCCAGGAGGACTCCAAGGATCGACAAGTAGGTGTCAACGACGCTAGAAAATTTCTTGATGACGCGAGAGTTGACGTGGACCTACACACAGAAACAAATAACTTTGCTCCCAACGAGTACAGAGGGGTTTTCAATCCCTCCGGCCTTGTCGTTTACAAAGGATCAAACACAAGAGGATAGTGATAGTGATAATTGAAACTGAAAGTAAAAACGGTAAATAAAGTGGAGGTGTAAACAGTGGTGGAAATATGGACCGGGGTGCCATGATGTTCACTAGTGATGTCTCTCTCCCAAAAGACGATAAACAACTAAGTTGGGTGAACAAATTACAGCTGGGCATTTGACATAAGTATAAACGCACCGCAATGCTAATTATGCTACTTGAAAGTAAGAGGCTCAAAAGTATGGGAAGTACGTCAAGAGAAGTAGACAAAAATCCATCTGCATTTACTCACTCATCATCCACCTTGAGATATCTATCCAAAACATATCGCCGGTATTAAGTGGAGAGCCCCACCCAAAGTGTAAACTCAAAGCAACAGACAATTGCATTAACAATCTATGTGTATGGTAAACAATCCTAGTAACCGCGGCTACAAGCACCGTTGTTTTCTCCCTGGTGGAAACAACACATCCCCTAGTCTCATGTTTCTTTCACACAAGTTAGACATAAGGGGGCATGAACCCACAATCATGCATAACGCTCCCTCTTGGAGTTACTATCTTGTCACGACCCTCTTTTAGGTATGTGCTAGGGTTAGCAAGTAACTTTGCATCATGTTAAAAATTTCAAAAGAAATTGAAATGGGAGAAGAAACCCCCCCCAGATGAATTTAATTCAAATGGCCAGAATAAAAGTTGCTCCAAAAATTCATTTTGCATTTTTGAAAAGTCTCATAAATGAGTGTGATCACATATAAAGTGATTTGGATTCAAACCCATGCTCATAGATTTTTCAAATATTCAAACAAGAGCTTGGAATTAAATTTAAACCCCTATTTGAATTAAAGTTCAAATAATTTGAATTTTAAAAATGTCCAAACTTTAGAAGTGGCTAGCTATTTTTATTTTGAGGCCCTATTAAAATTTGGAGCATTTATAAAAATACTTTGCTATTTTTTTAGCAAGGTAAAACAAATTGCAGAAAAGAAAAAGGAAAAAAGAAACCCAGCCCAAACCTACAAGCCTCGGGCCCAACTAGTTCCCCACGGCCCAGGCCCACTCCTACCTCCTTGTCGTCTTCCTCTGCGTCGGAAAGCACCTCGGTGGCGAGCTCGCCGCCGCGCACGCCACCAAGGCAACCCCAGGCCACACGGGGCCTCATCTACGCGCCACGGAGACGCCCAGAGGGCCCCTGCCACCTCCCCCTCTCACCACTTCCTCTCTGCCTCTCCTCCTCGCCGTTCTCGCGCAACCAGAAGCTCAACGGAGCACAGCACCGTGCACCATCGTCGCCAACGGCAGCCACTCGCCGCGCAAGCATGTCCAGGCGCACCCCCGCTGAAGACCTCGTCGAGTAGCGCTTCCAATCGAGACGAGGGGCCCCTGGAGACGCCGCCGGCCTCAATTCCTCGCCGCCGGTCGCCGAGGAGCTCAACGGCGATTGCGCCATCGTCCGGTGCCCTCCGACCTTGTCGTCCTCTCCTTTCGCTCCGGGGTGAGCTGTAACATCCCAAAATTCTCCGAATTTTGGAATGTTAATCAAATTAAATAGATAATGATTGTTTGATGTGTTTGATTTTCTCTGGGATTTAAAACTTTTGGGGTTTATTGAATATTAAAACGAGAGGGAATAAAATGACTTTCCCTAATATTCACAATTGGTGTTTTTAGAATTTATTATTTTAAAACAAAACCAACAAAATAAAATGAGAGAAGGTAATATGACTCCTTCAACTTATTAAAAGTTTGGAAAAGGTTTTAAATCTTTATTGGAATTCTTTTGATTATTCAAAATATTTTTCAGCTAAAGGAAAATTCATTTGAGAGGATATAAGATGACTTATCCCCTTTTTAAATAAAGTTGGAAATATTTAGAATATTATTTGAAAGTTTTTAAAATTTATTTTGAGTATTACAAATAACTCAAAAATTATTTTTGGGATTTTATAATACCAAGAGATTTTTTATTTCATTGAAATGATTTATTAAATATTTTAAAAGAGTTGAAAAAGTATTCCAATGGGATATTTTATTTTTACGAAATTATTTATTGGTGTGGCAATTTTAAAATTTATATTTTATTATTTAGAAATGGTTTGTCAATGCATTTGACCAAATAAAAATACTTTAAATAATTTCTTGGACTTTATTTGATTTATGAAAAATATTTTATATTTAAATAAAGTATTTAGAAAATGTTTTTATTTTTATTTTACTTTTTGGAAAATATTTTCATTGCATAATTTTATTTATATTATTTGATGAATTTAGAATTTTATTTCATATTTTTCAGAGTTACGGTTATTTTTATTTTATTGTTTGAAGTTACGGTTTTTAGTTAAAAAAAATCCGTAGCGTCTGGCCCAGGAGATTGTTTCCGCTCACGAGCACAATTGAAGTCCAAGTCGGGCCCGATTTGGTTTTTTTTCTCCAGCCTATATATAGAATTTAGTATTTCTGTTTAATTTCTTTTTTTCTTTTCTCCAAACAAAAAAAAACCGAAACCCTAGCGAGACCCGCCGCCGGGCCCCGCCGGGCCGCCGCCGCCGCCGTCCGCGCCCGCGCCCTCGGCCGGCAGCCCACGCCGCGCGCTGCGCCCGCGCCCCACCCGTCGTCGTCATCGCGCCGCGCCGGCAGCCCAAGGCAACGCCGCCCGTGCGCCCCACGCCGGAACCGCCGCCGCTACGGTGGCCGGGCCGGCCACGCCGCCGTCCGGGCGCCTCGCAGGCCGCCACCAGCCGCCTCCCCTCGCGCCTCCCCACCTCCACGCCGGAGCCACGCCCTCGCCGGAGCCGCGCCAATCTCGCCGGAGTTCGGAGTTCGCCGGAGTATCAAGTTCAGATCTGGGCGAGGACCCGATTGCTTTTTGCGAAAAAAAACTTTATTCGCAAACAAGCCCCTGTTGGCAAAAAACCCCCCGTTCTCGCGCCCGCGATATCTCCGCAACCGTAAGTCGGATCGCGGTGAATCTTTTTGCTACGCGCTCGTGTTATTCTGTACTTTTGCATGGTATAAAGTTTTGCACACTTTGCACACTTTTTAATTTGAAGTTATTTCAAATTCAAATTCAAATTCCGGTGGCCGTATCTTTATACCGTTGATCCAAATCGAGTGATTCTTTTTGCGTTGGATCACTCGTGTCGTGTACTTTCTGTTTATATCATGTGTACATGAAAATTCACAAGTTTATTGATCTGTCTAAATTCAAATTCAATTCGATTTTGCACCTGCTATGACCTGTGTTGTAGTATTCCGTTTCACGTGATTCTTTTTGCGTATTGGATCATATGAGACATCTTATCGGCAATATCCACATACCCTTCATATTGCTATGATCTTTACCTTGATTTCATAATGCCTTGATCATACTCTTGTATCGACAATTCCTTATCCGTTGACTCTCTCAAGTTCACGTTCCACCGATCACCTTCGAGCACATCCACACCTTTGCACTTCAAAACCTTTTGTTTTGTTGCTAAAACTTTAGTGATTGTTTTGTTGATCTTATGTTTTGTCCTTGTGGTGTGATTGCTTATTGAGTTCTTTCGTTGACGATAGATGGCTCGGAGTGTGACGAGTAGAGTTGACTGGAACGTGAGAACGAAGATCTTCATCGAATGTATAAGGCAAGTGATGCTTTGACCATACTCATACCTATATTTTCTATATGCATTATTTTAGGAAATATCACTCTATTGCATGATAGGTAGTTTACTTTACTGTTGCTGCAAAACCAGTTAGGATAGCCAAATGTTTTGACTTGTCTACCGTAGATCAACCTAGCCGTGTTGTTGCTTGATTGCTATTGCTTTGTAGACGTGGTTTGGGTTGTGAGAATTCATGGAGCGCATGTGAGCTATTAAATAAACTGTGTAGCAACTTTAATATAATAGAAATCACTTCTGGACGGGCGGGTTGCATCCCAGTAGTTGTGGCTCGGTTGAGGACAGTGCCAGGGTTAAATGCACCCAATGGTTGTTTTGGTGGTGAACCGGGTGCGTCATGGCGAGTACCCTCTGACGCAGTGGGCGCCGTCCAGGCTCAAAAAGATCAGACAGGCAATATTACTAGTAGCTTCCGTGTACAGCCACTAGCTATATGGGCTCTGGCTTAGCACGAGTACGTTGTGGGGAACCTGGCCCTGGTAGCTAGCTGATGTAGATGTGTGGTTAGGTGTACCGGCTACCAAAGGGTGGAGGCAACCTCTTCAGAAAGTCTTTGTCTCAATCTTCGGGTTGAGTCCAGTGGGGAACGTGTACAACCTCTGCAGAGTGTATAAACTGATCATGATTAGCCGTGTCCACGGTTACGGACGAACTTTGAGCAACTAGTCAGTACTGTTGATGAATGATCTTGAAAAATGAACACTTAATAATAATTTGGTGGGGACAAGAGTAGCATGGGTTGCTGTGTGTTTCAGGTAGAATTCAACTTAAAATTTTTGACTAGTTTAGTTCAGGAGAAAATTGGCTTTCTGCAAAACTAAACCACAAGCTTTTCCTTTGACTTACCTTGCATGTAGCTGTAGGTCCTTTATATAAACTTTCCTGTGTCACTTGCCGTACAAATCAGATGTACTGACCCATTGTCGGGCTGTAACCTTTGGTGTTGCAGGTTTTTCAGACGATCAGTAAGGTGCGTTTAGGGGTTGCGAGTCTACACTCAGCATGTTCGCATGTGGCTGTTGATGGGACTCCACGTTATTTCCTTTTGCTTCCGCTATATTTATATTGAATAAGCTAGCCTTGAGCTATGCAACTTGTTATTTATTTTACTCTGGATGATACGTTGTAATAATGATGCACTTGTACTTTGATATACATCTATAATACTGTGTGTGCCAGCGAGTTCGATCCAGGGACTGGCACTTGAGCACAGAGACTTCAATTCGGTGTGAATTGGGTCGTTACAGATGGTATCAGAGCAGTGTGTTGACTGTAGGTCGTGACCCTAGAAAATGGATAGAAAAAGCCATAGGAACAAAGATATTTTATCACTCTTTGATTACTTACTCTCTCACTAGTATTTCTCATCTATTATTCATCTTCTAAAACTTCTCATCTTGTTTTACTGTAAATACCCCTCTGAGTGGTTTACCCCTGAAGATAAGACATTTGAGAAGAACATCATCAACCTCGGGGATCAATTGGAGTTATGATTACCGGAAATAGAAGGAATAACCTACGGTGATCAATAAGTTTGACACTGTGAGAGGAACCTTTAAGATCAGCTTAGCTGAGAAGGATGAAGCTTAAAATCAGACCATCACCTTTTATGTGAAGTTAGATGAACGAATTTCGCGTAGCATGATGAGATCGTATTTCTTGCACATATGACCTTACTCTAGGTGTTGTTTGGGTGTTTTGACTTTTGTGACTGTATTGTTCGTTGTTATGTGTTACTGTCGAACGTAGGTGTTTTTGCCGCTGTCTTGTTTGAGTGCGTATGTTTGGTGTTATCTTTTGTTGTTGTCTTGTCGGTGTTATAGTTTTTCCTAACCCTCGTCGTTTGGGCTCAATAGATGGAGTATGAAGTAGGACTCGCCTTTTCTGGGGCGATGTCGAGACTGAAGGTGGAGCAATGGATCCGTAATATGGAGGAGAATATGGAGCATAATGTAACAGCCCACATGTGATAAGCTATCAAACACCATGTAATTGTAATTCCTCTGTTGGACTTGTAACTTGTCATGGTGGATGTTATTGAGATTTCATGTGATGATCTTAATTGACATTGGGATTGGAGTCATGTTGAGTTGTTTTCCTTTGCATCCAAAGTGGCTCAAGAAAGGATATTGTTGGAATTTACCTTGTCACATGCTCACTCCACTTGATCCCAATCTTGGCCAAGCCTTTTCTTTTGCCTTTGCAAGGGTTTTAAAACCCTCAAAGCATTTTTGCCACCACCAAAAACAGTAGCCCTAGTTCAAAGTGTTTTTGAATTCAAAAAGGGGCCACATTTTTGTTGTTGCCTAAATTGGTCAAACCAATTTTGAAAAATCTAGAAAAATACAAGGATTAAGAATTTCAAGCTCATGGAATTTTGAACCTTCTATTTTTCTCTCCAAAACTCTTCAAAGTCCTTTTCTATTTAATTTTTAAATGGAAAAGGGTACTGTTTTGCTTTTGGATATTTTTCACTGCATGCAAAATTGTTCAAATCAATTTTGGGTGATCAATCATCTTTTAGGGGATTTTAGAAAATATGTGGAATATTTTTCCTTGCCCCTATGCTTTTCTTCTTTTCTTTTTCTTCTCTGCTGCTCTTTTCTTTTGGAAAAAGGGCCCTGTTCCTCCCTTCTCACCTCCAGCCCAGCTGGGCCGCCCGATTCAGCCCACCTGGAGCCGCCTGTTTCTTTTCCTTTTCCCCTCTCTCTCTGCCAGCCGGACCCCACCTGTCATCCCCCTCCTCTGCTTTTTCTCCCCCCTCACGCACATGGTGCCCGTGGAGGAGAGGCCCTCCTTCGTCCACGTCGCCTCTTCCCCTCTCCTTTATATGAGCCCCCTGGCTCCCCCCTAACCCTAGCTCCACTCCTCGGCCGCCGCCGCCTTCTCCCGTTCCCCCTGCCTCTGCATCCTGCCGGAGTCGCCATGGACAGGAGGTCCATGGCCTGAGTTATCCTGCACGGCATCGACCCCGTCTTCGTTCACGTCGTCGTCTGGCACACCGGCGACCTCTTGCCGAGCCACCCGAGTCGTCGCCCCGCTGTGAGCTCGCCGACCCCCTCCCCTGTTTCTTCAAGAAGCAGTTTCCGTCGTGATTTTTTTCCGTCGAGTAGTGGCTCCTGCACGTAGCACGTCGAGACGTGGCGTGTGGCAAAACGAGTTCCGGGCACATCCAGCTGCGACGGGGTGAAGCCTTAGCGATCCCGGCGAGCCGTGCAAGATGCGGTGGACGCCGGAAGTTCCTCGCTAGCGAAGCTGCAGTCTGAACTCGTCAGACAGCGGTCAAGCCGCTCCTTTTCTTCAGACCGCGCCCGATCGACTTCGATTCCCGCGTGATGTAGATCACCGTAGCAGGACGGAGACGGTGCAGCGTTACTTCATTTGATTGGAGTCCTGGATCAACTCCAACGGGAGCAAGATCCCTCCTTTCTTCCTGTCGGCAGCCGACTGAACTTGGGATTCAGTTTCGTGTTCAGTTCAGCAAGCACCCCGTAGCTAGTTGATATTCAGTGCGAGCCGTGTTCTGTCAAAATCCGATCAGTAGCCGAGGTGGTAGCGTGCTTGGAGTGGAGACGCGCGGTGCGGGGTCCGAATCCCCCTGGGGTCGATTTAACCCCCAAATTTTTGTTCTTTTGAAGCGTGACCGTGGTAGCAACTGGGCCTGGCCCGTTAGCTTTAGCGCACCAGGCGGCAGGGAGCAGCAGTGGGCTGCTGGCCGAAGCCAGCCCAAGCTGGCTGGGCTGCCCTTTTCTTTTATTTATTTATTTATTCTTTTCTTTTCTGTTTTATTTTATTCAAGTTTGAATTCAAATTCAAACTAGACTTTCACCCCCTGTTCAAATTGAGGCATGCCTTATATCAATTTAGGGTAGCTCGAGCTACTGGTCAGCATGGTGGGAAGCATTTTGCATTTGAACCCCTATGATTTTGAAGCTTGGTCATTTTTGGAAAAATGCCCCCCCTGCAAATTCCTGGTATGGCAAAGTTTGTTCATTTTTTTCAAATTAGCCCATGCCATATATGAAATGGGGGTAGTTTTACACAAGTAATTGCATGGTGATGATGATTTGTTCATCTGAACCTTTTCAAAATTCATGAGGTGCAATTTTGCACTCAGCCCCCTGAACTTCAGCTGAATTTGCAACTGCCCTTGCAAGTTCAAACCGAGACATGTCATATATGTTTTTGGGGTGCCTTTCTGCAAGGAGTTCAGTAGTGATGTTTTCATGTTGTGTTGTGCAACTTTTGAGACAAGGTGTGATCCCTGGTGCAGAAGTTTTCAGATCTGCCTGTCTGCAACATTTCAACTTCAGTGCATTTGAAATGTTGTTCATCGAATCTTTTCAAGTCTGTTCCAAGTCATCTTCTTCTTCAAGTCAGCCCTATCATATTGTCAAATGTATAGTGGCTGGCCTCAAACCTTTGTTGCCTTCCTGTGTGTCAATTTCACCGACACTACTCCGTCTCCGGAATCATTGTTTTACTTTCATGTTATTTAAGCTCTTGTAATGCTTGTTGATCATGTCATGCATATCATGCTATTTACACCTAAATTAAGGCTCATACCAAAGCCATTGCAATGTAAATAAAATGCACATGAAAGTGATGACTTGTCGTCATCACCTTCATTTAAACTTGACTAGACAGGGTCACATCATGTAAATAAAACTTGAACATGCCATCCTTGTTTGAGTTCCTTCAGTTGCTTACTTGTGTACCCTTTTCTTGCCGGTATCTTACGTTAGCACCTGAGACCGCCGAGGAGACTTACGTGGAGCTGTCCGACACCGAGCCCGAGGGTACCGTGAGTGCTGCTTCGACTACCTTACCAGGCAAGGGGGAGATCTGTGTCATTACTTTATAACTTTCTTCTCATGCCTAGCTGTAGATCTAGAACGTTGTTACTTGATCCTATCTACCTTATATGCCATGTTAAAACCTATACAGCCATGATCCCCACGTCCCAGCAAACCTTTGTACTGCTAAGTTACCGCTGCTCAGCCTTTGCTTAGTATGGATAGGGAACTTGCTGCTTGCCCTATATGTTTATGGTTGGGATATCATGCTATAAAATAAGTTGGTTGATATTTATTATTATTAAATGATGTTAATTTATATTCGACGAAGGGTGGAAGGCTGGACTATTCCCGTCTGGTGCTTTGTTCCATTTGAGTCACCTAGGACCCGAGTTCCGAGTATTGTGTTTCTTGACGAGCGTGCCTAATCGTGTGTGGGGTTTTATGGGGCCCCCTTGTCTTACCTACCTAGCTTCGTACATTCTAGTGGTGGCCCAAGCTGATTTACATTTGCACCGTGTGTGTGCTGGTTGGATCCCCAGTTGTTTCCAAACCAAACCAGGGCAAGGAGGACATAGTTTCTTGGCTGGCCCAAACAGACCGGCTGAGGACCCGGTCTCATAAGAGAACTAACCGGTAATCCAAACCCGAGTTATACGGTAGAGTCCGATTCGAGAGCGTGGCCAGCTTTTGAGTTGGGTGTCGACTCCCCGGGGGCCACCCGGATATGTGTGTTGTTAGTTAGAGGGACTCTGACGTTCCGGAGTTTCAGGCGCTTACCTAGCCAAGTGGAAACCGGGCGTACATGCGACGTCTATAATGGACAGTTGGTACACCCCTGCAGGGTAAATCTTTTCGAAAAGCCGTGTCCGCGGTTATGGACTACTTGAGACCTACTCCTTGTTCATAGAATAACATCAATTGTAATCGTACTATAAAACTTGACAAACCGTGTGCGTGCCTTGGTTGTCTTTCTTCGTCCAAGGGGACCGAGAGGGAAACGAGGTTGTGTTATGTTTGCGTAAGTAGGTGGATAGCCGACCTATGACACGTTGTCAACGTAACTTCTTGGATCTCATCTCTATTCTGATAGAACGTGTAGCCACCATATATGCTAGTACGGCTGCAACCTGTCTATGTCTTTACCTTACCTGTAGCGTTAGTTTTTCCGTAATGACATGTTCTCACCCCCGTTTACATTTCTGTTTTTACCGCTTTGCCTGATCGGCCACTGCAGTGGACTACTACCTCGACCCCAGCACCGGACGTTACTTCGTGGAGGTGCCCCCGGAGGATGACGACGAGTACGAGTACCTCGACCAGTAGGATCTTATAGTTGGGTTCAGACGTTCCCGTGGGTGGATATTCATGTGTAGCCCTCTCTAGGGAAATTTGGATCTTGACCGTACCCGGTCCATACTTTGCTTCCGCTTGATGTATTGATGAGATGTACTCATGATATTGTTGTATTATTTAGACAGTGGCGTTGTAAGCCCTGCTCTATTATTTTTCTATATGTATTTCCTTTCCTGTAGAGTTGTGTTTTCATACCTGTTGTCGAGAATCCGGCAGCGACACGAGTGCGAGTGTCGTGCGCCGGTGGCGTTTGATGCGCTTCTAACTCCGACCGGACGCGAAAGAGACTAGTTAGAGTTAGTACCGCATCAGGGGTCTTACACGTAACAAGGTTGGAAGTGAGGACATGGTCCCCTATGCTGTTAAGTACTTGGTAGAAGAGGCTGCTACTTGGTGGAGGATTCACCAAGCGATTGACGAATCATGAAGGAAAATTTCTTGGAAGGAGTTCACTAAGATTTTGTTGGGGCCTCGCCTCGTCACACCGATGCAAAGAACGGTAACCCTTAAGAGGATCCGTGCCTGTACAATTTGTGGAGAAACAGGGCACTCCTATGAGGGACACCAAGATGGATGTCCCTATTGTGAATAAATTCACTCGGGTGAAGAATGCTCCACTGCTCAAGTCACGTGTTTCGTGTGTGAATGAACTGATCATTAACCCGCTCAGTGTCAAATTTTTTATCGTGACACAACAAGTGGTTCAACATCAAAAGGAAGAAATGAAGAAAGCTATCCAAGAATTGAAGGAAGCATCCGTGAAAAAGAAAAAGAAGGACATTAGCCACATTCAGTGTTTCCGGTGCAGGAACATGGGACACTACAGCAATATGTGTCCCGAATTGAAGAGAAAGAAGAAGATGTGAACATGGGAGCAAAGACGTCGACATATTGAAGCTTATGTTTTGCTATTGGAGGACAGACGTTCGTAGGTGTGCACTAAGTGTACGGTGGTACCTTTTCATGTTAGTTGGAGATGTGGATCGATGCATGTTTTGCTGTGGATTAACTAGATGTTTTATGTCATGATTGTTTTGTTTGGTTTTGCTTGTGGCCTTGACTCTGTTATGTCTTTGATCGATGTGGTGTGTGGCCCTTTGTGTTTCTTCTATGCGAGTAGAATAAGTTTACGTTTCATTAGACCCTCATCTATTTAGTATGCTTCAAGACTAAAGAAGACACAACAAAAAGAAGAATAACTGGACGAATGACTCAACGATATGAAGATTGTTTCGTCATTTCAAAAACTGAAGCTACCGGCATTGAAGACTTGAAGACCTGGAAGATTAAAAGTTCTACCGTTAGATCGTTTCTGTGAGCTGTCATTTCTTGTTTTACCGGCAGCTACACATCAAAACTTATATTTCAAAACTAGTGTGATGTTTGTATGGGTATCCATACCCCTCTACCTTCTGTCCCCTCATCCTCATCCCTAACCTGAAGAAGCTACTACAATGGCTGCTAATGTCAAGGCTCGAATAAAGAGGGATGCAACCAATGATGAGCTCAAGTTAACCCCGTGTGCCAGGATCTTACAACAAGCAAGCACAATCTTGCTGAAGGAAGAACTCTGGAGGAAGTTGTAGTCCACCAGTATACGTTTTTAGCCGTTTGCGAAAACCTGAGAGTTGTGAGGAAACGATAGATGTTTTGTTTGGCTTGCAAAACCATGGATTTATCTGAACCCAGTTCAGGATACGGAGGACTTCTGCAATGCTTGTGAGGATGACCGAGTGTTAGATTGCGAGATTCACTAAACCATATACAAGGTAATGATATGGGTGCGGAATGGATTGGCCCCCATGACGACTACCCTTATTATTCGCTCTTGCTATGCGGGATAGTAAATCTTGAGTGACTTACCTTTAGCAGAGAGACGACGATGTAAAGCCTAAACCATAGAATGGTACGATGTGTGACCCCTGTAGGAGTTTACCGTTTGTGTTATACGGTGAGTATAAACCAAGACCATTTGCTGCAGGTATCCCGTAGAAGTATTCTTGATGACCACCATGAGAAAATCGATAGTTGTTTAGTAAAGGCGTCTAACCTATCATCCATGAAGTCTCGGTACTTGGAAGACCACTCTCTTGCTATGGAATGGAAACCTCAAAGGAGGAATTCGTGAAACGTCGAAGACCAAAGGTGAAATATTTATGAAGAATGTCATCGATGGATTAAGATATTGGAAGCCTGCACTTGTGATGAAGAATTCCATGCCCCAATGGAGTATGAAGATTATGTGTGAGGAGCTCGCTGAGGGAGCAAGATTTTGAAGACCACGTCGCATTCCTTTTAAGGGTGGTAGCACCCTAGCTCATCGGTGGATCGATGGACTGTCATGAAGACCCGAACCCTAACCTTTCTCTCTAGCCTTCTCGAATCTCGAGGAAGAGATTCCTTTCAAGGGTGGTAGTGTGTAACATCCCAAAATTCTCCGAATTTTGGAATGTTAATAAAATTAAATAGATAATGATTGTTTGATTGATGTGTTTGATTTTCTCTGGGATTTAAAACTTTTGGGGTTTATTGAATATTAAAACGAGAGGGAATAAAATGACTTTCCCTAATATTCACAATTGGTGTTTTTGGAATTTATTATTTTAAAACAAAACCAACAAAACAAAATGAGAGAAGGTAATATGACTCCTTCAACTTACTAAAAGTTTGGAAAAGGTTTTAAATCTTTATTGGTATTCTTTTGATTATTCAAAATATTTTTCAGCTAAAGGAAAATTCATTTGAGAGGATATAAGATGACTTATCCCCTTTTTAAATAAAGTTGGAAATATTTAGAATATTATTTTAAAGTTTTTAAATTTTATTTTGAGTATTACAAATAACTCTAAAATTATTTTTGGGATTTTATAATACCAATAGAGTTTTTATTTCATTGAAATGATTTATTAAATATTTTAAAAGAGTTGAAAACGTATTCCAATGGGATATTTTATTTTGACCAAATTATGTATTGGTGTGGCAATTTTAAATTTTATATTTTATTATTTAGAAATGGTTTGTCAATGCTTTTGACCAAATAAAAATACTTTAAATAATTTCTTGAACTTTATTTGATTTATGAAAAGTATTTTATATTTAAATAAAGTATTTAGAAAATGTTTTTATTTTTATTTTACTTTTTGGAAAATATTTTCATTGCATAATTTTATTTATATTACTTGATGAATTTAGAATTTTATTTCATATTTTTCAGAGTTACGGTTATTTTTATTTTATTGTTTGAAGTTACGGTTTTTAGTTAAAAAGAAAAATCCGTAGCGCCTGGCCCAGGAGATTGTTTCCGCTCACGAGCACAATTGAAGTCCAAGCCGGGCCCGATTCGGTTTTTTTTTCTCCAGCCTATATATAGAATTTAGTATTTATGTTTAATTTCTTTTTCTTTTCTCCAAAAAAAAACCGAAACCCTAGCGGGACCCGCCGCCGCCAGGCCCCGCCATCGGTCCCCGCGCCGCCGGCCACGCCCGCGCCGCGCGCTGCGCCTGCGCCCCACCTGTCGTCGTCGTCGCGCCGCGCCGGCAGCCCACGACAACGCCGCCCGTGCGCTCCACGCCGGAACCGCCGCCGCCACGGTGGCCGGGCCGGCCACGCCGCCGTCCAGGCGCCTCGCAGGCCGCCACCAGCCGCCTCCCCTCGCGCCTCCCCACCTCCACACCGCAGCCACGCCCTCGCCGGAGCCGCGCCCACCTCGCCGGAGTTCGGAGTTCGCCGGAGTATCAAGTTCAGATCTGGGCGAGGACCCGATTGCTTTTTGCGAAAAAAACATTATTCTCAAACAGGCCCCTGTTGGCAGAAAACCCCCCGTTCTCGCGCCCGCGATATCTCCGCAACCGTAAGTCGGATCGCGGTGAATCTTTTTGCGACGCGCTCGTGTTATCCTGTACTTTTGCATGGTATAAAGTTTTTCACACTTTGCACACTTTTGAATTTGAAGTTATTTCAAATTCAAATTCAAATTCCGGTGGCCGTATCTTTTATACCGTTGATCCAGATCGAGTGATTCTTTTTGCGTTGGATCACTCGTGTCGTGTACTTTCTGTTTATATCATGTGTGCATGAAAATTCACAAGTTTATTGATCTGTTTAAATTCAAATTCAATTCGATTTTGCACCTGCTATGACCTGTGTTGTAGTATTCCGTTTCACGTGATTCTTTTTGCGTATTGGATCATATGAGACATCTTATCGGCAATATCCACATACCCTTCATATTGCTATGATCTTTACCTTGATGTCATAATGCCTTGATCATACTCTTGTATCGACAATTCCTTATCCGTTGACTCTCTCGAGTTCACGTTCCACCGATCACCTTCGAGCACATCCACACCTTTGCACTTCAAAACCTTTTGTTTTGTTGCTAAAACTTTAGTGATTGTTTTGTTGATCTTATGTTTTGTTCTTGTGGTGTGATTGCTTATTGAGTTCTTTTGGTGACGATAGATTGCTCGGAGTGTGACGAGTAGAGTTGATTGGAACGTGAGAGCGAAGATCTTCATCGAATGTATAAGGCAAGTGATGCTTTGACCATACTCATACCTATATTTTCTATATGCATTATGTTAGGAAATATCACTCTATTGCATGATAGGTAGTTTACTTTACTGTTGCTAAAAAATCAGTTAGGATAGCCAAATGTTTTGACTTGTCTACTGTAGATCAACCTAGCCGTGTTGTTGCTTGATTGCTATTGCTTTGTAGACGTGGTTTGGGTTGTGAGAATTCATGGAGCGCATGTGCACTATTAAATAAACTGTGTAGCAACTTTAATATAATAGAAATCACTTCTGGACGGGCGGGTTGCATCCCAGTAGTTGTGGCTCGGTTGAGGACAATGCCGGGGTTAAATGCACCCAATGGTTGTTTTGGTGGTGAACCGGGTGCGTCATGGCGAGTACCCTCTGACGCAGTGGGCGTTGTCCAGGCTCAAAAAGATCAGACAGGCAATATTACTAGTAGCTTATGTGTACAACCACTGGCTATATGGGCTCTGGCTTAGCACGAGTACGTTGTGGGGAACCTGGCTCTGGTAGCTAGCTGATGTAGATGTGTGGTTAGGTGTACCGGCTACCAAAGGGTGGAGGCAACCTCTTCAGAAAGTCTTTGTCTCAATCTTCGGGTTGAGTCCAGTGGGGAACGTGTACAACCTCTGCAGAGTGTATAAACTGATCATGATTAGCCGTGTCCACGGTTACGGACGAACTTTGAGCAACTAGTCAGTACTGTTGATGAATGATCTTGACAGATGAACACTTAATAATAATTTGGTGGGGACAAGAGTAGCATGGGTTGCTGTGTGTTTCAGGTAGAATTCAACTTAAAATTTTTGACTAGTTTAGTTCAGGAGAAAATTGGCTTTCTGCAAAACTAAACCACAAGCTTTTCCTTTGACTTACCTTGCATGTAGCTGTAGGTCCTTTATATAAACTTTCCTGTGTCACTTGCCGTACAAATCAGATGTACTGACCCATTGTCGGGCTGTAACCTTTGGTGTTGCAGGTTTTTCAGACGATCAGTAAGGTGCGTTTAGGGGTTGCGAGTCTACACTCAGCATGTTCGCATGTGGCTGTTGATGGGACTCCACGTTATTTCCTTTTGCTTCCGCTATATTTATATTGAATAAGCTAGCCTTGAGCTATGCAACTTGTTATTTATTTTACTCTGGATGATACGTTGTAATAATGATGCACTTGTACTTTGATATACATCTATAATACTGTGTGTGCCAGCGAGTTCGATCCATGGACTGGCACTTGAGCACAGAGACTTTAATTCGGTGTGAATTGGGTCGTTACATGAGCTCCCACGTCTTTCCCCTCTTCTAGCTCTCCTCCCCGCGGCCTCTAACGCTGATCCCATCACGGTCATGCTACGGCCGCCGCCCGAGCACGTCGTCGGCGAGGCTTCGGCCACTCTTAAGCCTCCCCGTGGTTACTGGGTGAAGCGGGCGAGCACGAGCTACCCCCTGGTGCTATCCCCATGCCAAGCAGTGGCCGGGAGCACTGTTCCGGTGTGCCACCGCCGTGCACAGTGGCACCGGCGACGAGCTGTCGGCGAGCTGGGGTGGTTAACCCACTAATGCCCCCACCCAGAGCCTATGACAGTGGGCCATGTCCCGCTAATTAACCGATTGGTTAATTTAAACAGAGGGATTAACCCCATAGTCACTGACTAGTGGGCCCCTGCTGTCAGCAGCTCCCCCCCCACGTCAGCCTGACGCAGTGTTGACGCCATAAATCGAATTTCCTTTTAAAACAAATCCAGAAAATGGCAGAAAATGTTTAAAACTTTGAAAATTCATAGAAAATTCATCCTAACTCCAAATGTGACAAATAATATGTCTAAAAATATCAGAAAAATTCAAGGATTCTGATTATGCAATATGTTTTCATGTTTGACCAAGTTTACTTGGGTGAACAGAGAGAACAATGCATATGAATTCCTTTTAAATTCAAATTGGAGTTTGAATTTGCAATTCATTTGCAATATACTCCTTTTAAATGGAATAACTCACACATCAGTAACACATACATAAAGTTTCAACCTTCCACTCATGTGTTTGTGCATGGTACTTATTATGTTTCGATGTTTGTGTTGTTTGTCGAATAGAGGTGGAGCCGGAACCCGAGATCACCCCCTTCGTTGAAGACCCCGATACTGAACCTCGTCAGCAAGGCAAGCAAACCCCCATTGATCATGTCGATGAAATCCCACTTCCCTCTCAGTCTCACTTATAACGGTGCACTTTGGGTATTCCGAAATAGATGGTTGATGAGTATGCAAATAGATCAAAGCGGGATTTATCCATCCGTGTGACGGATAGGTACTCTGGGCCCACTCGGTGATGTTACATCATAAAGTTTGCAAACGTGTGACTAGGTCACGGAGTTGTAATATCACGGGAACGAGTAAACTTGTTTGTTGAGAACGAGGACGGACTAGGTACATTGGATACCGATGATCAAACCTCGGACAAGCAAAGTACCATGGGACAAAGGGAACAGGCACACGGTTAACGGATCGAACAGCGATTGAAGTTCATTCAATGGAAGCGCAGGGGCTATTAAGGATTGTAACCAGGTCCAATTGATTAGTCATTGATCAATGAGAATTGTCTCGATCATGTCTGCTGTTTCCCGGACCGTAGGGTGTTACACTTAAGGGTACTCGACGCAGTAAGGATTGATTCGGGATCACCGGAGAAATTGGAGAGAACACCGGAATTGTTCCGGTGATGACCGGAATTGTTCTGATGAAGGCCGGAAGTTGTTCTGGGTATTTTGAAAGGTTCAAAATATATTTAATAATGTTTAATATATGTTTTATTATTTAATTATCTTAATTAAATATTAAAATATAATTAAAAATGAATTAAAAGGCATATGGGCCTCATAGGGCCCATTAGGGGGAGAGGGAGTCCTCCCCCATGGGCCATGGCGCCATGAGGGGGCCCACCCCCCTTATTGGTGCGCCACACCCCCCCCCCCTTGGGATTAGTCCCACCCCGGAAGGGGAAGGGGGGGTGTCACCCCTCCTTGGCCTATATAAGGAGGGGTAGAGGTGCCCTTTTAATCATGAATTTTTGAGAAAAGTTTCTCATCTCTCTCCCTCCTTTCTCCTTCCTATGAGCGGACTCCCCTTGTTTGGAGGCTGCTCTGGGTTGGGGATTTCTCCACTAACCGGATCAAGGAGAACAATGGCGTGCACGAGGTGTTCGCCGGATCAAGGAGAACATTGCTAGCGGAGTTGCTAAATGTTTGTCCACAGATAGCAAAGGAACGGTATTCTTTGGAAATCGTTTGGTAGTACCTAAGAATAGGGATCTAAGGCAACTCATCCTCAAAGAAGCCCATGGCACACCCCTCTCGATTCATCCCGGTAGCACAAAAATTTACCGAGATCTACGCCAGAGATTTTGGTGGACTAGGATGAAGAGAGACATTGCTCGATTTGTTGCCGAATGTGATGTTTGTCGTCGCATCAAGGCAAAACACCAAAGACCTGCTGGCACTCTTCAACCTTTGCCTATTCCCGAGTGGAAATGGTACAAAGTCAGTATGGATTTCATCACTAGCTTTCCAAAAACCCAGAAATGAAATGATTCCATCTTTGTTGTTGTGGATAGACTTTCCAAAGTTGCTCACTTCCTTCCAGTTCGCGAGTCTATAACTGCTAGCCAGTTAGCAGACTTGTATGTCTCTAGAATTGTGTCTCTTCATGGTGTTCCTTGGGAAATCAATTCTAATCGTGGTAACCTTTTCACCTCTAGATTTTGGGGAAGCTTTCAGAATGCTATGGGAACTCATCTTTCCTTTAGTACAACTTTCCATCCTCAGTCTAACGGTCAAGTTGAAAGGGTTAACCAAATTCTCGAAGACATGCTCAGAGCTTGTGTTATCTCATTCGGAAAGAATTGGGAGAAGTCTCTGCCATTCGCCGAATTTTCTTATAACAATAGTTTCCAATCTAGTCTGAACATGGATCCTTTTGAACTCCTCTATGGACGAAGATGTCGAACACCCCTAAACTGGTCAGAAACCGGTGAAAGACAATTCTTTGGACCAGATATGATCATGGAAGCAGAAGAGCAAGTTCGCATTGTTCGTGATCAATTGAAAGCAGCCCAGTCTCGTCAGAAAAGCTACTATGATCGTCGTCATAGGAAAGAAAGCTACAATCTGGATGAGAAGGCTTACCTTCGGGTTACTCCTCTGAAGGGAACCCAACGATTCGGTATCAAAGGCAAGTTGGCCCCACGTTACATTGGACCTTTCCGCATTCTTGCTAAACATGGAGAAGTCGCCTACCAACTTGAACTACCCCCGCACCTTTCCCCAGTACATGATATATTCCATGTGTCACAACTCAGGCGTTGCTTCAAGGACCCCATCCGCGAAGTCGACCATGAAACGCTTGATCTCCGAGATGGCCTTTCTTATCGAGAGTACCCTGTTCCTATTCTTGATTCCGCAAAGCGTGTCACTCGTCGTCAGAAGATAAAGTTTCTCAAAGTGCAATGGTCACATCACTCCAAGAAAGAAGCCACGTGGGAAAGAGAAGACCGTCTCAGTGCCGAGTACCCCTCCTTCCTCCCGCAGACTTCTGAATCTCGGGATGAGATTCTTTTGAGTGGGGGTGAGTTGTCACGACCCTCTTTTAGGTATGTGCTAGGGTTAGCAAGAAACTTTGCATCATGTTAAAAATTTCAAAAGAAATTGAAATGGGAGAAGACCCCCCCAAATGAATTTAATTCAAATGTCCAGAATAAAAGTTGCTCCAAAAATTCATTTTGCATTTTTGAGAAGTCTCATAAATGAGTGTGATCACATATAAAGTGATTTGGATTCAAACCCAGGCTCATAGATTTTTGAAATATTCAAACAGGAGCTTGGAATTAAATTTAAACCCCTATTTGAATTAAAGTTCAAATAATTTGAATATTAAAAATGCCCAAACTTTATAAGTGGCTAGCTATTTTTATTTTGAGGCCATATAAAAATTTGGAGCATTTATAAAAATACTTTGCTATTTTTTTAGCAAGGTAAAACAAATTGCAGAAAATAAAAACAGAAGAAAAAGGAAAAAAGAAACCCAGCCCAAACCTACAGGCCTCAGACCCGACTAGTTCCCCACGGCCCAGGCCCACTCCTACCCCCTTGTCGTCTTCCTCTGCGTCGGCAAGCACCTCGGTGGCGAGCTCGCCGCCGCGCACGCCACCGAGGAACCCCCAGGCCACATGGGGCCTCATCTACGCGCCACGGAGACGCCCAGAGAGGCCCCTGCCACCTCCCCCTCTCGCCACTTCCTCTCTGCCTCTCCTCCAGGCCGTTCTCGCGCAACCCGAAGCTCACCGGAGCGCAGCACCGTGCGCATTCTTGGCCAACGGCAGCCACTCGTCGCGCAAGCATGTCCAGGCGCACCCCCGCTGAAGACCTCGTCGAGTAGCGCTTCCAATTTAGCCAAGGGGCCCCTGGTGTTGGAGTTCGGGGCAGAAAACACAAATTTTTCCTTGACCTACGATACCCAATCCCAAGACCCATGCTATGCTGATGCAAGTAACGGATAGAGATAGATCACATACCAGTATGTAGTCCGTTAAGCGGGAAACGTTCCCGCATGAACGTGGTTGGTGTAGTCGTACCGGCAATCCCCGATGCCACGCAGATCCACGATGACTCCTGTAGCCACCCGATCCTTGTGGATCGATGACGGGATTACGTCCCCGTCGGAACGTTGCTGATGAAGACCTCGCGATACGACCACGACGATGAAGTAGCACCACAAGTGTAGTGCCTCACGGGATTATACACATACAGTATACCCGACGTCCCTCCGGGCTCCGAACCAGTAGAGCAGCGGAAAGAAGATGGATTCGGATCCCGATTCCAGCAGCACGACGGCGTGCGTATAGTGGAGAAATCCCCAACCCAGAGCAGCCTCCAAACAAGGGGAGTCCGCTCGTAGGAAGGAGAAAGGAGGGAGAGAGATGAGAAACTTTTCTCAAAAATTCATGATTAAAAGGGCACCTCTACCCCTCCTTATATAGGCCAAGGAGGGGTGACACCCCCCCTTCCCCTTCCGGGGTGGGACTAATCCCAAGGGGGGGGGGGTGTGGCGCACCAATAAGGGGGGTGGGCCCCCTCATGGCGCCATGGCCCATGGGGGAGGACTCCCTCTCCCCCTAATGGGCCCTATGAGGCCCATATGCCTTTTAATTCATATTTAATTATATTTTAATATTTAATTCAGATAATTAAATAATAAAACATATATTAAACATTATTAAATATATTTTGAACCTTTCAAAATACCCAGAACAACTTCCGGCCTTCATCAGAACAATTCCGGTCATCACCGGAACAATTCTGGTGTTCTCTCCAATTTCTCCGGTGATCCCGAATCAATCCTTACTGCGTCGAGTACCCTTAAGTGTAACACCCTACGGTCCGGGAAACAGCAGACATGATCGAGACAATTCTCATTGATCAATGACTAATCAATTGGACCTGGTTACAATCCTTAATAGCCCCTGCGCTTCCATCGAATGAACTTCAATCGCTGTTCGATCCGTTAACCGTGTGCCTGTTCCCTTTGTCCCATGGTACTTTGCTTGTCCGAGGTTTGATCATCGGTATCCAATATACCTAGTCCGTCCTCGTTCTCAACAAACAAGTTTACTCATTCCCGTGATATTACAACTCCGTGACCTAGTCACACGTTTGCAAACTTTATGATGTAACATCACCGAGTGGGCCCAGAGTACCTATCCGTCACACGGATGGACAAATCCCGCTTTGATCTATTTGCATACTCATCAACCATCTATTTCGGAATACCCAAAGTGCACCGTTATAGCCAGCATATTTCAGTCAGGCGGTGGGATACAAATCAAAGTCTCCTCATAGATGACAATTACGTATGATCATTACGGTCAAAGGATCTGGTCACTACGTTATAGTTATCGCAATGTCGAACTATGTGACTTGATCACATCGCAACACTTCTGGTGGGTGTATGTCCATCATATCATTATCCAATGATACGACTCCATTGTCAACAGACGCCATTGTCTCATGATCAGGAAACCTTGATCATCAATCGCCCAATGGACTAGTATACTAGGGTTAACTAGGGACCTGGTTGTTTGCATACCACACCTGTAATAATGTTTCCGCTTAATACAGTTCTAGCATAGTATCAAACGTATTATGAACTAATGGAATATGCTCGATAAAACATATTTTATTTGCCTCTAGGGCACATTCCCAACACCTGGAGACGTCGCCAGCGTCAATTCCTCGCCGCCGGCCGCCGAGGAGCTCAACGGCGATTGCGCCATCGTCCGGTGCCCTCCGACCTTGCCGTCCTCTCCGTTCGCTCCGGGGTGAGCTCCCGCGTCTTTCCCCTCTTCTAGCGCTCCTCCCCGCGGCCTCTAACGCCGATCCCATAACGGCCATGCTACGGCCGCCGCCCGAGCACGTCGCCGGCGAGGCTCCGGCCACTCCCGAGCCTCCCCGTGGGTGCTGGGTGAAGCGGGCGAGCACGGGCTACCCCCTGGTGCTATCCCCATGCCAAACAGTGGCCGGGAGCACTATTCCGGCGTGCCACCGCCGTGCCCAGTGGCACCGGCGATGAGCTGCCGGCGAGCTGGGGTGGTTAACCCACTAATCCCCCCCACCTAGAGCCTATGACAGTGGGCCCTGTCCCTCTAATTAAGCGATGGGTTAATTTAAACAAAGGGATTAACTTCCTAGTCACTGACTAGTGGGCCCCTGCTATCAGCAGCCCCCCCCACGTCAGCCTGACGCAGTGCTGACGCCATAAATCGAATTTCCTTTTAAAACAAATCCAGAAAATGGCAGAAAATGTTTAAAACTTTGAAAAATCATAGAAAATTCATCCTAACTCCAAATGTGACAAATAATATATCTAAAAATATCAGAAAAATTCAAGGATTCTGATTATGCAATCTGTTTTCATGTTTGACCAAGTTTACTTGGGTGAAAAGAGAGAACAATGCATATTAATTCCTTTTAAATTCAAATTGGGGTTTGAATTTGCAATTCATTTGCAACATACTCCTTTTAAATGGAATAAATCACACATCAGTAACACATACATCAAGTTTCAACCTTCCACTCATGTGTTTGTGCATGGCACTTATTATGTTTCGATGTTTGTGTTGTTTGTCGAATAGAGGTGGAGCCGGAACCTAAGATCACCCCCTTTGTTGAAGACCCTAATACTTAACCTCGTCAGCAAGGCAAGCAAACCCCCATTGATCATGTCGATAAAATCCCACTTCCCCCTTAGTCTCTCTTATGCATGGCAAATCACAAGGTCTAAACATTGAAGAACAAGGATGGAGAGAAGACATCACATAGCTACTGGTCATGGACCCATGGTCCAAGGGGGACTACTCACGACACATCCGGGAAGCGTCCATGGTGGTGGAGAAGCTCCCGGAGGTCAATCCTCCCTCCGGCAAGGTGCTGAGAAGAGGTCTTCTGGTGCTCCCGATCTTGGAAGCGCAGCGGCGGAACTGAGAGGTATAATTCGCGATGCGAGCTTTCCCCGAGGGTTTCTGCGACGAGAGGTAAAAATAGGCCGAAGGGGGCACCAGGGGTGGGACCCACCTCCTGGGCGCCCTGGTGGCGCAGCCAGGGAGTGGCCCGCGCCACCTGGCCGCCTGGGTGGGCCTGGCCCCCCTTCGGCACTTCTTCGGTGGTTCCGGAAGCTTCCGTGACGCTGATTTTTATTCTGATTTTTCTGGAATTTTTGGAGCATTTTAAATTGGGGAAAATCACTGCAACTAAAGACATCGGTAGACAGAAACTGGCACTGGGTGCACTGAGTTAGTATTTTAGTCCAAATATGTGTAAAATGATATGAAAGTGTAGCAAAACATGTAGCAATGTCACAAAAAAGTGCATGGAATAAGAAGAAATTATAGATACGTTTGGGACATATCAATCGTTCATAGTTACCGAAACGTTTGGAATGCCTAATCTATCAGGTACGCTTCTGAAAATCCTTTCGTGTTTGAAACAAGGGCTGACGATTCGTTCAAACAACCGTCCGCATGAGTTATGACCCACGAGTGTAGGGGATCATAACAGTCTTCGCGGGTAAGTTAACCCAATTTATTGATTCGACATAAGGGAAGCCAAAGGATATTTATAAACTTTAATAGTGGAGTTGTCAATTCAACCACACCTGAAAGATATTTGCTTAGCAACGAGATATTAGTAGTAACAGTGATATGGAAGTGATGGTGGCAACGAAAATAATGGTGCAAAGCAACGAAAGTAAAACAACAAAAGTAAAGTAACTTGTAACGAGCAGAATTAAAACACTGTAGGCTAGGGGAATGGATGGTTGGGCGCTGCATGGATGAGAGATAACATGTAATTATCTTGGGGAAATGCACATAGAAAAGTAATGATCATCTAGGAAAATATCAAACATTAGGCATGTATCCCAAGGTAGTTGTGCGTGCTGCTGGATAACGAACTCGTCCAGCTCAATCGCGGTGAAGGCCCATCCGTTCCTGCTAGTATAATCAAACAAAAGTGGTTCAGGTAGAAGGATCTCGTGAGTAGTAATCTCTCCAAACCTCATAACATAAACAAGGTTACCAAACTCAGAAGTCCTAGTAACAAACTCATGCCTCTTCATACCAGTAAGATCAAAGCTTAAGAACGGAAAAGGCACATCATCAGCACGTACAGTGCGCTCGACTCGCTCAAGTATAAGCGTGGCATATGCCACCAAAGTGAGGCCCCTTGCCGCTGTTAGCGACGAGGTGGCGAGAAATCACAGCACAATTATTATACTTGTTATCTCCTAAGAGGGCGGCTGCCAAGATAGCAATATCTGGACCCCGAATGTTGCTCGTGTTGTCACGTGCTAACACCCCTCGAGAAATAAAGTATGCGAAATACCTGATGTGGGAAAAAATGCTGGAAATCTTCTCCCGGTGAACGTCCTTCGGATCCTTGCTACAAACAGAAGCAAAGATGGCCCTCAACTCGTAGGGCTGAGCAGGTATCCGAGTCTTCCCAACATTCCGCACACCTATAATATCACAAAATTCTGCCAACGACATGGTGATAACTTCCTCATATAATCTTAATTCAGTCATGGAAGTTTTATCATTGTATCTAAATCAATTGGAAAAATAATAAGTGAGTTTTGGATACTGTGGCATACGGTGTGTCAAAAGAGGTGTCGAACCTGCAGCTGCACAAAGGTTATCAAACTCATCCTTAATACCTGCCGTCGTAAGGAAATCCGAACACGGACAGGTCATGGCACACGTCGTGTCCGTCTCGTAGAGAAATTCCGGTGGCACGATATCGTTGCTCTAGCTTATCCTCGCAGTAGAGGATGAGTTTGCAGCTCTAGACACTCCATCAATAGGCTCGGGCCTCTTCTTCTCAAGCCATTCCTTAGCTTTTCCAAATAAACTCATTTCTAAAAAATTTGGCAAGTTATAAAAACAAATATTTAAGCAAAATGAGTTGAGGAAAACTACTCTACTCACTTTCCCAAGGAATAAACTTGCATAAAAACTTCAAAACTTAATTTCTAAACATGCATGCAAGCTCATATCAACAGCACTAAGAACTCCTAAATACTCACAAATAAGACCACCACTCAAAATTCTAATTGGAGGGGTGGAGGAGTCACCTACCAGGGAGAAAATTCTCAAAATCTCAATGCAAATGATGGGTTGTATAGAGAGATCGAAATTCACTACCAAGAACAACAAGAACTCGAGCTCCAGGAACCAAGTCGGGATTTTTTTGAATGATAGAAAGAGGTAGGAAGAAAGACATACCTAGAAAGGGTCCCTGGTGGCGCGACCAGGGGCTAGGCCGCGCCACCTGGCCGCTTGGACCAGGGGTGACCCCCCTGGTCAGCCCCAGGTTCCCTTGTGCCTCTTTTTTGTGATTTTTTAATATTTTTTCTAGAATTTTTCTGACAACCTTTTTGAAAATTTTGCGAGGTAGCGGAAGCTGCAAAAACTTCCGAAAGGCTCGAAACAGTGGTTAAACATATGAAGTTTCAAAAACGTAAACTGTGGTACGACGAGGAGGATATAAGCTAAAGGAAATGAAAACATAACAAGCTCCCCTTTTTAGTCATATATAACATGTTTGTTAGCAAGGTTGATCAAGTCTTACTACCACAAAAGCGGTATATCGAGCAAAAAGTTTCACTTATTATAAAGAGTTCAACGTACTGATGATGCACAAGTGTAGGGGATCGCAATAGTCTTCGCGGGGAAGATAACCCAACTTATTGATTCGACACAAGGGGAGCCAAAGAATATTTATAAGCTTTGATAGTTGAGTTGTCAATTCAACCGCACCTGAAAGATACTTGCTTTGCAACGAGATATAAGTGGTAACGGCGGTATGGAAGTGATAATGGTAACGAATATAGCGGTGGCAAAGCAACGGAAGTAAAAACGGTAAAGTAAAGTAACTTGTAACAAGTAGAATTAAAACACTATAGGCTAGGGGGACGGATGGTTGGGCGCTGCATGGATGAGAGAAATCATGTATTGTACTTGGGTCAAGGCAGACACAAAATTAATGATCATCTAGGCATATATCAAACATTAGGCATGTATCCCGAAGGTAGTTGTATGTGCTTGAAATAAGAACTTGCACAACATCTTTTGTCCTACCATCCCGCTACAAACGGGGCCAAAAGAAACTTATGGAGATTAAGGTGCTCCTGTCAAAGAGCACCGGAACAAAATTTAACAATCAATGGATACATTGAATCCTCAAATTATAGTCCATCCGACCCCTTTGGTGTCCCAAGCAGTCACCATTGGGATCACCGGTTCCGGACTATAATAGGTGCATGAAACTCATAGATAGGATCAAGATCACAAATATAATCATGAAAACACATATGGTTCAGATCTGAAATCATGGCACTCGGGCCCAAAGTGACAAGCAATAAGAACACCAAGTTCTACCAAAGATGATAAACACCATAGTAGATGATAGGCAACATGCCCCCAACAATCTGATAAACAATTACATGATCTAACTCATCAAATCCCTACCATCCCCTTTGCCTACAGCAGGGAATTACTCACACATGACATGAGAAGTCATGGAGGGATGATGGAGTGGCGATGGTGATGAAGATGGCGATGATTCCCCCTCATCGGAGGCCAAGACAGCCTCCATATTAGCTCAATCGGAGAAGAACATAGGGTGGCGGCGGCTCCACGACAAGAATTGGAAAACCGACTTCTGTTCTGGGGTTTTATCGCCAAGGGTAAATATAGGAGTCGTCATAGGGCACCAGAGGGGGTGGGGCCCTCCCAGTCGGCCTGGTTGCATAGACAGGGGCCAGGCCGCGCCACCTGACCTCTTGGGCCAGGGGAAGGCCCCCTCTGGCCCTTCTTCTGACATGTGGTTCCTCCTAGTGTGTGGATTTTCTGTATTTTTACTGGAATTTTATGGTACACCTAAAAAT